>JALAZF010000054.1:15277000-16568500 GCA_022829125.1 Lathyrus tuberosus
GCAGGTGCAATTGGAGCTTCAGAAATCGAAGAGGAACCTTTGTTCAAGAGACTTTTCCCGCATTCCTTGATTGGGAAGGTGAAGGAATGATATCTTGACCAACCTACTCTTGTGATGACGGATTGGAACATATTGGAGGAGAAGTTTATTGAATGATTCTTCCCTCACAATCAGTTTATGGAGGCCAAGACGTAGATTTTGGTATTTGCTCAAGGAGGACGCGACTCTCTCAATAAAGCTTGGGAGAGATTCAAATCTATGTCGAGAAAGTGCAAGGGCCATGGTTTTGATGATTTGATTCAAGTTCACATTTTCCGCAACGGACTTCAACCCGTTCATAAAACTCATTTGGATGCTACGGCGGGTGGTTCTTTAATGTCAAAAAGTGTGGAAGATGTGGTGTCCATCATTGATAGGATGGCACTAAATGATTATCAAGGTCAACACAACTGTGGTACTTTGTAAAGAAAGCCGAGAATTATCGAGTTGGGAACGAATGATGCTATTCTTGCTCAAAATAAATTACTCTCGCAACAAGTGGAGTTGTTGACAAAGCAAATGTCAAAGCTTCCACAACAAATCAAAGAGATGCAATAAGTTCCCAACCAAAATCAACAAATAACAAGTTGTGAACTTTGCAAAGGTGATCATCCTACCGAGTATTGTCCACCGGTTGTTGAAGAAGCCTACTATGCAGGAAACCAAAATCAAGGCTATCAACCTAGACCACCGTGTCAAAGCAATAACTAAGGCTACCAACCGAGAGGTAATAGCCAAGGTTACCAACAAGGGTGGAGGCAAGAAGCGAGATCTTATAACCGTCAACCTTACCAAAGTTACAACTAACTGCAACAACACCAAGGTAGAAGTTCAAAGATTGAAGAAACTCTCAATCAATTCATGCAACTATCAATGTCCAACAAAAAGAGCAGCGATTCGTCTATTAGGAATCTTGAGGAAAAAATTGGGCAATTGTCTAAATAATTGGCCGATCAACAAAAAGAAGCCTTTCTAACTAAGCCGCAAGTGGATCCTAATGGGGTATGCAAAGCTATCCTTACAAGGAGTGGTAGAAAAATTGATTTGGGCGTTGGTGAGAATGAAGTGGAGAATGAGGTTGTAGTTGAAAAGGAGGATGAAATTGTTGAGGAGGAAGTTGAAAAAAATGTGAAGGATGATGTAGTAGAAAAGAAATGGAGAGAAGAGAAAAAGAATTATGATAGGAAGGGGAAGGAGCAAGTGAACATCCCTATTCAACATTTACCTTATCCTCATAGTCCTACAAAAAGAGACAATGCAAGGCAATGTGCTCGGTTAATGGATATTTTTAACCAATTGCAAATCAATATTCCATTTGCCGAGGCATTTGAGCAAATGCCTACTTATGCAAAATTTATGAAGGATATCATCACCAAGAAGAAACAGTACACAGACCAAGAAACCGTAGTTGTTGATGCTAGTTGTAGTTCAATTATTCAAAAGAATTTTCCTAGGAAACAAAGTGGTCCGGGAAGTGTTACTTTACCGGTTACCATCGGCAATATCTATGTTGGTAATGGGCTAATTGATTTGGGCTCTAGCATAAATTTGACAGCTTTGTCAATTGTTAAAACATTGGGAGTCATGGAGTTGAGACTACTAGAATGACTTTGCAATTAGCTGATAAATCCACTACCCGTCCTCACGGTGTAGCTGAGGATGTATTGGTGAAAGTTGATAAGTTTTTATTTCCCATTGAATTTGTAGTGATAGACATGGACGAAGATGATGATGCTCCTCTAATTCTTGGGATACCTTTCATGAAAACAACAAGAATGACTATTGATATGGATGATGGTCTTATGAAAGTTTGAGTCCAAGATGAAGAAGTTTTCTTTAATCTATTTGAATCCTTGAAGCATTTAAAAGAAAAGAATGATTGTTTCCGTCTTGATGCAATGGAGGAAGTGATTGAAGAGGTGAAAAAAGAAGTTCATGTTGCTACCCCTTTGGAAAAAGTTCTTACTCATGCTTTGCTCAGTCTCAATGAGAGTGAAGAAAATGTGATTGAAAAATGTTTGTGAGAGCTTGAAGCATTAGAAGAAGTTCCTCCCGTGGAAGAGCTTGATGCAGAGTTGAAAAAAGAAAAGGTGGAGGACACAAAAATTGAGTTGAAGATTTTTCCCCCTAATTTAAAGTATGTGTTTCTTGATGATGGGGGGCACAAACCGGTGATCATAAGTAATGAACTAACCAATGCGGAGGAAGAAAAATTGATCTTGGTGTTGAAAAATAATCAAAAGGATATGGGTTGGACTCTTTCCGATTTAAAAGTAATAAGACCATCCTATTGCATGCATAGGATCTTAATGGATGCTGACTTTAAGCCGGTAGCTCAACCTCAACGCCGCTTAAATCCTACTGTGAAAGAAGTGGTGAGGAAAGAAATGGTGATGATGCTTGAGGCCTGAATGATTTATCCTATTTCTGATAGTCCGTGGGTTAGTAAGATGTAAGTGGTACCGAAGAAAGGCGGGATGAGGGTGATTCAGAATGAAAAGAATAAATTAATTCCAACAAGAACAGTGACCGGTTGAAGAATATGTATCGATTACCATAGGCTAAACAAAGCTATGAAGAAAGATCACTTTCCTTTACCTTTCATGGAAAAAATGCTTGAGAGGCTTTCCGGTCAGAAATTCTATTGTTTTCTTGATGGTTATTTGTAACAACCCAATTCCCATCGCGAATAAATAACAATTAATAAAATCAGAGTAACTAAAATTTTTTTTTTTTTTCCGACAGGAAACATGGATGTCACACTTAAATGCACAAACTACAATCCCTGCTCAACATTTTTGATACATAACACAAAGAGAAACTTTTTCCTTACAAAAGGATGGTCAATTATGGAATAAAGCGGAAAGATCCATAACTGACTTGTTTTACAAATAAATGGTTTTAGAACATCAAAATATAAATACAAAATATATTCAACAATTATATACATATAACAAAACGTTCCCCGACTCCCGTGCTACGTATCAGAGCAGACACCACGAACGACAACGGAACGGAGGACTAATCTCCACAAAAGCCTCCAAGCCTCTAAAGCTGACAATCTGCACTATGCCATAAAAAGCATATTCCAGCAGAAGGGTGAGAAATAACAATTATAACAAGATTGCATAATAATATGCCACAACACAAATAAATTCACATAGAAAATATTTCTCACCACAACATCACCTACCAATATATATAGCATGTCACCAAGACATAACATAATTCACAACACATAATCATTTATGCATCCATCACAAAGCATACCAATCATGCTCAATACATTTATCAAAATGCATATCAACTCACCAAAGCTATCACAATCTCAACACATAACTAATCAATACACAACTTCCACATATAATCAATCAAATCATGATTTTCCACACATAATCACATACTCCAATCAAACATATACCATTCAATACAATTCCACATATTTCATCTCATCAATCACAATCACATTTCCATGCCAATTAATTCATGATTTATGCAAATGCACAGAGACCGACACAACGACTCTATGCAAATGCCATGCGGTACCGACTTCCAACCTTGTAATTCATTAGTTCCCCAGGAACTCTTGGAATCATCACTCGTTACATAGAGTAACTCCCCGTCGGGCCTACGATGTTCCCCGTCGCTATAAACCATTATTTCAGGGCGTACGACGTTTATGGATTGCTTTCGACCACTATTTCAAGGCGCACAATCCGATTGCCATAGTCCACTATTTCAGGGCGCACAATCATTTGTGATTAATCGCTTCTACCATTATTTCAGGGCGTAAGACGATAAAACTGATTCATCTATGAATCTTCCAATGCAAGAATACATATCATGATACTTGACACATTAATGACTCATGCCAACATCAAATGCTCATGCATTAACAATAATCATGTATTTCAAGTACATATAAAGTAATGCACACAATTGCCCAAAATGGCCACAAACACCAATATACCATACTTAGCATTTTCTTGCCTCTCGGCCACCAATCATCATCACAACAATTACCATAACTTGTCACATGCTTCAACATCATCACATTCCACAAACCACAACAATAAACCACAAACCAACACAACATCATAACCACATACATTGATATTCAATCAAACAATGTATTTACCGCACAACAACAACATTATCACAACATCTCATCATGTATATTCACATCATATAACAGCACACAAGCTACACCTTACATATCAAAAGCATATAGCATAATAACGCATCAATCGCACACATTGTACGCAACAAAACCCGACAACTCAACTATTTTTCCAAAAACACGAATTAATTAAATCATCTACTGACCTCCAACCTAATTTTAAAAGAAAGAACATTTCGTTAGCTTTCCAACGGTATAAAGAACGTCCCGATCCGAGTTACGGATCAAAAGATATGAATTTCCGAAGTTTCCCCGACAAACCAGATTTTCTGTTTCAGCACAGTAGGTATCGATCCCTAACTCGCATGTATCGATCCCTGCTGTAGTAAAAATTCCATTTTTCCCAATTTTCACAGTAGGGATCGATCCCTGGGATTATGTATCGATCCCTAACCCTGTTTTTCACAAAAAAACCAGATTTTCTCCATTACACCTATGCTGTCCTTTTCCGAAACACCCAAAAACTCGACTAAATCGAACATTTTCACCGAAACAAACATATACTCATAAACACCAAATACATAAGAACAATTTAGAACACTTAAACGAAATTTCTACGACGTTCGATTTTTCGATTAAATTTCAACCTTTCAAAAACCAGAATTTTTAAACTTCACCAAATCGAATAAAAAGCACGACATACGACGACCTAACCTTCCTCGATACAACTACGTAATTTATTTCGAATTCTAACCGTGAAAACATCGGTTTCCCACAATTCGACCTAAACGGAAACGACAACGGAAACATACCGAAAACTAACCGAAACATAACCAAACTTCGTGAAACTTCAAACAGCAGCTCACATACATATAACCAACCAACACATGTATTTATACGACTTTCCGACCGTAGAAACATCGGTTTCTATCGATTTCGTCAAATACGGCATAAACGGAAACATATGGAAAACAACCAAAACATTCACCACAAACAACACATATACATACACAAGCAAGATATAATTGAAACTTCTCACCCTTACCCGATTATTCGCGCTTTAAACGGAGTTTTCTCGACTTTTCCTCTCTTTTCCTCTTCTCCCTTCTTTCCTTCTCTTTTCTCTTCTCTTCTCTTTCTATTTTTCTGTTTTCTTTTCTCTCTATTTCTATCTTTCTATTCTATTTAAACAAAATATCTACCCAAATGACCAAAATACCCCTACACTCAAATATCTCGCAAACGCTCTCAAAATGCGATAAACATAATAACGATGAAAAATAACATTTTTCTAAATAAAAGTCGAAAATAAAATAATATAATAATAAAATAATCAATTAAACTCGATTAAATAAAACTCACAAAAACTGGGGCGTTACAATTCTCCCCCACTTAGACATTTTCGTCCTCGAAAATCTAACCGAGACGAACAACTCCGGACACGACTCTCGCATCCGACGAACAAACCAACATGCCAACAAAAGGCACACCACGAATAACACAACAGACAAACACCTTGCTAACCGTAATTACAACAACACGATACGACGACAACTACAACGACAAGATGCAAAGCCCATACAATGCACTTGACGACCAACTCACAACTCAAGGAAAACCACGATACCAACACACAGGTTCACTCTAGAACCGAAACACAACAAGATCGTTACCCTACCATAGGTAACACTCCCCTAATTCCCCACACAGGAATTAGCTACACACGCTCGAACCATCACCATGGAAACGAGGCAACAACACAACAAGAACATAAAGTTCCACGATACAACATCGTTTAAACAACCTCCACACAACCATACTACAACAATGCTACGATCCACCAATCGAACATATAACCGAAACATCCCTCTACATAGTAGCCCATGGATAACATTTAAACCTTTCACTTATCACTTCCATTTTGAAACGTCCAATGGTCTCACTCTTTCTCTTATTCACCAAAAATCACTGTTCACTTTTAATATTCCTAACCTCACACTCTCCTGTGTTATCTCACACACCAGACACCAGTCTCGGAACTGCTCAAATTATTCTAATTCTCTGACCATCAAAACAGACATACCCTGAAACTTTCGACTTAACTTTCCAAGCAAGACCTTACCTTTACCAACAGGATAATTCCAACTAAAGTCATAACTCATCAAAATTTCCAACCATCCTCATTGTCTCATACTCTATTCCTTCAAACCAACCAAGTACTCTAGACTCTTGCGATTACCAAACACTTCGAGCCGAGAACCATAAAAATAATACCTCCAAATTTTCCAACACAATACAACCGCGACTAATTCCAAATTCAGAATAGTATAGATCCTTTTATGAATCCTTAATTGTCGTAAAGCATAAGCCACGACTTTACTCCCTTACATTAACACACTGACTAACTCATCAAAGACACCTCACAAACGGTTGAACAGGATCACACAGAATCAAAACTGCAGCCGTAGACAAATTCTACTTCGGCTCACCCAAAACTTACTCACAACGAACATCCAAAACAAATGACTCATCCTTTGCAAGCCAACTGAAATAACAGAAGTACGAACTTAGCAAAGTCTTCCATAACCTTTCGTAACAACCGACTGAGCCCAAAAGTTTCTAATCTCCTTAACCAACTTCGGAACCTCTCATTGCAAAACCAGATCCACTTCCGATGGATCCATAACAATACCATTACCTGAAATAACATATCCAAGAAGACTAACCTTTTTCCAACCCAAATTCTCACTTGAATAACTTAGCATAAAACTTCGTCTCTTTCCAACACTTGTGATTCAAATCTCAAACACTCTACCTGTTCTTCTTCCGAGTTTATAACAGATTCGAATATCCTCAATTAAAACCACTACAACTTATCCAATTAAATATGGAAGATACGATTCATATACTTCACAAACATTACGGACACATTACTAACACCAAGCAACATCACCGTACTTTGTAATGTCCAACCAAATTCCAAAAGATATAAATTCTTAAAGCTTTTGCAAAACCTTGCACTGGGTAACTGGCTACTCCCACACAAGCTTAACCGAGTAATTACCAGTCTATTCCGATGACTACAACATAACTAGTCACATCAAATCGATCAAAGCCTTAACTCACACAATTCACTATCCTTATCAAACATTTCAAACAATTGCAATTTCACTAAAACTCAACCAAACCATTCCAATCATCCGCTCATGAAAGTGGACACTTATTCTCCACCATTACCTTATTCAACTGTCAATAATCCATACACAATTTCTTCTCTTTACAGTCTAAATTCCATAATTCCCAACATGTAGCAACAACTAATCCAAAAGAACTCTTAAATAATACATCCACACTTAAGATTTTCTCAAAATTTCCATTAATGCTCTAAAATTCCAAAAACTCCAAACCTCTTCGGAACTCTAAGTTTGGCTTTCCATAGTCTCAATACCATTATACACATCATGCTTGTTATTTCGGTCAATCCTCCTTCCTTTTTGTTACTAACAACACTGAAGCTCTCCAAGACGACACACTTGGCCTCACAATTCTCCTTTCCAGTAAATCTTCCAACTGCTCTATCAGTCCGGGTACCTCTAACGCTAACATCCAATATTCCATCCGGGAATACATCTTAAAATCACGCACAACCGGTAACTCATCACTGTGTCCTTCCTGCCAATCTCTAGAAAACTATCGCCACAAACATAAGAACATCTTAGTTTCACATCCTAACAGTTCTTCTACTTACTTAGCAGATCCAAACCTGAAATCCTTACCTTCGTCCAATTTGAGTTCACACTTTTCTCTCTGAGAACCACCATTTAACGATGCCCAATCATTCTCTCCCAATGACTTCCCAACTGGACCAACATACCAAAACCTCTAATCCATTTCATCTTCCGATATTAGCATCTTCATCGACTCATCAAAACAATCCGTAATCATTTTCTCAATTCCAAACAATTCATGGCACACACTATCAAAGCCGGAAAGACACATCTATTCCATCCAACATAATTCCCGTCTGCTATCAACAAGAGATTAAGGGTGATCAGTTCCTCAATTTGTCAATAGACAGCCGACAATCATGATGTGGCATAAACCGTCTTTACCAAACTATAATAGTATTTCTTGCATCTTGTGCACAAAACTACCTAAGGCATAAACCTTACCTCCGCATTCCCTCCGGAACCGGGAACCACACTGTCCAAAGAGCACTTACAATCTTGCAACCAACGGTACACTGAGCCAACGCTCCACACCTGAAACAACATGGAGAAGTACCAGCTTCTCCCCCACTTATCTCAATCTCACACCTGAAGACAAAGGATTAGAAAACCAGAAAGCACTGACAGTGTTCCGCACACCAATCACGTACTAAGGGACAAACAACAACGACAATATTCAACTGTCACACCAACTAACTCAACAACTTGGCCGGACGGACCGACCTGCTCTGATACCACTTGTAACAACCCAATTCCCATCGCGAATAAATAACAATTAATAAAATCAGAGTAACTAAAAATTTATTTTTTTTTTCCGACAGGAAACATGGATGTCACACTTAAATGCACAAACTACAATCCCTGCTCAACATTTTTGATACATAACACAAAGAGAAACTTTTTCCTTACAAAAGGATGGTCAATTATGGAATAAAGCGGAAAGATCCATAACTGACTTGTTTTACAAATAAATGGTTTTAGAACATCAAAATATAAATACAAAATATATTCAACAATTATATACATATAACAAAACGTTCCCCGACTCCCGTGCTACGTATCAGAGCAGACACCACGAACGACAACGGAACGGAGGACTAATCTCCACAAAAGCCTCCAAGCCTCTAAAGCTGACAATCTGCACTATGCCATAAAAAGCATATTCCAGCAGAAGGGTGAGAAATAACAATTATAACAAGATTGCATAATAATATGCCACAACACAAATAAATTCACATAGAAAATATTTCTCACCACAACATCACCTACCAATATATATAGCATGTCACCAAGACATAACATAATTCACAACACATAATCATTTATGCATCCATCACAAAGCATACCAATCATGCTCAATACATTTATCAAAATGCATATCAACTCACCAAAGCTATCACAATCTCAACACATAACTAATCAATACACAACTTCCACATATAATCAATCAAATCATGATTTTCCACACATAATCACATACTCCAATCAAACATATACCATTCAATACAATTCCACATATTTCATCTCATCAATCACAATCACATTTCCATGCCAATTAATTCATGATTTATGCAAATGCACAGAGACCGACACAACGACTCTATGCAAATGCCATGCGGGTACCGACTTCCAACCTTGTAATTCATTAGTTCCCCAGGAACTCTTGGAATCATCGCTCGTTACATAGAGTAACTCCCCGTCGGGCCTACGATGTTCCCCGTCGCTATAAACCATTATTTCAGGGCGTACGACGTTTATGGATTGCTTTCGACCACTATTTCAAGGCGCACAATCCGATTGCCATAGTCCACTATTTCAGGGCGCACAATCATTTGTGATTAATCGCTTCTACCATTATTTCAGGGCGTAAGACGATAAAACTGATTCATCTATGAATCTTCCAATGCAAGAATGCATATCATGATACTTGACACATTAATGACTCATGCCAACATCAAATGCTCATGCATTAACAATAATCATGTATTTCAAGTACATATAAAGTAATGCACACAATTGCCCAAAATGGCCACAAACACCAATATACCATACTTAGCATTTTCTTGCCTCTCGGCCACCAATCATCATCACAACAATTACCATAACTTGTCACATGCTTCAACATCATCACATTCCACAAACCACAACAATAAACCACAAACCAACACAACATCATAACCACATACATTGATATTCAATCAAACAATGTATTTACCGCACAACAACAACATTATCACAACATCTCATCATGTATATTCACATCATATAACAGCACACAAGCTACACCTTACATATCAAAAGCATATAGCATAATAACGCATCAATCGCACACATTGTACGCAACAAAACCCGACAACTCAACTATTTTTCCAAAAACACGAATTAATTAAATCATCTACTGACCTCCAACCTAATTTTAAAAGAAAGAACATTTCGTTAGCTTTCCAACGGTATAAAGAACGTCCCGATCCGAGTTACGGATCAAAAGATATGAATTTCCGAAGTTTCCCCGACAAACCAGATTTTCTGTTTCAGCACAGTAGGTATCGATCCCTAACTCGCATGTATCGATCCCTGCTGTAGTAAAAATTCCATTTTTCCCAATTTTCACAGTAGGGATCGATCCCTGGGATTATGTATCGATCCCTAACCCTGTTTTTCACAAAAAAACCAGATTTTCTCCATTACACCTATGCTGTCCTTTTCCGAAACACCCAAAAACTCGACTAAATCGAACATTTTCACCGAAACAAACATATACTCATAAACACCAAATACATAAGAACAATTTAGAACACTTAAACGAAATTTCTACGACGTTCGATTTTTCGATTAAATTTCAACCTTTCAAAAACCAGAATTTTTAAACTTCACCAAATCGAATAAAAAGCACGACATACGACGACCTAACCTTCCTCGATACAACTACGTAATTTATTTCGAATTCTAACCGTGAAAACATCGGTTTCCCACAATTCGACCTAAACGGAAACGACAACGGAAACATACCGAAAACTAACCGAAACATAACCAAACTTCGTGAAACTTCAAACAGCAGCTCACATACATATAACCAACCAACACATGTATTTATACGACTTTCCGACCGTAGAAACATCGGTTTCTATCGATTTCGTCAAATACGGCATAAACGGAAACATATGGAAAACAACCAAAACATTCACCACAAACAACACATATACATACACAAGCAAGATATAATTGAAACTTCTCACCCTTACCCGATTATTCGCGCTTTAAACGGAGTTTTCTCGACTTTTCCTCTCTTTTCCTCTTCTCCCTTCTTTCCTTCTCTTTTCTCTTCTCTTCTCTTTCTATTTTTCTGTTTTCTTTTCTCTCTATTTCTATCTTTCTATTCTATTTAAACAAAATATCTACCCAAATGACCAAAATACCCCTACACTCAAATATCTCGCAAACGCTCTCAAAATGCGATAAACATAATAACGATGAAAAATAACATTTTTCTAAATAAAAGTAAAAAATAAAATAATATAATAATAAAATAATCAATTAAACTCGATTAAATAAAACTCACAAAAACTGGGGCGTTACATTATTCGGGTTACAACCAAATTATTGTTAACTCGGAGGATCATGAGAAAACTGCTTTTACATGTCCATTTGGGGTATTTGCTTATAGAAGGATGCCTTTTAGGTTGTATAATGCGCCGTCTACTTTTCAGCGGTGCATGCAAGCCATATTTTCTGACTTGATTGAAAAATCCATTGAAGTTTTCATGGATGACTTTTCGGTTTTTGGGCCGTCATTCAATCTTTGTTTGAAAAATCTGGATATTATGTTGGAAATGTGTGTGAAAACCAATTTTGTGCTTAATTGGGAGAAGTGCAACTTCATGGTTACAGAAGGAATTGTGATCGGCCACAAAGTTTCTTGAAAGGGCCTCGAAGTTGACCAAGCCAAAGTGGAGGTTATAGAGAAGTTGTCACCACCAATGAATGTCAAAGGAATTAGAAGATTTCTTGGCCATGCGAGATTCTATCGGTGGTTCATTAAAGACTTCACAAAGATTGCAAAGCCCTTGAGCAATTTGCCCAACAAAGGTAAGTCTTTTGAGTTTGATGACTCTTGCATGCTTGCTTTTAATTCTTTAAAAGAGAGTTTGACTACCGCACCCATAATCATGGCTCCCAATTGGAAACTTGATTTTGAATTCATGTGTGATACTAGTGATTATGCCTTTGGTGCGGTACTTGGTCAAAGAAGAATGAAAATTTTTCATGCTATACACTACGCAAGCAAAGTACTGAACGAAGCTCAAATCAATTATGCCACTAAAGAAAAAGAGCTTCTTGCGATAATGTATGCATTAGAAAAATTCCGGTCTTACCTCATTGGGTCTAAAGTGATTGTTTACACAGACCAGGCGACGATTAAGTATTTGCTAACCAAACTGGATTCTAAGCAAATGCTTATTAGATGGGTCCTTTTGTTGCAAGAATTTGATCTTGAAATTCGTGACAAGAAGGGATCCGAGAATTTGGTTGCGGACCACTTATCCCATCTTGTGAATGTGGAAGTAACTAAAAATGAATTGGAGGTTAAGGAGAAAGTTTCGAATGAGAAGCTGTTTATGGTTCAAGTTAGGCCTTGGTTTGCTGATATTGTAAATAACAAAGCCGTCAGATTGATTCTAGAAGGCCTAACTTGGAATCAAAGAAAAAAATTCTTGCACGATGCCAAGTCTTTTGTTTGGGATGAGCCGTATTTATTCAAACTTGGTGTTGATAACCTTTTAAGAAGGCGTGTTACAATTGAGGAGTCAAAAAGCATTCTTTGGCATTGTCACAACTCACCTTATGGTGGTCATTTTAACGGGTTAAGAACGACAACGAAAGTCCTTCAGTCGGGCTTTTATTGGCCTTCTTTGTTTGAAGAAGCTCATGTGCATGCCCAAAGTTGTGACAATTGCCAACAGAGTGAAGGAATTACAAAGCGGAATGATATGTTGTTACAAAGTATGTTGGAGGTGGAATTTGACTGTTGGGGAATTGATTTTGTTGGTCCATTTCCATCTTCATTTTCTTGTCAGTACATTCAAGTTGCTATGGACTATGTGTCCAAGTGGGTGGAAGCGATACCTTGTGCTAACGCAGACGGTAAAGCCATAATAAAATTCCTAAAGAAAAACATATTTTCGCGTTTGGGTACGCCTAAAGTATTGATAAGTGACGGAGGATCCCACTTTTGCAACGCTCCTTTAGAAAAAGCCTTGGAACATTATGGCGTGAAGCACAAAGTGACATCGCCATTCATCCTTAGGCTAATGGTCAGTCTGAAATATCAAATCGTGAGATCAAGAGAATTTTTAAGAAAACTGTCTTCTTCTAGGAAGGATTGGGATCACAAGCTTGATGAGGCTTTGTGGGCTTATCGGACCGCATTTAAATCTCCGATAGGTTTCACACCGTTTAATATGATCTACGGAAAAACTTGTCATTTTCCGGTAGAGTTGGAGCATAAGGCTTTTTGGGCCTTAAAATTTTTGAACTTTGATCTCACTTTGAGTGGTGAAAAGAGGAAAGCACAACTTCATGAATTAGATGAATTGAGACTCCAAGCTTATGACTCTAACAAGATTTGCAAGGAGAAGGTAAAAAGTATCATGACAAGAATATTGTAACGAAAGACTTTGATGAAGGCAAATGTTCTTATTGTTCAATTCGCGATTAAAATTATTTCTGGGCAAGTTAAAGTCAAAATGGTCTGGTCCATTTCGGATTAGGGAAATAAAGCATTATGGAGTAATTGTAATTGAAGACCCTTCATTGATAGAAATTTATACAGTTAATGGGAAAAGATTGAAAGGGTACCTTGGTGGTGAAGTTGTTACTGATGCGGGAACAATTTCTTTTGGTGATCCTTGAGTCGCTTTCGACCGTCGAGCTCAAACGACAAAGCGCTTGTTGGGAGGCACCCCAACATTATGAGTATTCTTGTTTTCTTACTGCATTTGTTAGTTTGGTTATTATGAAAGAGTGTTGTGACAAAACAAATTTTGAAAACCATAATTTTTGAGTACTGTCATGTTCGCCTTGAGTTTGCTGTGTGAACTTAGGGCGAATTAGTTTGCTAGGCAAATAAATGTTCGCACGACGAACATGACAAATTCTGGATGGATGACAATTTTTTTGTGTATTACTGTTGCATTGCCTTTTCTGTAGTGTACCTGAGGACATGCCTTTTTGAAAAGGAGGGGGCAGTAGTGTTCAACTCTAGTATTTTTTTTAATGATTGCTGGTTGTTTGTTTTGCTTTTTAATATTTCCTTTTTTGGAGATTAAATGTGAGAAAGGGTGTTGGAAGGGTGAGAAACTGATAAAAAAAAGCATGATTGTTTGAATGAGAGAGAAAAAATAGAAAATGAATAATGTGCATAAAGGGTGTTGGAAGGGTGAGCAGTTGAGAAAAAGAAAGTATTGGATGAAGTTGTAGTGTGTACATAACCTTGTATAGTGAATGTTTCTTTTGCATTGGAAACTTTGAATCCATGGCCTTATAAATGTCCCTTTGTTGTGAACCTAACCAAGCTACAACCTTTAAAGAACTTAGTAATCTTCTTGCTTCCATGAATTCTTTGATGATTGATTAGATGAATGTATGAATTGGATTGTATTTGCATTGTTTGTCAGGTGAGTGAAATTACCCCGCGGTTGCAAACACGTTAATTTCTTCATTCTTATTAGAAGAGAAGTGTTAGAGTGATTCAAGCATGAGAATTTAGTTGTTAACTGAAGCATTGCATGATATTTGTTTAAGAACTAAATTCTTTTTCATTGTAAGATTCTAGGAAGTGGTGAACATTGCTTGTGCGCAATTGTTTGTTTATTTGAGCCATAAATCCATTCTTGGGTGAATTAAATGCTTGAGCAAATCCTCTTGTTTTCAATGAGAGGCATACTTTTCTTGAGGACAAGCAAATATCTGGTTGGGGAGAGTTTGTTGAATGCCGAACATGCTTTAAATTAGTCTATATTTATTTCCATTTTTCATCTCATTTGTTATGTTTTGTTGGATTTACTCCATGCTTTCATGCTATTCTCCAATATTGTTGAAAATACCGTTGGTTGCTTTGATTTGTGTGTTATTGTGCAGAAATTAGGCATAAAAACATCAAAGTGTAAGACACAAGTAATTGGACAAGGAAACCAAAGGAAAAGAAGAGATTCAGCATGTTCGCTGGGCGAACTGCCAACGAGGAGTAGTAGCGAATTTTTGCTAGGCGAACTCATGGCGAAGCCCCAACGAACCATCTCAGAATGATGGCGGTAGGAAAAGGGCACTAAGATCGCTGAGTGAACTAGTAGCGAATATTCACTGGGTGAAGTTACAACGAAGGACCAATGAACTATCTCAAACTGAAGTTATTAGCTAAAGGACCCTATGTTCCCTGTGCGAACTTGTAGCGAGGTAGTTCGCAGGGTGAAGAATTGCTCGCACAATGAACTTCAGATATTTCTCAGGGGCAGTTTAACTATTCAGAGGCACTTCAGGTACCATAAAATGGAGTTTGCTGGGCAAAGAAGGAGTTCGCTGGGCAAAGAAGGAGTTCGCTGGGCGAACTTGACAGATTCTAAAAGTACTATATAAGTACTTTTCACACTTTTTGGTGTCATACCCCAAATTTTGACCACCAAGATTTCCCATCACTGTGAGAATCATCACCACAATATGGATGTACCATCATGCCTCATCAATCTCCTCAAGGATTGTTGAGCATTCACTACAAATCAAGAATTAGGGTTTTAAGCCCTCCCAGAGCACTTAGACAAAGGATCAACCAAAAATTGACATGATCTTCAACTTGTCTAACCTCTCAAGCATATATAAAGGACCAAGAGGTCTCCCACATTAAGGATCAAGCCCAAGAGTGCAACATTCCAAGTGGATCAAGCCTCAAGATCGACAGTGTCACCAAATTAGAGTTTTGGTCGACCAAGGCCTCCAGATGAATATTTTCATCTGGGCATGAGCTAATACTTCAAAGCATGACCCAATATGCTCAAAGGGTCCTCATGAACCCAATCATCAAGTCAAAACAACCTCAGGGGAAGCATTCATCAAAAATCAGGAATTAGGGTTTCTTGACCTAATGCACCCCTAAGTTGACTTTTGAGGCAAAGCATGAACCATGACCTCAAGACATAATTTGAGGGCCTCAAATAAACCACATTGATCTATTTACAACAATGGATTGATCCAAGAAGCTTGGTTCACAAGTTTCATTTTCATCTGGACCACAATTAGGGTTTTGAAGAAAAAGTCAACTGTGCCTTTGACTTTTGACCAAGACATTTTCCCCAACCTTGGGACATGGTTCAAGACACCCTAAAACACTCATGGAATCCATCCATTAGGTTTCAATTAGGTCAAAGACTTGATTTCATAGAGGATCACACAATTTGGAATTCATCTGACAAAAAGTTAACTGTGCCTAAAATCAAGTTTGACTTTTTGGAATTTTTCGCAAATATGGTTCCCCTAAGTTAAAAACAATGTTAATGTATGGTTTTGATCATAATTCATCACGAAAAATCAAGAAAAGTGAGGTTTCTTGCAAAAGGGGCAACCATAAGAAACTAAAATTTTTCTTAGTTATGAGACAAAAGTGATTTAGTACCAACTTTGCAAGGTCATAGCTCCTAAACCACAAGGCCTTTTTCTCCCATCCAAAGCTCAAATGAAAGTTCATCTTACATAATTCAAATATGTCAACTACATCTCATTCCAAATCCTCATGGATTCTGAGTTGTGGATTGATCAAAATCACAAAAAGTGAAAATGGACATTTTCATTCCAACACTTAGTGAAATTTTCAAGACAAAATCTGTTTCACTTTTTCCAAACTTTGAGGCCATTTTTCACCTTGATCCAAGCTGAACCAAGACCAATGTTGGACATCAAAGTTAGAGTATGTCATAAGGGCTTTCCAAAAAGTACAAGAACTCCTTTTAATTTAACTTGAGCTAAGAGTTACCTCCATTGAAAGTTGATCATTCAGAACTGATTTTTACAAGAAAGATTTGTGTATTTTTGCTCGAGTTGGATAAATTAGAAAATTACAAGTCTTGTTATCCATTTGGACATCTCAAGGGATAACATCTAAGGGACAATATCTGATCCACAAGTCTCCCAAGTCCAAGGATCAACATATAGCTATGTGACCCCTAAAAAGACTAAGAATCTCAAAGACTCCAATTTTGTTTCAATGAATTCAATGGATTCACAAGGTGGCCAGCATCAAGACATTGCTAACTGAATTGAGTCAAGCCTTATCTCTGAACCAAAGGACTCATAGCCCGTGCCCTAACCTCAAGTCAATGGCTAGAGGAGACTGGAGATTCCATTTGATCACCATTGGCCAAGGGACTGTCCAAGCCTCCATTCATTATTGATGCCAAAACAAACTTGTTGCACTATAAATAGACATCAATTGTGATCAGTTTGAGTACACCAAAGCACCCAAATTGATGCTTTCCTCAAAATCACTCTCAAAAAACCAGATTTTCCATCTTTTTAAAGTCACTATCGAATTTTGAAATAGAAAGCAATTCAAACCAAACCAATCATGCCAACAACTCATATACATCATATATGGGTGATCCATGGCCTTGAAACACATTTGGAACCTCAGAATCACAAAGTCACCATCCATTTGCTCAAGCTTTTGGTTTGTTTGCAGTTGAGGATCCACAATAAGTTCTGAAATAATTCAATCCATTCCAAGCTTTCAAACACATTACTTGAAGTCCATTGGAGCTGTCCAGATCATTACACAACATCTGTAACACCTATAACATAGAATTCGATCACTAGCTATAAGAGGTAATCCTGAAGCCTTCAAACTCCATATTACATGCATCATAAATGAATTTTTGAGTTACCATCTTGTTTCTGCATGTATATAGAGTGATAACCCTCAATCAGTTGCTATGTATGAATCGTGTATGGAATTTCATAATGATCATCCTGAAATTAGGGTTCTTGAGTTTATCCTTTGATTTCTCACTCCATATTTCATATAAATGCAATTAATCTATATGGTTGTGATCCTTGTTCAAAAACGAGTGAGATTGGTGTTTGAATCATGCACTACCATTGAGTAATCAGAGAGAAAAGTGAGAAAATGTAAATCTGGGCAAAACAGGGCACGCGGGCAAGAACAAGTGTTCTTGGCGCCCTTTTTCAAATTTTCAAACTTTTGAATTTTTGATCTTTTATTTAATTGATTTCAAAAATTAATTTCTCTCTCATTTTTTATCATTTTTGATTGGTTCTTTTTTTAAAAAGTCACAAAAATGTTAAATTATTTTATTTTACAAAAAATTCCAATTTATATAACTTATTTAATATAGTTAGAATTTTTGTAATAAATTTCATTTTATTTGTTTTTAAACATTTTAAAATGAAATTCTCACTTTGATCTTTTCATTTCAAATGAATTTTAATATTTTATGTGATTAAACATGATTTTTAAAAACATTGTTCAAAAGATTTACAACTTGTTTTTCAATATATTTGGTATTTTTATATCATTTATTACTTATTTTTCTTTGAAAATTATAATAGTAAAAGAAATTAGGGTTTCCTCTTGATCAAACTTCTTTTCAAAGACTTTTTGGGCCTCTTGGTAGAGTGTAAGTCCCATACCTTTGTAAATATTTGATTTGGGCCGCAGTCATTGTATAAGTCCCGGTACGTTTTAAAAAATCCCGACGCGATCGTCATTTTCAAACAATTTTAAATTGTGCCTCCCCTTGTGTTGTAAGTCCCATTTTCCTTCATTTGTCAAACATTTTTGGGCCTCTAATAGAGTGTAAGACCCAACCCCCCTGTGTACATAAATAATTTGGGCCTCAGTCATTGTACAAGTCCCAGTACCATTTTCAAAATAACGGTGCGATCGTTGTTTTTCATCTGGACATCTCTCTAAGATGTAAGCCCCATCTCTTGTATAAAAATAAACTCTTGGGCCTCTAATAGAGTGTAAAACCCACCTCTTTTGTAAAATACAATAAATTTGGGCCTCAGACATTGTATAAGTCCCTCTGTGGTTTTCAAAACGACGGCGCGATCGTCGCCTTTTCAAAAGAATTCATCTGGGCCTCTCCTTGAGTATAACCCCCAAACTTCCTTTTAAAACAACTTTCATTTTGATTTAGATTCAAATATATAGTTGTATCAAAACTTTCTTCAATTTCTTGAATAACTAACCATACAGTTGTGTTTACAATACTGGAAGCTTGCTCATCTGTAAGTACTACTATACTCTTCAACATACTTGTTTATATGTTTCATCTGTATATATATATATATATATATATATATATATATGCCTGTATATTACCTGCTTAGAGTTTTCCCCAACAATTAGGTTTAGGTTTTAGATCAAACCAGTGGTTACTCTTTCAACACAGTCAAAACTAGTTCCCCATAGGAAATTCCAGATACAGTCTTGCCTCCTCTCGGGCCTATACAATATGGAACAGAGAAAGACATTATTCTCGGTGAAAGTTTTCTCAAGACTGTCACTATTTTGAAATTTTTACAAGAAATTCATTCCCCCAGAGACGATTAATTCCCGGTAAAACCTCTTCTGAATTTCTTCAAACCCTGGAACTGTTCACCAAAGGAAGGATTATTCCCGGTGAAACCTTTCTTGAAATTTTCTTAGGTTTTAACCCACAGGCTTCCTAAAAGCATCCCCAACCTCCACTTGGGATTTGTACAAGGACCCTCAGGCTTCTTAGAAGTTCTCAGCCTCCTCTTGGGCTTAGTACAAGGACCCAAAGACCTCCTACAGGTATAGGACATAACTTAGTCATCCTTTGATAGGTCAATCCTCCAGAGAGTCAGAATCTCAAAACATCAGAACAATTTAGGGTTGATTCTCATCCCTTAAAACATTAGCCTCATCTTGGGTATCATTCAAAGATTATTATCCAACTAAGTGTCAACCCCTTTATACCAGTAGGCTTGGACAGTCTCATCTCCTCTTGGATCTCAAAGATACCCTCAAGTTTCCTAAAAACACAGGAAAAACCCTGATCATTTCATCAATTCACCAGCAGAGTTAAAACCCCCAAAGGTTAAAAAACTCAATATTTAAGCTTTCATTTTAAATTTCCCCAGCTAGGGTCAAATCACTATCAATAAACCCTCAATCAGAACCTCATGGTCTCTGATATTTCAACTCCTCAGCAAGAGTTGATTCCCCAATTTGGACCTGTCTTTGGATCTCAATAATCCTCAGCAGAAGTTAGCCTCCTCTTACGCTTCATATAAGATATTCCCCAACCAGCCTCCTCTCAGGCTTTGTATAATGACCATCTCTCAGCAGTTTTAGCCTCAATCTTAGGCTTTGTACACGACAGATAAAATATTCTCAGCTGAGTCAGTCAAATTCCCTTTTAGCCTCAATCTTGGGCTTTGTACAAGACACATATGAAACCTCCCCAGTGGAGTCAATACTATTTTAGCCTCAATCTTGGTCTTTGTACAAGATAGATAAAACCTCACCAGTAGAGTCAATCCCTTTTAGCCTCAATCTTGGGCTTTGTACAAGACAGACAAAATATTCCCCGGAAGAGTCAATTCCTTCTAGCCTCCTCTTAGGCTTTGTATAATGATCTCCTTAAGTAGAGTCAATCTCTTTTCAGCCTCAATCTTGGGCGTTGTACAAGACAGATATAAAACTCCCGAGTAGAGTCAACCTTTTGGCTTCAACCTAGGGCTTTGATCAAGGCACACAACAAAACCAACATCCCCTCAAATAAAATCAAGAGTTCTCTCTGTAGGAAGGTATTTCTCTGTACAATCACACATCAAAACAGACAATCAAATAAACCCCTAATTCCAGATAACTACTGTAAGTGGCACACTTGTTGATTCAAAAATCCAAGCCGTGGTCCCTCTTTTATCCTGGTAAACTTCATCTTTCATCTAATTGCTGTAAGTGGCAAGCCTCTGGATTATTTACATTAAAGCCAATGTCCCTCTCTTAGCATGGAATACTCTTAAGGAAAAATGGCATTGCTCAACAATGAGTTAAAGTTTCCTCCTTCAGGACATCTCCCTTATAAAGGAACTTATGGCATTGTTGGATTCCATACATTCCAGTTAAAGTAATTTTCCTTTATAACCAGTTACCCAATAACTGTGATAAACAGGTGAGATATCTCCCTTTAGAGATGACAAATTCTCTCTCAAATACCCTTTTAGCTTCAATTTTGGGCTTTAAACAAGACACAAATACCCTTTAGCTTCAATCTTGGGCTTTAAACAAGACACCAAATATATTTTCTTCCCATAGAATAGGGGGAACTACGATTGCTCTGATTTCTCTGTTATCATTACGGGAATACGTAGGCATAAGATTGCGAAATCTTAGTGAGCACACATAACAAAAACTTTAGGTCTAGTACCTTACCAAAAACATAAAAAAAATCGAAAATCAACAAAAATACTCTCTCAACTTTCCCAAAGAAGAAAATTTCCCAAACTTACGACAGATAAGCACCTGTAAGTAGATAACAAAAGAAAATGCTAAACAATCTATGGATAATCATATATACGCTGGGTAATTGACAACTCCCCATTGTATAATCTTACCTCGGACCCCTCAATCTCTTAGCATTTGTTAAAGAAAACATTTGCGTGCAAGGTTAGTTTTAGATAGCTTCCCTTTCCGTTCCAGCTTCATAGGATAAATAAGAAATCAGAAAGTAGCACCCAATTCCAACCATTGCGGTAAGGTGGTCGCGTCACCGACAAAAACCGCACGCTACAGAAAAATGGCGACTCTGCTGGGGAGTATTTAGGATTAGAGTTCCTAAGAGGTCTAGGTTGTTTAGCATTTTCTATACTATATATATATATATATATATATATATATATATATATATATTCACTGTTATTCCTACTTGATACCCGCGTTTATTTTTCTGACAAATGGGAATGCGATTGATACACATGTGGAAAGTTTGAGAGAACATTAAGATAGGGGTGGCATATCCAGGAAACACTTATAGGGAGTGAATCCCGAAAAAGCTATCTTGGCAGCCCACCAAATCAGTCAAGGTACCCGTACGGAAGTTTCGATGTTGAACGACCGATTGTCGTGAAAGCATAGTTTTTCCTAGTGTGGTACCCATGACCCTGAGGATTTAGTAGACTTTAACCATATGACCATTTGGTAGTGCGGTAGCTATCGGGAATAGTTGATACGCGATACCACACTCAAACGAGATTCATCCTAGGATATTACAGCTCGCTCGAGTGAATCAGCTTGCTGTTTATATCCCTAGGGGGGACAATGACTTTGGGAACCTTAGAACCCATTCTACAGGTACAAAAATTGACCCAAATAGTACAACCTTTGGGGATAGGTAGAGCCATGACTCCATGCTCGTGACGTTGAACCCTTGAACCTATGTTTTCAAATGTTTTTGTGTGCTGCATTC
This sequence comes from Lathyrus tuberosus, assembly GCA_022829125.1. Taxonomy (NCBI): domain Eukaryota; kingdom Viridiplantae; phylum Streptophyta; class Magnoliopsida; order Fabales; family Fabaceae; genus Lathyrus; species Lathyrus tuberosus. The sequence continues at coordinate 15,299,392 of JALAZF010000054.1, forward strand.
ATGCATTCATCTAAAAAACTCTTTCAAACAAGAAAAACAAATCTTCTTTTTTTTTTCAAAATAAACTAAAACAATAATTGCAAATATCAGAGATTGCGTTATGGATTTTGGTAGAAGAAAGAAGCACAAGTACACCTTCAACACTCCAAAACTAGAGGACTTAAGGAGGTTGGCAAGGATGATTACCAACCCTGAGGCTTTCAGAGCTAAGCACGGAGGACTGTTGTCTCTGTTAAGGGTCCACGTAGTTGAAGGAATCCTGTCTACACTGATTCAGTTCTACAATCCGATTTACCACTGCTTCACATTTCCGAATTACCAACTTGCACCAACATTGGAAGAGTACTCTCATCTGATTGATTTACCTGACCGAGATCCATTTTCTGGACTGGAAGAAATTCCAAAGGAACAAACCATTGCAAGAGCGATCTCTTTGGATGAGTCAGAAGTTAGGACTCACATAACCACTAAAGGAGGAATCCAGGGTTTACCAGCTAAATTCCTGGGAGAAAGCTCTATACTTTGCTAGCATAGGAAACATAACTGCTTTCGAAGATATATTTGTTATACTCATAAATGGGTTATTCCTTTTTCCCAACATCGACAACTTCACCGACACCAATGCTGTTAAGATATTTCTGATTGGGAACCCCGTACCAACCTTGCTCGCAGATGCTTATCATTTTGTACACTTAAGGAATTTGTACAGCGGAGGAATGATCACATGCTGTGTACCCTTACTCTACAAATGGTTCATTTCCCGTTTACCCAAGTCAACTGCTTTTTGGGATCACAAAAGTACTCTACGTTGGTCACAAAGGACCATGTCTCTTACCAACTCTGACATAGATTGGTACAATAGGATTTATGAAGGGATAGCGATCACCGACAGATGTGGAAATTTCCCTAACGTACCCCTCATTGGAGCTAAAAGAGGAATCAACTACCATCCAATTTTAGCTCGCCGTCAACTCGGATACCCGATGAAGAATATTCCACGTAATGTTTATCTGGATGGTCTTTTCTTCAAGGAAGGGGAAAACGACAGGGCACTAAAGAAGGAAATAGTGCATGCCTGGCAACACATTCATAAGAAAGAAATAGAGTCTCTAGGAAGACCAAACTGCACCTCTATGGAACCTTATCTCCACTGGGTGCAAACTAGAGCCCTCAAACTGAGGATGCCTTACCCTCACCAAGAAGTTTTTCCCTTAAAGGAATCTGTCCTTTATTTCATGTCTGATACGGAAAAACTCCAAGTCGCTCTCAACAAAGTTCAACGTGAAAAGAGCTCTTGGAAAAACAAATACCGAATACTCAATTTGGAGTGTACTAAGATTCAGGAACTGTTAAAGGAGAAGGATGCTCTGATTGAGATATTAGAGGAGCATGCTGTCGAGAGTCAAGAAGACCGAAGAAATTTGCTTACGCCTTTCACTTGGCAAATGACTGACAACCCGAAAACGGCTGAAGAGCCCCGGTCAAAGAAAAGGAAACTACCAGAACCAACATCAGAGCTCACTTCAGAAAGGACTCAGGATCCATGAGCTTAGACATTTTCCTTACAACACTTTGTAAAATACTGTACTTTTCCTTGTAAAATATTGCAATCCTTCGAATTCAATAAAAGGGGTCTCCCCCCAGTGTATGATATTTGCAATCTATTTGTTGAAGTTTCTTTTTGAATAAAACAAAAACTAAAAAAATATGTCATTGCATATCATTCGTCATTCTCACATAACGCATTTTTCTTATCTTTGAGTCTCACGTATGTGTCACAATTCTAGAGTCAAACTGTGTTACTCATACAATACTCGGGCCAATCGACAATAGAAAATGGATGATCTCGAGGAAGAGAACAGAGAGCTGAGAGAAGAAATCGACGCTCTAAAGGAAAGTTTGGAAAAACTTGACAGTGACATGCAATCCCTGGCAGCAGCTCAAGAGCAGCGGCATCAAAAGACTGTAATCTCCGAGATCACATCTACACCCATAATAGAGACACATCAGAATCATCCTCAGTACAACATGCCCAAGGGTCGCCCCTGGGACATGCCTCTCAACTTTATACCTGAAGGATATATCCCACCGGTCACTGAAGACCCAGAAACCGCAGCAAGAACCGCTGGACCTGAAGGTTACAAACTTCGGGAAAGTGAAGATGCAAGGGTTACAACAACAACCCCTGAAGGTTACAAACTTTAGGGCATAGAAGCGCCAAGAGTCACCGCTATAATGTCTATGCCATAACCAGTGGTACACACTGTCCCGAAAGGACAGATTCCACAAGCCATTTTTGGTGGAAAAGAAGACATGTACGAAAGGATGAATGAATTCCAAGAACAATTCTTGGAGATGCAGAAGAAACTGCATTCCATTCACGGTCAAGACTTATTCGAAAAGGACGCCGCAGACCTCTGTCTGGTCCCTAATGTAAAGATACCACACAAATTCAAGGTGCCTGACTTTGAAAAATACAAAGGCAACTCTTGCCCTCAAAGTCATTTGGTGATGTACGCTCGAAAAATGTCAACTCAGACAGAAAATCAACAGCTACTGATCCATTACTTCCAAGACAGTTTGATCGGTGCCGCACTCAAATGGTACATGGGTTTAAATCGCACCAAGATTAGTATTTTCAGAGATCTCGGCGCTGCCTTCGTTCAACAGTATAAATACAATTTGGACATGGCACCAGATAGGTGTAGCGATCGATTTTGGACGCGGTTCTTAAGCGCTGGTCGCTCTCTGCGGTTGAGCTTAAACTACAGGTCGATTCATTTTTGATCCTATTGAAGCTGATGAAGGAAGGGAAATAGATGTCTCTAATTAACCCTGCTTGCATACTGAGTTTAAACAGCGGTCTGTTAGGTTACGGATGCTATCAATGTGGGGGGGCCTTTGTACTGGTTATTTGTATTTTCACCAATACGGTTTTCTTTCTTTCTATCTAGACAGAGGGTTTCTGGCGGGGAACAAGGATTAGGATGTTAGGACTGATACTTTTGAATTACTGCTTTTGATATGGGGATATCGGATTTGGTTTTTGTTTAGTGTGCTCGCTAAGATCTTTTCTTTCGATCTTATGCCTACGTATTCCCGTTTACCGAAACAGGGAAATCAGAGCGTTCGTAGTTCCTCCTATTCTATGGGAGGAAATGGTGTTTTGGTGTCTTGTTCAAAGCCCAAGACATGAAGCGAAAGGTGATTTGTATCTTGTTTAAAGCCCAAGATGTGAAGCTGAAAGGTCTATTTGTGTCTTGTTCAAAGCCCAAGACGTGAAGCTGAAAGACCTCGACTTTAGAGAGAATTTGTCATCTCTAAAGAAGGGTTAAAGGAGAATTACTTTAACCGGGACACGTGGATCCTAGCAATGCCATAATTTCCTAAGAAGGGGTTTTATCCTGAAGGAGAAGACTTTAACTCAGTGTAGAGCAATGCTATCTTTCCTTAGGAATTTCTCATGCTAAAAGAGGGACAGTGGCGTGGATGTAGATGATCCAGAGGCTTGCCGCTTATAGCAATTAGATGAAGGGGAAGGAGTGTACTGTGTTTGGGTACTGTGAACGAGGCACAACTTTGATGCTAAAAGGTTGATTGGATCAACCAGTGGTTTTCTTATACAAAGCCTAAGAGGAGGCTAATATGTGTCTCGTACAAAGCCCGAGAGAGAGGCTAAAAGGTTTTGACCCGACGATGGAGTCGTTTGGTATCTCGTATAAAGCCCGAGATAGAGGCTGTTTGACTCAACAAAAGGGTTTTTTGTATCTCGTACGAAGCCCGAGATGGAGGCTGTTGTTTGTTTGGCTCAATAAGAACCTTTTCGTATCTCGTATAAAGCCCGAGATGGAGGCGAACATGTGTTTGGCTCGATATGAACCTTTTTGTATCTCGTATAAAGCCCGAGATGGAGACGAAAGGGTGATTGACTCAACGAGAGGAGTCTCTTATGTGTCTCGTACAAAGCCCGAGAGAGAGGCTAAACTCACTAGAGAAGGATCTTTATACAAAGCCTAAGAGGAGGCTATGGTTACTGTTTCATTTGAGTGACAGGTCCAGTATACTGATTTTTACAGAGAAAATTAGTTCTTATATGAGCAACACTGTACTCATGGATTTGATTCAAGGATCCGGGTTATTCCTGTTCTTTAAGGAAGCGGGAAATCTGAAGGGTATTGAGACTGTCCGAGTCTACGGGTTTCCTTCCTATTTAACAAAAGGGGGGTACTTGAGAATGTCTTTGATACTCAAGGAAGTAAGACTGTCCAAGTCTAGAGTTCATCTCTTGTACCATGCTTTGAGAAACAGTAGTAGACTCTATGAAAGGACTGTTCTATGAAGATGATTAAGTTCTGTTCCTATACCTCTAGGAGGTCGTCGGGACAATTTGTACGAAGCCCAAGAGGAGGCTGGAATCTTTTAAGAAGCCGACGGGTCCTTGTACGATGCCCAAGAGGAGGCTATCATTCCCGAAGGAAGAGATCATTATACGAAGCCTAAGAGGAGGCTGTGATTACTTCTAAGAAGCCGTAGGGTCCTTGTACTAAGCCCAAGAGAAGGCGGGGTTGCTTTTAGGAAGCCTGTGGGTCCTTGTACGATGCCCAAGAGGAGACCGATGCTTTTAAGAAGCCCGTGGGTCCCAAACCAAAGAAACGTTCAAGAAAAGTTTCACCGAGAATAATTCATTTAGTGAACAGTTCTGAGGTTTGAAGAAATTCAAGAGAAGTTTCACCGAGAATAATTCATCTCTGGGGAATAGAATTTCTTGACAATTCCTAATGAGGACAGCCGAAGAGAAGACTGTATCTGGTAATCCTATTGGGGATCTAGTTCAGTCTATTTCTAAGAGTGACAGTCTGAGAAAGGGTTCAAAAAGAATCTGCCTTTCACATCTCCATATTGTTTAACCCCAAGAGGAGGGAAGACTGTGTCTGGTAATCCTATGTGGATCTAGTTTTGACTGTAAGTTCAGAGTGATCGACAGGGCTTTACCTAGTGCTAGACGTAGTTGCCGGGGAAACTCGAAATATCTATACTATTATTACACAGTTGATATGAGTTTATGAAAGGAGACTTACAGCGAAACAGCCCCACAAAATAGTTATATGTATATGAAAGCAGTAAATGAAAGCAATAACCACTTACTCGGTTGTAGAGCTTCCATGCTGTTTGGTTAGTTGTTCAATAAAGAAAGATTGGAAACAACAGTATATACAAAATCAAAGGAGAAAGTGCTTTGAAATAAAAAGATTTGGGGCTTACAGCTCAAGGAAAGGCCCAAGGTTTTATCAGTGAGTGCACTGTTTGAATTTGTACAGGGGAACTTATACAAGTGACTGAGGCCCAAAAATGTTTTTCTGTACAAAAGGATGGGTCTTACACTCTCTCAAGAGGCCCAAAAAGTTTTAAAGAAGAAGAGTGAGGCTTATAACACGAGGGTAGGCCCAGTTGTCTTTTCGCTTAAAAAATGGCGATCGCGCCGAGGTTTTCTTTTAACGCAGAGGGACTTATACAATAAGTGAGGCCCAAAATGATTTTGGTTAAAAGGGGGTTGGGTCTTACACTCTATTAGAGGCCCAAAAAGTTTTGAATGGGTCTTATAGCTCAAGGAGAGGCCCAAAAGGTTATTTTTCAAAAAGGGCGACGATCGCGCCGTTCGTTTTTTGACGGTATCGGGACTTATACAATACACTGAGGCCCAAAATGGTTTGGTCAAGAAAGGATTGGGTCTTACACTCTATTAGAGGCCCAAAGTGTTTGAAAATGATTTATGAGGGTTGAATTAATCCAAAAACCCTAATTTGTTTTCAAAAATGTATTTAATTGAATAAAAATTCAATTAAAATGATCAAAATTGTTTAACATGTGAAAAACAAATTGTGATTTTGGATTAATGCTTCAAAAATTAAGTATTGACCTACAAAATAATTAGAAAGCATCAAAAGTTGCAAAATCAATGTAGAAAAAATATTTAAAATGTCAAAAACAATTAAAATATTAATTCTTTGCAAAAATATCAATTATATGAAATAAATAATATTTTTGGGATTTTTTGATAAAATAAAATATTTTAACATTTTTATGAATTATCAAAAAAAGAATCAACTCAACATCATTAAAACTCAGAGAGAAATTAATTTTTGAATCAATTAAACAAAATCACAAAATTCAAATATTTGAATTTGGAAAAAAGGCGCCAAGAACAAGCTGAAGAACACGCGCGTGTTCTTGGATTCTCAGATTTGCGTTTTCTCTCCAATCTCACTGAATACTTAATCATATCATGCAATCCACATATCATTATGCTCGTCTCAACCTCACGATCATGTCTATGTCCATTAATTTCATTTAAATTAAACATACAACAAGTAATCACGAAAAATCCTCAAGAACCCTAATTTTTGCATGAAGGCTAGGATTTTTGATACACGATTCAAACAAAGCAATTAATTGAGGGAAAACATTCCATACATGATTATGAACATATGGCCAAATTATTGTGCGAGGAAATATGCATAGATTGAGAGATGACCAAGTATGTGCTTACCTCCAAGCCGTGACAGCAAGTGCAAAGTGATTTTTGATTTGGAGGTGTTACAGATGAGTGGTGATGATCTGAACAGCTTCCCTACACCCTATGGATTGTGTTTGAATGCTTGGACTTGATTGACATTGGCTGGATCACTTTGTGGTACCTCAGCTGCAACTTGTTTGAAATTTTGAGCAACCAGCTGGTGATTTTGTGAAATTGGTGTTTCAGAAGTGATCTAAGTGTTTGGATCACTTCTATATGATGTATGTGAGGTGTGTGAGTGATTGGTTTGATTGGAATTGCTCTCAAACTCAAAACCCGATAGCTACCTTGCTAAGAAAGGCATTTTTGCCAAGAGAAAGAGATTTTGAGGAAAGCATCTGTTAGATGGCTTTGGTGTACTCAAACTGATCACAATTGAGCTCTATTTATAGTAGAGCAAGTTTGTTTTTCAAGGAATAGTGAATGGCAGCTGGTAAGTAGGTTTGACCAATGTTGGCAAATGAAAATCCAAGTCTCCTCTAGCTATTGACTAGAGGTTAGGGCACAGAGCTTTGGTTCCCTTGGTCTTGGATAAGTCTTGACTGATTTCAAATGAGAATGGCTCAGTCCATGCCACCTTGATGGTTCCATTGAATGCTTCAATCCAAATTTGGAGTCTTGTCCCTATTTTGGCCATTCTAGGTTCAACATGCTATTTCTTGTTCCATGGACTTTGGAGGCTTGGCTCAGTGATTGTCCCCTTTAGATTCAATCCTCTGAGGTGTCCAAGTGGATAGGAGCATTTGAATTTGGCTGATTTTGGCAAATCGAGCAAAGTTGCAAATTCTGCCTTGCCTTTGACAGATTTCAGCAAGGCAACTTGCCAATGTCATATCTCATGATGTAAGTTGAATTTGGTAATGTTCTTGGCCATTTTGGAAAGCCCTTACATGATACAACAACTGTTTGAACAAGTTTGGTTTTCATCTCTTTTGATTCCAAGTGAAAAATCCCTCTACATTTGGCAAAAAGTGAGGTCAAATCTGACTTAGTGAAATTTTCACCAAGTGTTTTAACAAAGTGTGATTTCTTGATTTTGATCACTCCATAACTCAAAATCCTTAATGAATTGGACTTAGGTCTAGTTGAAGTTTTTGTAGAGGGTAATGAGGGCTACACATCCATCTTTGGATGAGAAAAAATGGCCATGTGGTTTAGGAGTTATGATCCTCCAAAGTTAGTGTATTAGTGGTACTTTTTCCATAACTTAGAAAAATTTCTAAGTTTTATGGTTACCCCTTTTACAAGTTATCCCACTTTCTTTGGTTTTTCTTGATGAATGATGATTCAAATCATACATTAACATCATTTTAGGGTTAAAAATCCATTTTGGTGAAAAATCTCAAAAAGTCAAAGTTGACTTTTGGGCACAGTTGACTTTTTATCAGATGAATTCCAAACTGTGCAATTCTTCAGGAAATCATGTCTTTGACCTAAATAAAACTTGATGGACATGTTCCATGGGTGTCATAGGGTGTATTGAGGCATGTCCTAGGATTTGGGAGCATGTCCTGGTCAAAAGTCAAGGTTACAGTTGACTTTCCTCGCGAAACCCTAATTGTGGTGCAGATGAAATTGAGACTTGTTCCTCAAGCTTCTTGGATTAATCCATTGTTCCAAGTGGATCAATATAGTTCATTTGAGACCCTCAAACCCTCTCTTGAGGTCTTGGCTCATGATTTGCCCTAAAAGTCAACTTAGGGGTGAATTAGGTCAAGAAACCCTAATTCCTGATTTTTGATGTATGCATCCCCTGAGGTCAAATTGACTTGATGTTTGGGTCCATGAGGTTCCATGGAGTATATTAGGTTATGTTTTGGATCATTGGCTTGTGCCCAGATGAAAATTTTCCATCTGGAGGCCCTGGTCGACTAAAACCCTAATTTGGTGACACTGTCGATCTTGAGACTTGATCCACCTAGAAGGGAGCAACTTTGTGCTTAATCCTTGGAATGGGAGTCCTTTTGATCCTTTGTGGATGCTTGAGAGGTTTAGACAAGTTGAAGATCATGTCATTCCTTGATTGATCCCTTGTCTAAGCACTCAGAGAGGGCTTGAAACCCTAATTTTGATTGTAGGGAATGCTCACCCATCTTTGGGGAGACTGATGAAATAGAATGGTTCCCCCATATTGTGATGGTGATTTGCACAATGATGGGAAATCTTAGTGGTCAAAATTTGGGGTATGACAATAGGGATCAGCCCAGAGCAATGTCACAAAGGATAAAGAAACTTTTAAAGAATATGCTCAGAGATGGCGTGAAATTGCCGCCCAGATCTGTTCCCCTCTCGAGGAAAAGGAGATGACTAAGATTTTCCTAAAAACCTTAAGCACGTTTTATTACGACCGCATGGTTGCCAGTGCGCCCAGTGACTTCACTGAAATGGTGAACATGGGAGTACGCCTTGAAGAAGCAGTCCGAGAAGGACGATTGGTCAAAGATGCAGAGCCATCTGGTAGTACTAAGAGATACGGTAGTGCTTTCCAAAAGAAGAAAGAGTAAGATATCAGTAATATCTCTCTGGGAAAACAAAGGCAAAGGTATCAACCAGTAGCAGCGGTAACTCTCGCTATCAACCCTGCACCAGCTCCGACTTATCAGACTCAGGTTGCTCAGAGCCAACTAAGTCAACAACAGTATCAGCAAAGGCCGCAACAGCCTCTTCAGCAGGCTCGTCCACAGTAAAATAACAAAAATTGTACGACATGACCATCAGGGTTCGACCCTATATCGATGTTGTACACATAACTATTTCCACTTCTACTGGCCAAGGGGTACGTCCAAACCAAGACTCCTCTTACAGTACCGGAAAATCTGCCTTTCTGGTTCAAAGCAGATCAAACTTGCCCTTACCATCAAGGAGGATCGGGGCACAACATTGAGAATTGTCTCAACTTTAAGTCTGACGTACAGAAGCTTGTCAGGAACGAGATCTTATCTTTCAAAGATACTAATCCGAATGTTCAGACGAACCTGTTGCCACAACATGAGAAGACTGCAGTAAATTTAATAGAGGAAGAATTTAGCCGCAGTTATCAAATTCACGATGTACTCCTATTAGGAACCAATCTGGTGAGGATGCATTACAGACAGAGCGGGTACGGTCATGTGCCATCTCACAATTATCACCAGTGTGATATCTGCTCAAAGAATAATCAGGGGTGTTCCGTAGTGCAAACAACATTATAAGAACAAATGGATCTAGGCTGGATTCAGAATCATAGAATCCGGGAAGTCAACATGGCCCATACGTATCCCAACATTGTTCAGAACTACAACATTCTTGCGATGAACGCCAATTTAGTGGCAATGTATTCAAGGCAAAGTCAATATTATAATTTGCCACGACACGATTACAATGCTTGTCCGATCTGCTCAACAAACAATCAGGGATGCTCTTTTGTACAAGAAGCCCTCTAACGTCAGATGGATCTCGGATGGATCCAAGACTGCCGTGAAAGAAACGATCATCAAGTCAATGTGGTTCAAATCTTTGACATACGCTTGATGAATACCAGTCTGGCAGAATTACATGCTAAGTAGGTCAGGCTCGGTTTTCTAGCTTCACACGATTATCAAGACTGTGAAGAATATTGTGAAGACGACCAAGAGTGTGCACTTGTACAAAGAACCTTTCAACATCAGTTGGACCATTGGTGGCTTCCGATCTACCTCGATGAAGCTACACAACAAATTAGCATGACTGACGGGAATCCTAGTAGACATCAAATTCGTGATGTCTGCTCAATGGAAATAGATCTAGTAAAGATGCACTGCATACAAAGTGGGCGGGGTAAGGTACCACCACATAATTATGAGCGCTGTAGAGTATGTTCGGAGAACAACCAAGGATGCTATCTCGTACGAGCGGCTCTTCAAAATCAGTTGGACCGGAAAGAGGTTCGACTATGTTCAAGTTCTGGGTCGATCAACATAGTACAAGATAACCTCCCTAATCAAAGCAAGAACGTTGTCGTAATCTCCGATCATAGAATAACTAAAGACGTTTGTGCCATAATCCCTCTATTCAATGAATCCATAATCCCTCTTGATAGTAGAAAAGTTCCCAACCAGGAACTGATTGATATTGCCTATAACGGTCAAAAAAACCAAAAATCTCCTGTGTTTATCTACCTGCCAGGACCAATACCGTACAAATCGGAAAAGGCTATCCCTTACAAGTACGGTGCTACTACCATCGAAAATGGAAATGAAACTCCATTACCCTCCGTCGTGAACATTGTCGACATCAGTCGAGTCACCCGGAGCGGTCGGATCTTCAACAGGGGAGTTGGAGAACCTGCCAAAGAAAAGGAACCTCAAACGGAAGTTCCAAATCAACAAGTCAGTCAACCCAGTAATCCGGAGCTTATAAAGAACAACGATGAGATCCTAAAGCTCATCCAGAAAAGCGAGTACAACATTGTAGACCAATTGTTGCAAACTCCGTCTCGAATATCTACGCTATCTCTCATGCTTAGTTCAGAAGCTCACAGGGAAGCTCTATAGAAAGTCTTAGAGCAAGCCTTTATGGAACAAGACGTAACGGTAGGACAATTTGACAGCATCATTTCCAACATCACTTCCTGCAACAATTTAGGATTCAGTTATGAAGAACTGCCGAAAGAAGGCAAGAATCACAATATGGCGCTTAACATTACAGTCAACTGCCAAGACGATGCTTTAGCCAGCGTATTGGTAGACACAGGATCATCTTTGAATGTTATGCCAAAATCAACTCTGATGCGACTATCATTTCAAGGAGCCCCGATGAGAGGCAGTGAGATCATCGTCAAAGCCTTTGACGGGTCCAGAAAAACAGTTATCAGCGAAGTCGATCTTCCCATAACCATCGGTCCTCACACTTTCCAAGTCACTTTCCAGGTCACGGACATCCGGGCAGCATACAACTGTTTATTAAAAAGATATTGTTTACATGGAGCTGGGGCAGTTACTTCGACACTTCACCAAAAGCTGAAGTTCGTTAAGAATGATAAATTAGTCACGGTATGGGGAAAGCATGCCTTAATCTTAAGCAACTTATCATCATTTTCCTGTGTAGAACCAGAGGAGGTTGTTGGAACCCAGTTCCAAGCACTCTCGGTGAGCAATGAGAATCGACCAGAAAAAGGGACGTCGATTTCCTCATACAAAGATGCCCTCGAAGTAATCAAGAGTAATGACGCAAAAGGATGGGGACATATTATAATTCCTATTGATAACAAGACAAGGAAAGGTCTTGGTTTCTCTTCAACCTGTACCCAGATTGCTAAGAAAGATGAAAGTTTTCATCCCATTCAGGACTTCTTCCATAGTGGAGGCTTCCTCCACCCAGTGTCTCAAGAAGTACACACCATCAATAAGAGTGACTCCTCCGATATGGACGAAGAATGGAAATCTTATATCAACGACATCAATTATATGTCTCAGGAAGAAGCGCACATGCCATGCTATTTTCCAAAGTAGAGCCCGAGATATATACCAAGATCAGACGTCCGGATGATCTATGGAGAGTGCGATCCTGAAGGGTGCCGTGCTCCACCTAACTCATTAGAAGATGATCTAATGAAAGACAACTTTGACTATGATTATTATGATCCCCTGGATGACTTGCCTATCTGGAAGCCGTACACAGAAAACTTGGGGCAAAAGAGTCAGCCAAACGATGCCTTTCAGCTGAGTAATATTAAAAAGAATACCCACGTCCCCACCGAGTCATGGGATCATTACTCTGGACATTCCAAAGATATCCAGCACAATGATGAATCTGCAAAGATTGCAGGACAAGAGTTCATCAACTATGCTTTTCCTGAGGTTAACGTCATTGAGGAAGACGACTCCTCTATTCCCACAGAAGTATGGGACACTTTAGGATAGCCGAGAGGCAAGTACGACTTCTTAGTCAAGTACACCACTCCTGAAAGCTCTCGCATCAGATACGAGGACATCCAGCCAACTGGATGGGGAGATCCCCTTGAGAGTGAAAACACTAGGGAAGACACAACAGAAGAGTTCTCCTATGACAACTCTGTCTGAGAGGAAGACTCCAATGATCCTACTCCGCCAGAAATCAGTATTATTTCTGAAGACAAACCAAGAAAGAAGATACCAGACTTTGTGATTCACAGAGGAGTTCGTGGCCAATGGGTTGGTGTCGATGTCCCGAAAGTCGTCCATAAGTCTAAGTAATTGCCATCTTTGTTTTGACCTTCACCCTGCCCAGGTGAAACAGATGTTTTTATCACTTTTCTGTAAATGTCCCTCTTTGCTTAGCTCAAAGCGAGAGAGTTTTGTTTTATAGGGCTGTATTTCACGAGTCGACAAATCATAAATAAATAATGTCATTCTAAATTCTCGAATTTTTTTACTGTTTTCACTTTTCATTTTTTCAGAAAATGGTAATCCTAAAAATAACCCAAAATAAAAGCAAGCATTTTTCAGAAAAAAACACTGCACACACTCTTACATTCTCTCTGTCTTTGCTAAAAAATGAATCATCACGTCATGTAGATTGCTTGTTTTAAACCTCATTGAAACATACGATCCAATGCCTTCTCCCAACTTTGAATTCTAAGTATTTGAAGCTAAAGAAGAAGAGGACGCAGAAATTCCAGAAGAGATCTCCCGACTACTCAGACAAGAGGAAAGGTCTATTGAGCCTCACAAAGAGCCGTTGGAAACGGTCAATTTGGGTTCAGAGAAAGAAAAGAAGGAAGGTAAGATTGGGGCATTACTCAATCCAACTGTCAAAGAAAGCTTGATAAAACTTCTAAAAGAGTTTCCATATGTATTCGCTTGATCCTACCAGGACATGCCAGGGTTGAATACCAACATCGTGGAACATCATTTACCGTTGAAATCAGAATGTCCTCTAGTGAAACAAATACTGAGATAGACTCATCCAGATATGGCTATCAAAATCAAGGAGGAAGTGCAGAAACAAATCGACGTAAGTTTCCTCGCTACCTCAGAATATCCTCAATGGCTAGCCAACATAGTGCTAGTTCCAAAAAAGGAAGGAAAAGTCAGAATGTCTGTAGACTACAGGGATCTGAACAAAGCAAGTCCAAAGGATGACTTCCTCTTACCACACATAGACATGCTGGTAGACCGTACAACAAAGTTCAAAATCTTCTCCTTCATAGATGGATTCTCGGGCTATAATCAAATCAAAATGGTGCCGGAAGATATGGAGAAAACTTCATTCATCACCCCATGGGGCACCTTCTGTTACAAGGTAATGCCATTCGGTTTAAAGAACGCGGGGGCAACCTATCAAAGGGACATGACAACTCTGTTTCACGACATGATGCACAAAGAGATTGAACTATACGTCGATGACATGATTGCCAAATCTAAAACAGAAGAAGAGCATGTGACACACCTGTCAAAGTTATTCAAGCGTCTGAGAAAACACAAACTCCGCTTGAATCCCAATAAATGCACGTTCGGTGTCCGCTTAGGAAAACTTTTAGGGTTCATCGTCAGCCAGAAAGGAATTGAGGTTGATCCTGACAAGGTCAAGGCCATTCAAGAAATGCCTTCACCAAACACTGAAAAACAAGTCAGAGGATTTTTGGGACGTCTGAATTACATCTCAAGGTTCATATTCCTCATGACCGCGACATGCGCGCCAATCTTCAAACTACTTCGAAAGAATTAAAGTTGTTTGTGGACAGAAGATTGCCAAAAAGCTTTTGACAGTATCAAAGAATATCTATTGAATCCGCCTATTCTGTCACCTCCAGTGGAAGGAAGACCATTGATCATATACTTAACAATCTTGGAAGACTCCATGGGCTGTGTACTTGGCCAACAAGATGAAACAAAGAGAAAAGAGTCTGCTATCTACTACTTAAGCAAGAAATTTACGGACTGTGAAACTTGATACACTATGCTCGAGAAAACTTGCTGCGCTCTGGCTTGGGCAGCCAAACGTCTTCGCCAGTACATGATTTGCCACACTACTTGGTTAATCTCCGAAATGGATCCGATCAAGTACGTCTTTGTAAAGCTTGCTCTCACGGGAAGGATTTCCCGTTGGCAAATGTTGTTATCAGAATACGACATCAAGTACCATTCTCAGAAAGCCTTCAAAGGGAGTATTTTAGTCAATCATTTGGCTCATCAACCGATTGATGATCAGGAATCAGTCGGATTTGACTTCCCAGATGAAGATGTCATGTACTTAAAAATGAAAGATTGCGATGAACCGCTACCCAGTGAAGGGACGGAACCAGGTTCCCAATGGGGATTAATTTTTGACGGAGCCGTCAACACTTATGGAAACAGAACTGGGGCAATCATCGTAACACCTCAGGGTACCCATATTGCTTTCACTTCCCGACTGATGTTCAAATGCACAAACAACGAGGCTGAATACGAAGCTTGTATCATGGGTCTCGAAGAAGCGATTGACTTAAGGATTAAGAATTTGGATGTGTATGGAGACTCAACCCTAGTTATCAATCAGATCAAAGGAGAGTGGAATACATACCAATCAGGATTAATTCCTTACAAAGATTACACGAGAGGGTTGTTACCATTCTTCAACATAATCGAGTTTCATCACATTCCTCGTGAAGAAAATCACATGGCTGATGCACTAGCCACTCTCTCTTCCAAGATTAGTGTAGGTCAATGGAATGACGTACCTAAGATTGACATAATGCACCTTGAAAGGCCCGCTTACATCTTCACAATTGAAGCACTCATAGATGACAAACCCTGGTATCATGATATCAAGTGCTTCCTTCAAAGACAAGAGTACCCACCTGGGGCATCTAGAAAAGACAGGAAGCCTCTCAGAAGACTGACTGGCAACTTCTTCCTGAATGGTGATACACTCTATAAAAGAAACTTCGACATGGTTTTGCTTAGATGCGTAGACAAACAAGAAGCGAACATGTTAATGAAATAGATTCATGAAGGATCCTTTGGCACTCATGCCAATGGACATACAATGGAAAGGAAAATTCTGAAAGCAAGATACTATTGGCTGACAATGGAATCCAATTGCTACAAGTACATGAGAAGGTGTCACAAGTGCCAGATATACGCAGACAAAATCCATGTACCGGCAACGCATCTTAAAGTCCTTTCTTCCCCATGGCCTTTTTCTATATGGGGAATCGACATGATTGGCATGATCGAACCCAAGGCTTCGAACGGACATCGGTTCATCCTGGTAGCCATTGACTACTTCACCAAGTGGGTTGAAGCAGTGTCATACACCAATGTAACCTGAAAAGTGGTAGTCCGCTTTATAAAAAACAATGTCATCTGCCGTTATGGTGTTCCAAGCCAGATCATTACTGATAATGGATCTAACTTGAACAACAAGATGATGAAAGAGTTGTGCGATGCATTTAAGATCGAACACCATAACTCATCTCCCTACCGACCTAAAATGAATGGAGCGGTAGAAGCGGTTAACAAGAACATCAAGAAGATTGTTCAAAAGATGGTTGTAACCTACAAAGACTAGCACGAGATGCTACCCTTTGCTTTTCATGGTTATTCCACGTCTGTCCGCACTTCAACAGGGGCAACCCCTTTCTCTCTAGTATATGACATGGAAGCAGTGCTTCCCATATAAGTAGAGATACCATCAATCAGGGTATTGATGGAAGCCAAGCTAACAGAAGCAGAATGGTGTCAAAGTTGGCACGATGAATTGAATCTAATCGAAGAAAAGAGAATGACGGCTCTATGTCACGGTTAGTTGTTTCAGCAAAGAATGAAGAAGGCGTTCGGCAAAAAGGTCCGACCCCGTGTCTTTAGAAAAGGAGACCTCGTGCTCAAGAAGATACAATCATTCCTCACTGATTCCCGGGGCAAATGGACTCCGAATTATGACGTCCCCTATGTGGTCAAGAAAGCCTTCTCAGGCGGTGCCTTGAGACTCGCAACCATGGATGGAGAGGAGTTTACCTACCCCACGAACATTGATGTAGTCAAGAAATACTTCGCCTAAATATTAAAAAAATCATCTCGGTGGATTAAAAACTTGAAAAGGCAGTCCAGGCAAAAATTAGAGACATAAGCAAAAAAATCATCCCGATGGATTGAAAATCTCAAAAGACAATCCAGGCAAAAGTTAGGGATTCATGGCAAGTAACTACGTCTGATTAGTTTGACTCCTCACCAGTAATACAATCCATCAGGAAAACTTCAGTTAAAGTCACCTTCGACAGAAGCCCAAAATGTCCAGAATTCAAAGTTGGTAGAAGGATAGCGGTCGTTATGTTTCAATGTAGCCCTTTTTCCCTTAAATTACCATTTTCTAAACTTTGTAATGCTCTATGGGATCACGCACTTGGCTGATTTCCATCCTATCAATAAAATTTGAGCCTTAATGCTTTTGTTTGCAACTCTCATTTATTTTTGCTTTACAGAATGACATTTTAAAACATGATCAACGATTCTTGAAAGAAGAAAAAATGAATTTACTTGTCAAAATTTTCTTCTGCTTTTAAAATGAAGATGGCAATTCCTTTTGACTTTGAACATAAAAAAGAACATCGATAGCTTCTCCGGAAGTGATTAAACCTCAAAGTCCAAAATCAAAATACTCCTTCTAAACCAGTACACCTGAATGAAGGATCAACCGTTTCAGATATAATGTCCCATCTGATATTCCCGGCAGATTTCATACTATTGAAGACCAATTGATGGTTTTTTCTTCCCCACAGGGTCCACCTCTCCTAAGCAAGACATAATTGCTATCTTGTACCGATGGTACTTTTTATCCCCCGCAGTAGTCGAATATCCAGTCGTGTTCATTCACTAGTCTGTATGTCGCGTCAGTTTTGCCAGCATAAACATACACACATCATGCATAATTGATTCATATTCATATTCATATTGCATTAATATTGCTCTGGTCATACTCCTTCCCAAGTGATAAACTACTCTTGTCAATCAAGTTGTCGGTCCTTTCCTCGTCAGGAAATGTATCATCTGAGCAATGTCTCCCCAGTTTATTCCTGGAGCGGAGCCTGTCCTTGACCACTTTGATAACTTGAACCTCCGAAGGGCAAGAGGAAATTCAACAGACACCTCTGGAACATCACTCTTCACCATTGAAGATGATATTTTTGCTTTCCCGAATTAAAGAAAATCCCCAAAGAAGGTCTCTCAACCGAAGACTTTTGGTAATACATCCATTTCTCCCCGAAAAATTTCCTTTAGAGAAGTCATCAGCACCTCAAAATTGGATCACATCACATGGCATTTCTTCGAAATGATCTCGAAGAAAAGTATGATGTAATATCCCCAAGCAAAAAGCGGTCATTCAAGAGACTCGTTTTTCCCCAGTAGAGTCAACAAATGGAATCTCCAATAGATAAGTTTGCACACCTTTACAACTCATACAAATGGGTACCCCCAGCAAGTCTGGACCACAATTAGGGTTTTGAAATTCAACTGTGCCTAAAATCAAGTTTGACTTTTTGGATTTTTTCATAAACATGGTTCCCCTAAGTCAAAAACAATGTTAATGTATGGTTTTGATCATCATTCATCAATAAAAATCAAGAAAAGTGAGGTTTCTTGCAAAAGGGGCAACCATAAGAAACTACATTTTTTCTTAGTTATGGGACAAAAGTGTTTTGGTACCAACTTTGCAAGGTCATAACTCCTAAACCACAAGGCCTTTTTCTCCTATCCAAAGCTCAAATGAAAGTTCATCTTACATACTTCAAATATGTCAACTACATCTCATTCAAAATCTTCACGGATTCTGAGTTATGGATTGATCAAAATCACAAAAAGCGAAAATGGACATTTTCATTCCAACACTTAGTGAAATTTTCAAGATAGAATCAGTTTCACTTTTTCCAAACTTTGAGGCCATTTTTCTCCTTGATCCAAGCTGAACCAAGACCAATGTTGGACATCAAAGTTAGAGTATGTCATAAGGGCTTTCCAAAAAGTACAAGAACTCCTTCTAATTCAACTTGAGCTAAGAGTTACATCCATTGAAAGTTGGTCATTCAGAACTGATTTTTACAAGACAGATTTGTGCATTTTTGCTCGAGTTGACTAAATTAGACAATTACAAGTCTTGTTATCCATTTGGACACCTCAAGGGATAACATCTAAGGGACAATATCTGATCCACAAGCCTCCCAAGTCCAAGGATCTACATATAGCTATGTGACCCCTAAAAAGACTAAGAATCTCAAAGACTCCAATTTTGTTTAAATGCATTCAATGGATTCACAAGGTATCAAGCATCAATACATTGCTAACTGAATTGAATCAAGCCTTATCTCTGAACCAAAGGACTCATAACCTGTGCCCTAACCTTAAGTTAATGGCTAAAGGAGACTTGAGATTCCATTTGATCACCCTTGGCCAAGGGACTGTCCAAGCCTCCATTCACTATTGATGCCAAAACAAACTTGTTGCACTATAAATAGACATCAATTATGATAAGTTTGAGTACACCAAAGCACCCAAACTGATTCTTTCCTCAAAATCACTCTCAAAAAACCAGATTTTCCTTCTTTTTAAAGTCACTATCGAATTTTGAAACAGGAAGCAATTCAAACTAAACCAATCATGCCAACACCTCATATGCATCATATATGAGTGATCCATGGCCTTGAAACACATCTGGAACCTCAGAATCACAAAGTCACCATCCATTTGCTCAAGCTTTTGGTCTGTTTGCAGTTGAGGTGCCACAACAAGTTTTGAACTAATTCAATCCATTCCAAGCTTTCAAACACATTATTTGAGGTCCATTGGAGCTGTCCAGATCATTACACAACATCTGTAACACCTCCAACATAGAATTCGATCACCAGCTGCAAGATGTAAGCACGAAGCCTTCAAACTCCATATTACATGCATCATAAATGAATTTTTGAGTTACCATCTTGTTTCTTCATGTATATAGAGTGATAACCCTCAATCAATTGCTATGTATGAATCGTGTATGGAATTTCATAGTGTTCATGCTGAAATTAGGGTTCTGCAAATTTATCCTCTGATTTCTCACTCCATACTTCATTTAAATGCAATTAATCTATATGGTTGTGATCCTTGTTAAAAAACGAGAGAGATTGGTGTTTGAATTGTGCAAAACCATTGAGTAATCAGAGAGAAAAGTGAGAAAATGCAAATCTGGGAAAAACAGGGCACGCGGGCAAGAACAAGTGTTCTTGGCGCCCTTTTTCAAATTTTCAAACTTTTGAATTTTTGATATTTTATTTAATTGATTTAAAAAATTAATTTCTCTCTCATTTTTTATCATTTTTGATTGGTTCTTTTTTTAAAAAGTCACAAAAATGTTAAATTATTTTATTCTGCAAAAAAATCCAATTTATATTATTTATATAATATAGTTCGAATTTTTGTAATTAATTTCATTTTATTTGTTTTTAAACATTTTAAAATGAAATTCTCACTTTGATCTTTTCATTTCAAATGAATTTTAATCTTTTATGTGATTAAACATGATTTTTAAAAACATTGTTCAAAAGATTTACAACTTGTTTTTCAATATATTTGGTATTTTTGTATAATTTATTACTTATTTTTCTTTGAAAATTATATTTGTAAAAGAAATTATTAGGGTTTCCTCTTGATCAAACTTCTTTTCAAAGACTTTTTGGGCCTCTTGGTAGAGTGTAAGTCCCATCCCTTTGTAAATATTTGATTTTGGCCTCAGTCATTGTATAAGTCCCGGCACGTTTAAAAAAATATCGGCACGATCGCCGTTTTCAAAAAATTTTAAACTGGGCCTCCCCTTGTGTTGTAAGTCCCATTTTCCTTCTTTTTTCAAACATTTTTGGGCCTCTAATAGAATGTAAGATCTAACCCCCCTTTGTGCATAAATAATTTGAGCCTCAGTCATTGTATAAGTCCCAGTACAGTTTTGAAAATAACGGTGCGATTGTTGTTTTTCATCTGGGCATCTCTCTGAGTTGTAAGCCCCATCTCTTGTATAAAAAAACTCTTGGGCCTCTAATAGAGTGTAAGACCCACCTCTTTTGTAAAATATAATAAATTTGGGCCTCAGACATTGTATAAGTCCCTCTGTGGTTTTCAAAACTGCAGCGCGATCGTCGCCTTTTCAAAAGAATTCATCTGGGCCTCTCCTTGAGTATAAGCCGCAAACTTCCTTTTAAACAACTTTCCTTTTGATTTAGATTCAAATTTATAGCTGTATCAAAACTTTCTTCAATTTCTTGAATAACTAACCATACAGTTGTGTTTACAATACTGGAAGCTTGCTCACCTGTAAGTACTACTATACTTTTCAACATACATGTTTATATATTTCATCTGTATATATATATGCATGTATATTACTTGCTTAGAGTTTTCCCCAGCAATTAGGTCAAGGTTTTAGATCAAACCAGTGGTTACTCTTTAAACACAGTCAAAACTAGTTCCCAATAGGAAATTCCAGATACAGTCTTGCCTCCTCTTGGGCTTATACAATATGAAACAGAGAAATGCATTATTCCCGGTGAAACTTTTCTCAAGACTGTCACTATTTAGAAATCTGTACAAGAAATTCATTCCCCTAGAGAGGATTAATTCCCGGTGAAACCTCTTCTGAATTTCTTCAAACCCTAGAACTGTTCACTAAAGAAAGGATTATTCCCGGTGAAACCTTTCTTGAACGTTTCTTAGGTTTGGACCCACAAGCTTCCTAAAAGCATCCCCAGCCTCCTCTTGGGCTTTGTACAAGGACCCTCAGGCTTCTTAGAAGTTCTCAGCCTCCTCTTGGGCTTAGTATAAGGACCCAAAGACCTCCTACAGGTATAGGACAGAACTTAGTCATCCTTTGATAGGTCAATCCTCTAGAGAGTCAGAATCTCAAAACATCAGACGAATTTAGGGTTGATTCTCATCCCTTAAAACATCAGCCTCCTCTTGGGCATCATACAAAGATTATTCTCCAACTAAGTGTCAACCCCTTTATACCAGTAGACTTAGACAGTCTCATCGCCTCTTGGATCTCAAAGAAACCCTCAAGTTTCCTAAAAACACAGGAAAAACCCAGATCATTTCATTAATTCATCAGTAGAGTTAAAACCTCCAATGGTTAAAAAACTCAATCTTTAAGCTTTCATTTTAAATTTCCCCAGCTAGGGTCAAATCACTATCAATAAACCCTCAATCAGAACCTCATGGTCTCTGATATTTCAACTCCTCAGTAAGAGTTGATTTCCCAATTTGAACTTGTCTCTGGATCTCAATAATCCTTAGCAGAAGTTAGCATCCTATTAGGCTTCATATTAGAGATTCCCCAACCAACCTCCTCTTAGGCTTTGTATAATGAACATCTCTCAGTAGTTTTATCCTCAATCTTCGGCTTTGTACAAGACAAATAAAATATTCTCAGCTGAGTCAGTCAAATTCCCTTTTACCCTCAATCTTGGGCTTTGTACAAGACACATATGAAACCTCCCCAGTGGAGTCAATTCTCTTTTAGCCTTAATCTTGGGCATTGTACAAGACAGATAAAACCTCACCAGTAGAGTCACTCCCTTTTATCCTCAATCTTGGGCTTTGTACAAGACAGACAAAATATTCCTCGGAAGAGTCAATTCCTTCTAGCCTCCTCTTAGGCTTTGTATAATGATCTCCCTAAGCAGAGTCAATCTATTTTCAGCCTCAATCTTGGGCTTTGTACAATACAGATAAAAAACTCCTTAGTAGAGTCAACCTTTTAACTTCAACCTAGAGCTTTGATCAAGGCACACAAAAAAACAACATCCCCTCAGAGAAAATCAAGAGTTCTCTCTGTAGGAAGGTATTTCTCTATACAATCACACATCAAAACAGACAATCAAACAAACCCCTAATTTCAGATAATTGCCGTAAGTGGCACACTTGTTGATTCAAAAATCCAAGCTGTGGTCCCTCTTTTATCCTGGTAAACTTCATCTTTCATCTAATTGCTGTAAGTGGCAAGCCTCTGGATTATTTACATCCAAGCCAATGTCCCTCTCTTAGCATGGAAGACTCCTAAGGAAAAATGGCATTGCTCAACACTGAGTTAATGTTTCCTCCTTCAGGACATCTCCCTTATAAAGGAAATTATGGCATTGCTGGATTCCATACATTCCAGTTAAAGTAATTCTTCTTTATAATCTGTTACCCAACAACTGTGATAAACAGGTGAGATATCTCCCTTTAGAGATGACATATTCTCTCTCAAATACCCCTTTAGCTTCAATCTTGGGCTTTAAACAAGACACAAATACCCTTTAGCTTTAATCTTAGGCTTTAAACAAGACACCAAATATCTTTTCCTCCTATTTACGACAGATAAACACCAGTAAGTAGATAACAGAAGAAAATGCCAAATAATCTATGGATAACCATATATACGCTGGGTAATTGACAACTTCCCATTGTATAATCTGACCCCGGACCCCCAATCTCTTAGCATTTGTTAAAGAAAACATCTGCGTGCAAGGTTAGTTTTAGATAGCTTCCCTTTACTTTCCAGCTTCATAGGATAAATAAGAAATCAGAAAGTAGCACCCAATTCCAACCATTGCGGTAAGGTGGTCGCTTCACCGACAAAAACCGCACGCTACATTTGGGGATCATAACCCATTTTTCACTCCTAAACTTCATTTCTCAGCATTTCTTCACCAAAAGGTGATATTTTGCAAATAGAAGCTTGATTCGCATCCGAGTTCGATTCTTCGACGTGGTTGCTCATTCATCTTCTTCCATTACTTATAAAGCAAGCTACCATGGTTATGTGTAGCTAATTTCCTTTGTATCAAAGGTAGAGGTAGTCTACCATTAGCTTTATGTATTTATTTTAATTGGCCTTGTATGTGAACAAGTGAGATTACTATATGATGAATATTTCTGTTCTTAATGATCCATTCTTATTTTGTAAAACTCTAGACATAGATTTTGTGAAACTTGACCTAAAATTATCATCTATTGATTTATAGATTGGAGAGATCGGTCTATGGTTGATAATTGCTTTGTGTTGAACTTAAAGCTTACTATATTGGTTGTTATATGGAGAGATCGTGTAGCGATGAATACGGTATTTCTCGCGACGCCACTCTAGAGATAGATGGTGTTGATAGAATATGAGACGATATTAATCGGATCCAACTTCACATGCAAGATTGAAAGAATACGTATAAGTTAGGGTAGATGAAAACTACTTTTGATATACTTTGTTAATCAAATACTTTAGAATTTATAAGCTTTGCTACTAAAAACGTGACAATTTTATGAACAAAACTTTGAAAACCCTTTTTCTTGGAACGATAAACTATTGAACGACAAGCATCCAAATATCGGACAATCCCTGTGGAGACGATAACAAAAACCCACCTATAGTACGATTCGAACACTAAGCGAGGTTATTGACTTTGGAGATCTTTTACATTCTGAATTGCCTCACCTTGAGCTCGCTTTGACCTTGCTAAGCGAGGCTATTGATTTAGAAAAACTTGGACATTCTGTTTGCACTCACTCCGGCTTCCTCCTGATCTCTATTTGAGTTTCACTTTGTCGTTGCTTTGAGCTGACTAAGCGAGGATGTTGAAACTCACTTCCTTGCTTTTCTTGATCAATCTTCAAGACAAGTATAAATACCTACAAAATTGTTAGAATTAGTTATAAAAGGTAGAAATTAACTATTTTCCTAATAAAACTACTATTTACACAAGAGTTGGAGTTTTAATATGAAATGCTTTACAAACAAATTAAAAAGCGCCTTCATTATATATGTAAATGTACCCTGTTTTTGGAACTTATCAACTATCTCCAATTTAGAATTTTGTTTGTCCTCAAATCAAAGTCTTAGAAAACTATTTGAAAGAAAATATTTATAATGCATGGTTCAATTGGGAATTGCACAGGCAAGTTTTATTTCTATCACTGACCTATAATCAAAACATGAATATGAAACAAGTTCTAAATACAAAATTCATTTATACATTCCTAGCCAATAACATAGTTAATCTTGAATCACACCTAACACACTTCTTCGTAAGTAGATATTGAAATGAAAACAATATGTGGGGACTTGAACTCACATCCATCAATCTTGTTAATATCTTGATCAAGTTATGCGTTCATCCAAGCATACTATTTTAAAAGTATTAAAGCATAGATCACTAAGGTCTTTCAAGGGTTGTTATGTGGCATGATTACAAAATAAAATTATATGGGCAATTGAATCAAAGTGGTCAAAGTCTAGAAGAGCATTTAAATACTTTGATATTTCCAACACAAAACTTATTTAAACACATCTCCTCTTTTGATTCTTACACACCCTTGGTTATAAACATTTGATACAATCTATTCCTGACAACTTATTCTCTTTCAAAATTCTTCTTTTTTCTTTTCATTTTCATTCATTTTTTCATGTTATTTGTTTTTCAAGTAATCCTTCCTTTTTCTCCTCAACTTGAATAAAACCTTGTAATTTAATTTGAATGCTCCACTATCCTAAGGAAAGGGACATAAATTAAGCAAACAACGAAGGTTCATGTTTGATCATTCAACAAAAATTAGAATCTGTTAGTAGATCAATTATGAACTGAATTTTGGATAGATAGAGCAAAATCTCTAAGTGCGTTAGACTTGCCTAGTGAATTTTACAGTTCATAATTGATATAGATTATATCAATTTGGCTCAAAGGGGTTATCAAATACTTGCTCACTCACAAGATAGGCTACATATAAACAAGTAGTTGTGTTCAATTTCAAATATTTGCGTTGATCCTTTGTATGTTTTCATACATCTCAAAATAATCGCAAGATTAAACATAAAGCAACCTAGTTAAAAAAAGTAGTTGTCGGTCTCCTATCATATAATGAACATTGGAAAGCTTCCTTACATTTTGGTTCATCTTAAGTTATTCAAATTAAACGATGTTATTGAGGAGCAATGCATGACATGAATTTGTACAAAATACAAGTTTCAAATTCATGTTAATATTCTAGAAGAGAAGTAACTATGTACCTTGGCTCTGTGCAATCCATTCAAGTTTTTATCATTACCATGCATTTGTTGTTGACTCACTTAAACCTTCAGTGTTCAAGCTTTGCACTCTTCAAACATTCAGTAACAGGTTTGAAAATAACATACACCAAAAAGCTTTCAACAAATTATATTATCTACTACATACTCCATACTAAATAAGAAAAACTTAAATAAAACAAACTAGGAAAAGCGAGGACGAATGCCAAATTAAAGTGTAACGGGGAAATTTATGAGTGTAAGCTATTGATTAACTTAATTCAAAATTGCAAGATTCACCACCGCACTATTATTTTTATCCAAAAGGAAAGGAAAAAGAGAGAACAAAACCTAAACAAGTTCTAAAACAAGAACAAATAAACAGAGACTGGGTAAGGGGGTTGGTTACGCTAAGGGAAGATGTTAGCACCCAAAACGTCTATAGTACTCTATAGGATCCCTTTGAAATATCTACACTTTTTTAGTTTGAAAAGGTTTGTTTGAAAAGAGATTGGAGAGATGAGAAGAGAAGTATTTTTTAGATTTTTGTGTTTGGAGAGACTTATCGCCTCATGCCTCGTACCCACAAAGTGCAATATAGGATCAAAACCTCGTACTTCGTGGTACAAATAACTAAAATTTGTTGGTTATGATTCATTTTATCTTGAAAAGACAACCTGTCATTCTCATGAGAGAATACTCAACTAATTATCCAACGACATGTGAAAGAGGCATTTGCATCACATTAAGATAGAGGATTTGCTTGGATGAAAATTAACAAGACTAATCACTTCAACATCTAGGCGGAAAATGACCATTCTTTACACAAAATACCATGGTTATAAGCTTTACATCTCATCAAAGAAAATGACTCATGTCTAATCTTTTTGAAAAGTTTTAAAAGAAAAAGTGCACAAAAGCACAAAAAGTTTGAATGAGTTTTTGTATTTTTTTATGTCTTTTTGAAATTGTCAAAGTATGATTAACATTGATTGACATTTATTTAAGAAAGCAAATTTTGAAAATCACTTGACCAAAGTCAAGGTTTTATTATGAAAGCGGTTTAAATTTTGAAAACAAGAAGGTTTTGAAAAAGGGAGGAGATTTTGAAAATTAAAGAAGGGGGTGGAAAAGAAGGGACTATCCTATTGCATAAAGATAAAAGCTAAGGATAAGAATGGTCTAACCACACAAGCAAGCTCCATAAGATAAGCATTCTTTCCTTTAGATTAGGCATTGATCAAGATAGGTCTTCAAAAGAGAACTCCAAGTACCCAAAATTCAAGGTTTTCCATCACAAACTTCCAAGCATAGGTTAAGGTCCTAATTCTAAGTCCAAAGTTCCATGTCAGATGCAAAGGATAGTAACCATAGTCCACCATTAAGAGAACAATTTTTTTATGGGTTTAATCCTTTATTAATGTTTTTGGGTCCAAATGGACAAAAGAAAAAGAGCATAAGCATAAACAAATGGTCCAAGTGGACAAAGGAAAAAATGGCGGAAGCATAAACAATAATATGATATTATATGATAACATAAAGCATAAAAAATAAAGAGAGGTAGGGAGCAAGAAGGAAGCATAAACATAAACAAATTAATGTAACAATAGAGAGCAAAAATCATCCAAAATGAGAGCACAAGTTTTGTTGTGTTTTCAGAAATGCTCGACTAGACTTCCATGAGAATGAAAACATGGTCTCATACATTACCACGGGGAGGGCTCCAACTCGGATAAAATCAGCGAATATGCCAACTAACCCCCACGAGTAACAAGATAAAGCCAATCTATTTCAAACTACGCCATGGACGAATAGGAGATTGATAATTCGCTTACAAATCACAACAGTTTTATGATTTTGGGACATTTTAGCGCTATGTCAAGCAATCGTAATCGGACTTATGTAAAAACCACGACTATCTGAGGCCGATCAATAACAATGTTAGTGCTAATGCATGCTAGAGAAGTGATATGTAGATCACTCTCCGAAAGAAATACCGCACGAAAAGAAAAGAGGAAACGACCTCATCTTCATCAAGAACTTAAAATAAGTTCCAATGATATTGAAGATTTTCATCGATCAAAAGAAAAAGAAGAAGAAGGGAGGGGAAAGCCAAATTAAATTACAATTCTAAAATCATTCCATCTTTAAGTCAACCACTAATATTGGTGGACTAAAGCACTAAACATATCATTAACCCAAAGCACCTCAAATGAATTGAACAATTCACTTTAAATATATATTTGAATTAATGAATGTTTATCCAACTTCATCTACACCCTAAGTCCATTGAATTTAAAGAGGAATAGGACCTTTAAAATTGCAAACCAAGGCAAATATCAAAAGGAAATGGAAGAAGAAGAGAAAGGAACCAAAATAGTCCCAAAACAGAACCAAAAACACAAATCTGCTACTGGTTAATCGATTAACCATTTGCATGTGCAAATGTGTTAATCGATTAACACTGCTACGACAACAAAACAATTAGAAAAAAAACAGCATTCATGATCCAATCATTTCTTCAAACACCTCATGATCATGAATGCAAATTAGCACAAAAATTCAAGTAAAACAACAACAAATAACACCAATATGCAAGATCCAAAGATCAAGCAACAAGAATAAACAAGAGATCACATTGTGGAAGATGAATCAAGCACAACAATGGTGGAACAAGAGTTTACCACTTCAAATCTTAAAATTCTTCAAATTAACTCCAAGAACCACACTCAAAAGCCTTGATCTACAAAAATTGATGATGAAAAAGTGTTTGATGGAGGTTTAGCTCAAAGATTAGTAAGCTCTAATGTAGATCCTACTAACTTTCAATGGAAGAAAGAGCTTTGGTGAATTTGGGTAGATGAAGAAAAATGGAAACGAGGAAGAATTTTGACAAGGTGAATTTGGTTATCAAAAGCTTGTGAAATGAATGAAATGAGGTCTCTATTTATAAGATTTAGGCTTGGAAATTTTGGTGGTTTAGAGTTTGGTTTTGAACCAAATTCAGGCTTGGAATTTGAGTTTGGAGGCAAAATCATGATCAATTGGTGATTAATGAGGGTGTATGGTGGGAATTAATTATGATGAGGAAGGGGAATTAAAATAAGGTGATATAGAATATTCTCATGATGAAACAAGGTGAAATTGGTGCCAAAATGCTGCAGAATTTGAATTTTGCTTATTTTCACAAAAAACGCACTGGTTAATCGATTAACAATTTGCATGTACAAATGTGTTAATCGATTAACACAGTGAAAAAGTGTGAAAAATGACTTTTTGATGTGCTGTCTTGGCTCTGGCTCGATTCTTTTGACTTGTTAAAGAAGACATGGAAATAAACACATGAACCTTGAAGTCTCTTGAGTAATAATCAATCAATTCTTGGAAACTCTTGATCAAATGATTTTGAATTGTTTGCAGATCAACTTTGACTTTGTTCAGATGAATTTCATTAGAGCTGAGGAACTGGTATTTGACATTCTTGATCCCAACCTCTTCTTGAAAAAGTTAGTAAAGGGAAAACAAACATATTTTTGGATTTTAATTAAGGGTTAGTAAACATAAACATAAACAAACATCAAGCAAACAAGAAAACAGGGGTTCTCGGTGATCTTGATTGTGGTATGAGATGCAAATGATATGTGGGATCTTAGGGGTAAAAATTAGGGTAATACAGCTTCCCCTATTCAAGTTTCTTCTATTCGGAGATAAGAAGATTGAAATCTTTGTCTCGACGAGATAGAAGAGACTTAAATATAACAATAACCCAATTTTTGGCCCTAAGAGACCACAAAATTATATGATCATGCAAATGATATGCAGACACAAGACCTCTGTGGGGAGAAAATGCCACAGGAAACAAATTAAAGGCTGAGGAGCAAAAGAAAAGAGAACATACTCCACAGGGGAAAACAAAAGAGGAAAAACACATCCCAACAGGGGAGTAAACAATCTCTGTCGGGGAAGATAAAAGGGTAACATTCCACCGAGGGAAAATTACCAACACCAGAACAGGAGGAAAACACATCCCAACAGGAGAGGGAGCAACCTCAGCTGGGGAAAATATCATTTACTACCAGGTATATGGTAATAACATGATCGAAAGGAAAGATTACCAACTACCAACCAAGTGGCAGCTACGACAAGGTAACCAAACCAGGCTATATTGCCAACTACCAACTAAATGGGAAGTACGACAAAGGTAATAAGCAAACTATATTACCTACTACTAACTAAAGGGCAGTACGACAAAGGTAACAAACTCAAAGAAGAGGGATTACCAACTATCAACCAAGTGACAGTTACGACGAGGCAATCAACCAAAGGGATACGAGAAATATTACCTACTACCAACAAAGGGCAGGATGACAAAGGTAATAAACACGAAAAAGGAGAGATTACCAACTATCAACTAAGTGATAGCTACAACAAGGTAACCAAACCCGACTACATTACCTACTACCAACTAATTGGGCAGGACGACAAAGGTAATAAGCCAAAAAGAAACGAATTACCAACTATCAACCATGTGATAGTTACGACGAGGTAATCAACCAAAAAGGATACGAGAAATATTACCTACTACCAACTAAATGGTAGGACAACAAAGGTAATACACCCAAAAAGGAGAGATTACCAACTATCAACCAAGTGATAGCTACAACAAGGTAACCAAACCCGACTACATTACCTACTACCAACTAAATGGGCAGGACGACAAAGGTAACAAGCCAACAAGAAAAGAGATTACCAACTATCAACCAAGTGATAGTTACGGCGAGGTAATTAACCAAAAGGTATACGAGAAATATTACCTACTACCAACTAAAGGGCAGGACGACCAAGGTAATACACCCGAAAAGGAGAGATTACCAACTATCAACAAAGTGATAGCTACAACAAGGTAATCAAACCCGACTACATTACATGCTACCAACTAAATGGGCAGGACGACAAAGGTAATAAGCAAACAAAAAACAGATTACCAACTATCAACCATGCGATAGTTATGGCGAGGTAATCAACCAAAAGGTAACACACCTCTGTTGTCAGAGAAAAGGACCAAAGTTCAATCCTGGAATAAACCAGAGAGAAACGATCAAAAAAGACTCATCCCGAGGAGGAAATATCTCAACTAGGGATCAGTTCCATCCAGATAATGCACTGGGGAGGAAGGCTAAAATAAATATCTTCCACGAGGCATAAACTCAGTGGGGAATTAACAAATATAGGAATTTTCTGCTTACGGGTCGACGCTCTAATGGAGAGAGGACACACACGCTCTGTGGGTATAACAACACCAGAGAGCAAAGAAGCACCAACACAAATGCAAGATGCGCAATGCAACAACAAAATGCTATGCACACCAAATGAATGCGCATGCAATGCGTATGAGTATGAATATGATGACAAAGCAGACATAAAGATGAATAGAGGGTGAATAAACATCACAACACCACTGAAAACTCGGCTAATCTCAACAAATGGAGATATCGTTGGAAAATCCTGCTAGGGATATTCTGTAGAGGAAATCCTGCAAGAGATAAACAAAAGCCATCAAAGGAAAATAAATACTACTACAAGGCTCGAAACTTGCTGGAGAGGGAAATACTGCTTGGGGAGAAGTCTAAAAAGCAGTCTTTTAATATCCACAGTCCACAAAAGGGGAGAACAAATACAAACTCCTCCATGAAGGAAAGGAAAGATCCACTGAGGAAACAACATCTAGACTTCCGAGTCCTCGCTGGAGATATAAAATATCCAGTCAAATCTTGCTGAGGAATTAGAGAATCAATATCATATTGCAGTTATGAAAACTCTGATGGGGAAAAGCAATAATCCTGGCGGAATTAGGAAAAAACTTCCTAAAAATAGACCACCTCCAAGATAAACATTTTGGATTTGCCAAGGAAAACAGAAGTTAACCACTATAGGAAAACGTCCAATTGCGGGGGATTTTAAATCAATACCCATCACAAGGTAAGAGAAAACCCAACAATCGACTGCTATATCAATATTTTTCAACAAATGTTGTTCCATTTGGGGAAATATCTGGAACTCTGGCTGGAGAGCAAGTCGAAGTTCGGATGGGGATCCTGTGTCAAAGATTAGAAGGATCCAATAACACTTAAAGGACTTGGCCAAAATAGGACGAACTCAACTAGTGAAGAAACTCATATCTCAGCCGGAGATCATCATCTAGGAGAGGTGGAACTCAAAAACTGCTTAACTGCTTGATCATAACATAAGCAACTAGAGAAGATATGGATCGAGACCTAGCTGGGAAAGACCGAACATCACACATCATAACAAATCTTTGAGGGAACCCATTATATTGTTAACAACTAAAAGGGGAACCTGGATACATCCATAGGAACAAACTCTGCTGAGGAAATATCAACAAACTCTACCGGGGAGTAAGAACGAACCCTGATGAGGAAAACACTAAGTTTTGTATTTCACAATTTTGCCATTCTTGGAGTAACTGTTGACATTCCTTTTTATATTCATTAATCAAAGGAAAATGTTTTTATAAATTTTAAAATTTTAAATCAATTATTCACATTTTGTTTTAAAAATCATCATCAACAATAAATGAAATTTTGCAAACAGAAATAAAATAAGAATTGCAAACAAAGGGCACAGGGTTCAAATTTTATTAATAGAATGGTAGTCCGCAAATGGCGTAACCCCATGGATCATTACAAAGTTGAAAAATGGTAAATACATAGAAAGGGTTACATTGAAATACAATGACCACTATTCTCCCTAACAACTTTGAATTCCACTGTGCTCAAAAAATTATGTTGAGAATGGTTGAGAAAGAATCAATGACAGGCAATGTTGCTTTCAACGATCAAGACTGGCCAGATGCAGTTACTTTCCATAATCCCCAACTTTTACCTAGATTGCCCTCTCGGGTTTTCAATCTAACAGAATAATTATTTTTGTTTTTGTCTCTAATTTTTGCCTGGACCGCCCTTTTGGGTTTTCAACCCACCGAGATGCTCATTTTTGCCTAAGCCGCCCTTTCGGGTGTAGCATGTGATTTTTGTCGGTGACGCGACCACCTTACCGCAATGGTTGGAATTGGGTGCTACTTTTTGATTTCTTATTTATCCTATGAAGTTGGAAAGGAAAGGGAAGCTATTTAAAACTAACCTTGCACGCAAATGTTTTCTTTAACAAATGCTAAGAGATTGGGGGGTTCGAGGTCAGGTTATACAAAGGGGAGTTGTTAATTACCCAGTATATATATGGTTATCCATAGACTTTCTTTGGCATGTTTAAATACTTTCTGGTGTTTATCTGTTATGGGTTGGGAAAATTTCTCTTTTGGGAATGTTGAGAGAGTGTTTTTGTTGTTTTCGGGTTTTTCGTTGTTTTTGTGAAGGTACTGGACCTAAAGTTTTTGAAATGTATGCTCGCTAAGATTTTGCAATCTTATGCCTACATATTCCCGTAAAGATAACAGGGAAATCAGAGCAATCGTAGTTCCTCATATTCTATGGGAGGAAAGATGTTTGGTGTCTTGTTCAAAGCCCAAGATTGAAGCTAGATGAGTATTTGTGTCTTGTTCAAAGCCCAAGATTAAAGCTAAAAGGTTTGACTGAGAGAGAATTTGTCATCTCTGAAGGGAGGTATCTCACCTGTTCATCACAGTTGTTGGGGTAATCGATTATAAAGGGGAATTACTTTAACTGGGATGCATGAAATCCAACAATGCTATAATTTCCTTTATAAGGGAGATGTCCTGAAGGAATAAACTTTAACTCAGTGTAGAGCAATGCCATTTTTACTTAGGAGTCTTCCATGCTAAGAGAGGGACATTCGCTTGGATAAAAATAATCCAGAGGCTTGCCACTTACAGCTGTTAGAGGAAGTTTACTAAGATAAAAGAGGGACCACAACTTGGATTTTTTGAATCAACAAGTGTGCCACTTACATCAGTTATCTGGGATTAGGTTTGTTTGATTGTCTGTTTTGATGTGTGATGTACAGAGAAATGTCTTCCTACAGAGAGAACTCTTGATTTCCTCTGAGGGGATTTTTGTGTTCCTTGATCAAATCCCAAAGTTGAAGCTAAAAAGTTGATTCTATTTAGGGAGTTTAATATATGTCTTGTACAAAGCCCAAGATCGAGTCTGAAAAGAATTAACTCTTCGAGGGAATGTTTTGTCTGTCTTGTACAAAGCCCAA
Organism: Lathyrus tuberosus; assembly: GCA_022829125.1. Lineage (NCBI taxonomy): Eukaryota > Viridiplantae > Streptophyta > Magnoliopsida > Fabales > Fabaceae > Lathyrus > Lathyrus tuberosus. The sequence continues at coordinate 15,333,140 of JALAZF010000054.1, forward strand.
GATTGAGGCTAAAAGAACTGACTCCACTGGGGAGAGGTTTTATCTGTCTTGTACAAAGACCAAGATTGAGGCTAAAAGGTTGATTGGCTCAGCTGGAGAATATGATCTGTCTTGTACTAAGCCCAAGATTGAGACTAACTCTGCTGAGGAAAAATCATTATACAAAGCCTAAGAGGAGGCTGGTCGGGGAATTTCTTATATGAAGCCTAAGAGGAGGCTAGCTTCTATTAAGGATTATTGAGATCTAGAGACAGGTCCAAATTGGGGAATCAACTCTTGCTGAGGTTTGAAGAAGAGTTTAAAATATCAGATGCCCTGAGGTTCTGATTCTATTAAGGTTATATTGATGGTAAAGGTTTCAACTTTGAGTATGAACACCTATGGAGGTTTCAAACTCTGCTGGAGATTGATGAAGTGATCATGGTTTTTCCTGTGCTTTTAAGAAACTTGAGGGTTTCTTTGAGATCCGAGATGAGATGAGACTTTCCAAGTCTACTGGTATGAAGAGGTTGACACTTAGTTAAGAATAATCTTTGTATGATGCCCAAGAGGAGGCTGATGTTTTAAGGGATGAGAATCAACCCTAAACTGGTATGATGTTTTGGAATTCTGACTCTCTGGAGGATTGAACTAGTAGAGATGACTAAGTTCTGTCCTTTACCTATAGGAGGTCTTAGGGTCCTTGTACTAAGCCCAAGAGGAGGCTGAGAACTTCTAACAAGCCTGAGGGTCCTTGTACAAAGCCCAAGAGGAGGTTGGGGATGCTTTTAGGAAGCCTGTGGGTCCAAACCTGAGAAACGTTCAAGAAAGGTTTCATCGAGAATAATCCTTTCCTTAGTGAACAGTTCTAGGGTTTGAAGAAATTCAAAAGAGGTTTCACCGGGAATTAGTCCTCTTTGGGGAAATGAATTTCTTGTACACACATTTCTAAGTTGTGATAGTCTTGAGAAAAGTTTCACCGGGAATAATGCCTTTCTCTGTTGCATATTGTATAAGCCCAAGAGGAGGCAAGAATGTATCTGGAATTTCCTATGGGGAACTAGTTTTGACTGTGTTAAAAGAGTAACCACTGGTTTGGTCTAGACCTAGACCTAATTGCCGGGGAAAACTCTAAGCATATATATATATATATATATATATATATATATATATATATATATATATATATATATATAAACAAGTATGTGTTGAAAAGATAGTGGAACTGACAATTGAGCAAGCCCAAGCATAACAACTACAGCTGTATGGTTAGTTATTCAAGAAATTAAAGAAAGTTTTGATAAAACTTAGAATTTGAATCTAAATAAAAAATAAAGTTGTTTTAAAAGGAAGTTTGGGGCTTATACTCAAAGAGAGGCCCAGATGAATTCTTTAAAAAAGGCGACGATCGCGTCGTAGTTTTGAAAATCACAGAGGGACGTATACAATGACTGAGGCCCAAATTATTATATTTACAAGAAGGATGAGTCTTACACTCTATTAGAGGCCCAAAAGTGACTGAGAAGAAGAAAGACGAGGCTTACAACACAAGGGAAGGCCCAGATGAAAAACAACGATCACACCGTTATTTTGAAAATTGTACCGAGACATAAAAATGACTGAGGCCCAAATTATTTATGTACAAAGGGGGTTGGGTCTTACACTCTATTAAAGGCCCAAAAGTGTTTGAAAAAGGAGAAATATGGGACTTACAACACAAGGGAGGCCTATATGAAAATTGTTTTGAAAACGGCGATCGCGCCGAGATTTTTAAAATCGTATCGGGACTTATACAATGACTGAGGCCCAAAATGGTTTATTTACAAAGGGATGAGACTTACACTCTATCAAGAGGCCCAAAAGTGTTTCAAGTGAAGTTTGAAAAATTAAAATTGAGGGAAATCCTAATTTTAATTAATATAATATTATTTTCAAAGGAAAATAAATATAAAATATCAAATATATTTAAAAAAAAGTGGTAAGCTTTGAAAAATATTTTGGAAAATCATGTTTAATCATATGAAGGCTTGCAATTCAATTGATTTTGAAAGATCAAGGTGGAAATTTCATTTTTTAAATGTTTGAAAACAAATAAAATGAAATTAATTACAAAAATTCAAACTATATTAATTAAATAATATAAATTCAATTTTTTTGTGGAATAAAATATTTCAACATTTTTGTGAATTTTCAAAAAAAGAACCAATAAAAAATAATTAAAATTGAGAGAGAAATTAATTTTGAGATTAATTACGAAAATCATGAAAAGTATGAAAAAAATGGCAAAATGAGAGGGAAATAAAAATGGTCTGGGTGGGTGTTGAACCCACGCCCTCCAACCAAATACACATGCGCGCTACCACTGGGGTGGTGATACATCCGTGTATCAAAACCACCCCATAAACATATATAGGTGGCCTAAATTTCAGGTCTGGCCAAGGCAAAAACTAAGTTTTGAGTGATTTGCAAGAAGGATCATATCTCCCTCATTTCTCCATGAAACTGGAAAAAATTTAGATGGATCCTACCTAGAATTTCATGAGGAATCCAATGGCGGTCTTAGAGTTTTCTAAAGATGCTTCTATTTTAAAACCCGATAGTGGTTTCAAAATAGGCCAAGATTTGCAAGTTCTATGCTAGCTCATCATACAAGCAACAATATCATGGTAAATTGGTTCAAACACAACACATATGATATGTATGACATGTTCATGATCAATGGACATCAAAGCAATGCATATTTTAAAGAGTTCATGTTTTTATGCACTTACCTCTTGAAGCTCCTTGTGCTAACTGTCAAGATGCTTGTGTCAGAAGTAATCCAATGCTTTAGACACTCTTGATTGATCCCTTAGAAGCTTTTAGGATGATCAAAACCAGCTGGAAATCTCAGGAACAAGAATTTACTCTTTCTTGCAAAAGTGGCAAAAGTGACCAAAATGGTAACTCACTCAAATGGTTTTACAGTTGAGGGAAACCTGTTGGGACAGTTTGAGGATGATATTTGGAGAGTATTTAAAGGGTTAGCTGGTCTTGAAAGTGATTGGATCAAGACATTGCTTGAAAAATGCAGAAAAGTCAAAACTTGAGGTTTTGGAGGTTGACTTTCTGATTTTGATATTGTACAATGAGGATGAAGGTTTGAACACCTCCAATGGATGATTTATGATGTGTTTGGATGGTTATTTGAGTGGTTTTTGCTCTGGTTTCAAGAATTCCCAAATTGCTCCAATGTGACTTGAAATTGAAGTAAGAGAGGGAGAGTGAGAAAACAAGGCTTTGGTATTGTTTTGGTGTGGTTTGAAACATCAGAAATGACCTCTATTTATAGTAGAGGAGTTTTGTTTATGAAGGAATAATGAAAGACAACTGGTTCACTCTATTATCCAATGGATATGCCCATGTATCACTTTCTTAAATGCCAAGGTACCAAGTCTTCACTTGGCCATTGACTTGAGCTGGTCTTGGTGTCATACCCCAAATTTTGACCACACAGATTTCCCATCATTGTGAGGATCATTGCCACAATATGGATGTACCATTATGCCTCATCAATCTCCTCAAGGATTGTTGAGCCTTCACTACAATCAAGAATTAGGGTTTTAAGCCCTCTCTGAGCATTTGGGCAAAAGATGAATCAAGAAATGACATGATCTTCAACTTGTCCAAACTCTCAAACACCCATAAAGGATCAAGAGGACTCCCACATCAAGAATTAAGCACAAGATTGCAACATTCCAAGTGGATCAAGCCTCGAGACCGACAGTGTCACCAAATTAGGGTTTTTGTCAACCAAGGCCTCCGGATGAAACTTTTCTTCTGGGCATGAGCCAATACTTCAAAGCATACACCAAGATGCTTAAAGGGACATCATGGACCCAATCATAAAGTCAAAACAACCTCAGGGGAAGCATTCATCAAAAATCAGGAATTAGGGTTTCTTGACCTAATTTACCCCTAAGTTGACTTTTAGAGCAAAGCATGAACCAAGATCTCAAGACATGATTTGAGGGCCTCAAATACACTACATTGATCAATTTACAACAATGGATTGATCCAAGAAGCTTGATTCACAAGTTTCAAATTCATCTGGACCACAATTAGGGTTTTGAAGAAAAAGTCAACTGTATCTTTGACTTTTGACCAAGACATGTTCCCAAATCTTGGGACATGATTCAAGACACCCTAAAACACCTATGGAATCCATCCATTAGGTTTGAATTGGGTCAAAAACTTGATTGCACAAAGGATCACACAGTTTGGAATTCATCTGACAAAAAGTCAACTGTGTCTAAAATCAAGTTTGACTTTTTGGAAATTTTCACAAATATGGTTCCCCTAAGTAAAAAACAATGTTAATGTATGGTTTTTATCATCATTCATCAAGAAAAATCAAGAAAAGTGAGGTTTCTTGCAAAAGGGGCAACCGTGAGAAACTAAAATTTTTCTAAGTTATGGAACAAAAGTGATTTTGTACCAACTTTGCAAGGTCATAACTCCTAAACCACAAGGCCTTTTTCTCCCATCCAAAGCTCAAATGAATGTTTATCTTACATACTTCAAATATGACAACTACAAATGATTCCAAATCCTCATGGATTTTGAGTTATGGATTGATCAAAATCACAAAAATGGGAAATGGCCACTTTTTCCAACACTTAGTGAAATTTTCAAAAAAATGTCAGAATCTGTTTCACTTTTTCCAAACTTTGAGACCATTTTTCACCTTGATCCAAGTTGAATCAAGACCAACCTTGAACATCAAAGTTAAAATATGTCATGAGAGCTTTCCAAAATGTACAAGAACTCATCGTAATTCAACTTGAGCTAAGAGTTACATCCATTGAAAGTTAGGTCATTCAAAACTGATTTTTACAAGGCAGATTTGTACATTTTGCTCGAATTAGCTAAATCAGACAATTTCAAGTCTTGTTATCCATTTAAACACCTCAAGAGATAACATCTATGGGACAATGTCTGATCCACAAGCCTTCCCAAGTCCAAGAATCTTCATGTAGCTATATGGCACCTAAAAAGGCTAAAAATCTCAAAGATTCGATTTTGTTTCAATGCATTCAATGGATTCACAAAGTGACAAGCATCAAGACATTGCTAACTGAATTGAGTCAAGCCTTATCTCTGAACTAGAGGACTCATAGCCTGTGCCCTAACCTCAAGTCAATGGCTAGAGGAGACTTGAGATTCCTTTTGATCAACATTGGCTAAGGGACTGCCCAAGCCTCCATTCACAATTGATGCTAAAACAAACTTGTTGCACTATAAATAGACATCAATTGTGATCAATTTGAGTACACCAAAGCACTACAAGACTTGCTTTCCTCAAAATCTCTCTCATTATGCAGAAATGCCTTCTTTTGCAAGTCACCACGGAATTTTGAGTTAGAGAGCAATTCCACCACAACTCATGATCCAAACACATCCAATGTGTCATATATAAGCTGTTCAAACACTCATCTTTGTCTGAAACACAAAAATCAGAAAGTCAACCTCGAAAACCTCAAATTTTGACTTTTTTGCATTTTTCAAGCCATGTCTTGATTCAGCCACTTTAAAATCCAAACAAAGCTACAAACACACTTCGAATATCATCCTCAAACTGTTCCAACAAGTTTCCCTCAACTGTAACATCATTTGAGTGAGATACCATTTTGGTCAGTTTTGCCAATTTTTCAAGAAAGAGCCAATTCTTGTTCCAGAGGATTCCATCTAGTTTTGATCATAAAAGCTTCTAAGGGATCAATCAAAGGTGTCTAAAGCATTGGATCACTTCTGGCACAAGCATCTTGAAAGATAGCACAAGGAGCTTCAAGAGGTAAGTACATGACAACTTGAACTCTTTAAATTATGCATTGCTTTGATGTCCATTGATCATAGACATCTCATACATATCACATGTGTTGTGTTTGAACCAATTTACCATGCTATTAGTGCTTGTATGATGTGATAACATAGAACTTGCAAATCTTGGCCTATTTTGAAATCACTATCGGGTTTTGAAATAGAAGCATTTTCAGAAAATTCCAAAAGCACGATTGGATTCCTCATGAAATTCTAGGCAGGATCCATCTAAATTTTGTCGAAATCCATGGAGAATTAGGGGAGTTATGGCCTTCATGCAAGAGGCCTAGCATCAGGCCAGTCTTGGGCAAGGGCCAAGCCACAGCGCCTTGGCCAGGCCTAAAACCTTGCCCCCCATATATGTTTATGGGGGTGGTTTTGATACACGGATGTATCATCACCCCAGTGGTAGCGCGCATGTGTGTTTGGATGGGAGGTCGTGGGTTCAAGACCCACCCAGACCATTTTGCCATTTTTCTCCCTTTTATCTTTTTTTTTTTTTCATATTTTTATGGTTTTTATTAATTAATTCCAAAATTAATTTCTCTATCAATTTTAATTATTTTTTATTGGTTCTTTTTTTGAAAATTCACAAAAATTTTGAAATATTTTATTCCACAAAAAAATTAAATTTATATTATTTATTTAATATAGTTTCAATTTTTGTAATTAATTTCATTTTTATTTGTTTTCAAACATTTTTAAATGAAATTTTCACCTTGATTTTTTCAAAACTAATTGAATTTCAAGCCTTCATGTGATTAAACATGATTTTTAAAAACATTGTTCAAAATTTACAACTTGTTTTTCAATATATTTGGTATTTTTATATCATTTATTACTTATTTTTCTTTGAAAATTATATTTGTAAAAGAAATTAGGGTTTTCTCTTGATCAAACTTCTTTTCAAAGACACTTTTGGGCCTCTAATAGAGTGTAAGACCCATCCCTTGTCACCCACAAACGTTTTTTGGGCCTCAGTATTTGTATAAGTCCCGACTCGATTTTAAAAATCTCAGCGCGATCACCGTTTTCAAACAATTTTAAACCGGGCCTCCCCTTGTGTTGTAAGTCCCATTTTTCTTCTTTTTCAAACACTTTTGGGCCTCTAATAGAGTGTAAGACCCAACCCCCCTTTGTACATAAATAATTTGGGCCTCAGTCATTGTATAAGTCCCGATGCGATTTTTATAATAACGGTGCGATCATTGTTTTTTCATATGGGTCTCTCCTTGAGTTGTAAGCCCCATCTCTTGTATAAAAATAAACTTTCGGGCCTCTAAAAGAGTGTAAGACCCAACCTCTTTTGTGAATACAAATAATCTGGGCCTCTGCCATTGTATAAGTCCCTTTGTTGTTTTTCAAAACGACGGTGCGATCATTGCTATAAATCTGGGCCTCTCTTTGAGTATAAGCCCCAAACTTTCTTTAAAAACAACTTCCATTTTGGTTTAGATTCAAATTCATAGTTGTTATCAAAACTTTCTTCAATTTCTTAAATAACTAACCATACAGCTGTGACACTGGAAGCTTGCTCTCCTGTAAGTTCTACCAGCTTTCTTTTACATACTTGTATATATTTCATCTGTATATATATATATATATATATATATATATATATATATATATATATATGCCTGTATATCTTGCTTAGAGTTTTCCCCAACAATTAGGTCTAGGATTTGATCAAACCAGTGGTCACTCTTTCAACACAGTCAAAACTAGTTCCCCATAGGAAATTCTAGATACAGTCTTGCCTCCTCTTGAGCTTATACAATATGGAACAGAGAAAGGCATTATTCCCGGTGTTTCTCAAGACTGTCACTACTAGAAATCTGTCTAAGAAATTCATTTCCCCAGAGAGGATTAATTCTCGGTGAAACCTCTCTTGAATTTCTTCAAACCCTAGAACTGTTCACTAAAGAAAGGATTATTCCCGGTGAAACCTTTCTTGAACTTTTCATAGGTTTCGACCCACAGGCTTCCTAAAAGCATCCCCAGCCTCCTCTTAGGCTTTGTACAAGGACCCTCAGGCTTCTTAGAAGTTCTCATGCCTCCTCTTGGGCTTAGTACAAGGACCCGAAGACCTCCTACAGGTATAGGACATAACTTAGTCATCCTTTGATAGTTCAATCCTCTAGAGAGTCAGAATCTCAAAACATCAGATCAGTTTAGGGTTGATTCTCATCCCTTAAAACATCAGCCTCCTCTTGGGCACCATACAAAGATAAACCCTTTTTCATACCAGTAGACTTGGACAATCTCACCTCCTTTTGAATCTCAAGAAACCCTCAAGTTTCCTAAAAGCACAAGATAAACCCTGGTCATTTCATCAATCACCAGCAGAGTTAAAACCTCCATAGGTTTCAAACTCAATATTTAAACTCTCACTTTTAATTTCCCCAGCTAGGTTTAAATTGCTATCAATAAACCCTCAATCAAAACCTCAAGGTCTCTGATATTTCAACTCTTCTGCAACCCCCCGCAAGAGTTGATTCCCCAATTTGAATCTGTCTCTGGATCTCAATAATCCTCAGCAGAAGTTAGCCTCCTCTTAGGCTTTATATAGAAAATTCCCCAACCAGGCTCCTCTTAGGCTTTGTATAATGATTTTCTCTCAGCAGTTTTAGCCTCAATCTTGGGCTTTGTACAAGACACCTATAAATATTCTCCAGCTGAGTCAATCAATAAATTTTAGCCTCAATCTTGGGCTTTGTACAAGACAGATAAAACCTCTCACCAGTAGAGTCAATCCCTTTTAGCCTCAATCTTGGGCTTTGTACAAGACAAACAAAATATTTCCCCAAAAGAGTCAATCTCCTTTTTTTAGCCTTCTCTTAGGCTTTGTATAATGATCTCTCTAAAAGAGTCAGTCTATTTCAAGCCTCAATCGTGGTCTTTGTACAATACAGAAATAAAACTCCCTAGTAGAGTCAACTTTTTAGCTTCAACCTTGGGCTTTGATCAAGGAACACAAAACTAAAATCCCCTCAGAGGAAATAAAAAGTCTCTCTTTAGGAAGACATTTCTCTGTACAATCACATATCAAAATAGACAATCAAAACAAACCTTAATCTTAGATAACTGCTGTAAGTGGCACACTTGTTGATTAAAAAATCCAAGCTGTAGTCCATCTCTTACCCTGGTAAACCCCTTTCTTTCATCTAATTGCTGTAAGTGGCAAGCCTCTAGATTATTTACATCCAAGCCAATGTCCCTCTCTTAGCATGAAAGATTCCTAAGGAAAAATGGCATTGCTCTACACTGAGTTAAAGTTTTCTCCTTCAGGACAAATCCCTTATAAAGGAAATTATGGCATTGCTAGACTCCATGTACTCCAGTTAAAGTAATTCTTCTTTATAATGAGTTACCCAACAACTGTGATGAACAGATGAGATATCTCCCTAAGAGATGAAAAATTCTCTCTCAGTCAAACCTTTAGCTTCAATCTTGGGCTTTGAACAAGACACAAATACCCTTTAGCTTCAATCTTGGGCTTTAAACAAGACACCAAACATTTTCCTCCCATAGAATAGGAGGAACTACAATTGCTCTGATTTCCTTGTTTTCTTTAACGGTAATACGTAGGCATAAGATTGCGAAATCTTAGTGAGCGCATAAATAAAAAACTTTAGGTCCAGTACCTTACCAAAAACATCGGAAAACCCGAAAACAACAAAAATACCCTCTCAAACATTTCTAAAGGAGAAACTTTCCCATTTATGATAGATAAACACCAGTAAGTAGATAATAGTAGAATTTGCTAAACAATCTATGGATAACCATATATAGGATGGGTAATTGATAACTCCCCATTGTATAACCTGACCCCGGACCCCTCAATCTCTTAGCATTTGTTAAAGAAAACATTTGCGTGCAAGGTTAGTTTTAGATAACTTCCCTTTCCTTTCAAGCTTCATAGGATAAATAAGAAATCAGAAAGCAGCACCCTATTCCAACCATTGCGGTAAGGTGGTCGCGTCACCGACAAAAGTCGCACGCTACAGAAAAATTGCGACTCTGCTGGGGAGCCAAAATAGGATTAGAATTCCTAAGAGGTCTAGGTTGTTTAGCTTTTTACATACTATATAATATATATATTTACTGTTATTCCTACTTGATATCTGTGTTTATTTTTCTGTCAAGTGGGAATGCGATTGATATGCATGTGGAAAGTTTGAGAGAACATTAAGATAGGGGTGGCATAGATAGGTAACGCTTGTAGGGAGTGAATCCCGAATAAGCTATCCTGATAACCCACTGAATCAGGTGAGGTACCCGTATGGATACTAAATGTTGAACGACCGATTGTCGTGAAAGCAAAGTTTTCCCAGTGCGGTACCCATGACCCTGAGGATTTAGTAGACATTAACCATATGACCATTTGGTAGTACGGTGACTAACGAGAATAGTTGATATGCGATAATACACTCAAATGAGATTCATCCTAGGATATTACAGCTCGCTCGAGTGAATCACCTTGCTGTTTATATCCCTAGGGGGGTCAATGACTTTGGGAACCTTAGAACCCGTTCTACAGGTACAAAAATTGACCAAAATAGTACAACCTTTGGGGATGGGTAGAGCCATGACTTCATGCTCGTGGCGTTGAACCCTTGAAACCATGTTTTTCAATGTTTTTGTGTGCTGCATTCATCTAAAAAACTCTTTTCAAACAAAGAAAAAAAATATTTTTTTCAAAATAAACTAAAACAATAATTGCAAATATCAGAGATTGCGTTATGGATTTTGGTAGAAGAAAGACATATAAGTACACATTCAAGGCTCCGAAACTAGAGGACTTAAGGAGGTTAGCAAGGATGGTTAACAACCCTGAGACTTTCAGAGCCAAGCACGGAGGCCTGTTGTCTCTGTTAAGGGTCCACGTGGTTGAAGGAATCCTTTCTACGCTGATTCAGTTCTATGATCCAGTTTATCATTGTTTCACATTTCCAGATTACCAACTGGCACCAACACTAGATGAGTACTATCATCTGATTGATTTACCTATCACTGACCGAGCTCCATTTTTTGAACTGGAAGAAATTCCAAAGGAACAAACCATTGCAAGAGAAATCTCTTTGGACGAGTCAGAAGTTAGGACTCACATGACCACCAAAGGAGGAATCCAGGGTTTACCAGCTAAATTCCTGATAGAGAAAGCTCTATACTTTGCTAGTATAGGAAACATAACTGCTTTTGAAGACGTCTCCATTCTGCTCATATATGGGTTATTCCTCTTTCCCGACATTGACAACTTCGTCGATACCAATGCTGTTAAGATATTTATGATTGGGAACCCCGTACCAACCTTGCTCACAGATGCTTATCATACTGTATACTTAAGGAACTTGCACAACGGACGAATGATCACATGATGTGTTCCATTACTCTACAAATGGTTCATTTCCCATTTACTCAAGTCTGCCGCTTTTTGGGATCACAAGAGTACTCTACATTGGTCACAAAGGATTATGTCTCTTACCAACTCTGACATAGATTGGTACAATAGGATTTATGAGGGGATAGAGATAATCGGCAGATGTGGAAATTTCCCTAATGTACCCCTCATTGGAACTAAAGGAGGAATCAACTATCATCCAATTTTAGCTCGCCGTCAACTCGGATACCCGATGAAGAATATCCCACATAATGTTCATCTGGAAGGTCTTTTCTTCAAGGAAGGGGAAAATGACAGGACACTAAAAAAGGAAATAGTGCATGCCTGGCAACATATTCACAAGAAAGGCAGAGAGTCTCTAGGAAAACCAAACTGTACCTCCATGGAGCCTTATCTCCACTGGGTGCAAACTAGAGCCCTCAAGCTGAGGATGCCTTACCCTCGTCAAGAAGTTTTTTCGTTAAAGGAATATGTCCTTTATTTCATGTATGATACGTAAAAACTCCAAGTAGCTCTCAACAAAGTTCGACGTGAGAAGAGCTCTTGGAAGAACAAATACCGAATCCTCAATGTAGAGTGTACCAATATTCAGGAACTGTTAAAGGAGAAGGATGCTCTAATTAAAATATTAGAACATCATGCTATAGAGAGTCAAGAAGACCAAAGAAATTTGCTTTCTCCTTTCACTTGGAAAAGGACTGACGTCCCGACAACGGATGAAGAGCCCCGGTCAAAGAAGAGGAAACTACCGGAACCAGCATCTGAGCTCTCTTCAGAGAGGACTCAGGATCCGTGAGCCTAGACATCTTCCTTACAGCACTTTCTAAAATATTGTACTTTTCCTTTTAAAAATACTACAATCTTTCGAATTCAATAAAAGAGGTCTCTTCCCCCCCCCTCCCCCCCACTATATGATATTTGCAATTTAATTGTTGAAGTTTCTTTTGATTAAAACAAAAACAAAAAAAATATGTCTTTGCATATCATTCATCATTCTCACATAACGCATTTTCCCTTATCTTTGAGTCTCACTTATGTGTCACAATTCTAGAGTCAAACTGTCTCACTCATACAATACTCGGGCCAATCGACAAAAGAAAATGGATGATCTCAAGGAAGAGAACAGAGAGCTGAGAGAAGAAATCGACGCTTTAAAGGAAAATTTGGAAAAACTTCACAGTGACATGCAATCCCTGGTAGCAGCTCAAGAGCAGCGGCAACAAAAAACTGTGATATCAGAGATCAAATCTACGCCCATTATGGAGACTCATGAGAATCATCCTCGGTATAACATGCCAAAGGGTCGTCCCTGAGGCATGCCTCTCAACTTTATACCTGAAGGATACATCCCGCCGATCACTGAAGACCAAGAAACTGCAGCAGGAACCACTGGACCTGAAGGTTACAAACTTCGGGAAAGTGAAGACGCAAGGTTTACAACAGCAACACCTGAAGGGTACAAACTTCAGGGTACTGAAGCTCCAAGAGTCACTGCTATAATGTCTATACCACAATCAGTGGTACACACTGTCCCGGAAGGATAGATTCCACAAGCAATTTCTGGTGGAAACGAAGACATGTACGAAAGGATGAATGAGTTCCAGGAATAATTCTTGGAGATGCAAAAGGAACTGCATGCCATTCGTGATCAAGACTTATTCGGAAAGGATGTCGTAGACCTCTGTCTGGTCCCTAATGTAAAGATACCGCACAAATTCAAGGTGTCTGACTTTGAAAAATACAAAGGCAACTCTTTCCCTCAAAGTCATTTGGTGATGTATGCTCGAAAAATGTCAACTCAGACAGAAAATCAACAACTACTGATCCATTACTTCCAAGACAGTTTAACCAGTGCCGTGCTCAAATGGTACATGAGTTTAAACCGCACCAAAATCGGTACTTTCAGAGATCTCAGCGCTGCCTTTGTTCAGCAGTATAATTATAATTTGGACATGGCACCAGATAAAGATCAGCTCAGGGAAATGTCACAAAAGGACAAAGAAACTTTCAAAGAGTATGCTCAGAGAAGGCGTGAAATTATCGCTCAGATTTGTCCCCCTCTTGAGGAAAAGGAGATGACCAAGATATTTTTGAAAACATTAAGCTCGTTCTATTACGACTAAATGGTTGCAAGTGCACCCAGTGACTTCACTGAAATGGCGAACATGGGAGTACGCCTTGAAGAAACAGTCCGAGAAGGACGGTTGGCCAAAGATGCAAAGCCATCAAGCAGTACCAAAAGATACGGTAGTGCTTTCCAAAAGAAAAAGGAGCAAGATATCAGTAATATGTCTCTGGGAAAGCAAAGACGTATGTATCAACCAGTAGCGACAATAACTCCCGCTATCAACCCAATGCCGGATCCAATGTATCAACCTCAGGTTGCTCAGAGCCAACCAAGTCAACAACAATATCAACAAAGGACGCAACAGCCTCTTCAGCAGGCTCGTCCATAATACAACAACACAATCGTACTACACGACCATCAGGGTTTGACCCTATACCGATGTTGTACGCAGAACTATTTCCACTTCTACTGGCCAAGGGGCACGTCCATACCATGTCTCCTCTTACAGTACCAGAAAATACGCCTTTTTAGTTCAAAACGGATCAAACTTGCCCTTACCATCAAGGAGGATCGGGGCACAACATTGAGAACTGTCTCAGCTTCAAGTCTGATGTACAGAAGCTTGTCAGGAACGGGATCCTATCTTTCAAAGATACTAATCCAAATGTTCAGACGAACCCGTTGCCACAACATGAAAAGACTGCAGTAAATTTAATAGAGAAAGAATTTAGCCGTAGTTATCAAATTCATGATGTGCTCCTATTAGGAACCAATCTGGTCTGGATGCACTGCAGACAAAGCGGGTACGGTCATGTGCCGTCTCACAATTATCACCGTCGTAACCCGAAATTTGACCTCCCTCTTTTCCTTTTGCATAAGCATGCATATTCGCATCGTTAGCATACGCATTCACACTTTTCTCTGTGTGTTTCTTGCCGCAGGATTATTCAGGTTTTCCAAGGCCGATTAATCGTATCCTCACAGGATCACCGCGTCATCAAAGCAAGCACAAAATGAAGGTTTCCATACCTATTCATCAAGACAAGAGGTAGAAAACCACAACCGGGACTCCAGTATCATTTCCTGAGCAATTTGGGCAAAAATTGACTGAAGTAACCGGTTAACGCATGGTGAGTAACCGGTTACTCGGTGCAAATTTGCAATTCCTGCTGCATTTTTGGGACAGCAGCCATGCACTCTCTTTGGACTTTGGTTTTACTTGATTCTAGCAGTGTGTGGAATATTCTAGACATCTCTAGACATTTCAAGACATTCCAAGTGCATTTATTCCAATGTTTCACTCTAATTCAAGTGCACCATGTCCATTGTTTTCCAAGTATATCAACCTTGGGATGATGGAGTGCACCTTGGGATTGTTACCGAGTTGGTTCTAACTAACCGAGTTAACCGCCTTGACTCGGTGAGTCAAGTCCAACTAATTCCTAGCCTAATTCCAAACCCAAAGCTAATTCCAAACCAAATTCCAAACCATCTCACACTCCAAACCTAAAATCTATATAAACTCACCTTCACCCATTTTCAAGGACCTTCAACCATTTGTTCCATTTCACTCTCAATTCTCCCACATTCCCTCTGAATTTCTCTACTACATCTTCATCTTCATCCCAATTCTCTTCCAAAACCTCACCAAAGCTCATTTCTACTTTGAAGGATAATCACTTTTACATCAAAAGTGATTATTTCTTGAGCTCAACCTTCATCATTCTTGCTATTACACTTGGATGTCTGGAGTTATTTCAGCTTTTGGATTAATCTTGAGTATTTGCTGCAACTTCCAACGGTTCGAATTCGCATTTTGGAGCTTTATCGTATTTTGCTCGATTTCGACACGATTCGTCTACAAATTGAAGATTCCTCTGGTTTTATTTGATTTTTTGCATCAAGAATCCTTTGCAACAATCACCAAGGCACATCTCAGCCTTGTAGGTTGGTGGATCTATCTTTTCTCTCTGTTTCGATTGATTTCGCGCGTTTACGTTGTGATTTTGATCGTGTCCGGTGATTTACCATGCGATTGTTTGATCTTTGATCTTCGTGATTATTGATTTCAAGTTGTGTTTAACTACCCTTACATGATGTAATTTTCGTGCACAAATATTTATTTACGCATGTGGTAGTTTGCATAAGTGAATAGGTGCTGAGAATCACTTTTGAAAAGCTGTTTTTACTATTTTTTTTCACCATTGTTCAGTGGTAACCGGTTAACGTATGGTGGTTAACCGGTTACTCAGTGCAATTTTCCTCAAGAACGCTAATTTTCAAGCAAGTAACCGGTTAACGCATGGTGAGTAACCGGTTACCACTGAACAGAATGGCCATTTTCTTGCATTTTCAAGTGTGTTTGCCATGCATTCTTCATTTTAACTTCCATTGATTATCATGCTTGATTTTATGGATGTTCTAAATGCCATTTCACTTCTGGTTGAGGCATATTCATGAACTTTTGATGCACATTTTTGATTATTCATGTTGTTTCATGTTTTTAGCATTGTATGAACATAATCCTTCTTGCACTATCTTTGTTCACATGATACATGATTTTGTGTGGCACTTTGATGATCATTTGGCACTGTTTTGCACCTTCCATTTCAGTTTGCATTAAGTTTATTCTTCATGGATAAACTTAATCTTGTGTAATCAATAATTCACTTCTTTGTGCTTTAATGACTTATCATCCTCTTTGGAAAGTTGTTAGCATACTTCTCCCTTGATTAATTGATTGAAACACGTTTCGATTAGTTGATCTTCCCCTTTCCTCTCTTTAGGCTTCCTTTAGAGCTTTCTCTCTCGTTCCCCCGTGGAGTTGGAGTTTTGCGCTGCGCCTTGCATCGAAGCACTGTACAAATCGACGCTGTTACGCTGTCCATTTCTCTACGCAGGAGCACTGTACAACTTGGAGTTGTTGTGCCGTCCGGTTCAACTTCCGCATTACACCCTGTGTGTGTTAGGGAAGGGATGAGAAGGGAGAATTCCTACTCTCATTCTGACTACTTCAGGTAGGGGACGAATGACCTAGTGCTTGGCTTAGTCATCTCTATCTCGAGGCGGTGATGTGCTTTCTTTCCCAATCGAGTTGATCCTTGATCACTCTTCTCTCTTTGCGATCTCTTTCGATCCTTGATCACTCGTATCTCTTTCAATCTCTCCTTTTGATCAATCACCATCCTTTCTTGGTTAAGATCATTATTCTTGCGCTAGCAATCTCTCTTTGTTCCATTACTCCTTTCTTCTTGTAATCAATCATTGCTTTTTGATTCCCCTGAAGAGTCTCAATTCTATTTCTTTGGTCCAACACAGTTTCCCTGTCACGACCACATTTTTCCAAGGAGTTCGCAACCTTCTCTTGGTTCTTCTCCTTTGTTGGGTTAATCACCTAATCTTGGTTAATCACCTTTTTCTTCAGTTAACCACAGCCTGTCTGTTAAAATACTGAGCTTTGTTGGGTTAATCACCTATCTTTGGTTAATCACCCGTCTCTTCAGTTAACCATAGTCCATCTGTTAAAATACTGAACTCTTTCGAGTTAATCACCTTCTCTTGGTTAATCACTCGCTTTTCTCTTTGGTTGATCACAGTCCATCTCTAAACACCGAATCCCCTGCAGTTGGCAACCTCCTCTTGGTTCGAATACTTGCACCCTTGGGTTAATAACCTGTCTTTGGTTCAAATACCCTTTCTTCGGTTGAGTACTGTTTGTTCAGTCAGTTTACCGAACCCCTTTGGGTCACGACCTTTACTCGGTCCTACACCCGTGCTTCTGGTTAATCACAGTTTTCTCTGTGAAAACCAATGCTTCTCTATTCCCATAAGTTGCAGTCCTTTCTTTCCTTGGTTAACCACAGTTTACCAGTTAATATACCGAGGCCCCTTCAGAGTCAAACACCTTCTCTCGGTTCAACCCTCTCTATCTTGGTTTATCGCAGTCTGTCTGTTGACACCAACTTCTTTTCCCCGCCAGGGTTCTATTCTCTTTTCTTTGGTTAACCACTGCCAGCCAGTTAATATACCGAGTCTCTTTTTTCTCTTGGTTATGACACCATCCCTTTATTCGGATCCCTAGAGGAGTCTTTCCTATTCCCCTTGCTCTTACTTTCTTGGTTTCGACACCAATTCTCTTTGCTATCCCCAGCGGAGTTTCTTTCATTCTTGGTTTTGACACCATTCTTTTCCTATTCTTTTGTGGAAACGCTCTTACTACGGGGTCTTTCCCAGTAGAGTTTTCTTTCATTCTTGTTCTTGGTTTCGACACCACCCCTTTCATCTCCTTGTTTCTTTCTTGTTTTGTTTTCCGTTCAGTTCCCCGAACTACGGAAGCTCTGATTCTGCATTCTTTCGAATGTATGATACGTAGGCAGGAGATCACAATGATCTCGGCGAGCACACTTCCACCTTTCTCCCATCTTCCCACTTTCTTTATTTCTTTTATTTTTCTCCTCTCTCTCTCTCTCTCTCTCTCTCTCTCTCTCTCCTCTTTCTTTTAGCTAGAAGCCTTTAGATAGATAACCCATCCAAGCCTAGAAGCAAGCGAAATGGTTTCCGTCGAGTACGACAGATGCGTTAGGTGCTAATACCTTCCTTTCGTATAACCAACCCCCCGTTCCCGTTTCTCTTCCCCTTGGGTTTTATCGATATTTTCCCTGTCCTTTGGGACCAAATAAAGTTCGGTGGTGACTCTGTTGTATCTTTGAGTGTGCGATTCTCTTAGGTAGAAACCAGCCATCTTCAGCTAGCGAATCTGCTGGGGATTGGTTGACCTATTGCTGGTCCATCCCTCGAGGGGTCTCGCCTAGTTTTGTTTGCTTTTTCTTGCTTGTTTGGGTGTTTATCTTTCGCGGATTTACTCGCTTTACTTGCTTTAGCTTTATGTTTATTTATCGCATTTCTTTACTGCTTTGAATATTCATATGCTGCATATTCTGGATATCTGTTGTTGTTGGGGCGGGTAGATATTATTGGAGAGAAAGGTCCTAACACCGGGCCTAGTATACACATAGGCTAGAACGTGGATAGTCGTGAGGCCTGCGTTTTGCATGTTGGGATATCACGAGACCCACATCCCAGATCGTGATTCATTTGAGAATACATCTGTCCTGTGAGAATTCACTACGGCGGGGGGTTTTCATCCTGAGTCCTATGGTTTGGGCGACCTTTCTAGGGATCACCTTGTTGTGTCTAGATCACACCTGTGAGGGGGATGGGTTTTTGCAGGAAAACAGGCCACTTCATACCCTTGTTCTCACACACGCAAGATTTCCTCACTGACACATCAGATTATGTTGCACTGACACAGATTATATGCAGATATCCGGATTGTTCAGATTTGATTATTCGGATAGTGTTGGCTTCTTGTTGTTGTGTTGCATATCATTTCATCATGTAAATTAATTTTTGCATGTGCATTTCCAGGTTTTCGAGGGCTTATCTTTTGTTGACATTATCATGGAGATGAGTACTGGTCGTCGTGGCATCTTCAGTTAAAAGTTTGTGGAGCCTAAGCTGGGTGTTTTGAGAGGTTTGGCATCTTTGTTGGTTGGAGATCACAGAGGGGTTTTCATAGGTACTTATGGTAATCTGTTGACCATCCTCAACACTGAAGTCAACATCACTGCTATTCATACTCTGGTTCAGTTCTACGACCCGCCATATAGGTGCTTCACATTTTAGGATTATCAGCTAGCACCTACACTTGAGGAGTATGCTTATATTCTGGGGGTTGAGATCGAGAAGCAGGTTCCTTATGTTTACACTAGTGGTTGTCTGAAGTTTCATCTTATTGCTGATGCGCTTTGCATTAGTAAGAAAGATGTGGAGGATAATCTCAAGACCAAAGGGAAAGGTATTCGAGGGTTTGCTTTAAAGTTCTTGGTTGACAAGGCCACTAAGTTCTTGGTTGACAAGGCCACTACTTTTGCTAAGGATGGAAACTGGAAGGCTTTCAACGCCGTTCTCGCTTTGCTGGTATATGGGATCGTCTTGTTTCCGAACATGGAGGATTTCATAGATCAGGCTACCATCCGCATTTTCTTGTCCAAGAACTCTGTTCCGACGCTTCTTGATGATACCTACCATTCTATTCATTCTAGGAATGAAAAGAAGAAAGGAACCATTGTCTGTTGTGCTCCTTTGTTGTACCGATGGTTCATGTCTCACCTTCCACAGAAGGGTCACTTTGTTGAGAATAAGGATAATCTCAAGTGGTCTCAACGAATCATGTCCCTTACCGCTGATGATATTTCTTGGAATTCTCGAGTCTTCGACGACATTCTGATCATTCTTCATTGTGGGAAATTCTCCAATGTGCCTCTCTTGGGTACAAAGGGTGGAATTAACTACAATCCGAGAATGGCTTTCCGACAGTTGGGATACCCTATGGTTGACAAACCTGATCCTGAGGTAGTGGAAGAGTTCATCTTTCATGAAGGGGTTGACGACATGGGTTTGCTGAAGAGGTTTAGTGTCGCTTGGACTCAGATTCATCTCGAAGGAAGAGCCAATTTGGGTAAGAAGAATTGCGTAGCCAAGGAAGCTTACACACTTTGGGTCAAAGAGCGCGTCAAATAGATTTTGTTTCCATTCTCTCCTGAGCCCTCCATGAATGCCAAGCTTCCTGAACTTGCCATTGTTTCTCCATCTGAAGTCGATCAACTCAAGCTGATTATGGAGAAGTTGAAGAAAGAGAATGCTGATCTTCATCTCAACCTTGATAGAGTCACTTTCGAGAAGGATATCCTACAAATTGAGCTCCATCAGAAGCACGAGCGTATGCTCAAAGAGGTGGAGGTTGAACAGAACAAGCGTAGGAAGGTGGGTGATGCTTTGAAGAGCACCTATGAGGGACTTGCTTCAAAGAAGAGACAACTCGTCGATGCTCATTATCAAGCCTACAAAGAGGAGCTGAGCTACAACAAGCAACTTGAAGAGCTTCGAGGGAAGTTATCCGAGTTCAAGGCAAAGTGGCAAAGTGAACAAGACCGTGCTAATTAGTTAGCGAAGGAATTTTCACAATGTCAAGCTAAGCTCGACAAAGTCTTCAGTGAGATTCAGAAGCTGCAAGATCAAGCACTTCAGATCCAAGAGCAGATTAGTCAGCTCAACACAAAGAGCACTCACTGGGAGCATCAAAGCTATCATCTTCAGAACCTCCTGGATCAGAAAAAGGCCTTTCTTCAGGACATGCTTCAAGGACCTAATCATTCTTTGCTGCGCAACCTCATGAAGGATGCGAAGTACTGGAATGAGAGGCATGGCCGTCTATCCAGATTTGCTAAGCATGCATTGGAGGACCTACCAGGGTTGTTGAGGGATGCATATGCTGATGCATTGCCGCACCGGCTTCCTTGGGCTGTTTTTCATTTCTTATCTGTGTGTAGGGTGGTATTTGATATGATCCGTGCAGATTTTGATGTAGCCCAAAAGGAAAATGTTTGACTTGTATTCGACTTGTACTTCTTTTCTCTATTGAATGAATGAATGAAGATGCTTGCTCACTCTATCTTTTATGCTTTTACTTGTATGCTTTATGATTATTGTCAACAAAGCTAAGTTTGAGAATTCCTGGAATTTAAAACTTTATTTTTGCATGCATATCATACATTCATCAGCACACATATGCACGTCCCTTCATCCGAAACCGTTGCTCACTCTTGTCCGCCTTCCTTGTAGCAAGACGACGACTCGACATCGGTATTTTACTCGCTCAAGAAAATCCAGAATCATGGCTGACTTCGAAGCTGAGAACGCTGCGTACAAGGAAGCTCTGGCACAATTCCAAGGCCGGATGGATCAGTTCCATATGAACATGGATGTCATTATGGAGCTCCTTCATGCCCAGAGGGACGCCGCTGCTGCTGCCACTGTTGTTGCAACTACTACCGATGCAACTGTTGTCACTCCTGTTGTGACTGTTCCTCCTGTTGTTACGACTACTCCTGCTGTTGTTGTTCCTTTTCCTGCTAGAGTTGAAGTGCCAGTTGAGCCTATGAATCAGCTCACCGTTCAAACCAGTTTGAACCAGATGCCCGCTGGTTTTCCTTGGGGTATGCCTCCGAATTATACTCCTCAGATTGCAAATAATGGTAGTGCCTTCATGCCATACTAGCCTTTTGTTGCACCCATGCCTAATGGGAATGCTGCCGCCTATCCATGGGTCATGCCTACTTCAGTCCCACCTCCAATGGTGAATGATGATCCTGAGAATCTTCAGGCTCAAACTCATCAAACTGCCGGATTGGTTGACACTGAAACTCCTGATGATGAAGAGCATGTGTATAGGGGTCCTCTTATTCATGTTTCGGTTCCATCTCAAGTTGCTCAAACTGCTGTTCCGATTGCTCATCCTGGGATGTTCTACCCTGGGGCCTCTTCCTCAGTTGCTGGGGTACCCCCTCCGAATTATTCGTATGGTTTTCTGATGGGTCAGAATGCTGGTCAGATGGTTAATCCGGGTTTGGTGTATCCTTCTCAGTTTGCTACTCCGCAAGTGAATGCTCCTGCCGCTTCTCAGCTGCCAAATCCTCAGATTCTTGTCAGGCCCACTAATCAGAATAGATCTGTTGACTACAAGTTGTTGGAAGACCGTATCAGAGCTATCGAAGGGTTCTCTGCTTTTGGTATGGAAGCCAAAGACTTGTGTTTGGTTCCAAATGTTGTGCTACCTCTGAAATTCAAGATACCTGATTTGCCAACATATAAAGGTTTGAGCTGCCCGCGTAGTCACATCACTATGTACCGCAGGAAGATGGCATCCCATATTGATAATGATGAATTGCTAGTTCATTGTTTTCAAGATAGTTTGTCTGGTGCTTCATTGGATTGGTACATAGGCCTGGAGCGCAGCAAAATCCGTACTTGGAGGGATTTGTCGGAAGCGTTCGTGAGACAATACAAGTATAACCTTGATCTGGCGCCAACTAGATTGCAATAACAAAATCAATCCCAGCGCTCCGCTGAAACATTCAAGGAGTATGCACAAAGATGGCGTGAGATGGCATCTCGTGTGCGACCAGCTCTCTCTGACAGTGAGTTGGTTGACATCTTTATGGGTATATTGCAAGGATCTTACTATGAGAAAATGGTGGGTAGTTCTTCATGTAACGCCCCAGTTTTGTGTGAGTTTTATTTAATCGAGTCGTTTGATTATTTTATTATTATATTATTTCATTTTCGACGTTTATTTGGAAATATGTTATTTTTCGATGTTGTGATATTTTATCGGGTTTTGGGAACGTTTGCGAGATATTTGAGTGTGGGGGTATTTTGGTTATTTCATAATATTTTTCATTAAGTAGAAAAATAGAAAATAGAAAGAGAGAAAAATAGAAAGAAAGAAAAGGAGAAGAAAGAAAAAGAGGAGAAAAGAGAAGAAGAAGAGAAATAGTAAGAAAAGCTTGGAAAAATCAAAGAAATCAACTTCTAGAATCGATTTAATCGGGTAAGGGTGCGAAACTGGATTATTATATGCTTGTGTATGATTATGTATGTGTGTTTGTGATTGTTATTGGATTGAAATGATAAATATAGTGAAAATCATAATGTTTAGAAATTGGTAAAAATTGATCCAAATGTGTCTAAACTTATGTTGATTGTGTTCCTTGTTGCTTACACATGTTGGGTATGTATTGTTATATCTCAAATTGGTGTTTTTCTGAGTATTGGATGATGATTTGGGGAATTTTAGGTTGAACCCGTAACAGCAAGAACATGCAGAAATTTTTCTGGTTTTTCCAGGTGATACGCGTATGGGGCACGTTCATACGCGTATGGACCTTGGAAATACGCGTAACATGGGCGAGTGTTGGGCCAATACGCGTATGGGATTTCATTTTGCTCGGCCATCTGCCCATTTGTGTATGATACGCGTAACATTTTAGGGCAATACGCGTATGGTGCTGGCACTACGCGTATTGGAATTTTAACGTGAATTTTGGGAAAAATGAGTCTCTGCCCATACGCGTATGGCTCAGGGAAAAACGCGTATGGCCAGGAGAATGGTAAAATGGGACTTTTTCAAAATATCGTTTTCGTTTTTCTTTCGTAACTTGGGTTCCGTTCATCTGATTTTTACATTCTTGGTATCGTTGGAAAGCTATTGAGCTGTACTTTCTTATTATGATGATTTGGAAATTGTTATCCGATTTAATCATGTCGGAATTTGGAATAGTGTCGTTTTGTCGATTTTTGTCGTTGTAATCGTGCGTAATTGAGGTGTATCATGCAAGGTGCTATTGTACGATGTAAATGCATGTGTTTAAATGGTGTTGTGACGATTTGTGGCCGTATGGCAATTAAATCCATTGTTTTGGGCTTAAGTGCAAGTGTGATTTTGTTGATGGAGATGAATGCATGTATGTGTGCATATTAAATGTCATGAGTCATTGTATGCCAAGCATCATGATATGCATTGTTGTGACGTCCTGAGTGACGGATTGATTCCAGAGGGAATCTGCTATAACATCGTGAGCCTTAAAAATAAGAGGACTGAAAGCGATTTGATATATCGTGAGCCTTAAAAATAAGAGGACCGAAATCGATGGTTATAGACGATCGTGTGCCCATGTGGGGTGTGAGCGATCGGATCGTGAGCCTTATACAAAGAGGACCGAAAGCGATCCATAAACGTCGTGAGCCTTATACAAAGAGGACCGAAAGCGACGGGGAACATCGTATGCCCGACGGGGAGTTACACTAAGTAACGAGCAATGGTTCCAATAGTTCCTGAGTGAACTGGTGTTGAGAAATATTGGGAGTCGGTACCGTATGGCATGTGCATAGAGTCGTTGTGTCGGTCTCTGTGCATTTGCATAAATCATAGATATGATTGACTATGTGTGAGAATTGTGAATGGATCAATCGTGCGTGGAATTGATGAATTGATATTCTTGTTGATAATTGTATTGTGTATGATTAATGTGCATTGTTGTTTGATAAACGAAATATGTATGACGTTGTGTGGTATTCGGATTCTAGTGTACGTTTGTGGTGAGAAATCTATATGTGCATTTCTGTGTTAATATATAATTATATGCAAATGTATTATGATTGTTTTTCTCACCCTTCTGCTGTTTTATAATGCTCTATGAGGCATTGCAGATTAGAGTTGCTGGAGGTATTTTTGTGAAGCTTTGCGTCTTCATTCTTTTGTCGGTCGGCTCTGATATGTGACACCGGGTAGTTAGGGAGGCCGTTTGTGATTATTGTGTATTATGTATATGTATATCTTTTGGCTTGTGCATGTATAACTTGAAGTATGGAAAACTTTTCATGTGATATATATATATATATATATATATATATATATGTTATTCAGTTTTAGATTTTCCGCTTTTATTCTAAAACCTGAAATGTGGGTGTAAGGAACTGAGTTCCTCTGTTGATTGCTACCCCACTGTTGCATATCTTTATGAGCAGGTGTTGTATGAATTGTTTCAATATAATGTGATTCTCCCGGTCTATGCCATGATAATTTAAACATACTCTGACGAAATTTCAAATTTTCTTTTACCCCTTTAATTAGTTGGGGGTATAGATTGGGGGTGTTACATTAAGTGGTATCAGAGCCAGTCCGTGTCAGTTGTGTCAGTCCTTGTTGGTCGTTGTGTTTGGGTGAGCTGTTTGTTTAACCATAGTTTCTGTTATTCGAAATGAACAGAATATGGCTGGTAGGAACGATGCTGCTTTGGCTGCTGCTATGCAAGCTATGGCTCGGGCTGTGCAGGGTGCACCTAATGCTGGAGAGAATGATGAGTTTAGAAAGAATAGACCGCCTGTCTTCAAAGGGAGACATAATCCTGATGGTGCACAGATTTGGCTGAAAGAGATTGAGAGGATTTTCAGAGTTATGGATTGTGCTGAGGACAGTAAGGTGAGACTGGGAACTCACATGTTACAGGAAGAAGCGGATGACTGGTGGGTTAGTACTCGTCCTGTGTTAGAAGCTGGTGATGAAGAGGTAACTTGGGAATTGTTTAGTCAGGAGTTTCTGTAACGCCCCGATTTGTTTAATTGTATTTATTTATTTCATTTATGTGAATTTTGTAAAATGTGTGAATTTATTGTATTTTTTCTGCTAATTGAGTTAATTGGTTAATTTCTCTGATAGGTAAAATATTTGCAATAAATTATAATTTCTTTTCAACTTTTATTTTCCGAAATATATTTCATCGCTGTTTAAGTTTTATCGCATTTTGAGAGCGTTTGAGAGATATTTGAGCGTAAGGGCAAAATGGTCATTTGGAGAGGTTAGATATTTTAGAAAAAGTAGATATTTTATAAATAGAAATAGAAAGAGAGAAATAGTAAGGAAAAGAAAAAGAAAGAGAAAGAGAAGAGAAAAAGAGAAAGAAGGAGAAAAGAAGAGAAAACTTGAGAAAAGAAGAAAATCATCAAATCAAAAGTTTGGTCTTCGATTAATCGGGTAAGGGTGAGAAGTTTCGATTATATCTTGCTTGTATATGTATATGTGTATGTTTTCTTGGATTGTTTGGTTGTGTTCCTATAGTTTTCATTTTAGGTTGAATTTGGTTAAATCGATAGAAACCGATGTTTTCACGGACGAAAGTTGGAATAAATTGCGTAGGTGTGTCGAGTAATGTTAGGCCGTGATCGAGTATGCTTGTTTTATCGAA
Source organism: Lathyrus tuberosus (assembly GCA_022829125.1). Taxonomy (NCBI): domain Eukaryota; kingdom Viridiplantae; phylum Streptophyta; class Magnoliopsida; order Fabales; family Fabaceae; genus Lathyrus; species Lathyrus tuberosus. The sequence continues at coordinate 15,359,091 of JALAZF010000054.1, forward strand.
TTTGGTTGATTTTGTAAGTTTTTGCATTTTTGGAGATTTGAGGGTTTAAGATTCGGATTGAAATCGAAAGTCGTAGAATTCACGTTTGATGGTTCCAAATCACTACTATATGTTTGGTATGAATGAGTATGTGCTTGTTTCGAAAAAAATAATTGAATCGGTCGGATTTTCGGACGAAATTGGTGAAACCCCGTAGCAGTCCGCAGGGAAAATTCTGGTTTTTGGGAAAACTTCGAAAATTCATAACTCTTGAACCGTAAGTCGGTTTTGACCCCCGTTCGAAGCGTTGGAAAGCTAACGAGATGTTCTTTCTAGGAAAAATGGTTTTGAGGTCTGTATCTGGTTCAATTATAGCAGAAAATTGAAACCGTATCGTTGTGTTGATTTTTACCGTCGCGAATGTGTGCGATTGATGTGTTATCGTGCGGTATGCTTTTGTTATATAACGTATAGCTTGTGTGTGTTGTTATACGATGTGTTGTGGGTAGCCTTATGGCGTGAATCCTAGATTGTGGAATTTATTGCGAATTGTGGCCTTTTGGCAAATAAATGCATTGTTTAAATTAAATGTACATGCATGTTAATTGTGAAAGAGTTCGTTGCCGTTTGGTGTAATTGATGTGAATTGGTGTGAATACATATTATAATATGCTTGTTGTTGTGGTTTGTGGATTAGGATGAAATGCGTTATTTATGTGAAATTCGATGTACGTTGTGTGGTGGCCATTATGGTTTGAAATGCATTGTTTGAATTGATTTGCAATGCATGAATGTGATGAGGTTGATTAATTCATATGGTTGAATTGTGAATGTATGGAATTGATGAGTTAAAATATATGCATGATTATGGTTGCATATATGTGTGAAGATGCATTTGATTGTCATGAGTCCTTGTATGCCAAGCATCATGATATGCATTCTTGTGACGTCCTGAGTGACGGTTTGGTTCTAGAGGGAATCTGCTATAACATCGTGTGCCCATGTGGGGACCTAAAGCGATGGTTATAGACGATCGTGTGCCCATGTGGGGACCTAAAGCGATTGGATTGTGTGCCCATGTGGGGACCTAAAGCAATCCATAAACGTCGTGTGCCCATGTGGGGACCTAAAGCGACGGGTGAACATCGTATGCCCGACGGGGTGTTACTTGAGCGACCCTCAGTAACGAGCGATAATTCCAATAGTTCCTAAGTGAACTGGTGATGAGACATGAAATGTTGGAAGACAGTACCGCATGGCATTTGCATAGAGTCGTTGTGTCGGTCTCTGTGCATTTGCATAAATCATGGATTGATTATGTGTGAGAATTGTGAATGGATGCATTATGTGTGGAAAATCATGATTTGATTGATTATGTGTGGAAATTATGCATTGATTTGTGATGTGTTGAGATTGTGATAGCATTGGTAATTTGATGTGCATACGTGATAAATGCATTGGTTGTGGGCACTATGTTTATACGTAGATATATGCTATATTTTGTGGTGATGTGGTGGTGTGGTTCCATAGGTCATAATTGTGGTTGGATTATGTGTGATATGTTTTGTATTTGTGGCATGCTATATGTGTTAGTATGTGATGGTATGGGTGAGATGATTTATACATGTGCTTGAATGCGTGTTTGCATATTATTATGCAATATTGATTTAGTTGTTATTTCTCACCCTTCTGCTATTTTATGATGCTCTATGAGGCATTGCAGATTAGAGTTGCTGGAGGTCTTTTTGTGGAGACTAGCCCTCCGTTCTGTTGTCGGTCTTGGTGTCTGCTCTGATACGTAGCACGGGAGTCGGGGAACGATTATATATATATATATATATATATATATGTATACATTTGTTGAATGTATTTGGTAGTACTTTTGTATATATAGTAGAGGTTCTAAAATGATTTATTTTGTAAAACAAGTCAGTTATGGATCTTTCCGCTTTATTCCATAATTGACCTTTCCTTTTGTTGGAAAAAGTTTCCCCTTTGAGAGTATTATATTTTGTGCTATGTATTAAAAATATTTGAGCAGGGATTGTATTTTCTTTCTTCAAATGTGGCATCCTTATTTCTGTCGGAAAAATAAATGTTTAGTTACTCTGATTTTATTTATTATTATTTATTCGCGATGGGAATTGGGGTGTTACAGTTTCTGAGGAAGTATTTTCCCGAGGATGTAAGAGGAAAGAAGGAAATTGAGTTCTTGGAACTGAAACAAGGTAATATGTCTGTAATTGATTATACGGCTAAGTTTGTGGAACTTGTGCAGTTTTATCCTCATTATGCTGAAGCGACTGCGGAATTTTCTAAGTGTGTGAAGTTTGAAAGTGGATTGTGTCCTGAGATTAAACAGGCAATCGGTAATCAGAGGATAAGGAGGTTTGCTGATTTGGTGGAATGTTGTAGGATTTATGAAGAGGATAGTAAGGCTCGTTCTACTCATTACAAGAGTGTAAGTGACAGGAAAGGGAAGCAACAGTTCCGTGGTGGTCCGTATGTAACACCAGCTGATAAAGGTAAACAAAGGGGTACTTTTGATCGAAGGTTAGGTGGAGGAGGAATGTCTGTTCCTCTGAGATGTTTTAGATATGGTGATGTGGGACATCGTCAGTCCGAATGTAAGAAAGATTTGAGGAAGTGTTCTAATTGTGGAGGTGTAGGGCATGTTGCAGCTGATTGTGCCAGGAAGAATGTGGTTAAGTGTTTCAACTGTGGTGAACCTGCTCATATTAGTACAAAGTGTCAAAAACCGAAGCAAGCTCCAGCTAGTGGGAAGGTATTTTCTTTGGCAGGAACTCAGACTTCAAGTGTAGATCGTCTGATCAGAGGTACTTGTTTTATTAATAGTACGCCTTTAGTTGCTATTATTGATGCTGGAGCGACTCATTCATTTATTTCGTCTGAGTGCGCGAAGCATTTGAATCTTGTGTTGTCTTTGATGGTTGGTGAGATGGTTATTGATACTCCAGCAATGGGGTCAGTAACTACTTCTTTGGTTTGTTTGAGTTGTCCTTTGACCATTTATGGTAAAGACTTTGAGATGGATTTAGTGTGTTTGCCGTTGGAGGGTTTAGATGTGGTTCTTGGAATGAATTGGTTGCAATTCAATCGGGTTCACATTGATTGTTATCATAAGCTGGTAAGGTTTCCTTTTCTTGAGGAAGACGAAGACTCGAGTTTCTTATCTACCAAAGAGTTGAAGAGACTTTTGGCGGATGAAGCTCAGTTGTTTGGATTGTTTGCATCTTTAACTGTGGATAGTCAAGTTTCGCTTGATGTGTTTCCTGCTGTGTGTGAATTTTCGGAAGTGTTTCCTGAGGATATTTCGGACTTGCCGCCAGAGAGAGAGGTGGAGTTTTCTATAGATCTAGTTCCTGGTACTAGACCTGTTTCTATGGCACCTTATCGTATGTCGGCATCTGAGTTGGTTGAGTTAAAGAAGCAGTTGAATGAGTTGTTGGAAACGAGGTTTGTAAGACCTAGTGTTTCTCCTTGGGGTGCTCCAGTTTTATTGGTGAAAAAGAAAGATGGAAGTATGCGGTTGTGTATTGATTATCGCCAATTGAATAAGGTGACGATTAAGAATAGGTATCCTCTTCCAAGAATTGATGATCTGATGGATCAGTTGGTTGGTGCTTGTGTGTTCAGTAAGATTGATTTGAGATCTGGGTATCATCAGATTAGGGTGAAAGAAGAAGATATTCAGAAGACGGCTTTTAGGACACGATACGGTCATTATGAATATTCTGTGATGCCGTTCGGGGTTTCTAATGCGCCAGGTGTGTTTATGGAGTACATGAATCGTATTTTCCACGAGCAGTTGGATCGTTTTGTGGTGGTGTTTATTAATTATATCTTAATTTATTCTAAGTCTCGGGAAGAGCATGCGGAACATTTACGTATCGTATTGCAGGTTTTGAAGGAAAGAAAGCTTTTTGCCAAATTGTCCAAGTGTGAATTCTGGTTGTCGGAAGTGAGTTTTCTGGGACACGTAATTTCAGGTAATGGTATTTCTGTGGATCCATCTAAAGTAGAAGCAGTTATACAACGGGAGGTTCCTAGATCTGTTACTGAAATTCGAAGCTTTTTGGGATTAGCCGGTTATTATCGAAGGTTTATTGAAGGTTTTTCTAAGCTAGCACTTCCTTTGACCCAGTTGACTTGTAAAGGGCAAGCGTTCATTTGGGATATTCGGTGCGAGGAAAGTTTTAATGAGCTGAAGAGAAGATTGACGACATCTTCGATTTTGATTTTGCCGAATCCTAATGAACCGTTTGTGGTGTATTGTGATGCGTCTCTAATTGGTCTAGGTGGTGTTCTGATGCAAGAAGGTAAGGTCGTGGCTTATGCTTCAAGGCAGTTAAAAGTTCATGAGAAAAATTATCCTACTCATGATCTTGAATTAGCGGCTGTGGTGTTTGTGTTAAAGATTTTGAGGCATTATCTCTACGGTGCAAGGTTTGAAGTCTTTAGTGATCATAAAAGTTTGAAATATTTGTTTGATCAGAAGGAGCTAAATATGAGGCAACATAGATGGTTGGAATTTTTGAAGGACTACGACTTTGGCTTGAATTACCATCCTGGTAAAGCTAATGTGGTAGCCGATGCGTTGAGTCGGAAATCGTTACATATGTCTGCTTTAATGGTTAAAGAGTGGGAGCTTTTGGAAGCTTTTAGAGATTTGAGTTTGGTTTGTGAAGTGTCGTCGGAAAGCGTAAGGCTTGGAATGTTGAAGGTTACTAATGATTTTCTGATGACGGTAAGCGAGAAACAAAAGCTGGATGTGAAATTTGTGGATTTGATGTTGGTGGGAGAAAAAGATGCGAATAGTGATTTTCAAGTGGATGTTAATGGTGTTTTGAGATTCCGAGGTAGAATTTGTATTCCGGATGATGCGGAGTTGAAAAGGATGATTTTGGAGGAAGGACACCGGAGTAATTTGAGTATACATTCGGGAGCGAATAAGATGCATCAGGATTTGAAGAAGATTTTCTGGTGGTCTGGATTGAAGAGAGATGTGGCTCAGTTTGTGTATGCATGTTTGACTTGTCAGAAATCGAAGGTAGAACATCTGAGGCCTAGTGGTTTGTTGTAACCGTTGGATATTCCTGAGTGGAAGTGGGATAACATTTCCATGGATTTTGTAACAGGGTTACCGAATACTCAGCGAGGGCATAATGCTCTTTGGGTGGTTGTTGATAGACTGACTAAATCGGCCCATTTCATTCCGATTGACATCAGTTTTACTTTGGAGCGGTTAGCTGAGATTTATATCAGTGTGATTGTGAGGTTGCATGGGGTTCCATTGAGTATTGTCTCTGATCGAGATCCTAGGTTTACTTCGAGACTTTGGGAAAGTTTACAGAAGGCTTTGGGTTCTAAATTAAGATTGAGTTCGACTTATCATCCGCAGACGGATGGTCAGACGGAGAGAACGATTCAGTCATTGGAAGATTTGTTGAGGGCTTGTGTTTTGGAACAAGGTGGTGCGTGGGACAATTATCTTGCATTGATTGAATTCACGTATAATAACAGTTTCCATTCTAGTATTAGAATGGCACTGTTTGAAGCATTGTATGGACGAAGGTGTCGAACACCTTTGTGTTGGCACGAATCTGGTGAGAGTTCGGTGGTTGGACCAGAGTTGGTGCAACAGCCGACGGAAAAAGTGAAGTTTATTCGTGAGAAAATGAAGGCTTCTCAGAGTAAGCAAAAGAGTTATCATGATCGGAGACGGAAAGATCTTGAGTTTCAAGAGGGCGATCATGTATTTCTGAGAGTTACACCGGTAACGGGTGTGGGTCGTGCATTGAAATCTAAGAAGCTTACTTCTCGATTTATTGGTCCTTACCAGATATCTACGAGAGTGGGTACTGTGGCTTATAGGGTGGCGTTGCTGCCGAATCTGTCAAATTTGCACGATGTGTTCCATGTTTCACAGCTTCAGAAGTATGTTTCGGATCCGTCGCATGTAATTCCGATGGATGAGGTTGAGGTAAGGGAGAACCTTACGGTTGAGGCGTTACCAGTTAGGATTTTGGATCGCGAGGTGAAGCGGTTGAGAGGCAAGGATATTGCACTTGTGAAAGTGGCATGGGGAGGCGCTGCTGAGGGCAATTTGACTTGGGAGTTGGAGAGTCAGATGCGGGAGTCGTATCCAGAGTTGTTCGTCTCAGATATATTTTCGAGGACGAAAATCTCTAAGTGGGGGAGAGTTGTAACGCCCCAGTTTTGTGTGAGTTTTATTTAATCGAGTCGTTTGATTATTTGATTATTATATTATTTCATTTTCGACGTTTATTTGGAAATATGTTATTTTTCGATGTTGTGATATTTTATCGGGTTTTGGGAACGTTTGCGAGATATTTGAGTGTGGGGGTATTTTGGTTATTTCATAATATTTTTCATTAACTAGAAAAATAGAAAATAGAAAGAGAGAAAAACAGAGAGAAAGAAAAGGAGAAGAAAGAAAAAGAGGAGAAAAGAGAAGAAGAAGAGAAATAGTAAGAAAAGCTTGGAAAAATCAAAGAAATCAACTTCTAGAATCGATTTAATCGGGTAAGGGTGCGAAACTCGATTATTATATGCTTGTGTATGATTATGTATGTGTGTTTGTGATTGTTATTGGATTGAAATGATAAATATAGTGAAAATCATAATGTTTAGAAATTGGTAAAAATTGATCCAAATGTGTCTAAACTTATGTTGATTGTGTTCCTTGTTGCTTACACATGTTGGGTATGTATTGTTATATCTCAAATTGGTGTTTTTCTGAGTATTGGATGATGATTTGGGGAATTTTAGGTTGAACCCGTAACAGCAAGAACATGCAGAAATTTTTCTGGTTTTTCCAGGTGATACGCGTATGGGGCACGTTCATACGCGTATGGACCTTGGAAATATGCGTAACATGGGCGAGTGTTGGGCCAATACGCGTATGGGATTTCATTTTGCTCGGCCATCTGCCCATTTGTGTATGATACGCGTAACATTTTAGGGCAATATGCGTATGGTGCTGGCACTACGCGTATTGGAATTTTAACGTGAATTTTGGGAAAAATGAGTCTCTGCCCATACGCGTATGGCTCAGGGCAATACGCGTATGGCCAGGAGAATGGTAAAATGGGACTTTTTCAAAATATCGTTTTCGTTTTTCTTTCGTAACTTGGGTTTCGTTCATCCGATTTTTACATTCTTGGTATCGTTGGAAAGCTATTGAGCTGTACTTTCTTATTATGATGATTTGGAAATTGTTAGCCGATTTAATTATGTCAGAATTTGGAATAGTGTCGTTTTGTCGATTCTTGTTGTTGTAATCGTGCATAATTGAGGTGTATCATGCAAGGTGCTATTGTACGATGTAAATGCATGTGTTTAAATGGTGTTGTGACGATTTGTGGCCGTATGGCAATTAAATGCATTGTTTTGGGCTTAAGTGCAAGTGTGATTTTGTTGATGGAGATGAATGCATGTATGTGTGCATATTAAATGTCATGAGTCATTGTATGCCAAGCATCATGATATGCATTGTTGTGACGTCCTGAGTGACGGATTGATTCCAGAGGGAATCTGCTATAACATCGTGAGCCTTAAAAATAAGAGGACTGAAAGCGATTTGATATATCATGAGCCTTAAAAATAAGAGGACCGAAAGCGATGGTTATAGACGATCGTTTGCCCATCTGGGGTGTGAGCGATCGGATCGTGAGCCTTATACAAAGAGGACCGAAAGCGATCCATAAACGTCGTGAGCCTTATACAAAGAGGACCGAAAGCGACGGGGAACATCGTATGCCCGCCGGGGAGTTACACTAAGTAACGAGCGATGGTTCCAATAGTTCCTGAGTGAACTGGTGTTGAGAAATATTGGGAGTCGGTACCGCATGGCATGTGCATAGAGTCGTTGTGTCGGTCTCTGTGCATTTGCATAAATCATAGATATGATTGACTATGTGTGAGAATTGTGAATGGATCAATCGTGCGTGGAATTGATGAATTAATATTCTTGTTGATAATTGTATTGTGTATGATTAATGTGCATTGTTGTTTGATAAACGAAATATGTATGACGTTGTGTGGTATTCGGATTCTAGTGTACGTTTGTGGTGAGAAATCTATATGTGCATTTCTGTGTTAATATATAATTATATGCAAATGAATTATGATTGTTTTTCTCACCCTTCTGCTGTTTTATAATGCTCTATGAGGCATTGCAGATTAGAGTTGCTGGAGGTATTTTTATGAAGCTTTGCGTCTTCATTCTTTTGTCGGTCGGCTCTGATATGTGATACCGGGTAGTTAGGGAGGCCGTTTGTGATTATTGTGTATTATGTATATGTATATCTTTTGGCTTGTGCATGTATAACTTGAAGTATGGCAAACTTTTCATGTGATATATACATATATATATATATATGTTATTCAGTTTTAGATTTTCCGCTTTTATTCTAAAATCTGAAATGTGGGTGTAAGGAACTGAGTTCCTCTGTTGATTGCTACCCCACTGTTGCATATCTTTATAAGCAGGTGTTGTATGAATTGTTTCAATATAATGTGATTCTCCCGGTCTATGCCATGATAATTTAAACATACTCTGACGAAATTTCGAATTTTCTTTTACCGCTTTAATTAGTTGGGGGTATAGATTGGGGGTGTTACACTTCATCGAACTTCGCTGATGTTGTGACCATTGGTGAATGGATTGAGAATGGTTTGAAGACTGGAAAGATTCCTGGAACTGCTTCCCAGCAGCTGGCCACTCGGAAGTCTTAGAACAGTCAGTCAAAGAAGAAGGAAGGTGAAGCTAACGCTGTGACAAATCAAGTTTCTCCTCAGTATCAAGCTCCCATGGCTCCCTTGCCGTACTATCCGTATCCGTTTATTGCTAATGCACAATATCAACAACCTCCATATCAGTATCATCCGCAACAACCAGTTCAGAATGCTCAGAATCAGCAACAGAATCAACAGAACAAAAGTCACCAGAATCAGAACCGTCAGAATAATAACAGTCAAGGAAACTGTAAGCATCCGAATTTTGATAGAATTCCGGTGTCATACACGGAACTGTTTCCTTACTTGGTTCACCAAGGGGCAATTGTTCCCAAGCATATTGCGCCCGCGATTCCTCCTTTTGGCCCGAAGCATAACCCAAATGCATCCTGTGCTTATCATGCTGGATACATAGGACATGCAACAGAGGATTGCTTTATTTTCAAGACCAAGGTTCAGGAACTCATTGATAAAAAAGTCCTGACTTTCGCTGAGGAAGGACCCAACATTCAGAGTAATCCGTTGCCGAATCACGGTGGGCCTGCAGTTAACATGGTTGAGGATAATTCAAGGGCTGAATTGATCATGGATGTTGACGAAGTAAAGACTCCGATGTCTGTGGTTTTCAAGAAATTGAAGGAACATGGGCTGTTGAGGGGTTTCCATGGTAAGTGTCAGATTTGTGACGATAATCCCAACCAGTGTCGAAGGCTGAAGGGTTGTGTCCAGATTCTGATGAACCGAGGCGAAGTGCAATTTTCCAGATCTAAACCTGTTGAGGAAGTTGTTGCTATTGAGCCGTTTACCATCGTCTATAGGAAGGTTCCAGTTGAATCCCTTAAGCAGAAGAAGGTGCAACCCATCGTGGTTTGTCCGCCGAAGCCGTTTCCATATCAAAATTCTAAGGAGGTACCTTGGAAGTATGGGTCTACTGTGTTTTCTGGAGGTCAAGAGATATGGTTCGCCGAATCCGAGATCGTGAATGTTATAGCCGGTGGAGGTATGACTCGTAGTGGACGTGTGTTCGCTCCAAAAGTCACTACAAAGCCTGTTCAAGTTCCAACTGTTGCCCATCCCAATGAAACATTTGCAACTGCAACCCCTGCTGTTCAACAAGGGGCATCTTCTACCACAGTTCCATTATCGACTATCCCGTCTGAGGATGTTTCAAAGAGCAAGGAGACCCTTGATGATAAAGAGTTCCTTAAGTTGACCAAGAAAAGTGACTTTATGATTGTGGATCAGCTGGGTCAGACTCCTTCGAGGATCTCAATTTTGTCCCTACTCATGAGTTCGCCTGCGCACAGATCAGTTTTGTTGAAGGTCTTGAACAGTGCCCATGTCATGCAAGATATATCCGTTGTCGAATTCGATGATGTAGTGGCCAACATAACTGCAAGTCGGTATTTGGGTTTTAATGAATCGGAATTGCCTCCTGAAGGAAATGCCCATAACAAAGCACTGCACATATCTGTAACCTGCACAGACATCCTGTTATCTCGTGTTCTAGTGGATACCGGTTCTTCTCTCAATGTGATACCTAAGGGCACGTTGAGTCAATTACCAGTAGAAGGAATCGAGATGAGACCAAGTGCCTTAGTTGTCAGAGCCTTTGATGGTTCTCGAAGGCAGGTCATTGGAGAAGTGGATTTACCCATCAATATTGGGCCGCATTTGTTTACCATTACTTTCCAAGTGATGGATATCAATCCTGCGTACAGTTGCCTACTGGGTCGTCCATGGATCCACGCGGTATGGGCAGTTACATCCACTTTACATCAGAAGTTGAAGTTCATGTTTGAGGATCAGCTTTACATTGTCTGTGGTGAAGAGGATTTGATTGTAAGCGAGTTATTGTCTTTTTGATATGTCGAGACCGAGGAAGGCATAGCTGAGGTGCCTTTGCAGTGTCTCGAGTTCGAAGATGTCAGCTCTGCTTCAACTAGTCCAATTAGATCACCACAATTGACTTTAGCATCTGCTAAGAGTGCTAAAGAGACCATCGATAGAGGTGCCTTGCCAGGATGGGGGCACATGATTGATGTGGTTGAGAAGCATAATCGTTTTGGAGTGGGCTATCATCCTGGTCGTCAATCTGGTTCCTCTGATCGGAAGCAATGTAACTTTGTCAAGTTCCACAGCGCGGGTTTCCAGCAGGGTGACATCGTGGCAGCTGCTGATGATGCTGGTCCCAGTAATCAGATTTCAAGCTTCGTACGCAAATGTCCGTCGGGTTTCAAGCTCAACAATTGGACATCTATCGTGATTCCCGTGGTTTTCCCATATAACATGTAATGCATTTCGCTTTCTCGTTCCCTCGTCCTCGCCCGAGATGAGTGGAAAGCTTGTAAAGGGCCTCGCGCTTTTGCAATATTATGTGATCAATAAATAAAAGTTTTTTTTGCATTCAAAATCATGCTCTATTTTCTTTCTTTATTTTACTTTTTCACAGAAAAAAAATGGCAAAAGTTTCTTTTCTGTTTCACTTTTTTAAATAGCTCATTCTAAACATATTCATAAACATGCAGAACTAATAAAAGCATTGATAACAACATGGCAAACATCCATCGTAATTCTAGAATTCCAATTAACTAAGCCGAAGAAGATGGTGAGGAAGATTGTGAATTACCGGCTGAACTGGCAAGGCTCCTTGAGTACGAGCGTAGAGAGATTCAGCCACACAAAGAGCTAGTGGAAGTTGTTAATCTTGGTACTGATGAGGTCAGAAGAGAAGTCAAGGTTGGCGCATCCTTCGCTAAGCATGTACACTCCGAGTTGGTCAAGTTATTGAAAGAGTATGTTGATATCTTCACCTGGTCCTATCAAGATATGCCTGGGTTGGACCATCGTTGAACATCACTGGCCACTCAAGCCCAGATGTCTTCCTGTCAAGCAGAAGCTCAGGAAGACTAGACCTGACACGACACTCAAAATCAGATAAGAGGTAAAGAAGCAGCTTGATGCTGGGTTCCTAGCCACGTCCGAATATCCTGAATGGATTGCCAACATTATCCAGGTTCCCAAGAAGGACGACAAAGTCAGAATGTGTGTGGATTATCGAGATCTCAACAAGGCGAGCCCAAAGGATGATTTTCCTTTGCCTCATATTGATGTCTTGGTAGACAACACTGCGCAGTTCTCCGTCTTTTCCTTCATGGACGGTTTTTCAGGATATAATCAGATCAAGATGGCCCCAACTGATATGGATAAGACTACATTTATCACACCATGGGGTACATATTACTACAAAGTCATGCCATTCGGTCTAAAGAATGCAGGGGAAACACACCAGCGTGCTATGACAACCCTCTTTCACGATATGATTCATAAAGAGATTGAGGTTTACGTGGACGATATGATTGCCAAGTCCAAAACTGAGGATGATCACTTGGTTCATCTGAAGAAGCTTTTCGACAGACTCTGGAAGTTTAGACTGCGGTTGAATCCTGCGAAGTGCGCCTTCGGAGTTTGATCTGGTAAACTGTTGGGCTTTATTGTAAGTCAGAAGGGCATTGAAGTTGATCCTGATAAGGTTCGGGCAATTCAGAACATGCCGCCTCCCAAAATGGAAAAAGAAGTCCGTGGCTTTCTGGGCAGACTCAATTACATTTCAAGATTCATTTCTCATTTGATGGCTACCTGTGAACCAATGTTCAAATTGTTAAGGAAAAATCAATCGGTTGAATGGAATAATGATTGTTAGGAAGCATTTGACAAAATAAAACAATACTTGCAAGAACCACCGATCTTAGTACCGCCGGTTCCTGGTAGGCCTTTAATCATGTATCTCACCGTTCTCGATGAATCAATGGGATGTGTATTGGGTCAGCATGATGACACTGGCAGAAAAGAACATGCAATATACTATCTGAGCAAAAAGTTCACTGATTGTGAGACCAGATACTCACTCTTGGAAAAAACTTGTTGTGCTCTGGTCTGGGCTACTCGACGCCTACGACAATACATGATTTGCCATACTACTTTGTTGATATCCAAAATGGATCCGATAAAGTACATATTTGAGAAGCCTGCTGTCTCTAGAAGGATTGCTCGGTGGCAGATGCTGTTAACCGAGTATGATATCCAACATGTTACCCCGAAAGCAATAAAAGGGAACGTGTTATCTGATTACCTTGCTCATCAGCCTGTAGAGGGCTATCAACAAATGAAGTTTGACTTTCACGATGAGGATGTTCTGTTTATCAGAGATTATGAGACTCCAGACCCTGATATAGGACCCGAACCAGGGGCGCGATGGACGGTCGTGTTCGACGGTGCCTCCAATTCTAAAGGTCGTGGAATCAGTGCTATCCTCATCTCTCCAACAGGTTTTCACCTTCCCTTCATTGCTAGATTATGCTTTGTATGCACCAACAATATGGCTGAATACGAAGCATGTATCTTCGGTATTGAAGCGGCAATTGACATGAGAATTAAGATTCTTGAGGTCTATGGAGATTCTGCCTTGGTCATCGGTCAAGTTAGAGGGAACTTTGTGACTCGGGATTCCAAGATGGTTCCGTACCAACAACACATAACGGAGTTGATTCCTTACTTTGATGAGATCACTTTTCATCACATTCCCAGAGAGGAAAATCAACTAGCTGATGCTCTTACCACTTTAGCATCCATGTTCAAGGTCAAGTGGAAGAATGAGGCTCCTCATATTCGCATTGATCACTTGAACGAACCAGCATACTGTTTAGCAATCGAGGATGAGTCTGATGACAAGCCTAGGTTCTACGACATCAAAAGATATATGGAAAAACAGGAATATCCCGAGGGTATCACTATCACTGACAAGAAGGCTCTTAGGCGGCTTTGCACCAAATTCTTCTTAAGTGGTGGTATACTGTACAAGAGGAATTATGATTCCATGTTGCTCAGATGCATGGATAGACACGAAGCACACAAGATCATAAGGTCCATACATGAGGACTGCGAGGGTGTACATGCTAAAGGTCCTGCTATGGCTAAGAAGATCCTTCGGGCTAGGTATTACTGGACAACAATGGAGGTAGATTGTTACAACTTTGCTAAAAGATGTCACAAGTGCCAAATCTACGGAGACAAGATCCATGTGCCTCCAACTTCATTGAATGTCTTGACTGCACCTTGGCCATTTTCCATGTGGGGTATATATATGATTAGAATGATCGAGCCGAAGGCTTCCAACGGTCATCGATTCATTCTAGTTGCTATCGATTACTTCACCAAGTGGGTTGAAGCTGCTTCCTACGCAAATGTCACACGACAAGTGGTTGCTAGATTTATCAAGAAAGAGATAATTTGTCGTTATGGCATTCCTAGCAACATTATCACGGACAATGCAAGCAACCTGAACAACAATATGATGAAGGAGTTGTGTCAAGAATTTAAGATCGAGCACTACAACTCTTCACCATATCGGCCCAAGATGAATGGCGCCGTTGAAGCAGCAAACAAAAACATCAAGAGGATTGTCCAGAAAATGGTCAAGACTTACAAGGATTGGCATGAAATACTGCCCTTTGCATTGCATGGCTACAAAACTTCAGTTCACACTTCTACTGGGGCAACTCCGTATTCGCTCGTGTATGGTATGGAGGCAGTTTTACCCATCGAAGTCAAAATTCCTTCACTCAGAGTCATCATGGAAGCAGGTCTTGATGAAGATGAATGGGTTCAATCCAGATACGACCAGCTGAATCTCATCGAAGAGAAGCGCCTTACAGCCGTTTGTCATGGTCAATTATATCAGAAACACCTCAAGCGAGCTTTTGACAAGAAAGTTCTCCCTCGAACATTCTGTGAAGGCAAACTCGTGCTCAAGAGGTATTCACCTGTTCACTCGGATCCACGAGGCAAATGGACTCCCAATTACGAAGGACCTTTGGTTGTCAAGAAAGCCCTCTCTGGCGGAGCCCTGATCCTTACCACAATGGATGGGGAGGAGTTGCCATCGCCCGTGAACTCCGATATAGTCAAAAAATATTATGCCTGAAAAAAATGGATAAAAGTCCGCTAGATTGACATCCGCAAGGACAATCTAGGCAAAAATAGACGTCCCAATGGACCGAAAAAAAGAAATATCCATGCAAAAGTTAGGGACAATGAAAAAAAACAACAATGGTAGCTCGCTAAGTTGAAAACCCGAAAGGGAGACTTAGGAAAAAATGGGCATCCCGGTGGACGAAAAAAAAAAGTGAAAACATGTCCAGGTAAAAATTAGGGATAAAGGTATTTGACTGTGAACACTTGATCCTCTTTTCATCACGGCTGGACCTCAGATGGTAACAGAGCAGTCGAATCATCATCAACTGGTGCAAAGCGTTGGAACCTAGACTTACAGTGGATACTGGCTAATATTGTAATCAATGCAAAGCATAATTTCCCTTTGCCATTTACTGTTGTTTTTCAATTTTTATTGCAAAGTTCCTCATCAAGGAGTTTGCATCCTTGTACACACTTTATGTACAAAATTTTCACATTCAATAAAATGCATTCTTTGTCATCTCAATTTGTTCTCATTCTAGTATTTTGTTTACAAAATAAACAATTATTTGTGATCACATAATACTAAAAAGAGTTGTGAATAATAAAAAGCTAAATCAATCGAGAAAGCATTATGCATTGCATGTGTTACTGGTAACTCCTACAGGATAATCAGTAATATCCATTGGTAAGCCTAACGCCTGGTCGGCAGTGCGATGGTTTTGTGAAGAAGTTGTTGTCTCCTTAGCAGTTCCTCAGCAGAGTCATCTTTCTCCCCGGCAGGATGCCGAGGTGTTCCTAGCAAAGACACTTTGCTCACTTTTCCCCAGCAAGGATTGTGCATCGTCTCTAATGATTAGGAACTATCTGTCACCAGCAGTAGTGGTTTCTCCTCAGCTGAGCCAACATGATTCGGGAATCTCTTTTCCCCACGCAGAGCCAGTCTTGGTAGAAAGGATTGACTTGGTTCCTTCATCCCCAACAGGGACTGCCATGGTGATTTAGAAACCTAAGATGTCCTCAGTTTCATTCCTCGGTAGGATCATCATCCTTCGTGAACTCTCTTCTCCAGCAGAGTTTATCTTTATCTGCGGGTCCTCTCCCCGGTCGAGGGTGTCGAAGTCATTTTGCTACGATTTTTGCCTAACCACCTTGCTGTGCCTTATCTTGCGCCTTTACATTGCATGATATCAAGCATCATGTAGAAAAGCATACATGGCATATGCACCGATCATACTCCTTCTCTTTTTGCCTGACTTATCTCCCAGCAGATTTTTAGCCAAACGTTGCACTTTATCTTTTCTACCTTTACACCGCTCTGTTTGGCGCCGTCGGCCAAATTCTCGAGTTACACTTTTATTTAATCCCCTTTTACCTCGAATCATCGAAAAGCTGGCGCAATTCGTACATTCAGGTCCAAGAGGATTAAATAGGGGCAGCTGTCGTAACCCGAAATTTGACCTTCATCTTTTGCCTTTTGCATAAGCATGCGCATTCGCATCGTTAGCATACGCATTCGCACTTTTCTCTGTGTGTTTCTTGCCGCAGGATTATTCAGGTTTTCCACGGCCGATTAATCGTATCCTCACAGGATCATCGCGTCATCAAAGCAAGCACAAAATGAAGGTTTCCATACCTATTCATCGAGACAAGAGGTGGAAAACCACAACCGGGACTCCAATATCATTTCCTGACCAATTTGGGCAAAAATTGACTGAAGTAACCGGTTAATGCATGGTGAGTAACCGGTTACTTATTGCAAATTTGCAATTCCTGCTGCATTTTTGGTACAGCAGCCATGCACTCTCTTTGGACTTTGGTTCTACTTGATTCTAGCAGTGTGTGGAATATTCTAGACATCTCTAGACATTTCAAGACATTCAAAGTGCATTTATTCCAATGTTTCACTCTAATTCAAGTGCACCATGTCCATTGTTTTCCAAGTATATCAACCTTGGGATGACGGAGTGCACCTTGGGATTGTTACCGAGTTGGTTCTAACTAACCGAGTTAACCACCTTGACTCGGTGAGTCAAGTCCAACTAACTCCTAGCCTAATTCCAAACCAAATTCCAAACCATCTCACACTCCAAACCTAAAATCTATAAAAACTCACCTTCACCCATTTTCAAGGACCTTCAACCATTTGCTCCATTTCACTCTCAAGTCTCCCACATTCCCTCTGAATTTCTCTACTACATCTTCATCTTCATCCCAATTCTCTTCCAAAACCTCACCAAAGCTCATTTCTACTTTGAAGGATAATCACTTTTACATCAAAAGTGATTATTTCTTGAGCTCAACCTTCATCATTCTTGCTATTACACTTGGATGTCTGGAGTTATTTCAGCTTTTGGATTAATCTTGAGTATTTGCTGCAACTTCCAACGGTTCGAATTCGTATTTTGGAGCTTTATCGTATTTTGCTCGATTTCGACACGATTCGTCTACAAATTCAAGATTCCTCTGGTTTTCTTTGATTTTTTGCATCAAGAATCCTTTGCAACAATCACCAAGGCACATCTCAGCCTTGTAGGTTGGTGGATCTATCTTTTCTCTCTGTTTCGATTGATTTCGCGCGTTTACGTTGTGATTTTGATCGTGTTCGGTGATTTACCATGCAATGATTTAATCTTTTATCTTCGTGATTATTGATTTCAAGTTGTGTTTAACTACCCTTACATGATGTAATTTTCGTGCACAAATTTGTATTTAAGCATGTGGTAGTTTGCATAAGTTAATAGGTGTTGAGAATCACTTTTGAAAAGCTGTTTTTACTGTTTTTTTCACCATTGTTCAGTGGTAACCGGTTAACGTATGGTGGTTAACCGGTTACTCAGTGCAATTTTCCTCAAGAACGCTGATTTTCAAGCAAGTAACCGGTTAACGCATGGTGAGTAACCGGTTACCACTGAACAGAATGGCCATTTTCTTGCATTTTCAAGTGTGTTTGCCATGCTTTCTTCATTTTAACTTCCATTAATTATCATGCTTGATTTTATGGATGTTCTAAATGTCATTTCACTTCTGGTTGAGGCATATTCATGAACTTTCGATGCACATTTTTGATTATTCATGTTGTTTCATGTTTTTAGCATTGTATGAACATAATCCTTCTTGCACTATCTTTGTTCACATGATACATGATTTTGTGTGGCACTTTGATGATCATTTGACACTGTTTTGCACCTTCCATTTCAGTTTGCATTAAGTTTATTCTTCATGGATAAACTTAATCTTGTGTAATCAATAATTCACTCCGTTGTGCTTTAATGACTTATCATCCTCTTTGGAAAGTTGTTAGCATATTTCTCCCTTGATTAATTGATCGAAACATGTTTCGATTAGTTGATCTTCCCCTTTCCTCTCTTTAGGCTTCCTTTAGAGATTTCTCTCTCGTTCCCCCGTGGAGTTGGAGTTTCGCGTTGCGCCTTGCATGGGAGCACTGTAGAAATTGACGCCGTTACGCTGTCCGTTTCTCTACGCAGGAGCACTGTACAACTTGGAGCTGTTGTGCCGTCCGGTTCAACTTCCGCATTACACCCTATGTGTGTTAGGGAAGGGATGAGAAGTGAGAATTCCTACTCTCATTCTGACTACTTCAGGTAGGGGACGAATGACCCTGTGTTGGCTTAGTCATCTCTATCTCCAGGCGGTGATGTGCTTTCTTTCCCCAATCGAGTTGATCCTTGATCACTCTTCTCTCTTTGCGATCTCTTTCGATCCTTGATCACTCCTATCTCTTTCAATCTCTCCTTTTGATCAATCACCATCCCTTCTTGATTAAGATAATTATTCTTGCGCTAGAAATCTCTCTTTGTTCCATTACTCCTTTCTTCTTGTAATCAATCATTGCTTTTTGATTCCCCTGAAGAGTCTCAATTCTCTTTCTTTGGTCCAACATAGTTTTCCTGTCAAGACCACATTTTTCCCAGGAGTTCACAACCTTCTCTTAGTTCTTCTCCTTTGTTGGGTTAATCACCTATTCTTGGTTAATCACCTTTTTCTTCAGTTAACCACAGCCTGTCTGTTAAAATACTGAGCTTTGTTGGGTTAATCACCTATCTTTGGTTAATCACCCGTCTCTTCAGTTAACCACAATCCATCTGTTAAAATACTGAACTCTTTCGAGTTAATCACCTTCTCTTGGTTAATCACTCACTTTTCTCTTCGGTTGATCACAGTTCGTCTGTAAACACCGAATCCCCCGCAGTTAGCAACCTCCTATTGGTTCGAATACTTGCACCATTAGGTTAATAACCTGTCTTTGGTTCAAATACCCTTTCTTCGGTTGAGTACTGTTTGTTCAGTCAGTTTACCGAACCCCTTTGGGTCACGACCTTTACTCGGTCCTACACCCGTGCTTCTCGTTAATCACAGTTTTCTCTGTTAAAACCAATGCTTCTCTATTCCCATAGAGTTGCAGTCTTTTCTTTCCTCGGTTAACCACTGTTTACCAGTTAATATACCGAGGCCCCTTCAGAGTCAAACACCTTCTCTCGGTTTAGCACTCTCTATCTTGGTTTATAGCAGTCTGTCTGTTGACACCAGCTTCTTTTCCCCGCCAGGGTTCTATTCTCTTTTCTTCGGTTAACCACTGCCAGCCAGTTAATATACCGAGTCTCTTTTTTCTCTTGGTTATGACAGCATCCCTTTATTCGGTTCCCTAGAGGAGTCATTCCTATTCCCCTTGCTCTTACTTTCTTGGTTTCGACACCAATTCTCTTTGCTATCCCCAGCGGAGTTTCTTTCATTCTTGGTTCTGACACCATTCTTTTCCTATTCTTTTGTGCAAACGCTCTTACTACGGGGTCTTTCCCAGTAGAGTTTTCATTCATTCTTGTTCTTGGTTTCGACACCACCCCTTTCATCTCCTTGTTTCTTTCTTGTTTTGTTTTCCGTTCAGTTCCCCGAACTACGGAAGCTCTGATTCTGCATTCTTTCAAATGTATGATACGTAGGAAGGAGGTCGCAATGATCTCGGCGAGCACACTTCCACCTTTCTCCCGTCTTCCCACTTTCTTTCTTTCTTTTCTTTTTCCACTCTCTCTATCTCTCTCTCTCTCTCTCCTCTTTCTTTTAGCTAGAAGCCTTAAGATAGATAACCCATCCAAGCCTAGAAGCAAGCGAAATGGTTCTCGTCGAGTACGACAGATGCGTTAGGTGCTAATACCTTCCTTTCACATAACCGACCCCCCGTTCCCGTTTCTCTTCCCCTTGGGTTTTATCGATATTTTCCCTGTCCTTTGGGACTAAATAAAGTTTGGTGGCGACTCTGTTGTATCTTTGAGTGTGCGATTCACTCAGGTAGAAACCAGCCATCTTCAATCACCAGTGTGATACCTGCTCAAAGAATAATCAGGGGTGTTCTACAGTGCAATCAGCATTAGGAACAAATGGATCTAGGTTGGATTCAAGATCACAGGATCCGTGAAGTAAAAATGGCCCACGCGCATCCCAACATTGTTCAGAACCACAACATCCGCGCGATGAACGTCAATTTAGTGGCGATGCATTTGAGGCAAAGTCAATATCATAATCTTCCACGACACGATTACAACACTTGTCCGATCTTCTCAACAAGCAATCAGGGATGCTCTTTTGTACAAGAGGCCCTTCAACGCCAGATGGATCCAAGACTACTATGAGAGAAATGGCCATCAAGTCAATATGGTTCGGATCTTTGACATACGCATGATGAATACCAGTCTGGTAGAATTACATGCAAAACAAGTCAGGCTCGGCTTTCTGGCTTCACATAATTATCAAGACTGTGAAGAATGTCGTGAAGACGACCAAGGGTGTGCGCTTGTCCAAAGAACACTACAACACTTGTTGGACCATTGGTGGCTTCCAATCTACTTGGATGAAGCTACACAACAGATTAGTATGACTGACCGGAATCATGGTAGACATCGAATTCGTGATGTCTGCTCAATGGAAACCGATCTAGTAAAGATGCACTGCATACAAAGCGGGCGTGGCCGGGTGCCACCCCACAACTATGAGCGCTGTAGAGTTTGATCAGAGAAAAACCAAGGATGCTATCTCGTGCGAGCTGCTATTAAAATCAGTTGGAACGGTAAGAGGTTCGACAATGTTCAAGTTCTAGGTCGATTAACTTGATACAAGACTATCTCCCTGATCAAAGAAAAAATGTTGTCATAATCTCCGATCATGGGAAGGCCAAAGGCGTTTGCGCCATAATCCATCTACTCGATGAATAAAAAATCCCTCTTGATAGTAGAAAAATCCTTAACCTCGAACCAATTGAGGTTGCCTATAACGATCAGAGAAATCAAAAGGCTCCTGTGGTTAGCTACCTTCCAGGACCAATACCGTACGAATCAGATAAGGCTATCCCTTACAAGTACGGTGCAACAACCATCGAAAATGGAAAGGAAACTCCATTACCCTCCGTCGTAAACATTGTCGACATCAGTCGAGTCACACGGAGCAGCCGGATCTTCAACAGAGGAGTTGGAGAATCTACCAAAGAGAAGGAACCTCAAACAGAAGTTCCCAATCAACAAGTCGGTCAATCCAGTAATCCAGAAATTATAAAGAACAACGATGAGATGCTGAAGCTCATCCAGAAAAGCGAGTACAACATTGTAGACCAACTGTTGCAAACTCCATCTAAAATCTCTATGCTATCTCTCCTGCTTAGTTCCAAAGCTCACAGGGAAGCTCTACAGAAAGTCTTGGAGCAAGCCTTTGTAGAACATGACGTGATGGTAAGACAGTTCGATAACACCATTTCCAACATCACTTCCTGCAACAACTTAGGATTCAGTAATGAAGAACTGCCGGAAGAACGAAAACATCACAATATGGTGCTCAACATTACAGTCAATTGCCAGGACGGTGCTTTAGCCAGCGTACTGGTAGACATAAAATCATCTTTGAATGTTATGCCAAAGTCAACTCTGATGCGACTATCATTTCAAGGAGCTCCGATGAGAGGCAGTGAGATCATCATCAAAGCCTTTGACGGATCTAGAAAAATAGTTATCGGCGAAGTTGATCTTCCCATAAACATCGGTCCTCACAATTTCCAAGTCACTTTCTTGGTCATGGATATTCGGGCAGCCTACAACTATTTATTAGGAAGACCTTGGATACACGAGGCTGGGGCAGTCACTTCGACACTTCACCAGAAGCTGAAGTTCATCAAGAATGTCAAGTTAGTCACAGTCTGCGGAAAGCAAGCCTTAATTATGAGCAACTTATCATCATTCTCCTATTTAGAAGTGGAAGAGGTTGTTGGAACTCAATTCCAAGCACTCTCGGTGAGCGATGAGAATCGATCAGAAAAAGGGACGTCGATTTCCTCATACAAAGACGCTCTCAAAGCGATCGGGAGTAATGACACAAAAGGATGGGGACAACTTGTAATTCCTACTGATAACAAGACAAAGAAAGGTCTTGGTTTCTCTTCAACCTGTACCCAGACTGCCAAGAAAGATGAAAGTTTTCATCCCATTCAGGACTTCTTCCATAGTGGAGGCTTCCTCTACCCGATGTCTCAAGAAGTGCACACCATCAATAAAAGCGATTCCTCTGATACGGAAGAAGAGTGGAAATCTTACCTTAACCATGATGGTTATATATCTCTGGAAGAAATGCACATGCCATTCTGTTTTCCAAAGCAGAACCCGAGATATATACCAAGATCAAACGTCCGAATGATCTATGGAGATTGTGATCCTGAGGGATGTCGTGCTCCACCTAACTCATTAGAAGATGATCTAATGAAGGAAAACTTAGATCAAGATTATTATGATCCCCTGGATGACTTGCTTATCTGGAATCCGTACACAGAAAACTTGGGGAAAAAGAGTCAGCCCAACGATGCTTATCAATTGAGTAATATTGAAAGAAATACCCACGTCCCCACCAAGCCATGGAATCATTACTTAGAATATTCCAAAGATATCCATCACAATGACAAATTTGCAAAGACTATAGGACAAGAGTTCATCAACTATGCTTTTCCTAGGTCAACGTCATCGATGAAGATGACTCCTCTATTCCCACGAAAGTATGGGACACCTTAGGACAGCCGAGTGGCAAGTACGACTTCTTAGTCAAGTACACCGCTCCTGAAAGCTCTCACATTAGATACGAGGACATCCAGCCAACTGGATGGGGAGATCCTCTTGAGAGTGAAAACACTAGGGAAAATACTACAGAAGAGTTCGTTTATGACAATTCTGCATGGGAGGAAGACTCCAATGATCCTACTCCGCCAGAAATCGGCGTCATTTATGAAGACAAACCCAGAAAGAAGGTACCAGACTTTGTGATTCACCGAGAGGTTTGTCGCCAATGGGTTTCTGTCGATGTCCCGAAAGTCGTCCATAAGTCTAAGTAATTACCATCTTTGTTTTATCCTTTCACCTTGCCCAAGTGAAACAGATGTTTTTATAGGGCTCACTTTCTGTAAATGTCCCTCTTCGCTTAGCCCATAGCGACAGAGTTTTATTTTATAGGGTTGTGTTTCAAGAATCGACAAATCATAAATAAATAATGTCATTCTGTCATTTCCGCATTTATTGCTGTTTTCACTTTTCGTTTTTTCAGAAAATGGTAATCCTAAAACAACCCAGAGTAAAAAAAACAAGCATTTTCCAGAAAATACACTGCACACACTCTTGCATTCTCTCTATTTCTTCTAAAAAATGAATCATCACGTCATGCAGATTGCTTGTTTTAAACCCCATTGAAACATATGATCCAATGCCTTCTCCCAACTTTGAATTCTCGGTATTTGAAGCTGAAGAAGAAGAGGACGAAGAAATTCCAAAAGAGATCTCTCGATTACTCAGACAAGAGGAAAGGACTTTTGAGCCTCACAAAGAGCCGTTGGAAATAGTCAATTTGGGTTCAGAGAAAGAAAAGAAAGAAGTTAAGATTAGGGCACTGCTCAATCCAACTATCAGAGAAGACTTGATAAAACTTCTCAAAGAGTTTTCAGATGTATTTGCTTGGTCCTATCAGAACATGCCAGGGTTGGATACCAGCATCGTGGAACATCATTTACCGTTGAAATCAAAATGTCCTTTGGTAAAACAAAGACTGAGACGGACTCATCCAGATATGGCCATCAAGATTAAAGAGGAAGTTCAGAAGCAGATCGATGCAGGTTTCCTTGCCACCTCAGAATATCCTCAATGGCTAGCTAACATAGTGCCAGTTCCGAAAAAGGACAGAAAAGTCAGAATGTGTGTAGACTACAAGGATCTGAACAAAGCAAGTCCAAAGGATGACTTCCCCTTACCACACATAGACATGCTGGTAGACAGCACATCAAAGTTCAAAGTCTTCTCCTTCATGGATGGATTCTCGGGCTATAATCAAATCAAAATGGCGCCGGAAGATATGGAGAAAACTTCATTCATCGCCCCACGGGGCACCTTTTCTTATGAGGTATTGTTGTTCGGTTTGAAGAACGCCAGTGCAACCTATCAAAGGGATATGACAACTCTGTTTCACGACATGATGGACAAAGAGATCGAAGTGTATGTCGATGACATGATTGCCAAATCTAAAATAGAAGAAGAGCATGTGACACACCTGTAAAAGTTATTCGAGCGTCTGAGAAAGTACAAACTCTGCTTGAATCCCAACAAATGCACATTCGGTGTTTGCTCAGGAAAACTCTTGGGGTTCATTGTCACCCAGAAAGGAATTGAGGTTGATCCTGACAAGGTCAAGGCCATTCAAGAAATGCCTTCACCAAAGACTGAAAAATAAGTCAGAGGATTTCTAGGACGTCTGAATTACATCTCAAGGTTCATATCCCTCATGACCGCGACATGCGAGCTAATCTTTAAACTACTAAAAAAGAATCAAAGTTGCGTATGGACAGAAGATTGCCAAAAGGCTTTCGACATTATCAAAGAATATCTATTGAATCCACCAATCCTGTCACCTCTAGTGGAAAGAAGACCACTGATCATCTACCTAACAGTCTTGGAAGACTCTATGGGTTGTGTACTTGGCCAATAAGACGAAATGAAAAGAAAAGAGTCTGCCATCTACTGCTTAAGCAAACTCTGTACACTATGCTCGAGAAAACTTACCGTGCTCTGGCTTGGGCAGCCAAACGTCTTCACTAGTACATGATTTGTCACACTACTTGGTTAATCTCAGAAATGGATCCAATCAAGTACGTCTTTGAAAAACCTGTTCTCACGGGAAGGATTTCCTGTTGGCAGATGTTGCTATCGGAATAAGACATCGAGTACCACGCTCAGAAAGCCGTCAAAGGAAGAATTTTAGCCGATCATTTGGCTCACCAACCGATTGACGATCAGGGATCAGTCAGATTTGACTTCCCAGACGAAGATGTCATGTACTTGAAAATGAAATATTATGATGAACCGCTACCCAGTGAAGGGCCAGACAAAGGTTCTCAACGGGGACTAATTTTTGATAGAGCTGTCAACAATTATAGAAACAGAATTGGGGCAATCTGTAGCGAGCGATTTTGGACGTGGTTCTTAAGCACTGCCGCTCTGGGGTACTACAGGTCGATTCATTTTTTATCCTATTGAAGCTGGTGAAGGAAGGGAAATAGATGTCTCCAACTAACCCTGCTTGCATACTGAGTTTAAACAGCGGTCTGTTAGGTTACGGATGCTATGTGGAAGTGGGGCCTGTTTCTGCTTATTTTGTTAAGACTGAAATGATGGGACTATGCTATTGGTAGGATGTTAGGACTGATGCTTTTCGATTGATGTATGAAGGTACGGGATTTTGGGTTTTTGATTAGTGTGATCGCTAAGATTTCTCTTTCAATCTTATGCCTACGTATTCCCGTTTACCAAAACAGGGAAATCAGAGCGATCAAAGTTCCTCCTATTCTATGGAGGAAATGGTGTTTTGGTGTCTTGTTCAAAGCCCAAGACGTGAAGCTAAAGGTGGTTTGTATCTTGTTCAAAGCCCAAGATGTGAAGCTGGAGGGTCTATTTGTATCTAGTTCGAAGCCCAAGATATGAAGCTAAAGGGTTTTGACTTTAGAGAGAATTTGTCATCTCTAAAGAGGGTCTGTTTGTCACAGCTGTTGGGTGACTGATTATAAAGGAGAATTACTTTAACTAGGATATGTGAATCCAGCAATGCCATAATTTCCTTTATAGGGGATTTTCAACCTGAAGGAGAAAACTTTAACTCAGTTTAGAGCAATGCCATCTTTCCTTAGGAATTTCTCATGCTAAAAGAGGGACAATGGCGTGGATGTAAATAATCCAGAGGCTTGCTGCTTACAGCAATTAGATGAAGGGGAAAGGAGTTGTTGATGTTTGTATACTGTGAACGAGGCACAACTTTGATGCTAAAAGGTTGATTGACTCAACCGAGGTTTTCTTATATAAAGCCTAAGAGGAGGCTATTGGCCCAACAAGAGGGTGTTTTTATGTGTCTCGTACGAAGCCCGAGAGGGAGGCTAAAAGGGTTGACTCAACAAGAGAGTGCTTTTGTATGTGTCTTGTACGAAGCCCAAGACTGAGGCTAAAGGTTGTTTGACTCAACAAGAGAGTCTTTTATACTCAACAAGAGAGTGTTTTTGTATCTCGTACGAAGCCCGAGATGGAGGCTAAGAGGGAAGTGACTCAACAAGAGAGTCTTTTATACTCAACAAGAGAGTGTTTTTGTATCTCGTACGAAGCCCGAGATGGAGGCTGAAAAATGTTTGACTCAACAAGAGAGTCTTTTATACTCAACAAGAGAGTGATTTTGTATCTCGTACAAAGCCCGAGATGAAGGCTAAAGGTTTGCTCCGCTGGGGAGAATCATTTGTACAAAACCCAAGAGAAGGCTAGGGTAACTGTTTCAGTTGAGTGACAGGTCCAACATGTTGGTTAAAAGAAAAAATCAGTTCTTATATGGGTAATGTTGTACTCATGGATTTAATCTGGGGATCGGGATTATTTCCTGTTCTCTAAGGAAACGGGGGATCCAAAGGAGCTTTAGACTGTCCGAGTCTACGGGTTTTATCTTCTGTACTATGCTTAAGAAACAGTAGTAGTAAGATCTAAACTCTTTGAAAGACTGTTCTATTAAGATGACTGATATCTGTTCCTATACCTCTAGGAGGTCGTTGGGACAATTTGTACGAAGCCCAAGAGGAGGCGAGAAAACTTTTAAGAAGCCGAGGGACAATTTGTACGAAGCCCAAGAGGAGGCTATCTTCCCGGAGGAAGAATCATTATACGAAACCTAAGAGGAGGTTGCGAAAACTTCTAAGAAGCCGACGGGTCCTTGTACAACGCCCAAGAGGAGGCGGGGATGCTTTTAGGAAGCCTGTGGGTCCCTAAACCCCGAGAAGTTCAAGACATGACATTTACCAAGAATAGATTAAGCCAGGAAAGTCCGAGAATTTGGAAGAAACTCAAGAGATGCCATTCACGGAGAAAAGATCATCTCTGGGGAGTTAGAGTTTCTTTGACAATGTCTAAGGGTGACAGTCTGAGAAAGGGTTCACCGAGAATGCTGCCTTTCACGTCTCCATATTGTTTAACCCCAAGAGGAGGGAAGACTGTGTCTGGTAATCCTATGGGGATCTAGTTTTGTTTGTATTTAAGAGTGACCAACAGGGCTTTACCTAGTGCTAGACGTAGTTGCCGGGGAAACTCTAAATATCTATACTATTATTACACAGTCGATATGAGTTTATGAAAGAAGACTTACAGTGAAACAACCCCACAGTACAGTTATATACATATGAAAGCGGTAAATGAAAGCGGGTAAACACTTACTCGGTTGTAGAGCTTCCATGCTGTTTGGTTAGTTTGTTCAACAAAGAAAGCTTTGATAACAATATTATATTCACAATCAAAGGAGAAAGTGCTTTTGAAAGGAAAATTGGGGCTTACAGCTCAAGGAGAGGCCCAGGGTTTTATCAGCGATTGCACTGTCATTTTGTACAAGGACTTATACAAGTGACTGAGGCCCGAGAAAGGTTTTCTGTACAAGGGGATGGGTCTTACACTCTCTCAAGAGGCCCAAAATGATTGAAATAAAAAGAAATGGGGCTTATAACACGAGGGTAGGCCCAGGGTTTATTTTGAAAAGGGCGACGATCGCGCCGAGGTTTTGAAAATGCTGTGGGTCTTATACAATGACTGAGGCCCAAAAGTTTTTGGTTTCAAAAGGGGATGGGGTCTTACACTCTACTAGAGGCCCAAAATGGTTTTGAATGGGTCTTATAGCAAGAGGAGAGGCCCAGATGGTTTGTTTTAAACAGGCGATGATCGCGCCGAACTTTTGAAATACAACGGGACTTATACAATAAGTCAGGCCCAAAATAGATTTGTATTTACAAAGGATTGGGTCTTACACTCTATTAGAGGCACAAAGAGTTTAAAGAAAAGAAATGGGGCTTATAACACGAGGGTAGGCCCAGATGATTTTTAAAAGAGGCGACGATCGCGCCGTTGTTTTTGAAAATACAGTGGGACTTATACAATGACTGAGGCCCAAAAAGTGGGGGTACTTACAAAGGGATTGGGTCTTACACTCTATTAGAGGCCCAAAAAAGTTTAAAAATGATTTGTTTGAGTGAAAATCAAGGAAACCCTAAATTTGTTTTCTTTTAAAAGGAAATATTTAAATAAAATCAAATAAAATGATAAAAATACCAAATAAGTTTGAATAAACCACTTGTGATTTTTGTTGAAGGTTTGAAAAATGAGGTTTTAATCACAAGATGAATTAAAACTCATTTGGTTTTGATTTTTCAAGGTGAATATTCACTTTTAAAATGTTTAAAACAATTAAAAATGAATTTATTCATAAAAATACCAACTATATTAAATAAATAATATAAATTTGATTTTTTTGTGGAATAAAATATTTAAACATTTTTGTGATTCTTTTGCAAAAAGAACCAATAAAAAATAATTAAAATTGAAGGAGTTATTAATTTTTCAATTAATCAATAAAACATGAAAATATTGGAAAAAAAATAGCAAAATGTGAGAAAACACAAAATGGCATGGGTGGGGTTTGAACCCACGACCTCAAGGTTATAGGGCGCGCGCCTTACCACTGGGGTGGTGATACATCCGTTGATTAAAACAAACCAACAAATATACAAGGCTTGCCTTGTTTTCTAGGCCTGGCCAAGGCAAGGCAAGACAAGTTTTGGCAAGAAACGGGAAGGTCCATAACTTTCTCATTTCTCCATGGTTGGGGACAAAATTTATATGCATCTGGTCTAGAATTTCACAAGGAATCCAATGGTGGTGGTATTTTTTTTAGATGATGCTCCCTCCTCAAAATCCGATGGTGGTTTTGAAATAGGCCTATAATTGCATTTTCTATGCAACACTTTGGTACAGGCATGAATTACATGATGAATTGGTTCAAACACAACATATATAACATGTATGAGATGTGTATGATCAGTGGACTTCAAAGCAATTGATATTTTGGAAAGTTCAAGTCATGATGCTTACCTCTCTTTTGAGCTTTTGGAGTTTTTGTGCAATCTGCCAAGTTTCTTGTTCCAGAAATGGTTTGATGATTTGGACACCCTCAAATGATCCCTTAGAAGCTTTTAGGATGAATGGAATCAGCTGGAACCTGCAAAAACACAAACTGGCCCTTTCTTGCAAAAGGGGTTAAAATGGCCAAAATAGCAACTCCCTCAAATGGTGTTCCAGATGGGGGGAACCATTTGGGATAGTTCAAGGATGATATTTGGAGTGTGTTTGAGGTTTTATCTGGTTTGGAAAGTGACTGAATCAAGGCATGGCTTGAAGAATGCACAAAAGTACTATTTTGAGGTTTTGAGATGTGACTTTGTGATTTAAGGATTACAGGTCACTTGTGTAAGTTTGGACAGCTTAGATATGACATATTGGATGTGTTTGGATCATGAGCTGTGATGGAAATGCTCTCTAACTCAAAAACTCAGAGTTACCTTGCTAAAGAAGGTATTTTTGCCTAAAGAAAGTGATTTTGAGGAAAGCATCTGTTTGATGGCTTTGGTGTACTCAAACTGAGCACAAATGAGCTCTATTTATAGTAGAGCGAGTTTGTTTTGGGATGAATAGTGAATGGAAACCACAGCAGAGGTTTGGCCAATGTTGGCAAAAGAGAATCCAAGTCTCCTCTAGCCATTGACTAGAGGTTAGAGCACAGGCCTTTGGTTCCCTAGTTGTTGGATCATTCTTGACTGAATTCAGTTGCAAATGTGTCAGTCCATGCCACCTCTAAGCATCCATTAAATGCTCCAATCCAAAATTGGAGTCTTGTCCCTCTTTTAGGGATTTCTAGGTTTGGCATGCTACTTTTTGTTCCAAAGACTTTGGAGGCTTGGATCAGTGTTTGTCCCCTTTAGATTTGATCCTCAGATGTGTCCAAAGTGATGACAAGGCTTGGAATTATCTGATTTTTCCAAATCGAGCAAAAGTACAAAATTCTGCCTAGCCTTGCCAGTTTTCAGCAAGGCATATTGCCATTGTCATATCTCATGACTCAAGTTGAGTTTGGTGATGTTCTTGGATATTTTAGAAAGCCCTCATATGATACAACAACTGTTTGATCATAATGGGTTTTGATACTTTTTGGATCCAAGTGAAAAATGCCCCTACATTTTGTAAAAAGTAAGACAGATTCTGACTTAGTGAAAATTTCACTAAGTGTTAGAAAAAGTGACATTTCATGTTTTCAGCCATTTTGATCATCCCATAACTCAAAATCCACGATGAATTGGAATGGGAAAAATGGCCTTGTGGTTTAGGAGATATGATCCTCCAAAGTTAGTACCCTAGCCACTTTGTTCCATAACTTAGAAAATTTCTAAGTTTTTTATGGTTACCTCTTTTACAAGTTATCCCACTTTTCTTGATTTTTCTTGATGAATGATGATTCCAATCACACATTAACATCATTTTAGGGTTAAAAAACCATAATTGTGAAAAATCTCAAAAAGTCAAAGTTTGACTTTTGTGCACAGTTGACTTTTTATCAGATGAATTCCAAACTGTGCGATCCTCTATGAAATCGAGTCCTTGACCTAAATCAAACTTGACGTGTTGATTTCATAGGTGTCATAGGGTGTATTGAATCATGTCTTAGGGTTTGGGAGCATGTCCTGGTCAAAAATCAAAGCTACAGTTGACTTTTCTCGCGAAACCCTAACTGTGGTTCAGATGAAATTGAAACTTGTTGCTCAAGCTTCTTGGATTAATCCATTGTTGCAAATGGATCAATGTGGTGTATTAGATACCCTCAAATCCTCTATTGAGGTCTTGACTCATGTTTTGTCCCAAAAGTCAACTTAGGGGTGAATTAGGTCAAGAAACCCTAATTCCTGATTTTTGATGAATGCATCCCCTGAGGTCAAAATTGACTTGATGATTGGGTTCATGAGATCCCTTGGAGCATCATAGGTTATGCTTTGAAGCATTGGCTCATGCCCAGAGGAAAATTTCCATCTGGAGGCCCTGGTCGACCAAACCCTAATTTGGTGACACTGGCGATCTTAAGGCTTGATCCACCTAGAAGGGATAAGCCTTGTGCTTAATCCTTGATATGGGAGTCCTCTTGATCCATTGTGGAGGTTTGAGAGACTAGACAAGTTGAAGATCATGTCATTTCTTGATTGATCCTTTGTCTAAGGCTCAAAGAGGGCTGAAACCCTAATTTTTGTTTGTAGTGAGTGCTCACCCATCTTTGGGGAGACTAATGAGGCATGATGGTACATCCATATTGTGATGATGATTTGCACAACAATGGGGAATCTTTGTGGTCAAAATTTGGGGTATGACAGATGCCCCTATTTAATCTTCTTGGACCCGAAGGTGTGAATGGCGAAGGTATTCGGGGTGCAAGAGGATTAAATATCGGAATACCCAAAATTTTGATGGCGAATAAGAATGGTAGTTCACGCATCCTTCTTCTTTTGCTAAGCAATGATGCTCAAAAAAGGTAAAAACTTCCCCTCGATCATGGTCTTCAGCCAAGGAACTGGTCTCAATTTTTGATACAAACTTCCCCTCGATCCTG
The DNA here is from genome assembly GCA_022829125.1 of Lathyrus tuberosus. Classification (NCBI taxonomy): domain Eukaryota; kingdom Viridiplantae; phylum Streptophyta; class Magnoliopsida; order Fabales; family Fabaceae; genus Lathyrus; species Lathyrus tuberosus. The sequence goes on from JALAZF010000054.1 coordinate 15,390,846, forward strand.
GTTTCCTACCAAGGAACTGGTCTTAGTTTCTGATACAAACTTCCCCTCGATCCTGGTTTCCTACCAAGGAACTGGTCTTAGTTTCTAAAATAAACTTCCCCGCGATCCTGGTTTCCTACCAAGGAACTGGTCTCAGTTTCTTTTGTAAACTTCCCCTCGATCCTGGTTTCCTACCAAGGAAATGGTCTCAGTTTCTTTTGGCAATAAACTTTCTTGACAAGGGACGCTATTTGTAGCGACTTTCCTTCAAACTTCTCGCCAAATTTTCCTGGGGAGATGCCATTTGAGTGGAAAAAGTTTTGATGTCAGACTTGCTGGGGAACCCATTCGTCTGAGTTGTAGAGGTACACAAACTTCTCTGTTGGAGATGCCATTCGTTGACTCTACTGGGGGGAGAACGAGTCTCTTGAGAGAATGTTTTCGCTTGGGGATATTGCATCATACTTTTCTCGGAGATATTTTCGGAGAAATGCCATACGATGTGATCCAATTTTGAGGGGCTTTCTTTGGGGATTTTCCTTAATCCGGGAAAGCGAATATATCATCTTTAATGGCGAAGAGTGATATTTGTTGAAAGTTTTCTTGTTTCTCAAAGGTTCAAGTTATCAAAGTGGTCAAGGACCGTCTCTAATCCAGAGATAAACGGGAGAGAGATTACTTGGATGATTCACTTCCTGATGAGGAAAGATCTGACAACTCGATTGAGAGGACTTTTATCACTAGGGGATAAGACCGACCAGAGTGATAGTGATGTGATATGAATATGCATGTAAAATAATAATGCATGATGTATGTATGTATATGCTGATAAAACTGACACGACATATAGATTAGAAGATGAACATGACTGGATACTCGGCCACTGCGGGGGACGAAAAGTATCTTCGGTTCAAGATAGCAATTCTGCCTTGCTTAGGAGAGATAATCCCTGCGGGGAATACCATTGGTCGGGCTTAGGAGATAAGAACTTTACCGGTGATGTCGGATGGAACATTCGCATCTGACATTGTTGATCCTTCATTCAGGTGTACTGGCTTAGAAAGAGTACTTTGATTTTGCACTTTGAGGTTCGATTACTTCCGGAGAAGCGACCGATGTTCTTCTGATGTTCAACAGTCAAAAGAAATTGCCATCTTTATTTTAAAAGCAGAAAAAATTTGACAAGTAAATTCATTTTTGTTTTGTTTTTAAGAATCGTTAATCATGTTAAAATGTCGTTCTATAAAGCTAAAACAAATAAGAATTACAAACAAAAGAACAAGGGCTCAAATTTTATTGATAGGATGGAAATCAGCCAAACGCGTGATTCCATAGGGTATTTACAAAGTTAGAAAATGGTAATTTATAGGGAAAAGGGCTACGTTGAAACATAACGACCACTATCCTTCTACCAACTTTGAATTCTAGGTATCCTGAGCTTCTGTCGAAGATGACCTTGACTGGAGTTTTCCTGACGGATGATGTAACTGCTGCCGAAGGACTTGCCCCTTTGTCGAACGTAGTTACTTGCCATTATCCCTAATTTTTACCTGAATTGTACTTTGATATTTCCAATCCATCGGGACGACTTTTGATCATGTCTCTCATTTTTGCCTTGACCGCCCTTTCGGGTTTTCAATCCACCGAGACGTTTTTTTTTATTTAGGCGAAGTATTTCTTGACTACGTCAACATTTATGGGGTAGGAAAATTCTTTTCCATCCATCGTTGCAAGTCTCAAGGCGCCGCCTGAGAAAGCTTTCTTGATCACATAGGGACCGTCATAATTCGGAGTCCACTTGCCCCGGGAATCAGTGAGAAAGGATTGTATCTTCTTGAGCACGAGGTCTCCTTTTCTGAAGACACGAGGTCGGACCTTTTTGTCAAACGCCTTCTTCATTCTTTGCTGATACAACTGACCATGTCATAGTGCCGTTATTTGCTTTTCTTTGATCAGATTCAGTTCGTCGTGTCGACTTTGACACCATTCAGCTTCTGTAAGCTTAGCTTCCATCAATACCCGGATTGATGGGATCTCTACTTTGATGGGGAGCACTGCTTCCATGCCATATACTAGAGAGAAAGGGGTTGCCCCTGTTGAAGTGCAGACAAATGTGCGATAACCGTGAAGAGCAAAGGGTAGCATCTTGTGCCAGTCTTTGTAAGTTACAACCATCTTTTGAACGATCCTCTTGATGTTCTTGTTAGCCGCTTCTACCGCTCCGTTCATCTTGGGTCGGTAGGGAGATGAGTTATGGTGTTCGATCTTGAACTCAGCACACAACTCCTTCATCATCTTATTGTTTAAGTTAGATCCATTATCAGTAATGATCTGACTCGGAACACCATAACGGCAGATGAGATTGTTTTTATAAATCGGACCACCACTTGTCGGGTTACATTGGAGTATGACGCTACTTCGACCCACTTGGTGAAGTAGTCAATGGCTTCTAGAATGAACCGATGTCCGTTTGAAGCTTTAGGTTCAGTCATTCCAATCATGTCGATTCTCCATATAGAAAAAGGCCATGGGGAAGAGAGAACTTTGAGATGCATTGGCGGTACATGGATTTTGTCTGAGTATATCTGACACTTGTGACACTTCCTCATGTACTTGTAGCAGTCGGATTCCATGGTCAACCAGTAGTACCCTACTCTCAGAATTTTTCTCGCCATTGTGTGTCCATTGGCATAAGTGCCAAAGGATCCTTCATGAATTTCCTTTATCAGCATGTCTGCTTCTGGTCTGTCTACGCATCGGAGCCAGACCATGTCGAAATTTCTCTTATAGAGAGTATCACCGCTCAGAAAGAAGCTGCCTGCCAGCCTTCTGAGGGTCTTTCTGTCTTTTCTTAGTGCCCCAGGTGGGTACTCTTGTTTCTGAAGGAAGCATTTGATATCATGATACCAAGGTTTGTCGTCTACGACTGCTTCAATCGTGAAGATGTAAGCGGGCCGTTCAAGGCGCATTATGTCGATCTTAGGTAGGTCGTTCCATTGACCTACACTAATCATGGAAGAGAGAGTGGCTAATGCATCAGCCATGTGATTCTCATCACGAGGGATGTGATGAAACTCGACTCTGTTGAAGAAAGGTAACAACCTTCTTGCATAATCTTTGTAAGGAATCAATCCTGATTGGTATGTGTTCCAATCTCCTTTGATCTGATTGACAACCAAAGTTAAGTCGCCATATACATCCAAGTTCTTGATCCTTAAATCAATCGCTTCCTCGAGATCCATGATACAAGCTTCGTATTCGGCCTCGTTGTTTGTACATTTGAACATAAGTTTAGCGGTGAAAAGAATGTGGGTACCCTGAGGTGTTATGATGATTGCCCCAATTCCGTTTCCGTAATGATTGACAACTCCGTCAAAGATAAGTCCCCATTGGGAACCTGGTTCGGGCCCTTCACTGGGTAGCGGTTCATCACAGTCTTTCATTTTTTGATACATGACATCTTCGTCTGGGAAGTCAAATCCAACTGATTCCTGATCGTCAATCGGTTGATGAGCCAAATGATCGGCTAAAACACTTCCCTTAACGGCTTTCTGAGCGTGGCACTCGATGTCGTATTCTGATAACAACATCTGCCAACGGGCAATCCTTCCCGTGAGAGCAGGTTTTTCAAAGACATACTTGATTGGATCCATTTCAGAGATTAACCAAGTAGTGTGACGAATCATGTACTGGCGAAGACATTTGGCTGCCCAAGCCAAAGCGCAGCAAGTTTTCTCAAGCATAGTGTACCGAGTCTCGCAGTCGGTGAACTTCTTGCTCAAATAGTAGATGGTAGACTCTTTCCTTTTGGTTTCGTCTTGTTGGCCAAGTACACAACCCATGGAGTCCTCTAGGACAGTGAGGTAGATGATCAGTGGTCTTCCTTCCACTGGAGGTGATAGAATCGGCGGGTTCGACAGGTATTCCTTGATACTGTCGAAGGCGGTTTTGCAGTCTTCTGTCCAAACACAATCCTGGTTCTTTTTGAGTAATTTGAAAATCGGCGCACATGTCGCGGTCATGAGGAATATGAATCTGGAGATGTAGTTCAAACGTCCCAAGAATCCCCTGACTTGTTTTTCAGTTTCGGAGAAGGCATTTCTTGAATGGCCTTGACCTTGTCAGGATCAACCTCAATTCCTTTCTGGCTGACGATGAACCCTAAGAGTTTCCCTAAACGGACACCGAAGGTGCACTTGTTGGGATTCAAGCGGAGTTTGTACTTTCGCAACCGCTCAAATAGTTTTGACAGGTGGGTCACATGCTCCTCTTCTGTTTTAGATTTTGCAATCATATCATCGACATATACCTCGATTTCCTTGTGTATCATGTCATGAAATAGGGTAGTCATGGCCCTTTGATAGGTTGCCCCGACGTTCTTCAAACCGAATGACATTACCTTGTAACAAAAGGTCCCCCATGGGGTAATGAACAAAGTTTTCCCCATGTCTTTCGGTGCCATCTTTATCTGATTATAGCCCGAGAATCCATCCATGAAGGAGAAAACTTTGAACTTTGTTGTACTGTCTACCAGCATGTCAATGTGTGGTAAAGGAAAGTCGTCCTTTGGACTAGCCTTGTTTAGATCTCTGTAGTTGACACACATTCTGAATTTTTCGTCCTTTTTTGGAACAGGTACGATGTTGGCTAACCATTGAGGATATTCTGACGTAGCGAGGAAACCCGCGTCAATCTATTTATGTTCCTCCTCTTTGATTTTGACAGCCATGTCTGGATGAGTCCGTCTCAACCTCTGTTTTACTGGCGGACATTCTGACCGTAATGGTAAGTGATGTTCCACGATGCTGGTATCTAACCCTGGCATATCCTGATAGGACCAAGCGAATATATCAGGAAATTCTCTGAGAAGCTTTGTCAAACTCTCTTTGGCAGTTGGACTGAGCAGTGCCCTAACCTTGATTTCTTTTCTCTCCTCTTCTGAACCCAAGTTAACCGTTTCCAACGGCTCTTTCTGAGGTTCAATGGACCTTTCCTCTTGTCGGAGTAATCGGGAGATCTCTTCTGGAATTTTGTCGTTATTTTCTTCTTCAGCCTCAAATACCGGGAACTCAAAGTTGGGAGAAGGCATTGGATCGTATGTTTCAACGGGGTTTAAAACAAGCAATCTGCATGACATGATGATTCGTGTTTAGAAGAGATAGAGGGAAAATGCAAAAGTGTGTGTAGTGTATTTCTTTTACTACTTGTTTTTATTATTGAGTTGTTTTTTAGGATTACCATTTTCTGAAAAACGAAAAGAGAAAACAACAATTAATGCGGAAATTACAGAACGACGCTATTTTATTAATGAACAAGTTGATTCTTGAAACTACAGCCCTATAAAACAAAACTCTGTCGATTTGGGCAAACCGAAGAGGGAGAATTTACACAAAGCGAGCCCTATCAAAACATCCGTTTCACCTGGGCAGGGTGAAAGGTTAAGATAAAAACGACAATTACTTTGACTTATGAACAATCTTCGGAACATCGACAGCAACCCATTGGCGGCAAACTCCTCGGTGAATCACAAAGTCTGGTACCTTCCTTGATTTGTCTTCAGAAATGACGCTGATTTCTGGTGGAGCTGGATCATTGGAATATGTCTCCCAGGCAGCGTTGTCGTAGGAGAATTCCTCTGTTGTATTTTGCATAGTATTTGTGCTCTCGGCTGTATCTCCCCATCCAGTTGGCTGGATGTCTTCGAGCCTGATGCGAGAGCTTTCAGGAGCGGTGTACTTGACTATGCAGTCAAATTTTCCACTTGGTTGTCCCAAGGTGTCCCACACTTCTTTGGAATTGGAGGAGTCATCCCTCTTGATGACGTTGACCTCGGGAAAAGGATAGTTAATGAATTCTAGCCCTGCAAATGTTGTGAATTCATCGTCGTGCTGGGTATTTTTAGGATAACCTGGATGTTGATCCCATGACATGGTGGGGACGCAGGTATTCTCTTCAATGAGGCTCAGCCGATTTTCATTGTTCGGCTGATTTTCTTGCCCCAAGTATCCTGGGTAAGGCTGCCAGATAGGTAAACCATCCATCGGGCCATAGTAGCTAGTGTTAAAGTTGTCTTTCATCAGAGTGTCCTCCTCTAATGAGTTTGGCGGAGCACGACATCCTTCCGGATCACAATCTCCATATACCATTTCGACGTCTGACCTCGGTATAAATCTCGGACTCTGTGCGGGATAGCAAAAGGGAGTATGCATTTCGCCCTGAGACGTGTAACCGTCCTCGTTGAGATAGGACTTCCATCCTTCCTCCGTATTGGCGGAATCATCTTCATTGATGGTACGTACTTCTTGAGACAATGGGTGAAGGAAACCTCCACTGTGGAAGAAGTTTTGAATGGGACGAAGACTTTCATCGTTGGTAGTAGCCTGTGTACAGGTTGAGGAAAATCCAAGACTTTTCCTTTTCTTATTGTCAATAGGAATGACAAGCTGCCCCCATCCTGTTGTGTTGGTACCCTCGACTGCTTTAATAACATCTTTGTATGAGGAAATCGAGGTTCCTTTCTCTAATTGATTCTCATTGCTCACCGTAAGCGCTTGGAACTGAGTTCCAACAACCTCCTCGAGTTCTACACAAGTAGATAATGATAAGTTGCTTACGAGCAAAGCCTATTCTCCACAGACTGTGACGAGTTGGTCGTTCTGGACGAACTTTAGCTTTTGGTGGAGGGTCGAAGTGACCGCCCCAACCTGATGTATCCAAGGTCTTCCTAGTAAACAACTGTATGTTGCCCGAATGTCCATGACCTGGAAAGTGCCTTGGAAAGTGTGAGGACCGATAGTTATGGGAAGGTCGACTTCGCCGATAACCATTTTTCTGAATCCGTCAAATGCTTTGACGACGACCTCGCTGGTTTTCATTAGAGGTCCTTTGAATGAGAATTGCATCAAAGTGGACTTCGGCATAACATTCAGGGTTGAACCTGTGTCTACCAGTACGTTGTCTAAAGCATCGTCCTGGCAGTTGACTGTAATGTTGAGCGCCATGTTATGACGGCGACCTTCTTCAGGTAATTCCTCATCACTAAATCCCAAGCTATTGCAGGAGTGATGTTAGAGACAATGCTATCGAACTGTCTAATTGTTACATCCTGTTCCACAAAGGCTTGCTCCAAGACTTTCTGTAGAGGCTCCCTGTGCACTTCTGAACTAAGTAACAGTGATAATATCGAGATCTTTGAAGGAGTTTGTAACAGCTGATCAACAATGTTGTATTCACTCCTTTGGATGAGCTTTAGCATCTCATCATCGTTTTTTGAAAGGTCGGGATTACTGGATTGACCGACTGGTGGATTGGGAACTTCTGTCTGAGGTTCCTTTTCTTTGTTAGGTTCCCCAACACCTCGGTTGAAGATTCTACCACTCCGTGTTACTCGAATGATGTCTGCAATATTCACGACGGAGGGTAATGGAATTTCCTTTCCATTCTCAACTGTTGTTGCACCGTAATTGTAAGGGATAGCCTTAGTTGATTCATACGGTAGTGGTCCCGGTAGATAGATAACTACAGGAGCCTTCTGATTCTTCTGACCATCGTAAGTAATTTCGATCCGTTCCCAGTTGGGAACTCTCGATTTGTCAAGTAGAGGGATAATGATACAAACATCCCTATCCCTCTGATGATCAGAGATTACGACAACGTCCTCGATTTGATCAGCAAAGTAGTTGACTAATCCAGAACTTGACCATGATTGAATCTCGTTGCGGTCCAACTGACTTTGAAGGGCTGGTCGCACGAGGTAGCATCCTTGATTATCCACTGAGCAAACTCCACACAGCTCATAGTTGTGTAGTGGCACCTGGCCACGTCCGCTTTGAATACAGTGTAACCTTACTAGATCTGTTTCCATCGACCGAACATCCCAACTTTGATATCTAGTAGGATTCCCGTTAGTGATACTAATTTGCTGGGTGTCTTCATCTATATAGATTGGAAGCCACCAGTGGTTCAACAAGTGCTGAAGTGTTTCCTGGACAAGGGCACAACCCTGATCGTCTTCGCAACCCGCTTTACAGTTCTGATAATCATGTGATACCAGGAACCCGAGCCGGACCTGTTTAGCATGTAACTCCACCAGGCTGGTATTCATCAAGCGAATGTCGAAGATTTGAACCATGTTGATTTGATAATGATTCCTATTATGGTAGTCTTGAATCCATCCAAGATCCATCTGACGTTGGAGGGCCTCCTGTATGAAAGAGCATCCCTGTTTGTTTACCGAGCAAGTCAGACATGAATTATAATCATGACGCGGCAGATTATGATACTGGCTTTGCCTTGAGTGCATTGCCACCAGGTTGACATTCATCGCACGGATATCGTGGTTTTGAATGATGTTGGAATTCGTATAAACCATGTTAACTCCATGAACTCGGTGCTCTTGGATCCATCCGAGATCCACCTGTTCCTGTAGGGCTGATTGCACCATAGAACATCCTTGATTGCTTTTAGAGCAGATATCACACTGGTGATAATTATGAGGTGGTACATGGCCATATCTGTAACGACCCGAAAAATCTAAATTATTTATTTAATCATTTATTTAATTAATTTAGAAGGAATTAAGGGGGTTTGTAATGATTTTGGAGAATTATGGATTAAAAGATGCATTTTTGAGTAATTTTAATAAAAAGAATAATCATGTATTATTTATGTTATTATTGTTATTATTAAAATTTAAAATAAAATGAGGAAGGGCAAGGTGGTCTTATTGGAGAATAAGTGAGGATAGGATGGGAAGTTCATAAACTGGGATATATGACTAAAAGAGAAAAGGGAACGATCATTCTAACTGATCGTGTTTTGGGTGAAGGAAACTGAAGCAGAGAAGAGGAAGAGGAAACCTAAGGGGCTGAGGAATTCTCGAAGAATCTTGAAGAAGGAAGGAAAGGCTTCGGATTATTCTAAGGTATGGGGAGAGTTCATAATTTCTTATAGTTTTATAGGAATTGGAGATGAATAGATTAGGGATTGTATGAGTTGTGTTGATTTAGATGATTTTTGATGTAGAATGAGTAATTTGATGAAAATATGATGAGTTTGAATGATGCATATTACTATATGTGTGTTTTGTGAGTGTTTTTGATCAATTTTCGTGTAGAACACTGAGTTTTGGGGTAATCAAAGTCAAAAACACAGAAAAAACACTTTTCGGGAAACTTGGTTTTTGTCGCATCCTGACACGGGCCGTGTCACACAACACGGGCACCGTGTCAGCCTACTGGTTGATAAAAATAAAATTTGTGTGTTGCAGGGGTTCTGACACGGGCCGTGTCACAGGACACGGTGGCCGTGTCAGCTTGCTGGTCGTGAATGAGAAAAATTGTTTTTTTTGAAATTGGTCCCAGGGGTTCTGACACAGGCCGTGTCAGGCTGCTGACTTGCTATTTTTTTTGATGATTTGGAATCGTGTCCCAGTTCTTCTGACACGGGCAGTGTCACAGGACACGGTGGCCGTGTCAGACTACTGGTTGTCTCATATTTTGCTGTTTCCTTGCAGTCTCTCGCTGTTTTCTCGTGTTGTTTCTTTAGGGTCGAAGTATTGATGATATGTAATTGATGAACTATGATTTTTATGATGAATGTTGTTGAGATGAAGTGAATGATGCACATGTCGATAATTGAATGAAATGAGGAGGTTAGCATCATTGCATTTCATGGCATATTTTTATGATGGGGCTCCGGCCTATTGGTAGCTTCAATCCCATCGTGCGGATTGGAGTGATATGTTGTTATGGTGTGCTCCCATTGTGGAGGGTTGATGGCCAGTGTCCATCGCATGGAGGAAAGTCGGTACCGCATTGCATATGTGCATTTTCATTGAAGTTGACATTGCATTTATCATGGGTAATTATGATGAATCGTATCATGAATTCTAAGTTGATAATGATGTGAATGAATGTGAGTGATGATTTGTTGTTGTTGCTGCTTAATTTATTTGATTTCCATGTTTTGTATTACTATATTGAATTATGTTTTCTCACCCTGCCTGCTTGGAAATGTTGCCTCTTATGTGGGTAACTTGCAGATAACCAAGAGTAGCTTCGAGGTGACGAAGGAGGTAGCTTGGAGTGTCTCGTTTATGTCGTTAATTTTAGAGGTGTCCTGCTCTGTGCATGTAACATCGGGTTGGGATGAATTGCGAACATTCGTGTTCTTTTGATTTATTTTGGAATTGTATACTGATGATGTTGTTCTAGATTGGATAAATTTCTCATGAAGTTTTAATTGAGTTTACAATGACAAGTTGATTCCGTTGCAAGATTATGATTTCTTTTGATGATGTTTTGAGTAACCCGTGTTACGGGACAGGACTATGAGAATTGTATGATGTGTTGATTATGTACACCCTTGGTTGTGAATTATACTCTGATAACTTGATTTATTTCTCTAAAATTGTATGTGGGGTAGAAGGGTGTTACATTAGTGGTATCAGAGCAGGTCGGTCTGTCCGGCCATGTTTTGTGTAGTCAGTCTGTTATCAGTCGTTACTTGTTAACGATTATTTGTTTTCTGACATGGTATGTGTTGTACAGAATGTCTGGGAACAACACGCGTGCTCTTGCTGATGCTATTGCAGCTCTCGCTCGGAACCATGCTCCTGATGAGTTTCGCGCGTTAGAGAAGTTTCAGAGGAACAACCCACTGAAGTTTGAAGGGACTCATGACCCGGCGAGCGCACAAAAGTGGCTCAAGGCGATTGAGAAGATTTTTAGAGTGATGGGGTGCTCTGATGCACAGCAAGTGCAGTTCGGAACGCATATGCTGGAAGAGGAGGCCGAGGACTGGTGGGATAACACCCGTCAGAGGTTGGAAGATGTTGGCACTGCGGTGACTTGGAATGTGTTTAAACAAGAATTTCTGGGCAAGTATTTTCCTGAAGATGCTCGTGGTAAGATGGAAGTGGAATTCATTGAATTGAAGCAAGGGAATATGACTGTGGCGGAGTATGCTGCCAAATTTGAGAGGCTTGTGAAGTTTTGTCCTCATTACAACCGTGCAGATGCTGAACTTTCTAAGTGTCTCAAGTTTGAGAACGGGCTGAGACCAGAGATTAAACAAGGGATTGGATGTCAACAGATTCGCAGGTATGCGGAACTGGTGGATAAGAGTAGGATCTACGATGAAGATAGTCGAGCTCGATCTGCTCACTACAAACAGCTAAGTGAAAAGAAGGATAAGGGCCAGTTTAGAGGAAAACCTTATGCAACCCCAGGTGATAAGGGTAAGCAGAAGGTATCAGATGAGAAGAAGTCAAGTAGGGGAGCCGCTAATGCACCTACTAAGTGCTACAAGTGTGGGGAGCCAGGTCACAAAGCTGATGTGTGTGCTAACAAAGTTCTGAGATGTTACCGTTGTGGCAAGACCGGGCATAGGATTGGTGATTGTCCGAATGAGGGTCCGACCTGTTTCAATTGTGGTGAACAGGGACATATCAGTACTCAATGCCAGAAACCAAAGAAGACTGCTACTGCTGCCTAGACTACTGGAAGAGTATTTTCTTTGGCGGGCTCAGAAGTTCCCAAGAACGACAACTTAATTCGAGGTACTTGTTTTATTAACAATGTTGAGTTGATTGCTATTATTGATACTGGAGCTACGCATTCATTTATCTCTCTCGAGTGTGCTACTAGATTGGGTTTGAATTTGTCTAACATGAATGGTAGTATGATAATAGAGACCCCGGCTAATGGTTCGGTGACTACTATGCTTGTTTGTTTGAAGTGTCCTTTGACAATCTTTGAGAAGGATTTTGTGATGGATTTGGTGTGCTTACCTTTGCACCAAATCGATGTTATCCTTGGTATGAACTGGTTAGAGTTCAACTACGTTCATATTAATTGCTATAACAAGACTGTGAAGTTTCCAGAGTTAGGTGAGGATGGTGAACTAATGTTCTTATCTGCTAAACAAGTGGATGGACTTTTATTAGATGAAGCGTTGATGTTCGCAGTGTTTGCATCATTGCCAGCGGATGGTGTGGCCGTCAGTGCTGAGTTGCCTATGGTTTGTGAGTTTCCAGATGTATTTCCTGAGGATATAAGTGATTTACCTCCGGAACGTGAAGTTGAGTTTGCTGTAGACTTAATACCAGGTACGAGTCCAGTTTCGATGGCTCCTTATCGGATGTCTGCTTCGGAATTGAATGAGCTGAAGAAACAACTAGAAGAATTGTTAGAAAAGAAGTTTATTCGACCTAGTGTCTCTCCGTGGGGTGCTCCGGTGTTGCTCGTTAAGAAGAAAGACGGTAGTAAGAGATTGTGTGTCGATTATCGGCAGTTGAATAAGATAACCATCAAGAATAAATATCCGCTTCCGAGAATCGACGATTTAATGGATCAACTTGTAGGTGCTTGTGTGTTCAGTAAGATTGATCTGAGGTCCGGTTATCATCAGATTAGAGTTAAAGCTGACGATATTCCGAAAATAGCTTTCAGAACGAGGTATGGTCATTATGAATATACAGTGATGCCATTTGGAGTTTCTAACGCGCCTGGTGTGTTCATGGAGTATATGAACAGAATCTTTCATGAATATCTTGATAAATTTGTAGTGGTTTTCATAGACGATATCTTGATATATTCTAAATCAGCAGAAGAACATGCAGAACATTTGAAGATTGTGTTACAAGTGTTGAGGGAAAAGAAATTGTATGCGAAGTTATCGAAGTGCGAATTCTGGTTGAAGGAGGTGAGTTTCCTAGGCCATGTGATTTCAAGTGGTGGAATTTCTGTGGATCCCTCGAAGATTGATGCGGTGTTGCAGTGGGAGACTCCGAAGTCTGCTACAGAAATTCATAGTTTTCTTGGATTGGCTGGTTATTATCGTAAGTTCATTGAAGGTTTTTCTAAGTTGGCTTTGCCTTTGACGCAATTGACTCGAAAAGGGCAAGCGTATGTATGGGATGTCGCTTGTGAAGAGAGTTTTGTAGAACTAAAGAAAAAGTTGACGACTGCTCCGGTGTTAGTTTTTCCAGACCCGAATGAGTCCTTTGTGGTTTATTGTGATGCTTCAAAGATGGGCCTTGGTGGAGTTTTAATGCAAAATGGTAAAGTGGTCGCTTATGCTTCTAGACAGTTAAGAGTCCACGAGAGGAATTACCCTACACACGACTTAGAGTTGTCTGCTGTTGTATTTGTACTGAAGATCTGGAGGCATTATCTTTTTGGTTCGAAATTTGAGGTATTCAGTGATCATAAAAGTTTGAAATACTTGTTCGATCAGAAAGAGTTAAACATGAGGCAGAGAAGGTGGCTAGAACTGTTAAAGGATTTTGAGTTCGATTTGAATTATCACCCAGGTAAAGCAAACGTAGTGGCTGATGCTTTGAGTAGAAAGTCGTTGCATATTTCGATGCTTATGGTGAGAGAACTTGAAATGATTGAGAAATTCAGAGACATGAGTTTGTTGTGTGAGACGACCGCTGATAGTGTGAAATTGGGCATGCTAAAGCTGACTAGTGGAATTTTGGAGGAAATTCGGGGAAGTCAGAAATCTGATTTGAAATTAGTTGACCAAATAATGAAAATTGATCAAGGTAATGGCGGTGAATTCCGAATTGATGAAGATGGAGTTTTGAGATTTCGAGATAGAGTGTGCGTCCCAGATATTTCTGGAATCAAAAAGAGTATTTTGGAAGAAGGGCATAGAAGTCGATTGAGTATTCATCCTGGTGCTATGAAGATGTATCAAGACCTTCGTAGATTGTTTTGGTGGCCAGGTATGAAAAGAGATATTGCTGAATTTGTGTATGCATGTTTGACTTGCCAGAAGTCCAAAATTGAACATCAGAAGCCTTTAGGTATGATGCAGCCGTTGAATGTTCCTGAATGGAAGTGGGATAGCATTTCCATGGATTTTGTGACTGGGTTACCAAAGACTACAAGAGGTAATGACTCGATATGGGTGATTGTGGATAGGTTAACTAAGTCGGCGCATTTCTTACCTATGAGAATTAATTACTCTATGCAGAAGCTAGCTGAGATTTATATTGATGAAATCGTGAGGTTGCATGGAACACCTTCGAGTATTATATCGGATAGAGATCCGCGGTTTACGTCAAGGTTTTGGAAAAGTCTACAGGATGCTTTGGGTACTAAGTTGAGGATGAGTTCTGCTTATCACCCGCAAACGGATGGTCAGTCAGAAAGAACAATCCAATCTTTAGAAGATTTGTTGAGAGCTTGTGTACTAGATCAAGGAGGATCTTGGGATAGTCACTTGCCGTTGATCGAGTTTACATACAATAATAGTTTTCATGCTAGTATTGGGATGGCTCCTTATGAGGCGTTGTATGGTAGACGTTGTCGAACTCCATTGTGTTGGTATGAGTCGGGAGAGAGTTCTGTACTTGGACCTGAAATTGTTCAAGAAACAACGGAGAAGATTAAAATGATTCAGGATAAAATGAAGACGTCGCAGAGTCGTCAGAAGAGTTACCATGATAAGAGGAGAAAAGCACTTGAATTCCAAGAAGGAGACCACGTGTTCTTAAGAGTCACTCCGATGACTGGTGTGGGACGAGCTTTGAAGTCTTGAAAGCTCACTCCGCGCTTTGTTGGTCTGTATCAGATTATGCAGAGAATAGGAGAGGTTGCCTATCGGGTGGCTTTACCGCCGTCACTTGCAAATTTGCATGATGTATTCCATGTGTCGCAGTTGAGAAAGTATATTCCAGATCTGTCACATGTAATTCAGATGGATGACGTTCAGGTAAGAGATAACCTGACAATAGAAGCTTTGCCTGTGAGGATTGATGGTCGAGAATTGAAGCAACTCCGAGGTAAAGAGATTGCTTTAGTGAAAGTATTGTGGGGTGGACCAGCTGGTGATAGTTGGACTTGGGAGCGTGAAGATCAGATGAAGGAGTTGTATCCGACTCTGTTTACTTCAGGTAATTTTCGAGGACGAAAATTCTTAAAGTAGGGGAGAGTTGTAACGACCCAAAAAATCTAAATTATTTATTTAATCATTTATTTAATTAATTTAGAAGGAATTAAGGGGGTTTGTAATGATTTTGGAGAATTATGGATTAAAAGATGCATTTTTGAGTAATTTTAATAAAAAGAATAATCATGTATTATTTATGTTATTATTGTTATTATTAAAATTTAAAATAAAATGAGGAAGGGCAAGGTGGTCTTATCGGAGAATAAGTGAGGATAGGATGGGAAGTTCATAAACTGGGATATATGACTAAAAGAGAAAAGGGAACGATCATTCTAACTGATCGTGTTTTGGGTGAAGGAAACTGAAGCAGAGAAGAGGAAGAGGAAACCTAAGGGGCTGAGGAATTCTCGAAGAATCTTGAAGAAGGAAGGAAAGGCTTCGGATTATTCTAAGGTATGGGGAGAGTTCATAATTTCTTATAGTTTTATAGGAATTGGAGATGAATAGATTAGGGATTGTATGAGTTGTGTTGATTTAGATGATTTTTGATGTAGAATGAGTAATTTGATGAAAATATGATGAGTTTGAATGATGCATATTACTATATGTGTGTTTTGTGAGTGTTTTTGATCAATTTTAGTGTAGAACACTGAGTTTTGGGGTAATCAAAGTCAAAAACGCAGAAAAAACACTTTTCGGGAAACTTGGTTTTTGTCGCATCCTGACACGGGCCGTGTCACACAACACGGGCACCGTGTCAGCCTACTGGTTGATAAAAATAAAATTTGTGTGTTGCAGGGGTTCTGACACGGGCCGTGTCACAGGACACGGTGGCCGTGTCAGCTTGCTGGTCGTGAATGAGAAAAATTATTTTTTTTGAAATTGGTCCCAGGGGTTCTGACACGGGCCGTGTCACAGGACACGGTGGCTGTGTCAGGCTGCTGACTTGCTATTTTTTTTGATGATTTGGAATCGTGTCCCAGTTCTTCTGACACGGGCAGTGTCACAGGACACGGTGGCCGTGTCAGACTACTGGTTGTCTCATATTTTGCTGTTTCCTTGCAGTCTCTCGCTGTTTTCTCGTGTTGTTTCTTTAGGGTCGAAGTATTGATGATATGTAATTGATGAACTATGATTTTTATGATGAATGTTGTTGAGATGAAGTGAATGATGCACATGTCGATAATTGAATGAAATGAGGAGGTTAGCATCATTGCATTTCATGGCATATTTTTATGATGGGGCTCCGGCATATTGGTAGCTTCAATCCCATCGTGCGGATTGGAGTGATATGTTGTTATGGTGTGCTCCCATTGTGGAGGGTTGATGGCCAGTGTCCATCGCATGGAGGAAAGTCGGTACCGTATTGCATATGTGCATTTTCATTGAAGTTGACATTGCATTTATCATGGGTAATTATGATGAATCGTATCATGAATTCTAAGTTGATAATGATGTGAATGAATGTGAGTGATGATTTGTTGTTGTTGCTGCTTAATTTATTTGATTTCCATGTCTTGTATTACTATATTGAATTATGTTTTCTCACCCTGCCTGCTTGGAAATGTTGCCTCTTATGTGGGTAACTTGCAGATAACCAAGAGTAGCTTCGAGGTGACGAAGGAGGTAGCTTGGAGTGTCTCGTTTATGTCGTTAATTTTAGAGGTGTCCTGCTCTGTGTCATGTAACACCGGGTTAGGATGAATTGCGAACATTCGTGTTCTTTTGATTTATTTTGGAATTGTATACTGATGATGTTGTTCTAGATTGGATAAATTTCTCATGAAGTTTTAATTGAGTTTACAATGACAAGTTGATTCCGTTGCAAGATTATGATTTCTTTTGATGATGTTTTGAGTAACCCGTGTTACGGGACAGGACTATGAGAATTGTATGATGTGTTGATTATGTACACCCTTGGTTGTGAATTATACTCTGATAACTTGATTTATTTCTCTAAAATTGTATGTGGGGTAGAAGGGTGTTACAATATCCACTCTATCTACAATGCATCTTGACCAAGTTGGCCCTTAACAAGAGTACATTATGAATTTGATAGGTGTTGTTAGACTCTCCCACTATCAAATTGACTGTAGCCTTCTCGTGTTGATGCAGTGGGTTCGTGAGAACATTCAGATTCGTATCTTTGAAAGATAAGACCCCGCTCCTAACAAGCTTTTGCACATCGGATTTGAAACTGAGACAAATTTCTATGTTATGCCCTAGTCCTCCTTGATGGTAAGGGCAAGTCTGATCCACCTTAAACCAAAAAGGCGGATTTTTTGGTACTGTAAGAGGAGACTTAGTCTAGACATGCCCCTTGGCCAGTAGTAACAGAAATAGTTATGCGTACGATACGGGTATAGGATTAAATCCAGGAGGTCGCGTTGTACGTTTGTTGTTGTATTGAGGACGAGCCTGCTGAGGAGGCTGTTGTGTCCTTTGCTGATATTGCTGCGAATGCGGTTGGCTTTGAGCAACCTGAGGTTAATACGTAGAAACAGGCGCGGGGTTGATAGCAGGAGTTACAGCTGCTACTGGTTGGTACCGTCGCCTTTGCTTTCCGAGGGAGATATTGCCAATATCTTGCTCTTTTTTCTTAGGGAGAACACTACCGTATTTTTTAGTACCGCTTGTCGACCTAGTGTCTTTGACTAGACGTCCTTCTCGAATAGCTTCCTCGAGACGCACTCCCATACCGACCATTTCGGTGAAGTCACTGGGCGCACTGGCAACCATTCTGTCGTAGTAAAATGAGCTCAAGGTCTTTAAGAAAATCTTTGTCATCTCTTTTTCCTCAAGAGGTGAAGAAATCTGGGCGGCAATTTCACGCCATCTCTGAGCGTACTCCTTAAAGGTTTCCTTGTCCTTTTGTGACATTGATCTGAGTTGATCTCTGTCCGGTGCCATGTCCAAATTGTATTTATATTGTTGGACGAATGCAGTGCCAAGATCTCTGAAAGTGCTAATCGTAGTGCGGTTTAAACCCATGTACCATTTTAATGCGGCACCGGTTAAAATATCTCGAAAGTAGTGAATCAGTAGATCATGGTTCTCTTTCTAAGCTGACATTCGCCGAGCGTACATCACCAAATGGCTTTCAGGGCAAGAGTTACGCTTGTACTTTTCAAAATCGGGTACCTGGAACTTGTGCGGGACTTTCACATTGGGGACCAAACAAAGGTCTGCGGCGTCCTTTCCAAACAAATCCTGACCGCGAATAGCTTGCAGTTCCTTCTGCATTTCCAGGAACAGCTCCTGGAATTCATCCATTCTATCGAACATACTTTCCTTTCTACCAGAAGGTATCTGTGGAATCTGTCCTTCCGGGACAGTGTGCACCACAGGGGGTGGTACCGTTACTACGACAGTGAATCTTGGCGCTTCCCAAAGTTTGTAACCTTCAGGAGTTCTCATTAGGCCTCTGGTATCCTTGCTTTCCCAAAGTTTGTAACCTTCAGGCCCAGCGGCTTCTGCTATGATTCCCTGATCTTCAGTGATCGGCGGAACATATCCTTCCGGGATATAGTTAACAGGCAAGCCCCAGGGACGATCTTTCGGCATTTGATACCTAGGATCATACTTCTCCACTATGGGCGTTGAGGTGATCTCTGAGATCACATTTCTTTGTAGCTGAGCTTCTTCCATGGCTTGCATGTCGTTACAAAGCTTTCTCATATCCTCTCTCAGAGTGTCGATCTCTTCTTTCAACTCTCTGTTCTCTTCCTCGAGATCATCCATCTTTTTCTGACGATTGGCCCGAGTATTGTACGAATGAGACAGTTTGACTCTAGAACTGAGACACAAATGTGAGATTCGTAGGTAAGAAGAATACGTGACGTGAGAATGATGAATGCAATGATTATATTAATTGTTTTTTTGGTTTAATCAAAATAAACTTCGACAATTAGATTGCAAATATCAAACAGTGGGGAAACCCCGGTTTTATTGAATTCAAAGGATTGCGGAAATGGAAATACAGTAAATTACAAGGTGCGGAAACAGAAACCTAAGCTAATGGGTCCCGAGTCCTCTCTGAGGAGAACTCGGGTGCTGATTCTGGTACTTCCCTTTTCTTGGACCGGGGCTCTTGGGCTGTTGTTGGGTTGTCATTCCTTTGCCAAGTGAAAGGAGCGAGCAAATTCCTTTGGTCATCCTGATTCTCTATAGCATGTTGCTCTAAAATCTTAATCAGAGCATCCTTATCTTTTAACAGTCACTGTATTTTGGTATACTCCACATTGAGAATGCGGTACTTGTTCTTCCAAGACCTCCCCTCCTGTTGAACTTTGTTGAGAGTAACCTGAAGTTTTTCCGTTTTAGTCATGAAGTACATGACAGATTCCCTTGGCGGAAGAACTCTGTGACGAGGATAAGGCATCTTTAGCTTGAGAGCTCTAGTTTGTACCCAGTGGAGATAAGGCTCCACCGAGACACAGTCCGGTTTTCCTAGAGACTCCCGTCCTTTCTTATGAACATGTTTCCAAGCGTGCACTATTTTCGTCTTTAGTGCCCTGTCATTTCCTATAAAAGATTGTTGAACCCACAGAGACCAATGTCAACCTACCGTTATCTATTGCTGCGATGTAAAGCTAAGGCTAATGATATTTGATTAAAGGAAAAATAAGACTAGAACTAAAATAAAACTAAGAAAATATGATAATAAAGAGAGGCCGGAATATGGATTCCGCGTTCCTAAAGGACTTTATAGAATTCGGGTACTAATTACAACTATAACTTAGTTCCGTAGAATATACCGACTTAAAAACTCTGCCTCACGCTCTCACGGTATTAACTAAAGTCATGTTCCCTAATCCCAAGATTTTGCTCTCGCTCGCCCGGTAACTAGGAAATATATTTTAAAAGCCAATAATATCCTAAACGTATCTAAAGCGCTCTCGCTGTATTTAGATATGTTGCCTAATTTCCACTATCCGGTTCGACACCCATGCTCTCGTAGTGCCGGCTCTAACCTTAATTAATTTCTCACTCTCGTGACAAAATCGTGTTAAATAACCTCTCACTCTCGTGACAAAGCTATTTAAATTAGACTTGGAAATTAAAACCAAAACAAAATTTTAATCATAAGTTCGCACCTATTATTTTCTACTGAGTCCCGTCGGTAACGACGGTCCTCATACGCCGGACTCTAAACTATTTAGCTAGACATAGATAAGAAAATCAACATGCAATTACGGTAATAAAGCATAATGAGAAACATGATTTAGCAATTAAATTAGAAATTAATAGCGGTAAAATAAACGATAAAGGGAACCTGGAATTAAATAGATGCTGAATTGTAATGCTTCGAATCAAAGTACATAAATTCAATGCAGAAATAAAATCCTAAAACTATATTGGTAATAGTCCCCTGATGTGGAGAACTATTACTTTTACATGGTAAAAGAAACTACCTAAAAACAAAAACAAGGAAATTCTGGCAAAAGAAAGTCGACCCTCGCAATGGAGGTTTGCTTTCTCTTTTGTACTGAGTGCCGACAGTTGAGGAAAGTGAGTTACGTAAGAATCGGCTCGAGGAAATACCGGATGAAGAAGTGGAGATAAAAAAGGGGTAAGTGGTAGATTTTCTCTCCTCACTCCCAGGTGGCTTGCGCCACCTCCATTTTACCACATAGTGGCTTGCGCAACCTTAGGAGTTGATGGTGGGCGCCACCCCACAATGTGGCTTGCGCCACATCTGTGAGTGGTGGTGGGCCCACCATTTTTTTTTCTTTTTTTATTTATTTTCTTTTTCTTCTTTTCTTTTCTAATTTCTTTTCTTTTCTTCTTCTTCCATATTTTCTTCATAACTTCTTCTTTTCTTCACATTTCTTCCTTTAATTCTTTTCTTTTCTTTCTTTTGTGAATTAATCCAAGTCACCTGAAAACATAGTAAATGAGATATAAATCGAAGCATAAATCAAATAAAACAAAGGAAATCATAACTAAAATTCATGTAAGTCAAGTCAAATAAACGATATAATTTTGCGTTATCAAACTCCCCCACACTTAAACCTTTGCTTGTCCTCAAGCAAACCATGACTCGTAAGAAAAATAGTTCATACAGATACTCGTCCTAGGGTACCAACTCTACTTCGGTTAAGTTTGTGTCGATAGGTACTTGCTCACACATTAAGGATATCGTAACAACACAATTCCGCTTTTGCGGTCATCAACCTCTATCCTATACAAACCAATCCGAATCATGTCATTATACCTAAGCCTAACTCACTCATCCTTCTTTCGTCCCTTTTCATTCTGGCACAATCACATTAAGCCCGTTATCCTTTCACACTCATGGTAGGATGGCCTGTTAGTGACTATGATCTCATTATCATCATTTTTTTTCTTTTTGCACATTATCTTAAAAATTAATAAAATAAAGGAGTTTGCACCGTTGGGCTAAATGATCGGATGAGGATCACCTAACTTAGAAGGAGTATTTCTTTTCATTCATTCATTTTTTCTTTTCTTAATTTACCTTTTAAGCCTAAGATCATACACTTTTTTGCATCGGCTTCCTACTTAGTGCGTGCTTAGGATGGTGCTGACTGCTAAATAAACTAATTAGGGACTACTAAAGGGGTGAGAACTTAAGGCTATGGCATAATAAGTACTCAAATCGATTTCCATAATTTAGAGGCTCACGGTGTTAAGACGATACCGATCTTGCAGAATTTTCCCAAGTCTCACAATCTAACCTCAATTTCGTCTGTAACCTAAGATTTTCAAAAGAAACACTATTTTTAACTCAAAAATTTTCAAAATATTTGGTATGTCTCAAGAGAATGGGGAAATCGATAGACAACATAAAATCGGCATAAAGACTCGACAGCACATGCACAGACGGACGAAACATTTAAAACAAAAAAAATTTTTAAAATCATGCTAGAAAACAGTAAATTTAACTAGAAAGCGGTAAAATGAAAGCGGGAAATGTTCCTCCCCCACACTTAAACCAAACATTGTCCTCATTGTTTTGATAAAAGGTGGTAGAGGAAGGATAGAACCTGTATGAATACCATTGCGTGCTACCACAGCCAAATTCACTCTGATTCTTCCCTTGTTGTCCCTGTCTTCGCTGGCCACTTCTACTCCGACGTCTTGTACTACCAATTATCTGAATTTGCTGAAACTTCACTTTACCGAAGCCGCTCATCATACTACCTGTTTCCGAAGGAAGTACCTGCAAAAAATGTTAGAAAAATATGGTGCGGTGTGTGCAGGTGGAACCTGACCATGCGAAAAGACAAGGAGAAGGTGAGTTACGAATGGGAGAGATATGCCCTCTCCTATCATACTCAACATTGGTGTCACCACCAGCAGCGACATTCGTAGGAATGCCCGTGGGCACCAGGTCATTTTAAGGGATTGTCATCTAGAGATCTTTCGCCTAAATGTAGCTGAGACGTGACAAGCGATACAATTATTTATTTTCTGCAAACACAAACAATAAAAAGAAAACATTAAATTAAAAGCTCGTGGGTTTCCTCCCTGTCGTAACCCGAAATTTGACCACTCTCTTTTGCTTTTTGCATAAGCATAAGCATTCGCATCGCTGGCATACGCATTCAAACTTTTCTTTATGTGTTCTGGTTGCAGGATATTCGGGTTTTCCAAGCCCGATTAATCATATCCTCACAAGGTCATCACCTCATCAAAACAAGCACAAAATGAAGGTTTTCATACCTATTCATCAATACAAGAGGTGGAAAATCGAAGTCGGGACCACAACACCCTTTTTTAGGCAAATTGGGCATATTTTGGCCTGGTTAATCGATTAACCATTTGCAGTGCAATTGTGCTAATCGATTAACACAGGTAAAATAGGCACAATTTGCTGCTTTTTCATGACAGCACCTTTGCACACATTTTGGTCTTGGATTCTAGCAGCATATGGAATATTCTAGACACCTCTAAACATTTCCAAGCTACTCAATTCATTCCAAGTGCATTTGCTATGATACTTCACTTCAAATCAAGTGCACCATGTTCCTTGTTTTTCAAGTAATGTGGACCTTTGGATGTTGGAATTCACCTTGGGATGGTTACCGAGTTGGTTCTAACTAACCGAGTTAACCGCCTTGACTCGGTGAGTCAAGTCCAACTAACTCCTAACCTAGATCCAAACCCAAAGCTAATTCCAAACCAAATTCCAAACCATCTCATATTCCAAACCTAAAGTCTATATAAACTCACCTCCACTCACTTTTCAATTCCTCAACCATTCTCTACCATTTTTCACCAAGCTTCTCACATTTCACTCTCAATTCTCCCACTTTTTCTCTGATTTCTCTACTCATTCTTCATCTTCATCTCAATTCTTCTCCATCAAACCTCACCAAAAGCTCTTATTCTTGAAGGATAATCACTTTTCACATTGAAAGTGATTAATTCTTGAGCTTAACCTTCATCATTTGGCATTCTTTGGTTGGATTTCTGGAATCACATCTCATTCTACTTCAATCCAAAGGTTTCACACCATTTATTTTGGTGCAAGTTCGATTTCGGTGCATTTTCGCGTTTTTGATCGGTTTCGACGCGTTTCGTCTACAATTCAAGGATCCTCTGGTTTTCTCTAATTTTCTGTACCAAGATCACTTTCCAACATTTACCAAGGCACATCTCAGCCTTGTAGGTTGGTGGATTTCATTCATTTTATCATTTCGATCGTTTTCGTATCGTTTGCGATGTAATTTCGATATTCTTGCATGTGAATTGATTACACTTTTGCTTGATCCTTGATCTTGATTGTTAATTGATGCTTTTGTTGATTATTTGCTGTTTCTAAGCTTGATTTTTTGTGCATAACTGTTTGCCCTAGCATTGGAGTGATTGTACAATAAAAAAGTTGGCCAAAAAGCACTTTTCAAAACTGATTTTCTGCTCCCTGTACAATGTTAATCGATTAACACATTGCAGTGCAATTGTGTTAATTGATTAACCAGTGTTTTTTTTGCACTTTTTCAAGTATTAATCGATTAACACTTTGCAGTGCAATTATGTTAATCGATTAACACTGAACCAGAAGGCCATTTTCTTGCATTTTCAAGTGTGTTTGCCATGCTTTCTTCATTTTAACTTCCATTGATTGTCATGCTTGATTTTATGGATGTTTTTAATGTCATTTCACTTCTGGTTGGAGCATGTTCATGAACTTTCGATGCACATTTTCGATTATTCATGTGTTTCATGTTCTTAGCATTGTATGAACATAGCAATTATTGCACTATCTTTGTTCACATGATGCATGGTTTGTGTGGCATTTTGGTGATCAATTGGCACTGTTTGCACATTCCATTTCAGTTTGCATTAAGTTTATTCTTCATGGATAAACTTAATCTTGTATAATCATTAATTCACTCCTTTTTGCTTTAATGACTTTTCATCCTCTTTGGAAAGTTGTTAGCATGTCTCTCCCTTGATTAATTGATCGAAACCTTGTTTCGATTAATCGATCTTCCCTTTTCCCCTATTTAGGCCTCCTTTAGAGCTTTCTCTCTCATTCCCCCCCCCCCCTCCCCCCGTGGAGTTGGAGTTTCGCGCTGCGCCTTGCATCGGAGCACTGTACAAATTGACGCCGTTATGTTGTCCGTTTCTGTACGCAGGAACACTGTACAACTTGGAGCTGTTGTGCCATCCGGTTCAACTTCCGCATTACACCCTGTGTGTGTTAGGGAAGGAATGAGAAGGGAGAATTCCTACCCCATTCTGACTACTTCAGGTAGGGGACGAATGACCTTGTGCTTGGCTTAGTCATCTCTATCTCCAGGTGGTAATGTGCTTTCCTTCCCCAGTCGAGGTGATCCTTGGTCACTCTTCTCCCTTTGCGATCCCTTTGGATCCTCGATCACTCCTATCTCAATCTCTCTCTTGATCTATCACCATTCTTCTTGGTTACGATCCTATGTTCCTTGTGTTAGCAAGCTTTCTTCGTTTCAATATCCTATGTTCTTCTTGTAATCAATCATTGCTTTTGATTCCCCTGAAGAGTTTCAATTCTCTCTCTTTGGTCCAACATAGTTTTCCTGTCACGACCATATTCCCCAGGAGTTCGCAGCCTTCTCTTGGTTCTTCTCCGTTCTTGGGTTAATCACCTATTCTTGGTTAATCACCCATCTCTTCAGTTAATCACAGTCCGTTTGTTAATCACTGAGCATCCCTTGGGTTAATCACCTATTCTTGGTTAATCACCAGTTTCGTCAGTTAATCACAGTCCGTCTGTTAATCACTGAGCACCTCTTGGGTTAATCACCTTTCTCTTGGTTAATCACCTTTTTCTTCAGGTAACCACAGTTCGTCTGTTAAAATACTGAACCCTTTCGAGTTAATCACCTTCTCTTGGTTAATCACTCACTTTTCTCTACGGTTGATCACAGTCCGTTTGTAAACACCGAATTCCCCGCAGTTGGCAACCTCCTCTTGGTTCGAATACTTGCACCCTAGGGTTAGTAACCTTTCTTTGGTTCAAATACCCTTTCTTCGGTTGAGTACTGTTTGTTCAGTCAGTTTACCGAACCCCTTTGGGTCACGACCTTTGCTCGGTCCTACACCCGTCCTTTGGGTTATGATCATTATTCGGTCCTACACCCACTTTTCTGGTTTATCGCAGTTCTCTCTGCTAAGACCAATGCTTCTCTATCACCACAGAGTTGCAGCCCTTTCGTTCCTCAGTTAACCATTGTTTACCAGTTAATATACCCGAGCCCATTCAGAGTCAAACACCTTTTCTTGGTTCAACACACTCTCTCTTGGTTTATCACAGTCCGTCTGTTGACACCAGCCTCTTTTCCCTACCAGGGTCTTACTCTCTTTCCTTCGGTTAACCACTGCCAGCCAGTTAATATATCGAGTCCTTTTTTTTTTCTCTTGGTTATGACACCATCCCTTTGTTTGGATCCATAGCGGAGTCCTTCCTATTCCCTTTGCTCTTACTTTCTTGGTTTCGACAACAATTCTCTTTGCTATCCCCAGCGAAGTTTCTTTCATTCTTGGTTTTGACACCATTCTTTTCCTATTCTTTTGTGTAAACGCTCTTACTGCGGGGTATTTCCCAGTAGAGATATTCTTTCACTCTTGCTCTTGGTTTTGACACCACTTCTTTTGTTTCTTGTTTCTCCCTTGTTTCCTTTTCCGTTCAGTTCCCCGAACTACGGAAGCTCTGATTCTGAATTCTTCTGAATGTCAGATATGTAGGCATGAGATCGCAATGATCTCGGCAAGCACACTTCCACCTTTCTTCTGTATTCCTCCTTTCTTTCTTTCCTCTTTGTCCCCTGGTTCCATGAACTACGGCGCTCTGACTTCCTCATTGCACTATGAGGGTACGTAGGCACGAGGACCTTGTTCCTCCGCGAGCACTTTCCTTCTTTTATTTCTTTTTCCCCTTTCTCTCTCTCCTTCTTTTAGCTAGAAGCCTTTAGATAGATAACCCATCCAAGCCTAGAAGCAAGCGAAATGGTTCCCGTCGAGTACGACGAATGCGATAGGTGCTAATACCTTCCTTTCGCATAACCGACCCCCCGTTCGCGTTTCTCTTTACCTTGGGTTTTATCGATATTTTCCCTGTCCTTTGGGACTAAATAAAGTTCGGTGGCGACTTTGTTGTATCTTTGAGTGTGCGATTCACTCAGGTAGAAACCAGCCATCTTCAGCTGGCGACTCTGCTGGGGACAGATTGACCTCTTGCTTGTCCATCCCTTGAGGGGTCTCGCCTAGTTTTGTTTGCTTTTCTTGCTTGCTTGGGTGTTTATCTTTAGCGCTTTACTAGCTTTATTTTCTTGCTTTAGCTTTATGTTTATTTACTGCATTTCTTTACTGCTTTGAATATTCATATGCTGCATATTTTGGATATCTGCTGTTTTCTGCTGTTGTTGGGATGGGTAGATATTATTGGAGAGAAAGGTCCTAACACCAGGCCTAGTATACACATAGGTTAGAACGTGGAGAGTCGTGACGCATGCATTTTGCGCGTTGGGATATCACGAGACCCACATCCCAGATCGTGATTCGTTTGAGAATACTCCCGTCCTGTGAGAATTCACTACGGCTGGGGATTTTCATTCTGAGTCCTATGGTTTGGGCGACCTTTTCTAGGGACCACCTTGTTGTGTCTAGATCACACCTATGAGGGGGATGGGTTTTTGCAGGAAAACAAGCAACTTCATACCCTTGTTCTCACGCACGCCAGATTTCTTCACCGACACATCAGATTATGTTGCACTGACACAGATTATATGCAGATATCTGGATTGTTCAGATTTGATTATTCGGGCAGCGTTGGCTTTTTGTTGCTGTGTTGCATATCATTTCATCATGTAAATTAATTTTTGCATGTGCATTTCCAGGTTTTCGAAGGCTTATCTTTTGTTGACATTATCATAGAGATGAGTACTGGTTGTCGTGGCATCTTCAGTTACAAGTTTGTGGAGCCTAAGCTGGGTATTTTGAGAGGTTTGGCATCTTTGTTGGTTGGAGATCACAGAGGGGTTTTCATAGGTACTTATGGTAATCTGTTGACCATCCTCAACACTGAAGTCATCATCACTGCTATTCATACTCTGGTTCAGTTCTACGACCCGCCATATAGGTGCTTCACATTTCAGGATTATCAGCTAGCACCTACACTTGAGGAGTATGCTTATATTCTGGGGGTTGAGATCAAGAAGCAGGTTCCTTATGTTTACACTAGCGGTTGTCCGAAGTTTCATCTTATTGCTGATGTTCTTTGCATTAGTAAGAAAGATGTGGAGGATAATCTCAAGACCAAAGGGAAAGGTATTCGAGGGTTTGCTTCGAAGTTCTTAGTTGACAAGGCCACTACTTTTGCTAAGGATGGAAACTGGAAGGCTTTCAACGCCGTTCTTGCTTTGCTGGTATATGGGATTGTCTTGTTCCTGAAAATGGAGGATTTTGTAGATCAGGCTGCCATCAGCATTTTATTGTCCAAGAATCCTGTTTCGACGCTTCTTGCTGATACCTACCATTCTATTCATTCTAGGAATGAAAAGAAGAAGGGAAACATTGTCTGTTGTGCTCCTTTTTTGTACCGATGGTTCATGTCTCACCTTCCACAGAAGGGTCCCTTTGTTGAGAATAAGGATAATCTCAAGTGGTCTCAACGAATCATGTCTCTTACCGCTGATGATATTTCTTGGTATTCTCGAGTCTTCGACAACATTCCGATCATTCTTCATTGTGGGAAATTCTCCAATGTGCCTCTCTTGGGTGCAAAGGGTGGAATTAACCACAATCCGGGAATGGCTTTCTGACAGTTGGGATACCCTATGGTTGACAAACTTGATCCTGAGGTAGTGGAAGAGTTCATATTTCATGAAGGGGTTGATGACATGGGTTTGCTGAAGAGGTTTAGTGCCGCTTGGACTCAGATTCATCTCGAAGGAAGAGCCTATTTGGGTAAGAAGAATTGCATAGCCAAGGAAGCTTACACACTTTGGGTCAAAGAGCGCGTCAAAGAGATTTTGTTGCCTTTCTCTCCTGAGCCTTCCATGAATGCCAAGCCTCCTGAACTTGACATTGTTCCTCCATCTGAGGTCGATCAACTCAAGCTGATTATTGAGAAGTTGAAGAAGGAGAATACTGATCTTCGTCTCAACCTTGATAGAGTCACTTCCGAGAAGGATAGCCTACAGATTGAGCTCCATCAGAAGCGCAAGCGCATGCTCAAAGAGGTGGAGGTTGAACAGAACAAGCGTAGGAAGGTGGGTGATGCTTTGAAGAGCACCTATGAGGGACTTGCTTCAAAGAAGAGACAACTCGCCGATGCTCATTATCAAGCCTACAAAGAGGAGCTGAGCTATAACAAGCAACTTGAAGAGCTTCGAGGAAAGTTATCCGAGTTCAAGACGAAGTGGCAAAGTGAACAAGACCATGCTAATCAGTTACAAAGGACTTTTCCCAATGTTAAGATAAGCTCGACAAAGTCTTCGGTGAGATTCAGAAGCTGCAAGATCAAGCACATCAGATCCAAGAACAGATTAGTGAGCTCAACACAGAGAGCACTCATTGGGAGCATCAAAGCCGTCATCTACAGAACCTCCTGGATCAGAAAGAGGCCTTTCTTCAGGATATGCTTCAGGGACCTAATCATTCTTTCCTGCGCAACCTCATGAAGGATGCGAAGTATTGGAATGAGAGGCATGGTCGTCTAGCCAGATTTGCTGAGAATGCATTGGAGGACCTACCAGGGTTGTTGAGGGATGCGTATGCTGATGCATTGCCGCACCGGCTTCCTTGGGCAGTTTTTCATTTCTTATCTGTGTGTAGGGTGGTATTTGATAGGATCCGTGCGGATTTTGTTGTAGCCCAAAAGGCAGATATTTGACATGTATTCGACTTGTATTTCTTTCTCTATTGAATGAATGAATGAAGATGCTTGTTCACTCTATCTTTTTTTCCTTTACTTGTATGCTTTATGATTATTGTCAACAAAGATAAGTTTAAGAATTCCTGGAATTTAAAACTTTATTTTTGCATGCATATCATACATTCATCTGCATACATATGCACGCCCCTTCATCCGAAACTGCTGCTCATCCTTGTCTGCATTCCTTGTAGCAAGACGACGACTCGACATCGGTATTTTACTCGCTCAAGCAAATCCAGAATCATGGCTGACTTCGAAGCTGAGAACGCTGCATACAAGGAAACTCTGGCATAATTCCAAGGTCGGATGGATCAGTTCCAGACGAACATGGATGTCATTATGGAGCTCCTTCGTGCTCAGAGGGATACTGCTGCTACTGCCACTGTTGTTGCAATGACTACCGATGCAACTGTTGTCACTCCTGTGACTGTTCCTCCTGTTGTTACGGATACTCATGCTGTTATTGTTCCTTTTCTTGCTAGAGTTGAAGTGCCAGTTGAGCCTGTGAATCAGCCTGCTGTTCAGGCTAGTTTGAACCAGATGCCCACTGGTTTTCCTTGAGGCATGCCTCTGAATTACACTCCTCAGATTGCAAATAATGGTAGTGCCTTCATTCCATATCAGCCTTTCGTTGCACCCATGCCTAATGGGAATGCTGCCGCCTATCCATGGGTCATGCCTACTCCAGTCCCGCCTCCAGTGGTGAATGATGATCCTGAGAATCTTCAGGCTCAAACTCATCAAACTGCCGGATTGGTTGATACTGAAACTCCTAATGATGAAGAGCATGTGTATAGGGGTCCTCCTATTCATGTTCTGGTTTCGTCTCAGACTGCTCAAACTACTGTTCCGAATGCTCATCTTGGGATGTTCTATCCTGGGGCATCTTCCTCAGTTGCTGTGATGCCTCCTCCGAATTATCTGTATGGTGTTCCGATGGGTCAGAATGCTGGTCAGATGGTTAATCCGGGTTTGGCGTATCCTTCTTAGTTTGCTACTCCGCAAGTGAATGCTCATGCCGCTTCTCAGTTGCCAAATCCTCAGATTCTTGTCAGGCTCACTAATCAGAATAGATCGGTTGACTACAAGTTGTTGGAAGACCGTATCAGAGCTATCGAAGGGTTCTCTGCTTTTGGTATGGAAGGCAAAGACTTGTGTTTGGTTCCAAATGTTGTGCTGCCGCAGAAATTCAAGATACCTGATTTGCCAAAGTATAAAGGTTTAAGCTGTCCGCGTAGTCACATCACTATGTACTGCAGGAAGATGGCATCCCATATTGATAATGATGAATTGCTAGTTCATTGTTTTCAAGATAGTTTGTCTGGCGCTTCATTGGATTGGTACATGGGCCTAGAGCGCAGCAAAATCCATACTTGGAGGGATCTATCTGAAGCGTTCGTGAGACAATACAAGTATAACCTTGATCTGGCGCCAACTAGATTACAATTGCAGAATCAATCCCAGCGCTCAGCTGAAACATTCAAGGAGTATGCACAAAGATGGTGTGAGATGGCATCTCGTGTGCGACCGGCTCTCTCTCATAATGAGTTGGTTGACATCTTTATGAGTACACTGCAAGGATCTTACTATGAGAAAATGGTGGGTAGTTCTTCATCGAGTTTTGCTGATGTTGTGACGATTGGTGAACGGATTGAGAATGGTTTGAAGACGGGAAAGATTCCTGGAACTGCTTCCCAGCAGCCGGCCACTAGGAAGTCTCAGAACAGTCATTCCAAGAAAAAGGAAGGTGAAGCCAACGTTGTGACAGCTCAAGTCTCTCCTCAGTATCAAGCTCCCATGGCTCCCTTGCCGTACTATCTGTATCCGTACATTGCTGCTGCACAGTATCAACAACCTCCATATCAGTATCATCTGCAACAACCAGTTCAGAATGCTCAGAATCAGCAACAGAATCAACAGAACAAAAATCAGCAAAATCAAAACCGTCAGAACAGGAACAATCAAGGAAACCGTAAGCGTCCGAATTTCGATAGAATTCCGGTGTCATACACGGAACTGTTCCCTTATCTGGTTCACCAAGGGGAAATTGTCCCCAAGCAGATTGCACCTGCAATTCCTCCATTTGGCCCGAAGCATAACCCAAATGCTTCTTGTGCCTATCATGCTGGATACATAGGACATGCAACAGAGGATTGCTTTGTTTTTAAAACTAAGGTTCAGGAACTCATTGATAAGAAGGTTCTGACTTTTGTTGAGGAAGGACCCAACATTCAGAGTAATCCGTTTCCGAATCACGGTGGACCTGCAGTTAACATGATTGAGGATAATTACAGGGCTGAATTGATCATGGATGTCGATGAGGTAAAGACTCTGATGTCTGTGGTTTTCAAGAAATTGAAGGAACATGGGTTGTTGAAAGGTTTGCATGGTAAGTGTCAGATTTGTGACGATAATCCCAACCAGTGTCGAAGGCTGAAAGGTTGTGTCCAGATTCTGATGAACCGTGGTGAAGTGCAATTTGCCAAATCTAAACCTATTGAGGAAGTTGTTGCTATTGAGCCGTTCACCATCGTCTATAGGAAAGTTCCTGTGGAATCCCCTAAACAGAAGAAGGTGCAACCCATCGTTGTTTACCCGCCAAAGCCATTTCTGTATCAGAATTCTAAGGAGGTACCTAGGAAGTATGGGTCTACTGTGTTTTTTGGAGGTCAAGAGATAAGGTTCGCCGAATCATAGATCGTGAATGTTACAGCCGGTGGAGGTATGACTCGTAGTGGACGAGTATTTGCTCCGAAGGTCACCACGAAGCCTGTGCAAATTCTAACTGTTGTTTCTCCCAAAGAAACGTCTGCATCTGCAACCCCTGCTGTTCAACAAGGGGCATCTTATGCTGCTATTCCAATGCCGACTATCCCATCTGAGGATGTTTCAAAGAGCAAGGAGACCCTTGATGATCAAGAGTTCCTTAAGTTGATCAAGAAAATTGACTTTAAGATTGTGGATCAACTGGGTCAGACTCCCTCGAGGATCTCAATTTTGTCCTTACTCATGAGTTCGCCTGCGCACAGATCAGCTTTGTTGAAAGTGTTGAACAGTTCCCATGTCATGCAAGATATATCCGTCGTCGAATTCGATGATGTTGTGGCCAACATAACTGCAAGTCGGTATTTGGGTTTTAATGAATCAGAATTACCTCCTGAAGGAGCTTCCCATAATAAAGCACTGCACATATCTGTAACCTGCACAGACATCCTGTCATCTCGTGTTCTAGTGGATACCGGTTCTTCTCTCAATGTGATGCCTAAGGGCATGTTGAGTAAATTACCAGTGGAAGGAATCGAGATGAGACCAAGTGCCTTAGTTGTTAGAGCCTTTGACGGTTCTCGAAGATAGGTCATTGGAGAAGTGGATTTACCCATCAATATTGGGCTGCATTTGTTTACCATTACCTTCCAAGTGATGGATATTCATCCAGCGTATAGTTGCCTATTGGGTCGTCCATGGATCCACGCGGTAGGGGCAGCTACATCCACTTTACATCAGAAGTTGAAATTCATGTTTGACATTCAACTTGTCATTGTCTGTGGTGAAGAGGATTTGATTGTAAGAGAGTTATCACCTTTTCGATACGTCGAGACCGAAGAAGGCATAGCTGAGGTGCCGTTGCAGTGTCTCGAATTCGAAGACGTCAGCTCTGCTTCAACTAGTCAAAGTAGATCACCACAATTGACTTTAGCATCTGCTAAGAATGCTAAAGAGACCATCGATAGAGGTGCCTTGCCAAGATGGGGGCACGTGATTGATGTGGTTGAGAAGCATAATCGTTTTGGATTGGGGAATCATCCTGGTCGTCAATCTGGTTCCTCTGATCAGAAATAATGCAACTTTGTCAAGTTCCACAGCGCGGGTTTCCAGCAGGGTGACATCGTGGCAGCTGCTGATGATGCTGGTCCCAGTAATTAGATTTCAAGCTTTGTGCGCAAATGTCCATCTGGTTTCAAGCTCAACAATTGGACATCTACCGTGATTCCTGTGGTTTTTCCATATAACATGTAATACATTTTCTTTCTCGTTCCCTCGTCCTCGCCCGAGACGAGTGGACAACTTGTAAAGGGCCTCACAATTTTGCAATACTATGTGATCAATAAATGAAAGTTTTTGCATTCAAAATCATGCTCTATTTTCTTTCTTTATTTTACTTTTTCACAAAACAAATGGCAAAAGTTTCGTTTCCTTTTCACTTTTAAAATAGCTCATTCTAAACATATTCATAAACATGCAGAACTAATAAAAGCATTGATAACAACATGGTAAACATCCATTGTGATTCTGGAATTCCAATTAACCAAGCCGAAGAAGATGGTAAGGAAGATTGTGAATTACCGGGTGAACTGGCAAGGCTCCTTGAGCACGAGCATAGAGAGATTCATCCACACAAAGAGCCAGTAAAAGTTGTCAATCTTGGTACTGAGGAGGTCAGAAGAGAAGTCAAGGTTGGTGCCTCCCTCGCTGAACATGTACACTCTGAGTTGGTCAAGTTATTGAAAGAGTATGTTGATATCTTCGCCTGGTCCTATCAAGATATACCTGGGTTGGATACCAACATCGTTGAACATCACTTGCCACTCAAGCCCGGATGTCCTCCTGTCAAGCAGAAGCTCAGGAAGACTAGACCTGACATGGCACTCAAAATCAGAGAAGAGGTAAGGAAATAGCTTGACGCTGGGTTCCTAGTCACTTCCGAGTATCCTGAATGGATTGCCAACATCGTCCCGGTTCCCAAAAAGGACGGCAAAGTCAGAATGTGTGTGGATTATCGAGATCTCAACAAGGCAGACCCAAAGGATGATTTTCCTTTGCGTCATATTGATGTTTTGGTAGACAACACAGCGCAGGTCTCTGTCTTTTCCTTCATGGACGGTTTTTCAGGATATAATCAGATCAAGATGTCCCCAACTGACATGGAGAAGACTACTTTTATCACGCCATGGGGTACATATTGCTACAAAGTCATGCCATTTGGTCTAAAGAATGCAGGGACAACATACCAGCGTGCCATGACAACCATCTTTCATGATATGATTCATAAAGAGTGAAATTCTGGTACAAATATGTGATGTTACGTGTGATGTCACAACAACACACTCTGCAATGGACAATGTAAAACAACAGAAGAGCACACAAAGAATTGTTCACCCAGTTCAGTTAAACAACTTACTCTGGGGGCTACCAAGCCAGGAAGGAAATTCACTATCCGTAGAATTAAATTACAGACTCAACAGCCCAGTTGACATCTCCTAAACTTAATCTCTACCTAATGAACTTTCTACCTAAGAGACCACTTAGGTATGAGAACACTACTCACTTCCTAAAACACCTCAAAGATCACACTTTGAGAAACACCTTGATCCTGCTTACAAGCTTTGATCAAGTAACAGCACTCTCTTGCTTCACAGCTCTAAGAGAGTACACCTTACAACTCACCAATTCAACCTAGAATGGTTTACAAAATACTCGTACAAAGACAATGATTGACACTCAGTCTAGGCTCTCTATCTTCTGTACTTTCTTCAAAGGATTGATGCGCTTTATATAGCTATTTGATTTGGGCTAGGACCTGCTACAATATCTGACCTGATTTGTTATTTAAAAATTGAATCTTCAAAACAAATTTTCTCTCAAAATCTTCTTAAATCTTCAGCCTTTAAACACTCCTACAAATCTGCATCAAATCTGTTTGCAACAAAAAATATCTCCTCCAAGATATTCACATCCAATAACTCTAACAGCTCTCCCAAAATCCAGCTAATACGCTTAACCCTAAAAACATCTCAAACCTGATGTTTTAATGATCTGCATATCTGATGTCATGACATCGCATGTGACATCAGACTTCAAAACTTCAACAACTTAAACACTTAACATTATCCAATGTTAAGACATCACCCATGTGACATCAACATTGAACAACTTTGTTTTACCAAAATTCTAGCCAATCCAAGAACTAACAATCTCCCCCTTTGGCTAATTTTTGCTAAAACAATCTCTGCAACATCAGAGACTTCAGCAGCGGATAAAAACTGAAAAATGTTAAAAACTCCTAGCAACACTCCTTCAAAACACTCCTACTTCAAAATGCTGCACATACTCCATCAGCTCAGCAAAGGGTCAAGCTCCCCCTCAAAACCAGAACCAACATACAGCTGCACACACACTCTCCCGCTCAACTTCTGCACCACATCAGAAACAGGATTCACAACCACACCTTGGTTTGGCTAACTCTCCCCCTTTTTAGCCATAATTGGACAAACACCTACTAACTACCAGTTAGTCCTAAGCTAGCTCTCATTGTTAGTCTAAAGTCAGCATTAAAGACAAGACAAATCATAGAACAAAAACATAAAAAACGCTTAAAAAGCCACAATATTCAGAATACATAACAAGCACACTAAGTGCAGAAGCAAAAATAAATTTCAAAAGGATAAAATAGCTAAAGAAACAACAATTTAATCTTCATCAGCATCAGGGCCATCAGAACTGGCTACAACATCTTCATCCTCAGTGTTAGGGTCACCATCTTCAGAATTTGATCTTTCAACATTGTTCTGGAAATCATCATTTTGGCTAGCATTGACTGCTTCATCTTCTTTTTTTGCCAATCTCAGAGTCATGAGAAGTTTTTCAAATTTTAGCTTTCTTTCACTACTCACTCTGATGACTTCATCCAACTCCTTGCAAGCCTCCTCCAATTCTGAAATCAACCCAGTTTTGGCAGGTGGCTGTTGTGATGTTGAAGCTGATGTCTTGACAATGTCAGGGACATGCTTCCCTTCAAACAGCTTATAGTGGATTGATAAGGCAGATTCTCTCTTACACACCATATCAGATTGATGAAGAATCTCAGGATGTTGTGACAAGATGATCCCACAAATGAGAGAGGGAAAGGCAATAGGCATCTTCACTGCATTTGTAGAAGCATGCTTGACAGTCTGATCATATATATAAGCCCCATAATCAAATAACCTCTTTGTCCCAACAACATAGATCAATTTTACCAATCCAACAGAGATAGTTGTCTTGTGATTGGTAGGGACCCAATTAGCTGCTCCTATTCTGTGCAGAACAGCATATTTGACACTTAACAAACTGGCAGAAAATTTTCCTTTCAGAGGCCAGACTTTCACTTGCCCTGTTGTGATTTCCTTGCACACAGCATTGTCTGTTTCTTCTAACTCTCTATACTCCTGCTCATCCCTTCCTTGGTAAGTGTTAATTACCTCAGGAGAAAAGTTTACACATTGACCTCTCACATAAACCTTCCTAAAATCCATATTTCTACTGTCATTAATAGCCATAGGAATGTTGACAATAAATTCCTTGACTAATCCATCATAGCAAATCTAATCAATTCAATGACTTCCTTAAGATCCAAGGCATCTCCACCAAGTTCTCTCTCCAGTGCTAGTCTTCTCTGACAGACAAATTTCCAAATGGATGCACTGCTAGCATAGTGGAATGAAATATTGTCAACAGGGATATCAGGAATCTTATCAGCAATTCTCTTTAATATAGACCTTCTCACAGGTGTGATGTCTTGAGCATCATCCTCAACATCAAATTCAGACTCTGAATCCTCCCTCACCTTTCTCTTTTTGGATTTCACAGCAACTTTGCTCCATGACTTGGTTGGACCAACAACAGAAGCCTTTTTCTTCTTGCCTTCAACTGTCATCCTAGGAGAAGATTCCACTGTCTCTCCTTTTCTTGTCTTCAATCTATTGTCAATCCCAGGGACAGCTTTTCCAATCACTTCATTATCAGAAATATCAATTACATCCACCTTATCAGTATTCTTCTTTTCACTAGGGCTAGCTCCAACATCCCTATCAGGCGATGTTCTGACATTGGTTTCAACATCTTCTTCAACATGAACACCTTCTTCTTCAACACCTACTTCAGCATCTTCAATGACAGACATAGCCAGTATGTGAAGATTGGTATCCGCATGCTGCATGTCATCCTTTTCAGCTGACATTTGTCTAAGGGGAATAGAAATGCCTTTTACAGATAATCCCTTATCTAAAATTTTGGTGGCAATCTGATTAAGACTGCGATCAACATCAAACCTCTCTTCAACAGCTTGAGGGGTAGAAGACCCAGATGCATATTTCTCTTGAAAAATAATGCTAGTGACTAACCTCCTAGTTTCATTATCATCAATTTTAGATGTAGGCCTTTTGGGTTGAAGTTTGGAAGGTCTTGACTTACCAGATTCAGGAACCATCATGGAGATGGGTGCTACATTCAAAGCTTCTTCAGCAGAACCCTCGTTCGTCAAAACCCTAGCTTTATCTCGAGATGAACTTTGTGAAGCAGATTTCTTAGATGGAGATGATATATGTTTTGACATTGTTCCTGTGAAGCACTTGAGGATCAGGGAAGGATTGCTACTTTTGTTGATGGAGAAGGAGACGAACAGTCTAAGGGTATGGTGTTTGATGAAGCGTGTGATAGCTACAATAGGAAATGATGGCCTAAAGTATGGAGCCTAATTTTTTGGATCACTTAAATGCCCATCAATGAGTTTCTCCCTCCAAAATAACTTTCCTTTTAAATTTTTAAAAGAATTCACACCATAAGTTATTAACCCTAATTGACCTTTCAACATGCTCAGACTTTCACACTTAATGTTACAGTCTGATGTCACAACATCAACCTTAACATCATTAGATGATCTGACCTCTTGAGGTACCCATTGATAACAATTATCTCTGGATCTGACTCCCTTCATAACAACCTCATTCTTCTCATTAGTCACCAAACACTCATCTTTAGTGTAGCTGACTTTGTATCCTTCATCACAAAGCTGACTTATGCTAATCAAATTAGCACTCAAACCTTTGACAAGAAGCACATTGTCAAGATCAGGTCCATCATGACACTTCACTTTTCCAACACCTTTTACCACCCCTTTCTCTCCATTTCCAAAAGTAACATCAATTGAGGAGCAAGAATTGACATTCACCAATTGGTTTTTGAATCCAGTCATGTGCTTTGAACAGCCACTGTCAAAGTACCATCCATCCTTAGCAGAATGTCTATCTGATGTGTGAGCCAATAGACATGTAACCTCAGCTTTAGGAACCCATTTTTTAACAACCTTAGTCCTGTTCTCCTTCTGTCTAGGTTGAGGGACAGATTTGGGATATCCATGCAGTTTAAAGCAAGAAAACTGCATATGACCAAATCTTCCACAATAGAAGCACCTTACTCTCTCTTCTCTGAAGTTGTTAAACTTCCTGCCACCTTGATGATGAAACTGCTGTGGCTGCCATCCATAGTACTGGTGCTGTCTTCTTCCATAGTTTGCCTGTCTTTTGTAGTGAGGATTCTGTCTCTTAGGCTGTCTTCTATGATAATGTGGCTTCCTTCTACCATAAAAATGAGGCACAACATTATTATATCCAAAGCCATACATATTCCCATGATGTTGAGACATCTGATGGAACATGTTAAACCTAGAGGCCTGCATGCTCCTATGGTATTGAGGAGGCATATACTGCCTAGCTCCAGAAGTATGAACCTTCTTTTGATGAGGACCATGAGCATACCTTTTCCCAACATTTTGAGGCTGTTGGTGAGAAACCTGCTTGGGTTTAGGATTATGTCTCTTTTTGTTATGTTGAGACATTGGTTGAGACATGTCCTTTTTGGTTCCTGAAGTACTAGCTTCAGCAGAAACCTTCTCCTCAACAACAAATCCTAAGCTAGATTTGTCTCCTGCTACCTTTTCTGCCTGAAGGATCTTATCAAGAGTATCAGATCCACTGTTCAACATTCTAACAGATTTTTTCATTTGATCAAGTTGAGATTTAACCAACAAGACTTCATTTTCAAGATCAGCTTTAACAGTCTCAAGTTGAACAATTTGTTTCTTTTGTTTCTCACTTTCTTGACAAATCTCTGCACTCCTCAGACATAACTCTTGATAGGAGGCTGCTAACTCCTCAAAAGTCAGTTCCTCATTACTTGATTCTCTATCAGACACACATGTCCCTGTCA
Organism: Lathyrus tuberosus; assembly: GCA_022829125.1. Classification (NCBI taxonomy): domain Eukaryota; kingdom Viridiplantae; phylum Streptophyta; class Magnoliopsida; order Fabales; family Fabaceae; genus Lathyrus; species Lathyrus tuberosus. Next base: position 15,430,138 of record JALAZF010000054.1, read on the forward strand.
ATGCTCTGACATGCTTGGCTGACTCTTCTTCACTTTCACTATCAGTATCAGACCAGGAAACAATCATGCTCTTCTTCTGCTTCTTAAGGAATGTAGGACATTCTTTCTTGACATGCCCATAACCTTCACACTCAAAGCATTGGATCCCTTTGTCTTGAGCAGTCTTCTCTTCATCCTTTTATTTTGACTTCCTGATGTCAGAGGAGATGTTCTTAACATTAGGTTTGTAGTTTCTATTCATTCTCTTGAACACCTTGTTGAACTGTCTTCCCAGCATAGCAATAGCCTGAGATAGCTCCTCCTGAGATTCAACACCAATCCCTTTCTTCTCTTCTTGAGTATTAGATACCAAGGCTACACTCTTGGTCTTCTTTTCAGGTTCCTCTTCATTGAACCCTAACTCAAAAGTTTGAAGAGATCCAATTAGCTCATCAACTCTCATTTTGCTGATGTCTTGAGCTTTTTCAATTGCAGTCACCTTCATCTTATATCTCTTGGGAAGGGACCTAAGGATTTTCCTCACCAGCTTTTCTTCAGTCATCTTTTCTCCAAGAGCACTAGAGGCATTAGACACCTCAAGAATACTCATATGAAAGTCATGAATAGTTTCATCTTCCTTCATCTTTAGACTTTCAAACTTTGATGTCAGAAGTTGAAGTCTTGACATCTTAACCTTTGAAGTTCCTTCATGAGTAGTCTTCAAGATGTCCTAAGCTTCCTTAGCAACTTCACAAGTATTGATCAACCTGAATATGTTCTTATCAACTCCATTGAAAATAGCATTTAAAGCTTTGGAATTACCAAGGGCAAGCTCATCTTCTTCCTTGGTCCATTCTTCTTCAGGTTTCAGTTTTGAGCTGCCTTCTTTTTCTTTCCCAGCATCATCTTTCTCAACAACAACAGGGGCTTTCCATTCTTTTATGATAGCCTTCCAAACCCTGCTGTCCAAGGATTTCAAAAAGGTAATCATACTTGGCTTCCAATAATCATAATTAGAGCCATCCAAAATAGGGGGTCTATTCACAAATCCACCAACTTCCTTGTCCATCTTTACCAGAAAGTATCAGCCCTAGATCTCACCCAGATACAGAGCAGGATGCCTGCTCTGATACCAATTGAAATTATGGTACCAGATATGTGATGTTACGTGTGATGTCACAACAACATACTCTGCAATGGACAATGTAAAACAACAGAAGAGCACACAAAGAATTGTTCACCCAGTTCAGTTAAACAACTTACTCTAGGGGCTACCAAGCCAGGAAGGAAATTCACTATCAGTAGAATTAAATTACAGACTCAACAACCCAGTTGACATCTCATAAACTTAATCTCGACCTAATGAACTTTCTACCTAAGAGACCACTTAGGTATGAGAACACTACTCACTTCCTAAAACACCTCAAAGATCACACTTTGAGAAACACCTTGATCCTGCTTACAAGCTTTGATCAAGTAACAACACTCTCTTGCTTCACAGCTCTAAGAGAGTACACCTTACAACTCACCAAATCAACCTAGAATGGTTTAAAAAATACTCGTACAAAGACAATGATTGACACTCAGTATAGGCTCTCTATCTTCTGTACTTTCTTCAAAGGATTGATGCGCTTTATATAGCTATTTGATTTGGGCTAGGACCTGCTACAATATCTTACCTGATTTGTTATTTAAAACTGAATCTTCAAAATAGATTTTCTCTCAAAATGTTCTTAAATATTCAGCCTTTAAACACTCCTACAAATCTGCATCAAATCTGTTTGCAATAGAAAATATCTCCTCCAAGATATTCGCATCCAATAACTCTAACAGCTCTCCCAAAATCCAGCTAATACGCTTAACCCTAAAAACATCTCAAACCTGATGTTTTAATGATCTGCATATCTGATGTCATGACATCGCATGTGACATCAGACTTCAAAACTTCAACAACTTAAACACTTAACATTATCCAATGTTAAGACTCAATGTTAAGACATCACCCATGTGACATCAACATTGAACAACTTTGTTTTACCAAAATTCTAGCCAATCCAAGAACTAACAAAGAGATTGAGGTTTACGTGGACGATATGATTGCCAAGTCCAAAACTAAAGATGATCACTTGGTTCATCTGAAGAAGCTGTTTGACAGACTCCGGATGTTTAGATTGCGGTTGAATCCTGCGAAGTGCACCTTCGGAGTTCGATCTGGTAAACTGTTGGGCTTTATTGTGAGTCAGAAAGATATTGAAGTTGATCTTAATAAGGTACGGGCAATTCAGAACATGCCGCCTCCCAAAACAGAAAAAGAAGTCCGTGGCTTTCTGGGCAGACTTAATTACATCTCAAGATTCATTTCTCATTTGACGGCTACTTGTGAACCAATGTTCAAATTGCTAAGGAAAAACCAATCGGTTGAATGGAATAATGATTGTCAGGAAGCATTTGACAAAATAAAACAATACTTGCAAGAACCACCGATCTTAGTACCACCGGTTCCTGGTAGGCCTTTAATCATGTATCTCACTGTTCTCGATGAATCAATGGGATGTGTATTGGGTTAGCATGATGACACTGGCAGAAAAGAAGATGCAATTTACTATCTGAGCAAGAAGTTCACTGATTTTGAGACCAGATACTCACTCTTGGAGAAAACTTGTTGTGCTCTGGTCTGGGCTGCTCGACGCCTACGACAATACATGATTTGTCATACTACTTTGTTGATATCCAAAATGGATCCAATAAAGTACATATTTGAAAAGCCTGCTGTCTCTGGAAGGATTGCTCGGTGGAAAATGTTGTTAACTGAGTATGATATCCAACATGTTACCCAGAAAGCAATAAAAGGGAGTGTCTTGTCTGACTACCTTGCTCATCAACCTGTAGAGGATTATCAACAAATGAAGTTTGACTTTCCCGATGAGGATGTTCTGTTTATCAGAGATTATGAGACTCCAGACCCTGATATAGGACCCGAACCAGGGGCGCGATGGACGCTCGTGTTCGATGGCGCCTCCAATTCTAAAGGTCGTGGAATCGGTGCTATCCTCATCTCTCCAACAGGTTTTCACCTTCCCTTCACTGCTAGATTATGCTTTGCATGCACCAACAATATGGCTGAACACGAAGCATGTATCTACGGTATTGAAGCGGCAATTGAGATGAGAATCAAGATTCTTGAGGTCTATCGGGATTCCAAGCTGGTTCCGTACCAACAACACATAGCGAAGTTGATTCCTTACTTTGATGAGATCACTTTTCATCATATTCCCAGAGAGGAAAATCAACTAGCTGATGCTCTTGCCACTCTAGCATCCATGTTCAAGGTCAAGTGGAAGAATGAAGCTCCTCATATCCGCATTGATCACTTGAACGAACCAGCACACTGTTTAGCAATCGAGGATGAGTCTGATGACAAGCCTTGGTTCTACGACATCAAAAGATATATGGAAAAACAGGAATATCCCGAGGGTATCACTATCACAAACAAGAAGGCTCTTAGACGGTTTGCGCCAAATTCTTCTTAAGTGGTGGTATACTGTACAAGAGGAATTGTGATTCCGTGTTACTTAGATGCGTGGATAGACACGAAGCAAACACGATCATAAGGTCCATACATGAGGGCTGCGAGGGTGTACATGCTAAAGGTCCTGCTATGGCTAAGAAGATCCTTCGGGCTGGGTATTACTGGACAACAATGGAGGTAGATTGTTATAAATTTTCCAAAAGATGTCACAAGTGCCAAATCTACGGAGACAAGATACATGTGCCTCCAACTCCATTGAATGTTTTGACTTCACCTTGGCCATTTTCTATGTGGGGTATAGATATGATTGGAATGATCGATCCGAAGGCTTCCAACGGTCATCGATTCATTCAAGTTGCTATCGACTACTTCACCAAGTGGGTTGAAGTTGCTTCTTATGCAAACGTTACACGACAAGTGGTTGCTAGATTCATCAAGAAAGAGATAATCTGTCGTTATGGCATTCCTAGCAACATTATCACGGACAATGCAAGCAACTTGAATAACAACATGATGAAGGAGTTATGTCAAGAATTTAAGATCGAGCACCACAACTCTTCACCATATCGGCCCAAGATGAATGGCGCCGTTGAAGCAGCAAACAAAAACATCAAGAGGATCGTCCAGAAAATGGTCAAGACTTACAAGGATTGGCATGAAATGCTTCCCTTTGCACTGCATGGCTACAGAACTTCAGTTCGCACTTCTACTCGGGTAACTCCGTATTCGCTCGTGTATGGTATGGAGGCAGTTTAACCCATCGAAGTCGAAATTCCTTCGCTCAGAGTCATCATGGAAGCAGGTCTTGACGAAGCCGAATGGGTTCAATCCCGGTACGACGAGCTGAATCTCATCGAAGAGAAGCGCCTTGCAGCCATTTGTCATGGTCAATTGTATCAGAGATGCCTCAAGCGAGCTTTTGACAAGAAAGTTCTCCCTCAAACGTTCTGGGAAGGCGAACTCGTGCTCAAGAGATATTCACCTATTCACTCCGATCCACGAGGCAAGTGGACTCCCAACTACGAAGGACCCTTTGTTGTCAAGAAGGCCTTCTTAGGCGGAGCCCTGATCCTCACCACAATGGATGGGGAGGAGTTGCCATCGCCCGTGAACTCCGATACAGTCAAAAAATATTATGCCTGAAAAAAAATGGACAAGAGTCCGCTAGATTGACATCCGCAAGGACAATCTAGGCAAAAATGGACGTCCCGATGGACCAAAAAAAGAAATGTCCATGCAAAAGTTAGGGACAATGAAAAAAAACAATAATAGCCCGTTAAGTCGAAAACCCGAAAGGGCGACTTAGGCAAAAATGGGCATCCCGGTGGACCAAAAAAATGTGAAAACATGTCCAGGCAAAAATTAGGGATAAAGGCATTGACTGTGAACACTTGAGCCTCTTTTCCTCACGGCTAGACCTCAGACGGTAACAGAGCACTCCAATCATCATCGACAGGTGCAAGGCGTTGGCACCCAGACTTACAGTGGATGATGGCCAATGTTGTAATCAATGCAAAGCATAATTTCCCTTTTCCATTTACATTTGTTTTTCAATTTTATTACAAACTTCCTCATCAAGGATTTTGCATCCTTGTACACACTCTATGTACAAAAATTTCACATTCAATAAGAGGCATTCTTTATTATCTCAATTTGTTTTCATTCCAGTATTTTGTTTGCAAAATAAACAATTATTTGTGATCACATAATACTAAAAAACGTTGAGAACAATAAAAAGCTAAATCCACCGAGAAATCAATATGCATTGCATGTGTTACTGGTAACTCCTGCATGATAATCGGTAATATCCCTTGGTAAGCCTAACGCCTGACCGACAATGTTGGGATTCTATGAAGAAGTTGTTGCCTTCTCAGCAGTTCCTCAGCAGAGTCATCATTCTCCCCAGCAGGTTGCCAAGGTGTTCCCCAGCAGAGACGATTTGTTCACTTTCCCCAGCAAGGGTTGTGCATCTTCTCCAAATGACTAGGAACTATCTGTCACCAGCAGCAGTGGTTTCTCCTCAGCTGAGTCAACATGATTCGGAAACTTCTTTTCCCCACGCCGAGCCAGCCTTGATAGAAAGGATTGATTTGATTCTTTCATCCCCAACAGAGACAACCATGGTGATTTAGAAACCTGAGATGTTCTCAGTTTCTTTCCCCGGCGGAATCATCATCCTTTGTGAACTCTCTTCTCCAACAGAATTTGTCTTTATCTGCAGGTCCTCTCCCCGACCGAGGGTGTTGAAGTCGTTTTGCTACGGTTTCTGCCTAATCACTTCTCATTGTGCCTCATCTTGAGCCTTTGCATTGCATGATATCAAGCATCATGTAGAAACGCATACATAGCATATGCAGCGATCATACTCCCTCTTTTTATTGCCTGACTTATCCCCCAGTAGATTTTCAGCTATCCTTGCACTTATCAACCTTCAAACACTTTCAACTCTTCTTTTGTCGCCATCGGCCAAATTCTCGAACTACTCTTTTATTTAATCCCCTTTTACCTCGAATCATCGAAAAGCTGGCGCAATTCGTACATTCAGGTCCAAGAGGATTAAATAGGGGCAGCTGTCATAACCCGAAATCTGACCACTCTCTTTTGCCTTTTACTTAAGCATAAGCATTCGCATCGCTGGCATACGCATTCGCACTTTTCTTTATGTGTTCTGGTTGCAGGATATTCAGGTTTTCCAAGTCCGATTAATCATATCCTCACAAGGTCATCACCTCATCAAAACAAGCATAAAATGAAGGTTTTCTTACCTATTCATCAATACAAGAGGTGGAAAATCGAAGCCGGGACCCCAGCACCCTTTTTTAGGCAAATTGGGCATATTTTGGCATGGTTAATCGATTAACCATTTGCAGTGCAATTGTGTTAATCGATTAACACAGGCAAAATAGGCACAATTTGCTGCTTTTTCATGACAGCACCTTTGCACACATTTTGGTCTTGGATTCTAGGAGCATATGGAATATTCTAGACACCTCTAAACATTTCCAAGCTACTCAATTCATTCCAAGTGCATTTGCTATGATACTTCACTTCAAATCAAGTGCACCATGTTCCTTGTTTTTCAAGTAATGTGGACCTTTGGATGTTGGAATTCACCTTGGGATGGTTACCGAGTTGGTTCTAACTAACCAGTTAACCGCCTTGACTCGGTGAGTCAAGTCCAACTAACTCCTAACCTAGCTCCAAACCCAAAGCTAATTCCAAACCAAATTCCAAACCATCTCATATTCCAAACCTAAAGTCTATATAAACTCACCTCCACTCACTTTTCAATTCCTCAACCATTCTCTACCATTTTTCACCAAGCTTCTCACATTTCACTCTCAATTCTCCCACTTTTTCTCTGATTTCTCTACTCATTCTTCATCTTCATCTCAATTCTTCTCCATCAAACCTCACCAAAAGCTCTTATTCTTGAAGGATAATCACTTTTCACATTGAAAGTGATTAATTCTTGAGCTTAACCTTCATCATTTGGCATTCTTTGGTTAGATTTCTGGAATTACATCTCATTCTACTTCAATCCAAGGATTTCACACCATTTATTTTGGTGCAAGTTCGATTTCGGTGCATTTTCGCGTTTTTGATCGGTTTCGACGCGTTTCGTCTACAATTCAAGGATCCTTTGGGTTTCTCTAATTTTATGCACCAAGATCACTTTGCAACATTTACCAAGGCACATCTCAGCCTTGTAGGTTGGTGGATTTCATTCATTTTATCATTTCGATCGTTTTCGTATCGTTTGCGATGTAATTTCGATATTCTTGCATGTGAATTGATTACACTTTTGCTTGATCCTTGATCTTGATTGTTAATTGATTCTTTGTTGATCATTTGCTGTTTCTAAGCTTGATTTTTCGTGCGTAATTGTTTGCCCTAGCATTGGAGTGACTGCACAATCAAAAAGTTGGCCAAAAAGCACTTTTCAAAACTGATTTTCTGCTCCCTGTACAGTGTTAATCGATTAAGACATTGCAGTGCAATTGTGTTAATCGATTAACCAGTGTTTTTTTTGCACTTTTTCAAGTGTTAATCGATTAACACTTTGCAGTGCAATTATGTTAATCGATTAACACTGAACCAGAAGGCCATTTTCTTGAATTTTCAAGTGTGTTTGCCATGCTTTCTTCATTTTAACTTCCATTGATTGTCATGCTTGAATTTATGGATGTGTTTAATGTCATTTCACTTCTGGTTGGAGCATGTTCATGAACTTTCAATGCACATTTTCGATTATTCATGTGTTTCATGTTCTTAGCATTGTATGAACATAGCAATTCTTGCACTATCTTTGTTCACATGATGCATGGTTTGTGTGGCATTTTGGTGATCATTTGGCACTGTTTTTCACCTTCCATTTCAGTTTGCATTAAGTTTATTCTTCATGGATAAACTTAATCTTGTATAATCAATAATTCACTCCTTTTTGCTTTAATGACTTTTCATCCTCTTTGGAAAGTTGTTAGCATGTCTCTCCCTTGATTAATTGATCGAAACCTTGTTTCGATTAATCGATCTTCCCTTTTCCCCTCTTTAGGCCTCCTTTAGAGCTTTCTCTCTCATTCCCCCCCGTGGAGTTGGAGTTTCGCGTTGCGCCTTGCATCGGAGCACTGTACAAATTGACGCCTTTATGCTGTCTGTTTCTCTACGCAGGAGCATTGTACAACTTGGAGCTATTGTGCCGTCCGGTTCAACTTCCGCATTACACCCTGTGTGTGTTAGGGAAGGAATGAGAAGGGAGAATTCCTATTCTCATTCTGACTACTTTAGGCAGGGGACGAATGACCCTGTGCTTGGCTTAGACATCTCTATCTCCTGGCGGTAATGTGCTTTCCTTCCCCAGTCGAGGTGATCCTTGGTCACTCTTCTCCCTTTGCGTTCCCTTTCGATCCTCGATCACTCCTATCTCAATCTCTCTCTTGATCTATCACAATTCTTCTTGGTTATGATCCTATGTTCCTTGTGTTAGCAAGCTTTCTTCGTTTCAATACCCTATGTTCTTCTTGTAATCAATCATTGCTTTTGATTCCCCTGAAGAGTTTCAATTCTCTCTCTTTGGTCCAACACAGTTTTCCTGTCACAACCATATTCCCCAAGAGTTCGCAGCCTTCTCTTGGTTCTTCTTCGTTCTTGGGTTAATCACCCATTCTTGGTTAATCACCCGTCTTTTCAATTAATCACAGTCCGTCTGTTAATGACTGAGCATCCCTTGGGTTAATCACCTATTCTTGGTTAATCACCCGTTTCGTCAGTTAATCACAGTCCGTCTGTTAATCACTGAGCACCTCTTGGGTTAATCACCTTTCTCTTGGTTAATCACCTTTTTCTTCAGGTAACCACAGTTCGTCTGTTAAAATACTGAACCCTTTCGAGTTAATCACCTTCTCTTGGTTAATCACTCGCTTTTCTCTTCGGTTGATCACAGTCCGTCTGTAAACACCGAATTCCCCGCAGTTGGCCACCTCCTCTTGGTTCGAATACTTGCACCCTAGGGTTTGTAACCTTTCTTTGGTTCAAATACCCTTTCTTCGATTGAGTACTGTTTGTTCAGTCAGTTTACCGAACCCCTTTGGGTCACGACCTTTGCTCGGTCCTACACCCGTCCTTTGGGTTATGATCTTTATTCGGTCCTACACCCGCTTTTCTGGTTTATCGCAGTTCTCTCTGCTAAGACCAATGCTTCTCTATCCCCACAGAGTTTCAGCCCTTTCGTTCCTCGGTTAATCATTGTTTACCAGTTAATATATCGGGGGCCCTTCAGAGTCAAACACCTTCTCTTGGTTCAACACTCTCTCTCTTGGTTTATCACAGTCCGTCTGTTGACACCAGCCTCTTTTCCCTGCCAGGGTCTTACTCTCTTTCCTTCGGTTAACCACTGCCAGCCAGTTAATATACCGAGTCCTTTTTTTTTTCTCTTGGTTATGACACCATCCCTTTGTTTGGATCCCTAGCGGAGTCCTTCCTATTCCCTTTGCTCTTACTTTCTTGGTTTCGACACCAATTCTCTTTGCTATCCCCAACGGAGTTTCTTTCATTCTTGGTTTTGACACCATTCTTTTCCTATTCTTTTGTGTAAACGCTCTTACTACGGGGTCTTTCCCAGTAGAGATTTTCTTTCACTCTTGCTCTTAGTTTTGACACCACTTCTTTTGTTTCTTATTTCTCCCTTGTTTCCTTTTCCGTTCAGTTCCCCGAACTGCGGAAGCTATGATTCTGCATTCTTCTGAATGTCAGATACGTAGGCATGAGATCGCAATGATCTCGGCGAGCACACTTCCACCTTTCTTCCGTCTTCCTCCTTTCTTTCTTTTTTCTTTGTCCCTTGGTTCCATGAACTACGGCGCTCTGACTTCCTCATTGCACTATGAGGGTACGTAGGCACGAGGACCTTGTTCCTCCGCGAGCACTTTCCTTCTTTTCTTTCTTTTTCCCCTTTCTCTCTCTCTCCTTCTTTTAGCTAGAAGCCTTTAGATAGATAACCCATCCAAGCCTAGAAGCAAGCGAAATGGTTCCCGTCGAGTACGACGGATGCGATAGGTGCTAATACCTTCTTTTTGCATGACCGACCCCCCGTTCCCGTTTCTCTTTACCTTGGGTTTTATCGATATTTTCCCTGTCCTTTGGGACTAAATAAAGTTCGGCGGCGACTCTGTTGTATCTTTGAGTGTGCAATTTACTCAGGTAGAAACCAGCCATCTTCACTCCCCCGCATGGCTTTGTTTAACGTCGATAGCTCGACGGCTAGGAGTGTTAATCTTCGGTTTCCATGGCCATTTATCAAGCCATCTCACATATCCCTCACCTTTTATTTTCTTCCTTCTGTGGGGTGGTTCATTATTTTGAACTTGTGGTGGTGGTTCTGGGTCTATCCTAAGTATTAGCTTTTTCGAGTTTGGGCTTAGTTATCTCATCCACCATCTCAAAGTCTAACCTTACCCTCTTAGAAGTAATGATATCCCTAGTTTCATGGTCCTCGGATTTTCTCTTTTTATGTGTGACCTCAAACAAAGATGCATCGGTGTGGATATTTTCCAATACCTCCGCATACGTTTTGGATTGGGATTCTACCTTAGCTTCCACAAACCTTTGCGAGAAAGGAATTGGTGGGGTATATGGAGGAGGAACGACATTAGGTGCTTCTTTCTCTACCTCTTTGACGACCTCCCTTTCAGGTGGTCCCAGTAAATTTTTCTCAATCTCTACTTCTTCCTCACCATAACTCTCCTCAACCTCAATATCACTCTCCTTAACCTCATTATCACTCTCCTTGGGATTCTCGATTTGTTTTTCATTAATGGTTGTTACAACATCCACATGCTCCTCAGGGGAGGGTCCTATAGGTGTCTGAGCAAGCAGGGAGATTTGAGTCTCCAATGCCTCAGTGTGAGTCGCGAGGGACTCGACTATTGTGTTTATCTGCCTAAGGGTTTCATAAGTATCGAGATGTTGTCTTCTAAGCTCTTCATTCTGGAGAGTTTGTGTCTCCACAAAGTGCTCCATCATAGATTCTAACCTAGAATTAGTTGTTGTTTCAATGAAATCCTCCATTAATGCTTCGAGGTTGGAATTAACAGATTCTTGTGGTTCTTCGAAATATTGGGAATGGTGATCGTAGAGGAAATTTTGGTGCGGTTCCTCGAGATATTGGGAGTGAGTCAGTGTCGCATTGAAATCCTGCATTAATATTTCTAGGTTGGAATTGTGAGATTCTTGCGGTTCCTCGAAATTATGGGAATGGTAATCATAGGAAAAATTTGGTTGCGGTTCCTCAAAATATTGGGAGTATTGCGGTTAGTAATTGTAGAGAAAATTTGGGTGATACATAGTTTTTAAATTTTTAAATTTTTAAAATTTTTTTTGATTATTATTATTTTTTTTTTGGGAGTGCCTTAGTCTACACGGTGCAACAACGGAATAACAATATTGACTATTGGTCCCCGGCAACGGCGCCAAAAACTTGATGCGTCCGCAAGTGCACGGAAATATCGAAGTAATATAAAAGATTGTCGAACACACAGAGACCAATGTCAACCTACCGTTATCTATTGCTGCGATGTAAAGCTAAGGCTAATGATATTTTATTAAAGGAAAACTAAGACTAGAACTAAAATAAAACTAAGAAAATATGATAATAAAGAGAGGCTGGAATATGGATTCCGCGTTCCTAAAGGACTTTGTTGAATTCGGGTACTAATTACAACTATAACTTAGTTCCATAGAATATACTGACTTAAAAACTCCCCCTCACGCTCTCGCGGTATTAACTAAAGTTATGTTCCCTAATCCCAAGATTTTGCTCTCGCTCGCCCGGTAACTAGGAAATATATTTTGAAAGCCAATAATATCCTAAACGTATCTAAAGCGCTTTCGCTGTATTTAGATATGTTTCCTAATTTCCACTATCCGGTTCGACCCCCACGCTCTCGCAGTGCCGGCTCTAACCTTAATTAATTTCTCACTCTCGTGGCAAAATCGTGTTAAATAACCTCTCACTCTCGTGACAAAGCTATTTAAATTAGACTTGGAAATTAAAACCAAAACAGAATTTTAATCATAAGTTCGCACCTATTATTTTCTACTGAGTCTCGTCTGTAACGACGGTCCTCATACGCCGGACTCTAAACTATTTAGCTAGACATAGATAAGAAAATCAACATGCAAATACGGTAATAAAGCATAATGAGAAACATGATTTAGAAATTAAATTAGAAAACAATAGCGGTAAAATAAACGATAAAGGGAACCTGGAATTAAATAGATGCTGAATTGTAATGCTTCGAATCAAAGTACAGAAATTCAATGCAGAAATAAAATCCTAAAACTATATTGGTAATAGTCCCCCGATGTGGAGAACTATTACTTTTACATGGTAAAAGAAACTGCCTAAAAACTAAAACAAGGAAATTCTAGCAAAAGAAAGTCGACCCTCGCAATGGAGGTTTGCTTTCTCTTTTATACTGAGTGCCGGCAATTGAGGAAAGTGAGTTGCGTAAGAATCGGCTCGAGGAAATACCAGATGAAGAAGTGGAGATAAAAAAGGGGTAAGTGGGATATTTTCTCTCCTCACTCCCAGGTGGCTTGCGCCACCTCCCTTTTACCACATAGTGGCTTGCGCCACCTTAGGAGTTGATGGTGGGCGCCACCCCACAATGTGGCTTGCGCCACATCTGTGAGTGGTGGTGGGCCCACCCTTTTATTTTATTTTATTTTTCTTTTTTTTCTTTTCTTTTTCTTCTTTTCTTTTCGAATTTCTTTTCTTTTCTTCTTCTTCCATATTTTCTTCATAACTTCTTCTTTTCTTCACATTTCTTCCTTTAATTCTTTTCTTTTCTTTCTTTTGTGAATTAATCCAAGTCACCTAAAAGCATAGTAAATGAGATATAAATTGAAGCATAAATCAAATAAAAAAAAGGAAATCATAACTAAAATTCATGTAAGTCAAGCCAAATAAACGATATAATTTAGCGTTATCAGTATCATTACTTAGCACAAGAAGTTGGATGAGCAAACTGCTATCCATAACCACTGTCAAAATTTCGGGTATTCCGATATTTAATCCTCTTGCACCCTGAATGTCCGAACATCTTCGCCATTCACACCTTCAAGTCCAAGAAGATTAAATAGGGGCATCTGTCATACCCCAAATTTTGACCACCAAGATTTCCCATCATTTTGAGGATCATTGCCACAATATGGATGTACCATTATGCCTCATCAATCTCCTCAAGGATTGTTGAGCCTTCACTACAATCAAGAATTAGGGTTTTAAGCCCTCTCTGAGCATTTGTGCAAAAGATAAATCAAGAAATGACATGATCTTCAACTTGTCCAAACTTTAAAACACCCATAAAGGATCAAGAGGACTCCCACATCAAGAATTAAGCACAAGATTGCAACATTCCAAGTGGATCAAGCCTCGAGATCGACAGTGTCACCAAATTAGGGTTTTTGTCAACCAAGGCCTCCAGATGAAAATTTTCTTCTGGGCATGAGCCAATACTTCAAAGCATACACCAAGATGCTTAAAGGGACCTCATGGACCCAATTATAAAGTCAAAACAACCTCAGGGGAGACATTTATCAAAAATCAGGAATCAGGGTTTCTTGACCTAATTTACCCCTAAGTTGACTTTTGGAGCAAAGCATGAAACAAGACCTCAAGACATGATTTGAGGGCATCAAATACACTACATTGATCCATTTACAATAATGGATTGATCCAAGAAGCTTGATTCACAAGTTTCAAATTCATCTGGACCACAATTAGGGTTTTGAAGAAAAAGGCAACTGTATCTTTGACTTTTGACCAAGCCATGTTCCTAAATCTTGGGACATGATTCAAGACACCCCAAAACACCTATGGAATACATCCATTAGGTTTGAATTGGGTCAAGAACTTGATTACACAAAGGATCACACAGTTTGGAATTCATTTGACAAAAAGTCAACTTTGCCTAAAATCAAGTTTGACTTTTTGGAATTTTTCACAAATATGGTTCCCCTAAGTCAAAAACAATGTTAATGTATGGTTTTTTATCATCATTCATCAAGAAAAATAAAGAAAAGTGAGGTTTCTTGCCAAAGGGGCAACCATGAGAAACCAAAATTTCTCTAAGTTATGGAACAAGTGTGATTTTGTACCAACTTTGCAAGGTCATAACTCCTAAACCACAAGGCCTTTTTCTCTCTTTCCAAAGCTTAAATGAAAGTTCATCTTACACACTTCAAATATTTCAACTACAAAACATTCCAAATCCTCATGGATTTTGAGTTATGCATTGATCAAAATCACAAAAATGGGAAAAGGACACTTTTTCCAACACTTAGTGAATTTTTCAAAAAAAATGTCAGAATCTGTTTCACTTTTTCCAAACTTTGAGACAATTTTTCACCTTAATCCAAGTTGAATCAAGACCAACCTTGAACATCAAAGTTAAAATATGTCATGAGAGCTTTTCAAAATGTACAAGAACTCATCCTAATTCAACTTGAGCTAAGAGTTACATCCATTGAAAGTTAGGTCATCCAAAATTGATTTTTACAAGGAAGATTTGTACATTTTGCTCGAATTCGCTAAATCAGACAATTTCAAGTCTTGTTATCCATTTGAACACCTCAAGGGATAACATCTAAGGGACAATGTCTCATCCACAAGCCTCTCAAGTCCAAGAATCTACATGTAGCTATGTGGCACCTAAAAAGGCTAAAAATCTCAAAGACTCTGATTTTGTTTCAATGCATTCAATGGATTCACAAGGTGGCAAGCATCAAGACATTGCTAACTGAATTGAGTCAAGCCTTATCTCTGAACCAGAGGACTCATAGCTTGTGCCCTAACCTCAAGTCAATGGCTAGAGGAGACTTGGGATTCCTTTTGATCAACATTGTCTAAGGGACTGTCTAAGCCTCCATTCACTATTGATGCCAAAACAAACTTGTTGCACTATAAATAGACATCAATTGTGATCAGTTTGAGTACACCAAAGCACTACAACACTTGCTTTCCTCAAAATATCTCTCATTATGCAGAAATTCCTTCTTTTGCAAGTCACCACTGTGTAGCACCCCAAAATTTGCCCTCCTTACTTTAGTACTAACTGGCTTATGTTTCATTTCATTTTTTCATTATCATGTGTGCATATCATTGGTTCTTAGCATGGGGTCAAGGTGCCTGAGGCAAGTTCAAGAGGAGAAGATGTTCTTCAGAGGGTCAAGCAAGAGAGTTCAAGTGGATCACTTTCTCCTAACCAGTGCAGAAATTAGGGTTTTGAGATTTTTGGGTTTATTGCTCCAATGGGCAAGCTCCTTGGGTTTTTATCATCACCAAATCGCATATCTTATCTTTGTTGGAGAGGATACACATCATATTCAGAGCAATTTGGATTTGGAGACTGTGTTATTTCCTCTTAGACTGAGGGTACCTAAATTAGGGTTTACTATAAAATCAGTTTATTTTTGATTTCCTGGGAAAGACATGATTCCATGGTATTCCTTGGGTCCCTAGGTATCTAGGAATGGAAGATTGTCCATCAGTTTGATTCAGGAGAGATTCAATTGGCCAATGGATTGGGAATCAGGTGAATTGGGGAAAAGTCAACAGTGAGAGGGGAAGTCAACTGTGGGATTTTTGAGGTTCTCTCCAAGGTTTTCAAGATCTCACACCCTCATATGGTCTCCAAGAGTCAAGTTTCATGCCATTTATCAAGAATCAAGGGTTGGTGCAAAAGTTACTAAATATGGAAATGACCTATAATTTGAAAGTTTCCTTTTTGGGCAAGTTCCTACACTACATTCAACTTGACTTTTCATCATCAAATAAGCTTCAAATGAATTTTTCTCCAACATGAAAGTTGAATATCTTTTTCTCCTCTTTCCCACAAGTACTAGTGGGTCTCCATATCATTTGTGAAACTCAACTTATGATCAAAAGAAGGCAAAGTGGTTTTTTAGGGTTTCTCATGATTCCATTTTTACAACTTTGGCATAGTGACCTATAATTAATTCCATTGCTTCATGTCACATGATAATATCAAAGGACACTCCTCAAGGATCATTTTAGGCCTTTGAATCAAGTGAATCTATGGTGTATTTATCACTTATTCTCCATTATTCAAAATTGCCAAGTCATTAAAAACTCATGAATCAAATGGTTTCAAGGCCCAAATCAAACTCAGGTGTAATTAGCAATTCAAACATGGGTGATCCATCATAGAATGTTTGGATATACATGCATGGAAGGAGGTGTATCTCACATAAAGTAAATTTCCAAATTTGTCCAAAACTCATTAAGTGGAGAATTTCCAAGGCCCAAACCATTATCAGTGAGATACCCTAGAGTATTTAAACTCATTCATGCACTGGTTAGGTGAAAGAACACGTGATATTTGGAGGAGGAGAAAGCTTGAACCCTAATGCTTTGTCTCATTGAATCTCTCAATCCATTAGGTCTTCTCTAGAAATTCTTTCACCATCAGAACCCTTGGGATCTCTAGAGCACGAATCAATCACCATTCGCAGCCAACAGCAAGGGTACACGTTACACCATCTCAGGTTAGGGCATTTTTTCATGATCCTAAAACGCTTCCTTTTGACGTGTATATTGATGTGTGATTGTCACTGATAAATCTGATGTAGTTTTTGTTGTGTTTGGACGTGTAGATTGACCATACTTTGAGTTTAAAGTTTTTGAACCTAAGCTTATTTCATTCGAATCTCACTACTCCTGATTTGTTTGTGATTTTTGATGAGATATTTGAATTCCTTGCGATTTTCTGGTTCAAATGGTATATTCGTGCGCGTTTTATGGGTGTTTTTAAAGTTGCAGGTGGCCGTGGGTGGCGGCCGGAGCTAGAGCTCCGGCGACTGGTGTGAGCTCCGGCCTGCTAGGGTTTTTGGCGAGGAAGATGATGTTTCAACCGTTGATGGCATTAATCCAACGGTCCCCATCATGCCACGTTTTTTTATTTTTGAATTTTTATTCTGATGATTGTGTGTTTATTACCCCACCATTGTTATTGTGTACATCCAATCATGTTCTTTCATTTCATTTACTTTTTATTTGTGTTGACTAATCTGGTGTGTGGGATGAATCGTGTGGACGTCATAATGCCAACATATTTAAAAAGAACATGTGTCGTGCACATGGAGGGCGTATTGTATGCTGACAGGTTTGTTGTCCGCACGTGTTTCCTAACTATGGTGTGTTTCTAATCTAAACCGTTGATCTTGAATACTGGTTGATTATTTCGACTTAATAAGGCGCGTGAGATCAATCTAAGGGCATATACGCAGTCAACCATTGACTAAAGTCCACACGTGGACTCTCTTTTTTATTTTATTTTTTTTCTGATGGATTAAATGCTTGGGCTCGCTAATGACACCCCCACCCTTTAGCCCATTAATATTTCGAACATGTTTGGATTACTCAACGCACCCCCCTTGCATTTTTCACTTATTTATTTTATCTAATTATATTGTTTTCATTTTTAATTATTAAAATTAGATTTTTGCATTAAAAAATTACCAAAAATTCATGCATCATATTTATCATTTTATAAAATTTTCACAAATTTTATTTTTCTATTTTATTTTATTTTTATCATCTGAATTATTTAATTGTTTATTTTCCTTTTTGAATTATTCATATCATGCATACTTAAATTACTTAAATTTGTTTATTTTATTTCTCTGCATCCATAAAATATTTTCAACCCATTCTTTTTGCATTTGTTAGATAATATTCTGAAGTGAATTAAAATATTTTTCTCTCATTTTTAAAATCATCTCATATTGCATTTCAGTCCTTCCCTTTTGCATGTTGAACCATGTTTCTCATCTAACTTTGCATAATTGTTTGAGTGACTTATACTTTGAATTTTTGCAGGGACTTTTAATATGTTGTTTATCTCTATTTGAGCTATGATGATATTTAATTTGGCAATTTCAGAAGTTGTTTCTCTAATTATTTGATTGTTTTCATTTGAGATCTTCTTGTATGCATATTTCTGATCATGCCTGAGTTTTTGTTTGAGAAGGCACTTGTGGCATTGCTTGGGGGTTTGTTTCTTTGATTTCTTAATTCATGTTTGATTTTTATTGGTCACTTGATTTCCATTATATGTCTTTGCTTGGGTTTCATCTATCTCACTTCTTTTACTTATGTCTGTTTCGTACTAACCTTTTATGCAGGGACTAAGGTAAGTTATTTGAGGGTATGGATAAGTATCCATGTTCACCCTTACTCTTTCCTTCTCTCATCTTTTTCCTTTTTTTAGGCTTAGGTTGTCATCAAAGCTCACTAACCGTAGGTCACCAATGCATGATAACATTAGGACTCTTAGTTTCCCTTTAGAGTTTCCTTTGTGTCTTCTCTCTTCTCATCTCAAAACTTCTTGAAAACACTTAATAAGGATAAAGTGTATTGCGCACGAGCCTTAAGCGTGGGGAATGAGAAATGAGGGGCTTCCTCTCATCTTTCTAGAGTGCTTAGCGAGCATCCTATCTTGGGACGATGCGTTAAGTATTCGCCCCTGTGCCCTAGACTTTGGTGCAATGCAAGTTATGAACTAACTTAAGTCAATTCTGTCCCAAAAAAATACAAACAAACTTCAAACCTTTTTGTCCTTCGGGATTGTCAAACTAAAGGCTATTTTCAAAAAGGGCACGTTACTTTCCGTCTGAGTCGCAAACAGGCATCGACCCTAACTGCCGGACGCGAACTTAACGTCGCTCATAAAAAACACAAAAAGAACTTGGTTCGAGCTACGTTGACTCTGAATTTCCCATTGCACAAAGGGAGTACGTAGGCCTAGGACGTTGACGTCCTACCGAGTCTGCCTTTGTCTTTCCCTTCCCCGTTTTAGCACAACCTTAGATGGTAGGATAACTCACCCTTAGAATAGACAACAAGCGTGGATCCCATCGAGTACGATGGACGCGTGGGGTGCTAGCACCTTCCCCTCGCGTAACCGACTCCCGAACCCAGGTTATGGTTGCGATGACCATTCTTTTCCCTCTTCCTCAGGTTTATGCGGTGTTCCCTTTCCCTCTCTTGGGATAAATTTACACGGCTGGCGACTCTGTTTTCCGCGCCACTCTTGCGTTTGTACCTGGATGAAAATCCTGTGAGCGACAGCTGGCGACTCTGCTGGGGACTCTGGTTGACCTATGCTGGTCCATCCCTAAGCGAGTCAATCCTAGCGCTTGCTTGTCTTTGGTCTCTTTGGGTGTTTTGTTTGGTTTTACTTTATTTGTTGTATTTTCTTACCGCATTTTTTGCATTGCATTTCATTTTTATTACTGTCATACTGGATATTGCTGTGTTGTGCTGGTTGTTTCTGTTTTGCAGGTTGGGTTGTTCTGAGAGATAAGCCCAATACCCAGGCTTGAGTACACCCTAGGACTAGAGTGGAGAGTAGTGGGACCTACGTGCCCGCTTGGTACGTTTGTGTGTTCACGAAATTCACAACCAGACGAGGCTATCTTGGGACGCATTCTAACGTGTGTGTCTTGCGCATGTTAGGGTGTTGATCTAGAGAGCTGTCGACTCTGATGACCGATCATCGAGGACCTTAGTGGAAACACCCCTCTCTAGTGGTGACAGTGGCAGACCACACCCTGTGGCAAACCCATTCGCACCCGAGGGCCCACTTTGGAACTCGCATAGGATGGCCCCTATCTTTTGAAGAGAATCAGTGGAGGCACTCCTCGATTGACGATAGTACTGTACCCCGAGGGATGAATGTACTATTGTTTCTCGACCTTAGTGCCAGAAGCTGAGGACCTTCCATTTTGGAGAATCGGTTGAGGCCTCCTCGATTGATGATGATGCCAAACCAAAAATGGTGAACGTATCATCATTTCTCGACATGAGAGCCCAGGATACTGAACATCCTAGTACCCACACGTGAGAGGGGATGGGCGTTTGCAGGTTTGCAGGTAACCGAAACCTTCAACCTACCCGGTTTTTCTAGATTTCTCATCAATGTTTGATTATCTGGGTTCCTTGTTATCTCAGTGGTTCGGTACTTTGGATTTCTGGTTTTCTGGGTTGTGGTTCTCGTTCAGTTAACAGCACAGCACATCCAGCAGTGTTGCCTTGATCCCATGTTTGCATGAGCATATCATTTTTCTTGCATTCTGACATGTTTGACATTCTTCAGGGCTTGCATCTTACTCTTGATTCTGGTTTTCTGAGGTTACCTTGGCATGGATGTCCAGAGAAAGAAGACTGTTGCCTATTCGTTCCCAGATCCGACCTTAATGTTGATTCACAAGCTGATTAGTATGGCTGGTCCTGGAGTTCGTACAGAGTTCAGTGGAGGGTATGGGAGACTTCTGAAGTTTGTCTACAATATCTCCAAGTATGAGAAGGATTCCATTCATACACTTCTTCAGTTTTACGATCCATCTTTGTGTTGCTTCACTTTCCCAGACTATATCTTGGCCCCAACGTTGGAGGAGTTCTCATTTATTTTGGGAATCCCCATCAGGCAGGACATAGTATTCTTTTCTGAAGAACGCCCCGGGATAAAAGAAATGGCTATTGCTCTTCATATTGGTGAATCTGTTTTGAGCAGTAATATTGAGGAGAAGCAAGGAGCTAAGGGTTTCTTATTGAAGTTCTTGTTTGATCAAGCTTGCATACATGTTAAAGAGAAGAATTGGACTGCTTTCCAAGCTATTCTGGCTATGTGCATCTATGGGATTGTCCTGTTTCCCAATGTTCCTGATATGGTGGATATGCAGGCTGTCAGAATCTTTATTTCGAAGAATCCTATACCTACCTTGCTAGGTGATGTGTGTCACTCAGTCCACTACAAGAATCAAAATAGGCGGGGAAAAACTGTGAGTTGTTGTCCACCACTCTTATCTACTTGGTTTCTGAGCCATCTCCCCGAAACTGGCGCCTTTGTTGATACGAAAGATTCTCTGAAGTGGTCAAAGAGGTTAATGGGCTTGACTGCTGACAACATTGTCTGGTTCAACCGTGACTTGCTAGGAATAGAGATTATTTGCAAGTGCGGAGAGTTCCCTAATGTACCCTTGATAGGGAGAAGAGGTGGAATTAACAATAATCCTTCCCTTGTTATCAGGCAGTTTGGTTATCCTTTGAAAGGTCCACCTGAAGAGCGAGATGTCAGGGAGTCCTTATTCTTCAATGGTACTGAGGATCAAGAGATGATAAGGAAGATTGTGAATGCTTGGAAGCAGGTGACCAAGAAGGGAAAAACTTCATTCGGGAAATGTAACAACCGGGCCTTTCCTTCCTATGAAGAGTGGATTAAGAAGAGAGCAGAAGATGAGCTTCTTCCCTTCCCGGTAGAACCACCATCTTACCCCTTGCTGATTGAGCCTCCTACCACAATTGAGATAGAGAAGTTTAACAAGTTGTGGGCTGAAAAGGAAAAGCTGCGAGAAGAAAACAGTGAGCTACAAAGAGAGATTTATCAGTTGAAGCATGAGCGGGGTGAAGCTGTTCATGTCGCCAGGCTGAAGACAGAACTCCTTGCTGAAGCAGAAAAAGAGCTAGCTGACAAGGTCGCGTCCAGACAAAGGATGAAACAAGCTTTGGATGGAATCAGTAAGGTTTTCGAGTCTAAGAAGGAGGAATTGGACAAGGCTTTGTTAAAAATTCACAGGTTCAATGCTCACCGAGAAAATGCAATGGCTGAGAATAAGCAAAAAGAAGACGGATATCTAGCTCAGATTGATCAATTGAAGTCGTAGCTCAAGGAGAAAGACGCTGAGATCTTATCAGGGGTATTCCAGAGACAAGCAGTCGAGGGTCGACTCAATGAAGCCATAGCCTCCATAGAGGAACTAAAGGTCCAAGCTGAAGTGAAGAGATCTAGACATGAGGGACCTAGCATGGATGGTGTTTCTGGAGAAGACGCTTGGGAGTTACATTGCCGATACTTGGAAGGGATCATGCATAGGAGAGACGTTCTCATTCAAGAGCTAATTCAGAGACCGAAGCATCCCGACACCAAAAAGTTGTTCAAGGAAATTCAAGACTGGAGCAAAAAGCATAATGGATGGGGGGGATTGACACTTGTGGACTTTGATGACTTGCCGTAGTTTCCTATTTCTCTTTCATTGCATTTGGACCACCGCCAGGCTTGTTGGTTGGGATCTATGATTATTCTGTTCAGACTTGTTATCTTGGATTTGTGATTGTTGACATTTGGTTTTCCTCTGGTTTTCTTAATATATGAGCAGAAGTTCCGTTCTATCTTGTTGTTAAACTGGAATCAAGGGGTGGATCGCTCTGTGAATATTCAAACATGTTCATTTGCATTCGCATATCCATAATCATTTTTGCATAACAGGTGTTTATCTCTGGCGTTCTTACTTGGTTCTCCTCCTCAGTACAAGATTGCAGATCAACACATTCACCGGTATTCTACCAGACAAGATCAGAAAAGACTCATGGATCAACTACAAGCTGAGATGACTGAGATGCGGACTCGCATGAACCAATTCATGGATTTAATGCAAGGGGTTGCTCAGGGCTAAGAGCAGTTAAGAACTGTTGTCCAACCACTGATTGCAAGGATTGATGACGAAGATGTCCTTCATGGAGCAGTTCATAATGGTGTTACTGGTACTAATGTTCAGAATGGCCCTCCGGGCGGAGGTATTCCTGTTTCTGGTGTTGTGATCCCTCCGGGCGGGGCTGAAAATGTCGGGGGAGGTGGTATTGGTGTCTGTGCTACTCATGGCCGTCAGTTTGATGATATTCAAGATGATGCATTCTCTGTGCCAGGTGGGGATGCTGGTTCCCAGATTGACATTGATCAGAGATTCAGGTTGATTGAGGAACAATTGAGGGGTGTTGTAAATCAAGATTCTATGGATATGGATTTGGAAGTTTAGGGCTGGTTCCAGGCGTTGTTATCCCGCACAAGTTTCAGACTCCTACCTTTGAAAAGTACAATGGTATGACTTGCCCAAGAACTCACGTCAGGGCATACACGAGTAAAATGGCTGCTCACGCCAAGAACGAAAAGTTGATGATGCATTGCTTTCAAGATAGCCTATCTGGGGCATCCCTGGAATGGTATATGCAGCTAGAAAGGAAAGACGTTCGTAGTTGGAGAGATCTGGCGTGGGCATTTATTAGACACTATCAATATAACACTGACATGGCTCCCAATCGTACACAGCTGCAGAATATGTCTCAAAAGAGCAATGAAAGCTTTAGAGAGTACGCCCAGAGGTGGCGTGAATTGGCTTCCCGAGTTCAACCTCCGATGTTGTAAAGAGAGCTCGCTGATATGTTCATGGATACGCTTCAGGGGCATTATTATGAGAAATTGGTTGGATGTTTGTCAGCTGGATTTTCAGGTCTTGTATTGGCAGGAGAAAGAGTTGAAAACGACATCAAAACGGGAAAGATTCAAGTTGCTCCCGGTTATTCTGAAAATGCGAAGAAACGTTACAGGGGAGAAGAAGGAGAGACTAATGTCGTTCAGTACCAACAACCTTATGCTCCTCAACAACAGAAGTATCAGCGTCAGAATCAGCATAGGCCGCACAACAACTTGGAAAGAAGGAATGCTCCTCTTCATCCAGTTCCCATGTCGTACAGTCAACTCTTGCCACACCTGGTTCGAAACTCATTGGTGGAGCCTAAGACTTTGAAGCCTGTTCCAGAACCATACCCTCCGGGGTACAATCCCCATGTGCAATGTGGATATCATGGAGGATCTATGGGGCACTCAACCGAAGATTGCAAAGCCTTCCAAGCCAAAGTGCAACAATTGATTGACAAAGGGTACATATCGTTTCCAGAAGGAGACTTGGTTGTGCATGTCGACCTCTCATCTGTTTGAAGACTTCAAGGGTCGTCTCCTAAAGCCAGTAGTCCGAGCGAAGTCAAGTCTTCTCAACAACGGCAGTCATCAGTTTCTTTACTGCATTTTCATTTGTAGTTTTTCATTTTAAAGCATCGTATGCATGTAAGACTTGTTTGATTTTTATGATGATATTAATGCAATGAGTATGTTTTTCTTGAAGTAATCCATTTGTGTTCACTCTTAAATGTTTATATGCATTGCAATACCAATTTTCTTGTTTAAAACTTTTGAGGGAGGATGATGAGACGAAAACGCAGAATCTCTGGTCGT
This sequence comes from Lathyrus tuberosus, assembly GCA_022829125.1. Classification (NCBI taxonomy): domain Eukaryota; kingdom Viridiplantae; phylum Streptophyta; class Magnoliopsida; order Fabales; family Fabaceae; genus Lathyrus; species Lathyrus tuberosus. The sequence continues at coordinate 15,454,294 of JALAZF010000054.1, forward strand.
ATGTTCAAGGATAGAACCCTGTTGAGGATGTACAGGCATTGTTTCAAACCCCTAAACACTGGAGATATAAGGGAGATAGACCCTCGCTAACCCCTTTGAGCCTTGAAGTAGGAGTTTCTTTCGTACGAAAAAACCCTCATACTTAACCCAGGGGCAGGGTAGGCGTCAGTTAGTTTGACCGAGCATTCAAATTCCACGGAGAGTGTGCATCCGAGGAACCATTACCTTCTATCCCACCATCAAGAGGGCGAGAGATGTGAAACCACAATGGTTATCCATCAACAATCAAGGAGTGAGGCAGTCACAACCCTGTCAAGCAAGTAAGACAACCAGTGTCACATGCTTTGTTCAAAAAGGGGAATATAAAAAAAAAAAAGAGAAAGCCCGCTAAGTCGAAACTTGAAAACAAGCGACTTAGGCAAAAGCTAGGGCATCCTGCTGGACTTTAAAATCGAAAAACTCAAAAGAGACAGTCCAGGAAAAAATTAGGGATCAAAGAAAAAAAAGGCAAAAGAAAGAAAAAGCGAAAAGAAAGAAAAAGCATTACAAAAGAGAATCCTCGATAAGAACAAATTCGTGTGATTACAGACACAAAAGATAAAAAGGGGTGACTGTCATTCCAAAACTCCCTTAGGTGCCAAACCATTAGTGGCATAGGTTTCTTAAAAGTCATAAAACTTTTGAGAGATGAGCGTTTGGGTCAGATTAACTGAACATAGGACTGGAGAACATCACGAAGAGTGGGTGGGCGCCGATAAATTTTGAGCCATAAATCCTTTTCCTGAAACCGTGAACCAGACCACGTTACAACCCTTAAAAGTCCTAATTGAAATAGGGTTTATTCCGAAAGCGTACTTCAACAGGATATCGTTCCTGACTCCTACGAGTTGTGCTAATAAGATTTGTTGGTATTGCATGTACGTATTGTTTCGCCATTCAAAAATCAAGGTCGCATCCCAGCTAGTGATTCGTTCACAAAGCTTGGCGACGCATTTTCAATAAAACTTCAAGGTTAACATGAGTGTTGCATTAGAATCCTCATGGTAAACATTTTTTGCATACATGTGCCTAAGCATCAATGCAGCTTACACAGTGAACGTCAGTCAAGAAGCTTGATCCTGCCAAGTTGGGTTGCTTGAAAATTCTATAGGACAATCATATCAAAGGGCATGCTGCCAAGAGACTCAGTGTAGAGTGGGCTATCCCCAGTAAGTCATGTTAAGATGCAGCCAATCTGAGGCCGTCACGTCGAGAAATCTCTCCGAAATTCATTCATTCTAAGATCAGAGGAAAAGTCATTTCAAAGCTCATATTGGGGCAAGCCACATCTTGAGCATGAGAAATTATCCACTCCTGAAAATGGTTAATTGAAAATACCTCCTTAAGGTTCAAGACACTAAAGCAGAGTATTTTTAAGTCTTTACGATCCCTTTCGAGGTAGTGTACTTCATGGATTATGAAGACTGGGGCAGTTATGTCAAGATATGATAAATCCCTCCAAAGAGTTTGAAGACCCTGGGGCAGTGCGAACGCCCGGTCTTCTATAAAATCCTCTTGAGATGATTTCTTCCATTAGACCCGGTGGTCTGGGGCAAGTGAAAAGTTCAAAGAGCCGCTTATGACCATAAAAACAAGTCAGGATTGAATGGCAACAGGATTGCATTCCCCTAGCAGTTTGCTCTCCCCAGCATTGAGATTGAACCTTTCCTCAGCAGAGCAGACCTCCCCCAGCAGGAGACCTGGAAAGCATTTTCTGCGGATTAAGACGTTATTTCCCCACAGAATCAGGGTGTTCACCTTCCCCATCCAGTCAGGAAGCGTGCTCTCACCGACGATGTCATATTCTAATCCCCAGCAAGGAGGAGGTAAAGTCATTCTCCCCATCAGCAGGCTAAGATCAGCAGTATCCCCAAGCAGGATGGTGTTATGGGCTGGTATCCCCCAGCAGGTTCTGAGCCCAATCTGTTATTGGCAATCCTCAGTAACAGACTTCCGGTTCCGTTATCGGCATTCATTCTCAACTCTCCCAGCAGAGGAGGAATCTCAGGTTCTATGTCGCCTTCAGTAAAGGACATGTGTAACCCCCGGTAGTGTGGAGGTTCTTCTGGGATTTCATCCCCAGCAGAAATTATTGATCCAAGGAGTCGATCAGTATGATCCTTCTCAGCAGAGTTCCTGGATTCAGAGGACAATTTATTTTTGTCATCCCCAGCTGAATTGGTCTTTTCTCTCCATGCATTTATTTTGCTGGAGGTTCCCCTTTTGCATATCATAAGCATTGGGATTGCATCCTCGAAACGCGTAGCATTTCCACTTCGTGTGGAGCATTACGGCAAAATTCAACATTTGCATTCGAAGCATAAGCCAGGTTTGATGCTTTCCTTGCCAGTTCTCTTTCCCAGCAGAGATGGCATAACTCAGGAGATTTTGGAGGGATACGTTCCTCATGCTTGTGCTCCCCGGCAGAGTCTTTTATTTAGACTTCTCCTTTCCCCGGCGGAGTCATCTTATCTGTGGATCGTGAGTCCGTTAGAAGTTTGCCTTTGTTTGGCCTTTCTCTTTTGTGAAATCCAGTTCTCGCCTAGTAGTCAGTTCTCGCTTGGCATGTTTTCTCAGTAGGGGTGGTATGAACCAGAAGTTTTGTTTCACGTTATCCCCAGCAAAGCCCACTTTATGTTGGTTATCCTTTGCGGGTACAATTGAGGTTGTATTCGTTTTGTGGGTACGATTGAGGTCATATTCGTATTTTTCTTTGTGGGTAGAGTGATTGAGGTCAGTCTTCCTTTGCGGGTACAATTGAGGTTGTATTCGTTTTGTGGGTACAATTTAGGTTGTATTCGTTTTGTGGATGCGATTGAGGTCGTATTCGTCTTTTGTTTGTGGGTAGAGTGATTGAGGTCAGTCTTTCTTTGTGGGTACAATTGAGGTTGTATTCGTTTTGTGGATGCGATTGAGGTCGTATTCGTCTTTTCTTTGCGGGTAGAGTGATTGAGGCCAGTCTTCCTTTGCGGGTACAATTGAGGTTGTATTCGTTTTGTGGATGCGATTGAGGTCGTATTCGTCTTTTCTTTGTGGGTAGAGTGATTGAGGTCAGTCTTCCTTTGTGGGTACAATTGAGGTTGTATTCGTTTTGTGGGTGCGATTGAGGTCGTATTCGTATTTTCTTTGTGGGTAGAGTGATTGAGGTCAGTCTTCCTTTGTGGGTACAATTGAGGTTGTATTCGTTTTGTGGGTGCGATTGAGGTCGTATTCGTATTTTCTTTGTGGGTAGAGTGATTGAGGTCAGTCTTCCTTTGTGGGTACAATTGTGGTTGTATTCGTTTTGTGGGTGCGATTGAGGTCGTATTCGTATTTTCTTTGTGGGTAGAGTGATTGAGGTCAGTTTTCCTTTGCGGGCACAATCGAGGTTGTATTCGTTTTGTGGATGCGATTGAGGTCGTATTCGTATTGTCTTTGTGGGTGCGATTGAGGTCGTATTCGTCTTATTTTTGAGGGTATGGTTGAGGTCATATTCCTCATTTTTCAGCACGCTCCATTTTGTTATTCTCACCATTAGCAAATTTCCGGGGCTCTTTCGGTATTCAATCCCCGTGTATCCCGATTGTCTGAAAGCCGTCGCTATCATACCTTCAGGACCAAGTTAATTGAATAGGGGCAGCTGTAGCACCCCAAAATTTTCCCTCCTTACTTTAGTACTAACTGGCTTGTGTTTCATTTCATTTTTGAATTATCATGTGTGCATATCATTGGTTCTTGGCATGGGGTCAAGGTGCCTGAGGCAAGTTCAAGAGGAGAAGATGTTCTTTAGAGGGTCAAGCAAGAGAGTTCAAGTGGATCACTTTCTCCTAACCAATGCAGAAATTAGGGTTTTGAGATTCTTGGGTTTATTGCTCCAATGGGCAAGCTCCTTGGGTTTTTATCATCACCAAATGGCATATCTTATCTTTGTTGGAGAGGATACAATCATATTCAGAGGAATTTGGATTTGGAGACTGTGCTATTTCCTCCTAGACTGAGGGTACCTAAATTAGGGTTTACTATAAAGTCAGTTTATTTCTGATTTCCTGGGCAAGACTTGATTCCATGGTATTCCTTGGGTCCCTAGGTATCTAGGAATGGAAGATTGTCCATCAGTTTGATTCAGGAGAGATTCAATTGGCCAATGGATTGGGAATCAGGTGAATTGGGGAAAAGTCAACAGTGAGAGGGGAAGTCAACTGTGGGATTTTTGAGGTTCTCTCCAAGGTTTTCAAGGTCTCACACCCTCATATGCTCTCCAAGAGTCAAGTTTCATGCCATTTATCAAGAATCAAGGGTTGGTGCAAAAGTTACTAAATATGGAAATGACCTATAATTTGAAAGTTTCCTTTTTGGGAAAGTTCCTACACTACATTCAACTTGACTTTTCATCATCAAAGAAGCTTCAACTGAATTTTTCTCCAACATGAAAGTTGAAGATCTTTTTCTCCTCTTTCCAACAAGTACTAGTGGGTCTCCATATCATTTGTGAAATTCAACTTATGATCAAAAGAAGGCAAAGTGGTTTTTTAGGGTTTCTCATGATTCCATTTTCACAACTTTGGCATAATGACCTATAATTAATTCCATTGCTTCATGTCACATGCTAACATCAAAGGACACTCCTCAAGGATCATTTTAGGCCTTTGAATCAAGTGAATCTATGGTGTATTTATCACTTACTCTCCATTATTCAAAATTGCCAAGTCATTAAAAACTCATGAATCAAATGGTTTCAAGGCCCAAATTAAACTCAGGTGTAATTAGCAATTCAAACATGGGTGATCCATCATAGAATGTTTGGATATACATACATGGAAGGAGGTGTATCTCACATAATGTAAATTTCCAAATTTGTCCAAAACTCATTAAGTGGAGAATTTCCAAGGCCCAAACCATTGTCAGTGAGAAACCCTAGAGTATTTAAACTCATTCATGCACTGGTTAGGTGAGAGAACACGTGATATTTGGAGGAGGAGAAAGCTTGAACCCTAAATCTTTTTCTCATTGAATCTCTCAATCCATTAGGTCTTCTCAAGAAATTCTTTCACCATCAGAACCCTTGGGATCTCTAGAGCACGAATCAATCACCATTCGCAGCCAACAGCAAGGGTACACGTTACACCATCTTAGGTTAGGGCATTTTTTCATGATCCTAAAACGCTTCCGTTTGATGTGTATATTGATGTGTGATTGTCACTGATGAATCTGATGTAGTTTTTGTTGTGTTTGGACGCGTAGATTGACCATACTTTGAGTTTAAAGTTTTTGAACCTAAGCTTATTTCATTCGAATCTCACTACTCTTGCATTGTTTATGATTTTTGATGAGATATTTGAATTCCTTGCGATTTTCTGGTTCAAATGGTATATTCGTGCACGTTTTCTGGGTGTTTTTAAAGTTGCAGGTGGCCGTGGGTGGCGGCCGGAGCTAGGGCTCCGGCGACTGGTGTGAGCTCCGGCCGGCTAGGGTTTTTGGCGAGGAAGATGATGTTTCAACCGTTGATGGCATTAATCCAACGGTCCCCATCATGCTACGTTTTTTTATTTTTGAATTTTTATTCTGATGATTGTGTGTTTATTACCCCACCATTGTTATTGTGTACATCCAATCATGTTCTTTCATTTCATTTACTTTTTATTTGTGTTGACTAATCTGGTGCGTGGGATGAATCGTGTGGACGTCATAATGCCAACACATTTAAAAAGAACATGTGTCGTGCACATGGAGGGCGTATTGTATGCTGACAGGTTTGTTGTGCGCACGTGTTTCCTAACTATGGTGTGTTTCTAATCTAAATCGTTGATCTTGAATACTGGTTGATTATTTTGACTTAATAAGGCGCGTGAGATCAATCTAAGGGCAGGTACGCAGTCAACCATTGACTAAAGTCCACACGTGGACTCTCTTTTTTATTTTATTTTTTTCTAATGGATTATATGCTTGGGCTCGCTAATGACACCCCCACCCTTTAGTCCATTAATATTTCTAACATGTTTGGATTGCTCAACGCACCCCCCTTGCATTTTTCACTTATTTATTTTATCTAATTATATTGTTTTCATTTTTAATTATTAAAAATAGAGTTTTGCATTAAAAAATTACCAAAAATTCATGCATCATATTTATCATTTTATAAAATTTTCACAAATTTTATTTTTCTATTTTATTTTATTTTTATCATCTGAATTATTTAATTGTTTATTTTCCTTTTTGAATTATTCATATCATGCATACTTAAATTTGTTTATTTTATTTCTCTGCATCCATAAAATATTTTCAACCCATTCTTTTTGTATTTGTTAGATAATATTCTGAAGTGAATTAAAATATTTTTCTCTCATTTTTAAAATCATCTCATATTGCATTTAAGTCCTTCCCTTTTGCATGTTGAACCATGTTTCTCATCTAACTTTGCATAATTGTTTGAGTGACTTATACTTTGAATTTTTGCAGGGGCTTTTAATATGTTGTTTGTCTCTGTTTGAGCTATGTTGATATTTAATTTGGCAATTTCAGAAGTTGTTTCTCTAATTATTTGATTGTTTTCATTTGAGATCTTCTTGTATGCATATTTCTGATCATGCCTGAGTTTTTGTTTGAGAAGGCACTTGTGCCATTGCTTGGGGGTTTGTTTCTTTGATTTCTTAATTCATGTTTGGTTGTTATTGGTCACTTGATTGCCATTATATGTCTTTGCTTGGGTTTCATCTATCTCACTTCTTTTACTTATGTCTGTTTCGTACTAACCTTTTATGCAGGGACTAAGGTAAGTTATTTGAGGGTATGGATAAGTATCCATGTTCACCCTTACTCTTTCCTTATCTCATCTTTTTCCTTTATTTAGGCTTAGGTTGTCGTTAAACCTCACTAACCGTAGGTCACCCATGCATGATAACATTAGGACTCTTAGTTTCCCTTTAGAGTTTCCTTTGTGTCTTCTCTCTTCTCATCTCAAAACTTCTTAAAAACACTTAATAAGGATAAAGTGTATTGCGCACGAGCCTTAAGCATGGGGAATAAGAAATGAGGGGCTTCCTCTCATCTTTCTAGAGTGCTTAGCGAGCGTCCTATCTTGGGACGATGCGTTAAGTATTCGCCCTTGTGTCCTAGACTTTGGTGCAATGCAAGTTATGAACTAACTTAAGTCACTTCTGTCCCAAAAAAATACAAACAAACTTCAAACCTTTTTGTCCTTCGGGATTGTCAAACTAAAGGCTATTTTAAAAAAGGGCACGTTACTTTCCGTCTGAGTCGCAAACAGGCATCGACCCTAACTGCCGGACGCGAACTTAACGTCGCTCATAAAAAACACAAAAAGAACTTGGTCCGAACTACGTTGACTCTGAATTTCCCATTGCACAAAGGGAGTACGTAGGCCTAGGACGTTGATGTCCTACCGAGTCTGCCTTTGTCTTTCCCTTCCCCGTTTTAGCACAGCCCTAGATGGTAGGATAACTCACCCTTAGAATAGACAACAAGCGTGGATCCCATCGAGTACGATGGACGCGTGGGGTGCTAGCACCTTCCCCTCGCGTAACCGACTCCCGAACCCAGGTTATGGTTGCGATGACCATTCCTTTCCCTCTTCCTCAGGTTTATGCGGTGTTCCCTTTCCCTCTCTTGGGATAAATTTACACGGCTGGCGACTCTGTTTTCCGCGCCACTCTCGCGTTTGTACCTGGATGAAAATCCTGTGAGCGACACACTGAATTTTGAGTTAGAGAGCAATTCCACCCCAACTCATGATCCAAACACATCCAATGTATCATATATAAGCTGTTCAAACACTCATCTTTGATCTGGAACACCAAAATCAAAAAGTCAACCTCCAAAACCTCAAATTTTGACTTTTTTGAATTTTCAAGCCATGTCTTGATTCAACCACTTTCAAAACCAAACAAAGCTACAAACACACTTCAAATGTCATCCTCAAACTGTTCCAACAAGTCTCCCTCAACTGTAACATCATTTGAGTGAGATACCATTTTGGTCACTTTTGCCACTTTAGCAAGAAAGAGCCAATTCTTATTCCTGAGGATTCCAGCTGGTTTTGACCATTCTAAAAGCTTCTAAGGGATCAATCAAAGGTTTCTAAAGCATTGGATCACTTCAGGCACAAACATCTTGAAAGATAGCACAAGGAGCTTCAAGAGGTAAGTACATGACAACTTGAACTCTTTAAATTATGCATTGCTTTGATGTCCATTGATCATAGACATCTCATACATATCATATGTGTTGTGTTTGAACCAATTTATCATGCTATTAGTACTTGTATGATGTGATAGCATTGAACTTGCAAATCTTGACCTATTTTGAAATCACTATCGGGTTTTAAAATAGAAGCATTTTTAGAAAATTCCAAAAGCACCATTGGATTCCTCATGAAATTCTATGCAGGATCCATCTATATTTTGTCGAAGTCCATGGAGAATTGAGGGAGTTATGGCCTTCATGCAAGATGTCTAAAATCCGGCCAGCCTTGGGCAAGGGCCAGGCCATGGCGCCTTGGCCAGGCCTAAAACCTTGCCACCCATATATGTTTATGGGGTGGTTTTAATACATGAATGTATCGTCACCCCAGTGGTTGCGCGCATGTGTGTTTGGATGGGAGGTCGTGGGTTTAAGACACACCCAGACCATTTTGCCATTTTTCTCCCTTTTTGTTTTTTTTCCATATTTTTATGGTTTTTATTAATTAATTCCAAAATTAATTTCTCTCTCAATGTTAATTATTTTTTATTGCTTCTTTTTTTGAAAATTCACAAAAATGTTGAAATATTTTATACCACAAAAAAATTAAATTTATATTATTTATTTAATATAGTTTGAATTTTTGTAATTAATTTCATTTTTATTTGTTTTCAAACATTTTTAAATGAAATTTTCACCTTGATTTTTTCAAAACTAATTGAATTTCAAGCCGTCATATGATTAAACAAGATTTTTAAAACATTGTTCAAAATTTACAACTTGTTTTTCAATATATTTGGTATTTTTATATCATTTATTACTTATTTTCCTTTGAAAATTATATTTGTAAAAGAAATTAGGGTTTTCCCTTGATCAAACTTCTTTTCAAAGACACTTTTGGGCCTCTAATAAAGTGTAAGACCCATCCCTTATCACCCACAAACTTTTGTTGGGCCTCAGTCTTTCTATAAGTCCCTACTCGATTTTAAAAATCTCGCCGCGATCGCCGTTTTCAAACAATTTTAAACTGGGTCTCCCCTTGTGTTTTAAGTCCCATTTTTCTTTTTTTCAAACACTTTTTGGCCTCTAATAGAGTGTAAGACCCAACCCCCCTTTGTACATAAATAATTTGGGCCTCAGTAATTGTATAAGTCCTGATGCGATTTTTAAAATAACGGTGCGATTGTTGTTTTTTCATCAGGGCCTCTCCTTGAGTTGTAAGCCCCATCTCTTGTATAAAAATAAAATTTTGGCCCTCTAAAAGAGTGTAAGACCCAACCTCTTTTGTAAATACAAATAATCTGGGCCTCAACCATTGTATAAGTTCCTTTGTTGTTTTTCAAAATGACGGTGCAATCACTGTTATAAATCTGGGCCTCTCCTTGAGTATAAGCCCCAAACTTTCTTTCAAAACAACTTCCCTTTTGGTTTAGATTCAAATTCATAGTTGTTATCAAAACTTTCTTTAATTTCTTGAATAACTAACCATACAGTTGTGACACTGGTAGCTTGCTCACCTGTAAGTTCTACCAGCTTTCTTTTACATACTTGTATATATTTCATCTGTATATATATGCCTGTATATCTTGCTTAGAGTTTTCCCCAGCAATTAGGTCTAGGATTAGATCAAACCAGTGGTCACTCTTTCAACACAGTCAAAACTAGTTCCCCATAGGAAATTCCAGATACAGTCTTGCCTCCTATTGGGCTTATACAATATGGAACAGAGAAAGGCATTATTCCCGGTGAAACTTTTCTCAAGACTGTCACTACTAGAAATCTGTCTAAGAAATTCATTTCCCCAGAGAGGATTAATTCCCGGTGAAACCTCACTTGAATTTCTTCAAACCCTAGAACTGTTTACTAAAGAAAGGATTATTCTCGGTGAAACCTTTCTTGAACTTTTCATAGGTTTCGACCCACAGGCTTCCTAAAAGCATCCCCAGCCTCCTCTTGGGCTTTGTACAAGGACCTTCAGGCTTCTTAGAAGTTCTCATGCCTCCTCTTGGGCTTAGTACAAGGACCCGAAGACCTCTTACAGGTATAGGATAGAACTTAGTCATCCTTTGATAGTTCAATCCTCCAGAGAGTCAGAATCTCAAAACATCAGACCAGTTTAGGGTTGATTCTCATCCCTTAAAACATCAGCCTCCTCTTGGGCATCATACAAAGATAAACCCTTTTTCATACCAGTAGACTTGGACAGTCTCACCTCCTTTTGGATCTCAAGAAACACTCAAGTTTCCTAAAAGCACAAGATAAACCCTGATCATTTCATCAATCACCAACAGATTTAAAACCTCCATAGGTTTCAAAACTCAATCTTTAAACTCTCACTTTAAATTTCCCCAGCTAGGGTCAAATTGCTATCAATAAACCCTCAATCAGAACCTGAAGGTCTCTTATATTTCAACTCTTCTATAACCTTCAGCAAGAGTTGATTCCCTAATTTGGATCTGTCTCTGGATCTCAATAATCCTCAGTAGAAGTTAGCCTCCTCTTAGGCTTTATATAAGAAATTCCCCAACCAGCCTCCTCTTAGGCTTTGTATAATGATTTTCCCTCAGTAGTTTTAGCCTCAATCTTGGGCTTTGTACAAGAAACCTATAAATATTCTCCAGCTGAGTCAGTCAATAACTTTTAGCCTTAATCATGGGCTTTGTACAAGACAGATAAAACCTCTCACCAGTAGAGTCAATCCCTTTTAGCCTCAATCTTGGGCTTTGTACAAGACAGACAAAATATTTCCCCAAAAGAGTCAATCTCCTTTTGTCAGTGTCCTCTTAGGCTTTGTATAATGATCTCCCTAAAAGAGTCAGTATCTTTCCAGCCTCAATCTTGGGCTTTGTACAAGACATAAATAAAACTCCCTAGTAGAGTCAACCTTTTCGCTTCAATCTTGGGCTTTGATCAAGGCACACAAAACTAAAATCCCCTCAGAGGAAATAAAAAATCTCTCTGTAGAAAGTCATTTCTCTGTACAATCACATATTAAAACAAACAATCAAAACACACCTTAATCCCAGATAACTTCTGTAAGTGGCACACTTGTTGATTAAAAAATCCAAGCTGTAGTCAATCTCTTATCCTGGTAAACCCATTTCTTTCATCTAATTACTGTAAGTGGCAAGCCTCTGGATTATTTACATCCAAGCCAATGTCCCTATCTTAGCATGAAAGATTCCTAAGGAAAAATGGCATTGCTCTACAGTGAGTTAAAGTTTTCTCCTTCAGGACAAATCCCTCATAAAGTAAATTATGGCATTGCTGGACTCCATGTACTCTAGTTAAAGTAATTCTCCTTTATAATCAATTACCCAACAATTGTGATGAACAGATGAGATATCTCCCTTAGAGATGACAAATTCTCTCTCAGTCAAACCTTTAGCTTCAATCTTGGGCTTTGAACAAGACACAAATACCCTTTAGCTTCATTCTTGGGCTTTAAACAAGACCCCAAACATTTTCCTCCCATAGAATAGGAGGAACTATGATTACTCTGATTTCCCTGTTTTCTTTAAAGGGAATACATAGGCATAAGATTGCGGAATCTTAGCGAGCACACAAATAAAAAAATTTAGGTCCAATACCTTACCAAAAACATCGAAAAACCCGAAAACAACAAAAATACCCTCTCAAACATTCCCAAAGGAGAAACTTTCCCATTTTATGACAAATAAACACCAATAAATAGATAACAGTAGAATTTGCTAAACAATCTATGGATAACCATATATAGGATGGGTAATTGACAACTCCCCATTGTATAACCTGACCCCGGACCCCCCAATCTCTTAGCATTTGTTAAAGAAAACATTTGCGTGCAAGGTTAGTTTTAGATAGCTTCCCTTTCCTTTCCAGCTTCATAGGATAAATAAGAAATCAGAAAGTAGCACCCTATTCCAACCATTGCGGTAAGGTGGTCGCGTTACTGACAAAAATCGCACGCTACACTTGGTAGCTCTAGGTCTTCTGATTCTTGCAACAACCTTGACTCAATTGGACTGATATGTTCAGGTTCATGACAGCTCTAAGTTCCACATCAATGCCAAATGACAAAGTTGAAGTTTTTGGAATTGAAACTTGAATGATCGCATGCCAAAGGATAGGATCCTCGACTCAATGGTCCAAGCTTGAAAATATCAAGTGAGTCATCAAGATTCCCTCTGATCTTAGAAGAGGACAAAGCTTACAAGATGACAGAATTTGAAATGGAAATCGTGTGGCACAAGAAATGCACAAATCTGCCTTGAAAACTAGTTTGAGCAAGGCATGTTGTGAGATCTATAACTCCTTGATCAAGTTGAATTAATGGGAGTTCTTGTACTCTTTGGAAAACTCTCATACCATACTTTGACTTTGATGTCCACCAATGGACCTGGTTTAGCTTGGATCATGATGAAAAATGGTCCATAAGTTATTGAAAAACCTAGACAGATTATGTTTAAAAAATTTTCTAAGTGTTGGAAAAAGTGGTCATTTTCATGTTTTTGTGATTTTGATCACACCATAACTCAAAATCCATGAGGATTTGGAATCTCTTGTAGTTGACACTTTTGAAGTATGTCATATGAACTTTCATTTGAGCTTTGAATTGAAGAAAAAAGCCTTAGGGTTTGGGAGTTATGACCTTGCAAAGTGGGTACCAAATCCATTTTGTTCCATAACTTAGAAAAATTTAAGTTGCCTATGGTTGTCCCTTTTGCAAGAAACCTCACTTTTATTGATTTTTCTTGATGGATGATGATCAAAACCATACATCAATATTGTTTTAGACTTAGGGGAGCCACATTTGTGAAAAAATTTAAAAAGTCAAACTTGATTTTGGGCACAGTTGACTTTTTTGTCAAATGAATTCCAAACCGTGTAATCTTCTATGCAATCAAGTTCTTGACCTAATTCAAACCTAAAGGATGGATTCCAAAGGTGCTTTAGGGTGTCTTGAATTATGTCCCAAGGTTTGGGAGCATGTCTTGGTCTAAAGTCAAAGGTATAGTTGACTTTTTCTTCAAAACCCTAATTGTCGTCCAGATGAAATTGAAACTTGTGAATCAAGCTTCTTGGATCAATCCATTGTTGTAAATGGATTAATGTGGTGTATTTGAGGCCCTCAAATCATGTCTTGAGGTCTTGGTTCATGTCTTGTCTCAAAAGTCAACTTAGGGGTGAATTAGGTCAAGAAACCCTAATTCCTGATTTTTGATGAATGCTTCCTCTGAGGCTATTTGACTTAATGATTGGATCCATGAGATCCCTTAGATCATTTTTTATCATGTTTTGAAGTATTGGCTCATGCCCAGATGAAAATTTTCGTCTGGAGGCCTTGGTCGACCAAAACCCTAATTTGGTGACACTGGCGATCTTGAGGCTTGATCCACTTGGAATGTTGCAACGTTGTGCTTGATTCTTGATGTGGAAGACCTCTTAATCCTTTATGGGTGCTTGAAAGGTTAGACAAGTTGAATATCATGTCAATTCTTGATTGATCCTTTGTCTAAGTGCTCTCAGAGGGCTCAAAACCCTAATTCTTGATTGTAGTGAATGCTCAATGTTCCTTGAGGAGATTGATGAGGCATGAAGATACATCCATATTGTGGTAATGATTTGCACAATGATGGGAAATCTTGTGGTCAAAATTTGGGGTATGACATCGGGTTTTCAACTTAGCGAGTTGTTCTTTTTATTGTTTTTAGGCGAAGTATTTCTTGACTGCATCGAAATTCACAAGACGAGCGAACTCCTCACCATCCATAGTTGTAATAAATAATGCACCGCCAGAGAAGGCTCTCTTAACAATATATGGGCCTTCTTAATTAGGAATCCACTTGCCCCTTGAATCATTGGTAATAGTCGAGATCTTTTTTAGCACGAGGTCACCTTCTCTGAACACTCGAGGCCGAACCTTCTTATCAAAAGCTTTCTTCATCCTCTGTTGATACAATTGGCCATGACACAAGGCCGTCATTATTTTCTCTTCAATCAAATTCAATTCATCATATCTACTTTGCTACCATTAAGCCTCAGACAATTCAGCTTCCATCAAAACTCTCATAGAAGGGATTTCAACTTCTATTGGAAGCACTGCTTCCATACCATAAACAAGAGAGAAATGGGTGTTCCCTGTTGAAGTGCAGATGGATGTACGATACCCATGCAAAGCAAAATGGAGTATCTTGTAACACCCTTCTAAACCCCACGGAATAATACGTCATAAATAAGAGTAAGGTAACATGCATCTCAAATAAGGGTGCCACATATAATTCAAACATCACACATACACCTGTCATGCTCGATAACACATAAATTGCATTCATGCTTTTCATACACTTTCACATAGCATGTAGCAGCGAAATCACTTTCATTCATAATAAACATAATAAATAGTCTCATAAATAACTCATTCATATCATCACTTAGGCATGAAAGCCAAAACTCCACATCATTCAAATAACGATAGCAAAATAAAATAGAGTACATAAAGTATCTCTCAAAACATGAATCAAAACATTCCCAGTGTTACATGCCCAGAGCATGACTTGACCCAAAATAAATAAGGAAAATAATGTAAATAACTCCAATAGCTACCCTCGTGCTAGAGCAACTCTACTCTTCAGAACCTAAACGATGTCGTATAAAACATCATTCCAATAGAAGGGTGAGAATTCACATAATTATCAAAATCATATAATAATATATAATACATAGCATACATACATATCATAATTATTCTCACACTTCAAATGCTTTATAAACATAGCATCCCCTCGATCCTAGTCTTTAACCACAGAACTGGTCTCAGTTTCTTTTGAAATAAAACTTCCCTTCGATCCTGGTCTTCAGCCACGAAACTAGTCTCAGTTTCTTTTGAAATAAACTTTCCCTCGATCCTAGTCTTCAGCCACGGAACTGGTCTCAGTTTATTTTGAAATTAACTTCCCCTCGATCCTGGTCTTCAGCCATAGAACCGATCTCAGTTTCTTTTGAAATAAACTTCCCCTCGATCCTGGTCCTCAGCCACGGAACTGGTCTCAGTTTCTTTTGAAATAAACTTCCCCTCGATCCTGGTCTTCAGCCACGGAACTGGTCTCCATTTCTTCTTGTCGAGTTTCTTTCTTGACAAGGAATTCTATTTGTAGCGGTCTTCATCAAACTTCTCACCGAGTTTTACTGGGGAGACGCCATTTGATAGAAAAATGAATTGGTGTCAGACTTGCTGGGGAAACCCATTTGTCCGAACTGTAGAGGTGTGCAAACTTCTCTGTTGGAGATGACATTTGTCGACCTACTGGGGAAAAACGAGTCTCTTGAGAGACCACTTTTTGTTTGGTGAGGTTACATCTTACTTTTCTTCGAGACCTTTTCGGAGAAATGCCATGTGATGTAATCCAATTTTGAGGTGTTGATGACTTCATTGAATGCAAACTTTTCGGGGAGAAAACCGCCGTACTGCCAAGAGTCTTTGGTTGAGAGGCTTTCTCTGGGGATTTTCTTTAATCCGGGAAAGCGAAAATATCATCTTCAATGGTGAAGAGTGATGTTCCAGAGGTGTCTATTGAATGTCTTCTTGCATTTCGGAGGTTCAAGTTATCAAAGTGGTCGAGGACCGTCTCCAATCTAGAAATAAACTAGGGTAGAGATTGTTTAGGCGGCGCTTTTTTGGACGAAGAAAGAACTGACAACCTTATCGGTGAGAGGACTTCATCACTTGGGAGTGAAAATGACCAGAGTGATATTAAGGCGACATATGTATGAATATGAATCAATCATGCATGATGTATGTATGTTTATGCAGACATAACAGACGCGACATACAGACTAGTGAATGAACACGACTGTATATTCGGCCACTGCGGGGGATAAAAAAGTATCATTGATTCAAGATAGTGATCCTTTCCTGCTTAGGAAGGGTAGACCCTATTGGGGGTGAAAGAACCATCAATTGGTCTTTAGAGGCAAAAACTCTGTCGGGGATGATAGATGGATCATTGCATCTGAAACAGTTGATTCTTCATTCAGGCGTACTAGTTTAGAAGGAGTACTTTGATTCTGCATTTTGGGGCTTCATCACTTCCGGAGAAGCCATCGATGTTCCTTTTTGTGTTCAGTAATAAAAAAGAATTGCCATCTTTATTTTAAAAGCATAATAAAATTTGACAAGTAAAAATTCATTTTTTTCAAGAATCGTTGATCATATTTAAAAATGTCATTCTATAAAGCAAAATAAATGAGAATTGCAAACAAAAGCACTAGGGCTCAAATTTTACTGATAGAATGTTAATCAGCCGAACACGTGATCCCATAGAGCATTTACAAAGTTTAGAAAATGGTAATTTATGGGAAAAGGGCTATATTGAAACATAACGACCGCTATCCTTCTACTAACTTTGAATTCTGGACATCCTGAGCTTCTGTCGAAGATGACCTTGACTGAAGTCTTTCGACGAATGGTGTTATCGCTGGGGATTTAACCTTGTCGGACGTAGTTACTTTCCATGAATCCCTAACATTTTCCTGGATTATCTTTTGAGGTTTCCAATCCATCGGGATGATTTTTTGCTCGTGTCTCTAATTTTTTCCTAGACCGCCCTTTCGGGTTTTCAATGCACCGGGACATTTTTTTTAGGCGAAGTATTTCTTGACTACGTCAACATTTATGGGGTAGATAAACTCCTCTCCATCCATGGTTGCGAGTCTCAAGGCACCGCCTGAAAAGGCTTTCTTGGCCACGTAGGGGCCGTCATAATTCAGAGTCCATTTGGCCCCGAGAATCAGTGAGAAATGATTGTATCTTCTTGAGCACGAGGTATCCTTTTCTGAAGACACGGGGTCGAACCTTTTTGTCGAACGTCTTCTTCATTCTTTGCTGATACAACTGACCATGGCATAAAGTCGTCATTCTTTTTTCTTCGATCAGATTCAGTTCATCGTGCCGACCTTGACACCATTCAGTCTCTGTTAGCTTGGCTTCCATCAATACCCTGATTGATGGTATCTCTACTTCTATGGGAAGCACTGCCTCCATGCCATATACTAGAGAGAAAGGGGTTGCCCCTATTGAAGTGCGGACAGATGTGCGATAACCGTGAAGAGCAAATGGTAACATCTCGTGCCAATTTTTGTAGGTTACAACCATCTTTTGAACGATTTTCTTGATATTTTTGTTAGCCGCTTCTACCGCTCCGTTCATCTTAGGCCGGTAGGGAGATGGGTTATGGTGTTCGATTTTGAACTCAGCACACAACTCTTTCATCATCTTGTTGTTCAAGTTGGATCCATTATTTGTAATGATCTGGATTGGAACACCATAACGGCAGATGAGATTGTTCTTGATAAATCGGACCACCACTTGTCGGGTTACATTGGTGTATGATACTGCTTCGACCCACTTGGTGAAGTAGTCAATGGCTACAAAGATAAACCGATGTCCGTTTGAAGCTTTGGGTTCAATCATGCCAATCATGTGGATTCCCCATATAGAAAAAGGCCATGGAGAAGAAAGAACTTTGAGATGCGTTGGCGGTACATTGATTTTCTCTGCGTATATCTGATACTTATGACACTTCCTCATGTACTTGTAGCAATCGAATTCCACTGTCAACCAATAATATCCTGCTCTCAGAATTTTTCTTGCCATTGTGTGTCTGTTGGCATGAGTGTTAAAGGATCCTTCGTGAATCTCTTTCATCAACATGTTTGCTTCTTGTCTGTCTACGCATCTGAGCAAAACCATGTCGAAGTTTTTTTTGTAGAGTATATCATTGTTTAGGAAGAAGTTGCCAGCCAGTCTTCTGAGGGTGTTCCCATCTTTCCTTGATGCCCCGGGTGGGTACTCTTGTTTTTGAAGGAAGCACTTGATATCGTGATACCAGGGTTTGTCATCTATGACTGCTTCAATTGTGAAGATGTAAGAGGGCTTTTCAAGGCGCATTATGTCAATCTTAGGTACGTCGTTCCATTGACTTACACTAATCATGGAGGCTAGGGTGGCTAATGCATCAGCCATGTGATTTTCTTCACGAGGGATATGATGAAACTCGATTATGTTGAAGAATGGTAATAACCTTCTCGCGTAGTCTTTGTAAGAAATCAATCCTGATTGATATGTATTCCACTTTCCCTTGATCTGATTGATAACTAAGGCTGAGTCTCCATACACATCCAAATTCTTTATCCTTAAGTCAATTGCTTCTTCGAGACCCATGATACAAGCTTCGTATTCGGCCTCGTTGTTTGTGCATTTGAAAGTCAGTCGGGCGGTGAAAGGAAAGTGAGTACCCTGAGGTGTTACGATGATTGCCCCAATTCTGTTTCCATAATTATTGACAGCTCCGTCAAAAATTAATCCCCATTGGGAACCTGGTTCTGGCCCTTCACTAGGTAGCGGTTCATCGCAATCTTTCATTATCAAGTACATGACATCTTCGTCTGGGAAGTCAAACTTGACTGATTCCTGATCGTCAATTGGTTGATGAGCCAAATGATCGGCTAAAATACTCCCTTTGACGACTTTCTGAACATGGTACTCAATGTCATATTCTGATAACATCTGCCAACGGGCAATCCTTCCCGTGAGAGCAGGCTTTTCAAAGACATACTTGATTAGATCCATTTCGGAGATTAACCAAGTATTGTGACAAATAATGTATTGGCAAAGACGTTTGGCTGCCCAAGCCAGAACGCAGCAAGTTTTCTCAAGCATAGTGTACCGAGTTTCACAGTCAGTGAACTTTTTGCTTAAGTAGTAAATGGCGGACTCTTTTCTTTTTGTTTTGTCTTGTTGTCCAAGTACACAACCCATAGAGTCTTCCAAGACTGTTAGGTAGATGATCAGTGGTCTTCCTTCCACTGGAGGAGATAGAATAGGTGGATTCAACAAATATTCTTTGATGCTGTCGAAATCCTTTTGGCAGTCCTCTGTCCATACACAACTTTGATTCTTTCTAAGTTGTTTAATGATTGGTGCCCATGTCGCGGTCATAAGGGATATGAACCTTAAGATTTAATTCAGACGTTCCAAAAATCCTCTGACCTATTTTTCAGTCTTCGGAGAAGGCATTTCTTGAATGGCCTTGACCTTGTCAGGGTCAACCTCGATTCCTTTTTGGCTGACGAAAGAGTTTTCTCGAGCGAACACCAAATGTGCACTTATTAGGATTCAAGTGGAGTTTATACTTTCTCAGACGTTCGAATAGCTTTGACAGGTGTTCCACATGCTCTTCTTCTGTTTTAGATTTGGCAATCATGTCATCGACGTACACTTCGATCTCTTTATGCATCATGTCGTGAAACAGAGTTGTCATGGCCCTTTGATAAGTTGCCCCCGCGTTCTTTAGACCGAACGACATTACCTTGTAACAAAAGGTGCCCCATGGGGTGATGAATGAAGTTTTCTCCATATCTTCCGACGCCATTTTGATTTAATTATAGCCCGAGAATCCATCCATGAAGGAGAAGACTTTGAACTTTATCGTGCTGTCAACCAGTATGTCAATGTGTGGTAGGGGGAAGTCATCCTTTGGACTTGCTTTGTTCAGATCCCTGTAGTCTACACACATTCTGACTTTTCCGTCCTTTTTCGGAACTGGCACTATGTTATCTAGCCATTAAGGATATTCTGAGGTGGCAAGGAAACCTGCGTCGATCTGTTTCTGCACTTCCTCTTTAATCTTGATGGCCATATCAGGATGAGTCCTTCTCAGTCTTTGTTTTACTGGCAGATATTCCATTTTCAGTGGCAAGTGATGTTCCACGATGCTGGTATCCAACCCTGGCATTTCCTGATAGGACAAAGCAAACACATTTGAAAACTTTTTGAGAAGTTTTATCAAGTCTTCTCTGACAGTTGGACTGAGCAGTGCCCCAATCTTAACTTTTTTCTTTTGTTCTTCTGAACCCAAAAGTTGGGAGAAGGCATTAGATCGTACGTTTCAATGGGGTTTAAAACAAGCAATCTACATGACATGATGATTCATTTTTTAGCAAAGACAAAGGGAATGCAAGAGTATGTGCAGTGTATTTTCTAAAAATGCTTATTTTTATTATGGATTGTTTTAGGATTACCATTTTCTGAAAAACGAAAAGTGAAAACAACAATAAATGCGGGAGTTCAGAATGACATTATTTATTCATGATTTGTCGATTCTTGAAATACAACCCTATATAACAAAACTATGTCGCTTTGGGCGAAGCGAAGAGGGACATTTATAGAAAAGTGAGCCCTATAAGATGTCCACTTCACCCGGGCAAGGTGAAAGGTCGAAATAAAGATGGTAATTACTTAGACTTATGGACAACTTTCGGGACATCGACAACAACCCAATGGCGGCAAACTCCTTTGTGAATCACAAAGTCTGGTACTGCCTTCTTGGTTTGTCTTCAGAAATAACAATGATTTCTGGTGGAGTAGGATCTTTGGAGTCTTCCTCCCATGGAGAGTTGTCATAAATGAACTCTTTTGTTGTATCTTCTATAGTGTTTTCACTCTCAAGAGGATCTCCCATCCAGTTGTTTGGATGTCCTCGTATCTGATGCGAGATCTTTCAGGAGCAGTGTATTTAACTAGGAAGTCATACTTGCCACTCGGCTGTCCTAAGGTGTCCCAGATTTCTGTGGGAATAGAGGAGTCATCCTCCTCAATGACGTTGACCTCAGGAAAAGCATAGTTAATGAATTCTTGTCCTGTAATCTTTGCATATTCATCACCAAGGTGTCGAACATTTTCGTAATGTCCTGAGTAATGATTCCATGACTCGGTGGGGACATGGATATTCCTTTCAATATTACTCAGCTGATTGGCATCGTCCGGCTGACTCTTTTGCCCCAAGTCTTCTGGGCATGGCTTCCAGATAGGTAAGTCATCTAGGGGATCATAATAATCGCAGTTGTATTTGATTAGATTGTCTTCCTCCAATGAATTGGGTTAAGCATGGTATCCTTCAGGACCACAATCTCCAGAAATCATCCGAACATCTGATCTCGGTATATATCTTGAGCTCTACTTGGGAAAGTAAAATGGCGTATGTGCCTCTCCCCGAGATATATAACCGTCATGGTTAAGGTAAGATTTCCACTCCTCATCTATATCGGAGGAGTCACTCTCATTGATGGTGTGTACTTCTTGAGACACTGGGTGGAGGAAACCTCCGCTGCAGAAGAAATCCTGAAAGGGATGAAAACTTTCATCTTTCTTAGTAGTCTGGGTACAAGTTGGAGAGAAACCAAGACCTTTTCTTGTCTTGTTATCCATAGGAATTACAATCTGTCCCCATCCTTTTGCGTCATTACTCCCGATCACTTTGAGAGTGTCTTTGTATGAGGAAATCGATGTCCCTCTTTCTGGTCGATTCTCATTGCTCACCGAGAGTGCTTGGAACTGGGTCCCAACAACCTCCTCTAGTTCTACGCAGGAGAATGATGATAAGTTAGTCACGATTAAGGCTTGCTCTCCACACAATGTGACTAATTTGTCGTTCTTGACGAACTTCGGCTTCTGGTGAAGTGTCGAAGTGACTGCCTCAGTTTCGTGTATCCAAGGTATTCCTAATAAACATCTGTATGCTTCCCGGATGTCCATGACCAGGAAAGTGACTTAGAAAGTGTGAGGACCGATGGTTATGGGAAGATCGACTTCGCCAATAACTATTTTTCTAGATCCGTCAAAGGCTTTGACGATGATCTCACTGCCTCTCATCGGAGCTCCTTGAAATGATAGTCGTAGCAGAGTTGATTTTGGCATAACATTCAAAGATGATCCCGTGTCCACCAGTACGCTGGCTAAAGCATCGTCTTGGCAGTTGACTGTAAAGATGAGCTCCATATTATGATTCTTGCCTTCTTCCGGCAGTTTTTCATCACTGAATCCTAAGTTTTTGCAGGAAGTGATGTTGGAGATGATGCTGTCAAATTGTCCTACTGTCACATCTTGTTCCACAAGGTCTTGCTCTAAGACTTTCTGTAGAGCTTCCCTGTGAGCTTCTAAACTAAGCAGGACTGAAAGTACAGAGATTCGAGACGGAGTTTGCAACAATTGGTCCACAATGTTGTACTCACTTTTCTGGATAAGCCTCAGCGTCTCATCATTGTTCTTTACAAGTTCAGGATTACTGGATTGACCAACTCGTGTGTTAGGAACTTCGTTTGAGGTTCCTTTTCTTTGGTAGGTTCGCTAACTCCTCTGTTGAAGATCCGACGCTTCGTGTGACTCGACTGATGTCGGCAATGTTTACAATGGAGGGTAATGGAGTTTCCTTTCCATTTTTGATGGTCGTTGCACCGTACTTGTAAGGGATAGCCTTTTCTGATTTGTATGGTATTGGTCCTGGCAGGTAGATAACCACTGGAGCTTTTTGATTTCTCTGACCATCGTAGGCAGCCTCAATTGGTTCGAGGTTAAGAATTCTTCTACTGTCAAGAGAGACTTTTGACTCGTCGAGCAGAGGGATTATGGCGAAAATGTCCTTGGTTATTCCATGATTGGAGATTACGACAACGCTTTTGCTTTGAATAGGGAAGTAATCTTGTATCATGTTGATCGGTCCCGAACTTGAACATGGTCGAATCTCCTTCCGGTTCAACTGATTTTGGAGGGCTGCTCATACGAGATAACATCCTTGGTTATTTTCTGAGCATACTCTACAACGCTCATAATTGTGCGGCGGTACCCGACCATATCCGCTTTGTACGCAGTGCATCTTTACTAGATCTGTTTCTATTGAGCGGATATCACGACTTTGATGTCTACCAGGTGTCCCATCAGTCATGCTAATCCGTTGTGTAGCTTCATCCATATAGATCGGAAGTCACCAGTGGTCCAACAGATGTTGAAGTGTTCTTTGCACAAGTGCACACCCTTGGTCATCTTCGCAGCATTCTTTACAGTCTTGATAATCATGTGAAGCCAGAAAACTAAGTTTGACTTGCTTAACATGTAATTCCACTAGACTGGTATTTATCGAGCGTATGTCAAAGATCTGAACCATATTGACTTAATGGTCATTTATTTCACGGTAGTCTTGGATCCATCCAAGATCTATCTGTTGTTAGAGGGCCTCTTGTACAAAAGAGCATCCCTGATTGTTTGTTGAGTAGATTGGACAAGTGCTGTAATTGTGCCATGGAAGATTATAATACTGACTTTGTCTCAAATGCATCGCCACTAAGTTGACGTTCATTATACGGATGTCGTGGTTCTAAATAATGTTGGGCTGTGCATGGGCCATGTTTACTTCACGAATCCTGTGATCCTGAATCCAGCCTAGATCCATTTGTTCTTGCAGAGCTGCTTGTACTATGGTACACCGTTGATTGTCCTTGGAGCAGATATCACACTGATGATAGTTGTGAGATGGTACATGACCGTACCCGCTCTGTTTACAATGCATCTTCACCAGATTGGTTCCTAATAGGAGTACATTGTGAATTTGATAACTGCGGCTAGATTCCTCCTCTATTAAATTCACTGTAGTGTTCTCATGTTGCGGTAATGGGTTCGTCTGAACATTTGGGTTAGTATCTTTGAAAGATAAAACCTCATTCCTGACAAGTTTCTGTACATCAGACTTGAAGCTGAGACAATTCTCAATGTTATGTCTCGTTCCTCCTTGATGGTAAGGACAAGTTTGACCGACTTTGAACCAAAAAGGTGGATTTTCTGGTACTGCGAGAGGAGTCCTAGTTTGGACGTGCCCCTTGGCCAGTAGAAGCAGAAATAACTCTGCGTACAACATTGGTATAGGGTCAAACCATGGTGGTCGTGTAGTACAATTGTTGTTGTTGTACTGTGGACGAGCCTGCTAAAAAGGCTGTTATAGCCTTTGCTGATACTGTTGTTGACTTGGTTGGCTTTGACCAACCTGAGGTTGATACGTCGGAGCTGGCGCTGGGTTGATAGTGGGAGTTACTGCCGCTACTGGTTGATACCTTCGCCTTTGCTTTCCTAGAGAGATATTACTGATATCTTGCTTTTTTTTCTTTTGGAAAGTACTACCGTATCTCTTGGTACTGCTGGATGGTTCTGCATCTTTGACCAATCGTCCTTCTCGAACTGCTTCTTCAAGGCGTACACCCATGTTCACCATTTCAGTGAATCACTGGGATCACTTGCAACCATTCGGTCGTAATAGAATGAGCTCAAGGTTTTTAGGAAGATCTTTGTCATCTCCTTTTCCTCAAGAGGGGGACAGATCTGAGCGGCAATTTCACGCCATCTCTGAGCATACTTTTTAAAAGTTTCTTTGTCCTTCTGTGACATTGCTCTGAGCTGATCCCTATCCGGTGCCATGTGCAAGTTGTATTTATACTGCTGAACGAAGGCGGCGCCGAGATCTTTGAAAGTACTGATCTTGGTGCGGTTTAAACCTATGTACCATTTAAGTGCGACACCTGTTAAACTGTTTTGGAAGTAATGGATCAGTAGCTGTTGATTTTCTGTCTGAGTTGACATTTTTCGAGCGTACATCACCAGATGACTTCAAGGACAAGAGTCGCCTTTGTATTTTTCAAAGTCAGGCACCTTGAATTTGTGCAGTATCTTTACATTAGGGACGAAACAGAGCTTTACGACGTCCTTTCTGAATAAGTCTTGACCACGAATGGCATGCAGTTCCTTCTGCATTTCCAAGAATTATTCCTGGAACTCATTCATCCTTTCATACATGTCTTCGTTTGCACCAGAAATTGTTTGCGGAATCTGATCTTCCGGGACGGTGTGTACCACTAGTTGTGGTATAGACATTATACCAGTGACGCTTGGCGCTTCAATGCCCTGAAGTTTTTAACTTTCAGGAGTGGCTGTCGTAACCTTTATATCTTCATTTTCTTGAAGTTTGTAACCTTCAGGTCTAGCAATTCCTGCTGCGGCTTTTGGGTCTTCAGTGACCGGTGGGATATATCCTTCGGGTATAAAGTTGAAAGGCATGTCCTAGGGGCGCCCCTTAGGCATGTTGTACCGAGGATCATTCTCATGTGTCTTCATTACAGGTGTAGATGTAATCTCTGAGATCATAGTGCTTTGATGTTGTTGCTCCTGAGCTGCTTCCAGGGATTGCATGTTGCTGTGAAGTTTTTCCAAACTTTCCTTTAGAGCGTCGATTTCTTCTCTCAGCTCTCTGTTCTCTTCCTCGAGATCGTCCATTTTCTTTTGTCGATTGGCCCGAGTATTGTATGAGTGAGACAGTTTGACTCTCTAGAATTGTGATACATACGTGAGACTCAAGGATAAGAAAAATGTGTTATGTGAGAATGATGAATGATATGCAAATATATATTTTTAGTTTTTGTTTTATTCAAAAAGAAACTTCAACAAATAGATTGCAAATATCACATAGTGGGGGAGACCCCTTTTATTGAATTCGAAAGATTGCAATATTTTACAAGGAAAAGTACAGTATTTTACAAAGTGCTGTAAGGAAATGTCTAAGCTCATGGATCCTGAGTCCTTTCTGAAGAGAGCTCAGAGGCTAGTCCCTGTATTTTTCTTTTCTTTGATCAGGGCTCTTCAGCCGTTGTCGGGACTTCAGTCCTTTGCCAAGTGAAAAGAGCGAGCAAATTTCTTCGGTCTTCCTGACTCTCTATAGCATGCTACTCTAATATCTCAATCAGAGCATCCTTCTCCTTTAACAGTTCTTGAATCTTGGTACATTCCAAATTAAGGATTTGGTATTTTTTCTTCCAAGATCTCTTCTCACGTTGAACTTTGTTGAGAGCTACCTGGAGTTTTTTTGCATCAGACACGAAATAAAGGACATACTCCTTTAATGGAAAAACTTCTTGACGAGGGTAAGGCATCCTCAGCTTGAGTGCTCTAGTTTGCACCCAGTGGAGATAAGGTTCCATGGAGGTACAATTTGGTCTTCCCAGAGACTCTCTGCCTTTCTTGTGAATATGTTGCCAGGCATGCACTATTTCTTTCTTTAGTGCCCTGTCATTTTCCTATTCCTTGAAGAAAAGACCTTCCAGATGAACGTTATGTTGGATATTCTTCATCGGGTATCCGAGTTGACGGTGAGCTAAAATTGGATGATAGTTGATTCCTCCTTTAGTTCCAATAAGCGGTACGTTAGGGAAATTTCCACATCTGTAGATGATCTCTATCCCTTCGTAAATCCTTTTGTACCAATCTATGTCAGAATTGGTAAGAGACATAATCCTTTGTGACCAACGTAGAGTACTCTTGTGATCCCAAAAAGCAGCAAACTTGGGTAAATGGGAAATGAACCATTTGTAGAGTAAGGGTGCACAGTGTCATACCCCAAATTTTGACCACTAAGATTCCCCATCATTGTGCAAATCATCATCACAATATGGATGGACCATCATGCCTCATTAGTCTCCCCAAAGATGGGTGAGCCTTCACTACAATCAGAATTAGGGTTTCAAGCCCTCTCTGAGCTTTAGAAAAACGATCATTCAAGGAATGACATGATCTTCAACTTGTCTAAACCTCTCAAACATCCCCAATGGATAAAGAGGACTCCCACCTCAAGGATTAAGCACAAGGCTGCAACAGTCCCAGTGGATCAAGCCTAAAGATTGCCAGTGTCAGCAAATTAGGGTTTTGGTCGACCAGGGCCTCCAGATGGGAATTTTCCTCTGGGCATGAGCCAATGCTTCAAAGCATTACCTAATATACACCATGGAACCTCATGGACCCAATCATCAAGTCAATTTTGCCTCAGGGGATGCATTCACCAAAAATCAGGAATTAGGGTTTCTTGACCTAATTCACCCCTAAGTTGACTTTTGGGACAAAACATGAGCCAAGACCTCAAAGGAGGATTTTAGGGTCTCTAGTACACCACATTGATCCATTTTCAACAATGGATTGGTCTAAGAAGCTTGAGCAACACGTTTCAATTTCATCAGAACCACAATTAGGGTTTTGAGGAAAAAGTCAACAGTGCCTTTGACTTTTGACCAAGACATGCTCCCAAACCTTGGGACATGATTTAATACACCTTATAACACCTATGAAATCAATCCATCAAGTTTGATTTAGGTCAAGGACTTGATTTCATAGAGGATGTCACAGTTTGGAATTCATCTGACAAAAAGTCAACTGTGCACAAAAGTCAACTTTGACTTTTTGAGATTTTTCACAATTATGTTTCCTTAAACCTAAAATGATGTTAATGTGTGATTGGAATCATCATTCATCAAGAAAAATCAAGAAAAATCAAGAAAAGTGGGATAACTTGTAAAAGGGGTAACCATAAAAAACAGAAATTTTCTAAGTTATAGAACAAAGTGGCTAGGGTACCAACTTTGGAGGATCATATCTCCTAAACCATAAGGCCATTTTCCCCATTCAAAGTTGGATCTGTAGCTCTCATGGCCCTCTACAAAAGCTTAAAACACAACTCATTCCAATTCCTCATGGATTTTAAGTAATGGAATGATTAAAATCACAAAAAGTGAAAATGTCATTTTTTTCCAACACTTAGTGGAATTTTCACTAAGTCAGAATCTGCCTTCACTTTTTTCCAAATGTAGGGGCATTTTTCACTTGGATCCAAAAGGTATAAAACTAATTATGATCAAACAGTTGTTGTATCATATGAGGGATTTCCAAAATGGCTAAGAACTCCATCAAATTCCACTTGAGCCATGAGATATGACAATGGCAATATGCCTTGCTGTAAACTGTCAAAGCAAGGCAGATTTGTGCATTTTTCTCAATTTGCCAAATTTGTGCAAATGACAAACACACTTATCCATCTGAACACCTCAGGGGGAGACCAAAGAGGGACAAACACTGATCCATCAGCCTCCCAAGTCCTTGAAACAAAAAGTAGCATGCCAAACCTAGAAGTGCCT
Source organism: Lathyrus tuberosus (assembly GCA_022829125.1). Lineage (NCBI taxonomy): Eukaryota > Viridiplantae > Streptophyta > Magnoliopsida > Fabales > Fabaceae > Lathyrus > Lathyrus tuberosus. Next base: position 15,482,320 of record JALAZF010000054.1, read on the forward strand.
AAAAGAGGGACAAGACTCCAATTTTGGTTTGGAGAATTTAATGGATGCACCAAGGTGGCATGGACTGAGCCATTTCCAACTGAATTCAGTCAAGACTTATCCAAGACCAAGGGAACCAGTAGCCTGTGCCCTAACCTCTAGTCAATGGCTAGAGGAGACTTGGATTCTCATTGATCAACATTGGTCAAACCTCTACAGCAGTTGCCATTCACTATTGCTCCAAAAACAAACTTGATCTACTATAAATAGAGCTCATTTTTGATCAGTTTGAGTACACCAAAGCCATCAAACAGATGTTTTCCTCAAAATCTCCTTCTCACTTCCAAATTTTCCTTCCAAAGCAAGTCACTATCGGGTTTTGAGTTTGAGAGCAATTCCAACCAAACCAATCACACACACACACTTCATGAAAATCATATAGAAGTGATCCAAAGACTTAAACAACATCTGGAACACTGATTTCACAAAATCACCAGCCAACTGCTCAAGGTTTTAACCAAGTTGCAGTTGGGATACCATCTTTAGTTCCAGCTTGTTTCAAACCATTCCAAGCACTCAGGCACATCACTTGGCACCTAGGAAAGCTATCCACATCATTGGAACCTAGCTGTAACACCTCTAACACAAAACACGATCACCAGCTACAAGAGGTAAGCATGAGCTCTTCTAACTCTATGATCCATGCATTTTTTGCTGCACAATAATTTGGCCATATGTTCATAATCATGCATGGAGTGTTTTCCCTCAATCAATTGCTTTGTTTGAATTGTGTATGGAATTTCTGAGCCTTCATGCAAATTTTAGGGTTCTTGAGGTTTCTCTTTGATTTCTTATTCCATGCTTAAAATAAATGAAATTAAAGACCATAGACATGACCGTGAGGTGAAAACGAGTAGATTGATATGTAGATTGCATGATATAATGAAGTATTCAGTGAGATTGATGAGAAAATGCAAATTTGGGCAAAACAGAGCACGCGGGCAAGGCCAATATGTTCTTGGCGCCCTTTTTCAAATATTTGAATTTTTGAATTTTTGTGATTTTATTTAATTGATTCAAAAATTAATTTCTCTCTGAGTTTTAATGATTTTGAGTTGGTTCTTTTTTTAATAATTCACAAAAATGTTAAAATATTTTATTTTACCAAAAAATCCCAAAAATATTACTCATTTCATATATTTGATATTTTTGCAAAGAATTAATGTTTTATTTGTTTTTAACATTTGAAATATTTTTTCTCCCTTGATTTTCCAAACTTAATTGATTTCCAATTATTTTGTGGGTATTGTCATACCCCAAATTTTGACCACTAAGATTTACCATCATTGTGAAACTCATCATCACAATATGGATGTACCATCATACTTCATCAGTCTCCCCAAAGATGGGTGAGCATCCACTACAATCAGACTTAGGGTTTCAAGCCCTCTCAGAGCTTTTAGGCAAAGGATCAATCAAGGAATGACATGATCTTCAACTTGTCTAACCTCTCAAACATCCACAATGGATCAAAAGGAGTCCCACTTCAAGGATCAAGCATAAGGCTGCTCCCTTCTAGGTGGATTAAGTCTCAAGATCGACAGTGTCACCAAATTAGGGTCTTGGTCGACCAGGGCCTCCAGATGGAAATTTTTCATCTAAGCACAAGCCAATGATCCAAAACATAACCTAATATACTTCATGGGACCCCATGGACCCAATCATCAAGTCAATTTTGCCTCAGGGGATGCATTCATCAAAAATCTGGAATTAGGGTTTCTTGACCTAATTCACCCCTAAGTTGACTTTTAGGGCAAATCATGAGCCAAGACCTCAAGAGAGGGTTTGAGGGTCTCTAATGAACTATATTGATCCATTTGGAACAATGGATTAATCCAAGAAGCTTGAGCAACAAGTCTCAATTTCATCTACACCACAATTAGGGTTTCGCGAGGAAAGTCAACTGTAACTTTGACTTTTGACCAGGACATGCTCCCAAGCCCTAAGACATGATTCAATATACCCTATGACACCCATGGAACATGTCCATCAAGTTTGATTTAGGTCAAGGACATGATTTCATGAAGAATTGCACAGTTTGGATTTCATCTGATAAAAAGTCAACTGTGCACAAAAGTCAACTTTGACTTTTGGAGATTTTTCACCAAAATGGATTTTTAACTCTAAAATGATGTTAATGTATGATTTGAATCATCATTCATCAAGAAAAATCAAAGAAAGTGGGATAACTTGTAAAAGGGGTAACCATAAAAACTTAGAAAAAATTTCTAAGTTATGGAAAAAGTGACACTAATGTGCCAACTTTGGAGGATCATAACTCCTAAACCACAAGGCCATTGTTCCCCATTCAATGCTTGATTTGTAGATCTCATTGCCCTGTACAAAAGCTTCATACTGACCTATGTCCAAATTCCTCATGGATTTTGAGTTATGGAGTGATCAAAATCAAGAAAAGTCACTTTGTTCCAACACTTAGTGAAAATTTCACTAGGTCAGATTTTACCTTACTTTTTACCAAATGTAGGGGGATTTTTCACTTGGATTCAAAAGAGATCAAAACCAAACATGTTCAAACAGTTGTTGTATCATGTAAGGGCTTTCCAAAATGGCCAAGAACATTACCAAATTCAATTTGAGTCATGAGATATGACATTGGCAAGTTGCCTTGCTGAAATCTACCAAGGCAAGGCAGATTTTTACACTTTTGGTCGATTTGCCAAAATCAGCCAAATCCAAATGCTCCTATTCACTTGGACACCTCTGAGGATTGAATCTAAAGGGGACAATCTGTAACGCCCCAGTTTTGTCAGTTTTTATTTAATCGAGTCTTTTTGATTATTTTATTATTATTTTATTTTATTTTCGACTTTTATCTGAAAATATGTTATTTTTCGATGTTGTGATATTTTATCGGGTTTTGGGAACATTCGCGAGATATTTGAGTGTGGGGGTATTTTGGTCATTTCATAATATTTTTAATTAAGTTAGTAAGAATAGAATAGAAAGAGAGAAAAATAGAGAGAAAGAAAAAGAGAAGAAGGAAAAAGGAGAGAAAAGAGAAGAAGAAGAGAAAAAGTGAGAAAGCTTGGAAAATTTAAGAAAACAACTCCTAGAATCGATTTAATCGGGTAAGGGTGCGAAACTCAATTATCGTATGATTGTGTATGATTATGTATGTGTATTTGTGGTTGTTCTTGGATTGATTTGAAGAAATTTAGTAAAACCCATATTATGTAAAATTGATTAGAAATCGATTAAATGTGTTGGAAATCATGTTTTTAGTGTTCATTATTGTTGATACATGATAGATACATGTTGCTATGCATTGTATTGGTAATTTTCTGGGTGTAGGTGAAAAATTGGAGTGTTTTGGTTGAGAAAACGCATAACAAAGTTCTGCAGAAATTTTTCTGGTTTTTCTAGGTCATACGCGTATGGGGCATGTTCATACGCGTATGGACCTTGGCATTACGCGTAACGTGGGCGAGGTATGGGCCAATACGCATATGGATCTTCAATTTTCTCGGCCATCTGCCCATTTGCGTATGATACGCGTAACACTTCCGGGCAATACGCGTACGATGGGTGCACTAATCGATGTGTATTATGCGAGGTGCTGGTGTATGATGTAAATGTATGTGTTTAAATGGTGTTTTGATGATTATGGCCGTATGACAATTAAATGCATTGTTTTGGGCATAAGTGCAAAGTGTGATTTTGTTGATTGAGATGAATGCATATATGTGTACATATTAAATGTCATGAGTCATTGTATGCCAATCATCATGATATGCATTGTTGAGACGTCCTGAGTGACGGTTTGGATTCCAGAGGGAATTCGCTATAACGTCGTGTGCCCATGTAGGGTGTGAGCGTTGATTATAGACGATCGTGTGCCCATGTTGGGTGTGAGAGATCGGGTCGTGTGCCCGTGTGGGGTGTGAGCGATCCATAAACGTCGTGTGCCCATGTGGGGTGTGAGCGACGGGGGACATCATATGCCCGACGGGGAGTTACAGTGATGTAACGAACGATGATTCCAACAGAGTTCCTGAGTGAACTAGTGATGAGAAACAATGGAAGTCGGTACCGCATGTGCATATGCATAGAGTCGTTGTGTCGGTCTCTTGCATTGCATAATTCATTAATGGTTGTTTGAGGTGTGGAATTGTGAATAAAATTGATATATGGATATGTGTTGGTGATGGAAATATGAATTACTTATTGTATTGCCTTGTGTTTGAATTATGGCGTGAGTTGTGGTGAGAATTATATATATATATATATATATATGTGTGTGTGTGTGTGTGTGTGTTTTGGTGCTATATATAATTGAATGCAATTATATTATGGTTGTTTTTCTCACCCTTCTGCTGTTTTATAATGCTCTATGAGGCATTGCAGATTAGAGTTGCTGGAGGTATTTTTGTGAAGCTTTGCGTCTTCATTCTTTTGTCGGTCGGCTCTGATATGTGACACCGGGTAGTTAGGGAGGCCGTTTGTGATATTTGTGTATTATGTATATATATCTTTTGGCTTGTGCATGTATAACTTGATGTATGACAAACGTCTCATGATATATATATATATATATATATATATATGATATTCAGTTTTAGATTTTCCGCTTTTATTCTAAATTCTAAAATGTGGGTGTAAGGAACTAAGTTCCTCTGTTGATTGCTACCCCACTGTTGCATATCTTTATGAGCAGGTGTGGTATGTATTGTTTCAATATAATGTGATTCTCCCGGTCTATGCCATGATAATTTAAATGTACTCTGACGAAATTTTGAATTTTCTTTTACTGCTTTAATTAATTGGGGGTATAGATTGGGGGTGTTACATTAAGTGGTATCAGAGCCTGGTTTAGTCAGTCCGTGTCAGTTGTGTCAGTCCTTGTCGGTCTTGGCGTTTGGATGAGCTGTCCGTTTAACCATAGTTTCTGTTATTGGAAATGAACAGAATATGGCTGGTAGGAATGATGCTGCTTTGGCTGCTGCTATGCAAGCTATGGCTCGTGCTGTGCAGGGTGCACCTAATGCTGCAGGTAATGATGAGTTCAGGAAGAACAAACCGCCTGTCTTCAAAGGAAGATATGATCCTAATGGTGCACAGATGTGGCTGAAAGAGATTGAAAGGATTTTCCGAGTGATGGATTGTTCTGAAGATCAGAAGGTGAGACTGGGTACTCACATGTTACTGGAAGAAGCTGATGATTGGTGGGTTAGTACTCGTCGTGTGTTGGAAGCTGCAGAGGAGGAGATTGTAACGCCCCGTTTTGCCAATTTTATTTTTTTGAGTCGTTTTTGATTATTTTATTATTATTTTATTGTAATTTCAACTTTTGTGTGGAAATATGTTATTTTTCGTCGTGATTATATTTTATCGCGTTTTGGGAACGTTTGCGAGATATTTGAGTGTGGGGGTATTTTGGACATTTCATAGATATTTTTACTAAGTTAGTAAGAAAAGAAAATAGAAAAGAAAAGGGAAAGAAAAATAGAGAGAAAGAAAGAAGAAAGAAGGGAAAAGAGAAGAAAATAGGAGAAGGGAGAAAATTGGAGAAAAAGTGTGAAAATCATCAAGATCAATTCCTAGAATCGAATTAAATCGGGTAAGGGTGCGAAACTCGATTATACTATGCTTGTATATGATTATGTATGAATGTGTTTGGATGATTCTCTTGCTTTCCATGTTTTTCACTTTTAGGTCGAAACGATAAAATGAGTAGAATCGATGGTTTAACGGTTGGAAATCGATGTAAAGGTGGTAGTTTGCTTGTTGACATGATTAGAATAGGTTCTGATTGAAATATGTTGATTTGGAAATGGTTTGGGTTGGAAAATATCAATTTTGGGTTTTCAACAGCGCTGAAGGATTCTGAGTTTTCGCAGGTTCGCCTAGCGAACCATTCAGCGAAGGGTAGCGAAGGTTCGCTACGGGTATTCGCCTAGCGAAGGCATGAGCGAAGGTTCGCTAGAGTGTTCGCCTAGCGAACTTTGGGTGTTTTTGCCTCTGTTTGGTTCTGACTTGGTTCGCCAAGTACTCGCCTAGCGAACTTTGTGTCTGTTTTTAGCTAACAGTTGGTTCGCTGGAACATTCGCCTAGCGAAGGAGCTAGCGAATGCTCGCGAGGGATGTTTGCCTAGCGAAGCAGCTAGCGAATGCTCGCGAGGGAGATTCGCCCAGCGAACAGAGCTGTTCGTGTAATTTTGTTTTCTGCATAACTTTTGATCTGTGTTTTGGTTTGAGGCGTGGTTTGATGCGTTGGAAAGCCATTGAACTATACTTTCTTATTATGATGGTTTAGAATTTGTTGGCCGATTTTATTTTGTCGGTAAATGTGAATAGTGTCAATGGTCGACTTTTGTCGTTTTAATGGTGCATAATTGTCATGTATTATGCTATATATTGCACTTTGGATATGTATGCCTTATATGCTGTTGTGAGGATAAGTTGTGGCCGAAAGGCAAGAAATGCTAAGTCTTGTATTCGATGATTTATGCATGATTATGAATGTGTGCATGGATGCAATGTGAGTGTCATGAGTCATTGTATGCCAAGCATCATAATGTGCATTGTGGAAACGTCCTGAGAGACGGTTTGATTCCCGAGGGAAATATGCTATAACATCGTGTGCCTCGAAAATATGAGGCGATGCCTGAGGACTTAAAGCGATGGGTATAGACGATTGTGGGCTCCTTTGGAGACTTAAAGCAATCCTTAACGTCGTGTGCCTCGAAAATATGAGGCGATGCCTGAGGACCTAAAGCGACGGGTGAACATCGTAGGCCCGACGGGGAGTTACTTGACTAAGTCTCAGTAACGAGCGATGGTTCCAATAGTTCCTGAGTGAACTGATGATGAGACATGAGACAATGGAAGTCGGTACCGTATGGCATGTGCATAGAGTCGTTGTGTCGATCTATGTGCATTTGCATTCATCATGAGTCATTTGTGCATGGAATTGTGAATGTGATTAATGAAATGGAATATGTGTGATTGTATTGTGAATGATTGATGTGCAGTGGTAATTGATATGTGTGAATTGTACTGTGTGTTGTTATAATTTATCTGTGTGCTTTGGTGGTGAGAATACGTTACTTGTGCATTTTTGGTGTTAATATATAATCTTATGCAATTATATTATGGTTGTTTTTCTCACCCTTCTGCTGTTTTATAACGCTCTATGAGGCGTTGCAGATTAGAGTTGCTAGAGGTATTCTTTTGTGAAGCGTTGCGTCTTCATTATTTTGGTCGGTCGGCTCTGATATGTGACTCCGGGTAGCATAGGGTGGCTGTTTGTGATTGTTTTGTATATCTGATGATTATATTTTGGTTGTACAGTTATAACTTGATGTATGACAGCCAAGTTTATATGTGTATATGTATATGTGTTATTCAGATTTTAGATCTTTCTGCTTTAATTCTAATTTCTGAAAAGTGGGTGTAAGGAACGAAGTTTCCTCTGTATGATTGTTACCCCACGTTGCATATCTAAATGAGCAGGTGTTGCATGTTATGTGTTTGGTTACTTTGATGAGATTCCCCCTTTCTATGCGATGATGTTTCAAATATACTCTGATCAATTTTTGAATTTTCTTTTTACCGCTTTAATTGCGTGTTAATTGGGGGTATAGATTGGGGGCGTCACATTAAGTGGTATCAGAGCCAGTCCGTGTCAGTTGTGTAGTTTGTGTCTGTTGTGTCTGGCATATTGGGCGAGTTGTGTTGAGCGAGTTGTTGTTTAACCATAGTTTCTGTTTTGGACGAACAGAATATGGCTGGTCGTAATGATGCTGCTTTGGCTGCTGTGATGGAAGCGATGGCACGAGCTGTGCAGGGGGCGCCGAATGCTGCAAGAAATGATGAGTTTAGAAAGAATAAGCCGCCGGTCTTTAAAGGGAAACATGATCTGGATGGTGCGCAGTTGTGGTTGAAAGAGATTGAGAGGATTTTTAGGGTAATGGATTGTGATGACGATGATGATAAGGTGAGGCTGGGCACTCATATGTTACACGAAGAGGCTGATGACTGGTGGGTCAGTACTCGTCAGGTGTTGGAAGCTGAGGAGGAGGAAGAAGAGATTACTTGGGAGGTGTTTAGCCGAGAGTTTCTAAGGAAGTATTTTCCCGAGGATGTCCGAGGAAAGAAGGAGATTCAGTTTTTAGAGCTAAAACAAGGTAATATGTCGGTTATTGACTATACTGCTAAGTTTGTGGAACTTGTGCAGTTTTACCCTCATTATGTGGAAGCGACTGCTGAATTTTCAAAGTGTGTGAAGTATGAAAGTGGTTTGCGTCCTGAGATAAAGCAGGCTATTGGATATCAGAGGATTCGAAGGTTTGCTGATTTGGTGGAATGCTGTAGGATTTATGATGAAGATAGTAAGGCTCGTTCAGCTCACTATAAAAGTGTAAGTGACAGGAAAGGGAAACAACAGTTCCGTGGTGGTCCGTATGTGTCACCGGCTGATAAAGGGAAACAAAGGGGTAATTTTGATCGAAGGTCAAGTGGAGGAGGTATGTCTAATGCTCCTAGGTGTTTTAAATGTGGTGAATTGGGTCATCGCCAGATGGAATGTAGGAAGAAAGTGGATAAGTGTTCTAATTGTGGTGGTATCGGACATGTTTTAGCTTATTGTAAAAGGAAGAATGTAGTGAAGTGTTATAACTGTGGGGAACCTGGTCACATTAGTTCGAAGTGTCCTAATCCGAAGAAGGCTCAGACTAGTGGGAAGGTGTTTTCGTTGGCAGGAACTCAGACTTCAAGTGCTGATCGTCTGATAAGAGGTACTTGCTTTATTAATAATATGCCTTTAATTGCTATTATTGATACTGGAGCGACTCATTCGTTTATTTTGTCTGAGTGCGCGGAACGTTTGAATCTTGGGTTGTCTTCGATGGATGGTGAGATGGTTATTGATACTCCAGCGATGGGGTCAGTAACTACTTCTTTGGTGTGTTTGAGTTGTCCTTTAGACATTTATGGTAAAGACTTTGTGATGGATTTGGTGTGTTTACCGTTGGAAGGTTTAGATGTGGTGTTGGGAATGAATTGGTTGCAATTCAATCGGGTGCACATTGATTGTTATCATAAGCTTGTAAGGTTTCCTTCTCTTGAGGAAGATGAAGACTCGAGTTTCTTATCTACTAAAGAGTTGAAGAGACTTTTAGCGGATGAAGCTCAGTTGTTTGGTTTGTTTGCTTCATTGACTGTGGATAGTCAAGTTTCTCTTGATGTGTTTCCTGTTGTGTACGAATTTCCTGAGGTGTTTCCTGATGATATTTCAGATGTGCCGCCGGTGAGAGAGGTTGAATTTTCTATAGATCTAGTTCCTGGTACTAGACCTGTTTCTATGGCACCTTATAGAATGTCGGCATCTGAATTGATGGAGTTGAAAAAGCAGTTAAGTGAGTTGTTGGAAAAGAGGTTCGTGAGGCCAAGTGTTTCTCCTTGGGGTGCTCCAGTTTTGTTAGTGAAAAAGAAAGATGGGAGTATGCGATTATGTATTGATTATCGCCAGTTGAACAAAGTGACGATTAAGAACAAATATCCGCTTCCAAGGATTGATGATCTGATGGATCAGTTGGTTGGTGCTTGTGTGTTTAGTAAGATTGATTTGAGATCGGGGTATCATCAGATAAGGGTGAAGGAAGAGGATATTCAGAAGACGGCCTTTAGAACACGTTACGGTCATTATGAATATTCAGTGATGCCGTTCGGGGTTTCTAATGCGCCTGGTGTGTTTATGGAATACATGAATCGGATTTTCCACGAGCATTTGGATCGTTTTGTGGTGGCGTTTATTGATGATATTTTAATCTATTCTAAGTCTCGTGAAGAACATGCAGAGCATTTACGTATTGTTTTGCAGGTTTTGAAGGAAAGGAAGCTTTTTGCCAAATTGTCCAAGTGTGAATTCTGGTTGTTTGAGGTGAGTTTTCTTGGGCACGTAATTTCAGGTAATGGTATTGCTGTGGATCCATCTAAAGTAGAAGCAGTTCTACAATGGGAGGCTCCTAGATCCGTTACTGAAATTCGAAGCTTTTTGGGTTTGGCTGGTTATTACCGGAGGTTCATTGAAGGTTTTTCTAAGCTAGCTCTTCCTTTGACGCAGTTGACTTGTAAGGGCAAAGCATTCATTTGGGATATTCAATGTGAAGAAAGTTTTTGAGCTGAAGAGGAGATTGACGACAGCTCCTATTCTGATTTTACCTAATCCTAATGAACCATTTGTTGTGTATTGCGATGCTTCTTTAATTGGTTTGGGTGGTGTTCTGATGCAGGAAGGTAAAGTTGTAGCTTATGCTTCAAGGCAGTTAAGAGTTCATGAGAAAAACTATCCTACTCATGATCTTGAGTTAGCGGCGGTAGTTTTTGTGTTGAAGATTTGGAGGCACTATCTCTATGGTGCAAGGTTCGAAGTCTTTAGTGATCATAAAAGCTTGAAATATTTATTTGATCAGAAAGAGTTGAACATGAGACAGCGGAGATGGTTGGAATTCTTGAAAGACTACGACTTTGGCTTGAATTACCATCCTGGTAAAGCTAATGTGGTAGCCGATGCATTGAGCCGGAAATCGTTGCATATGTCCGCATTGATGGTGAAAGAGTTGGAACTTTTGGAATCGTTTAGAGATTTGAGTTTGGTATGTGAAGTGACATCGGTTAGTGTGAGGCTTGGAATGTTGAAAGTTACGAATGAATTTTTGATGTCGGTTAGTGAGAAACAAAAGCTGGATTTGAAATTCGTTGATTTGATGAGGAATGAGAATGTCGATTTCAAGGTTGATAATTTTGGTGTTTTGAGATTCCGTGGTCGTATTTGTATACCTGATGATGCGGAGTTGAAAAGAATGATTTTGGAGGAAGGACACCGGAGTAATTTAAGTATACATCCGGGTGCGAATAAGATGTACCAAGATTTGAAGAAGATTTTCTGGTGGTCTGGTTTGAAAAGAGATGTGGCTCAGTTTGTGTATGCTTGTTTGACTTGTCAGAAATTGAAAGTGGAACATTTGAGACCTAGTGGTTTGTTGCAACCGTTGGATATTCCTGAGTGGAAATGGGATAGCATTTAGATGGATTGTGTGACGGGATTACCGAACACTCAGCGTGGGCATAATGCTATTTGGGTGATTGTGGACAGGCTGACTAAATCGGCGCATTTTATTCCGATTGACATCAGTTTTTCTTTGGAACGGTTAGCTGAGATCTATATCAGTGTGGTGGTGAAATTGCATAGGGTTCCTTTAAGTATTGTTTCGGATCGAGATCCTAGGTTTACATCGAGATTTTGGGAAAGTTTACAGAAGGCTTTGGGTTCTAAATTGAGGTTGAGTTTGGCTTATCATCCGCAGACAGATGGTCAGACCGAAAGAACTATTCAGTCGTTGGAGGATTTGTTGAGAGCGTGTGTTTTGGAACAAGGTGGTGCGTGGGACGGTTATCTTGCTTTGATTGAGTTCACGTATAATAACAGTTTCCATTCTAGTATCGGAATGGCACCTTTTGAGGCCTTATATGGACGAAGATGTCGAACGCCGTTGTGTTGGCACGAAACTGGTGAGAGTTTCTGTGGTTGGACCGGAATTAGTGCAACAGACGACGGAAAAGGTAAAGTTTATTCGTGAGAAAATGAAGGCTTCTCAGGATAGACAAAAGAGTTATCATGATCGGAGACGTAAGAATCTTGAGTTTCAAGAGGGTGATCACGTATTTCTGAGGGTTACGCCGGTAACGGGTGTTGGTCGTGCTTTAAAATCTAAGAAGCTTACTTCTCAATTTATTGGTCCTTACCAGATATCTGCGAGAGTGGGTGCTGTAGCGTATCGTGTGGCGTTACCGCCGAATCTGTCGAATTTGCATGACGTTTTTCATGTTTCACAGCTTCGGAAGTATGTTCCGGACCCTTCACATGTGATTCCGATGGACAAGGTTGAGGTAAGAGATAACCTTACGATCGAGGCATTACCAGTTAGGATTTTGGATCGCGAGGTGAAGCGGTTGAGGGACAAAGAGATTGCACTTGTGAAAGTGGCGTAGGGAGGTGCTGCTGAGGGTAATTTGACGTGGGAATTGGAGAGTAGGATGCGGGAGTCGTATCCGGAGTTGTTTGTATCAGGTAAGATTTTCGAGGACGAAAATTTCTAAGTGGGGGAGAATTGTAACGCCCCGTTTTGCCAATTTTATTTTATTGAGTCGTTTTTGATTATTTTATTATTATTTTATTGTAATTTCAACTTTTGTGTGGAAATATGTTATTTTTCGTCGTGATTATATTTTATCGCGTTTTGGGAACGTTTGCGAGATATTTGAGTGTGGGGGTATTTTGGACATTTCATAGATATTTTTACTAAGTTAGTAAGAAAAGAAAATAGAAAAGAAAAGGGAAAGAAAAATAGAGAGAAAGAAAGAAGAAAGAAGGGAAAAGAGAAGAAAAGAGGAGAAGGGAGAAAATTGGAGAAAAAGTGTGAAAATCATCAAGATCAATTCCTAGAATCGAATTAAATCGGGTAAGGGTGCGAAACTCGATTATACTATGCTTGTATATGATTATGTATGAATGTGTTTGGATGATTCTCTTGTTTTCCATGTTTTTCACTTTTAGGTCGAAACGATAAAATGAGTAGAATCGATGGTTTAACGGTTGGAAATCGATGTAAAGGTGGTAGTTTGCTTGTTGACATGATTAGAATAGGTTCTGATTGAAATATGTTGATTTGGAAATGGTTTGGGTTGGAAAATATCATTTTTGGGTTTTCAACAGCGCTGAAGGATTCTGAGTTTTCGCAGGTTCGCCTAGCGAACCATTCAGCGAAGGGTAGCGAAGGTTCGCTACGGGTATTCGCCTAGCGAAGGCATGAGCGAAGGTTCGCTAGAGTGTTCGCCTAGCAAACTTTGGGTGTTTTTGGCTCTGTTTGGTTCTGACTTGGTTCGCCAAGTGCTCGCCTAGCGAGCTTTGTGTCTGTTTTTAGCTAACAGTTAGTTCGCTGGAACATTCGCCTAGCGAAAGAGCTAGCGAATGCTCGCGAGGGATGTTCGCCTAGCGAAGCAGCTAGCGAATGCTCGCGAGGGAGATTTGCCCAGCGAACAGAGCTGTTCGTGTAATTTTGTTTTCGGCATAACTTTTGATCTGTGTTTCGGTTTGAGGCGTGGTTTGATGCGTTGGAAAGCCATTGAGCTGTACTTTCTTATTATGATGGTTTAGAATTTGTTGGCCGATTTTATTTTGTCGGTAAATGTGAATAGTGTCAATGGTCGACTTTTGTCGTTTTAATGGTGCATAATTGTCATGTATTATGCTATATGTTGCGCTTTGGATATGTATGCCTTATATGCTGTTGTGGGGATAAGTTGTGGCCGAAAGGCAAGAAATGCTAAGTGTTGTATTCAATGATTTATGCATGATTATGAATGTGTGCATGGATGCAATGTGAGTGTCATGAGTCATTGTATGCCAAGCATCATAATGTGCATTGTGGAAACGTCCTGAGAGACGGTTTGATTCCCGAGGGAAATATGCTATAACATCGTGTGCCTCGAAAATATGAGGCGATGCCTGAGAACTTAAAGCGATGGGTATAGACGATTGTGGGCTCCTTTGGAGACTTAAAGCAATCCTTAACGTCGTGTGCCTCGAAAATATGAGGCGATGCCTGAGGACCTAAAGCGACGGGTGAACATCGTAGGCCCGACGGGGAGTTACTTGACTAAGTCTCAGTAACGAGCGATGGTTCCAATAGTTCCTGAGTGATCTGATGATGAGACATGAGACAATGGAAGTCGGTACCGCATGGCATGTGCATAGAGTTGTTGTGTCGATCTATGTGCATTTGCATTCATCATGAGTCATTTGTGCATGGAATTGTGAATGTGATTAATGAAATGGAATATGTGTGATTGTATTGTGAATGATTGATGTGCAGTGGTAATTGATATGTGTGAATTGTACTGTGTGTTGTTATAATTTATCTGTGTGCTTTGGTGGTGAGAATACGTTACTTGTGCATTTTTGGTGTTAATATATAATCTTATGCAATTATATTATGGTTGTTTTTCTCACCCTTCTGCTGTTTTATAACGCTCTATGAGGCGTTGCAGATTAGAGTTGCTGGAGGTATTCTTTTGTGAAGCGTTGCGTCTTCATTATTTTGGTCGGTCGGCTCTGATATGTGACTCCGGGTAGCATAGGGTGGCCGTTTGTGATTGTTTTGTATATCTGATGATTATATTTTGGTTGTACAGTTATAACTTGATGTATGACAGCCAAGTTTATATGTGTATATGTATATGTGTTATTCAGATTTTAGATCTTTCCCCTTTAATTCTAATTTCTGAAAAGTGGGTGTAAGTAACGAAGTTTCCTCTGTATGATTGTTACCCCACGTTGCATATCTAAATGAGCAGGTGTTGCATGTTATGTGTTTGGTTACTTTGATGTGATTCCCCCTTTCTATGCCATGATGTTTCAAATATACTCTGATCAATTTTCGAATTTTCTTTTTACCGCTTTAATTGCGTCACAGAGAATATGTCTGAGGAGGTATTTTCCTAAAGATGTAAGAGTAAAGAAGGAAATTGAGTTTCTGGAACTGAAACAAGGTAATATGTCTGTTGTTGATTATACTGCTAAGTTTGTGGAACTTGTGCAGTTTTATCCTCATTATGCTGAAGCAACTGCAGAATTTTCTAAGTGTGTAAAGTTTGAGAATGGCTTGCATCCTGAGATAAAGCAGGCAATTGGATATCAGAGGATTTAGAGGTTTTCTGATTTGGTAGATTGTTGTAGGATTTATGAAGAGGACAGTAAGGCTCGTTCTACACATTACAAGAGTGTGAGCGAGAGGAAAGGGAAGCAACAGCTCCGTGGTGGTCCGTATGTGACACCAGCTGATAAAGGTAAACAAAGGGGAAATTTTGAGAAAAGGTCAGGTGGAGGAGGTATGTCTGGTCCTGTGAGGTGTTATAAATGTGGTGAGTTGGGGCATCGCCAGTTTGAGTGCAGGAAAGATTTGAGGAAGTGTACTAATTGTGGAGGTGTAGGACATGTTGCAGCTGATTGTGCTAGGAAGAATGTGGTGAAATGTTACAACTGTGGTGAACCTGGTCATATTAGTACGAAGTGTCCGAAACCGAAGCAGGCTCCAGCTAGTGGGAAAGTATTTGCATTGGCAGGAACTCAGACTTCAAGTGCAGATCGTCTGATCAGAGGTACTTGTTTTATTAATAGTACGCCTTTAGTTGCTATTATTGATACTGGAGCGACTCATTCGTTTATTTCGTCTGAGTGCGCGAAGCGTTTGAATCTTGTGTTGTCTTTGATGGGTGGAGAGATGGTTATTGATACTCCAGCAATGGGGTCAGTAACTACTTCCTTGGTTTGTCTAAGATGTCCTTTGACCATTTATGGTATAGACTTTGAGATGGATTTGGTGTGTTTGCCGTTAGAAGGTTTAGATGTGGTTTTGGGAATGAATTGGTTGCAATTCAATAGGGTTCATATTGATTGCTATCATAAGTTGGTAAGGTTTCCTTCTCTTGAGGAAGACGAAGACTCGAGTTTCTTATCTACCAAACAGTTGAAGAGACTTTTGGCGGATGAAGCTCAGTTGTTTGGGTAGTT
This sequence comes from Lathyrus tuberosus, assembly GCA_022829125.1. Taxonomy (NCBI): domain Eukaryota; kingdom Viridiplantae; phylum Streptophyta; class Magnoliopsida; order Fabales; family Fabaceae; genus Lathyrus; species Lathyrus tuberosus. The sequence goes on from JALAZF010000054.1 coordinate 15,497,950, forward strand.
TGCATCTTTAACTTTGGATAGCCAAGTTTCACTTGATGTGTTTCCTGTTGTGTGTGAATTTCTGGAGGTGTTTCCTGAGGATATTTCAGACTTGCCGCCAGAGAGAGAGGTGGAGTTTTCTATAGATCTAGTTCCTGGTACTAGACCTGTTTCTATGGCACCTTATCGTATGTCGGCATCTGAGTTGGTGGAGTTAAAGAAGCAGTTGAATGAGTTGTTGGAAAAGAGGTTCGTGAGACCAAGTGTGTCGCCTTGGGGTGCTCCAGTTTTATTGGTGAAAAAGAAGGATGGGAGTATGCGGTTGTGTATTGATTATCGCCAGTTGAATAAGGTGAAGATTAAGAATAAGTATCCTCTTCCAAGGATTGATGATCTGATGGATCAGTTAGTTGGTGCTTGTGTGTTCAGTAAGATTGACTTGAGGTCGGGGTATCATCAGATAAGGGTGAAGGAGGAAGATATTCAGAAGACGGCTTTTAGGACACGATACGGTCATTATGAATATTTTGTGATGCCGTTCGGGGTTTCTAATGCGCCAGGTGTGTTTATGGAATACATGAATCGTATTTTTCACGAGCATCTGGATCGATTTGTTGTTGTGTTTATTGATGACATTTTGATTTATTCTAAGTCTCGGGAGGAGCACGCGGAGCATTTGCGTATTGTTTTGTAGGTTTTGAAGGAAAGGAAGTTTTTTGCCAAATTGTCCAAGTGTGAATTCTGGTTGTCGGAGGTGAGTTTTCTTGGGCACGTAATTTCAGGTAATGGTATTTCTGTGGATCCATCTAAAGTAGAAGCAGTTCTACAATGGGAGGCTCCGAGATCTGTTACTGAAATTCGAAGCTTTTTGGGTTTGGCCGGTTATTATAGAAGGTTTATTGAAGGTTTTTCTAAGCTAGCACTTCCTTTGACCCAGTTGACTTGTAAAAGGAAAGCATTCATTTGGGATATTCGGTGCGAGGAAAGTTTTAATGAGCTGAAGAGAAGATTGACGACAGATCCGATTTTGATTTTTCCGAATCCTAATGAACCATTTGTGGTTTATTGTGATGCTTCTTTGATTGGTCTAGGTGGTGTTCTGATGCAAGAAGGTAAGGTCGTGGCGTATGCTTCGAGGCAGTTAAGAGTACATGAGAAAAATTATCCTACTCATGATCTTAAGTTAGCGGCTGTGGTGTTTGTGTTGAAGATTTGGAGGCATTATCTCTACGGTGCAAGGTTTGAAGTCTTTAGTGATCATAAAAGTTTGAAATATTTGTTTGATCAAAAAGAGCTAAATATGAGGCAACGTAGATGGTTGGAATTCTTGAAGGACTACGACTTTGGCTTGAATTACCATCCTGGTAAAGCTAATGTGGTAGCCGATGCATTGAGCTGGAAATCGTTACATATGTCCGCTTTAATGGTTAAGGAGTGGGAACTTTTGGAATCGTTTAGAGATTTGAGTTTGGTTTGTGAAGTGACGACGGATAGCGTTGGGCTTAGTATGCTAATGATTACTAACGATTTTCTGATGACGGTTAGTGAGAAACAAAAGCTGGACGTGAAATTTGTGGATTTAATGTTGGTAGGAGGAAAAGATACGAATAGTGATTTTCAAGTGGATATTAATGGTGTTTTGAGGTTCCGAGGTAGAATTTGTATTCCTGATGATGCGGAGTTGAAAAAGATGATTTTGGAGGAAGGACATCAGAGTAATTTGAGTATACATCCGGGAGCGAATAAGATGTATCAGGATTTGAGGAAGATTTTCTGGTGGTCTGGTTTGAAAAGAGATGTGGCTCAGTTTGTTTATACATGTTTGACTTGTCAGAAATCGAAGGTGGAACATCTGAGTCCTAGTGGTTTGTTGCAACCGTTGGATATTCCGGAATGGAAATGGGATAGCATTTCGATGGATTTTGTGACAGGGTTACTGAATACTTAGCGAGGGCATAATGCTATTTGGGTGATTGTTGATAGGCTGACTAAATCGGCTCATTTCATTCCGATTGACATCAGTTTTTCTTTGGAGCGGTTAGCTGAGATTTACATCAGTGTGATTGTGAAGTTGCATGGGGTTCCATTGAGTATTGTTTCGGATCGAGATCTTAGATTTACCTCGAGATTTTGGGAAAGTTTACAGAAGGCTTTGGGTTCTAAATTGAGTTTGAGTTCGGCTTATCATCCGCAGACGGATGGTCAGACGGAGAGGACGATTCAGTCTTTGGAGGATTTGTTGAGAGCGTGTGTTTTGGAACAAGGTGGTGCGTGGGATAGTTATCTTGCATTGATTGAATTTACGTATAATAACAGTTTTCATTCTAGTATTGGAATGGCACCGTTTGAAGCATTGTATGGATGGAGATGTCGGACACCGTTGTGTTGGCACGAAACTGGTGAGAGAATGGTGGTTGGACCAGAGTTGGTGCAGCAGACGACGGAGAAAGTGAAGCTTATTCGAGAGAAAATGAAGGCTTCTCAGAGTAGGTAAAAGAGTTACCATGATCGGAAGCGGAAAGATCTTGAGCTCCAAGAGGGCGATCATGTATTTCTGAGAGTTACACCGGTAACGGGTGTGGGTCGTGCATTGAAATCAAAAAAACTTACTTCTCGGTTTATTGGTCCTTACCAGATATCCGCGAGAGTGGGTGTTGTGGCGTATAGGGTGGCGTTGCCTCCAAATCTGTCGAATTTGCACGATGTGTTTCATGTTTCACAGCTTCGGAAGTATGTTCCGGATCCGTCGCATGTGATTCCGATGGATGAGGTTGAGGTAAGGGAGAACCTTACGGTAGAGGCATTACCGGTTAGGATTTTGGATCGCGGGGTGAAGCGGTTAAGAGGCAAGGACATTACACTTGTGAAAGTGGCGTGGGGAGGCGCTGCTGAGGGAAATTTGACTTGGGAGTTGGAGAGTCGGATGCGAGAGTCGTATCCAGAGTTGTTCGTCTCAGGTATATTTTTGAGGACGAAAATTTCTAAGTGGGGGAGAGTTGTAACGCCCCAGTTTTGTCAGTTTTTATTTAATCGAGTCTTTATGATCATTTTATTATTATTTTATTTTATTTTCGACTTTTATCTGAAAATATGTTATTTTTCGATGTTGTGATATTTTATCGGGTTTTGGGAACATTTGCGAGATATTTGAGTGTGGGGGTATTTTGGTCATTTCATAATATTTTTAATTAAGTTAGTAAGAATAGAATAGAAAGAGAGAAAAATAGAGAGACAGAAAAAGAGAAGAAGGAAAAAGGAGAGAAAAGAGAAGAAGAAGAGAAAAAGTGAGAAAGCTTGGAAAATTCAAGAAAATAACTCCTAGAATCGATTTAATCGGGTAAGGGTGCAAAACTCAATTATCGAATGATTGTGTATGATTATGTATGTGTATTTGTGGCTGTTCTTGGATTGATTTGAAGAAATTTAGTAAAACCCATATTATGTATAATTGATTAGAAATCGATTAAATGTGTTGGAAATCATGTTTTTAGTGTTCATTATTGTTGATACATGATAGATACATGTTGTTATGCATTGTATTGGTAATTTTCTAGGTGTAGGTGAAAAATTGGAGTGTTTTGGTTGAGAAAACGCAAAACAAAGTTCTGCAGAAATTTTTATGGTTTTTCCAGGTCATACGCGTATGGGGCATGTTCATACGCGTATGGACCTTGGCATTACGCGTAACGTGGGCGAGGTATGGGCCAATACGCGTATGGATCTTCAATTTTCTCAGCCATCTGCCCATTTGCGTATGATACGCGTAACACTTCTGGGCACTACGCGTACGATGGGTGCACTACGCGTATTGAAATTAAAACGTGAATTTTGGGAAAAAATGGTCTCTGCCCATACGCGTATGGCTTTGGGCAATACGCGTATGGCATGGCGAGGAATTTAGGCAATACGCGTATGGCTCAAGGCAATACGCGTATGGCCAGGAGAATGGTAAAATGGGACTTTTCAAAATATCGTTTTCGTTTTTCTTTCGTAACTTGAGTTCCGTTTATCCGATTTTTACATTCTTGGTATCGTTGTGTAGCTATTTAGCTGTACTTTCTTATTAGGATGATTTGGAAATTGTTATCCGATTTAATTATGTCGGAAAATCGGGAATAGTGTCAGTTGTCGACTTTTGTTGGTATAACTGTGCGTAATCGATGTGTATTATGCGAGGTGCTGGTGTATGATGTAAATGTATGTGTTTAAATGGTGTTTTGATGATTGTGGCCATATGGCAATTAAATGCATTGTTTTGGGCATAAGTGCAAAGTGTGATTTTGTTGATTGAGATGAATGCATATATGTGTACATATTAAATGTCATGAGTCATTGTATGCCAATCATCATGATATGCATTGTTGAGACGTCCTGAGTGACGGTTTGGATTCCAGAGGGAATTCGCTATAACGTCGTGTGCCCATGTGGGGTGTGAGCGATGATTATAGACGATTGTGTGCCCATGTGGGGTGTGAGCGATCGGGTCGTGTGCCCGTGTGGGGTGTGAGCGATCCATAAACGTCGTGTGCCCGTGTGGGGTGTGAGCGACGGGGGACATCGTATGCCCGACGGGGAGTTACAGTGATGTAACGAGCGATGATTCCAGCAGAGTTCCTGAGTGAACTAGTGATGAGAAACAATGGAAGTCGGTACCGCATGTGCATATGCATAGAGTCGTTGTGTCGGTCTCTTGCATTGCATAATTCATTAATGGTTGTTTGAGGTGTGGAATTGTGGATAAAATTGATATATGGATGTGTGTTGGTGATGGAAATATGAATTATTCCTTGTATTGCCTTGTGTTTGAATTATGGCGTGAGTTGTGGTGAGAATTATATATATATATATGTGTTTTGGTGCTATATATAATTGTATGCAATTATATTATGGTTGTTTTTCTCACCCTTCTGCTGTTTTATAATGCTCTATGAGACATTGCAGATTAGAGTTGCTGGAGGTATTTTTGTGAAGCTTTGCGTCTTCATTCTTTTGTCGGTCGGCTCTGATATGTGACACCGGGTAGTTAGGGAGGCCGTTTGTGATATTTGTGTATTATGTATATAGATCTTTTGGCTTGTGCATGTATAACTTGATGTATGACAAACGTCTCATGATATATATATATATATATATATATATATATATATATATGATATTCAGTTTTAGATTTTCCGCTTTTATTCTAAATTCTGAAATGTGGGTGTAAGGAACTAAGTTCCTCTGTTGATTGCTACCCCACTGTTGCATATCTTTATGAGCAGGTGTTGTATGTATTGTTTCAATATAATGTGATTCTCCCGGTCTATGCCATGATTATTTAAATGTACTCTGACGAAATTTTGAATTTTCTTTTACTGCTTTAATTAATTGGGGGTATAGATTGGGGGTGTTACACAATCACTGAGCCAAGCCTCCAAAGTCTTTGGAACAAGAAATAGCATGTTGAACCTAGAATTGCCAAAATAGGGACAAGAATCCAATTTTGGATTAGAGCATTCAATGGAAGCATCAAGGTGGCATGGACTGAGCCATTCTTAACTAAATTCAGTCAAGACTTATCCAAGACCAAGGGAACCAGCAGCCTGTGCCCTAACCTCTAGTCAATGGCTAGAGAAGACTTGGATTTTCATTTGCCAACATTGGCCAAACCTACTCAGCAGTTGCCATTCACTATTCCTTGCAAAACAAACTTGCTCTACTATAAATAGAGCTCAATTGTGATCAGTTTGAGTACATCAAAGCCATCAAACAGATGCTTTCCTCAAAATCTCTTCTTTCACTCCAATTTTGCCTTCTAAGGCATGTCACTATCGGGTTTTGAGTTTGAGAGCTTTTCCAACCAAACCAATCACACACACACACCTCACATACATCATATAGAAGTGATCCAAACACTCACATAACATCTGGAACACATATTTCACAAAATCACCAGCCAATTGCTCAAGTTCTTGACAAATTTGCAGTTGGGGTACCATCTCAAGTTCCAGATCATTTCAATCCATTCCAAGCATTCATACACACTCCATGGAACCTAGGGAAGCTATCCAGATCATTGGAACCTAGCTGTAACACCTCCAACACAAATCACGATCACCAGCTGCAAGAGGTAAGCATGAGCTCTTCTAACTCTATGATCCATGCAATTTTTGCTGCACAATAATTTGGCCATATGTTCATAATCATGCATGGAATGTTTCCCCTCAATTAATTGCATTGTTTGAATCGTGTATCAAAAATCCTAGCCTTCATGCAGAAATTAGGGTTCTTGAGGATTTTTCGTGATTTCTTGTTTTATGCTTGATTTAAATGAAATTAATTGTCATAGACATGATCGTGAGGTTGAAACGAGTTGATTGGTATGTGGATTACATGATATGATTAAGTATTCAGTGAGATTGGAGAGAAAATGCAAATCTAGGCAAACCCAGAACACGCGCGCGTTTTAGGCCTCAGTATATTGTATAAGTCCCGATACCGTCAAAAACAAACGGCGCGATCGTCGCCTTTTCAAAACAAAAAAACCTTGGGCCTACCCTCGAGTAGTAAGACCCATTTCTTTTCTTAAAACTCATTTGGGCCTCTATTAGAGAGTAAGATCCATAGGATTACCATACACAGTCTTCCCTCCTCTTGGGGTTAAACAATATGGAGACATGAAAGGCAACATTCTCGGTGAACCCTTTCATAGACTGTCACTCGTAGAAGTTGTCAAAGAAACTCTATTCCCCAGAGATGATCTCTTCTCCGTGAATTGCATCTCTTGAGTTTCTTCCAAATTCTCGAACTTTCCTGGCTTGATCTATTCCTCGTGAATAGCCTGTCTTGAACTTCTCGGGATTTGGGGACCCACAGGCTTCTTAAAAGCACTTGTCAAGAAACTCTACTCCCATAGATGATCTTTTCTCCGTGAATGGCATCTCTTGAGTTTCTTCCAAATTCTCGAACTTTCCTGGCTTGATCTATTCCTCGTGAATAGCCTGTCTTGAACTTCTCGGGGTTTGGGGACCCATCGGCTTCTTAAAAGCATCGGCCTTCTCTTGGGCATCGTACAAGGACCCACAGGCTTCCTAAAAGCAACCCCGCCTCCTCTTGGGCTTAGTACAAGGACCCGCCGGCTTCTTAGAAGTATTCACACCCTCCTCTTAGGCTTCGTATAATGATCTCTTCCTCCGGGAATGATAGCCTCCTCTTGGGCTTCCTACAAGGACCCGTCGGCTTCTTAAAAGCTTCCAGCCTCCTCTTGGGCTTCGTACAAATTGTCCCGACGACCTCCTAGAGGTATAGGAACAGAACTTAGTCATCTTAATAGAACAGTCTTTCCAAGAGTCTACTACTGTTTCTCAAAGCATAGTACAAAAAATGAAACTCTAGACTTGGACAGTCTAATCTCCTTGAGTCTCAAAGACATTTTCAAGTAACCCCTTCGTTAAATAGGAAGAAAACCCGTAGACTCGGACAGTCTCAATACCCTTCGGATTTCCCACTTCCTTAAAGAACAGGAATAACCCGGATCCTCGAATCAAATCTTTGAGTACAACATTACTCATATAAGAACTTATTTTCTCTTTAAAATCAGTATACTGGATCTGTCACTTAACTGAAACAAGCGCCATAGCCTCCTCTTGGGCTTTGTATAATGATTCTCCCCAGCGGAGTCAAACGACGTTCAGCCTCTCTCTCGGGCTTTGTACGAGACACATAAGAGACTCCCTTGTTGAGTCAATCACCCCTTTCGCCTCCATCTCGGGCTTTATACGAGATACAAAAAGGTTCTTATTGAGCCAAACAAACAACAACCTCCATCTCGGGCTTTGTACGAGATACAAAAAACTCTCTTGTTGAGTCAAATAGCCTTCATCTCGGGCTTTATACGAGATACCAAAAGACTCCATCATCGCGTCAAAACCTTTTAGCCTCTCTCTCGGGCTTTGTATGAGACACATATTAGCCTCCTCTTAGGCTTTGTATAAGAAAACCACTGGTTGATCCAATCAACCTTTTAGCATCAAAGTTGTGCCTCGTTCACAGTACACAAACATCAACAACTCTTTCCCCTTCATCTAATCGCTGTAAGCGGCAAGCCTCTGGATCATTTACATCCATGCCACTGTCCCTCTTTTAGCATGAGAAATTCCTAAGGAAAGATGTCATTGCTCTACACTGAGTTAAAGTCTTCTCCTTTAGGTTAAAGCCCCCTATAAAGGAAATTATGGCATTGCTAGGATCCGCGTATCCCGGTTAAAGTAATCATCCCTTTATGACCAGTCACCCAACAGTTGTGACAAACATACCCCCTTTAGAGATGACAAATTCTCTCTAAGGTCAACACCTTCAGCTTCACATCTTGGGCTTTAAACAAGATACAAACCACCTTTCGCTTCACGTCTTGGGCTTTGAACAAGACACCAAAACAACCATTTCCTCCCATAGAATAGGAGGAACTACGAACGCTCTGATTTCCCTATTTCGGTAAACGGGAATACGTAGGCATAAGATTGAAAGAAAAATCTTAGGGAGCACACTAAACAAAAACCCAAAATCCCATACTCTCGCATATCTATCAAGAATCATCTGTCCTAAACATCTAAACCGACGCCACTTTTAAAAAAATACACCCAATAGAGACCCCGAATCTTTGTAGCATCTATAACCTAACAGACCGCTGTTTAACCTCAGTTTGCAAGCAGGGTTAATTTAAGACATCTATTTCCCTTCCTTCATCAGCTTTAATAGGATAAAAAATGAATCGAGCTGTAGACACCAAAGAGCGATAGCGCTTCGCAACCGTGTCCAAAATCGCTCGCTACAGAAAAATGGCGACTTCACTGGGGACATGTCATTAGGATCTATCTCACCTTTGTAGCAAGATCTTGTTCTCTTCTCATCTATTAGGTAGAAACTTTATATGCGGCGCCCACCGTGGGGTTCTTCTACCCTTTTTTTTTCTTTTCTCTAGTATGAAACCACAGAGTGGGGTTTCCGCCGGGGAACCCATTTTCTGTCAGGAACTTAGGATTCTTAGCTTCTAAAGGTCTAGGATGATTAGGACAAATATATATACTGCTTTTCCTAATTTCTATACGTGTTTATTTTTCTTCTAATGGGAATGCGTGTGATGCCGCATGTGGAAAGATTGAGTATACACTTAAGATAAGTGATGGCGACGAGGTCGACCATCAACCTTTGTGGAGGCAGACCAATGCAACCCATTCCCTCTCATAGGCAATGGGCCGATTGTGATGTCTGAGAAGCTGAGGAGCCCAACCCTTTTGTAGTGCGGAAGCTATCAGAAATAGTTGTTATGCGATACTACCCTCATTTGAGGCTGATGATCTATTCTCGGTGAATGACACTTACTCTAAGATTGCTCTACAACTCACTGGCGATCCGCTTGTTTTTTTTCTTTCCTGGGAGGAGCTGATGATAATGAGTACAGGTACAAAAATCACCTTAGTATAAACCTTTGGGGATGGGTAGAGCCTTGACTTCATGACAACGACCCTTTGACCCCATGTTTTTTCTATGTTTTTGTGTGCTGCATTCATGCATTCATTTAAAAAACATTAAAAAACATCAAAAAAAAAATCTTTTTTTCTAGTCTTTCTGTTTTTCAAATTAAACTAAGACTGTGATTGCAAATGTCAGATAAAAGGATTGCGCTAATGGATTTCGGTAGAAGGAGAACCCATAGGTATACCTTCAAGGTTCCAAAACTAGAGGATTTGAGAGGTTTGGCGAGAATGATCACAAACCAAGAGGCCTTCAGAGCCAAGCACGGAGGTCTGCTACCACTGTTAAGAGTCCATGTGATTGAGGGAATCATGGATGCGCTCGTTCAATTCTATGATCAGGTTTATCACTGCTTTACATTCTCGAATTACCAGCTAGCACCAATGCTGGAGGAATATTCTCATCTGATTGATCTACACATTACAGATCAAGCTCCGTTTTCTGGACTGGAAGAAATTCCAAAGAATCAGACCATTGCAAGAGCAATTCATTTAGACGAGTCTGAGGTCAGGACTCACATGACCACTAAGGGTGGCATCCAAGGTTTGCCAGCCCAGTTCTTGACAAAGAAAGTCCTGTATTTTGCCAGTATAGGAAACGTGACTGCTTTTGAAAGCGTCTTTGTCTTGCTCACCTACGGGCTATTTTTGTTTCCAAACATCAATAACTTCGTCGACATTAACTCCATTAAGGTTTTTCTCATTGGAAACCCTATGCCGACTTTGCTCGCAGATACGTATCATTCTGTACACTTGGGAAATTTGTACAGCGGAGGAGAGATCACATGCTGTGTACCTTTGCTTTACAAATGGTTTATCTCCCACTTGCCCAAGTCTGCTGCATTTTGGGATTGTAAGAGTGCCTTACGTTGGTCGCAGAAGATCATGTCTCTTACCAACTCTGATATAGATTAGTGTAATAGGATCTACGATGGAATCAAGATCATTGATCGTTGTGGAAACTTCCCCAACGTACCCCTTATAGGAACTAAGGGGGGAATCAACTACCATCCAGTTCTCGTTCATCGTCAATTTGGATACCCGATGAGGCATATTCCGCTGAATGCTCATCTGGAAGGTCTTTTCTTCAAAGAAGGAGAAAACGACAGAGCACTAAAGATGGAAATAGTGCACGCTTGGAAACACGTTCATAAGAAAGGACGGGAGTCTCTAGGAAAACCGGATTGTGTCTCGGGGGAGCCTTATCTCCATTGGGTACAAACTAGAGCTCTCAAGCTAAAAATGCCTTATCCTCGTTACGGAATTCTTCCGCCGAGGGAATCTGTCATGTACTTCATGACGAAAACTGAAAAACTTCAGGTTACTCTCAACAAAGTTCAACGGGAGAGGAGGTCTTAGAAGAACAAGTACCGCACCCTCAACGTAGAGTGCATCAAAATACAGCAATTACTGAAAGATAAAGATGCTCTAATTGAGATTTTGGAGCAACATGCTGTAGAGAATCAAGATGACCAAAGGAATTTGCTCGCTCCTTTCACCTGGCAAAGGAATGACAACCCGACAACGGCCCAAGAGCCCCGGTCAAAGAAAAGGAAGATACCAGAATCAGGACCTGAGTTCTCTCGGGACCCCTTAGCTTAGGTTTCTGTTTCTGCACCTTGTAATCTACTGTATTTTCGTTTCCGCAATCCTTTGAATTCAATAAAAAGGGGTTTCCCCACTGTTTGATATTTGCAATCTAGTTTTCGAAGTTTATTTTGATTAAACCAAAAAAATAATTAATATAATCATTGCATTCATCATTCTCACATCGCGTATTCTTCTTCCCTATGAATCTCACGTTTCTGTCTCGATTCTAGAGTCAAACTGTCTCATTCGTCCAATACTCGGGCCAATCGTCAGAAAAAGATGGATGATCTTGAGGAAGAAAACAGAGAGTTGAAGGAAGAGATCGACGCTCTGAGAGAGGATATGAGAAAGCTTCGTAATGACATGCAAGCCATGGCAGAAGCTCAGCTACAAAGAACTATGATCTCAGAGATCACCTCGACGCCCATAGTGGAGAGGTATGATCCTAGGTATCAAATGCCAAAAGATCATCCCTGGGGCATGCCTGTTAACTATATCCCGGAAGGATATGTTCCGCAGATCGCTGAAGATCAGGGAATCACAACAGAAGCCACTGGGCCTGAAGGTTACAAACTTCGGGAAAGCAAAGATGTCAGAGGCATACTGAAGACTCCTGAAGGTTACAAACTTCGGGAAACGCCAAGATTCGCTGCCGTAGTCACGGTACCACCCCCTGTGGTGCACACTGTCCCGGAAGGACAGATTCCACAGATACCTTTTGGTAAAAAGGAAACTATGTTTGACCGAATGGATGAATTCCAGGAACAGTTCCTGGAAATGCAGAAAGAACTGCAAGCCATTCGCGGTCAGGATCTATTTGGAAAGGACGCTGCAGACCTTTGTTTGGTCCCCAATGTGAAAGTTCCGCACAAATTTCAAGTGCCCGACTTTGAAAAGTACAAGGGTAACTTTTTCCCTCAAAGTCACTTGGTGATGTACGCTCGGCGAATGTCAGCTCAGAAGGAGAATCAGGACCTACTGATTCACTACTTCCAGGATAGTTTAACCGGTGCCGCATTAAAATGGTACATGGGTTTAAACCGTACTACGATCAGCACATTCAGAGATCTTGGTACTGCCTTCGTCCAACAATACAAATACAATTTGGACATGGCACCCGACAGAGATCAACTCATATCGATGTCGCAAAAGGACAAGGAAACCTTTAAGGAGTATGCTCAAAGGTGGCGTGAAATTTCCGCTCAAATTTGCCCGCCTCTTGAGGAAAAAGAGATGACAAAGATCTTCTTAAAAACCTTAAGCTCATTTTACTATGACCGAATGGTTGCCAGTGCACACAGTGATTTCACCGAGAAGGACGTTTGGTAAAAGACACTGGATCGACGAGCGGTACTAAAAAATACGGTAGTGCTCTCCCTAAGAAAAAAGAGCAAGATATTGGGAATATCTCTCTCGGAAAGCAAAGACGACGGTACCAACCGATAGCAGTTGTAACTCCTGCTATCAGCCCTGCGCTTATTCCTACGTATCAACCTCAGGTTGCACAGAGCCAACCTAATCAGCAAAGGACACAACAGCCTCTTCAGCAGGCTCGTCCTCAATACAACAACAACCGTACAACACGGCCACTAGGGTTTGATCCTATACCCATGTTGTACACAAAACTATTTCCGTTACTACTGGCTAAGGGGCACATTCAGACTAAGTCTTCTCTTACAGTACCGGAAAATCTGCCTTTTTGGTTTAAGGTGGATCAAACATGCCCTTATCATCAAGGAGGTCCAGGGCATAACATAGAGAATTGTCTCAATTTCAAATCTGACGTGCAAAAGCTTGTTAGGAGTGGGCTCTTATCTTTCAAAGATACGAATCCCAACGTTCTCACAAACCCGCTGCCTCAACATGAGAAAGCTGCAGTCAACCTGATTGAGAAAGAATTTAACGATGTCTATCAAATTCACGATGTACTCTTGTTGAAAACCAATCTGGTCAAGATGCATTGTAGACAGAGTGGATATGGCCATGTGCCACCTCATAACTATCATCAGTGTGATATCTGCTCTAAAGACAACCAGGGATGTTCTGTGGTACAATCAGCTCTACAGGAACAAATGGATCTCGGATGGATCCAAGAGCACCGAGTACGTAGAGTTAACATGGTTTACACGAATTCCAACGTCATTCAAAACCACGACATCCGTGCAATGAATGTCAACTTGGTGGCGATGCACTCAAGGTAAAACCAGCATCATAATCTGCCGCAACATGATTACAGTTCTTGTCTGACTTGCTCGGTAAATAAACAGGGTTACTCTTTTGTACAAGAAGCCCTCCAGCGTCAGATGGATCTTGGATAGATCCAAGACTAACATGATAGGAACCCTTATCAGATCAACATGGTTCAGATCTTTGATATTCGTGTAATGAATACCAACCTGGTAGAGTTACATGCTGAACAGGGCCGACTCGGATTCCTAGTGTCACATAATTATCACAGCTGTAAAGCGGGTTGCGAAAACGATCGAGGTTGTACCCTTGTCCAGGAGGCACTTCAGCACTTGTTAAATCATTGGTGGATGCCAATCTATATGGATGAAGATACTCAGCAAATTAGTATCAATAACAGAAACCCCACTCGGCGTCAAAGTCAGGATGTCTGACCCGTGGAAGCTAACCTAGTGAGGTTACATTGTATTCAAAGTGGGCGTGGCCAGGTGCCACCACACAATTATGAATGTTGTAGTGTCTGTTCAGAAAGTAACCAAGGGTGTTACCTTGTGAGAGGAGCTCTTCAGGGTCAGGTGGATCGTGGAGAGATTCATCCATATCTGGGTTCTGGACCCATCAACTGGACGTCGAGCTACCTTGCCGATCAAGTCGAGGATGTTGTCACAATCTCTGGTCATCATAGGACCAGGGATGTTTTTGCCATCATCCCTCTACTTGACGAATCTAAAGTTCCCAACCGGAAACGGATCGAGATTACTTACGATGGTCAGAAAAATCAGAAGGCTCCCGTAGTCATCTATCTGCCGGGACCACTACCGTATGAATCAGCTAAGGCAATCCCTTACAAATACAGTGCAACAATAATTGAAAATGGAAAGGAAATTCCATTACCCTCCGTCGTAAACATTGCAGACATCAGTCGAGTAACATGGAGTGGTAGAATCTTCAACCGAGGGGTTGGGGAACCTAACAAAGAAAAGGAACTTCAGACGGAAGCTCCTGATCCATCAGTCGGTCAATCCAGTAATCCCGACCTTTCAAAAAACAACGATGAGATGCTGAAGCTCATCCAAAGGAGTGAATACAACATTTTTGATCAACTGTTACAGACTCCTTCAAAGATCTCGGTATTATCACTGTTACTCAGTTCAGAAGCGCACAGGGAGGCTCTACAGAAAGTCTTGGAGCAAGCCTTTGTGGAACAGGATGTAACAATCAGACAGTTCGATAACATTGTCTCTAACATCACTTCCTGCAATAATTTGGGATTTAGTGATGAGGAATTACCCGAAGAGGGTCACCGTCATAACATGTCGCTCAAAATTACTGTTAACTGTCAGGACGATGCTTTAGCCAGCGTACTGGTAGACACAGGGTCAACCCTGAATGTTATGTCGAAGTCCACTTTGATGCAATTATCATTCAAAGGCCCTCCGACGAGAATCAGCGAGGTCGTCGTCAAAGCATTCGACGGATCCAGAAAAGCGGTTATCGGCGAAGTTGATCTTCCCATAACTATCGGTCCTCATACTTTCCAAATCACTTTCCATGTCATGGACATCCGGGCAACGTACAGTTGTTTATTAGGAAGACCTTGGATACATCAGGCTGGAGCCGTTACTTCAACCCTCCACCAAAAGCTAAAGTTCATCAAGAACGATCAACTTGTCACAGTTTGTGGGGAACAAGCCTTGCTTGTGAGTAACTTGTCATCATCTGCTAGTGTAGAGCCCGAGGAGGTTATTGGAACGCATTTCCAAGCACTGTCAATAAGCAAGAATAATCAGTTCAAAGAAGGAACTTCCATTTCTTCATACAACGATGCTATCAAAGTGGTCGAGAGTACCGATACAACAGGATGGGGAAAGCTTGTCATTCCTACTAGCAATACAACAAAGAAGGGTCTTGGTTTTTCTGCAACCTGTACCCGGACAGCTGCCAACGATGAAAGTCTTCATCCCCTTCAAAACTTCTTCCACAGTGGAGGTTTCCTTCACCTAGAGTCTCAAGCAGTACATGCTATCAATGAGGAAGATCCCTTTGACACAGATGAAGAATGGAAGTCCTATCTTAACAAGGACAATTATATGTCTCAGGATGAAACGCAAACTCCTTTTTGCTTTCCTACACAAAGTCCGAGATTTATACCCAGGTCAGACGTCGAAATGATATATGGAGATTGTGATCCGGAAGGATGTCGTGCTCCACCAAACTCATTAGAGGAGGACACTCTGATGAAAGACCAATTTGACTACAACTACTATGGCCCAATGGATGGCCTGCCAATGTGGCAGCCTTACCCAGGAGACTTGGGGCCAGAAAGTCAGCCGAGTAATGAAACTCAGCTGAGCATCATTGAACAGAATACCTGTGTCCCCACCATGTCATGGGATCAACACTCAGGTCATTCAGAAACTACTCAACATGAAGATGAATTCGCAACATTTGTAGGACTTGAACTCATCAACTATGCTTTTCCCGAGGTCAACGTCATCAAGAGAGATGACTCCTCCAGTTCCAAAGAAGTTTGGGACACCTTGGGACAACCGAGTGGAAAATACGACTATATGGTCAAGTACACTGCGCCTGAAAGCTCTCGTATCAGGTTCGAAGACATCCAGCCTATTGGATGGGGAGATACAGCTGAGAGCACAAATACTATGCAAAATACAACAGAGGAATCCTCCTATGATAACTCTGCCTGGGAGACAGATTCCAATGATCCTGCTCCACCAGAAATCAGCGTTATTTCTGAAGACAAATCAAGGAAGGTACCAGACTTTGTGATTCACCGAGGAGTTCGCCGCCAATGGGTTGCTGTCGATGTTCCGAAGGTCGTTCACCAGTCAAAGTAATTGCCATCTTTAACCTTTCACCCTGCCCATGTGAAATAGATGTTTTGATAGGGCTCGCTTTTTGTAAATTTTCCCTCTTCGCTTCGCCCAAAGCGACAGAGTTTTGTTTTATAGGGCAGTAGTTTCAAGATTCGACTTGTTCATTAATAAAATAACGTCGTTCTATAATTTCCGCATTAATTGCTGTTTTCTCTTTTCGTTTTTTCAGAAAATGGTAATCCTAAAAAACAATTCAATAATAAAAACAAGCAGTAAAATAAAACACTGCACACACTCTTGCATTTTCTCTATCTCTTCTAAACACGAATCATCACGTCATGCAGATTGCTTGTTTTAAACTCCGATGAAACATACGATCTGATGCCTTCTCCCAACTTTGAGTTCCTGGTATTTGGGGCTGAAGAAGAAGTTGAAAACGAAATTCTAGAAGAGATCTCCCGATTACTCAGACAAGAGGAAAGGTCCATTGAACCTCACAAAGAGCCGTTGGAAATGATCAACATGGGTTCAGAAGAAGAGAGAAAAGAAATCAAGATTGGGGCACTGCTCAGTCCAACTGCCAAATAGAGTTTAACAAAGCTTCTCAGAGAATTCCCCGATGTGTTCGCTTGGTCCTATCAGGATATGCCAGGGTTGGATACCAGCATCGTGGAACATCACTTACCGTTAAGATCGGAATGTCCGCCAGTAAAGCAAAGGTTGAGACGCACTCACCCGGACATGGCCATCAAAATCAAAGAGGAGGTACAGAAACAGATTAACGCGGGTTTCCTCGCTACATCAGAATATCCTCAATGGTTAGCCAATATCGTACCCGTTCCCAAAAAGGACGGAAAGGTCAGAATGTGTGTTGATTATAGGGATCTGAACAAGGCAAGTCCAAGGGACGACTTTCCTTTACCACACATTGACATGCTGGTTGACAGTACAGCAAAGTTCAAAGTTTTTTCCTTCATGGATGGATTCTCGGGCTATAACTAAATCAAGATGGCGCCGAAAGACATGGAGAAAACTTCGTTCATCACCCCATGGGGCACCTTCTGTTACAAGGTAATGCCATTCGGTTTGAAGAACGCCGGGGCAACCTATCAAATGGCCATGACTACTCTGTTTCATGACATGATACACAAAGAAATCGAGGTATATGTCGATGATATGATTACAAAATCAAAAACAGAGAATGAGCACGTTGAACATCTATCAAAATTGTTCGAACGTTTAAGAAAATTCAAGCTCCGCTTGAATCCTAACAAGTGCACCTTCGGTGTCCGTTCAGGGAAACTACTAGGGTTCATCGTCAGCCAGAAAGGAATTGAGGTTGATCCTGACAAGGTCAAGGCCATTCAAGAAATGCCTTCTCCGAAAACTGAAAAACAAGTCATAGGATTCCTGGGACGTTTGAACTACATCTCCAGGTTCATATTCCTTATGACTGCCACGTGTGCGCCGATTTTCAAATTACTAAAAAAGAACCAGGATTGCGTTTGGTCAGAAGATTGCCAATCCGCCTTCGAAAGTATTAAGGAATACCTGTTGAATCCGCCGATTATATCACCTCCAGTGGAAGAAAGACCACTGATCATTTACCTCACAGTCTTTGAAGACTCAATGGGATGTGTACTTAGCCAACAGGACAAAACCAAAAGGAAAGAGTCTGCCATCTACTATCTGAGCAAGAAGTTCACCTACTGCGAGACTCGGTACACGATGCTCGTGAAAACTTGTTGCGCTTTGGCTTGGGCAGCCAAACGTCTTCGCCAATACATGATTCGTCATACTACTTGGTTGGTTTCGGAGATGGATCCAATCAAGTATGTCTTTGAAAAGCCTGCTCTCACGGGAAGGATTGCCCATTGGCAGATTTTGCTATCAGAATATGACATAGAGTACCGCGCTCAAAAATCCATTAAAGGAAGTGTTTTAGCCGATCATTTGGCTCATTAACCGATTGACAATCAAGAATCAATCGGGTTCGACTTCCCAGACAAAGATGTCATGTATCTAAAGATGAAAGACTGCGACGAACCGCTACCCAGTGAAGGACCAGAACCAAGTTCCCAGTGGGGAATTATCTTTGACGGAGCAGTTAATCATTATGGAAACGGAATTGGGGCAATAATTGTTACCCCTCAGGGTACCCACATTCCTTTCACCGCTCGACTTACGTTCAAATGTACAAATAACGAGGCCGAATACGAAGCTTGTATCATGGGTATCGAGGAAGCGATTGACTTAAGGATTAAGAACTTGAACGTATATGGCGACTCAGCCTTGGTTATCAATCAGATAAAAGGAGATTGGAACACATACCAATCAGGATTGATTCCTTACATAGACTACGCAAGAAGGTTGCTACCTTTCTTCAACAGAGTTGAGTTTCATCATATCCCTCGTGAGGAGAATCACATGGCTGATGCATTAGCCACTATCTCTTCCATGATTAGTGTAGGTCAATGGAACGACTTACCTAAGATCGACATAATGCGCCTTGAACGGCCCGCCTATGTCTTCACGATCGAAGCAGTCATAGACAACAAACCTTGGTATCACAATATCAAATGCTTCCTTCAGAAACAAGAGTACCCACCTGGGGCATCCAGGAAAGATAGAAAAACCCTCAGAAGATTGGCTGGAAACTTCTTCCTGAGTGGTGACACTCTTTATAAGAGGAATTTTGACTTGGTGTTGCTCCGATGCGTAGACAGACCAGAAGCAGACATGCTGAATAAAGAAATTCATGAAGGATCCTTTGGCACTCATGCCACCGGACACACAATGGCGAGAAAAATTCTGAGAGCATGGTACTATTGGTTGACGATGGAATCCGACTGCTACAAGTACATGAGGAGGTGTCACAAGTGTCAGATATACTCCGACAAAATTCATGTACCGCCATCACATCTCAAAGTTCTCTCTTCCCCATGGCCATTTTCCATATGAGGAATCGACATGATCGGTGTGATTGAGCCCAAGGCTTCGAACGGGCATCGGTTCATCTTGGTAGCCATTGATTACTTCACCAAAAGGGTCGAAACAACGTCATTCGCCAATGTAACCCGACAAGTGGTGGTCCGATTTATCAAAAACAATATCATCTGCCGTTATGGTGTTCCAAACCAGATCATTACAGATAATGGATCTAACTTGAACAACAAGATGATGAAAGAGTTGTGCACGGAGTTCAAAATTAAACACCATAACATCTCCCTACCGACCCAAGATGAATGGAGCGGTAGAAGCGGCTAACAAGAACATCAAGAGGATTGTTCAGAAGATGGTTGTAACCTACAAAGATTGGCACGAAATGCTACCCTTTGCTCTTCATGGTTATCGAACATCTGTTCGCACTTCAACAGGGGCAACCCCTTTCTCTCTAGTATATGGCATGGAGGCAGTTCTCCCCATAGAAGTAGAGATCCCATCAATCCGGGTATTGATGGAAGCTAAGCTTTTAGAAGCTGAATGGTGTCAAAGTCGACACGATGAATTAAACCTGATCGAAGAGAAGCGAATCACGGCACTATGCCATGGTCAGCTATACCAACAGAGAATGAAGAAGGCTTTTGACAAAAAGGTCCAACCTCGCGTCTTCAGGAAAGGAGACCTTGTGCTAAAAAAGATACAATCATTTCTCACTGATTCTCGGGGTAAATGGACTCCGAATTATGATGTCCCCTATGTGGTCACGAAAGCTTTCTCAGGCGGCGCCTTGAGACTTGCAACCATGGATGGAGAGGAATTTGCCTACCCCAAGAATGTTGATGTAGTCAAGAAATACTTCGCCTAAAAAAAAACGTCTCGGTGGATTGAAAACCCGAAAGGGCGGTCCAGGCAAAAGTTAGAGACAAAATAAAAAAAAATCATCCCGATGGATTGGAAACATCAAAGTACAATCCAGGCAAAAGTTAGGGATAATGGCAAGTAACTATGTTCAACAGAGGCAAGTCCCTCAGCAGCAGTTACATCATCCGTCAGAAAACTCCAGTCAAGGTCATCTTCGACAGAAGCTCAGGATGCCCCGATTTCAAAGTTGGTAGAAGGATAGCGGTCGTTATGTTTCAACGTAGCCCTTTTCCCTGTGAATTGCCATTTTCTAACTTTGTAAATACCCTTTGGAATCACGCGTTTGACTGATCTCCATTTTATCAATAAAATTTGAGCCTTTGTGATTTTGTTTGTAATTCTTATTTGTTTTAGCTTTACAGAACGACATTTTAACATGATTAATGATTCTTGAAATGAAACAAAAATGAATTTACTTGTTAAAACTTTTTCTGCTTTTTAATAAAGTCAGCAATTTCTTTTGACTGTTGAACATCAAAGGAACATCAACCGCTTCTCCAGAAGTAAGCGAACTTCAAAGTACAGAATTAAAGTACTCCTTCTAGGCCAGTACGCCTGAACGAAGGATCAAGTGTATGAGATGCGGCTTTCCCCATCTGATACCCTCGGCCGAGTTCTCATCTCCTAAGCTCGACCAACATAGCTCCCAACAGGGACTATCTCTCCTAAGCAAGGTGGAATTGCTATTCTGAACCAACGGTACTTCTTCGCCCCGCGATGGCCGAGTATCCAGTCATGTTCATCTTTTAGTTTGTGTGTCACGTCACTTTTGTCAGCATATACATACATACATCATGCATTATTGATTTGCATTCACATTTCATATTGCATCACTATCACTCTAGTCGGTCTTGTCCCCTAGTGATAGAAGTTCTCTCAATCGAGTTGTCAGTTCTTCCCTCATCAGGAAACACTGCATTTGAACAACCTCGTCTCCAGTTTATTTCTGGAAGGAAGTTGGCCCTTGACCACTTTGATAACTTGAACCTCTAAAAAACCAGAGGAACTTTCAGTCAGCATCACTCTTCGCCATTGAAGATGATATCCTTGGTTTCCCGGATTAAGGAAAATCCACAGAGAAAGCCTCGTAATCAGAGATTCGGCAACATGCCAGTTTCGCTCCAAAAAGACCGCTGTTGAAAAGTATGATGTAAGATCCCACGCAGAAGCAGCCTCTCAAGAGACTTGCTTTCCCCAGATAGAGTCGGCAAATGGCGTCTCCAACAGAGAAGTTTGTGCAACTCTACAACTCAGACGACTGGGTTCCCCAGCAACTCTGACATCAAATTTTTTTTGTCAAATGGCATCTCCCCAGGAAAATTCGGTGAGAAGTTTGAGGAAAACCGCTACGAATAGCGTCCCTTGTCAATAAAGTTTATTGACAAAAGAAACTTAGACCAGTTCCTTGGTAGGAAACCAGGATCGAGGGGAAGTTTAAATCAGAAACTAAGACCAATTCCTTGGTAGGAAACCAGGGTCGAGGGGAAGTTAACAAGAGAAACTAAGACCAGTTCCTTGGTAGGAAACCAGGATCGAGGGGAGGTTTATCCCAAAAGGAAACTGAGACCAGCTCCTTGGCTGAAGACTAGGATCAAGGGGAAGTTTACCTTTTCTAAGCATCATCGCTTAGCTAAAGAAGATGAATGCGTAAGCTACCATTCATAACCACCATCAAAATTTCGGGTATTCCGATATTTAATCCTCTTGCACCCCAAATGCCCGAATACCTTCGTCATTCACGCCTTCATGTCCAAGAAGATTAAATAGGGGCATCTGTCATACCCCAAATTTTGACCACTAAGATTTCCCATCATTGTGAAACTCATCATCACAATATGGATGTACCATCATACTTCATCAGTCTCCCCAAAGATGGGTGAGCATCCACTACAATCAGACTTAGGGTTTTAAGCCCTCTCAGAGCTTTTAGGCAAAGGATCAATCAAGGAATGACATGATCTTCAACTTGTCTAACCTCTCAAACATCCACAATGGATCAAAAGGACTCCCACTTCAAGGATCAAGCACAAGGCTGCTCCCTTCTAGGTGGATCAAGTCTCAAGATCGACAGTGTCACCAAATTAGGGTTTTGGTCGACCAGGGCCTCCAGATGGAAAATTTTCATCTGGGCACAAGCTAATGATCCAAAACATAACCTAATATACTTCATGGGACCTCATGGACCCAATCATCAAGTCAATTTTGCCTCAGGGGATGCATTCATCAAAAATCAAGAATTAGGGTTTCTTGACCTAATTCACCCCTAAGTTGACTTTTAGGGAAAATCATGAGCCAAGACCTCAAGAGAGGGTTTGAAGGTCTCTAATTAACTATATTGATCCATTTGGAACAATGGATTAATCCAAGAAGCTTGAGCAACAAGTCTCAATTTCATCTACACCACAATTAGGGTTTCGCGAGGAAAGTCAACTGTAACTTTGACTTTTGACCAGGACATGCTCCCAAGCCCTAAGACATGATTCAATATACCCTATGACACCCATGGAACATGTCCATCAAGTTTGATTTAGGTCAAGGACATGATTTCATGAAAAATTGCACAGTTTGGAATTCATCTGATAAAAAGTCAACTGTGCACAAAAGTTAACTTTGACTTTTTGAGAATTTTCACCAAAATGGATTTTTAACCCTAAAATGATGTTAATGTATGATTTGAATCATCATTCATCAAGAAAAATCAAAGAAAGTGGGATAACTTGTAAAATGGGTAACCATAAAAACTTAGAAAAAATTTCTAAGTTATGGAAAAAGTGACACTAATGTGCCAACTTTGGAGGATCATAACTCCTAAACCACAAGGCCATTGTTCCCCATTCAAAGCTTGATTTGTAGATCTCATTGCCCTCTACAAAAGCTTCATACTGACCTATGTCCAAATTCCTCATGGATTTTGAGTTATGGAGTGATCAAAATCAAGAAAAGACTTTGTTCCAACACTTGGTGAAAATTTCACTAGGTCAGATTTTACCTTACTTTTTGCCAAATATAGGGGGATTTTTCACTTGGATTCAAAAGAGATCAAAACCAAACATGTTCAAACAGTTTTTTTATCATGTAAGGGCTTTCCAAAATGGCCAAGAACATTACCAAATTCAATTTGAGTCATGAGATATGACATTGGCAAGTTGCCTTGCTGAAATCTGCCAAGGCAAGGCAGATTTTTACACTTTTGGTCGATTTGCCAAAATCAGCCAAATCCAAATGCTCCTATCCACTTGGTCACCTCTGAGGATTGAATCTAAAGGGGACAATCACTGAGCCAAGCCTCCAAAGTCTTTGGAACAAGAAATAACATGTTGAACCTAGAATTGCCAAAATAGGGACAACACTCCAATTTTGGATTAGAGCATTCAATGGAAGCATCAAGGTGGCATGGACTGAGCCATTCTTAACTGAATTCAGTCAAGACTTATCCAAGACCAAGGGAACCAGCAGCCTGTGCCCTAACCTCTAGTCAATGGCTAGAGGAGACTTGGATTTTCATTTGCCAACATTGGCCAAACCTACTCAGCAGTTGCCATTCACTATTCCTTGCAAAACAAACTTGCTCTTATATAAATAGAGCTCAATTGTGATCAGTTTGAGTACACCAAAGCCATCAAACAGATGCTTTCCTCAAAATCTCTTCTTTCACTCCAATTTTGCCTTCTAAGGCAAGTCACTATCGAGTTTTGAGTTTGAGAGCTTTTCCAACCAAACCAATCACACACACACACACACCTCACATACATCATATAGAAGTGATCCAAACACTCACATAACATCTGGAACACATATTTCACAAAATCACCAGCCAATTGCTCAAGTTCTTGACAGATTTGCAGTTGGGGTACCATCTCAAGTTCCAGATCATTTCAATCCATTCCAAGCATTCATACACACTCCATGGCACCTAGGGAAGCTATCCAGATCATTGGAACCTAGCTGTAACACCTCCAACACAAATCACGATCACCAGCTGCAAGTGGTAAGCATGAGCTCTTCTAACTCTATGATCCATGCAATTTTTGCTGCATAATAATTTGGCCATATGTTCATAATCATGCATGGAATGTTTCCCCTCAATTATTTGCATTGTTTGAATCGTGTAAAAAAATCCTAGCCTTCATGCAGAAATTAGGGTTCTTGAGGATTTTTCGTGATTTCTTGTTTTATGCTTGATTTAAATGAAATTAATTGTCATAGACATGATCGTGAGGTTGAAACGAGTTGATTGGTATGTGGATTGCATGATATGATTAAGTATTCAATGAGATTGGAGAGAAAATGCAAATCTGGGCAAACCCAGAACACGCGCGTGTTCTTGGTGTGTTCTTGGCGCCATTTTTTGAAAATTCAAATATTTGAATTTTGTGATTTTATTTAATTGATTCAAAAATTAATTTCTCTCTGAGTTTTAATGATTTTGAGTTGATTCTTTTTTTAATAATTCACAAAAATGTTAAAATATTTTATTTTCCCAAAAAATCCCAAAAATATTATTTATTTTGTATAATTGATATTTTTGCAAAGAATTAATGTTTTAATTATTTTGTAACATTTAAAATATTTTTTCCACCTTGATTTTGCAACTTTTAATGCCTTCTAATTATTTTGTAGGTCAATACTTAATTTTTTAGGTATTAATCCAAGATCACAATTTGTTTTCCATATGTTAAACAATTTTGATCATTTTAATTGAATTTTTATTCAATTAAATTCAGTTTTGAAAACAAATTAGCGTTTTTGGATTAATTCAACCCTCATAAATCATTTTCAAAATTTTTGGGCCTCTAATAGAGTGTAAGACCCAATCCTTTTTTTTGACTAAATCATTTTTGGGCCTCAGTATATTGTATAAGTCCCGATACCGTCAAAAACAAATGGCGCGATCGTCGCCTTTTCAAAACAAAAAAACCTTGGGCCTACCCTCGAGTAGTAATACCCATTTCTTTTCTTAAAACTCATTTGGGCCTCTATTAGAGTGTAAGACCCAACCCCCTATGTACAGAAAACTTTTTGGGCATCATTCGTTGTATAAGTCCCTCTGTACATTTTCAAATAAACGACGCGATCGTCGCCAGTTTAAAATTAACCACCTGGGCCTCTCCTTGAGCTATAAGACCCATTCAAAATTTGTGGGCCTCTATTAGAGTGTAAGACCCAATCCCCTTTTAACCAAAACATTTTGGGCTTCAGATATTGTATAAGCCCCTTCGCGTTAAAAGAAAATCTCGGCGCAATCGCCATTTTTTACGAAAAATCATCTGGGCCTACCCTCGTGTTATAAGCCCCACTCTTTTTCTTTAAAACTTTTTGGGCCTCTTGAGAGAGTGTAAGATCCATCCCTTTGTACAGAAAACCTTTTGGGCCACAGTCACTTGTATAAGTCCCTCTGTACAAAACAACAGTGCGATCACTGATAAAACCCCGGGCCTCTCCTTGAGCTGTAAGCCCCAAATCTTTCTTTTTCAAAGCACTTTCTCCTTTGATTTTGAATATACTGTTGTTTTTCAATCTTTCTTTGTTGAACAACTAACCAAACAGCATGGAAGCTCTACAACCGAGTAAGTGTTTACACGCTTTCATTTACCGCTTTCATATACATATAACTGTATTGTGGGGCTGTTTCGCTGTAAGTCTTCTTTCATAAACTCATATCAACTGTGTAATAATAGTATAGATATTTAGAGTTTCCCCGACAACTACGTTTAGCATTAAGCCCGTTGATCACTATTAGAAATAGTCAAAACTAGATCCCCATAGGATTACCAGACACAGCCTTCCCTCCTCTTGGGGTTAAACAATATGGAGACATGAAAGGCAGCATTCTCGGTGAACCCTTTCATAGACTGTCACTCGTAGAAGTTGTCAAAGAAACTCTTTTCCCCATAGATGATCTCTTCTCCGTGAATTGCATCTCTTGAGTTTCTTCCAAATTCTCGAACTTTCCTGGCTTGATCTATTCCTCGTGAATAGCCTGTCTTGAACTTCTCGGGGTTTGGGGACCCACAGGCTTCTTAAAAGCACTTGTCAAGAAACTCTACTCCCCAGAGATGATCTTTTCTCCGTGAATGGCATCTCTTGAGTTTCTTCCAAATTCTCGAACTTTCCTGGCTTGATCTATTCCTTGTGAATAGCCTGTCTTGAACTTCTCGGGGTTTGGGGACCTATCAGCTTCTTAAAAGCATCGGCCTCATCTTGGGCATCGTACAAGGACCCACAGGCTTCCTAAAAGCAACCCCGCCTCCTCTTGGGCTTAGTACAAGGACCCGCCGGCTTCTTAGAAGTATTCACAGCCTCCCCTTAGGCTTCGTATAATGATCTCTTCCTCCGAGAATGATAGCCTCCTCTTGGGCTTCGTACAAGGACCCGTCGGCTTCTTAAAAGCTTCCAGCCTCCTCTTGGGCTTCGTACAAATTATCCCGACGACCTCCTAGAGGTATAGGAACAGAACTTAGTCATCTTAATAGAACAGTCTTTCCAAGAGTCTACTACTGTTTCTCAAAGCATAGTACAAAAAATGAAACTCTAGACTTGGACAGTCTAATCTCCTTGAGTCTCAAAGACATTTTCAAGTAACCCCTTCGTTAAATAGGAAGAAAACCCGTAGACTCGGACAGTCTCAATACCCTTCGGATTTCCCACTTCCATAAAGAACAGGAATAACCCGGATCCACGAATCAAATCTTTGAGTACAACATTACTCATATAAGAATTGATTTTCTCTTTAAAATCAGTATACTGGATCTGTCACTTAACTGAAACAAGCGCCATAGCCTCCTCTTGCGCTTTGTATAATGATTCTCCCCAGCGGAGTCAAACGACGTTCAGCGTCTCTCTCGGGCTTTGTATGAGACACATAAGAGACTCCCTCATTGAGTCAATCACCCCTTTCGCCTCCATCTCGGGCTTTATACGAGGTACAAAAAGGTTCTTATTGAGCCAAACAAACAACAGCCTCCGTCTCGGGCTTTGTACGAGATACAAAAAACTCTCTTGTTGAGTCAAATAGCCTTCATCTCGGGCTTTATACGAGATACCAAAAGACTCCATCATCGAGTTAAAACCTTTTAGCCTCTCTCTCGGGCTTTGTACGAGACACATATTAGCCTCCTCTTAGGCTTTGTATAAGAAAACCACTAGTTGATCCAATCAACCTTTTAGCATCAAAGCAGTTCCTCGTTCACAGTACACAAACATCAACAACTCTTTCCCCTTCATCTAATCGTTGTAAGCGGCAAGCCTCTGGATCATTTACATCCATGCCACTGTCCCTCTTTTAGCATGAGAAATTCCTAAGGAAAGATGGCAGTGCTCTACACTGAGTTAAAGTCTTCTCCTTCAGGTTAAAACCCCCTATAAAGGAAATTATGGCATTGCTAGGATCCGCGTATCCCGGTTAAAGTAATCCTCCCTTTATGACCAGTCACCCAACAGTTGTGACAAACAGACCCCCTTTAGAGATGACAAATTCTCTCTAAGGTCAACACCTTCAGCTTCACATCTTGGGCTTTGAACAAGATACAAACCACCTTTCGCTTCACGTCTTGGGCTTTGAACAAGACACCAAAACAACCATTTCCTACCATAGAATAGGAGGAACTACGAACGCTCTGATTTCCCTGTTTCGGTAAACGGGAATACGTAGGCATAAGATTGAAAGAAAAATCTTAGTGAGCACACTAAACAAAAACCCAAAATCCCATACTCTCACATATCTATCAAGAAGCATCCGTCCTAAACATCTAAACCGACACCACTTTTAAAAAAATACACCCAATAGAGACCCCAAATCTTTGTAGCATCTGTAACCTAACAGACCACTGTTTAACCTCAGTTTGCAAGCAGGGTTAATTTGAGACATCTATTTCCCTTCCTTCATCAGCTTTAATAGGATAAAAATGAATTGAGCTGTAGACACCAAAGAGCGATAGCGCTTCGCAACCGCGTCCAAAATCGCTCGCTACAGGTATAAACATGGTTTGTCAAACATTAATCCAATACCACAATTTGTTTTTCACAATGTTTAACAATTTTGATCATTTTAATTGAATTTTTATTCAATTAAAATATATTTTGAAAACAAATTAGGGTTTTGATCAATTCAACCCTCATCAAATCTTTTTCAAACACTTTGGGCCTCTATTAGAGTGTAAGACGCATCCCCTTTGTAAATAAACCACTTTTTTGGGCCTCAGCCATTATATAAGTCCCACTGTATTTTTAAAAAACAATGGCGCGATCGTCGCATTTTTTAACAAAATCATTTGGGCCTCTCCTTGAGTTGTAAGCCCCGTCTTTTCTTTTAAAATCATTTTTGGGCCTCTAAAAGAGTGTAAGACCCAACCCTCTTTTAACCAAAACTTTTTGGGCCTCAGACATGGTATAAGTCCCTCTGCGTTAAAAAAGAAATCTCAGCATGATTGCCAGTTCAAAAAAAATCATTTGGGCCTACCCTCGTGTTATAAGCCCCATTATTTTTCTTTAAACACCTTTGGGCCTCTTGAGAGAGTGTAAGACCCATCCCTTTGTACAGAAAACCTTTTTGGGTCTCAGTCACTTGTATAAGTCCCTGTACAAAACAACAGTGCAATCACTGATAAAACCTTGGGCCTCTCCTTGAGCTGTAAGCCCCAACAATCTTTTCAAAGCACTTTCTCCTTTGATTTAGAATATAATATTGTTATCAAAGCTTTCTTTGTTGAACAACTAACAAAACAACATGGAAGCTCTACAACCGAGTAAGTGTTTACCCGCTTTCTTTATCTACTTTCATATATATATATATATATATATATATATATATATATATAAAACTGTATTGTGGGGTTGCTCACTGTAAGTCTTCTTTCACAAACTTTTATATACTCGTCAAATATCCACTGTGTAATACTAGTATAGTTATTTAGAGTTTTCCCCGACAACTACGTCTAGCACTAGCTAAAGCCCTGTTGGTCACTCTTAAATACAAACAAAACTAGATCCCCATAGGATTACCATACACAGTCTTCCCTCCTCTTGGGGTTAAACAATATGGAGACGTGAAAGGCAGCATTCTCAGTGAACCCTTTCTCAGACTGTCACCCTTATAAATCGTCAAAGAGACTCTACTCCCCAGAGATGATATTTTCTCCGTGAATGGCATCTCTTGAGTTTCTTCCAAATTCTCAGACTTTCCTGGCTTGATCTATTCTCGGTGAATGGCATGTCTTGAACTTTTCGGGGTTTGGGGACCCACAGGCTTCTTAAAAGTATCCCCGCCTCCTCTTGGGCATTGTACAAGGACCCTTCGGCTTCTTAAAAGCTCTCATGCCTTCTCTTAGGCTTAGTACAAGGACCCAGAGACCTCTACAGGTATAGGAACATAACCTAGTCATCAATTTGCTAGAGCTGTCTTTCTGAGTCAAGTGTCATACCAGTTAACAGGGTTGACCTTCATCCCTTAACGTACCCGCCTTCTCTTGGGTATCATACAAAGATCATTCGCTATCTTAGAATCGATTTCTCAAAACACCAGTAGACTTGGACAGTCTCAATACCCTTTGGATTTCCCATTTCCTTAAAGAACAGGAAATAACCCTGATCCTTTGATCAGTGCCAAAGCACAACCTTACCTTTAATTTTTATAAGAACTGATTTTCTATTTTATCCAACATACTGGACCTGTCACCGAACTAAAACAGACACCAGCATAAATAGCCTCCTCTTGGGCTTCGTACAATGATTCTCCCTAGCGGAGCTAACCTCTTCACACTCTCTTGTTGAGTATAAAAGACTCTCTTGTTGAGTCAAACCTGTTTAGCCTCCATCTCGGGCTTCATACGAGATACTAAAACACTCTCTTGTTGAGTATAAAAGACGCTCATGTTGAGTCAACAACTTTTAGCCTCCATCTCGGGCTTCGTACGAGATAAAAATCACTCTCTAGTTGAGTATAAAAGACTCTAATGTTGAGTCAAAACCTTTTAGCCTCCGTCTTGGGCTTCGTACAAGACACATAAATAGCACTCTCTTGTTGAGTCAACCCTTTTAGCCTCTCTCTCGGGCTTCGTACGAGACACATAAAAACACCCTCTTGTTGGGTCAATATCCTCCTCTTAGGCTTTGTATAAGAAAACCCCGGTTGAGTCAATCAACCTTTTAGCATCAAAGTTTGTGCCTTGCCCACAGTATAGAAACATCAACAACTACTTTTCCCCCATCTAATTGCTGTAAGCGGCAAGCCTCTGGATTATTTACATCCACGCCACTGTCCCTCTTTTAGCATGAGAAATTCCTAAGGAAAGATGGCATTGCTCTAAACTGAGTTAAAGTCTTCTCTTTCAGGTTAAAAATCCCCTATAAAGGAAATTATTGCATTGCTGGATTCACATATGCCAGTTAAAGTAATTCTCCTTTATAATCAGTCACCCAACAATTGTGACGAACAGACCAAATATCCCCTTTTAGAGATGACAAATTCTCTCTCATCAATAAACCCTTTAGCTTCACATCTTGGGCTTCGAACAAGATACAAATAGACCCTTCAGCTTCACATCTTGGGCTTTGAACAAGATACAAACGACATTTAGCTTCACGTCTTGGGCTTTGAACAAGACACCAAAACAACCTTTTTTCCTCACATAGAATAGGAGGAACTACGATCGCTCTGATTTCCCTGTTTCATCAAACGGGAATACGTAGGCATAAGATTGAAAAAATCTTAGCGAGCATACCAATCAAAAACCCAAAATCCAGTATCTCCACCAAATCAACCCAAAAGCATCAAATCTAAACACATTACCAAAAACCTCACAAATAATCCAGACACTGTGTTCTTAACGAAATAATCAAAGATTGGGCCCCACATCCACATAACATATGTAACCTAACAGACCGTTGTTCAAACTTAGTATGCAAGCAGGGTTAATTGGAGACATCTATTTCCCTTCCTTAATCAGCTCAATTGGATAAAAAATTAATCTAACTGTAGTACCCCAAGGATAGTGACTCAGGACCACAAAAATCGCGCTACAGAAAAAATGGCGCCCACCGTGGGGCTCCTTTCTTACAATCTTCGATAGAAAACCTTAAGTTCTCGAAATGTCACAGAAATGATGACTCTGCTAGGGAGTCATTGTCTGTATAGGACCATAAGACTAGAGGTCTAGGATGATTAAGACAAATATATATACTGTTTTTCCTAATTGATAACTGTGTTTATTTTCCTGCTAATGGGAATGCGTGTGATGCCGCATGTGGAAAGATTGAGTATACACCTAAGATAGGTGATGGCAATGTGGGTAATCTTGCGGGGAGTAAATCCCAGTTAAGAGTCCCCGATCGACCATCAAACTCAGTGGAGACTCCCTTTGTAGATACATTGCCTATACGATTTCGGTTGTTGAAATTAGTGTGGTCGACTGGGTTATCTGAGAAGCTGAGGTTTTTAGCCGACTGAAACCATTTTGTAGTGCGGAAGCTATCAAAAATAGTTGTCACGCGATACTACCCTCATCTAAGATCGTTCTAGGATACATCAGCTCGCTGGCGATCTGCTTGCTGTTGTTATCCCAAGAAGGGTCAATGATTTTGCGGACAGGTACAAAAAATCACCAGTATAAACCTTTTGGGTGGGGGGGGGGTAGAGCCTTGACTTCATGACACCGACCCTTTGACCCCATGTTTTTTCTATGTTTTTGTGTGCTGCATTCATACATTCATCTAAAAAACATTAAAAGAAAAAAAATCTTCTCTTCTAATCTCTCTTTTTCAAAGTAAACTGAGACAATGATTGCAAATGTCAGAGAAAGGAGATTCCACTAATGGATTTCGGTAGAAGGAAAACTCATAAGTACACCTTTAAGGTTCCAAAGCTAGAGGATTTGAGAGGTTTGGAGAGAATGATCACCAACCACAAGGCTTTCAGAGCCAAGTATGGAGGACTGTTGTCCTTGTTAAGGGTCCATGTAGTTGAAGGAATCCTGCCCATGTTAATCCAGTTCTACGATCTGGTTTATCACTGTTTCACATTCTCAGATTATCAGCTTGCACCAATGCTGGAGGAGTATTCTCACCTGACTGATTTACATATTACTGATCAAGCTCCCTTTTCTGGACTGGAAGAAATTCCAAAGGATCAGACCATTGCAAGAGCAATTTATTTGGACGAGTCAGAAGTCAGGACTCACATGACCACTAAGGTTGGAATCCAAGGTTTGCCAGCCCAGTTCTTGATAAAGAAAGCTCTGTACTTTGCTAGTATAGGGAACGTGGCCGCTTTCGAGAGCATCTTTGTTTTGCTTACCTACGAGTTATTTTTGTTTCCCAACATTGATAACTTCGTAGATATCAACGCCATTAAGATTTTTCTGATTGGAAACCCCGTATCGACCTTACTCGCAGATGCGTATCATTCGGTACACTTAAAAAATTTGTATAATGGAGGATGATCACATGTTGTGTACCCCTGCTATACAAATGGTTCATTTCCCATTTGCCCAAGTCTGCTGCATTTTGGGATCAAAAGAATACTTTATGTTGGTCACAGAGAATCATGTCTCTTACCAACTCTGACATCGATTGGTACAATCGATTCTACGACGAGATCAGAATCATTGACCGTTGTGGAAATTTCCCAAATGTACCCCTTATAGGAACTAAGGGAGGAATCAACTATCATCCGGTGTTAGTTCGTCGTCAATTTGGATACCCAATGAGGCATGTCCCGCGTAATGCTCATCTGGAAGGTCTTTTCTTCAAGGAAGGAGAAAATGACAGGGCACTAAAGACAGAAATAGTGCACGCTTGGAAACACGTTCACAGGAAAGGACGAGAGTCTCTAGGAAAATCAGACTGTGTCTCAGGGGAGCCTTATCTCCACTGGGTACAAACTAGAGCTCTCAAGCTGAGGATGCCTTACCCTCGTCAGGAAGTTCTTCCATTAAGGGACTCTGCCCTTTATTTCATGTCTGACACGGAAAAACTTCAAGTTACTCTCAGCAAAGTTCAGCAGGAGAAGAGGTCTTGGAGGAACAAGTACCGTATTCTCAATGTGGAGTGTAAGAAAATACAGCAGCTATTAAGAGAAAAAGATGCTCTGATTGGGATTTTAGAGCAACATGCTGTAGAAAATCAGGATGACCAAAGGAATTTGCTCGCTCATATCACTTGGAAAAGGAATGACAACCCGACAACGACCCAAGAGCCCCGGTCAAAGAAAAGGAAAGCACCCGAACCAGCACTTGAGCCCTCCTCAGAGAGGACTCAGGATCCATTAGTTTAGATTTCCTTTTACAACACTTTGTAATTTAATGTATTTCCGTTTCCGCAATCTTTGAATTCAATAAAACGGGATCTTCCCCACTGTTTGATATTTGCAATCTAATTGTCGAAGTTTACTTTGAATAAACAAAAACATATAATTAATATAATCATTGCATATCATTCATCATAAACGCATTCTTCTTACCTACGAATCTCATGTTTGCGTCTCAATTCTAGAGTCAAACTGTCTCATTCGTACAATACTCGGGCCAATCATTAGAAAAAGATGGATGATCTCGAGGAAGAGAACATAGAGTTGAGGGAAGAGATCGACACTCTGAAAGAGGATCTGAGAAAGCTTCATAACGACATGCATGCTCTAGCAAAAGCTCAAATGCAACAACAAAGGACTGTGATCTCAGAGATCACATCTACGCACATAGTGGAGAAGTATGATCCTAGGTACAAAATGCCAAAAGATCGTCCCTGGGGTATGCCTATTAACTATATCCCAGAAGGATATGTTCGGCCAATCAATGAGGATCAAGGAACTGCAGCAGGAACTGCTGGGCCTGAAAGTTACAAACTTCAGGAAAGTGAAGATGACAGGGGCATGATAGCAACTCCTGAAGGTTACAAACTTCGGGAGGCACCGAGAGTCTCGGCCATAATGACTATACCACCACCCGTGGTACACACTATCCCGGAAGAACAGGTTCCACAGATACCTTCTGGTGGAAATGACAGCATGTTCGACAGAATGAATGAGTTCCAGGAACAATTCCTAGAGATGCAGAAGGAACTGCAAGCCCTTCGCGGTCAAGATTTATTTGGAAAGGATGCCGCAGACCTTTGCTTGGTCCCTAATGTGAAAGTTCCACACAAATTCTAGGTGCCCGATTTTGAAAAGTACAAGGGTAACTCTTGCCCTCAAAGTCATTTAGTGATGTACGCTCGACGAATGTCAGCTCAGACAAAGAACCAAGAGCTACTGATTCAATACTTTCAGGATAACTTAACCGGTGCCGCACTCAAATGGTACATGGGTTTAAATCGCGCTATGATCGGCACATCAGAGATCTTGGCGCTGCTTTTGTTTAACAATATAAATACAATTTGGACATGGCACCAGACAGAGATCAACTCAAATCGACGTCACAAAAGGACAAGGAAACCTTTAAGGAGTACGCTCAGAGATGACGTGAAATTGCCGCCCAGATTTGTCCACCTCTTGAGGAAAAAGAGATGACAAAGATCTTCTTAAAGACCTTAAGCTCATTTTACTACGACAGAATGGTCGCCAGTGCGCCCAGTGACTTCACCGAGATGGTGGGCATGGGAGTTCGTCTTGAGGAAGCGGTCCGGGAAAGACGTTTAGTTAAAGACGATGTATCATCAAGCAGTACAAAACGATACGGTAGTGCTCTCCCTAAGTAAAAAGAGCAGGATATTGGGAATATCTCTCTCGGAAAGCAAAGGTGACGATATCAACCAGTAGCAGCTGTAACTCCTGCTATCAATCCCGCGCCTGTTCCTACGTATCAACCTCAGGTTGCTCTGAGCCAACCGAATCAACAACAATATCAGTAAAGGACACAACAACCTCTTCAGCAGGCTCGTCCTCAATACAACAACAATCGTACAACGTGACCACCAGGGTTCAACCCTATACCCATGTTGTACGCGGAATTGCTTCCATTACTACTGGTCAAGGGGCACGTCCAAACTAAGTCTCCTCTTATAGTACTGGAAAATCCGCCTTTTTGGTTCAAAACGGATCAGACTTGTCCTTACCATCAAGGAGGACCAAGGCATAACATAGAAAACTGTATCAGTTTCAAATCTGACGTACAAAAGCTTGTTAGGAGCGGGGTCTTATCTTTCAAGGATACAAATCCAAATGTTCTCACAAACCCGCAGCCTCACCATGAGAAAGCTGCAGTCAATTTGATAGAGGGAGAGTCTAACAACACCTATCAAATTCATGATGTACTCTTGTTAAGGGCCAACTTGGTCAAGATGCATTGTAGACAGAGCGGATATGGCCATGTGCCACCTCATAATTATCACCAGTGTGATATCTGCTCTAAAAACAATCAAGGATGTTCTGTGGTGCAATAAGCTCTACAGGAACAATTGGATCTCAGATGGATCCAAGAGCATCGAGTTCGTCGAGTCAACATGACCTATACGAATTCCAACGTCATTCAGAACCACGACATCCGTGCAATGAATGCCAACTTGGTGGCGATGCACTCAAGGCAAAGCCAATATCATAATCTGCCGCGACACGATTACAATTCCTGTCTGACTTGCTCGGTAAACAAACGGGGATGCTTTTTTATACAAGAGGCCCTCCAGCGTCAGATGAATCTTGGGTGGATCCAGGACTACCATGATAGAAATCCCTATCAGATCAACATGATTCAAATCTTCGATATTCATTTGATGAATACCAGCTTGGTGGAGTTACACGCCAAGCAAGTCCAACTCGGTTTTCTCACTTCACATGATTATCTGAGCTGTAAAGGATGTTGTGAGAGTAACCAAGGGTGTGCCCTCGTTCAGAGAACTTTGCAACACTTGTTAAACCACTGGTGGCTTCCAATCTATCTGGATGAAGACACGCAACAAATCAGTGTGCTTAATGGAAACCATACTCGGCGTCAAATTCAGGATGTCCGATCTATGGAAATAAACCTGGTAAGGTTCCACTGCATTCAAAGCGGATGTGGCCAGGTGCCACCACACAACTATGAACGTTGTAGAGTCTGCTCGGAGAGTAACCAAGGATGCTACCTTGTGCGGGCAGCCCTTCAAGGTCAGTTGGATCGTAAAGAGATTCACCTGTGTCCGAGTTCCGAGCCAATCAACTGGACGCCAGACTACTTCGCTGATCAAATCAAAGATGTGGTTGTAATCTCTGATCCTGAGAGGACCAAGGATGTTTGTACCATCATCCCTCTACTGGACGAATCAAAGGTTCTTAGCCAAGTAATGATTGAAGTTACTTACGATAGTCAGAAAAATCAGAAGGCTCCAATAGTTATCTATCTACCGGGACCATTACCATATGAATCAGCTAAGGCGATCCCTTACAAATTCGGTGCCATAATAATTGAGAATGGAAAGTAAATTCCATTACCCTCCGTCGTGAATATTGCAGACATCAGTCGAGTAACACGGAGCGGTCGAATCTTCAACCGAGGAGTTGGAGAACCTAACAAAGAAAAGGAACTTCCGACAGAAGCTCCTGATCCACCAGTCAGTCAATCCAGTAATCCCGACCTTTCAAAGAACGACGATGAGATACTGAAGCTCACCCAAAGGAGTGAATACAACATTGCTTATCAACTGTTACAAACTCGTTCAAAGATCTCAGTGCTATCACTTTTACTTAGTTCCGAAGCCCACAGAGAGGCTCTACAGAAAGTCTTAGAGCAGGCCTTTGTGGAACAGGATGTGTCAATATGACAGTTCGATAGCATCATCTCTAACATCACTTCCTGCAATAACTTTGGATTCAGTGATGAGGATTTGCCAGAGGTGGGCAAAAGTCACAACATAGCGCTCAATATCACAGTTAACTGCCAGGACGATGCTTTAGCCAGCGTACTGGTAGACACAGGATTGGCCATCAACGTTATGCCGGAGTCCACTTTAATGCGAATATCATTCAAAGGATCCCCGATGAGGGGCAGTGAGGTTATCGTCAAAGCCTTTGACGGATCTCGGAAAGCAGTTATCGGCGAAGTCAACCTTCCCATAACTATTGGTCCTCACACTTTCCTAATCACTTTCCAGGTCATGAACGTCCGGGCAACGTATAACTGTTTATTAGGAAGACCTTGGATACACCTGGTTGGGGCAGTCACTTTGACGCTGCACCAGAAACTGAAGTTCGTCAAGAACGATCAACTCGTCATGGTCTGTGGAGAACAAGCCTTGATCGTGAGTAACCTGTCATTATCTACTTGTATTTCTAACCACTTTCGATGAGCAATGAGAATCAGTCAGAGAAAGGAACCTCGATTTCCTCATACACAGATGCTCTCAAAGTAATCGAGAGTAACAATGCAAAAGGATGGGGACAGCTTGTCATTCCTACTGATAATAAAACAAAGAAGGGTCTTGGTTTTTCTGTTACCTGAACCCAGACTGTTGCTAGTGATGAAAGTCTTCATCCCATTCAGGACTTCTTCCATAGTGGAGGTTTCCTTCACCCAGTGCCTCAAGCAGTCCATACCATCAACGAGGGAGATCCCTCTAATACGAATAAAGAATGGAAGTCTTATCTTAATGAGGACGGCTATATGTCTCAAGAAGAGGTGCCTACGCCATTTTGCTATCCCGCACAAAGTCCGAGATTTATACCAAGGTCAGACGTCAAAATGATATATGGAGATTGTGATCCGGAAGGATGTCGTGCTCCACCAAATTCATTAGAGGAAGACACTCTGATGAAAGAAAACTTTGACCACGACTATTATGGCCCAATGGATGGCCTGCCTATCTGGCAGCCCCAGAGACTTGGGGCAAGAAAATCAGTCGAACAATGAAAATCAGCTGAACATCATTGAACAGAATACCTGCGTCCCCACCATGTCATGGGATCAACACTCAGGTCATTCAGAAAATATCCAGCACGACGATGAATTTACAACGTTCGCCGGACTAGAGTTCTCGAACTATGCTTTTCCTGAGGTCAACGTTATCGAGAGAGATGACTCCCCCAGTTCCAAATACGTGTGGGACACCTTGGGACAACCGAGGGGGAAATACGACTTCATGGTCAAATACACCGCCCCTGAGAGCTCTCGTATCAGGCTCGAAGACATCCAACTAACTGGATAGGGAGATTTTCCTGAGAGCACAAATATTCTACAAAATACAACTAAGGAATCCTCATACGACAACTCTGCCTGGGAGACAGATTCCAATGATCCAGCTCCACCAGAAATCAGCGTTATTTCTAAAGACAAATCAAGGAAGGTGCCAGACTTTGTGATTCACCAAGGAGTTCGCCGCCAATGGGTTGCTGTCGATGTTCTGAAGATTGTTCATAAGTCCAAGTAATTGTCGTCTTTAACCTTTCACCCTGCCCATGTGAAACAGATGTTTTGATAGGGCTCGCTTTCTGTAATTATCCCTCTTTGCTTCGCCCAAAGCGACAGAGTTTTGTTTTATAGGGATGTAATTTCAAGAATCAACTTGTTCATAAATAAAATAACGTCATTCTGTAATTTCCGCATTTATTGCTATTTTCTCTTTTCGCTTTTTCAGAAAATGGTAATCCTAAAAAGCAATTCAAATAATAAAAACAAGCAGTTTTCCAAAATACACTACACACACTCTTGCATTCTCTCTATCTCTTCTAAAAACAATCATCACGTCATGCAGATTGCTTGTTTTAAACCCCGTTGAAACATACGATCCAATGCCTTCTCCCAACTTTGAGTTCCAGGTATTTGGAGTTGAAGAAGAAGTTGACGACGAAATTCCAGAAGAGATCTCCCAACAACTCAAACAAGAGGAAAGGTCCATTAAACCTCACAAAGAGCCGTTGGAAATGGTCAACTTGGGTTCAGAAGAAGAGAGAAAACAAGTCAGGATTGGGGCACTGCTCAGTCCAACTGCCAAAGAGAGTTTGACAAAGCTTCTCAAAGAATTCCCTGATGTATTTGCTTGGTTCTATCAGGACATGCCAGGGTTGGATACCAGCATCGTGGAACATCATTTACCATTGAAATCGGAATGTCTGCCAGTAAAACAAAGGTTGATAAGAACTCACCCAGGCATGGCCATCAAAATCAAGGAGGAGGTACAGAAACAGATTGACGCGGGTTTCCTCGCTATATCAGAATATCCTCAATGGTTAGCCAACATCGTACCCGTTCCAAAAAAGGACAGAAAAGTCATAATGTGTGTCAATTACAGAGATCTAAACAAGACTAGTCCAAAGGACGACTTTCCTTTACCACACATTGACATGCTGGTAGACAGTACAACAAAGTTCAAAGTTTTCTCCTTCATGGATGGATTCTCGGGCTATAATCAAATCAAAATGGCGCCGAAAGACATGGAGAAAACTTCGTTCATTACCCCATGGGGTACCTTTTGTTACAAGGTAATGTCGTTCGGTTTAAAGAACGCCGAGGCAACCTATCAAAGGGCCATGACTACTCTGTTTCATGACATGATACACAAAGAAATCGAGGTATATGTCGATGATATGATTACCAAATCAAAAACAAAAGAGGAGCATGTGACCCACCTGTCAAAACTATTTGAGCGGTTGAGAAAGTACAAACTCCGCTTGAATCCCAATAAATGCACCTTCGGTGTCTGTTCAGGGGAACTTTTAGGGTTCATCATCAGCCAGAAAGGAATTGAGGTCGATCCTGACAAGGTCAAGGCCATTCAAGAAATTCCTTCCCCGAAAACCGAAAAATAAGTCAGGGGATTCCGGGGACGTTTGAACTACATCTCCAGATTCATATTCCTCATGACCGCGACGTGCGCGCCAATTTTCAAATTACTCAAAAGGAATCAGGACTGTGTTTGGACAGAGGATAGCCAAACCGCCTTTGACAGTATCAAGGAATACCTGTTGAACCCACCGATTCTATCACCTCCAGTGGAAGGAAGACCACTAATCATTTACCTCACAGTCCTGGAAGACTCCATGGGTTGTGTACTTGAACAACAAGACGATAAAAGAGTTGTGCGCAAAGTTTAAGATCGAACACCATAACTCATCTCCCTACCGACCTAAGATGAATGGAGCGGTAGAAACGGCTAACAAGAACATCAAGAAGATTGTTCAAAAGATGGCTGTAACCTACAAAGATTGGCACGAGATGCTACCCTTCGCTCTTCACGGTTATTGCACATCTGTCCGCACATCAATAGGGGCAACCCCTTTCTCTCTAGTATATGGCATGGAAGCAGTGCTCCCCATCGAAGTAGAGATCCCATCAATCCAGATATTGATGGAAGCTAAGCTTACAGAAGTTGAATGGTGTCAAAGTCTACACGATGAACTAAATCTAATCGAAGAAAAGCGAATTACGGCACTATGCCATGGTCAGTTGTATCAGCAAAGGATGAAGAAGGCATTTGACAAAAAGGTTCGACCTCGCGTCTTCAAGAAAAGAGACCTTGTGCTAAAAAAGATACAATCCTTTCTCACTGATTCTCAGGGCAAATGGACTCCGAATTACGACGGCCCCTATGTGGTCAAGAAAGCTTTCTCAGGCAGTGCCATGAGACTTGCAACCATGGATGGAGAAGAATTTTCCTACCCCACGAATGTTGACGTAGTCAAGAAATACTTCGCCTAAATAAAAAAAAAGAGAAGAAGAGAAAAAACGTCTCGGTGGATTGAAAAGCCGAAAGGGCGGTCCAGGCAAAAATTAGAGACATAATAAAAAATCATCCCGATGGATTGGAAATCTCAAAGTACCATCCAGGAAAAAATTAGGGATTACTGGCAAGTAACTATGTCTGATCAGTTCAACTCCTTGGTAGAATGATAGTGGTCGTTATGTTTCAATGTAGCCCTTTTCCTTTAAATTACCATTTGTAGCGAGCGATTTTGGACGTGGTTCTTAAGCGCTGGTCGCTCTCTGCGGTTGAGCTTAAACTACAGGTCAATTCATTTTTTATCATATTAAAGCTGATGAAGGAAGGGAAATAGATGTCTCCAATTAACCCTGCTTGCATACTGAGTTTAAACAGCGGTCTGTTAGGTTACGGATGCTATCAATGTGGGGGGCCTTTGTATTGGTTATTTGTATTTTCGCCAATACGGTTTTCTTTCTTTCTATCTAGACAGAGGGTTTCTGGCGGGGAACAAGGATTAGGATGTTAGGACTGATACTTTTGAATTACTGCTTTTGATTGATGGAGATATGGGATTTGGTTTTTTTTTGTTTAGTGTGCTCGCTAAGATCTTTTCTTTCGATCTTATGCCTACGTATTCCCGTTTACCGAAACAGGGAAATCAGAGCGTTCGTAGTTCCTCCTATTCTATGGGAGGAAATGGGTGTTTTGGTGTCTTGTTCAAAGCCCAAGACGTGAAGCGAAAGGTGATTTGTATCTTGTTCAAAGCCCAAGATGTGAAGCTGAAAGGTCTATTTGTGTCTTGTTCAAAGCCCAAGACGTGAAGCTGAAGGACCTCGACTTTAGAGAGAATTTGTCATCTCTAAAGAAGGGTTAAAGGAGAATTACTTTAACCGGGATACGCGGATCCTAGCAATGCCATAATTTCCTAAGAAGGGGTTTTATCCTGAAGGAGAAGACTTTAACTCAGTGTAGAGCAATGCTATCTTTCCTTAAGAATTTCTCATACTAAAAGAGGGACAGTGGCATGGATGTAGATGATCCAGAGGCTTGCCGCTTACAGCAATTAGATGAAGGGGAAGGAGTGTACTGTGTTTGGGTACTGTGAACGAGGCACAACTTTGATGCTAAAAGGTTGATTGGATCAACCAGTGGTTTTCTTATACAAAGCCTAAGAGGAGGCTAATATGTGTCTCGTACAAAGCCCGAGAGAGAGGCTAAAAGGTTTTGACCCGACGATGGAGTCGTTTGGTATCTCGTATAAAGCCCAAGATAGAGGTTGTTTGACTCAACAAGAGGGTTTTTTGTATCTCGTACGAAGCCCGAGATGGAGGCGAACATGTGTTTGGCTCAATATGAACCTTTTTGTATCTCGTATAAAGCCCGAGATGGAGGCGAAAGGGTGATTGACTCAACGAGGGAGTCTCTTAAGTGTCTCGTACAAAGCCCGAGAGAGAGGCTAAACTCACTGGAGAAGGATCTTTATAGAAAGCCTAAGAGGAGGCTATGGTTACTGTTTCATTTGAGTGACAGGTCCAGTATACTAATTTTTACAGAGAACATCAGTTCTTATATGAGCAACACTGTACTCATGGATTTGATTCAAGGATCCGGGTTATTCCTGTTCTTTAAGGAAGCGGGAAATCCGAAGGGTATTGAGACTGTCCGAGTCTGCGGGTTTCCTTCCTATTTAACGAAGGGGGGCACTTGAGAATGTCTTTGATACTCAAGGAAGTAAGACTGTCCAAGTCTAGAGTTCATCTTTTGTACCATGCTTTGAGAAACAGTAGTAGACTCTATGAAAGGACTGTTCTATGAAGATGATTAAGTTCTGTTCCTATACCTCTAGGAGGTCATCGGGACAATTTGTACGAAGCCCAAGAGGAGGCTGGAATCTTTTAAGAAGCCGACGGGTCCTTGTACGATGCCGAAGAGGAGGCTATCATTCCCGGAGGAAGAGATCATTATACGAAGCCTAAGAGGAGGTTGTGATTACTTCTAAGAAGCCGTAGGGTCCTTGTACTAAGCCCAAGAGAAGGCGGGGTTGCTTTTAGGAAGCCTGTGGGTCCTTGTACGATGCCCAAGAGGAGGTCGGTGCTTTTAAGAAGCCCGTGGGTCCCAAACTAAAGAAACGTTCAAGAAAAGTTTCACCGAGAATAATTCATTTAGTGAACAGTTCTGAGGTTTGAAGAAATTCAAGAGAAGTTTCACCGAGAATAATTCATCTCTGGGGAATAGAATTTCTTGACAATTCCTAATGAGGACAGCCGAAGAGAAGACTGTATCTGGTAATCCTATTGGGGATCTAGTTCAGTCTATTTCTAAGAGTGACAGTCTGAGAAAGGGTTCAAAAAGAATCTGCCTTTCACATCTCCATATTGTTTAACCCCAAGAGGAGGGAAGACTGTGTTTGGTAATCCTATGTGGATCTAGTTTTGACTGTAAGTTCAGAGTGATCGACAGGGCTTTACCTAGTGCTAGACGTAGTTGCCGGGGAAACTCAAAATATCTATACTATTATTACACAGTTGATATGAGTTTATGAAAGGAGACTTACAGCGAAACAGCCCCACAATACAGTTATATATATATGAAAGCGGTAAATGAAAGCAATAACCACTTACTCGGTTGTAGAGCTTCCATGCTATTTGGTTAGTTGTTCAACAAAGAAAGGTTGAAAACAACAGTATATTCAAAATCAAAGGAGAAAGTGCTTTGAAAAAGGAAGATTTGGGGCTTACAGCTCAAGGAGAGGCCCAAGGTTTTATCAGTGAG
This sequence comes from Lathyrus tuberosus, assembly GCA_022829125.1. Taxonomy (NCBI): domain Eukaryota; kingdom Viridiplantae; phylum Streptophyta; class Magnoliopsida; order Fabales; family Fabaceae; genus Lathyrus; species Lathyrus tuberosus. The sequence continues at coordinate 15,541,286 of JALAZF010000054.1, forward strand.
CGCACTGTTTGAATTTGTACAGGGGGACTTATACAAGTGACTGAGGCCCAAAAATGTTTTTCTGTACAAAGGGATGGGTCTTACACTCTCTCAAGAGGCCCAAAAAGTTTTAAAGAAGAAGAGTCGGGCTTATAACACGAGGGTAGGCCCAGTTGTCTTTTCGCTTAAAAATGGCGATCGCGCCGAGGTTTTCTTTTAACGCAGATGGACTTATACAATAAGTGAGGCCCCAAATGATTTTGGTTAAAAGGGGGTTGGGTCTTACACTCTATTAGAGGCCCAAAAGTTTTGAATGGGTCTTATAGCTCAAGGAGAGGCCCAAGGTTATTTTTCAAAAAGGGCGACGATCGCGCCGTTCATTTTTTGACGGTATCGAGACTTATACAATACACTGAGGCCCAAAATGGTTTGGTCAAGAAAGGATTGGGTCTTACACTCTATTAGAGGCCCAAAGTGTTTTGAAAATGATTTATGAGGGTTGAATTAAACCAAAAACCCTAATTTGTTTTCAAAAATGTATTTAATTGAATAAAAATTCAATTAAAATGATCAAAATTGTTTAACATGTGAAAAACAAATTGTGATTTTGGATTAATGCTTCAAAAATTAAGTATTGACCTACAAAATAATTAGAAAGCATCAAAAGTTGCAAAATCAATGTAGAAAAAATATTTAAAATGTCAAAAACAATTAAAATATTAATTCTTTGCAAAAATATCAATTATATGAAATAAATAATATTTTTGGTATTTTTTGACAAAATAAAATATTTTAACATTTTTATGAATTATCAAAAAAAGAATCAACTCAAAATCATTAAAACTCAGAGAGAAATTAATTTTTGAATCAATTAAACAAAAATCACAAAATTCAAATATTTGAATTTGGAAAAAAGGCGCCAAGAACAAGCTGAAGAACACGCGCGTGTTCTTGGATTCTCAGATTTGCATTTTCTCTCCAATCTCACTGAATACTTAATCATATCATGCAATCCACATATCATTATGCTCGTCTCAACCTCACGATCATGTCTATGTCCATTAATTTTATTTAAATTAAACATACAACAAGTAATCACGAAAAATCCTCAAGAACCCTAATTTTTGCATGAAGGCTAGGATTTTTGATACACGATTCAAACAAAGCAATTAATTGAGGGAAAACATTCCATACATGATTATGAACATATGGCCAAATTATTGTGCGAGGAAATATGCATAGATTGAGAGATGACCAAGTATGTGCTTACCTCCAAGCCGTGACAGCAAGTGCAAAGTGATTTTTGATTTGGAGGTGTTACAGATGAGTGGTGATGATCTGAACAGCTTCCCTACACCCTATGGATTGTGTTTGAATGCTTGGACTTGATTGAAATTGGCTGGATCACTTTGTGGTACCTCAGCTGCAACTTGTTTGAAATTTTGAGCAACCAGCTGGTAATTTTGTGAAATTGGTGTTTCAGAAGTGATCTAAGTGTTTGGATCACTTCTATATGATGTATGTGAGGTGTGTGAGTGATTGGTTTGATTGGAATTGCTCTCAAACTCAAAACCCGATAGCTACCTTGCTAAGAAAGACATTTTTGCCAAGAGAAAGAGATTTTGAGGAAAGCATCTGTTAGATGGCTTTGGTGTACTCAAACTGATCACAATTGAGCTCTATTTATAGTAGAGCAAGTTTGTTTTGCAAGGAATAGTGAATGGCAGCTGGTAAGTAGGTTTGGCCAATGTTGGCAAATGAAAATCCAAGTCTCCTCTAGCCATTGACTAGAGGTTAGGGCACAGAGCTTTGGTTCCCTTGGTCTTGGATAAGTCTTGACTAATTTCAAATAAGAATGGCTCAGTCCATGCCACCTTGATGGTTCCATTGAATGCTTCAATCCAAATTTGGAGTCTTGTCCCTATTTTGGCCATTCTAGGTTCAACATGCTATTTCTTGTTCCATGGACTTTGGAGGCTTGGCTCAGTGATTGTCCCCTTTAGATTCAATCCTCTGAGGTGTCCAAGTGGATAGGAGCATTTGAATTTGGCTGATTTTGGCAAATCGAGCAAAGTTGCAAATTCTGCCTTGCCTTTGACAGATTTCAGCAAGGCAACTTGCCAATGTCATATCTCATGATGTAAGTTGAATTTGGTAATGTTCTTGGCCATTTTGGAAAGCCCTTACATGATACAACAACTGTTTGAACAAGTTTGGTTTTGATTTCTTTTGATTCTAAGTGAAAAATCCCTCTACATTTGGCAAAAAGTGAGGTCAAATCTGACTTAGTGAAATTTTCACTAAGTGTTTTAACAAAGTGTGATTTCTTGATTTTGATCACTCCATAACTCAAAATCCTTAATGAATTGGACTTAGGTCTAGTTGAAGTTTTTGTAGAGGGTAATGAGGGCTACAAATACATCTTTGGATGAGAAAAAATGGCCATGTGGTTTAGGAGTTATGATCCTCCAAAGTTAGTGTATTAGTGGTACTTTTTCCATAACTTAGAAAAATTTCTAAGTTTTATGGTTACCCCTTTTACAAGTTATCCCACTTTATTTGGTTTTTCTTGATGAATGATGATTCAAATCAAACATTAACATCATTTTAGGGTTAAAAATCCATTTTGGTGAAAAATCTCAAAAAGTCAAAGTTGACTTTTGTGCACAGTTGACTTTTTATTAGATGAATTCCAAACTGTGCAATTCTTCAGGAAATCATGTCTTTGACCTAAATCAAACTTGATGGATATGTTCCATGGGTGTCATAGGGTGTATTGAGGCATGTCCTAGGGTTTGGGAGCATGTCCTGGTCAAAAGTCAAAGTTACAGTTGACTTTCCTCGCGAAACCCTAATTGTGGTGCAGATGAAATTGAGACTTGTTCCTCAAGCTTCTTGGATTAATCCATTGTTCCAAATGGATCAATATAGTTCATTTGAGACCCTCAAACCCTCTCTTGAGGTCTTGGCTCATGATTTGCCCTAAAAGTCAACTTAGGGGTGAATTAGGTCAAGAAACCCTAATTCCCGATTTTTGATGTATGCATCCCCTGAGGTCAAATTGACTTGATGTTTGGGTCCATGAGGTTCCATGGAGTATATTAGGTTGTGTTTTGGATCATTGGCTTGTGCCCAGATGAAAATTTTCCATCTGGAGGCCCTGGTCGACCAAAACCCTAATTTGGCGACACTGTCAATCTTGAGACTTAATCCACCTAAAAGGGAGCAGCCTTGTGCTTAATCCTTGAAGTGGGAGTCCTTTTGATCCTTTGTGGATGCTTGAGAGGTTATACAAGTTGAAGATAATGTTATTCCTTGATTGATCCCTTGTCTAATCACTCAGAGAGGGCTTAAAACCCTAATTTTGATTATATGGAATGCTCACCCATCTTTGGGGAGACTGATGAAATAGAATGGTTCCCCCATATTGTGATGGTGATTTGTACAATGATGGGAAATCTTAGTGGTCAAAATTTGGGGTATGACAGATGCCCCTATTTAATCTTCTTGGACACGAAGGTGTGAATGGCGAAGGTATTCGGGCATTCGGGGTGCAAGAGGATTAAATATCGGAATACCCGAAATTTTGATGGCGGTTATGAATGGTAGCTTGCGCATTCATCTTCTTTTGCTAAGCAATGATGTTTAGAAAAGGTAAACTTCCCCTCGATCCTGGTTTCCTACCGAGGAGCTAGTCTTAGTTGTGGAAACGAACTTCCCCTCGATCCTGGTTTCCTACCAAGGACCTGGTCTCAGTTTTTTTGATATAAACTTCCCCTCGATCCTGGTTTCCTACCAAGGACCTGGTCTTAGTTTCTGATGTAAACTTCCCCTCGATCCTGGTTTCCTACCAAGGACCTGGTCTCAGTTTCTTTTGTCAATAAACTTTATTGACAAGGAACGCTATTTGTAGCGGATTTTCCTCAAACTTCTCGCCGAATTTTCCTGGAGAGATGCCATTTGACGGAAAAAACTTTGACGTCAGACTTGCTGGGGAACCCATTCGTCTGAATTGTAGAGGTACACAAACTTCTCTGTTGGAGACGCCATTTGTCGATTCTACTGGGGGAATGCGAGTCCCTGGAGAGACTGTTTTCGTTTGGGATCTTACATCATACTTTTCTCGGGATCTTCCCAGAGAAATGCCATATGATGGGGTCCAATTTTGAGGTGCCGATGACCTTTTCACCAGCGGTTTTTTCGGAGAAAAACTGCTGTATTGCTGACTCTCTGCTTAAGAGGCTTCCTCTGGGGATTTTCCTTAATCCGGGAAAGCGAAAATATCACCTTCAATGGCGAAGGGTGACATTTGTTGAAGGTTCTCTGGTCTTTCAGAGGTTCAAGTTATCAAAGTGGTCGAAGGCCAACTTCCTCTCAGAAATAAACTGGAGGCGAGGTTGTTCAAACGCAACATTTCCTGACGAGGCAAGAACTGGCAACTCGATTGAGAGGACTGTTATCACTAGGGGACGAGACCGACTAGAGTGATAGTGATGCAATATGAAATGTAAATGCAAATCAATAATGCATGATGTATGTATGTATATGCTGACAAAACTGACACGACATACAAACTAAAAGATGAACACGACTGGATACTCGGCCATCGCGGGGCGTGTAAAAATATCGCTGGTTCAAAATAGCAATTCCACCTTGCTTAGGAGAGATAATCCCTGTTGGGGGGCTACCGTTGGTCGGGCTTAGGAGATAAGAACTCGGCCGAGGCGTGTCAGACGAAATGAGGTCTCTGACATAGTTGATCCTTCATTTAGACGTACTGGCATAGAAGGAGTACTTTGATTCTGCACTTTGAAGTTCGCTTACTTCTGAAGAAGTGGTTGACGCTCTTTTGATGTTCAACAATCAAAAGAAATTGCCATCTTTGTTTAAAAGCAGAAAAAGTTTTAACAAGTAAATTCATTTTTGTTTTATTTCAAGAATCGTTAATCAAATTAAAAACGTCGTTCTGTAAAGCTAAAACAAATAAGAATTACAAACAAAAGCACAAGGACTCAAATTTTATTGATAGGATGGAGATCAGCCAAACACGTGATTCCAAAGAGTATTTACAAAGTTAGAAAATGGTAATTTACAGGGAAAAGGGCTACGTTGAAACATGACGGCCACTATCCTTCTACCAACATTGAATTCGGGGCATCCTGAGCTTCCGTCGAAGATGACCTTGACTGGAGTTTTCTGACAGATGATGTAACTGCTGCTGCTGAGGGATTTGCCTCTGTTGAACATAGTTACTTGCCATTATCCCTAATTTTTTCCTGGATTGTACTATGAGATTTCCAATCCACCGGGATGATTTTTTTCATGTCTCTAACTTTTGCCTGGACCGCCCTTTCGGGTTTTCAATCCACCGAGACGTTTTTTTTTTTTAGTTTAGGCGAAGTATTTCTTGACTACATCAACATTTGTGGGGTAGGCAAATTCCTCTCCGTCCATGGTTGCAAGTCTCAAGGCACCGCCTGAGAAAGCTTTCGTGACCACGTAGGGGCCATCATAATTCGGAGTCCACTTGCCTCGGGAATCAGTGAGAAACGATTGTATCTTCTTGAGCACGAGATCTCCTTGTCTGAAGACACGAGGTCGGACCTTTTTGTCAAACGCCCTCTTCATTATTTGTTGATACAACTGACCGTGGCATAGTGCCGTGATTCTCTTTTCTTCGATCAGATTGAGTTCGTCGTGTCGGCTTTGACACCATTCAGCTTCGGTGAGCTTCGCTTCCATCAATACCCGGATTGATGGGATCTCTACTTCTATGGGGAGAACTGCTTCCATGCCATACACTAGAGAGAAAGGGGTAGCCCCTGTTGAAGTGCAGACAGATGTGCGATAACCGTGAAGAGCAAAGGGTAGCATTTCGTGCCAGTCTTTGTAGGTTACAACCATCTTTTGAACGATCTTCTTGATGTTCTTGTTAGTCGCTTCTACCGCTCCGTTCATCTTGGGTCTGTAGGGAGATGAGTTATGGTGTTCGATCTTGAACTCTGTGCACAACTCTTTCATCATCTTGTTGTTCAAGTTAGATCCATTGTCAGTAATGATCTCGCTCGGAACACCATAACGGCAGTTGATATTGTTTTTGATAAATCGGACCACCACTTGTCGGGTTACATTAGCATACGACGCTGCTTCGACCCACTTGGTGAAGTAGTCAATGGCTACTAGGATGAACCGATGTCCGTTTGAAGCCTTAGGTTTGATCAAGCCAATCATGTCGATTCCCCATATGGAAAAAGGCCATGGGGAAGAAAGAACTTTGAGATGGGATGACGGTACATGAATTTTATCGGAGTATATCTGACACTTGTGACACCTCCTCATGTACTTTTAGCAGTCAGATTCCATGGTCAACCAATAGTACCCTGCTCTGAGAATTTTTCTCGCCATTGTGTGTCCGTTGGCATGAGTGCCAAAGGATCCTTCATGAATTTCTTTCATAAGCATGTCTGCTTCTGGTCTGTCGACGCATCGGAGCAGAACCATGTCAAAATTCCTCTTATAAAGAGTGTCCCCGCTCAGGAAGAAGTTTCCAGCCAATCTTCTGAGGGTTTTCCTGTCTTTTCTGAGTGCCCCAGATGGGTACTCTTGTTTCTGAAGGAAGCATTTGATATCGTGATACCAAGGTTTGTTGTCTATGACTGCTTCAATCGTGAAGACGTAAGCGGGCCTTTCTAGGCGCATTATGTCGATCTTAGGTATGTCATTCCATTGACCTACGCTAATCATAGAAGAGATAGTGGCTAATACATCAGCCATGTGATTCTCCTCACGAGGGATGTGATGAAACTCAACTCTGTTGAAGAAGGGTAACAACCTTCTTGCATAGTCTTTGTAAGGAATCAATCCTGATTAGTATGTGTTCCAATCCCCTTTTATCTGATTGATAACCAAGGCTGAGTCGCCGTATACGTCCAAGTTTTTGATCCTTAAATCAATTGCTTCTTCGAGACCCATGATACAAGCTTCGTATTCGGCCTCGTTGTTCGTACACTTGAACGTAAGTCTAGCAGTGAAAGGAATGTGGGTACCCTGAGGGGTAACAATGATTGCCCCAATTCCGTTTCCATAATGATTAACTGCTCCGTCGAAGATAAGTCCCCATTGGGAACCTGGTTCTGGCCCTTCACTGGGTAACGGTTCATCGCGATCTTTCAGTTTTAGATACATGACATCTTCGTTTGGGAAGTCAAACCCGATTGATTCTTGATCGTCAATCGGTTGATGAGCCAAATGATTGGCTAAAATACTCCCCTTAACGGCTTTCTAAGCGTGGTACTCTATGTCATATTCTGATAACAGCATCTGCCAACGGGCGATTCTTCCCGTGAGAGCAGGTTTTTCGAAAACGTACTTGATCGGATCCATTTCGGAGACCAACCAAGTAGTATGATGAATCATGTACTGGCGAAGACGTTTGGCTGCCCAAGCCAAAGCGCAACAAGTTTTTTCAAGCATCGTGTACCGAGTTTAACAATCGGTGAACTTCTTGCTCAGATAGTAAATGGCAGACTCTTTCCTTTTGGTTTCGTCTTGTTGGCCAAGTACACACCCCATTGAGTCCTCTAGGACTGTGAGGTAAATGATCAGTGGTATTCCTTCCACTGGAGGTGATAGAATCGACGAATTCAATAGGTATTCCTTAATACTGTCGAAGGCAGTTTGGCAATCTTCTGACCAAACGCAATCCTGGTTCTTTTTCAATAATTTGAAAATCGGCGCACATGTGGCGGTCATGAGGAATATGAATCTGGAGATGTAGTTCAAACGTCCCAAGAATCCTCTGACTTGTTTTTCAGTTTTCGGAGAAGACATTTCTCGAATGGCCTTGACCTTGTCAGGATCAACCTCAATTCCTTTCTGGCTGACGATGAACCCTAATAGTTTCCCTGAACGGACACCGAAGGTGCACTTGTTGGGATTCAAGCGGAGCTTGAATTTTCTTAGACGTTCGAACAATTTTGACAGATGTTCGATTTCTTTGTGTATCATGTCATGAAATAGAGTAGTCATGGCCCTTTGATAGGTTTCCCCGGTATTCTTCAAACCGAACGACATTACCTTGTAACAAAAGGTGCCCCATGGGGTAATGAACGAAGTTTTCTCCATGTCTTTCGGCGCCATTTTGATCTGGTTATAGCCCGAGAATCCATCCATGAAGGAGAAGACTTTGAATTTTGCTGTACTGTCCACCAGCATGTCAATGTGTGGTAAAGGAAAGTCGTCCTTTGGACTAGCCTTGTTCAACTCCCTGTAATCTACACACATTCTGACCTTTCCGTCCTTTTTGGGAACGGGTACGATGTTGGCTAACCATTGAGGATATTCGGATGTGGCGAGGAAACCCGCGTCAATCTGTTTCTGCACCTCCTCTTTGATTTTGATGGCCATGTCCGGGTGAGTCCGTCTCAACCTTTGCTTTACTGGCAGACATTCCGATCTTAACGGTAAATGATGTTCCACAATGCTGGTATCCAACCCTAGCATATCCTGATAGGACCAAGCGAATACATTAGGGAATTCTTTGAGAAGCTTTATCAAACCTTCTCTGGCAGTTGGACTGAGTAGTGCACCAATCCTGATTTCTTTTCTCTCTTACTCTGAACCCAAGTTTACTGTTTCCAACAGTTCTTTATGAGGTTCAATGGACCTTTCCTCTTGTCTGAGTAATCGGGAGATCTCTTTTGGAATTTCGTCGTCATCTTCTTCTTCAGCCCCAAATACCGGGAACTCAAAGTCGGGAGAAGGCATTGGATCGTATGTTTCAACGGTGTTTAAAACAAGCAATCTGCATGACGTGATGATTCGTGTTTAGAAGAGATAGAGAAAATGCAAGTGTGTGCAGTGTATTTTTTTTATTACTGCTTGTTTTTATTATTGATTTGTTTTTTAGGATTACCATTTTCTGAAAAAGCAAAAAGAGAAAACAGCAATTAATGCGGAAATTACAGAACGACGTTATTTTATTAATGAATAAGTCGATTCTTGAAACTACAACCCTATAAAACAAAACTCTGTCGCTTCGGGCAAAGCGAAGAGGGAAATTTACAGAAAGCGAGCCCTATCAAAACATCCGTTTCACCTGGGCAGGGTGAAAGGTTAAAAGATGGCAATTACTTTGACTGATGAACGATCTTCGGAACCTCGACGGTAACCCATTGGCGGCGAACTCCTCGGTGAATCACAAAGTCTGGCACCTTCCTTGATTTGTCTTCAGAAATGACGCTGATTTCTGGTAGAGCTGGATCATTGGAATCTGTCTCCCAGGCAGAGTTGTCGTAGGAGAATTCCTCAGTTGCATTTTGCATAGCGTTGGTGCTCTCAGCTGTATCTCCCCATCCAGTTGGCTGGGTGTCTTTGAGCCTGATACGAGAGCTTTCGGGAGCGGTGTACTTGACCATATAGTCGTATTTTTCACTTGGTTCTCCCAGGGTGTCCCAAATTTCTTTGGAACTGGAGGAGTCATCCCTCTCGATGACGTTGACCTCGGGAAAAGCATAGTTGATGAATTCAAGTCCTGCAAATGTTGCGAATTCATCTTCATGTTGAGTAGTTTCCGAATGACCTGAGTGTTGATCCCATGACATGGTGGGGACACAGGTATTCTGTTTAATGATGCTCAGCTGAGTTTCATTACTCGGCTGACTTTCTTGCCCCAAGTTTCCTGGGTAAGGTTGCCACATTGGCAGGCCATCCGTTGGGCCATAGTAATTGTAGTCAAAATTGTCTTTCATCGGAGTGTCCTCCTCTAATGAATTTGGCGGAGCACGGCATCCTTTCGGATTACAATCTCCATATATTATTTCGACGTCTGATCTTGGTATAAATCTCGGACTTTCTGTAGGAAAGCAAAAAGGCATAGGCACCTCTTCCTGAGACATATAACCGTCCTTGTTAAGGTAGGACTTCCACTCTTCATCCGTGTCAGAGGGATCTTCCTCATTGATAGCATGAACTGTCTGAGACACCGGGTGAAGGAAACCTCCACTGTGGAAGAGATTTTGAAGGGGATGAAGACTTTCATTGCCGGCAGCTGTATGGGTGCAAGTTGCAGAAAAACCAAGACCCTTCTTTGTTTTATTGTCAATGGGAATGACAAGCTGTCCCCATCCTTTTGTATCGGTACTCTCGACCGCTTTGATAGCATCTTTGTATGTGGAAATCGAGGTTCCTCCTTTGAAATGATTGTCCTTGCTCACCGACAGTGCTTGGAACTGCGTTCCAATAACCTCCTCAGGTTCTATACCAGCAGATGATGACAAGTTACTCACCAGCAAAGCCTGTTCTCCACAGACTGTGATGAGTTGGCCGTTCTGTATGAACTTTAGCTTTTGGTGGAGGGTTGAAGTAACCGCTCCAGCCTGATGTATCCAAGGTCTTCCTGATAAACAACTGTATGTTGCCCGGATGTCCATGACCTGGAAAGTGACTTGGAAAGTATGAGGACCGATAGTTATGGGAAGATCAACTTCGCCGATAACCATTTTTTTGGATCCGTCGAATGCTTTGACGACAACCTCGCTGATTCTCATCGGAGGGCCTTTGAATGATAATTGCATCAAAGTAGACTTTGGCATAATATTCATGGCTGACCCTGTGTCTACCAGTACGCTGGCTAAAGCATCGTCCTGGCAGTTGACTGTGATATTGAGTGCCATGTTATGACGGCGACCCTCTTCGGGTAATTCCTCATCACTAAATCCCAAATTGTTGCAGGAAGTGATGTTAGAGACAATATTATCGAACTGTCTGATTGTTACATCCTGTTCCACAAAGGCCTGCTCCAAGACTTTCTGTAGAGCCTCCCTGTGAGCTTCTGAACTGAGTAACAGTGATAATACCGAGATCTTTGAAGGAGTCTGTAACAGTTGTTCGACAATGTTGTATTCACTCCTTTGGATGAGCTTCAGCATCTCATTGTCATCTTTTGAAAGGTCGGGATTACCGGATTGACCGACTGGTGGGTCGGGAGCTTCTGTCTGAAGTTCCTTTTCCTTGTTAGGTTCCCCAACCCCTTGGTTGAAGATTCTACCACTCCGTGTTACACGACTGATGTCTGCAATGTTCCCGATGGAGGGTAATGGAATTTCCTTTCCATTTTCAATTGTTGTTGCACCGTATCTGTAAGGGATCGCCTTAGTTGATTCATACGGTAATGGTCCCGGTAAATAGATGACTACGGGAACCTTCTGATTTTTCTGACCATCATAAGTAATCTCGATCCGTTCCCGGTTGGGAACCTTAGATTCGTCAAGTAGGGGGATAATGGCAAAAACATCCCTGGTCATGTGATGACCAGAGATCGTGACAACATCCCCAACTTGCTCGGCAAGGTAGTTCGGCGTCCAGTTGATGGGTCCGGAACCCGGATATGGACGAATTTCTCCATGATTGACCTGACCCTAAAGAGCTGCTCTCACAAGGTAACACCCTTGGTTACTTTCCGAACAGACGCCGCAACGTTCATAGTTGTGTGGTGGCACCTAGCCACGCCCACTTTGAATACAATGTAACCTCACTAGGTTAGCTTCCACAGATCGGACATCCTGACTCTGACGCCGAGTGGGGTTTCTGTTATTGATACTAATTTGCTGAGTATCTTCATCCATATAGATTGGCATCCACCAGTGATTTAACAAGTGCTGAAGTGCCTCCTGGACAAGGGTACAACCTCGATCGTTTTCGCAACCCGCTTTACAGCTTTGATAGTCATGTGATATTAAGAATCCGAGTCGGACCTGCTCATCATGTAACTCTACCAGGTTGGTATTCATCACGCGAATATCGATGATCTGAACCATGTTGATTTGATAAAGATCTGAACCATGTTGATTTGATAAGGGTTCCTATCATGGTAGTCTTGGATCCATCCAAGATCCATCTGACGCTGGAGGGCCTCTTGTATGAAAGAGCATCCCTGTTTGTTTACCAAGTAAGTCAGACAGGGATTGTAATCGTGCCGCAGCAGATTATGATACTGGCTTTGCCTTGAATGCATTTCCACCAAGTTGACATTCATTGCACGGATATCGTGGTTCTGAATGACGTTAGAATTCATATAGACCATGTTAACTCCACGAACTCGGTGCTCTTGGATCCATCCGAGATCCATCTGTTCCTGTAGAGCTGATTGCACTACTGAACATCCTTGGTTGTCTTTAGAGCAGATATCACACTGATGATAGTTATGAGGTGGCACATGGCCATATCCACTCTGTCTACAATGCATCTTGACCAGATTGGTCCTCAATAAGAGTACATCGTGAATTTGATAGACATTATTAGTCTCTTTCTCAATGAGATTGACTGCAGCTTTCTCATGTTGAGACAGCGGGTTCGTAAGAACATTAGGGTTCGTATCCTTGAAAGATAAAAACCCGCTCCTAACAAGCTTTTGCACGTCAGACTTGAAATTGAGACAAGTCTCTATATTATGCCCTGGACCTCCTTGATGATAAGGGCAAGTTTGATCCACCTTAAACCAAAAAGGCAGATTTTCCGGTACTACAAGAGGGGATTTAGTCTGAATGTGCCCCTTGGCTAGCAGTAATGGAAACAGCTCTGTGTACGACATGGGTATAGGATCAAACCCTGATGGTCGTGTTGTACGGTTGCTGTTATATAGAGGACGAACCTGCTGAAGAGGCTGTTGTGTCCTTTGTTGATCAGGTTGGCTCTGCGCAACCTGAGGTTGATACGTAGGAATAGGCGCAGGGCTGATAGCAGGAATTACAGCTGCTACTGGTTGATAACGTCGTCTTTGCTTTCCGAGAGAGATATTCCCAATATCTTGCTCTTTTTTCTTAGGGAGAGCACTACCATATTTCTTGGTACCGCTCGTCGATCCAGCGTCTTTTATCAAACGTCCTTCTCGGACGGCTTCCTCAAGACGTACGCCCATGCCGACCATCTCGGTGAAATCACTGGGCGCACTGGCAACCATTCGGTCATAGTAAAATGAGCTTAAGGTTTTTAAGAAGATCTTGGTCATCTCTTTTTCCTCAAGAGGTGGACAAATTTGAGTGGCAATTTCATGCCACCTTTGAGCGTACTCCTTAAAGGTTTCCTTGTCCTTTTGTGACATTGATCTGAGTTGATCTCTGTCGGGTGCCATGTCCAAATTGTATTTGTATTGTTGGACGAAGGCTTTGCCAAGATCTCTGAAAGTGCTGATCGTAGCACGATTTAAACCCATGTACCATTTGAGTGCGGCACCGGTTAAACTATCCTGGAAGTAGTGAATCAGCAGGTCCTGATTCTCCGTCTGAGCTGACATTCGTCGAGCGTACATTGTCAAGTGACTTTGAGGGCAAGAGTTACCCTTGTATTTTTCAAAGTCGGGCACTTGGAACTTGTGCGGGACTTTCACATTGGGGACCAAGCAGAGATCTGCGGCGTCCTTCCCAAATAGATCCTGACCGCGAATGGCCTGCAGCTCCTTCTGCATTTCCAGGAACTGCTCCTGGAATTCCTCCATTCTGTCAAACATAGTTTCCTTCTTACCAGAAAGTATTGGCGAAATCTATCCTCCCGGGACAGTGTGCACCACAGGGGATGGTACCGTGACTACGGTGGTGAATCTTGGCGTTTCCCGAAGTTTGTAACCTTCAGGAGTCTTCAGTATGCCCCTGGCATCTTCGCTTTCCCGAAGTTTGTAACCTTCAGGCCCAGCGGCTTCTGTTGTGATTCCCTTATCCTCAGTGATCGGCGGAACATATCCTTTTGGGATATAGTTAACAGGCATACCCCAAGGGCGATCTTTCGACATCTGATACCTAGGATCATACTTCTCCACTATGGGCGTTGAGGTGATCTCTGAGATCACAGTCCTTTGTAGCTGAGCTTCTGCCATGGCTTGCATGTCGTTACGAAGCTTTCTCATATCCTCTCTCAGAGCGTCGATCTCTTCTTTCAACTCTCTGTTTTCTTCCTCAAGATCATCCATCTTTTTCTGACGATTGGCCCGAGTGTTATACGAATGAGACAGTTTGACTCTAGAATCGAGACACAAACGTGAGATTCGTAGGTAAGAAGAATACGCGATGTGAGAATGATGAATGCAATGATTATATTAATTGTTTTTTGGTTTAATCAAAATAAACTTCGACAATTAGATTGCAAATATCAAATGGTGGGGAAACCCCCTTTTTATTGAAGTTCAAAGGATTACAGAAATGGAAATACAGTAGATTACAAAGTGCAGAAACAGAAGCCTAAGCTAATGGGTCCCGAGTCCTCTCTAAAGAGAAATCGGGTGCTGACTCTGGTACTTTCCTTTTCTTTGACCGGGGCTCTTGGGCCGTTGTCGGGTTGTCATTCCTTTGCCAGGTGAAAGGAGCGAGCAAATTCCTTTGGTTATCCTGATTATCCACAGCATGTTGCTCCAAAATTTCAATCAGAGCATCTTTCTCTTTCAGTAATTGTTGTATTTTGATGCACTCTATGTCGAGGGTGCGGTACTTGTTCTTCCAAGACCTTCTCTCCTTCTGGACTTTGTTGAGAGTAACCTGAAGCTTTTCAGTTTCCGTCATGAAATACATGACAGATTCCTTCGGTGGAAGAATTCTGTAACGAGGATAAGGCATCTTTAGCTTGAGAGCTCTAGTTTGTACCCAATGGAGGTAAGGCTCCACCGAGACACAGTCTGGTTTTCCTAGAGACTCTCGTCCTTTCTTATGAACGTGTTTCCAAGCGTGCACTATTTCCATCTTTAGTGCTCTATCGTTTTCTCCTTCTTTGAAGAAAAGACCTTCCAGATGAACACCCAGTGGGATATGTCTCATCGAGTATCCAAATTGACGAAGAACCAATATCGGATGGTAGTTGATTCCTCCCTTAGTTCCTATAAGGGGTACGTTGGGGAAGTTTCCACAATGATCGATGATTCTGATTCCATCATAAATCCTATTACACCAATCTATATCAGAGTTGGTAAGAGACATGATCTTCTGCGACCAACGTAAGACACTCTTGCAATCCCAAAAAGCGGTAGACTTGGGCAAATGAGATATAAACCATTTATAAAGCAGAGGTACACAGCATGTGATCTCCCCTCCACTGTACAAATTTCCCAAGTGTACAGAATGATACGCATCTGCGAGCAAAGTTGGCACAGGGTTTCCAATGAGAAAAACCTTAATGGAGTTTATATCGACGAAGTTATTGATGTTGGGAAACAAAAATAATCCGTAGGTGAGTAAAACAAAGATGCTTTCAAAAGCAGTCCCGTTCCCTATACTAGCAAAGTACAGAGCTTTCTTTGTTAAGAACTGGGCTGGCAAACCTTGGATGCCACCCTTAGTAGTCATGTGAGTCCTGACCTCAGACTCATCTAAATGAATTGCTCTTGCAATAGTCTGATTCTTTGGAATTTCTTCCAGTCCAGAAAATGGAGCTCGATCTGTGATGTGTAGATCGATCAGATGAGAATACTCCTCCAGCGTTGGTGCTAGCTGGTGTAATACCCCAAATTTTGACCACTTAGATTTCCCATCATTGTGAAAATCATCATCACAATATGGATGAACCATCATGCTTCATCAGTCTCCCCAAAGATGGGTGAGCATCCACTACAATCAAAATTAGGGTTTCAAGCCCTCTCTGAGTGCTTAGACAAAGGATCAATCAAGAAATGACATGATCTTCAACTTGTCTAATCTCTCAAACATCCACAATGGATCAAAAAGGACTCCCACTTCAAGGATTAAGCACAAGGCTGCTCCCTTCTAGGTGGATCAAGTCTCAAGATCGACAGTGTCACCAAATTAGGGTTTTGATCGACCAGGGTCTCCAGATGGAAATTTTCATCTGGGCACAAGGCAATGATCCAAAACATGACCTAATATACTTCATGGAACCTCATGAACCCATGCATCAAGTCAATTTTGCCTCAGGGGATGCATTCATCAAAAATCGAGAATTAGGGTTTCTTGACCTAATTCACCCCTAAGTTGACTTTTGGGACAAACCATGAGCCAAGACCTCAAGAGATGATTTGAGGGTCTCTAATACACCATATTTATCCATTTGGAACAATGGATTGATCCAAGAAGCTTGAGCAACAAGTCTCATTTTCATCTGCACCACAATTAGGGTTTTAAGGGAAAAGTCAACTGTAACTTTGACTTTTGACCAAGGCATGCTCCCAAACCCTAATACATGATTGAATATACCCTATGACACCCATGGAACATGTCCATCAAGTTTGATTTAGGCCAAGGATATGATTTCCTGAAGAATTGCATAGTTTGGAATTCATCTGATAAAAAGTCAACTGTGCACAAAAGTCAACTTTGACTTTTTGAGATTTTTCACCAAAATGGATTTTTAACCCTAAAATGATGTTAATGTATGATTTGAATCATCATTCATCAAGAAAAATCAAGAAAAGTGAGATAACTTGTAAAAGGGGTAACCATAAAACTTAGAAAATTTTCTAAGTTAAAAATAAAGTGGCAATGGTACCAACTTTGGAGGACCATAACTCCTAAACCACAAGGCCATTTTTTCTCATCCAAAGATGGATTTGTAGCCCTCATTATCACCTACAAAAACTTCAACTACAAGTCATTCCAATTCATTAAGGATTTTGAGTTATGGAGTGATCAAAGTGGCTGAAAAGTGAAAATGTCACTTTTTCCAACACTTAGTGAAATTTTCACTAAGTCAGAATTTGCCTTCACTTTTTGCCAAATGTAGGGGGATTTTTCACTTGGAATCAAAAGAGATCAAAACCAAACTTGTTCAAACAGTTGTTGTATCATGTAAGAGCTTTCCAAAATGGCCAAAAACATTGCCAAATTCAACCTACATCATGAGATACAACATTGGCAAGTTGCCTTGCTGAAATCTGTCAAGGCAAGGCAGAATTTGCAACTTTGGTCGATTTGCCAAAATCAGCCAATTGCAATTGCTCCAATCCACTTGGACACCTCAGAGGATTGAATCCAAAGGGGACAATCACTGAGCCAAGCCTCCAAGGTCCAAGGAACAAGGAATAGCATGTTGAACCTAGAGTTGCCAAAATAGGGACAAGACTTCAAATTTGGAATGAGGCATTCAATGGAACCATCAAGGTGGCATGGACTGAGCCATTCTCATCTGAAATCAGTCAAGACTTATCCAAGACCAAGGGGACCAAAGCTCTGTGCCCTAACCTCTAGTCAATGGCTAGAGGAGACTTTCATTTCCATTGGCCAACATTGAGGAAACCTACTTACCAGTTGCCATGTACTATTCCTTGCAAAACAAACTTGCTCTACTATAAATAGAGCTCAATTGTGGTCAGTTTAAGTACACCAAAGCCATCTAACAGATGCTTTCCTCAAAATCTCTTTCTCTTGGCAAAAATTCCTTTCTTAGCAAGGTAGCTATCGGGTTTTGAGTTTGAGAGCAATTCTGCACAAACCAACCACTCACACACCTCACATACATCACATATGAGCTGATCAAACACTCACATAACTTCTGAAACATCAATTTCATGAAATCACTAGCTGGTTGCTCAAAATTTCAAACAAGGTGCAGCTGAGATGCCATAAACTGATCCAGTCCATTTCAATTCAATCCAAGTGTTCAAACACACTCCATATGGTGTAGGGAAGCTGTCCAGATCATCACAACTTGTCTGTAACACCTCCAACTCAAAATCACATCTGCTCTTGCTGTCACGACTTGGAGGTAAGCACATACTTGGTCATCTCTCAATCTATGCATATTTCCTCGCACAATAATTTGGCCATATGTTCATAATCATGCATGGAATGTTTTCCCTCAATTAATTGCATTGTTTGAATCGTGTATCAAAAATCCTAGCCTTCATGCAGAAATTAGGGTTCTTGAGGTCTCTTCGTGATTTCTTGTTGTATGTTTAATTTAAATGAAATTAAAGTACATAGACATGATCGTGAGGTTGAGGCGAGCATAATGATATGTGGATTGCATGTTATAATTACGTATTCATGGAGATTGGATAGAAAATGCAAATCTGGGCAAACTGAAAAACGCGCGTGTTCTTGGTGATTGTTCTTGGTGATTGTTCTTGGCGCCATTTTCATATATTTGAATATTTGAATTTTGTGATTTTGTTTAATTGATTCAAAAATTATTTTCTCTCTGAGTTTTAATGATTTTGAGTTGATTCTTTTTTTAATAATTCACAAAAATGTTAAAATATTTTATTTTATCAAAAAATCCCAAAAATATTATTTATTTTGTATAATTGATATTTTTGCAAAGAATTAATATTTTGATTGTTTTTGGCATTTTAAATATTTTGTCTACATTGATTTTGCAACTTTTAATGCTTTCTAATTATTTTGTAGGTCAATAATTAATTTTTGAAGCATTAATCCAAGATCACAATTTGTTTTCCATGTGTTAAACAATTTTTGATCATTTTAATTGAATTTTTATTCAATTAAATACATTTTGAAAACAAATTAGGGTTTTGGATTAATTCAACCCTCATAAATCATTTTCAAAACACTTTGGGCCTCTATTAGAGTGTAAGACCCAATCCTTTTTTTTGACCAAATCATCTTTGGGCCTCACTTATTGTATAAGTCCCGATACCGTCAAAAAACAAACGGCGCGATCGTCGCCTTTTAAAAAATCATCTGGGCCTACCCTCGAGTAGTAAGACCCATTTATTTTTCTTCAAAACTCTTTGGGCCTCTTGAGAGAGTGTAAGACCCATCCCCCCTTGTACAAAAACATTTTGGGCCTCACTCATTGTATAAGTCCCTCTGTACAAGTAAACGGCGCGATCGTCGCCCGTTTAAAAATAAAAACCATCTGGGCCTACCCTCGTGTTATAAGCCCCACTCTTTTCTTTAAAACTTTTTGGGCCTCTTGAGAGAGTGTAAGACCCATCCCTTTGTACAGAAAACCATTTTGGGCCCCAGTCACTTGTATAAGTCTCGCTGTACAAAGTCAAACAGTGCGCTCACTGATAAAACCATGGGCCTCTCCTTAAGCTGTAAGCCCCAGATCTTTCTTTTTCAAAGCACTTTCTCCTTTGATTTTGAATATACTGTTGTTTTTAATCTTTCTTTGTTGAACAACTAACCAAACAGCATGGAAGCACTACAACCGAGTAAGTGGTTATCGCTTTCATTTACTGCTTTCATATTATAAACTGTATTGTGGGGCTGCTCACTGTAAGTCTCCTTTCATAAACTCATATCTACTGTGTAATAATAGTATAGATATTTCGAGTTTCCCCGGCTACTACGTCTAGAACTAGGTGACGCCGTTTCACTTATTCGTAGAAATAGACGCCTAGATCCCCAATAGGAGCACCAGATACAGTCTTCTCTTCGGCTGTCCTCCTTAGGAATCGTCAAGAAGCTCTATTCCCCAAGATGAATGTATTCTCCGTGAATGGCATCTTTGAGTTTCTTCCCAATTCTCAAACTTTCCTGACTTGATCTATTCCTTGTGGATAGCTTGCCTTGAATGTCTCGGGGTTTGGGTACCCACTACGGTCATAATCTTGGACCTTAACTAAGGAACCCTCTTTAAAAGTTAAAAGTCGCTGGATAGTAAACCTCGCACGTTTACCAGTGGTTTTCATCTTTAAAAGAGTTATCTCTCCTAATGGAAAGGAGATGATAGACCCACGGGCTTCTTAAAAGCATCGGTCTCCTCTTGGGCATTATTCAAGGACACTACGGCTTCCTAGAAGTATTCACAGCCTCCTCTTAGGCTTCGTATAAGAAAACCACTGGTTGATCCAATCAACCTTTTAGCATCAAAGCTGTGCCTCGTTCACAGTACACAAACATCAACAACTCCTTTCCCTTCATCTAATCGCTGTAAGCGGCTAGCCTCTAGATCATCTACATCCATGCCACTGTCCTTCTTTTAGCATGAGAAATTCCTAAGGAAAGATGGCATTGCTCTACACTGAGTTAAAGTCTTCTCCTTCAGGTTAAAACCTTTTCTTCAAAAATTATGGCATTGCCCGGATCCGCGTATCCCAGTTAAAGTAATTCTCCTTTTCCCCCTTTAGAGATGACAAATTCTCTCTAAAGTCGAGATCTTTCAGCTTCACGTCTTGGGCTTTGAACAAGACACAAATAGACCTTTCAGCTTCACATCTTGGGCTTTGAACAAGATACAAATCACCTTTCGCTTCACGTCTTGGGCTTTGAACAAGACACCAAAACACCCATTTCCTCCCATAGAATAGGAGGAATTACGAACGCTCTGATTTCCCTGTTTCGGTAAACAGGAATACGTAGGCATAAGATCGAAAGAAAAGATCTTAGCGAGCGCAATAAACAAAAAACCCAAATCCCATATCTCCATCAATCAAAAGCAGTAATTCAAAAGCATCAGTCCTAACATCCTAATCCTTGTTCCCCACCAGAAACATTAAGCCCTAGAAAGAAAGAAACCTGTATTGGCGAAATACGAATAACCAGTACAAAGGCCCCCCACATTGATAGCATTCGTAACCTAACAGACCGCTGTTTAAACTCAGTATGCAAGCAGGGTTAATTGGAGACATCTATTTCCCTTCCTTATTCAGCTCACAATAGGATAAAAAATGAATCGACCTGTAGTTTAAAGCTCAAACCGCAGAGAGCGACCAGCGCTTAAGAACCGCGTCCAAAATCGCTCGCTACAGCTGGTAATCCGGGAATGTGAAACAGTGATAAACCGGATCGTAAAACTGAATGAGCGCATCCATGATTCCCTCAATCACATGGACTCTTAACAGTGGTAGCAGACCTCCGTGTTTGGCTCTGAAGGCCTCAGGGCTAGTGATCATCCTTGCTAACCTTCTCAAATCCCCTAGTTTTGAAACCTTGAAGGTGTACGTATGAGTTCTCCTTCTACCGAAATCCATTAGCGTAATCCTCCTCTCTGATATTTGCAATCACAGTCTTAGTTTAATTTGAAAAACAGAGAGACTAGAAGAGAAAGTTTTTTGAATGTTGTAATGTTTTATTAAATGAATGCATGAATGCAGCACACAAAAACATAGAAAAAACATGGGGTCAAAGGGTCGTTGTCATGAAGTCAAGGCTCTACCCATCCCCAAAGGTTTATACTTGGGTGATTTTTGTACCTGTACTCATTATCATCAGCTCCTCCCAGGAAGGCAGACAACAAGCGGATCGCCAGTGAGTTGTGTGCAATCTTAGAGTAAGTGCCATTCACCGAGAATAGATCACCAGCCTCAAATGAGGGTAGTATCGCGTAACAACTATTTTCGATAGTTTCCGCACTACAAAAAAGAGTTGGCTCCTCTTAAGTGTATACTCAAACTCACCACATGCGGCATCACACGCATTCCCAGTAGAAGAAAAATAAACACATACTCAATTAGGAAAAGCAGTATATATATTTGTCCTAAACATCCTAGACCTTTAAAGCTAAGGATCTTAAGTTCCTGACAGAAAATGGGTTCCCCGGCGGAAGCCCCAATCTGTGGTATCACACAAGAGGTAAAAAGGAAGAAAAAGTTTGACAAAGACCGGCCCCACGATGGGCGCCATTTTTTCTGTTGGCGGCCACCGCCATGAAAATGACTTACCCAAGGTTTAAATTGTAAGAAAGAAAGAACGTGCCCCACGGTGGGCGCCATTTTTTTTGTAGCGAGCGATTTTGGACGCGGTTCTTAAGCGCTGGTCGCTCTCTGCGGTTGAGCTTAAACTACAGGTCGATTCATTTTTTATCCTATTAAAGCTGATGAAGGAAGGGAAATAGATGTCTCCAATTAACCCTGCTTGCATACTGAGTTTAAACAGCGGTCTGTTAGGTTACGGATGCTATCAATGTGGGGGGGCCTTTGTATTGGTTATTTGTATTTTTGCCAATACGGTTTTCTTTCTTTCTATCTAGACAGAGGGTTTCTGGCGGGGAACAAGGATTAGGATGTTAGGACTGATACTTTTGAATTACTGCTTTTGATTGATGGAGATATGGGATTTGGTTTTTTTTTGTTTAGTGTGCTCGCTAAGATCTTTTCTTTCGATCTTATGCCTACGTATTCCCGTTTACCGAAACATGGAAATCAGAGCGTTCGTAGTTCCTCCTATTCTATGGGAGGAAATGGGTGTTTTGGTGTCTTGTTCAAAGCCCAAGACGTGAAGCGAAAGGTGATTTGTATCTTGTTCAAAGCCCAAGATGTGAAGCTGAAAGGTCTATTTGTGTGTTGTTCAAAGCCCAAGACGTGAAGCTGAAGGACCTCGACTTTAGAGAGAATTTGTCATCTCTAAAGAAGGGTTAAAGGAGAATTACTTTAACCGGGATACGCGGATCCTAGCAATGCCATAATTTCCTAAGAAGGGGTTTTATCCTGAAGGAGAAGACTTTAACTCAGTGTAGAGCAATACTATCTTTCCTTAAGAATTTCACATACTAAAAGAGGGACAGTGGCATGGATGTAGATGATCCAGAGGCTTGCCGCTTACAGCAATTAGATGAAGGGGAAGGAGTGTACTGTGTTTGGGTACTGTGAACGAGGCACAACTTTGATGCTAAAAGGTTGATTGGATCAACCAGTGGTTTTCTTATACAAAGCCTAAGAGGAGGCTAATATGTGTCTCGTACAAAGCCCGAGAGAGAGGCTAAAAGGTTTTGACCCGACGATGGAGTCGTTTGGTATCTCGTATAAAGCCCGAGATGGAGGCTGTTTGACTCAACAAGAGGGTTTTTTGTATCTCGTACGAAGCCCGAGATAGAGGCGAACATGTGTTTGGCTCAATATGAACCTTTTTGTATCTCGTATAAAGCCCGAGATGGAGGCGAAAGGGTGATTGACTCAACGAGGTAGTCTCTTATGTGTCTCGTACAAAGCCCGAGAGAGAGGCTAAACTCACTGGAGAAGGATATTTATACAAAGCCTAAGAGGAGGCTATGGTTACTGTTTCATTTGAGTGACAGGTCCAGTATACTGATTTTTATAGAGAACATCAGTTCTTATATGAGCAACACTGTACTCATGGATTTGATTCAAGGATCCGGGTTATTCATGTTCTTTAAGGAAGCGGGAAATCCGAAGGGTATTGAGATTGTCCGAGTCTGCGGGTTTCCTTCCTATTTAACGAAGGGGGCACTTGAGAATGTCTTTGATACTCAAGGAAGTAAGATTGTCCAAGTCTAGAGTTCATCTTTTGTACCATGCTTTGAGAAACAGTAGTAGACTCTATGAAAGGACTGTTCTATGAAGATGATTAAGTTCTGTTCCTATACCTCTAGGAGGTCGTCGGGACAATTTGTACGAAGCCCAAGAGGAGGCTGGAATCTTTTAAGAAGCCGACGGGTCCTTGTACGATGCCCAAGAGGAGGCTATCATTCCCAGAGGAAGAGATCATTATACGAAGCCTAAGAGGAGGCTGTGATTACTTCTAAGAAGCCGTAGGGTCCTTGTACTAAGCCCAAGAGAAGGCGGGGTTGCTTTTAGGAAGCCTGTGGGTCCTTGTACGATGCCCAAGAGGAGGCCGATGCTTTTAAGAAGCCTGTGGGTCCCAAACCAAAGAAACGTTCAAGAAAAGTTTCACCGAGAATAATTCATTTAGTGAACAGTTCTGAGGTTTGAAGAAATTCAAGAGAAGTTTCACCGAGAATAATTCATCTCTGGGGAATAGAATTTCTTGACAATTCCTAATGAGGACAGCCGAAGATAAGACTGTATCTGGTAATCCTATTGGGGATCTAGTTTAGTCTATTTCTAAGAGTGACAGTCTGAGAAAGGGTTCAAAAATAATCTGCCTTTCACATCTCCATATTGTTTAACCCCAAGAGGAGGGAAGACTGTGTCTGGTAATCCTATGTGGATCTAGTTTTGACTGTAAGTTCAGAGTGATCGACAGGGCTTTACCTAGTTCTAGACGTAGTTGCCGGGGAAACTCGAAATATCTATACTATTATTAGACAGTTGATATGAGTTTATGAAAGGAGACTTACAGCGAAACAGCCCCACAATACAGTTATATATATATATATATATATATATATGAAAGCGGTAAATGAAAGCAATAACCACTTACTCGGTTGTAGAGCTTCCATGCTGTTTGGTTAGTTGCTCAACAAAGAAAGATTGAAAACAACAGTATATTCAAAATCAAAGGAGAAAGTGCTTTGAAAAAGGAAGATTTGGGGCTTACAGCTCAAGGAGAGGCCCAAGGTTTTATCAGTGAGCGCACTGTTTGAATTTGTACAGGGGGACTTATACAAGTGACTGAGGCCCAAAAATGTTTTTCTGTACAAAGGGATGGGTCTTACACTCTCTCAAGAGGCCCAAAAAGTTTTAAAGAAGAAGAGTTGGGCTTATAACACGAGGGTAGGCCCAGTTGTTTTTTCGCTTAAAAATGGCGATCGCGCCGAGGTTTTCTTTTAACGGAGAGGGACTTATACAATAAGTGAGGCCCAAAATGATTTTGGTTAAAAGGGGGTTGGGTCTTACACTCTATTAGAGGCCCAAAAGTTTTGAATGGGTCTTATAGCTCAAGGAGAGGCCCAAGGTTATTTTTCAAAAAGGGCGACTATCGCGCCGTTCGTTTTTTGACGGTATCGGGACTTATACAATACACTGAGGCCCAAAATGGTTTGGTCAAGAAAGGATTGCGTCTTACACTCTATTAGAGGCCCAAAGTGTTTTGAAAATGATTTATGAGGATTGAATTAATTCAAAAACCCTAATTTGTTTTCAAAAATGTATTTAATTGAATAAAAATTCAATTAAAATGATCAAAATTGTTTAACATGTGAAAAACAAATTGTGATTTTGGATTAATGCTTCAAAAATTAAGTATTGACCTACAAAATAATTAGAAAGCATCAAAAGTTGCAAAATCAATGTAGAAAAAATATTTAAAATGTCAAAAATAATTAAAATATTAATTCTTTGCAAAAATATCAATTATATGAAATAAATAATATTTTTTGGGATTTTTTGACAAAATAAAATATTTTAACATTTTTATGAATTATCAAAAAAAGAATCAACTCAAAATCATTAAAACTCAGAGAGAAATTAATTTTTGAATCAATTAAACAAAAATCACAAAATTCAAATATTTGAATTTGGAAAAAAGGCGCCAAGAACAAGCTGAAGAACACTCGCGTGTTCTTGGATTCTCAGATTTGCATTTTCTCTCCAATCTCACTGAATACTTAATCATATCATGCAATCCACATATCATTATGCTCGTCTCAACCTCACGATCATGTCTATGTCCATTAATTTCATTTAAATTAAACATACAACAAGTAATCACGAAAAATCCTCAAGAACCCTAATTTTTGCATGAAGGCTAGGATTTTTGATACACGATTCAAACAAAGCAATTAATTGAGGGAAAACATTCCATACATGATTATGAACATATGGCCAAATTATTGTGCGAGGAAATATGCATAGATTGAGAGATGACCAAGTATGTGCTTACCTCCAAGCCGTGACAGCAAGTGCAAAGTGATTTTTTATTTGGAGGTGTTACAGATGAGTGGTGATGATCTGAACAGCTTCCCTACACCCTATGGATTGTGTTTGAATGCTTGGACTTGATTGAAATTGGCTGGATCACTTTGTGGTACCTCAGCTGCAACTTGTTTGAAATTTTGAACAACCAGCTGGTGATTTTGTGAAATTGGTGTTTCAGAAGTGATCTAAGTGTTTGGATCACTTCTATATGATGTATGTGAGGTGTGTGAGTGATTGGTTTGATTGGAATTGCTCTCAAACTCAAAACCCGATAGCTACCTTGCTAAGAAAGGCATTTTTGCCAAGAGAAAGAGATTTTGAGGAAAGCATCTGTTAGATGGCTTTGGTGTACTCAAACTGATCACAATTGAGCTCTATTTATAGTAGAGCAAGTTTGTTTCGCAAGGAATAGTGAATGGCAGCTGGTAAGTAGGTTTGGCCAATGTTGGCAAATGAAAATCCAAGTCTCCTCTAGCCATTGACTAGAGGTTAGGGCACAGAGCTTTGGTTCCCTTGGTCTTGGATAAGTCTTGACTGATTTCAAATGAGAATGGCTCAGTCCATGCCACCTTGATGGTTCCATTGAATGCTTCAATCCAAATTTGGAGTCTTGTCCCTATTTTGGCCATTCTAGGTTCAACATGCTATTTCTTGTTCCATGGACTTTGGAGGCTTGGCTCAGTGATTGTCCCCTTTAGATTCAATCCTCTGAGGTGTCCAAGTGGATAGGAGCATTTGAATTTGGCTGATTTTGGCAAATCGAGCAAAGTTGCAAATTCTGCCTTGCCTTTGACAGATTTCAGCAAGGCAACTTGCCAATGTCATATCTCATGATGTAAGTTGAATTTGGTAATGTTCTTGGCCATTTTGGAAAGCCCTTACATGATACAACAACTATTTGAACAAGTTTGGTTTTGATCTCTTTTGATTCCAAATGAAAAATTCCTCTACATTTGGCAAAAAGTGAGGTCAAATCTGACTTAGTGAAATTTTCACTAAGTGTTTTAACAAAGTGTGATTTCTTGATTTTGATCACTCCATAACTCAAAATCCTTAATGAATTGGACTTAGGTCTGGTTGAAGTTTTTGTAGAGGGTAATGAGGGCTACAAATCCATCTTTGGATGAGAAAAAATGGCCATGTGGTTTAGGAGTTATGATCCTCCAAAGTTAGTGTATTAGTGGTACTTTTTCCATAACTTAGAAAAATTTCTAAGTTTTATGGTTACCCCTTTTACAAGTTATCCCACTTTCTTTGGTTTTTCTTGATGAATGATGATTCAAATCATACATTAACATCATTTTAGGGTTAAAAATCCATTTTGGTGAAAAATCTCAAAAAGTCAAAGTTGACTTTTGTGCACAGTTGACTTTTTATCAGATGAATTCCAAACTGTGCAATTCTTCAGGAAATCATGTCTTTGACCTAAATAATACTTGATGGACATGTTCCATGGGTGTCATAGGGTGTATTGAGGCATGTCCTAGGGTTTGGGAGCATGTCCTGGTCAAAAGTCAAAGTTACAGTTGACTTTCCTCGCGAAACCCTAATTGTGGTGCAGATGAAATTGAGACTTGTTCCTCATGCTTCTTGGATTAATCCATTGTTCCAAATGGATCAATATAGTTCATTTGAGACCCTCAAACCCTCTCTTGAGGTCTTGGCTCATGATTTGCCCTAAAAGTCAACTTAGGGGTGAATTAGGTCAAGAAACCCTAATTCCCGATTTTTGATGTATGCATCCCCTGAGGTCAAATTGACTTGATGTTTGGGTCCATGAGGTTCCATGGAGTATATTAGGTTGTGTTTTGGATCATTGGCTTGTGCCCATATGAAAATTTTCCATCTGGAGGCCCTGGTCGACCAAAACCCTAATTTGGCGACACTGTCGATCTTGAGACTTAATCCACCTAAAAGGGAGCAGCCTTGTGCTTAATCCTTGAAGTGGGAGTCCTTTTGATCCTTTGTGGATGGTTGAGAGGTTATACAAGTTGAAGATCATGTCATTCCTTGATTGATCCCTTTTCTAAGCACTCAGAGAGGGCTTAAAACCCTAATTTTGATTGTAGGGAATGCTCACCCATCTTTGGGGAGACTGATGAAATAGAATGGTTCCCCCATATTGTGATGGTGATTTTCACAATGATGGGAAATCTTAGTGGTCAAAATTTGGGGTATGACACCATTTTCTAAACTTTGTAAATACTCTATGGAATCACGCGTTTGGCTGATTTCCATCCTATCAATAAAATTTGAGCCCTTGTGCTTTTGTTTACAATTCTTATTTGTTTTAGCTTTACAGAACGACATTTTAACATGATCAACGATTCTTGAAATAAAACAAAAATGAATTTACTTGATAAAATTTTTCTGCTTTTAAAATAAAGATGGCAATTTCTTTCGACTGTTGAACATCGAAAGAACATCAAACGCTTCTCTAGAAGTAAGCGAACTTTAAAGTGCAGAATCAAAGTACTCCTTCTAAACTAGTGCGCGTGAATGAAGGATCAGTTATGTCAGAGACCATGTTTCATCTGACACCCCCCGGCAGAGTTCTTACCTCCTAAGCCCGACCAACGGTTGTTCCCCGCAGGGAGTATTTCTCCTAAGCAAGGCAGAATTGCTATCTTGAACCAGTGGTACTTCTTCGTCCCTCGTAGTGGTCGAGTATCTAGTCGTGTTCATCTATTAGTCTGTATGTCATGTCAGTTTTGTCAGCATAAACATACATACACCATGCATTGTTGATTTACATTCGCATTCATATTGCATCACTATCACTTTAGTCGGTCTTATCCCCTAGAGATAAAAGTCCTCTCAATCGAGTTGTCAGTTCTTTCCTCGTCAGGAAATGTTGCGTCTGCATTATCTCTCTCCTCCAGTTTATTTTTGGATTGAAGTTGGACCTTGACCACTTTGATAACTTGAACCTCTGAAGAACAAGAAAAAGTTCGACAAATATCACTCTTCGCCATCGAAGATGATATCTTCGCTTTCCCGGATTAAGGAAAATCCCCAGAGAAAGCCTCACAACTAAAGACTTTCAGCAACACATGGATTTTGCTCTCCGGAGAGTCGATGTTAATGAAGTCATCAGCACCTCAAAATTGGATCACATCATATGGCATTTCTCCGAGAAGATCTTCGAGAAAAGTATGATGTAATATCTCCAACCGAAAGCAGTCTCTCAAGAGACTCGTTTTCCCCGATAGAATCGACAAATGGCATCTCCAACAGAGAAGTTTGTACCCCTCTACAATTCAGACAGATGGGTTCCCCAGCAAGTCTGGCATCAAAAGTTTTTCCCATCAAATGGCATCTCCCCAGGAAAATTCGGCGAAAAGTTTGAGGAAAACCGCTACGCATTGCGTCCCTTGTCAAGAAGTTTATTGACAAAAGAAATTGAGACCAGTTCCTTGGCACAAAAATCAGGATCAAGGGGAAGTTTATATCAGAAACTAAGACCAGTTCCTTGGTAGGAAACCAGGATCGAGGGGAAGTTTAGTTCAGAAACTTAGACCAGTTCCTTGGTAGGAAACCAGGATCGAGGGGAAGTTTATATCAAAAACTAAGACCAGTTCCTTGGTAGGAAACTAGGATCGAGGGGAAGTTTACATCAGAAACTAAGACCAGTTCCTTGGCACAAAGACCAGGATCGAGGGGAAGTTTAGTTCAGAAACTGAGACCATTTCCTTGGTACAAAGACCAGGATCGAGGGGAAGTTTACCTTTTCTAAGCATTATTGCTTAGCAAAAGAAGAAGGATGTGCAAACTGCCATTCATAATCACCATCAAAATTTCGGGTATTCCGATATTTAATCCTCTTGCACCCGGAATGCCCGAATACCTTCGCCATTCACACATTCGGGTCCAAGAAGATTAAATAGGGGCATCTATCATACCCCAAATTTTGACCACTAAGATTCCCCATCATTGTGCAAATCATCATCACAATATGGATGGACCATCATGCCTCATTAGTCTCCCCAAAGATGGGTGAGCCTTCACTACAATCAGAATTAGGGTTTCAAGCCCTCTCTGAGCTTTAGACAAAGGATCAATACAGGAATGACATGATCTTCAACTTGTCTAAACCTCTCAAACATCCCCCAATGGATCAAGAGGACTCCCACCTCAAGGATTAAGTACAAGGCTGCAACAGTCCCAGTGGATCAAGCCTCAAGATCGCTAGTGTCACCAAATTAGGGTATTGGTCGACCAGGGCCTCCAGATGGGAATTTTCCTCTGGGCATGAGCCAATTCTTCAAAGCATAACCTAATATACCCCATGGAACCTCATGGACCCAATCATCAAGTCAATTTAGCCTTAGGGGATGCATTCACCAAAAATCAAGAATTAGGGTTTCTTGACCTAATTCACCCCTAAGTCGACTTTTGGGACAAAACATGAGCCAAGACCTCAAAGGAGGATTTGAGGGTCTCTAATACACCACATTGATCCATTTGCAACAATGGATTGGTCTAAGAAGCTTGAGCAACAAGTTTCAATTTCATCAGAACCACAATTAGGGTTTTGAGGAAAAAGTCAACAGTGTCTTTGACTTTTGACCAAGACATGCTCCCAAACATTGGGACATGATTTAATACACCCTATAACACCTATGAAATCAATCCATCAAGTTTGATTTAGGTCAAGGACTTGATTTCATAGAGGATCTCACAGTTTGGAATTCATTTGACAAAAAGTCAACTGTGCACAAAAGTCAACTTTGACTTTTTGAGATTTTTCACAATTATGGT
This sequence comes from Lathyrus tuberosus, assembly GCA_022829125.1. Classification (NCBI taxonomy): domain Eukaryota; kingdom Viridiplantae; phylum Streptophyta; class Magnoliopsida; order Fabales; family Fabaceae; genus Lathyrus; species Lathyrus tuberosus. Next base: position 15,571,482 of record JALAZF010000054.1, read on the forward strand.
TCCTTAACCCTAAAATGATGTTAATGTGTGATTGGAATCATCATTCATCAAGAAAAATCAAGAAAAGTGGGATAACTTGTAAAAGGGGTAACCATAAAAAACTTCGAAATTTTCTAAGTTATGGAACAAAGTGGCTAGGGTACCAACTTTGGAGGATCATATCTCCTAAACCATAAGGCCATTTTTCCCCATTCAAAGTTGGATCTGTAGCTCTCATGGCCCTCTACAAATGCTTCAAACACAACTCATTCCAATTCCTCATGGATTTTAAGTTATGGAATGATCAAAATCACAAAAAGTGAAAATGTCACTTTTTTCCAACACTTAGTGAAATTTTCACTAAGTCAGAATCTGCCTTCATTTTTTTCCAAATGTAGGGGAATTTTTCACTTAGATCCAAAAGGTATCAAAACCAATTATGATCAAACAATTGTTGTATCATATGAGGGCTTTCCAAAATGGCCAAGAACTCCATCAAATTCCACTTGAGCCATGAGATATGACAATGGTAATATGCCTTGCTGAAAACTGTCAAAGCAAGGCAGATTTGTGCAATTTGCTCGATTTTCCAAATTTGTGCAAATGACAAACACACTTATCCATCTGAATACCTCAAGGGGAGACCAAGGAGGGACAAACACTGATCCATCAGCCTCACAAGTCCTTGGAACAAAAAGTAGCATGCCAAACCTAGAAGTGCCTAAAAGAGGGACAAGACTCCAATTTTGGTTTGGAGCATTTAATGGATGCACCAAGGTGGAATGGACTGAGCCATTTCCAACTGAATTCAGTCAAAACTTATCCAAGACCAAGGGAACCAGCAGCCTGTGCCCTAACCTCTAGTCAATGGCTAGAGGAGACTTGGATTCTCATTGATCAACATTGGTCAAACCTCTGCAGCAGTTTCCATTCACTATTGCTCCCAAAACAAACTTGCTCTACTATAAATAGAGCTCATTTGTGATCAGTTTGAGTACACCAAAGCCACCAAACAGATGCTTTCCTCAAAATCTCCTTCTCACTTCCAAATTTTCCTTCCAAAGCAAGTCACTATCGGGTTTTGAGTTTGAGAGCAATTCCAACCAAACCAATCACACTCATACTTCATAAACATCATATAGAAGTGATCCAAACACTTAAACAACATCTGGAACACTGATTTCAAAAAATCACCAGCCAACTGCTCAAGGTTTTAACCAAGTTGCAGTTGGGATACCATCTTTAGTTCCAGCTTGTTTCAAACCATTCCAAGCACTCAGGCACATCACTTGGCACCTAGGGAAGCTATCCACATCATTGGAACCTAGCTGTAACACCTCTAACACAAAACACGATCACCAGCTGCAAGAGGTAAGCATGAGCTCTTCTATCTCTATGATCCATGCATTTTTTGCTGCACAATAATTTGGCCATATGTTCATAATCATGCATGGAGTGTTTTCCCTCAATCAATTGCTTTGTTTGAATCGTGTATGGAATTTCTGAGCCTTCATGCAAGTTTTAGGGTTCTTGAGGTTTCTCTTTGATTCTTATTCCATGCTTAAAATAAATGAAATTAAAGACCATAGACATGATCGTGAGGTGAAAACGAGTAGATTGATATGTAGATGGCATGATATAATCAAGTATTCATGAGATTGATGAGAAAATGAAAATCGGGGCAAAACAGAGCATGCGGGCAAGGCCAAGATGTTCTTGGCGCCCTTTTTCAAATATTTGAATTTTTGTGATTTTATTTAATTGATTCAAAAAATAATTTCTCTCTGAGTTTTAATGATTTTGAGTTGGTTCTTTTTTTAATAATTCACAAAAATGTTAAATATTTTATTTTACCAAAAAATCTCAAAAATATTACTTATTTCATATATTTGATATTTTTGCAAAGAATTAATGTTTTATTTGTTTTTAACATTTGAAATATTTTTTCTCCCTTGATTTTCCAAACTTAATTGATTTCCAATTATTTTGTGGGTATAAACATGGTTTGTCAAACATTAATCCAATACCACAATTTGTTTTTCACACATGTTTAACAATTTTGATCATTTTAATTGAATTTTTATTCAATTAAAATATATTTTGAAAACAAATTAGGGTTTTGATCAATTCAACCATCATCAAATCTTTTTCAAACACTTTGGGCCTTTATTATAGTGTAAGACCCATCCCCTTTGTAAATACACCATTTTTTGGGCCTCAGCCATTGTATAAGTCCCACTGTATTCTCAAAAACCAACGGCGCGATCGTCACATTTTTTAACAAAATCATCTGGGCCTCTCCTTGAGTTGTAAGCCCCATATTTTCTTTTAAAATCATTTTTGGGCCTCTAAAAGAGTGTAAGACCCAACCCCCTTTTAACCAAAACTTTTTGGGCCTCAGACATGGTATAAGTCCCTCCGCGTTAAAAAAGAAATCTCGGCACGATCGCCAGTTCAAAAAAAAAATCATTTGGGCCTACCCTCGTTTTATAAGCCCCATTCTTTTTCTTTAAACACCTTTGGGCCTCTTGAGAGAGTGTAAGACCCATCCCTTTGTACAGAAAACCTTTTTGGGCCTCAGTCACTTGTATAAGTCCCTGTACAAAACAACAGTGTAATCACTGATAAAACCTTGGGCCTCTCCTTGAGCCGTAAGCCCTAACAATCTTTTCAAAGCACTTTCTCCTTTGATTTAGAATATAATATTGTTATCAAAGCTTTCTTTTTTGAACAACTAACAAAACAGCATGGAAGCTCTACAACCTAATAAGTGTTTACCCGCTTTCTTTATCCGCTTTCATATATATATATATATATATAACTGTATTGTGGGGCTGCTCACTGTAAGTCTTCTTTAACAAACTTTTATATACTTGTCCAATATCCACTGTGTAATACTAGTATAGTTATTTAGAGTTTTCCCCGGCAACTACATCTAGCACTAGGTAAAGCCCTGTTGGTCACTCTTAAATACAAACAAAACTAGATCCCCATAGGATTACCAGACATAGTCTTCCCTCCTCTTGGGGTTAAACAATATGGAGACGTGAAAGGCAACATTCTTAGTGAACCCTTTCTCAGACTGTCACCCTTAGAAATCATCAAAGAGACTCTACTCCCCAGAGATGATCTTTTCTCCGTGAATGGCATCTCTTGAGTTTCTACCAAATTCTAGGACTTTCATAGCTTGATCTATTCTCGATGAATGGCATGTCTTAAACTTCTCGGGGTTTGGGGACCCACAGGCTTCTTAAAAGCATCCCCGCCTCCTCTTTGGCGTTGTACAAGGACCCTTCGGATTCTTAAAAGCTCACATGCCTTTTCTTGGGCTTAGTACAAGGACCCAGAGACCTCTACAGGTATAGGAACAAAACCTAGTCATCAATTTGCTAGAGCTATATTTCTGAGTCAAGTGTCAGACCAGTTAAGAGGGTTGACCTTCATCCCTTAACGTACCCACCTTCTCTTGGACATCATACAAAGATCATTCACTATCTGAGAATCGATTTCTCAAAACACCAGTAGACTTGGACAGTCTCAATACCCTTTGGATTTCCCATTTCTTTAAAGAACAAGAAATAACCCTGATCATCTGATCAGTGCCAAAGCACAACCTTACCTTTAATTTTTATAAGAACTGATTTTCTCTTTTATCCAACATACTGGACCTGTCACCGAACTGAAACAGTCACCAGCATAAATATCCTCCTCTTGGGCTTCGTACAATGATTCTCCCCAGCGGAGCTAACCTTTTCACACTCTCTTGTTGAGTATAAAAGACTCTTTTGTTGAGTCAAACCTGTTTAGCCTCCATCCCGGGCTTCGTACGAGATACTAAAACACTCTCTTGTTGAGTATAAAAGACTCTCTTGTTGAGTCAACCACTTTTAGCCTCCACCTCGGGCTTCGTACGAGATAAAAATCACTCTCTTGTTGAGTATAAAAGACTCTAATGTTGAGTCAAAACCTTTTAGCCTCCGTCTTGGGCTTCGTACAAGACACATAAAAAGCACTCTCTTGTTGAGTCAACCCTTTTAGCCTTTCTCTCTGGCTTCGTACGAGACACATAAAAACACCCTCTTGTTGGGTCAATAGCCTCCTCTTAGGCTTTGTATAAGAAAACCCCGGTTGAGTCAATCAACCTTTTAGCATCTAAATATGTGCCTTGCCCACAGTATACAAACATTAACAACTCCTTTCCCCCCATCTAATTGCTGTAAGCGGCAAGCCTCTGGATTATTTACATCCACGCCACTGTCCCTCTTTTAGCATGAGAAATTCCTAAGGAAAGATGACATTGCTCTAAACTGAGTTAAAGTCTTCTCCTTCAGGTTAAAAATCCCCTATACAGGAAATTATGGCATTGTTGGATTCACATATATGGCATTGTTGGATTCACATATCCCAGTTAAAGTAATTCTCCTTTATAATCAGTCACCCAACAGTTGTGACGAACAGACCAAATATCCCCTTTTAGAGATGACAAATTCTCTCTCATCAATAAACCCTTTAGCTTCACATCTTGGGCTTCGAACAAGATACAAATAGACCCTTCAGCTTCACATCTTGGGCTTTCAACAAGATACAAACCACATTTAGCTTCACGTCTTAGGCTTTGAATAAGACACCAAAACAACCTTTTTTCCTCCCATAGAATAGGAGGAACTACGATCGCTCTGATTTCACTGTTTCATCAAACAAGAATACGTAGGCATAAAATTGAAAAAATCTTAGCGAGCATACCAATCAAAAACCCAAAACCCAGTATCTCCACCAAATCAACCCAAAAGCATCAAATCTAAACACATTACCAAAAACCTCACAAATAATCTAGACACTGTGTTCTTAACTAAATAATCAAAGATTGGGCCCCACGTCCACATAGCATCTGTAACCTAACAAACCGTTGTTCAAACTCAGTATGCAAGTAGAGTTAATTGGAGACATCTATTTCCCTTCCTTAATCAGCTCAATAGGATAAAAAATGAATTAAACTGTAGTACCCCAAGCGATAGTGACTCAGGACCACAAAAATCGCGCTACACACAGCATGTGATCATTCCTCCATTGTACAAATTCTTTAAGTGTACAGAATGATAAGCATTTACGAGCAAGGTTGGTGTGGGGTTTCCTATCAAGAATATCTTAACAGCATTGGTATCGACGAAGTTGTCGATGTTGGGAAAGAGGAATAACCCATATATGAGTAGGACAAAGACGTCTTCGAAGGCAGTTATGTTTCCTATACTAGTAAAGTATAGAGCTTTCTACATCAGGAATTTAGCCGGTAAACCCTGGATTCCTCCTTTAGTGGTTATGTGAGTCCTAATTTTTGACTCATCTAAAGAGATTGCTCTTGTAATGGCCTGATTCTTTGGAATTTCTTCCAGTCCAGAAAATGGAGCTTGATCAGTGATAGGTAAATCAATCAGATGGGAGTACTTTTCCAGTGTTGGTGCCAGTTGGTAATCCGGGAAACTGCAGCAGTGGTAAAACGGATCATAGAACTGAATCAGCATAGACAGGATTCCTTCAACCACATTGACCCTTAACAGAGACAACAGTCCTCTGTGTTTAGCTCTGAAAGCCTCGGGATTGGTAATCATCCTTCCCAATTTCCTTAAGTCTTCTAGTTTCGGAGCCTTGAAGTTGTACTTGTGCATTTTTCTTCTACCGAAATCCATAAAACAACCTCTGATATTTGTAATTATTGTTTTAGTTCTTTTGAAAAAAATGGGTTTTTTCTTGTTTGAAAAGAGTTTTTTAATGAATGCATGAATGCATCACACAAAAACATTTGAAAACATGGGTTCAAAGGTTCAACATCACGAGCATGTAGTCATGGCTCTACCCATCCCCAAAGGTTGTACTATTTTGGTCAGTTTTTGTACCTGTAGAACAGGTTCTAAAAGGTTCCCAAAGTCATTGACCCCTTCTAGGGATATCAACAACAAGCTGATTCACTCGAGCGAGCTGTAATATCCTAGGATGAATCTCATTTGAGTGTAGTATTGCGTATCAACTATTCCCGATAGTCACCACACTACCAAATGGCCATATGGTTAATGTATACTAAATCCTCAGGGACATGGGTACCGCACTGGAAAAGACAATGCGTTCACGACAATCGGTCGTTCAACATCAATACTTCCGCATGGGTACCTCGACTAATTCGGTGGACTGCCAAGTTAGCTTGGTCGGGATTCACTTCCTATAAGCGTTTCCTGGATATGCCACCACTTATCATAATTATCTCTCAAACTTTCCACATGCGTATTAATTGCATTCTCAGTTAACAGAAAAATTAAACACGGATATCAAGTAGTACAACAGTAAATGATATATATATATATATATATAGTAGGAAGTATAGAAAATGCGAAACAAAACCTAGACCTCTTAGGAACTCTAATCCTAGGACTCCCCAGCAGAGTCGCCATTTTTCTGTAGCGTGCGATTTTTGTCGGTGACGCGACCACTTTACCGCAATAGTTGGAATTGGGTACTACTTTCTGATTTCTTATTTATCCTATGAAGCTGGAAAGGAAAGGGAAGCTATCTTAAACTAACCTTGCACGCAAATGTTTTCTTTAATAAATGCTAAGAGATTGGGGGGTCCGGGGTCAGGTTATACAAAGGGGAGTTGTTAATTACCTAGTGTATATATGGTTATCCATAGACTTTCTTTGGCATGTTTAAATACTTTCTTTTATTTATCTGTTATGGGTTGGGAAAATTTCTCTTTTGGGAATTTTGAGAGAGTGTTTTTGTTGTTTTCAGGTTTTTCGTTGTTTTTGTGAAGGTACCGGACCTAAAGTTTTTATATGTGTGCTCACTAAGATTTCGCAATCTTATGCCTACGTACTCCCGTAAAGATAACAGGGAAATCAGAGCAATCGTAGTTCCTCATTTTCTATGGGAGGAAAGATGTTTGGTGTCTTGTTCAAAGCCCAAGATTGAAGCTAGATGAGTATTTTTGTCTTGTTCAAAGCCCAAGATTGAAGCTAGATGAGTATTTGTGTCTTGTTCAAAGCCTAAGATTGAAGCTAAAAGGTTTAACTGAGAGAGAATTTGTCATCTCTGAAGGGAGATATCTCACCTGGTCATCACAGTTGTTGGGGTAATCGATTATAAAGGGGAATTACTTTAACTGGGATGTATGAAATCCAGCAATGCTATAATTTCCATTATAAGGGAGATGTACTGAAGGAATAAACTTTAATTCAGTGTATATCAATGTCATTTTTCCTTAGGAGTCTTCCATTCTAAGAGAGGGACACTGGCTTGGATGTAAATAATCCAGAGGCTTGCCACTTACAGCTGTTAGAGGAAGTTTACCAGGATAAAAGAGGGGCCACAACTTGGATTTTTTGAATCAACAAGTGTGCCACTTACAGCAGTTATCTGGGATTAGGTTTGTTTGATTGTCTATTTTGATGTGTGATGTACAGAGAAATGCCTTCCTACAGAGAGAACTCTTGATTTCCTCTGAGGGAATTTTTGTATGCCTTGATCAAAGCCCAAGGTTGATTCTGTTTAGGGAGTTTTATATCTGTCTTATACAAAGCCCAAGATTGAGGCTGAAAAGAATTGACTCTTCCAAGGAAAGTTTTGTTTGTCTTGTACAAAGCCCAAGATTGAGGCTAAAAGAATTGACTCCACTGGGGAGAGGTTTTATCTATCTTGTACAAACCCCAAGATTGAGGCTAAAAGGTTGATTGGCTCAGGTGGAGAATATGATCTGTCTTGTACAAAGCCCAAGATTGAGACTAACTTTGCTGAGGAAAAATCATTATACAAAGCCTAAGAGGAGGCTGGTTAGGGAATTTCTTATATGAAGCCTAAGAGGAGGCTAGCTTCTGCTGAGGATTATTGAGATCTAGAGACAGGTCCAAATTGGGGAATCAACTCTTGCTGAGGATTGAAAAAGAGTTTAAAATATCAGATGCCTTGAGGTTCTGATTCTATTAAGGTTATATTGATGGTAAAGGTTTCAACTTTGAGTATGAACACCTATGGAGGTTTCAAACTCTGTTGGAGATTGATGAAGTGATCAGGGTTTTTCCTGTGCTTTTAGGAAACTTGAGGGTTTCTTTGAGATCCGAGATGAGATGAGACTTTCCAAGCCTACTAGTATGAAGAGGTTGACACTTAGTTAGAGAATAATTTTTGTATGATGCCCAAGAGGAGGATGATGTTTTAAGGGAAGAGAATCAACCCTAAACTGGTCTGATGTTTTGGAATTCTGACTCTCTAGAGGATTGAACTAGTAGAGATGACTAAGTTTTGTTCTATACCTGTAGGAGGTCTTCGGGTCCTTGTATTAAGCCCAAGAGGAGGCTGAGAACTTCAAAGAAGCCTGAGGGTCCTTGTACAAAGCCCAAGAGGAGGTTGGGATGCTTTTAAGAAGCCTGTGGGTCTAAACCTAAGAAAAGTTCAAGAAAGGTTTCGCCGGGAATAATCTTTTCCTTAGTGAACAGTTCTAGGATTTGAAGAAATTCAAAAGACGTTTCACCGGGAATTAGTCCTCTTTGGGGAAATGAATTTCTTGTACACACATTTCTAAGTTATGACAGTCTTGAGAAAAGTTTCATCGGGAATAATGTCTTTCTCTGTTCCATATTGTATAAGCCCAAGAGGAGGCAAGACTGTATCTGGAACTTCCTATGGGGAACTAGTTTTGACTGTGTTAAAAGAGTAACCACTGGTTTGGTCTAGACCTAGACCTAATTATTGGGGAAAACTCTAAGCAGGTATATACAACCATATATATATATATATATATATATATATATATATATATATATATATATATATACAGATGAAATATATAAACAAGTATGTGTTGAAAAGATAGTGGAACTTACAGTTGACCAAACCCAAGCATAGGAACTACAGCTGTATGGTTAGTTATTCAAGAAATTGAAGAAAGTTTTGATAAAACTTAGAATTTGAATCTAAATAAAAAAGAAAGTTGTTTTAAAAGGAAGTTTGTGGCTTATACTCAAAGAGAGGCCCAAATGAATTCTTTAAAAAAGGCGACGATCGCGTCGTAGTTTTGAAAATCACAGAGGGACTTATGCAATGACTGAGGCCCAAATTATTATATTTACAAGAAGGATGGGTCTTACACTCTATTAGATGTCCAAAAGTGACTGAGAAGAAGAAAGATGAGGCTTACAACATAAGGGAAGGCCTAGATGAAGAACAACGATCGCACCGTTATTTTGAAAATTGTACCGGGACTTATACAAATGACTGAGGCCCAAATTATTTATGAACAAAGGGGGTTGGATCTTACACTCTATTAGAGGCCCAAAAGTGTTTGAAAAAGGAGAAAAATGGGACTTACAACACAAGGGAGGCCCAGATGAAAATTGTTTTGAAAACGACGATCGCGCCGAGATTTTTAAAATCGTATCGGGACTTATACAATGAATGAGGCCCAAAATGGTTTATTTACAAAGGGATGAGACTTACACTCTATCAAGATGCCCAGAAGTGTTTCAAGTGAAGTTTGAAAAATTAAAATTGAGGGAACCCCTAATTTTAATTAATATAATATTAATTTCAAAGGAAATTAAATATCAAATATCAAATATATTTAAAAACAAGTGGTAAGTTTTGAAGCATATTTTGTAAAATCATGTTTAATCACATGAAGGCTTGAAATTCAATTAATTTTGAAAGATCAAGGTGGAAATTTCATTTTTTAAATGTTTGAAAACAAATAAAATGAAATTAATTACAAAAATTCAAACTATATTAAATAAATAATATAAATTCATTTTTTTGTGGAATAAAATATTTTAACATTTTTGTGAATTTTCAAAAAAAGAACCAATAAAAAATAATTAAAATTGAGAGAGAAATTAATTTTGAGATTAATTAAGAAAATCATGAAAAATATGAAAAATATGGAAAAATGAGAGAGAAATAAAAATGGTCTGGGTGGGTGTTGAACCCACGCCCTCCAACCAAACACACATGCGCGCTACCACTGGGGTGGTGATACATCCGTGTATCAAAACCACCCCATAAACATATATGGGTGGCGTAAGTTTCAGGTCAGGCCAAGGCAAAAACTAAGTTTTGAGTGATTTGCAAGAAGGATCATATCTCCCTCATTTCTCCATGAAACTAGACAAAATTTAGATGGATCCTACCTATAATTTCATGAGGAATCCAATGGTGGTCTTAGAATTTTCTAAAGATGCTTCTATTTTAAAACCCGATAGTGGTTTCAAAATAGGCCAAGATTTGCAAGTTCTATGCTATCTCATCATACAATCAACAATAGCATGGTAAATTAGTTCAAACACAACACACATGATATATATGACATGTTCATGATCAATGGACATCAAAGCAATGCATATTTTAAAGAGTTCAAGTTGTTATGCACTTACCTCTTGAAGCTCCTTGTGCTAACTGTCAAGATGCTTGTGCCAGAAGTAATCCAATGCTTTAGACACTCTTGATTGATCCCTTAGAAGCTTTTAGGATGATCAAAACCAGCTGGAAACCTCAGGAATAAGAATTAGCTCTTTCTTGCAAAAGTGGCAAAAGTGACCAAAATGGTAACTCACTCAAATGGTGTTACAGTTGAGGGAAACTTGTTGGGACAGTTTGAGGATGATATTTGGAGAGTATTTGAAGGGTTAGCTGGTCTTGAAAGTGATTGGATCAAGACATGGCTTTAAAAATTCAGAAAAGTCAAAACTTGAGGTTTTGGAGGTTGACTTTCTGATTTTGATGTTGTACAATGAGGATGAAGGTTTGAACACCTCCAATGGATGATTTATGATGTGTTTGGAAGGTTATTTGAGTGGTTTTTGCTATGGTTTCAAGAATTCCCAAATTGCTCCAATGTGACTTGAAATTGAAGTAAGAGAGGGAGAGTGAGAAAACAAGGCTTTGGTATTGTTTTGGTGTGGTTTGAAACATAAAAAATGACCTCTATTTATAGTAGAGGAGTTTTTTTTTTTGAAGGAATAGTGAATGGCAACTGGTTCACTCTATTATCCAATGGATATGCCCATGTATCACTTTCTTAAATGCCAAGGTACCAAGTCTTCACTTGGCCATTGACTTGAGCTGGTCTTGGTAGCTCTAGGTCTTCTGATTTTTGCAACAACCTTGACTCAATTGGACTGATATGTTCAGGTTCATGATAGCTCTAAGTTCCACATCAATGCCAAATGACAAAGTTGAAGTTTTTAGAATTGAAACTTGAATGATCACATGCCAAAGGATAGGATCCTTGACTCAATGGTCCAAGCTTGAAAATATCAAGTGAGTCATCAATATTCCCTCTGATCTTGGAAGAGGACAAAGCTTACAAGATGACAGAATTTGAAATAGAAATCGTGTGGCACAAGAAATGCACCAAATCTGCCTTGAAAACCAGTTTGAGCAAGGCATGCTGTGAGATCCATAACTCCTTGATCAAGTTGAATTAATGGGAGTTCTTGTACTCTTTGGGAAGCTCTCATGACATACTTTAACTTTGATGTCCACCAATGGACCTGGTTTAGCTTGGATCATGATGAGAAATGGTCCAAAAGTTGGTGAAAAACCTAGACAGATTATGTCTAAAATTTTTTCTAAGTGTTGGAAAAAGTGGTCATTTTCATATTTTTGTGATTTTGATCACTCCATAACTCAAAATCCATGAGGATTTGGAATCTCTTGTAGTTGACACTTTTGAAGTATGTCATATGAACTTTCATTTGAGCTTTGAATAAAAGAAAAAGGCCTCAGGGTTTGGGAGTTATGACCTTGCAAAGTGGGTATCAAATCCATTTTGTTCCATAACTTAGAAAAATTTAAGTTTCCTATGGTTGCCCCTTTTGCAAGAAACCTCAGTTTTCTTGATTTTTTTTCATGGATGATGATCAAAACCATACATCAACATTGTTTTTGACTTAGGGGAGCCACATTTATGAAAAAATTCAAAAAGTCAAACTTGATTTTGGGCACAGTTGACTTTTTTGTCAGATGAATTCCAACCTGTGTGATCTTCTATGCAATCAAGTTCTTGACCTAATTCAAACCTAATTGATGGATTCCATAGGTGTTATAGGGTGTCTTGAATCATGTCCCAAGGTTTGGGAGCATGTCTTGGTCCAAAGTCAAAGGTACAATTGACTTTTTCTTCAAAACCCTAATTGTGGTCCAAATGAAATTGAAACTTGTGAATCAAGCTTCTTTGATCAATCCATTGTTGTAAAGGGATAAATGTGGTGTATTTGAGGCCCTTAACTCATGTCTTGAGGTATTGGTTCATGTCTTGTCTCAAAAGTCAACTTAGGGGTGAATTAGGTCCAGAAACCCCAATTCCTGATTTTTGATGAATGCTTCCCCTAAGGCTATTTTGACTTAATAATTGGATCCATGAGGTCCCTTAGAGCATTTTGGATCATGTTTTGAAGTATTGGCTCATGCCTAGATGAAAATTTCCATCTGGAGGCCTTGGTCGACCAAAACCCTAATTTGGTGACACTGGCGATCTTAAGGCTTGATCCACTTGGAATGTTGCAACCTTGTGCTTGGTTCTTGATGTCGAAGACCTCTTGATCCTTTATGGGTGTTTCAGAGGTTAGACAAGTTGAAGATCATGTCAATTCTTGATTGATCCTTTGTCTAAATGCTCTGAGAGGGCTCAAAACCCTAATTCTTGATTGTAGTGAATGCTCAATGTTCCTTGAGGAGATTGATGAGGCATGAAGGTACATCCATATCGTGGTAACGATTTGCACAATGATGGGAAATATTGTGGTCAAAATTTAGGGTATGACATCGGGTTTTCAACTTAGCGAGTTGTTCTTTTTATTGTTCTTTTTAAGAAGTAATGCACCGCCAGAGAAGGCTCTTTTAACAACATATGGGCCTTCATAATTAGGAATCCACTTGCCCCTTGAATCATTGGTAATAGTCGAGATCTTTTTTAGCACGAGGTCGCCTTCTCTGGACACTCGAGGCCGAACCTTCTTATCAAAAGCTTTCTTCATCCTCTATTGATACAATTGGCCAGGACACAAGGTCGTCATTCTTTTCTCTTCAATCATATTTAATTCATCATATCTACTTTGGTACCATTCAGCCTCAGACAACTCAGCTTCCATCAAAACTCTCATAGAAGGGATTTCAACTTCTATTGGAAGCACTGCTTCCATACCATAAATAAGAGAGAAAGTGGTTGTCCCTTTTGAAGTGCGGATGGATGTACGATACCCATGCAAAGCAAAATGGAGTATATTGTAACATCCTTCTAAACCCCACAGAATAATATGTCATAAATCAGAGTAAGGTAACATGCATCTCAAATAAGGGTGTCACATATAATTCAAACATCACACTTATACCTGTCATACTCGATAACACATAAATTGCATTCATGCTTTTCATACACTTTCACATAGCATGTAGCAGCGGAATCACTTTCATTCATAATGAACATAATAAATAGTCTCATAAATAACTCATTCATATCACCACTTAGGCATGAAAACCAAAACTCCACATCATTCAAATAACAATAGCAAAATAAAATAGAGTACATAAAGTATCTCTCAAAACATGAATCAAAACGTTCCCAGTGTTACATGACCAGAGCATGAATCGACCCAAAATAAATAAGGAAAATAAAGTAAATAACTCCAACAGCTACCCTCGTGCTAGAAGCAACTCTACTCTTCAGTACCTGAACGATGTCATATAAAACATCATTCCAACAGAAGGGTGAGAATTCACATAATTATCGAAATCATATAATAATATATAATACATAGCATACTGTCATACCCCAAATTTTGACAACTAAGATTCCCATCTTTGTGCAAATCATCATCACAATATGGATGGACCATCATACCTCATTAGTCTCCCCAAAGATGGGTGAGCATCCACTACAATCAAACTTAGGGTTTCAAGCCCTCTCAGAGCTCTTAGACAATGGATCAATCAAGGAATGACATGATCTTTAATTTGTCTAAACCACTCAAATATCCACAATGGATCAAGAGGACTCCCACCTCAAGGATTAAGCACAATGCTGCAACATTCTGAGTGGATTAAGCCTCAAGATCGCCAGTGTCACCAAATTAGGGTTTTGGTTGACCAGGGCCTCCAGATGGAAATTTTCCTCTGGGCATGAGCCAATGCTTCAAAGCATAACCTAAGATGCTCCAAGGGACATCATGAACCCAACCATCAAATTAATTTAGCCTCAGGGGATGCATTCATCAAAAATCAGGAATTAGGGTTTCTTGACCTAATTCACCCCTAAGTTGACTTTTGGGACAAAACATGAGCCAAGACCTCAAGAGAGGATTTGAGGGTCTCAAATAAATCACATTGATCCATTTGCAACAATGGATTGACCCAAGAAGCTTGATCAACAAGTTTCAAGCTCATCAGAACTACAATTAGGGTTTCGCGGGAAAAAGTCAACTGTTTCTTTGACGTTTGACCCAGGCATGCTCCCAAACTTTGGGACATGGTTCAATACACCCTATAACACCTATTAAATCAATCCATCAAGTTTGATTTAGGTCAAGGACTTGATTTCATAGAGGATCGCACAGTTTGGAATTCATCTGATAAAAAGTCAACTGTGCACAAAAGTCAACTTTGACTTTTTGAGATTTTTCATAATTATGGTTCTTTGACCCTAAAATGATGTCAATGTGTGATTGGAATCATCATTCATCAAGAAAAATCAAGAAAAGTGGGATAACTTGTAAAAGGGGTAACCATTAAAAACTTAGAAATTTTCTAAGTTATGGAACAAAGTGGCTAGGGTACCAACTTTGGAGGATCATAACACCTAAACCACAAGGCCATTTTTCCCCATCCAAATCTAGATTTGTAGCTCTCATGGCCCTCTATAAAAGCTTCAAACACAAATCATTCCAATTCCTCATGGATTTTAAGTTATGGAATGATCAAAATCACAAAAACTGAAAATGTCACTTTTTTCCAACACTTAGTGAAATTTTCACTAAGGCAGAATTTGTCTTACTTTTTTCAAAATGTAGGGGAATTTTTCACTTGGATCCAAAAAGTATCAAAATCAATTATGATCAAATAGTTGTTGTATCATATGAGGGCTTTCCAAAATGACCAAGAACTCCATCAAATTCCACTTGAGCCATGAGATATGACAATGGCAATATGCCTTGCTGAAAACTGTCATAGCAAGGCCGATTTGTGCATTTTGCTCGATTTGCCAAATTTATGCAAATGACAAACACACTTATCCATCTGAACACCTCAAGGGGAGACCAAAGAGGGACAAACACGGATCCATAAGCCTCCCATGTCTTTGGAACCAAAAGTAGCATGTCAAACCTAGAAGTGCCTAAAAGAGGGACAAGACTCCAATTTTGTTTTGGAGCATTTAATGGATGCACCAAGGTGACATGGACTGAGCCATTTCAAACTAAATTCAGTCAAGACATATCCAAGACCAAGGGAACCAGCAGCCTATGCCCTAACCTCTAGTCAATGGCTAGAGGAAACTTGGATTCCCATTGATCAACATTGGCCAAACCACTGCAGCAGTTGCCATTCACTATTGCTTGCAAAACAAACTTGCTCCACTATAAATAGAGCTTATTTATATTCAGTTCGAGTACATCAAAGCCATCAAACAGATGCTTTCCTCAAAATCTCCTTCTCAGTTCCAAATTTGCCTTCCAAAGCAAGTCTCTATCGGGTTTTAAGTTTGAGAGCAATTCACACCAAACCAATCACACACACACTTCATAAACATCATATAGAAGTGATCCAAACACTTAAACAACATCTGGAACACTGATTTCACAAAATCATCAGCCAACTGCTCAAGGTTTTAACCAAGTTGCAGTTGAGATACCATCTTCAGTTCCAACTTGTTTCAAACCATTCCAAGCACTCAGGCACATCACTTGGCACCTAGGGAAGCCATCCACATCATTGAAACCTAGTTGTAACACCTCTAACACAAAACACGATCACCAGCTGCAAGAGGTAAGCATGAGCTCTTCTAACTCTATGATCCATGCATTTTTTGCTGCCCAATAATTTGGCCATATGTTCATAATCATGCATGGAGTGTTTCCTCTTAATCAATTGCTTTGTTTGAATCGTGTATGGAATTTCTGAGCCTTCATGCAAATTTTAGGGTTCTTGAGGTTTCTCTTTGATTTCTTATTCCATGCTTAAAATAAATGAAATTAAAGACCATAGACATGACCGTGAGGTGAAAACGAGTAGATTGATATGTGGATGAAGTGATTTCATCGAGTATTCAGTGAGATTGATGAGAAAACCCAAATCTGGACAAAACAAAGCACGCGGGTGAAGATGGCTGGTTTACATCCTGAGTGAATCGCACACTCAAAGATAACAACAGAGTCGCCACCGAACTTTATTTAGTCCCAAAGGACAGGGAAAATGTCGATAAAACCCAAGGGGAAGAGAAATGGGAACTGGGGGTTGGTTATGCGAAAGGAAGGTACTAGCACCTAACGCATCCGTCATACTCGACGGGAACCATTTCGCTTGCTTTTAGGCTTGGATGGGTTATCTATCTAAAGGCTTCTAGCTAAGAGAAGGAGGAGAGAGAGAGAGAGAGAGAAAGGGGAAAAAGAAAGAAAAGAAAGAAAGTGCTCGCGGAGGATTGTCGCCTTCGTGCCTACGTACCCTCACGGTGCAATGAGGAAATCAGAGCGTCGTAGTTCATGGAACCAGGGGACAGAAAAGAAGGAAGAAAGGGAGAAGGAAAGAAGGGTGGAAATTTGCTCGCCAAGACATCGCGTCTCGTGCCTGTAGCGCGGTTTTTGTGGTTTCAAATCACTATCGCTTTGGTACTACAGTTCGATTCATTTTTTATCCTATTGAAGCTAATGAAGGAAGGGAAATAGATGTCTCCAACTAACCCTGCTTGCAAACTGAGGTTAAATAGTCAAAACTGTTGGTTTACAGATGCGGCTTTAGTTCATAACGAAATACCGGGGCTGTTCATGGGGAATTTGTTGGGATACTGCGCTAGATTGGCTGGAGGTAGGGGACTTTGGGATTTTTTTATTAGTGTGCTCGCTAAGATACTTTGCCAATCTTATGCCTACGTATTCTCGGGATAGGGAAATCAGAGCGATTGTAGTTCCTCCTATTCTATGGGAGGAACTGGTGTTTTGGTGTCTTGTTCAAAGCCCAAGACATGAAGCTAAAGGTGGTTTGTATCTTGTTCAAAGCCCAAGATGTGAAGCTGAAGGGTCTATTTGTATCTTGTTCGAAGCCCAAGATGTGAAGCTAAAGGTGGTTGACTTTAGAGAGAATTTGTCATCTCTAAAGGGGTCTGTTTGGCACGACTGTTGGGTGACCGATTATAAAGGAAAATTACTTTAACTGGGATATGTGAATCCAACAATGCCATAATTTCCTTTATAGGGGATTTTTAACCTGTAGGGGAAGACTTTAACTCAGTTTAGAGCAATGCCATCTTTCCTTAGGAATTTATCATGCTAAAAGAGGGACAGTGGCATGGATGTAAATAATCCAGAGGCTTGCCGCTTACAGCAATTAGATGGGGGAAAAGGAGTTGTTGATGTTTGTATACTGTGAACGAGGCACATATTTTGATGCGAAAAGGTTGATTGACTCAATTGGGGTTTCCTTATACAAAGCCTAAGAGGAGGCTATTGACCCAACAAGAGGGTGCTTTTATGTGTCTCGTATGAAACCCGAGAGAGAGGCTAAAAGGGTTGACTCAACAAGAGAGTGCTTTTATACTCAACAAGAGAGTGATTTTTATCTCGTACGAAGCCCGAGATGGAGGCTAAAAGGGGGTTGACTCAACAATAGAGCCTTTTATACTCAACAAGAGAGTGATTTGGTATCTCGTACGAAGCCCGAAATGGAGGCTAAAAATGTTTGACTCAACAAGAGAGTCTTTTGTATCTCGTACAAAGCCTGAGATGAAGGTTGCAAAGGTTAACTCTGCTGCGGAGAATCATTGTACAAAGCCCAAGAGGAGGCTAGGGTTACTGTTTCAGTTGAGTGACATGTCCAGTATGTTGGTTAAAAGAGAAAATCAGTTCTTATATGGGTAATGTTGTACTCATGGATTTGATCCAAGGATCGGGATTATTTCCTGTTCTTTAAGGAAATGGGGAATCCGAAGGGTATTGAGACTGCCCAAGTCTACGGGTGTTTTTTCCTATTTTTGAAAGGAACTTGAGAATGTCTTCGAGATTCAAGGAGATTAGACTGTCCAAGTCTAGAGTTTTATCTTTTGTACTATGCTTAAGAGAGATCCAGAGACAGTATGTTCGAGGTAGGAAGATCTAGACTCTTTGAAAGACTGTTCTATTAAGATGACTAATTTCTATTCCTATACCTTTAAGAGGTCGTCGGGACAATTTGTACGAAGCCCAAGAGGAGGCGAGAAAAACTTTTAAGAAGCCGAAGGGACAATTTGTACGAAGCCCAAGAGGAGGCTATCTTCCCGGAGGAAGAATCATTATACGAAACCTAAGAGGAGGCTGTGAAAATTTCTAAGAAGCCGACGGGTGCTTGTACAATGCCCAAGAGGAGGCGGGGATGCTTTTAGGAAGCCTGTGGGTCCTTGCACTAAGCCCAAGAGGAGGCTGATGAACAGTTCCAGAAGGGGTTTCACTTGGAACATTGGCCTTCTGTATATGAACTGTTCAAGGGGGAGATTTCTTAGATCTAGTTATCTAAAATTGTTGTAAAAGAAAATTCGCACGGTTTAGGTTATGTTTGAAATATCCGGGAGAACGTCGGATGTAAGGAGACGAGGTTTTGTCTAGTTCTAGACGTAGTTTCCGAGGAAACTCTAAATATATATACTAGTATTACACAGTCGATATGAGTTTATGAAAGAAGACTTACAGTGAAACAGCCCCACAATACAATTATACACATATGAAAGCGGTAAATGAAAGCGGGTAAACACTTACTCGGTTGTAGAGCTTCCATGTTGTTTGGTTAGTTGTTCAACAAAGAAATTAAAAATAACAGTATGTTACAAAATCAAAGGAGAAAGTGCTTTTGAAAGGAAAATTGGGGCTTACAGCTCAAGGAGAGGCCCAGGGTTTTATCAGTGATCGCACTGTCGTTTTGTACAGGGACTTATACAAGTGACTGAAGCCCAAGAAAGGTTTTCTGTACAAGGGGAAGGGTCTTACACTCTCTCAAGAGGCCCAAAATGATTGAAAGTGAAAAGATGGGTCTTATAGCTCAAGGAGAAGCCCATGGTTTATTTTGAAAAGGGCGACGATCGCGCCGAGGTTTTGAAAACACCGTGGGTCTTATACAATGAATGAGGCCCAAAAGTTTTTGGTTTCCAAAGGGGATTGGGTCTTACACTCTATTAGAGGCCCAAAATGATTTTGAATGGGTCTTATAGCTCGAGGAGAGGCCCAGATGGTTTGTTTTAAACAAGCGATGATCGCGCCGAACTTTTGAAATACAACGGGACTTATACAACATTTGAGGCCCAAAATAGGTTTGTATTTACAAAGGGTTGGGTCTTACACTCTATTAGAGGCCCAAAAGTTTGAAAATATTTTGTGAGGGTGAAAATCAAAGAAACCCTAATTTTTGCTTTTCTTTAAAAGTAAATATTTAAAGAAAATCTAATAAAAATACCAAATAAGTTTGAATTTGTGATTTTTATTTAAGGTTTGAAAAATGAGGGATTAATCACAAGATGAATTAAAACTCATTTGGTTTTGATTTTCCAAGTAAATATTCACTTTTAAATGTTTAAAAACAATAAAAAGGGAATTTATTCACAAAATACTAATTATATTAAATAAATAATATAAATCTGATTTTTTTGTGGAATAAAATATTTTAACATTGTTGTGATTTTTTTCAAAAAGAACCAATAAAAAATAATTTAAATTGAAGGAGTTATTAATTTTCCAATTAATTAACAAAACATGAAAATATTGGAAAAAAATCGCAAAATGTGAGAAAACACAAAATGGTCTGGGTGGGGTTTGAACCCACGACCTCAAGGTTATAGGGCGCGCGCCTTACCACTGGAAGGGTGATACATCCGTTGATTGAAACAAACCAACAAATACATAAGGCTTGCCTTGTGTCCTAGGACTGGCCAAGGCAACGCAAGGCAAGGCAAGTTTTGGCTCAGAAACGTGAGGGCCATAACTTTCTCATTTCTCCATGGATTGAGACAAAATTTAGGTCTATCCTGCCTAGAATTTCACAAGGAATCCAATGGTGGTGGTGTTTTTTTTCAGATCATGTCCCTATTTTAAAACCCGATAGTGGTTTTGAAATAGGCCTCTAATTGCATTTTCTGTGCTATCTCATGATACAGGCAAGGATTGCATGACAATTTGGTGCAAACACAACACATATAACATGTATAAGATGTGCATGATTAGTGGACTTCAAAGCAATGCATATTTTGGAAAGTTCAAGTCATGATGCTTACCTCTTTTTGAGCTTTTGGAGTTTTTTGTGCAATCTTCCAAGTTTCTTGTTCCAGAAATGGTTTGATGCTTGGGACACTCTCAAATGATCCCTTATAAGCTTTTAGGATGATTAGAAACAGCTGGAACCTGCAAAAACAAAAACTGGCCCTTTCTTACAAAAGGGGTTAAAATGGCCAAAATAGCAACTCTCTCAAATGGTGTTCCAGATGGGGGGAACCATTTGGGACAATTCAAGGATGATATTTGGAGTGTGTTTGTGGCTTTATCTGGTTTGGAAAGTGACTGAATCAAGACATGGCTTAAAAAATGCAAAAAAAGCCTATTTTGAGGTTTTGAGAGGTGACTTTGAGATTTAAGGATTACAAGTCACTTGTGTGAGTTTGGACAGCTTAGATATGACATATTGGATGTGTTTGGATCATGAGCTGTGATGGAAATGCTCTCTAACTCAAAAACTCAGAGTTACCTTGCTAAAGAAGGTATTTTTGCCTAAAGAAAATGATTTTGAGGAAAGCATCTGTTTGATGGCTTTGGTGTACTCAAAATGAGCACAAATGAGCTCTATTTATAGTAGAGCAAGTTTGTTTTGGGATCAATAGTGAATGGCAACTGCAGCAGAGGTTTGGCCAATGTTGATCAATAGGAATCCAAGTCTCCTCTAGCCATTGACTAGAGGTTAGAGCACAGAGTTGTGGTTCCCTAGTTGTTGGATCATCCTTGACTGAATTCAGTTGCAAATGTGTCAGTCCATGCCACCTTAGTGCATCCGTTAAATGCTCCAATCCAAAATTGGAGTCTTGTCCCTCTTTTAGGGATTTCTAGGTTTGGCATGCTACTTCTTGTTCCAAAGACTTTGGAGGCTTGGATCAGTGTTTGTTCCCTTTAGTTTTGATCCTCAGATATGTCCAAAGTGATGACAAGGCTTGGATTTATCTGATTTTGCCATATCGAGCAAAAGTGCAAAATTCTGCCTAGCCTTGGCAATTTTCAGCAAGGCATATTGCCATTATCATATCTCATGCCTCAAGTGGAATTTGATGGAGTTCATGGCCATTTTGGAAAGCCCTCATATTATAAAATAATTGTTTGATCATAATTGGTTTTGATACTTTTTGGATCCAAGTGAAAAATACCCCTACATTTGGAAAAAAGTGAAGGCAGATTCTGACTTAGTTAAAATTTCACTATTTGTTGGAAAAAAGTGACATTTTCACTTTTCTTGATTTTGATCATTCCATAGTTTAAAATCCATGGGGAATTGGAATGAGTGGTAGTTGAAGCTTTTGTAGAGGGTAATGAGAGCTACAAATCCAGCTTTAGGAGTTATGATCCTCCAAAGTTGGTACCCTAGCCACTTTGTTCCATAACTTAGAAAAATTTCTAAGTTTTTTATGGTTACCCCCTTTTACAAGTTATCCCACTTTTCTTGATTTTTCTTGATAAATGATGATTCCAATCATACATTAACATCATTTTGGGGTCAAAGAACCATAATTGTGAAAAATCTCAAAAAGTCAAAGTTTGACTTTTGTGCACAGTTGACTTTTTGTCAGATGAATTCCAAACTGTGCGATCCTCTATGAAATCAAGTCCTTGACCCAAATCAAACTTGATGGATTGATTTCATAGGTGTTATAGGGTGTATTGAATCATGTCTTAGTGTCGCTCCTGAAGGATTCGCATCCAACGGTACAAACGCGAGAGTGGCGCAGAAAACACAGAGTCGCCATCAATGTGTATTTATCCCGAGAGAGGGAAAGGAAACACTGCATAAACCTGAAGAGAAAGGGGGAAAGACATGGTCATCGCAACCATAGTCCGAGTTCGGGAGTCGGTTATGCGAGGGGAAGGTGTTAGCACCCCATGCATCCATCGTACTCGATGGGATCCACGCTTGTTGTCTAAACAGAGGGTGAGCTGTCCTACTATCTATGGCTGAACAAAAGAAAACGGGGATGGGGATGACTAAGACGGACTCGGTAGGACATATTCGATGCCCTAGGCCTACGTACTTCCTCAGTGCAATAGGAAAGTCAGAGTCAACGTAGTTCGGACGGGAACTGTGGGGGAAGCTTGCTCGCCAAGACAATCGCTGTGTTGTGCCTACATATCCTCAATCGGACGAGAGAAAGGAATCAGAGCTAATGTAGTTCATGGGTACGACCACAAATGGGTAAGTGTTTTTTACGTGAGCGACGAGCTCTTTTCTGAAAATGAAATTTGAAACCCAACAATCCCGAAGGATAAAAAGATTTGAATTTGTTTTTGTGTTTTTTAGACAGAAGTGTTTTTTAAATTAGTTCATAACTTGCATTGCACCAAAGTCTAGGGCACAGGGACGAATACTTAACGAATCGTCCCAAGACAGGAAGCCCGCTAAGCACTCTAGAAAGATGAGAGGAAGCCCCTCATTTCTCATTCCCCACGCTTAAGGCTCGTGCGCAATACACTTTATCTTTATTAAGTGTTTTCAAGAAGTTTTGAGATGAGAAGAGAGAAGACCCAAAGGAAACTCTAAAGGGAAACTAAGAGTCCTAATGTTATCATGCATGGGTGACCTAAGGTTAGTGAGGCTTAGGAGGGACAACTACCTAAAGCCTAATGCTAATCCTTCTCCAAGCTTAATCAAAAATTAAGTTGGACAAGGTAGCTCTAAAGGGAGAGAATCCAAGACTTAAACAAGTCTTGAGATAAATGGGAGAATGAGAGTGAAAGAGAAGAATGAGAAAGAGAAGGATGAGATAAGAAACAAGATAGGGCAACAAGCACATCATATCAAGTATATCCAACTTACCTCAATAAACAAGTCTCAAAGATCATGCAAAACATCTCAAGTAAGCATGCAAAGGTAATCATGAAAGAATGCAAGCATACTTGTATGAAATGCACAATTAAGCACCAATGAACTTCATATCAAGATGAAATGAGAAAAATAAGATGAATATGAAAGCAAGTCAGAATCAAGATCATACCATCATCAACAATTCTCATGTGCAAGAGAAGATCAAAACATGAAACATTATGCACCAAAGGAAGTCCACAAAAGGAAGTCAAAGTACAAGCACTTAAAGCATACCCAAACATGATCCAAAAATTACAAAATTTGGTCACAAGGGACCTCAACCAGTTGTAAAGATCCTATCAAATACTCATGCAAAGCATCACAAAGAAACTCAATCAAACAAACATGGCAAAGCAATTAGGGTTAAGAGATGTCAGGAGATGATCATGCATAATTCACTTAAGCACAAATAATCAAAAATATATTAAATTACATTAAAAAATTGTGGAATTAAAACCCAAGTGACATAAGTCAGAAGCTAGCAACATGCCAAAAGATCACACAAAAATTCACAAGTTAAGTACCTCAAACAATGTTTCAAAGTTGCATAAGAACAAAGAAGAATAATGCACAAATAGAGGCACTAAAATGCAATATGAAATGAGTTTAAAAATATGAGAAAAATTTTTTTAAGGACCAATAGATGTCTTCTGAAATATGCAAAAATAATGGGATGCAAATCATATACCAATGATGAGAACAAAAATCAACAAGGTCAAGTGTGCACAAGTGAGACAATTCCAAAGGAAATTAATCAAACAATTAATTCAGATGCATAAAATAAAATAAAAATGGAAAATAAAATTTTATAAAATTTTATAAAATTCCAAAGATGCTTCATGATTTTTTTGGTGATTTTTAGATGCATAAAACTATTTTTAAAAATTAAAAATGAAAATGAAACAATTCAATAAAATAAAAGGTAAATAATACAAGCCAGGGTAGCAACACAAGCAATTTCCACGTTGAAAATTAAATGGGCTCAGATAAAGGGGGTGGGAAAAGCAGTAAAAGGCCCAACCCAAACCCAGGGCAAGTCAACACATCCACACAAGACCCAGTCAACAATCTTGACTCACACACACCCTCAGATTAATCCAGCTCATGATATCAAGTCAACAAGATCAAAGGTACACATGATCAACGCTCAGGATCAAGAGTTCATGATAACAAAGGTACACGCGCGTACATCACATCATTCAAAAATTAAAATCAAAGCACGTGAATAGCACATGGATATTTAATGCGTTGGCACAATCAACACCATCATATTAATCAAACGCACCAGATCAAGTCAACAAATCACAAAATCATGCAAGATCAAGGGTCAGATCTGTGTGTGCACAATAAGAAGCATGGATTAAAAACACACATTTAATAAAATAAGAGATGATTTTAAATGACGTGGCTAAACATGAACCATCAGATCTGGACCACCAATGGTCCAGATTTCATCTTCTTCCTCTAAACCTCAGATCACCTGCAAAATAACCAGGTGCCGGAGCCCTAGCTCCGGTCACCTTCTCCGGCGAACACAAACTCAAAAATTCCCAGAAATGACAAACAAGTACACCATTCCACTCAGATTTTAACAAGGATCAAGAATATCACCTTCATTTCAACAGATCATACATATATAAACCAAATCGAAGACAAAAAGTTTGAACTCAAAAACTTCAGATCCACATTACAACCATAATACACGTGCAAATCAAGATCTAAACACACCAGGATGATCAGCAAAGCATAAGGATCATTAAGCACACAAGAAAACTGAGTTCTATGATCAAGAAAATCACACTAACCTGAAACTTGTAGAGCTCAAAATACACCAAGAAATCCTTCAGAAAGCTGCAGATCTACTCCTTGGAACTTCTGATTGCAAAATAAATGCAATATGAGGCTTGTATCAGGCTAGATCTTGAAGTTTGAAAGTGAGCAACTCAAATTAGTATATGGTGAAAACCTTGCTTAGAGCTTCAAACAATGGTTGATTCTTGTTCTATGGAGTATGTGGATCAAGAATATGGAAAATTTTCTTCAGAAACCCTTGTGAGGAGAGAGTTTCGAAGGAGAGAAAGTTTGAGTGAAAAATGAAATTCAGAGCAAATGAGAGTGCATGATGTGTGAATGAATGTGTGAGTCTCCTTATATACACTTGGTTAGACCTCTGAGCATGATTAGGGTTTGATTAATCCCTTGATTAAGGCTATCCAAAGTGATTTGCAAAAATGCAAGTTGTGATGAAACCACTAATCCACACGTGCATTGGTCTTGAAATAAGTATGATTCATCTCCATTTTACTTGCTGATCATAATGGAATTGGGTTTGGACTTTGTAGTGGTCTGATTTGTGAGATTCAATCCATCTTGCAAAAATGCATTTTGTGAAATAAGTGAAGTACATGGCACGGATTGGAGTGATTCAAGGGTCAAAAATGGTCCTTAGGATGTGGACTTGGATGTTGCAATATGACTTGAAGCATTAGAGGTCATTACAAGTCATTTTGAATCAAAATACCAAAGGTGGAAAAATGGATACATGTGAAAACCCTAAAAAGCACCTTGCCTTCTTTTGGTCATATCTTGAGTTTCACAAATGGTATGGAGATGATCTAGTACTTTTTGGAAAGGGGAGAAAGAGATCTTCAACTATCATGTTTGAGGAAAATTCATTTGAAGCTTTTTTGATGATGAAAAGTCAAGTTGAATGTGGTGGAAAAACTGCCAAAAATGGAAAGTTTCAATTATAGGTCATTTTCCAAAAATAGTAACTTTTGCACAACTCTTGATTCTTGATGAATGACATGAATCTTGACATTTGAGGACCATATGAGGGCATAAGACCTTAAAAATCATGAAGAGGACCTCAAAATTCCATGGTTGACTTTTCTCCTTACAGTTGACTTTTCTTGGTTCACAAGCAACTGATCCACTGAACATCTTCCACAATGAACCACTAGACAAGCCTTCCTCTATGAGTGTTTGTGAGCATATGGAACCCATGAGAGCATGCTTGAATCCACAAAGTTTTCTCAAGAAGCTCTTTGAACCCAAGAACCCTAATTTGGTCCCTCTGGTTAGGAGGGAAAGATTCACTTGAAATCCTTTGCTAATCTTGATCTTATGAAGATATGATGACCTCCACAAAACACCTTGAGGCTTGAGACTCCTTTGAGATGAACTAAGTACCTTGATCCCATGCTAAGAACCAATGCTATGCACAAATGCTATTGCAAGAAATGCAAAGAAACATAAGCCAGTTAGCTAAAAACAAGAATGCAAATTTTGGGGTGTTACAGCTGCCCCTATTCAATCAACTTGGTCCTGAAGGTATGATAGCAAAGACTGTCATACGTTCAAAGGATTCACGGAGATTGAATACCAAAAGAAACCTAAAATTTGCAATCCTCAAAGGAGGGACGACTCCGCTGGGGAACAAGCAATAAATGCTGCACTGTCACAACACGGACGAGTATTAGCTATGCTAGGGATAAACACGGACGGGTGTCAAGGAATCAAAGATATCAGATACGGACGGGTATCGAAAAGATTCACGGACGGGTGTAAAGAGTTTCAATACGGATAGGTATCGAAAAGATACACGGACGGGTGTAAAGAGTTCAATACGGACGGGTATCGAAAAGATACACGGACGGGTGTAAAGAGGTTCAATACGGACGGGTATCGAAAAGATACACGGACGGGTGCAAAAGGGTTCAATACGGACGGGTATCGAAAAGGTACACGGACATGTGTAAAGAGGTTCAATACGGACGGGTATCGAAAAGGTACACGGACGGGTGTAAAAAGGTTCAATATGGACGGGTATCGAAAAGGTACACGGACAGGTGTAAAGAGGTTCAATACGGACGGGTATCGAAAAGAAACACGGACGGGTGTAAAAAGGTTCAATACGGACGGGTATCGAAAAGGTACACGGACGGGTATAAAGAGTTCAAATTTACTGGGGATTGGCCTTATTGGGGATTAAAATGATGGACTGAACACGGACGGGCGTTATCAATAGGTCAATACGGACGAGTA
Organism: Lathyrus tuberosus; assembly: GCA_022829125.1. Lineage (NCBI taxonomy): Eukaryota > Viridiplantae > Streptophyta > Magnoliopsida > Fabales > Fabaceae > Lathyrus > Lathyrus tuberosus. The sequence continues at coordinate 15,598,824 of JALAZF010000054.1, forward strand.
TTGAAATCAAAGGTTCGAACACGGACGGGTGTCGAAGGAAACACGGACGAGTGTAAAGGTAAAAACCTTGAAGGGATGAATCAAAAGACCACTGGACGAAGGGGGTGAAAAGAGATCATGGGTTCACAATCCTGGCAAAACATCCTGCCGTGGGACTGTCAAATATTGCTTTGAATGACTAAACCCAACACTGGCAGAGTAAAGTCGAATGATATTCTCCTGAAATCCGGTTTTCCCGACGAAGGAAAACCCAAACCTGGCTTATGCTTCAGATGCATATGTTTGAATTTTTCCGTAATGCTCCACACGAAGTGGAAATGCTACGCATTTAGGAGGATGCCATGTAAAAAATGCTTATGCAATGCAAAAAGACCGTCCCAGCGAAATAAACGCTGAGAACAGAAGCAGCTCCACTGAGGATGACAAACCACATTGTCATCAAACCAAAGAACATGTTGAGGAAAACTTCACCCTGCTAGGGAAGATCACAATCACCAATTCTGCTGGATATGGATGAATCTCCGAGAGAAAACCCACTCTATCGGGGAGGAACTAAAAACTGAAAATGGAAACTCCTCCGCTGGGGATAACCAAATGTTTCAGAACCTGGATTTGACGCCTGCCAAAAACGATTGGACTTAAGACCTGCTGGGGATACCAATCACCATCAGACTCTGCTTGGGCATACGAGCACCTTTATCCTGCTGAAGAGTACTGATCATCATCGGCACATCTGCTTGGAAAATAGTAGTTGTCAACATCCACTCTGCTAGGGGATAAACAAATGTTTCCTGACTAGTTGAGGAAAAAATGACTGCCCCATATTCTGTGGGGAAACACCATCTTTGATCAAAGAAGATGCTCCATCAATCTCTTGCTGGAGAGGCTGCAGAAATGACAATTTCTGGCTATCTGCTGAGGAAAGATGAGCAAAATCATAACTCTGGCTGGGGGTAAACCTCTTATATCCTGCTGAGGGGGACGATCCTCAACGACTCCGCTTGGGGAATCACTTCTTTATACTCTGTTGAGGAAGACGATCCTCGATACTCTGACTGGGGAGAGCAGCAAACTGCTGAGGATGATCAGACTTCAAAGTCGGGGAGGGGAGCTAATCTACTGGAGAAGTACACCTGTCATTCTGCAAAACCAACAGAAAGGTCTACGTGCATAAATGATTACTTTGATTATCATCATAGTGACTGTCGTCTAAGCAATTGCCACTGTTTTCCAACTTGTTTCACAAAGCTCAACATTTTAGCATGTAATGTTTATCAAAATTATCGGACATTTTCACAAACAAAACAGGTAAAGCAGAAAAACAAAAGCTCTTTGACTGAAATGCAAACTTTATTGAATGATCAGCCTGTAAATAGGCATTTACATTTGGAATCAATTCCTGAAAAGAGGTAATTGCGCAAAAAGTAAAAGAAAATACACATGTCGGCAATGTGGGGAACAGACATCCACCATGACTCGACTCAGCTATAACCCATATGACTTGTTTATCCGCAGATGCTTTGGCCTTTGAAGATGACTGACTGGATTGATTCCTTTCCTTTGAATTTTCCAAGTGTGAATAGCGATCACAGATCGAACGCGGATCGTAGTCTTTGCTTTTAAATCCCTAACTTTTGCCTGGATCGCCCTTTTCGGGTTTTCAATCCACCGGGATACCCATTTTTGCCAAAGTTGCCTTTTTAGGTTTTCAACCTTGCGCGTTTATTTCTTTTTCCTTTTTATCCCTAATTTTTGCCCGAACCTTTTCTTTTTATGGTTCGCCAGGATGCCCCATTTTTGCCTGAACCTTCTTTTTATGTCCAGTGGGTCTTTTTTTATGCAAAGTATTTTTTGGCTACATCCGCGTTCACAGGGGACGTAAAATCTTCGCCATCCATAGTTGAGAGTAATAAGGCTCCACCAGAGAAAACCTGTCTTACTACATATGGCCCTTCGTAATTCGGAGTCCACTTGCCCCTGTGATCTGTTTGAGGAGGAGTGATCCTTTTCAGGACTAATTCACCAGTTTGGAAACACCGAGGACGCACTTTCTGATCAAATGCTTTTTTCATCCTGCTCTGATACAACTGGCCATGCGTAATGGCTTTCAATCTCTTCTCTTCAATGAGGTTCAGTTCATTCAGTCGGGAACGCACCCACTCAGCTTCATCAAGCTTCACGTCTGTCAGAATTCTCAAAGAAGGAATCTCAACTTCTAATGGCAGAACTGCTTCCATACCATACACCAGTGAGAAAGGGGTTGCCCCAGTTGATGTGCGTACCGAAGTACAATATCCGTGCAAAGCGTAAGGCAACATCTCATGTCAGTCCTTGTATGTCACTACCATCTTCTGCACAATCTTCTTTATGTTCTTATTAGCCGCTTCAACAACCTCATTCATCTTCGGGCGATAGGGAGAAGAATTGTGATGTTCAATCTTAAAGCTCTGGCATAGCTCCTTCATCATCTTATTGTTCAAATTTGAACCATTATCAGTAATGATCCTCTCCGGGACTCCATACCGGCAGATGATGTCCTTCTTAATAAACCGGGCTACCACTTGTCTGGTGACGTTGGCATACGATGCTGCTTCCACCCACTTCGTGAAATAATCAATAGCCACCAGGATAAAACAATGTCCATTCAAAGCAGTCGGCTCGATCTTCCCAATCATGTTAATGCCCCACATGGTAAAAGGCCAAGGTGACGACAAAACATTCAGAGGAGTAGGCGGTACGTGCACCTTATCAGCATAAATCTGGAATTTATGACATTTTCGGGCGTATTTAAAACAATCCGACTCCATAGTCATCCAATAATACCCCGCTCTTAACAATTTTCTTGCCATAGCATGCCCATTGGCATGAGTACCAAAGGAACCTTCGTGAACTTCTTCCATTAACAGGCCTGCCTCGTGTTCATCAACACAACGTAGAAAGACCATGTCAAAGTTTCTCTTGTATAACACATCGTCTTTGTTCAAAAAGAAGTTTCCTGATAGCCTCCTCAATGTCTTTTTATCCCTGGAAGATGCCCCAGCTGGGTATTCCTGACTCTTCAAAAAGACTTTGATATCATGATACCAAGGCTTGCCATCTGATACACCTTTAACCGCAAATACAAAAGCAGGTTTGTCCAAGCGCATGATTCTGATTGAAGGAGTTTCATTCCAACGATTCACTTGATACATCGATGACAACGTTGCCAACGCATCAGCCATCTGATTCTCTATCCGGGGAATGTGATGGAAGTCCACTCTGTCAAAGAAAGGTAACAACCTTCTGGCATAGTTGTTATACGGAACAAGATTCGCTTGACGAGTCTCCCATTCACCTGTAATCTGATTAACCACCAACGCAGAATCACCATAAACATCGAGGTTCTTGATTCTCAAATCAATTACTTCTTCTAACCCCATGATACATGCTTCATATTCTGCCTCGTTGTTGGTGCATACGAACGCTAATCGGGCAGTGAAGGGTATATGAGAGCCCTTTGGAGTCGTAATGATTGCCCCGATTCCGTTACCATATGAATTAACAGCCCCATCAAAAACCATTTTCCACTGAGATCCAATCTCAGGCCCTTCATCAGGCGAAGGTTCTTCACAATCCTTCATCTTCAGATACATGATATGCTCATCCGGAAATTCAAACTTCATCGGTTGATAATCCTCAATTGGCTGTTCGGCAAGATATTCTGACAAAACACTTCCCTTAATGGCCTTTTGGGAAACATACTGAATATCGTATTCCGTCAGAACCATCTGCCAACGGGCTATTCTCCCAGAAAGTGCTTTCTTCTCAAACACATACTTGATCGGATCCATCTTTGAAATCAAGAGGGTTGTGTGGTTTAACATATACTGCCTCAAACGCTTAGCGGGCCAAGCGAGTGCACAACATGTTTTCTCCAGCATCGAGTACCTTTACTCGCAATCAGTAAACTTTTTACTCAGGTAGTAGATGTCGTGCTCTTTTCTACCTGACTCGTCTTGTTGACCGAGCACACAACCCATTGAATTCTCAAGAACCGTGAGATACATAATCAAAGGTCGTCCTGGCACTGGTGCTATAAGGACCGGAGGTTCCTGCAAGTATTCTTTAATCTTTTCAAACGCCTTTTGACAATTTTCATTCCACCTGACCGCTTGATCTTTTCTTAACAACTTAAAGATTGGTTCACACGTGGATGTGAGATGAGAAATGAACCTAGCAATGTAGTTTAATCTCCCCAAGAAACCACGAACCTCTTTTTCTGTTTTCGGCACAGGCATTTCTTGTATGGCTTTTACCTTCGCAGGATCAACCTCGATACCTTTTTCACTAACAATGAACCCAAGCAATTTTCCTGATCTCACCCCGAAGGTGCATTTGTTTGGATTCAACCTCAGTCTGAATTTTCTCAATCTTTCAAATAGCTTCTGAAGATTCACCATATGTTCTTCCTCCGTCTGTGACTTCGCAATCATGTCATCAACATAGACCTCAATCTCTTTGTGAATCATATCATGAAAGAGAGTCACCATCGCCCGCTGGTAAGTTGCCCCTGCATTCTTCAATCCAAAGGGCATCACTTTGTAGCAAAAAGTTCCCCACGGTGTTATGAATGTTGTTTTCTCCATGTCCTTTGGGGCCATCTTGATTTGGTTATACCCAGAGAAGCCATCCATGAAGGAAAACACCGAATACTGAGCAGTATTGTCAACTAACACGTCAATGTGAGGGAGCGGGAAATCATCCTTTGGGCTTGTTCTGTTCAAATCCCTGTAATCAACACACATCCTGACCTTCCCATCCTTCTTAGGTACGAGCACGATGTTAGCAACCCATGGAGGATAATTTGTTACGGCAAGAAAACCGGCATCTAGCTATTTCTGAACCTCTTCCTTGATTTTGACAGACATCTCTGGTTTAGTTCTTCTCAACTTTTGTTTGACCGGAGCACAAGCTTCTTTAAGTGGTAGCCGGTGTACAACAATATCAGTATCAAGCCCAGGCATGTCTTGGTAAGACCAGGCGAAGATGTCCACATACTCACGGAGCATTTCAATCAATCTTCCCTTGACACTGTCTTCCAATGCAGCCCCTATCCTTACTTCGTTTCTGGCATCCTCGGTTCCCAGATTCACAATCTCAATTTCCTCCCGATGAGGTAGGATGACCTTCTCCTCTTTCTTTAACAATTTGGCCAACTCTTCGGGCAGTTCACAATCTTCGTCAGTCTCTTCTTCAACCTGATAGATTGGATTGTCAAAGTCATACCGAGCTATAGCTGAGTCATGATCGGTGTCATCTGAACAAAGAGACCTGCATGATTGATGAGGTATGTTTTATTATGTATGCAACAAAATAAACACATTGCCATTTTGATGTGGCTTTTTTAATGCATAAAAATAAGACAGAAAGACAGAGATCAAAATATTTGAGTGTGAAAAGTCCTTTATTGATGATAAAGCAAAACATGCAACAGTTAAAACCCTACAAATAAAATCACTACGTCTTGGGCAGAACGCAAGATTAACATAATAGGAAAACAAAGCAATTACTCGAAGCTAGTCACTTGAATGACTTTTTCAGAAGACCAGTTGCACAGACTTTCTCCTGGGACGCAAGGGTGGATCCAGCTATCCATATCACAATCACTGTCCCCTTCTTCCTCAATGGCATTAACTCTGTCGAAGAAAACACCGACACTGGTGAAACGGACTGGGCCATAGAATTTGGGAGGATCCCTGGCTCTCCTGGGTGGCTTGTATCCCAATCCATAGGTATTCCCTTTCAGATGAACTTTAATCACTTGGCCCCACTTCCGTGAGCTACCAGCTTCGACTATAGCCTTGGCGTCTTTAAACGAAGACATAGAAACCTCAGGTTGATTTGCCACTGCGGGCTACTCTGTGGTCTTGGACTGATCCTCAAACTGAATAACCTCTTCAGACACCTTCACTTTTTCAAACCCCTGACACAACGTCTCATGGATTTCACCATCAACTTCCACGTATTTAAAGGTTGACAGCTGACTAATCATTATGTCCTCCTCTCCGCACATTGTCACCACATGACCATCAACCATGTACTTCAGCTTTTGATGCAAAGTGGAGGTTACAGCGCCTGCACCATGGATCCAAGGACGACCCAACAGACAGCTGTATGCTGGCTGAATATCCATTATATAAAATGTTGCATCAAAGATTTCCGGCCCAACCTTGATCAGAAGCACAATCTCACCAAAGACAGATCTCTTCGAGCCATCAAAAGCTCGCACCACCAAGTCGCTTGGTGTACAAATAAGTCCCCTGGTATCTAACTTCATTAATGCTTTCTTTGGCAATACGTTCAATGATGATCCAGTATTGACCAACACATGTGACATCAGTGAACCACGACACTCAATCGAAATATGTAGGGCATTGTTATGATTCCTCCCAGCGGGAGTCAAATCAAGATCTGTAAAACCCAAGCCATTACCTGCATTCACGTGCGCCACAACCCCTTCCAGCTGGTTAACAGAAATATCTTGAGGAACATATGCCGCATTCAAAACTTTCAGAAGAGCATTCCTATGAGCTTCAGAACACAACAGCAACGACAAAATAGAAATCTTGGACAGGGTTTGATGCAACTGGTCCACAATTTTGTAATCACTTTTCCGGATGAGTCTCATAAACTCCTCTACATTTTCAGAAAAAGCATCACCAGCCGGCTTTACCGTAGAATCCACAATCCCTGGAGTCTGAACAGAACCATCCATTACCTGTTTTCCCTTATCTTGCCTAGAAGTACTGGGTTGATCATTAACAGGAGTAAGCACTCTACCACTTCTCGTTATAGCATCAGCTTCAACCTTAACCTCAGGACTAGAGCTCACTGATGAAGTAGTCATTAATTCCTGCTTTTGTCCATTGATAAACACCTCTGCGCCATAGTTCCAGGGAATAGCCTTAGTACTTTCATACGGAATGGGTCCAGCCCTTGTAATGACGACTGGAGGTGGCCTTGCCGGACCTGAAATAGTAATCGTCTTGAAAGGAATGGTGATGGTAGCAACCTTCTCACTGACGACTTCTTCTTGTTGATTACACCGATCAAATTTCAAACAGTCCTCATCAATCAGATTCTGGATACCCATCTTCAACGAATCACAACCATTATCCTTCGTCAAACAATCTGAAAAGTTCTTATCACAATCCGGATAGATGCTACCCTTCAATAACCTATTTTTAACCACAGCCAGCGGAGTCTTCAGCTCCTCAACATCCATGATCAAATTCAAAGCTTCACATTCCTCAATTATCGCATTCACCCTCGGCCCATTGTGTTCAGGCATCGGGTTTTGAATAACATTGGGCCTATCATTCGAGAAATTGATATCCTTGGAGTCTACAAGGTCTTGCACCTTATGATGAAACGCCCTACATTTCTCCACAGTATGCCCCGGAGCACCAGAGTGAAAATTGCAGTGTGCGTTAGCATCGTAGCCTCGTGGGAGTTCCCCTATTGGTGGAGCCAGGGTACAGAGCTCAACTAGATGCAACTGCAGCAAATGTTGCAACAACTGTGCATACGACATCGGTGGTTGCTCAAAATGCCTCTCTGCATTTCTTTGTCTATTCTGATACTGGCCCTGCTGCCTGTTCTGATTAGCATTATTCCTTTGTTGTTGTGGTGGAGATAACGTTGATGGGATGGTTACCGATGCTACTTGTTGATTATTGTTCTGGCGCTGTTTCCCTTTTCCCTTGTAAGATGATACAACATTGGCCTCTCCTTTCTTCTTATAACCATCAAATGGCTTCTTTCCATGCCCGGAGGACGATCCGTCACCACTAGAAACTTTTCCAGCCTTAATTCCAACCTCTACCTTCTGTCCGATCGCGATCACATCTGCAAACTTGCCTAGTGAACAAGGCAATAGCTTTTCATAATAGTGCTTAGGTAGTGTGTCCATAAACATATCCAACATTTCCTTCTCTAGCATCGGTGGTTGTACCCTAGACGCCAATTCACGCCACCTTTGCGCGTATTCTTTGAAACTTTCGTCATTTTTCTGGGACATACTCAACATCTAAGTTCTGTTGGGAGCCATGTCTGTGTTGTATTGGTAATGCTTGATAAAAGCTGTAGCTAACTCTCTCCAAGTACGAACATCTCTACTTTCCAGCGCTATATACCATTCCAAAGACGCGCCGGACAGGCTGTCTTGGAAAAAGTGCATCGTTAGCTTTTCGTCCTTGGCATGGGCTGCCATCTTCCTGGTATACGTCTTTACATGAGTTCTCGGGCAGGTAGAACCATTATACTTCTCCAGTGTAGGAATCTGAATCTTGTGCGGAATGACAATATTAGGGACCAACCCTAGGTCGTCCAAATCTATTCCTAGATCATCCTGCTTCACAACCCCTTTCAGTTGCGCCTCGATTAAACGGATCCTCTCATCACTGACCACAGGAGGACCAGCTCCAAGCTTCTGACTGAAAAAACATCATCCTGTTGGTCATCAAAACGATGGCCATGGATAGCTCGAATAGTGCTTCCTTCTCCAACCACTGAAGGAATCCCACCCTGTCCACCAGCACCAGGGATAGGAATGTTGATACCAGCACCACTTCCGCCCGGAGGAGTAACACGATTAAGAAAACCACCGTGTAAGATAGCATTTTCATCAACCTGCGCCACCAAAGGCTGAACTAGAGTTCTGAATTCATTCTGGATCTGCACCACACCTTGCATCATCTCCATGAATTGATCGATGCGAGCTTGCATAGCTGCCATGTCTGCCTAAACTTTGTCCATCACTCTGCTTTGATTAAGCCTGGTAGAATACCGATGAGCTGGTTGATCAATCCTGACTGTCAAAAAGAGAGAGCATAAGAAAACCAGAGAATCCGAGATAACCTGCTATGCAAAATGATATGATTATGCAAATGCAAATGCAAACATGTATGAACATTATCAAGGCGATCTATCCCTTGATTCCAGTTTTAACAACATAAGAGAACTGAATTCCTGATCATATAAAGAGAATAAGCATCTGTTACAACACAAGTCTGGATAAGCATAAACAAAGACCCCGACCAACAAGCCTGGCGGTGATCCCGGAAATACAAAGAAAACAGCAGCAAGGAAACTAAGGCATATCATCAAGACTCAGCCGTGCTAGAATCCCCCATTCGTCATTCTTTTTGCACCAATTCTGCACTTCCTTGAGAAGCTTCTTGGTATTAGGATGCTCTGGTCTCTGAATCAACTCCTAAATCAAAAGATCCCTCCTGTGCAAGATCCCTGTTAAATAACGACTATGCAATTCCCAATCATCTTCTCCAGAAGCTCCACCTGAACTTGGACCTTCGCTTCTGGCTCTTTTCACTTCTGCTTGGATCTTCAGTTGTTCCATATCTGCCATGGTTTCCTTGAGCTTTTCCTCAATTGCTCTCCTCTCAAAGATCCCTGATAAAATCTCCTTATCCTTTTTCCGAAGCTTTGTCTTCAAACCTTCAATCTTCTCCAGATACTTGTCCTCTTTCAACCTGTTGGCAGTAATTGTTGTATTCCGACGGTCACGGAACCTGTGAATTCTTGACATAGCATAAGCCAACTCTTTCTTTTTGGACGAAAGGACCTTGCTAACACTTTTCAACGCTTGAGCCACTTTCTCTCTGGTTGTGGCTTCTTTAGACAATTCTTTCTCCTTCACAGCCAAAAGTTCTGATTTCAACCTAGCAACATGGATAGCTTCGCCTTTTTCGTGCTTCAACTGACCAACCTCTCTGCCCAGCTCACGATTCTCCTCTCGGAATTTCTCCTTCTCAGCCCATAACTTATCATACTTCTCTATATCAACAGTCGTGGGAGCCTCGATCATCAAAGGATACAAAGATGGTTCCACCGGGAAAGGAAGAAGCTCCTTTTCTGCTCTTTTATTAATCCACTCTTCATAGGAAGGAAAAGCCCAGTTATTACATTTCCCGAATGAATTTTTTCCCTTCTTGGTCACCTGCTTCCAAGCATTCATAATCTTCCTTATCATCTCTTGATCCCCAGTACCATTGAAGAATAAGGATTCTCTGATATCTCGCTCTTCAGGTGGACCTCTCAAAGGATAACCAAACTGCCTGATAACAAGGGAAAGATTATAGTTAATTCCACCTTTTCTCCCTATCAAGGGTACATTAGGGAATTCTCCGCACTTGCAAATAATCTCTATCCCTAGCCAGTCATGGTTGAACCAAACAATGTTGTCAGCAGTCAAGCCCATTAACCTCTTTGACCACTTCAGAGAATCTCTCGTATCAATGAAAGCGCCAGCTTCGGGGAGATGACTCAGAAACCAAGTAGATAAGAGTGGTGCACAGCAACTCACAGTTTTTCCACACCTATTTTCATTCTTGTAGTGTACTGAGTGATACACATCACCTAGCAAGGTAGGTATATGATTCTTTGAAATAAAGATTCTGACAGCATGCATATCCACCAGATCAGGAACATTGGGAAACATGACAATCCCATAGATGCACATGGCCAGAATAGCTTGGAAAGCAGTCTAATTCCTCTCCTTAACATGTATGCAAGCTTAATCAAACAAGAACTTCAATAAGAAACCCTTAGCTCCTTGTTTCTCCACAATATTACTGCTCAGAGCGGATTCACCAACATGAAGAGCAATGGCCATTTCTCATATCCCGGGACGTTCTTCAGAAAAGAAAACTATGTCATGCCTGATGGGGATTCCCAAAATAAATGAGAACTCCTCAAACGTTGGAGCCAAGATATAGTCTGGGAAAGTGAAGCAACGCAAAGACAGATCATAGAACTGAAGAAGTGTATGAATGGCATACTTCTCATACTTGGAGATATTGTAGACAAACCTCAGAAGTCTCCCATACTCTCCACCGAACTCTGTACGAACTCCGGGACCAGCCATACTAATCAGCTTGTGAATCAACGTCAAGGTCGGGTCTGGGAACGAATAAGCAACAGTCTTCTTTCTCTGGACATCCATGTTAAGGCAACTTCAGAAAACCGGAATCAAGAGTAAGATGCAGGCCTTGAAAAATGTCAAACATGTTAGAATGCAAAAAAAATGATATGCACATGCAAGCATGGGATCAAGGTATCACTGCTGGATGTGTTGTGCTGTTAACTGAACGAGAACCACAACCCAGAAAACCAGAATTCTAGAATACCGAACCACTAAGATAACCAGAAACCCAGATAATCAAACACTGATGAGAAATCCAGAAAATCGGGTAGGTTGAAGGTTTCGGTTTCCTGCAGACCTGTAAACACCCATCCCCTCTCACATGTGGGTTCTAGAAAGGCGAGGATCCTCAATATCACGGGCTCTCAGGTCGAGAAATGATGATACGTTCACCATTTCTGGTTTGGCATCATCATCAATCGAGGAGGCCTCAACTGATTCCCCTCAAAAATAAGGTCATCCTATGCGAGTCCCTCAGCATTGGGTCCTCGGGTCGACAAGTGTAATGGGTTTGCCATTTCTGGTATGCCATTATCACAGGTCGGGAGGAGAGGCGCAACTGAGGTATCGGAGAAACGATCACCAGAGTCGACAGCTCTATAGATCAACACCCTAACATGCGCAAGACACACACGTCAGAATGCGTCCCAAGATAGCCTCGTCTGGTTATGAATTTCGTGAACACACAAATGCACCAAGATGGCACGTAGGTCCCACTACTCTCCACTCTAGTCCTAGGGTGTACTCAAGCCTGGGTATTGGGCTTATCTCTCAGAACAACCCAACCTGCCAAACAGAAACCAGCCAGCACAACACAGCAATATCCAGCATGACAGTAATAAAATTAAATGCAATGCAATAAAAGCTGTAAAACAGTAATATACAACATAATAAAGCACAACAAATAGACACCCAACGAAAACAAACAAACAAGCGCTAGGATTGACTCGCTAAAGGGGATGGACCAGGAAGAGGTCAACCAGAGATTCTGGGTTCGATCCTCAGCAGAGTCGCCAGCTGTCGGTCCCGAAGGATTCGCATCCAATGGTACAAACGCGAGAGTGGCGCGGAAAACACAGTGTCGCCAGCAATGTGTATTTATCACGAGAGAGGGAAAGGAAACACTGCATAAACCTGAAGAGAAAGGGGGAAATACATGGTCATCACAACCATAGTCCAGGTTCGGGAGTCGGTTATGTCAGGGGAAGGTGTTAGCACCCCACGTATCCATCGTACTCGATGGGATCCACGCTTGTTGTCTAAACGGAGGGTGAGCTGTCCTACTATCTATGGCTGATTAAAAGAAAATGGGGTTGGGGGTGACTAAGACGGACTCGGTAGGACATATTCGATGCCCTAGGCCTACGTACTCCCTCAGTGCAATGGGAAAGTCAGAGTCAACGTAGTTCGGACGGGAACTGTGGGGGAAGGTTGCTCGCCAAGACAATCGCTGTCTTGTGCCTACATATCCTCAATCGGACGAGAGAGAGGAATCAGTGCTAATGTAGTTCGTGGGTACGACCATGAATGGGTAAGTGTTTTTTACGTGAGCGACGAGCTCTTTTTTGTAAATGAAATTTGAAACCTACAATCCCGAAGGATAAAAAGATTTGAATTTGTTTTTGTGTTTTTTAGACAGAAGTGTTTTTTAAGTTAGTTCATAACTTGTATTGCACCAAAGTCTAGGGCACAAGGACGAATACTTAACGAATCGTACCAAGACAGGACGCCCGCTAAGCACTCTAGAAAGATGAGAGGAAGCCCCTCATTTCTCATTCCCCACGCTTAAGGCTCGTGCGCAATACACTTTATCTTTATTGAGTGTTTTCAAGAAGTTTTGAGATGAGAAGAGAGAAGACCCAAAGGAAACTCTAAAGGGAAACTAAGAGTCCTAATGTTATCATGCATAGGTGACCTAAGGTTAGTGAGGCTTAGGAGGGACAACTACCTAAAGCCTAATGCTAATCCTACTCCAAGCTTAATCAAAAATTAAGTTGGACTAGGTAGCTCTAAAGGGAGAGAATCCAAGACTTAAACAAGTCTTGAGATTCATAGGAGAAAGAGAGTGAAAGAGAAGAATGAGAAAGAGAAGGATGAGAAAAGAAACAAGATAGGGCAGCAAGCACATCATATCAAGTATATCCAACTTACCTCAATAAACAAGTCTCAAAGATCATGCAAAACATCTCAAGTAAGCATGCAAAGGTAATCATGAAAGAATGCAAGCATACTTGTATGAAATGCACAATTAAGCACCAATGAACTTCATATCAAGATGAAATGAGAAAAATAATATGAAGATGAAAGCAAGTCAGAATCAATATCATACCATCATCAACAATTCTCATGTGCAAGAGAAGATCAAAACATGAAACATTATGCACCAAAGGAAGTCCACAAAAGGAAGTCAAAGTACAAGCACTTAAAGCATACCCAAACATGATCCAGAAATTACAAAATTTGGTCACAAGGGACCTCAACCAGGGTTAAACATCCTATCAAATACTCATGCAAATAATCACAAAGAAACTCAATCAAACAAACATGGAAAAGCAATTAGGGTTAAGAGATGTCAAGAGATGATCATGCATAATTCACTTAAGCACAAATAATCAAAAATATATCAAATGACATTCAAAAATTGTGGAATTAAAACCCAAGTGACCTAAGTCAGAAGCTAGCAACATGCCAAAAGATCACACAAAAATTCACAAGTTAAGTACCTCAAACAATGTTTCAAAGTTGCATGAGAACAAAGAAGAACAATGCACAAATAGAGCCACTAAAATGCAATATGAAATGAGTTTAAAAATATGAGAAAAATGTTTTTAAGGACCTCAAGATGTCTTCTGAAATATACAAAAATAATGGGATGCAAATCATATACCAATGATGAGAACAAAAATCAACAAGGTCAAGTGTGCACAAGTGAGACAATTCCAAAGGAAATTAATCAAACAATTAATTCAGATGCACAAAATAAAATAAAAATGGAAAATAAAATTTGAAATTTTTTTATAAAATTCCAAATATGCTTCATGATTTTTTTGGTGATTTTTAGATGCATAAAACTATTTTTAAAAATTAAAAATGAAAATGAAACAATTAAACAAAATAAAAGGAAAATAATACAAGCCAGGGGTGCAACACAAGCAATTTCCACGTTGAAAATTAAATGGGCTCAGATAAAGGGGGTGGGAAAAGCAGTGAAAGGCCCAACCCAAACCCAGCGCAAGTCAACACATCCACACAAGACCCAGTCAACAATCTTGACTCACACACACCCTCAGATTAATCCAGCGCATGATATCAAGTCAACAAGATCAAAGGTACACATGATCAACGCTCAGGATCAAGAGTTCATGATAACAAAGGTACACGCGCGTACATCACATCATTCAGAGATTAAAATCAAAGCACGTGAGTAGCACATGGATATTTAATGCGTTGGCACAATCAACACCATTAGATTAATCAAACGCACCAGATCAAGTCAACAAATCACAAAATCATGCAAGATCAAGGGTCAGATCTGTGTGTGCACAATAAGAAGCATGGATTAAAAACATACAATTAATAAAATAAGAGATGATTTTAAATGACGTGGCTAAACATGAACCATCAGATCTGGACCACCAATGGTCCAGATTTCATCTTCTTCCTCTAAACCTCAGATCACCTGCAAAATAACCAGGTGCCGGAGCCCTAGCTCCGGTCACCTTCTCTGGCGAACACAAACTCAAAAATTCCCAGAAATCACAAACAAGTACACCATTCCACTCAGATTTTAACAAGGATCAAGAATATCACCTTTATTTCAACAGATCATACATATATAAACCAAATCGAAGACAAAAAGTTTGAACTCAAAAACTTCAAATCGACATTACAACCATAATACACGTGCAAATCAAGATCTAAACACACCAGGATGATCAGCAAAAAGCATAAGAATCATTAAGCACACAAGAAAATTGAGTTCTATGATCAAGAAAATCACACTAACCTGAAACTTGTAGAGCTCAAAATACTCCAAGAAATCCTTCAGAAAGCTGCAGATCTACTCCTTGGAACTTCTGATTGCAAAATAAATGCAATATGAGGCTTGTATCAGGCTAGATCTTGAAGTTTGAAAGTGAGCAACTCAAATTCGTATATGGTGAAAACCTTGCTTAGAGCTTCAAACAATGGTTGATTCTTGTTCTATGGAGTATGTGGATCAAGAATATGGAAAAATTTCTTCAGAAACCCTTGTGAGGAGAGAGTTTCGAAGGAGAGAAAGTTTGAGTGAAAAATGAAATTCAGAGCAAATGAGAGTGCATGATGTGTGAATGAACATGTGAGTCTCCTTATATACACTTGGTTAGACCTCTGAGCATGATTAGGGTTTGATTAATCCCTTGATTAAGGCTAACCAGAGTGATTTGCAAAAATGCAAGTTGTGATGAAACCACTAATCCACACATGCATTGGTCATGAAATAAGTATGATTCATCTCCATTTTACTTGCTGATCATAATGGAATTGGGTTTGGGCTTTGTAGTGGTCTGATTTGTGAGATTCAATCCATCTTGCAAAAATGCATTTTGTGAAATAAGTGAAGTACATGGCACGGATTGGAGTGATTCAAGGGTCAAAAATGGTCCTTAGGATGTGTACTTGGAGGTTGCAATATGACTTGAAGCATTAGAGGTCATTACAAGTCATTTTGAATCAAAATGCCAAAGGTGGAAAAATGGATACAATATGACTTGAAGCTTCTTTGATGATGAAAAGTCAAGTTTAATGTGGTGGAAAAACTGCCAAAAATGGAAAGTTTCAATTATAGGTCATTTTCCAAAAATAGTAACTTTTGCACAAACTCTTGATTCTTGATGAATGACATGAATCTTGACATTTGAGGACCATATGAGGGCATAAGACCTTAAAAATCATGAAGAGGACCTCAAAATTCCATGGTTGACTTTCCTCCTTACAGTTGACTTTTCTTGGTTCACAAGCAACTGATCCACTGGACATCTTCCACAATGAACCACTAGACAAGCCTTCCTCTATGAGTGTTTGTGAGCATATGGAACCCATGAGAGCATGCTTGAATCCACAAAGTTTTCTCAAGAAGCTCTTTGAACCCAAGAACCCTAATTTGGTCCCTCTGGTTAGGAGGGAAAGATTCACTTGAAATCCTTTGCCAATCTTGATCTTATGAAGATATGATGACCTCCACAAAACACATTGAGGCTTGAGACTCCTTTGAGATGAACCAAGTACCTTGATCCCATGCTAAGAACCAATGCTATGCACAAATGCTAATGCAAGAAATGCAAAGAAACATAAGCCAGTTAGCTAAAAACAAGAAGGCAAATTTTGGGGTGTTACACTTAGGGTTTGGGAGCATGTCCTGGTCAAAAGTCAAAGATACAGTTGACTTTTTTTGCGAAACCCTAATTGTGGTTCTGATGAAATTGAAACTTGTTGCTCAAGCTTTTTGGCTCAATCCATTGTTACAAATGGACCAATGTGGTGTTTTAGGGACCCTCAAATCATCTCTTGAGGTCTTGGCTCATGATTTATCCCAAAAGTCAACTTAGGGGTGAATTAGGTCAAGAAACCCTAATTCTGGATTTTTTTGATGAATGCATCCCCTGAGGCTAAATTGACTTGATGATTGGGTTCATGAGATCCCTTGGAGCATCATAGGTTATGCTTTGAAGCATTGACTCATGCCCAGTGGAAAATTTCCATCTGGAGGCTCTGGTGACCAAACCCTAATTTGGTGACACTGGCGATCTTAAGGCTTGATCCACCTAGAAGGGAGAAGCCTTGTGCTTAATCCTTGAAGTGGGAGTCCTCTTGATCCTTTGTGGATGTTTGAGAGGCTAGACAAGTTGAAGATCATGTCATTTCTTGATTGATCCTTTGTCTAAGATCTCTGAGAGGGCTTGAAACCCTAAGTCTGATTGTAGTGGATGCTCACCCATCTTTGGGGAGACTAATGGTTCATCCATATTGTGATGGTGATTTGCACAATGATGGGAAATCTTAGTGGTCAAAATTTGGAGTATGACAGATGCCCCTATTTAATCTTCTTGGACCTGAAGGTGTGAATGGCGAAGGTATTCGGGCATTCAGGGTGCAAGAGGATTAAATATCGGAATACCCGAAATTTTGATAGTGGTTATGAATGGCAGTTTGCACATCCTTATTCTTTTGCTAAGCAATGATGCTTAGAAAAGGTAAGAACTTCCCCTCGATCCTGGTTTCCTACCAAGGAACTGGTCTCAGTTGCTGATGTAAACTTCCCCTTGATCCTAGTTTCCAACCATAGAACTGGTCTTAGTTTCTGATATAAACTTCCCCTCGATTCTGGTTTCCTACCAAGGAACTGGTCTCAGTTTCTGATATAAACTTCCCCTCGATTCTGGTTTCCTACCAAGGAACTGGTCTTAGTTTTTGATGTAAACTTCCCCTCGATCCTAGTTTCCTACCCAGGAACTGGTCTTAGTTGCTGAAATGAACTTCCCCTCGATCCTGGTTTCCTACCAAGGAACTGGTCTTAGTTTCTTTTGTAAACTTCCCCTCGATCCTGGTTTCCTACCAAGGAACTGGTCTTAGTTTCTCTTGTCAATAAACTTCTTGACAATGGACGTTGTTTGTAGCGGTTTTTCCTCAAATTTCTCGCCGAATTTTCCTGGGGAGATGCCATATGATGGAAAAAATTTTGAGGTCAGACTTGCTGGGGGACCCATCCGTCTGAATTATAGAGGTGTACAAACTTCTCTGTTGGAGATGCCATTTGTCGACCCTAGTGAGGAAAACGAGTCTCTTGAGAGACTGCTTTCGTTTAGGGACGTTACATCATACTTTTCCTCGAGGTCTTCTTGGGGAAATACCATATGATGTACCCCAATTTTGAGGTGCTGATGACCTTTTTGTCAGCGGATCTTTCGGAGAAAAACTGTTGTACTGCCGAATCCCTGATTAAGAGGATTTCTCTGGGGATTTTCCTTTATCCGGGAAAGCAAAGATATCATCTTCAATGGCGAAGAGTGATGTTTTTCGGAAGCTCTCTGACTCTTCAGAGGTTCAAGTTATCAAAGTGGTCAAAGAACCACCTTCAATCCAGAAATAAACTGGAGGAGAGATCGCTTAGATGATTCATTTCCTGACGAGGAAAGAACTGACGACTCGATTGAGAGGACTCTTATCACTAGGGAACAAGACCGACTAGAGTGATAGTGATGCAATATGAATATGAATGTAAATCAATAATGCATGATGTATGTATGTGTATGCCGACAAAGCTGACGCGACATACAGACTAGTAGATGAACACGACTGGATACTCGGCCACAGTGGGGGATGAAAAGTATCACTGGTTCACGATACCAATTCTGCCTTGCTTAGGAGAGATAGTCCCTGTCAGGAGCTATGTTGGTCAGGCTTAGGAGATAAGAACTCTGCCGGGGGTATCAGATGGGAAAGTCGCATCTGATACAGTTGATCCTTCATTCAGGCGCACTGGCTTAGAAGGAGTACTTTGATTCTGTACTTTGAAGCTCGATTACTTTTGGTGAAGCGATCGATGTTCTTTCGATGTTCAACTGTCAAAAGAAATTGCCATCTTTATTTTAAAAGCAGAAAAACTTTGACAAGTAAATTCATTTTTGTTTCGTTTCAAGAATCGTTATTCATGTTAAAATGTCGTTCTGTAAAGATAAAACAAATAAGAGTTGCAAACAAAAGCACAAGGGCTCAAATTTTATTGATAGGATGGAAATCAGCCAAACGCGTGATTCCATAGAGTATTTACAAAGTTATAAAATGGTAATTTAAGGGAAAAGGGATACATTGAAACATAACGACCACTATCCTTCTACCAACTTTGAATTCTGAACATCCTGAGCTTCTGTCAAAGATGACCTTGACTGGCGTTTTCCTGACCGATGGCATTACAGCTCCTGAGGGATTTGTCCCTTTATTGAACATAGTTACTTACCATGAATCCCTAACTTTTTCCTGGATTGTACTTTGAGATTTCCAATCCATCGGGATGATTTTTTATTGTGTCTCTAAATTTTGCCTGGACAGCCCTTTCGGGTTTTCAATCCACCGAGACGTTTATTTTAATTTAGGCGAAGTATTTCTTAACTACGTCAACATTCGTGGGGTAGGAAAATTCCTCTCCGTCCATGGTTACGAGTCTCAGGGCAGCGCCTGAGAAAGCTTTCTTGACCACATAGGGGTCGTCATAATTCAGAGTCCATTTGCCCTAGGAATCAGTGAGAAATGATTGTATCTTTTTTAGCACAAGGTCTCCTTTCCTGAAGACGCGAGTTCGAACCTTTTTGTCGAACGCCTTCTTCATCCTTTGCTGATACAACGGACCATGGCATAGTGCAGTGATTCGCTTTTCTTCGATTAGGTTCAGTTCGTCGTGTCGACTTTGACACCATTCAGCTTCTGTTAGCTTAGCTTCCATCAATACCCAGATTGATGGGATCTCTACTTCGATGGGGAGCACTGCTTCCATGCCATATACTAGAGAGAAATGGGTAGCCCCTGTTGAAGTACAGACAGATGTGCGATAACCGTGAAGAGCAAAGGGTAGCATTTCGTGCCAATCTTTGTAGGTTACGACCATCTTTTGAACGATCCTTTTGATGTTCTTGTTAGCCGCTTCTACCGCGCCGTTCATCTTGGGTCGGTAGGGAGATGAGTTATGGTGTTCGATCTTGACCTCTGTGCATAACTCTTTCATCATCTTGTTGTTCAAGCTAGATCCATTATCCGTAATGATCTGGCTTGGAACACCATAACGGCATATGATATTGTTTTTGATAAATCGGGCTACCACTTGTCAGGTTACATTGGCGTATGACGCTGCTTCGACCCATTTGGTGAAATAGTTAATGGCTTCTAGGATGAACCGATGTTCGTTCGAAGCTTTGGGTTCAATCATGCCAATCATGTCGATTCCCCAAATGGAAAAAGGCCATGGGGAAGAAAGAACTTTGAGATGTGTAGGCGGTACATGGATTTTGTCTAAGTATATCTGACACTTGTGACATCTCCTCATGTACTTGTAGCAATCAGATTCCATTGTCAACTAATAGTACCCTGGTCTTAGAATTTTTCTCGCCATTGTATGTCCGTTGGCATGAGTGCCAAAGGACCCTTCGTGAATTTCTTTTATCAGCATGTCTGCTTCTGGTCTATCGATTCATCGGAGCAAGACCATGTCAAAGTTCCTCTTATAGAGTGTATCACCGCTCAGGAAGAAGCTGTCAGCCAACCTTTTAAGAGTTTTTCTGTCTTTCCTGGATGCCCCAGGTGGGTAATCTTGTTTTTGAAGGAAGCATTTGATATCGTGATACCAAGGTTTGTCGTCTATGACTGCTTCAATTGTGAAGATGTAAGCAGGTCGTTCAAGGCGCATTATGTCGATCTTAGGTAGGTCATTCCATTGACCTACACTAATCATGGAAGAGAGAGTGGCTAATGCATCAGCCATGTGATTCTCCTCACGAGGGATATGATGAAACTCGACTCTGTTGAAGAAGGGTAACAACCTTCTTGCATAATGTTTGTAAGGAATCAGTCCTGATTGGTATGTGTTCCAATCTCCTTTGATCTGATTGATAACCAAAGCTGAGTCGCCATATACATCCAAGTTCTTAATCCTTAAGTCGATCGCTTCTTCGAGACCCATAATACAAGCTTCGTATTCGGCCTCGTTGTTTGTGCACTTGAATGTGAGTCTGGCGGTGAAAGGAATGTGGGTACCCTTAGGTGTTATGATGATTGCCCCAATTCCGTTTCCGTAATGATTGACAGCTCCGTAAAAAATAAGTCCCCATTAGGAATCTAGTTCTGGCCCTTCACTGGGTAGCGGTTCATCGCAGTCTTTCATTTTTAGATACATGACATCTTCGTCTAGGAAGCCAAATCCGACTGATTCCTGATCATCAATCGGTTGATGAGCCAAATGATCGGCTAAAACACTTCCTTTAACGGCTTTCTGAGCGTGGTACTCTATGTCATATTCTGATAACAACATCTGCCAACGGGCAATCCTTCCCGTGAGAGCAGGATTTTCAAAGACATGCTTGATTGGATCCATTTCAGAGATTAACCAAGTGGTGTGACGAATCATGTACTGGCGAAGACGTTTGGCTGCCCAAGCCAGAGCACAGCAAGTTTTCTCGAGCATAATGTACCGAGTCTCGCAGTCGGTGAATTTCTTGCTCAAATAGTAGATGGCAGAATCTTTTCTTTTTGTTTCATCTTGTTGGCCAAGTACACAACCCATTGAGTCTTCCAAGACTGTTAAATATATGATTAGTGGTCTTCCTTCCACTGGAGGTGATAGAATCGGTGGGTTCAACAGATATTCCTTAATACTGTCAAAGGCAGTTTGGCAGTCGTCTGTCCAAACGCAGTCCTGATTCTTTTTGAGTAATTTGAAAATTGGCGCACATGTCGCGGTCATGAGGAATATGAATCTGGAAATATAGTTCAAACGTCCCAGGAATCCCCTGACTTGTTTTTCAGTTTTCAGAGAAGGCATTTCTTGAATGGCCTTGACCTTGTTAGGATCAACCTCAATTCCTTTCTAGCTGACGATGAATCCTAAGAGTTTCCCTGAATGGACACCAAAGGTGTACTTATTGGGATTCAAGTGGAGTTTGTACTTTCGCAAACGCTCGAATAGTTTTGACAGGTGTGTCACATGCTCCTCCTCTGTTTTAGATTTTGCAATCATATCATCGACATACACTTCGATTTCTTCATGTATCATGTCATGAAACAGAGTAGTCATGGCCCTCTGATAGGTTGCCCCAGCATTCTTCAAACCGAACGGCATTACCTTGTAACAGAAGGTACCCCAGGGGGTAATGAACAAAGTTTTCTACATGTCTTTCGGCGCCATTTTGATTTGGTTATAGCCTGAGAATCCATCCATGAAGGAGAAAACTTTGAACTTTGTTGTACTGTCTACCAGCATGTCAATGTGTGGTAAGGGAAAGTCGTCCTTTTGACTAGCCTTGTTTAGATCTCTATAATCCACACACATTCTGACCTTTCCGTCCTTTTTTGGAACTGATACGATGTTGGCTAACCATTGAGGATATTCTGACGTAGCGAGGAAACCCGCGTCAATCTGTTTCTGTACCTCCTCTTTGATTTTGACAGCCAAGTCTGGATGAGTCCGTCTCAACCTTTGTTTTACCGCGGACATTCTGATCTCAACGGTAGATGATGTTCCACGATGCTGGTATCCAACCCTGGCATATCCTGATAGGACCATGCGAACACATCGGGAAACTCTTTGAGAAGTTTCGTCAAACTTTCTTTGATAGTTGGACTGAGCAGTGTCCCAATCTTGACTTCTTTTCTCTCTTCTTTCGATCCTAAGTTGACTGTTTCCAGCAACTCTTTGTGAGGCTCAATGGACCTTTCCTCTTGTCTGAGTAATCGGGAGATCTCCTCTGGAATTTCTTTGTCATCTTCTTCTTCAGCCTCAAATACCGGGAATTCAAAGTTGGGAGAAGGCATTGGATCATATGTTTCAACGGGGTTTAAAACAAGTAATCTGCATGACGTGATGATTTGTGTTTAGAAGAGATAGAGAGAATGCAAGAGTGTGTGCAGTGTATTTTTCTTTGAAAACTGCTTGTTTTTATTATTGAGTTGTTTTTTAGGATTACCATTTTCTGAAAAAAGCAAAAAGAGAAAACAACAATTAATGCGGAAATTACAGAACGGCGTTATTTTATTAATGAACAATTCGATTCTTGAAACTACAGCCCTAAAAAACAAA
Source organism: Lathyrus tuberosus (assembly GCA_022829125.1). Taxonomy (NCBI): domain Eukaryota; kingdom Viridiplantae; phylum Streptophyta; class Magnoliopsida; order Fabales; family Fabaceae; genus Lathyrus; species Lathyrus tuberosus. The sequence goes on from JALAZF010000054.1 coordinate 15,621,626, forward strand.
ACTCTGTCGCTTTGGGAAAAACGAAGAGGGATATTTACAGAAAGTGAGCCCTATCAAAACATTTGTTTCACCTGGGCAAGGTGAAAGGTTAAAGACGACAATTACTTTGACTTATGAACAATCTTCGGAACATCGACAACAACCCATTGGCGGCGAACTCCTCGGTGAATCACAAAGTCTGGTACCTTCTTTGATTTATCTTCAGAAATGACGCTGATTTCTGGTGGAGCTGGATCATTGGAATCTGTCTCCCAGGCAGAGTTATCGTAGGAGGATTCCTCAGTTGTATTTTGCATAGTATTTGTACTATTAACTATATCTCCCCATCCAGTTAGCTGGATGTCTTTGAGCCTGATACGAGAGCTTTCAGGAGCGGTGTACTTGACCTTGAAGTCGTATTTTCCACTTGGCTGTCCCACACTTCTTTGGAATTGGAGGAGTCATCCCTCTCGATGACGTTGACCTCGGGAAAAGCATAGTTGATGAATTTTAGTCTGGCAAACGTTGCGAATTCATCGTCGTACTGGGTATTTTCAGGATAACCTAGGTGTTGATCCCATGACATGGTGGGGACGCAGGTATTCTTTTCAATGATGCTTAGCTGACTTTCATTGTTCGGCTGACTTTCTTTCCCCAAGTCTCCAGGATATGGCTGCCAGATAGGCAAGCCATCCATTAGGCCGTAATAGTCGTGGTCAAAGTTGTCTTTCATTAGAGTGTCCTCCTCTAATGAGTTTGGTAGAGCACGACATCCTTCAGGATCACAATCTCCGTATATCATTTCGACATCTGACCTGGGTATAAATCTCGGACTCTGTGTGGGATAGCAAAAGGGAGTCTGTGTTTCGCCCTGAGACGTATAACCGTCCTCATTGAGATAGGACTTCCATTCTTCCTCTGTATCGGAGGAATCATCTTTATTGATGGTATGCACGTCTTGAGTCACTGGTTGAAGGAAGCCTCCACTGTGAAAGAAGTTCTGAATGGGATGAAAACTTTCATCGTTAGCAGCTGTCTGGGTGCAGGTTGCAGAAAAACTAAGACCCTTCTTTGTTTTGTTATCAGTGGGAATGACAAGCTGTCCCCATCCCTTTTCATTGTTATTTTCGATCACTTCGAGAGCATCTCTGTATGAGGAAATCGAGGTTTCTTTCTCTGACTGATTCTCATTGCTCACTGAAAGTGCTTGGAACTGAGTTCCAACAACCTCCTCGGGTTCTACACAAGTAGATAATGACAAGTTGCTCGCGAGCAAGGCTTGTTCTCCACAAACCGTGACAAGTTGGCCGTTCTGGACGAACTTTAGCTTTTGGTGGAGGGTCTAAGTGACCGCCCCAGCCTGATGTATCCAAGGTCTTCCTAATAAACAACTGAATGTTGCCCGGATGTCCATGACCTAGAAAGTGACTTGGAAAGTGTGAGGACCAATAGTTATGGGAAGGTCGACTTCATCGATAACCGTTTTTCTGGATCCGTCAAATTCTTTGACGATGGCCTCGCTGGTTCTCATCGGAGGTCCTTTGAATGATAATTGCATCAAAGTGGACTTCGGCATAACATTCAGGGCTGACCCTGTGTCTACCAGTACGTTGGCTAAAGCATCGTCTTGGCAGTTGACTGTAATGTTGAGCACCATGTTATGATGACGACCTTCTTCAGCTAATTCCTCATCACTAAATCCCAAGTTATTGCAGGAAGTGATGTTAGAGACAATGCTATCGAACTGTCTGATTGTTACATCCTGTTCTACAAAGGCTTGCTCCAAGACTTTCTGTAGAGCCTCCCTGTGCGCTTCTGAACTAAGTAACTGTGATAATACCGAGATCTTTGAAGGAGTTTGTAACAGCTGATCAACAATGTTGTATTCACACCTTTGGATGAGCTTTAGCATCTCATCATTGTTTTTTGAAAGGTCGGGATTACTGGATTGACCGAATGGTGGATTGGGAACTTCTGTCTGAGGTTCCTTTTCTTTGCTGGGTTCTCCAACTCCTCTGTTGAAGATTCTACCACTTCGTGTTACTCGACTGATGTCTGCAATATTCACGAAGGAGGGTAACAGAATTTCCTTTCCATTCTCAATTGTTGTTGCACCGTATTTGTAAGGGATAGCCTTAGTTGATTCATACGGTAGCGGTCTCGGTAGATAGATAACTATGGGAGCATTCTAATTTTTCTGACCATCGTAAGTAATTTCGATCCGTTCCCGGTTGGGAACTTTCAATTCATTAAGTAGAGGGATAATGGTACAAACATCCCTAGCCTTCTGGTGATCAGAGATTATGACAATGTCCTCGATTTGATCAGCGAAGTAGTTGACTGATCCAGAACTTGACCATGGTTGAATCTCTTTGTAGTCCAACTGACTTTGAAGGGCTGCTCGCACGAGGTAGCATCCTTGATTATACACTGAGCAAACTCCACACCGCTCATAGTTGTGTAGTGGCACCTGGCCACGTCTGCTTTGAATACAGTGTAGCGTTACTAGATCTGTTTCCATCGACCGAACATCCTGACTTTGATATCTAGTAGGATTCCCGTTAGTGATACTAATTTGCTGGGTGTCTTCATCCATATAGATTGGAAGCCACCAGTGGTTCAACAAGTGCTGAAGTGTTTCCTGGACAAGGGCACAACCCTGATCATCTTCGCAACCCGCTTTACAGCCCTGATAATCATGTGATACTAGGAACCCGAGCCGGACCTGTTTAGCATGTAAATCCACCAGGCTGGTATTCATCAAGCGAATATCGAAGATTTGAATCATGTTGGAATTCGTATAAACCATGTTAACTCCACGAACTCGGTGCTCTTGGATCCATCCGAGATCCATCTGTTCCTGTAGAGATGATTGTACCACATAACATCCTCGATTGCTTTTAGAGCAGATATCACACTGGGGATAATTATGAGTGGCACATGGCCATATCCACTCTATCTACAATGCATCTTGATCAAGTTGGCCCTCAATAAGAGTACATCGTGAATTTGATAGGTGTTGTTAGACTCTTCCTCTATCAAATTAACTACAGCTTTCTCGTGTTGAGGCAACGGGTTTGTGAGAACATTAGGATTCATATCCTTGAAAGATAAGACCCCACTCCTAACAAGATTGTGCACATCAGACTTGAAACTGAGACAGTTTTCTATGTTATGCCCTGGTCCTCCTTGATAGTAAGGGCAAGTCTAATCCACCTTAAACCAAAAAGGAGGATTTTCCGGTACTGTAAGAGGAGACTTAGTCTGGACAAGCCCCTTGGCTAATAGTAATGGAAATAGTTCTGCGTACGATACGGGTATAGGATCAAATCCTGGTGGCCGTGTTGTACGGTTGTTGTTGTATTGAGGATGAGCCTGCTGAAGAGGGTGTTGTGTCCTTTGCTGAAATTGCTGCGAATGTGGTTGGCTTTGAGCAACCTAAGGTTGATACGTAGAAATAGGCGCAGGGCTGATAGCAGGAGTTACAGCTGCTACTGGTTGGTACCGTCACCTTTGCTTTCCAAGGGAGATATTCCTAATATCTTGCTCTTTTTTCTTAGGGAGAGCCCTACCGTATTTTTTAGTACCGCTTGTCGACCCAGTGTCTTTGACTAGACGTCCTTCTCGAACGGCTTCCTCGAGACGCACTCCCATACCGACCATTTCAGTGAAGTCGCTGGGCGCACTGGCAACCATTCTGTCGTAGTAAAATGAGCTCAAGGTCTTTAAGAAAATCTTTGTCATCTCTTTTTCCTCAAGAGGTGGACAAATTTGAGCGGCAATTTCACGCCATCTCTGAGCGTATTCCTTAAAGGTTTCCTTGTCCTTTTGCGACGTTGATCTGAGTTGATCTCTGTCTGGTGCCATGTCCAAATTGTATTTATATTGTGGGACGAAGGCAGTGCCAAGATCTCTGAAAGTGCTAATCGTAGCGCGGTTTAAACCCATGTACCATTTTAATGCGGCACCGGTTAAACTATCCTGAAAGTAGTGAATCAGTAGATCCCGGTTCTCTGTCTGAGCTGACATTCGTCGAGTGTACATCACCAAATGGCTTTGAGGGCAAGAGTTACCCTTGTATTTTTCAAAATCGGGTACTTGGAACTTGTGCAGGACTTTCACATTAGGGACCAACCAAAGGTCCGCGGCATCCTTTCCAAATAGATCCTGACCGCGAAGGGCCTGCAGTTCTTTCTGCATTTCCAGGATTTGCTCCTGGAATTCATCCATTCTATTGAACATACTTTCCTTTCTACCAGAAGGTATCTGTGAAATCTATCCTTCCGGGACAGTGTGCACCACAGGGGGTGGTATCGTTACTACGGCAGTGAATCTTGGCGTTTCCCCAAGTTTGTAACCTTCAGTAGTCCTCAATATGCCTCTGTCATCCTCGCTTTCCCGAAGTTTGTAACCTTCAGGCCCAGCGGCTTCTGCTATGATTCCCTGATCTTCAGTGATCGGCGGAACATATCCTTCCGGGATATAGTTAACAGGCATTCCCCAGGGACGATCTTTCGGCATTTGATACCTAGGATCATACTTCTCCACTATGGGCATTGAGGTGATCTCTGAAATCACAGTTCTTTGTAGCCGAGCTTCTGCCATGGCTTGCATGTCATTACGAAGCTTTCTCATATCCTTTCTCAGAGCGTCAATCTCTTCTTTCAACTCTCTGTTCTCTTCCTCGAGATCATCCATCTTTCTCTGACGATTGGCCCGAGTATTGTACGAATGAGACAGTTTGACTCTAGAACCGAGACACAAACGTGAGATTCGTAGGTAAGAAGAATACTTGACGTGAGAATGATGAATGCAATGATTATATTAATTATTTTTTTGGTTTAATCAAAATAAACTTCGACAATTAGATTGCAAATATCAAACAGTGGGGACACCCTCGTTTTATTGAATTAAAAGGATTGCGGAAATGGAAATACAGTAAATTACAAGGTGCGGAAACAGAAACCTAAGCTAATGGGTCCTGAGTCCTCTCTGAGGAGAACTCGGGTGCTGATTCTGGTACTTTCCTTTTCTTGGACCAGGGCTCTTGGGCCGTTGTCGGGTTGTCATTCCTTTGCCAAGTGAAAGGAGCGAGCAAATTCCTTTCGTCATCCTAATTTTCTACAGCATGTTGCTCCAAAATCTCAATTAGAGCATCCTTATCTTTCAGCAGTTGCTGTATTTTGGTACACTCCACATTGAGAATGCGGTATTTGTTCTTCCAAGACCTCCTCTCCTGTTGAACTTTGTTGAGAGTAACCTGAAGTTTTTCCGTTTCAGTCATGAAGTACATGACAGATTCCCTTGGCGGAAGAACTCCGTGACGAGGATAAGGCATCTTTAGCTTGAGAGCTCTAGTTTGTACCCAGTGGAGATAAGGCTCCACCGAGACACAGTCCGATTTTCCTAGAGACTCCCGTCCTTTCTTATGAACATGTTTCCAATCATGCACTATTTCCATCTTTAGTGCCCTGTCATTTTCTCCTTCCTTGAAGAAAAGACATTCCAGATGAGCATTACGCGGGACATGCCTCATCGGGTATCCAAATTGACGATGAACTAAAACTGGATGGTAATTGATTCCTCCCTTAGTTCCTATGAGGGGTACGCTGGGGAAGTTTCCACAACGGTCAATGATCTTGATCTCGTCATAGATTCGATTGTACCAATCGATATCAGAGTTGGTAAGAGACATGATTTTCTCCGACCAACGTAAGGCACTCTTATGATCCCAAAAAGCGGTAGACTTAGGCAAATGGGAGATAAACCATTTATATAGCAGGGGTACACAACACGTGATCATTCCTCCGCTGTATAAATTCCTTAAGTGTACAGAATGATACGTATTTGCGAGCAAGGTTGGTACAGCGTTTCTAATGAGAAAAACCTTAATGGCGTTGATATCGACGAAGTTATCAATGTTGGGAAACAAAAATAACCCGTAGGTGAGCAAAACAAAGATGCTTTCAAAAGTAGTTACATTCCCTATACTAGCAAAGTATAGAGCCTTCTTTACCAGAAACTTGGCTGGTAAACCTGGGATTCCTTCCTTGGTGGTCATGTGAGTCCTGACTTCTGACTCATCCAAATAGATTGCTCTTGCAATGATCTGATCCTTTGGAATTTCTTCCAGTCCAGAAAAGGGAGCTTGATCAGTAATGGGTTGATCAATCAGATGAGAATACTCCTCCAGCGTTGGTGCGAGCTGGTAATCCGGGAATGTGACACAGTGATAGACCGGATCGTAAAACTGAACGAGTGCCTCCAGGATTCCTTCAATTACATGGACCCTTAACAGAGGTAGCAGACCTCCGTACTTGGCTCTGAAAGCGTCAGGGTTAGCGATCATCCTTGCTAATCCTCTCAAATCCTCTAGTTTTGGAACCTTGAAGGTATACTTGTGAGTTTTTCTTCTACCGAAATCCATTAGCGCAATCCTTTTCTCTCTGACATTTGCAATCATTGTTTTTGTTTAATTTGAAAAAGAGAGACTAGAAGAGAAAATTTTTCTTTGTTTAATGTTTTTTAAATGAATGTATGAATGCAGCACACAAAAACATAGAAAAAATATGGGGTCAAAGGGTCGGTGTCATGAAGTCAAGGCTCTAGCTCCCCCCCCCCCCCCCAAAGGTTTATACTAGTGATTTTTGTACCTGTCTCTCAAAATCATTGATTCTTGTCGAGATAACATCAGCGGGCCGAGAACCGTGCTAGGTGATGTATTTCGAAGAATCTCATAAGAGGGTAGTATCGTGTGACAACTATTTCCGATAGCTTCCGCACTACTGAAAGAGGTTTTTCCTAGGTGTATACTCAATCTCTCCACATGCGGCATCACATGCATTCCCATTAGCAGAAAAATAAACACAAATATCAATTAGGAAAAGCAGTATATATATTTGTCCTAATGTCCTAGACCATTTAAGAGCTATGAATCCTATGATCCTAACAGAAAATGGCTCCCCGACGAAGTCGCCATTCTGTGGTACCTTCCCAACTTAAAGGTTTTTGACCTAAGATCCTAGTGAGGGCCGATCCTAGCAATAATGACATTCCCCGATGGAACTGTCATTCGATGATACCTTGTGAACCCAAGGACTCGTCCTAAGAAAAGGTTTCAACCAGAGAGATAAGAGAGACAAGATTCCTTTGTTTGGCCCCACGGTGGGCGCCATTTTTCCTGTGAAATTGTCTAAACTTAAGGTTTCCTTCTAAGAGACGGGAGAAGAACAAGTCTTTCCCACTGTGGTCGCCATTTTTCTGTGGAAAATGGGGACGACGATAACTAGATCTTACTTTGACTCCCACTGTGGTCGCCATTTTTCTGTAGCGCGGTTTTTGTGGTTTCGAATCACTATCGCTTTGGTACTACAGTTCGATTCATTTTTTATCCTATTGAAGCTAATGAAGGAAGGGAAATAGATGTCTCCAACTAACCCTGCTTGCAAACTGAGGTTAAACAGTTAAAACTGTTGGTTTACAGATGCGGCTTTAGTTCGTGGGTCTCTCTCTGCTTATTTTGTTCAGAACGAAATACCGGGGCTGTTCATGGGGAATTTGTTGGGAGACTACGCTAGATTGGCTGGAGGTAGGGGACTTTGGGATTTTTTTTATTAATGTGCTCGCTAACATTCTTTGCCAATCTTATGCCTACGTATTCCCGGGATAGGGAAATCAGAGCGATCATAGTTCCTCCTATTCTATGGGAGGAAATGGTGTTTTGGTGTCTTGTTCAAAGCCCAAGACATGAAGCTAAAGGTGGTTTGTATCTTGTTCAAAGCCCAAGATGTGAAGCTGAAGGGTCTATTTGTATCTTGTTCGAAGCCCAAGATGTGAAGCTAAAGGTGGTTGACTTTAGAGAGAATTTGTCATCTCTAAAGGGGTCTATTTGGCACGACTGTTGGGTGACCGATTATAAAGGAGAATTACTTTAACTGGGATATGTGAATCCAGCAATGCCATAATTTCCTTTATAGGGGATTTTTAACCTAAAGGGCAAGACTTTAACTCAGTTTAGAGTAATGTCATCTTTCCTTAGGAATTTCTCATGCTAAAAGAGGGACAGTGGCATGGATGTAAATAATCCAGAGGCTTGCCGCTTATAGCAATTAGATGAGGGGAAAAGGAGTTGTTGATGTTTGTATACTATGAATGAGGCACAGATTTTCATGCGAAAAGGTTGATTGACTCAACCGGGGTTTCCTTATACAAAGCCTAAGAGGAGGTTATTGACCCAACAAGAGGGTGCTTTTATGTGTCTCGTACGAAGCCTGAGAGAGAGGCTAAAAGGGTTGACTCAACAAGAGAGTGCTTTTATACTCAACAAGAGAGTGATTTTTATCTCGTACGAAGCCCGAGATGGAGGCTAAAAGGGGGTTGAATCAACAATAGAGCCTTTTATACTCAACAAGAGAGTGATTTGGTATCTCGTACGAAGCCCGAGATGGAGGCTAAAAATGTTTGACTCAACAAGAGAGTCTTTTGTATCTCGTACAAAGCCCGAGATGAAGGCTGCAAAGGTTAACTCTGCTGGGGAGAATCATTGTGCAAAGCCCAAGAGGAGGCTAGGGTTACTGTTTCAGTTGAGTGACAGGTCCAGTATGTTGGTTAAAAGAGAAAATCAGTTCTTATATGGGTAATGTTGTACTCATGGATTTGATCTGAGGATCGGGATTATTTCCTATTCTTTAAGGAAACGGGGAATCCGAAGGGTATTGAGACTGCCCAAGTCTACGGGTGTTTTTTCCTATTTTCGAAAGGAACTTGAGAATGTCTTCGAGACTCAAGGAGATTAGACTGTCCAAGTCTAGAGTTTTATCTTTTGTACTATGCTTAAGAGAGATCCAGAGACAGTATACTCGTGGTAGGAAGATCTAGACTCTTTGAAAGACTGTTCTATTAAGATGACTAATTTCTGTTCCAATACCTTTAAGAGGTCGTCGGGACAATTTGTACGAAGCCCAAGAGGAGGCGAGAAAAACTTTTAAGAAGCCGAAGGGACAATTTGTACGAAGCCCAAGAGGAGGCTATCTTCCCGGAGGAAGAATCATTATACGAAGCCTAGGAGGAGGCTGTGAAAACTTCTAAGAAGCCGACGGGTCCTTGTACAACGCCCAAGAGGAGGCGGGGATGCTTTTAGGAAGCCTGTGGGTCCTTGCACTAAGCCCAAGAGGAGGCTGATGAACAGTTCCAGAAGGGGTTTCACTTCGAACTTTGGCCTTCTGTATATGAACTATTCAAGGGGGAGATTTCTTAGATCTAGTTATCTAAAATTGTTGTAAAAGAAAATTCTCACGATTTAGGTTATGTTTGAAATATCCGGGAGAATGTCGGATGTAAGGAGACGAGGTTTTGTCTAGTTCTAGACGTAGTTGTCGAGGAAACTCTAAATATCTATACTAGTATTACACAGTCGATATGAGTTTATGAAAGAAGACTTACAGTAAAACAGCCCCACAATACAGTTATATACATATGAAAGCGGGTAAACACTTACTCGGTTGTAGAGCTTCCATGTTGTTTGGTTAGTTGTTCAACAAAGAAATTGAAAATAACAGTATGTTACAAAATCAAAGGAGAAAGTACTTTTGAAAGGAAATTTGGGGCTTACAGCTCAAGGAGAGGCCCAGGGTTTTATCAGTGATCGCACTATCGTTTTGTACAGGGACTTATACAAGTGACTGAAGCCCAAGAAAGGTTTTCTGTACAAGGGGAAGGGTCTTACACACTCTCAAGAGGCCCAAAATGATTGAAAGTGAACAAAGATGGGTCTTATAGCTCAAGGAGAAGCCCATGGTTTATTTTGAAAACGGCGACGATCGCGCCGAGGTTTTAAAAACATTGTGGGTCTTATACAATGACCGAGGCCCAAAATTTTTTGGTTTCCAAAGGGGATTGGGTCTTACAGCTCGAGGAGAGGCCTAGATGGTTTGTTTTAAACGGGCGATGATCGCGCCGAACTTTTGAAATACAACGGGACTTATACAACATTTGAGGCCCAAAATAGGTTTGTATTTACAAAGGATTGGGTCTTACACTCTATTAGAGGCCCAAAAGTTTGAAAATGTTTTGTGAGGGTGAAAATCAAAGAAACCCTAATTTTTGTTTTTCTTTAAAAGTAAATATTTAAAGAAAATCTAATAAAAATACCAAATAAGTTTGAATACACCATTTATGATTTTTTTTAAGGTTTGAAAAATGAGGGATTAATCACAAGATGAATTAAAACTCATTTGGTTTTGATTTTCCAAGTAAATATTCACTTTTAAATGTTTAAAAATAATAAAAAGGGAATTTATTCACAAAAATACTAATTATATTAAATAAATAATATAAATCTAATTTTTTTGTGGAATAAAATATTTTAACATTTTTGTGATTTTTTGCAAAAAGAACCAATAAAAAATAATTAAAATTGAAGGAGTTATTAATTTTCCAATTAATTAACAAAACATGAAAATATTGGAAAAAATAGCAAAATTTGAGAAAACACAAAATGCTCTGGGTGGGGTTTGAACCCACGACCTCAAGGTTATAGGGCGCGCGCCTTACCACTGGGGTGGTGATACATCCGTTGATTGAAACAAACCAACAAATACATAAGGCTTGCCTCGTGTCCTAGGCCTGGCCAAGGCAAGTTTTGGCTTAGAAACGTGAAGGCCATAACTTTCTCATTTCTCCATGGATTGAGACAAAATTTAGGTCTATCCTGCCTAGAATTTCACAAGGAATCCAATGGTGGTGGTGTTTTTTTTAGATCATGTCCCTATTTTAAAACCCGATAGTGGTTTTGAAATAGGCCTCTAATTGCATTTTCTGTGCTATCTCATGATACAGGCAAGGATTGCATGAAAATTTGGTGCAAACACAACACATATAACATGTACAAGATGTGCATGATCAGTGGACTTCAAAGCAATGCATATTTTGGAAAGTTCAAGTCATGATGCTTACCTCTTTTTGAGCTTTTGGAGTTTTTTGTGCAATCTGCCAAGTTTCTTGTTCCAAAAATGGTTTAATGCTTAGGACACTCTCAAATGACCCCTTAGAAGCTTTTAGGATGATTGGAATCAGCTGGAACCTGCAAAAACAAAAACTGGCCCTTTCTTGCAAAAGGGGTTAAAATGGCCAAAATAGCAACTCTCTCAAATGGTGTTCCAGATGGGGGGAACCATTTGGGACAGTTCAAGGATGATATTTGGAGTGTGTTTGAGGCTTTATCTGGTTTGGAAAGTGACTGAATCAAGACATGGATTGAAAAATGAAAAAAAAAAGCCTATTTTGAGGTTTTGAGAGGTGACTTTGAGATTTAAGGATTACAGGTCACTTGTGTGAGTTTGGACAGCTTATATATGACATATTGGATGTGTTTGGATCATGAGCTGTGATGGAAATGCTCTCTAACTCAAAAACTCAGAGTTACCTTGCTAAAGAAGGTATTTTTGCCTAAAGAAAGTGATTTTCAGGAAAGCATCTGTTTAATGGCTTTGGTGTACTCAAACTGAGCACAAATGAGCTCTATTTATAGTAGAGCAAGTTTGTTTTGGGATCAATAGTGAATGGCAACTGCAGCAGAGGTTTGGCCAATGTTGATCAATAGGAATCCAAGTATCCTCTAGCCATTGACTAGAGGTTAGAGCACAGAGTTGTGGTTCCCTAGTTGTTGGATCATCCTTGACTGAATTCAGTTGTAAATGTGTCAGTCCATGCCACCTTGGTGCATCCATTAAATGCTCCAATCCAGAATTGGAGTCTTGTCCCTCTTTTAGGGATTCCTAGGTTTGGCATGCTACTTCTTGTTCCAAAGACTTTGGAGGCTTGGATCAGTGTTTGTTCCCTTTAGTTTTGATCCTCAGATGTGTCCAAAGTGATGACAAGGCTTGGAATTATCTGACTTTTCCAAATCGAGCAAAAGTGCAAAATTCTGCCTAGCCTTGGCAGTTTTCAGCAAGGCATATTGCCATTATCACATCTCATGGCTCAAGTGGAATTTGATGGAGTTCTTGGCCATTTTGGAAAGCCCTCATATGATACAATAACTGTTTGATCATAATTGGTTTTAATACTTTTTGGATCCAAGTGAAAAATGCCCCTAGATTTGGAAAAAAGTGAAGGCAAATTCTGAGTTAGTGAAAATTTCACTAAGTGTTGGAAAAAAGTGACATTTTCACTTTTCTTGATTTAGATCATTCCATAATTTAAAATCCATGGGGAATTGGAATAAGTGGTAGTTGAAGCTTTTGTAGAGGGTAATGAGAGCTACAAATCCAGCTTTGGATGGGGAAAATGGCTTTGTGGTTTAGGAGTTATGATCCTCCAAAGTTGGTACCCTAGCCACTTTGTTCCATAACTTAGAAAAATTTCTAAGTTTTTTATGGTTACCCCTTTTACAAGTTATCCCACTTTTCTTGATTTTTCTTGATGAATGATGATTCCAATCATACATTAACATCATTTTGGGGTCAAAGAACCATAATTGTGAAAAATCTCAAAAAGTCAAAGTTTGACTTTTGTGCACAGTTGACTTTTTGTCAGATGAATTCCAAACTGTGCGATCCTCTATGAAATCAAGTCCTTGACCTAAATCAAACTTGATGGATTGATTTCATATATTTTATAGGGTGTATTGAATCATGTCTTAGGGTTTGGGAGCATGTCTTGGTCAAAAGTCAAAGATACAGTTGACTTTTTCCGCGAAACCCTAACTATGGTTCTGATGAAATTGAAACTTGTTGCTCAAGCTTCTTGGATCAATCCATTGTTACAAATGGACCAATGTGGTGTGTTAGGGACCCTCAAATCATCTCTTGAGGTCTTGGATCATGATTTGTCCCAAAAGTCAACTTAGGGGTGAATTAGGTAAAGAAACCCTAATTCTTGATTTTTTTGATGAATGCATCCCCTGAGGCTAAATTGACTTGATGATTGGGTTCATGAGATCCCTTGGAGCATCATAGATTATTCTTTGAAGCATTGGCTCATGCCCAGAGGAAAATTTCCATTTGGAGGCTCTGGTCGACCAAACCCTAATTTGGTGACACTGGCGATCTTAAGGCTTGATCACCTAGAAGGGAGAAGCCTTGTGCTTAATCCTTGAAGTGGGAGTCCTCTTGATCCTTTGTGGATGTTTGAGAGGCTAGACAAGTTGAAGATCATGTCATTTCTTGATTGATCCTTTGTCTAAGAGCTCTGAGAGGGCTTGAAACCCTAAGTCTGATTGTAGTGGATGCTCACCCATCTTTGGGGAGAATAATGGTTCATCCATATTGTGATGGTGATTTGCACAATGATGGGAAATCTTAGTGGTCAAAATTTAGGGTATGACAGTGCCTACGTATCTGACATTCGAACGAATGCAGAATAAGAGCTTCCGTAGTTCGGGGAACTGAACGGAAAACAAAACAAGAAAGAAACAGGAAAACAAAAGAAGTGGTGTCAAAACCAAGAGCAAGAGTTAAAGAAAAACTCTACTGGGGAAGACCACGCAGTAAGAGCGATTGTACAAGAGACTAGGACAAGAATGGTGTCAAAACCAAGAAGGAAAGAAACTCCGCTGTGGATAACAGAAAGGAATTGGTGTCGAAACCAAGAGAGTAAGAGCAAAGGGTATAGAAAAGAATCCGTTGGGGACTCGGTGTATTAATTGGCCGGCAGTGGTTAACCGAAGAAAGAAAATAAGACCCTGGCCAGGAAAAGAGGCTGGTGTCAATAGATGGACTATGATAAACCAAGAGAGAGAGTGTTGAACCAAGAGAAGGTGTTTGACTCGGAGGGGACATCGGTATGTTAACTGATAAACAGTGGTTAACCGAGGAAACAAGGATTTCAACTCTGTGGGGATAGAGAAGCATTGGTTTTAACAGAGAAAACTGTGATCAACCAGAAGAGCGGGTGTAGGACAGATCGAAGGTCGTAACCCAAAAGGGGTGTTGGTATTGACTGAACAAACAACACTTGACCAAAGAAGAAAGGGTATTGAACCAAAAGAGGTTACTAGCCCAAGGGTGCAAGTATTCGAACCAATAAAGGTTGCCAACTGTGGGTTTCAGTTTTAATAGGAGAACTGTGATTAACCGAGAAAAATGAGTGATTAGCCAAAGGGAGGTGATTAACTCAAAAAAAGGGATTCAATATTTTAACAGACGGACTATGGTTAACTGAAGAAAAAGGGTGATTATCCGAGAGAAGGTGATTAACACGGGGAAACTCAGTATTTTAACAGACAGACTGTGGTTAACTGAGAAAAGAGACAAACATTGGTGTTTTAACTGATAGGCAGTGATTAACCAAACAAAGGGAGAAGAACCAAAAGAAGGTCGCGAACTCCACAGGGGTTTCGGTATTTAACAGGAAAACTGTGTTTAACCAAAGAAAGAGGAAAGAGACTATCCAGGGGAATCAAAAGAACAATGATTGCAAGAAAAGAGTAGGGTAAGAGTTGGGTGCTAACCCAAGAGACAATGATCTTTAACCAAGAGAAATGGTGATTGATCAAAAGAGAGATTGAAAAAGATAAAAGTGATCAGGGATCAACTCAACCGGGGATGGAGGAACACTACTGTTTAAGGACAGAGGTGACTATTCTCAGCGAGAGGGCTAATGCCCTTACCCAAGAAATAGTTAGAATGGGGGTAGGACAACTCCCTCCTCATTCATTCTCTAGCACTCAAAGTATAGTGCGGAAAAGGAAACAGACAGTGTAACATCCCCAATTTGTACAGTGCTCATGCGTGGAGACGGACAGCGTAACAGCCTCAATTTATACAGTGCTCCTGCGTGGAGAGACAGACAGCGTAACAACTTCAATTGTACAGTGCTCCGATGCAAGCCGCGGCGCGAAACTACAACTCCACGGGGAATCGAGAGAGAAAGCTCTAAAGGAGGCCTAAAGAGAGGAAAGGGGAGGATCAACTAATCGAAACATGGTTTCGATCAATTAATCAAGGGGAAAGGACATGCCAACAATTTTCCAAATGGGATAAAAAATCATTATGGAAAAAGGTGTGAATTATTGATTATACAAAATTAAGCTCATCCATGAAGAATGAAACTTAATGCAAAACCAAGGAAGGGGGTACAAAACAGTACCAAATGATCAACAAATATGCAACACAAAGTCATGTTATGTGATCAAAGTGGAATGCAAGAATGATTATATTCACATGATGCTAAAACATGAACAATTTGAATAATTGAAAGTGGGCAACAAAAGTTCATGAATAAGCTTCGAACAGAAGTGGAATGACACTTAAGACATCCACAAAATCAAGCATGATAATCAATGGAAGTTAAAATGAAGAAAGCATGGCAAACAAGCTTGAAAATGCAAGAAAATGGCCATTCTGTACAGTGGTAACCGGTTACTCACCACGCGTTAATCGGTTACTTATTTGAAACTTGCGTATTTTGGTGAAAATTGCACTGAGTAACCGGTTACTCACCATGTGTTAACCGGTTACCACTGTGACAGTGGCAAAAATAACAGAAAAACAGCTTTCCAAAAGTGATTTTCAGCACTTAATCACTTATACCAACCAATACATGCTAGATCAAGAATTTGTGCACGAAAATTATATCATGTAAGTGCAATTAACACACATCACAAGCAATAATCATGTAGATTAAAGATCAAGCAAACGTGTAACAAATCGAACCGAAAACGATTGAAATTACATCGTAAATGCGCGAAAACGATCGGAACAGTTAGTAAAGATAGATCTACCAACCTAAAAGGCGGATATGTGCCTTGGTAATTATTGCAAAGTGTCCTTGATGCAGAAAATTAAAGAAAACCAGAGGAATCTTCAATTCGGTGATGAAACGTGTCGAAATCGAGCAAAATACAATAAAGCTCCAAAATGCTAATTCGAATCGTTGAATGTTGAAGCAAATACTTGAGATAATTCCACAAGCTGAAATAACTCCAAAAATCCAAGTAGAATTGCAAAATTGATGAAGGTTGAGCTCAAGAAATAATCGCTTTTGATGTAAAAGTGATTATCCTTCAAAGTAGAAATGAGCTTTGGTGAGGTTTTGGAAGAGAATTGGGATGAAGATGAAGATGTAGCAGAAAAAAATCAAAGAGAATGTGAGAGAATTGAGAGTGAATTGCGCAAAAATGGTTTAAGCCCTTGAAAATGAGTGAATGTGAGTTTATATAGACTTTAGGTTTGGAATATGAGAGGTTTGGAGCTAGCTTTGGACTTAGCTTTGGGAGGTTTGGAGTTAGGGTTGGAGTTAGTTACACTTGACTCACTGAGCCAAGGTGGTTAACTCGGTTAGTTAGACCCAACTCGGTGCCAATCTCAAGGTGAACTCCAAAATCCAAGGATTCACATTGCTTGGAAAACAAGGAACATGGTGCACTTGAATTAGAAAGAAGCATTGGAATAAATGCACTTGGACTGTCTTGAAATGTCTAGAGATGTCTAGAATATTCCACACACTACTAGAATCAAGTAGAATCAATGACCTAAGAGAGTGCATGGCTGCTGTCCTAAAAATGCAGTAGGAACTACAAATTTGCACTGAGTAACCGGTTACTCACCAGGCGTTAACTGGTTACTTCAGTCAATTTTTGCCCAAATTGCTTAGGAAGTGATACTGGAGTCTCGGTTCCGATTTTCTACCTCTTGATTTGATGAGTGAGCATGGAAACCTTTATTTTAAGCTTGTTTGACGATGAAATAATCTTGAGAGGATGCGATTAATCGGGCTTGGAAAGCCTGAATATCCTGCAACAAGAAACACAGAGAAAAGTGCGAATGCGCATGCTTATGCAAAAGGCAAAAGAGGGAGGTCAAATTTCGGGTTACGACAGCGGGCAAGGCCAAGATGTTCTTGGCGCCCTTTTTCAAATATTTGAATATTTGAATTTTTGTGATTTTACTTAATTGATTCAAAAATTAATTTCTCTATGAGTTTTAATGATTTTGAGTTGAATCTTTTTTTAATAATTCACAAAAATGTTAAAATATTTTATTTTACCAAAAAATCCCAAAAATATTACTTATTTCATATATTTGATATTTTTGCAAAGAATTAATGTTTTATTTGTTTTTAACATTTGAAATATTTTTTCTCCCTTCATTTTCCAAACTTAATTGATTTCCAATTATTTTGTGGGTATAAACATGATTTTATCAAACATTAATCCAATACCATAATTTGTTTTTCCCACATGTTTTAGCATTTTGATCATTTTAATTGAATTTTTATTCAATTAAAATATATTTTGAAAACAAATTAGGGTTTTGATCAATTCAACCCTCACCAAATCTTTTTCAAACACTTTGGGCCTCTTGAGAGAGTGTAAGACCCATCTCATGTAAATAAAAACTCTTTTGGGCCTGTTGCGGTGAGAATTGGATACCATAGTTATTAATGAACTAGGATCACATTTCTTTAAATGTTCACCACCGTCTTTGATTTATCCAAAGGAAAGGTTCAAAAGCGAAAAAACCTAAAGATCTAAGGTTCGGGGGTTGGTTAAGCCTAGGGAAGGTATTAGCATCCTAAACGTTCTTAGTACTCTACGGGAACCTCTCGTTAGTATTTATGTTATCTCTTGCTCACTTGCTAAGGTGCTATGCTAAAGGCTGAAACCCTAGGGGTTAGTATCTAAGTATACTCGATAAGGTATTGCACCTTACGCCTACGTATCATCGGGAGTAGAATCAGAGTATGCGTAGTTCTGAAAAGAGGAACTTCTTGACGGGGTCAAGATTCCAAAGGGGGAGGTAAAGGCTTGGGCAATACCTTACATAGAGTGCGGCGACTCTACAGTTGTAGGTTGGTTTAAGAGGGGTAGGATTGTAAATGTTCGCGGCGGAGCATTTACTTGGAGTGCGGCGACTCCGATCCTAAGGCTAAGATTCTAAGTGTCTACGGCGAGACGTGGAGTACTGCGACTCCGAATCCTAAGGCCAAGGGTTCTAAAGTGTTAGTCATATGACGTGGCAGTCAATATTAGGTGAACCTTCCTTTGGAATGTCGAGGGGGACTAACTTAGATTATTAGTGCGCACTAGCAAAGTGGGCTAACTTTAGTGTATAGTGACCGAAAAGATTGAATGCGATGCCCGAAGGTGATCGACTTACATGGTTAGAAAAGGGGGCTCGACGTTGGATCAAGAGTTTTTTGTATTTTTGAAAGGTTTGAAGCATATAGAACATGCACATGTAAACAAGGTAAGCATATAATGAATGATAACAAGCAGAGACAAGCATACAAACAAACGATTCACTCAAGCACGGGGATCTAACGAGTTGATTTATTCTTAAGGTTTATTGAGAAAAAGTTGACTTTATTAGGATCATGCTTAAAGGTAGTTATTAACTTAAATGGTTAGAATATTTGATTAACAAATTATTTTAGTATTTAATAAAAGAGTTAATTAGTTATTATTGTTCAAAAGAAAAGTACATTTGATAAGAGTTCTTTGTTATCTTTGATAAGAGAAAATTCTAAGATCTATATTAAAAGATTAAATCACATATTAAAATGGTATTAATATTATAAAGAAACTTTAATTTTAATCTTTTAAAAAAAAAGTTAATTGGTTATATAAAAGTGATTATTGATAAAAGGTTTTTTTAATAATTATCTTTGAGAAGAAAAAAAAGGTTTAATTATCATAGCTATAGTTCTTTTTTTTTTATATATAAAAAAGGAGTTTTATTTTAAAATTAGGAAGATCTTAAATTTTATGTTTTAAAAAAAGTTTTTAAATAACGATATTATTAATAAAAGAAAAGGTTTTCATATTAAAAAAAAAGGTTAATTTTGATATCATAACAAAAGAATTAATTACTTTTAAAAGGTTTTACTTGTTAATAGGATTAATAAAACAAAATTAAATTAGAGAAAAAAAAGGTTATTAGTTTAAATGTTAAAAGTTTAAATTTAAAAAAAAAGATGAAAAAAAAAAACGAATGGATCGTATGATGCGGGGAGGTGGGTCTACGATGGAACTTATGGTCTCCACCGTGTGATGTGTGATGGTTATGATCATACGGATAAAAGCGTGAAAGTGCACAGTGGTTGTGGTGTGTGCGCTGTGTGGGATAACTAGCGAAAAAAAAAAAGAAAGCGAGAAAAAGAAATCCAAACGGATCTCTCACTCTCTTTTTTCCTCTCTCGTTCTTTCAGAAAAGGGTTTGAGGAACCCTAAATCGCCGTCGCTACCTCTCGTCTCTCCCAATCTCTCGTCTCTCTCGATCAAACAAAATCAACTAAAATAAACAACCCGATCCCCATGATTCCCAGCCCCATTATTCTCATTACCAATTGATTACAGATTACAATGGAAAGAAAAAAAAAGCGAACGTAATCGACGATTGGGGATGAAGAGGCGCCAGCAAGACTCACGCTCTCTGACAAAAGATGAGTTTCCTCCTTCCTTTCCGCGTGTATGTATGTTGTTGTTCTTTTTCAATGTGTGTGTTCTTCTTTTTCGACCGCCGGTGTGCATACGTTGTTGTTGTTGCGAATTGGTGGCGCTTTCTTGCCGTGAATTTTGATTTGAATGTGAATGGTATTCTGATGTGTGTGGTTCTTAGTTCGTGTGGACTGATGTGTATGTTATCCTCTAAAATTCTGCGAATTTGGTGTATGTTGAGTGGGTAGGTTTAATGGATTTAGGGTGAATTCTCGGTATGTGTTTTTTATGATTTGTGAATGTATTAGTAAGTTATGGTTCGTGCATGAATGAGCTTCTGGAAGTTTTATGGCTTTGATGAATTGTATGGATTTCTTGTTGTATGAGATTGGTGGTTTTTTTTTCCCTGAACGTATGAGTATTCTTGGCTTTTATAGGCCATGTGAAAATCAGAAATTGATTTCGAATTAATGCTCTAAATTGCTGTCAATTCTGGCTTTGGAAAGAAAATAAACTTGTTTCGAACATGTTAAAACCATATTCTACCTTTCCCCTTTTGTCTCAATATGTTTGATTATTGATGATTCATAAATTGAAATCTTTCTTTTTTCACTTGGTTGTGTTTGTTGATTGTTTTGGCAAGAAAACACCGACTGTGATTACGTTTCCGTTTTCGAATTGCCATGTCTGAAATCACTTTAGAGACGTGATATTATTTGAATTAACTTGTTTCATGGCTGTTTTTCATAACAGATTCAATACCTTCCTCCATTTTGAAATTGAATCCTTGTGAAACCGCAATAGAGGGGTGAAGTCAACCACAACGATATCATTTTTCTGAGTTGCAGGATGTTCCTTTATTGCTGCTGTGACAAGAGAACATTGTGCCTCCATCTTGTTAGACTCCAGCATGCTGCAGCTTATGGCACAGATTCCTTATTGGTCTTACATAATTCATGAAAGCTGCTTCAATTTTTATTTCAGCAAGACAAGTGTTGTTGGAGTGGAATATTAGCTGTTGCATTTGTTGTATTCATTTGATTGGGACGTGTTAAAGTAGAACCTGCCATTCCTCCAGTACCATTCATCTGCGAGGACCTCATCATCTCCTGTATGATTTTCTGGACTGAGCTTTAAGCATCACTTGGGTCAGCATCACCAGAAAGAGATGATTGACATTGATGTTGTTGTTGGTTCTAATTGGTGATAGGTTGTAAAGTTATTTTTGAAGTGTGTATATGCTAACTATTGTGGCGTTCTCATGTATTACGGTTTTGTATGCAGGGCTGCTGTTTCTATTTCACTCATTTCCACTACAATTGGTCGGGCTGAAATGTCGTTCAAAAGGGCCTTGGATACGGTTGGACGCGGAGGTTTGATTGATAACTCCCTTGTTATATTTACCTTCCTGATTCTTGATTATTTTTCTTGTGTGGTGTTGTTGTTTGTAGGTGGCATTCTTTTCGGTTAAGTTAGCACAATTATCTTTGAAATGGCCTTCTGATGCTGCAGTTGAAGATGGTGAGGACCAGAGCGCAGTGTGTCATTTAGATCTCGTGTAAAGTTAATGTCGGGTGAGTTAACGACTATCACTTCCTGTACTTTGAATGCTTATATGCTCGTTCAAATAATTATGTTTGATTGTGTTGCTGGAACATGAATGAAACTTCCGTCTTTGGTTGGATTGCATTTGGAATGTTGTATTTACTTGATGACACTTTCATTTTTTCTTGTCATGTTGAGTTGTGTTTTGAATATTTCTAAATTTGATACTGATCTTCTGCTGCCTTTAATGTGAAAAGGTTTGATGATGATGATTAGCTTTGAGCTGCTTGGAGGATATACCTTTTTGTGTAGTCATACGATGCAGATGGGGTATGGCGTGATCGTGACATGATGAAACCGAGAATGTCTTGTCAAAATTGTCAGGGTGCAACATTATTACTTATATATATTGTATCCTTAGAAACTCTCAAATAAGTGCTGCATAATAATGATGACCTTATATACTGTATTCTTAGAAACTCCCAAAGTCATAGTTTCATATCTCCAAAAATGTA
The DNA here is from genome assembly GCA_022829125.1 of Lathyrus tuberosus. Taxonomy (NCBI): domain Eukaryota; kingdom Viridiplantae; phylum Streptophyta; class Magnoliopsida; order Fabales; family Fabaceae; genus Lathyrus; species Lathyrus tuberosus. Next base: position 15,643,043 of record JALAZF010000054.1, read on the forward strand.
TGCCTTCACTCTCCACGTGAACTGAATGTAATATCTTTTTCAATCAAGTACTACATAAGCAATGTAGTTTATCTTTGCAAATATTCGTTTCTTCATCTTTACTTTTGATCAGATGTACTTATTAGTGAGATTATAAATGGCACATGAGTCTTTAAATCCAAGGGCACGAGAACTAGTAGGACCATAACTTTGGCAATGGTGTGGTGAGATTTGAAGAAAATCTTTGTGATGTAATTTAAAATTCGACAACTTTGGAGGGATTTGGAAACTTGTTATGTAATCTTGCAAACAACTTAGTATTTTGGCTTGATTATGAATCTTGGTCACCTTGGATCATGCTTTCCAGAATTACCTTTAATGTGTTGAGCTCTTAGGGGTCGCCTTCGATCTTGCAAACTGGAAAGTAATTAGCTTTGAAATTTTCATGTCCTTGTAACGAAACATTTGATTTGGATGATCATTTAGGATAAATTTGGATTGAATGAACTCTTGAAATTAAATAGTAATGAACACTGGCTCTAAAAAGCCTAGACTTTGGAAGCTGCTTGAATCTGACTGTGAGGAAATAGGGCATTTAGAGCTTTGTAAAATTTGTGAAACTTCTAAACTTGTATTTAAATGGTGGCTTTGACTTGTATTTGGAATAGTGTTTGTACACCTTGAGCTGAACCTTGGAAATTTAAATTTTGGTATTAAATTCCAATGAAGGCCTTGAAAAAAAAGATTTCTTGATCATGACTCAAGTAAAAGGTTGTTCATTTAAATGAACACATCTGGGGGGAAAACCAACTTGTAGTATAACTTTGCCACACAACTAGTGACCAGTCTTTGGGGACCAAAATTCATATCCATTGGTTACAAGGTCTTAAACATCTATAGGGGGAAGGCTTCTGAGAAATGTGAAGGAAGAAAGGATTTGTAGGGGCTTAGGGACCAATAGCATGAGAGCATAATTTCACTTGCAGAGACCAGAGAACTTCCACAAACACACACACATAGCATTGCCTTCAAGACCTTGAATCTTCTGCAGCAGCACCTGTATCCACAAAATGAAACAAACAAGCAAAAACTAGACAAAGCGGTTAGTTATGCACGAATGATTGACCTAGGATGATATGTAGACGAATCAAATGAATCTAAGGGGAAAATTTGGGGTACAACAGTTGCCCCTATTTAAATATCTTCACCGGATCATAGGGCGATGAAGATCGTCATTAGGTCATGGTGAGAGATATTTAAATAAAGATAACCAAAAATTTTGCCCTTAGATGCAATGATCATGCAATGCTATGGACAAAACTAAACCTAATGCTGACATGCCATGAACTCTAGCATGATGAAAAATGATGCGATGGAAAATGCAAGAAATGCAGACGAAAACAAAACAAACACCGAGCGACAGACGAACACAATGAGCAACCAACTCACTGGAGACGACCAGCTACACTGGGGAAAAGAAAACAACACTGGGGAAACCAGAGCGACGACTCAACAGGTTCAAGCGTGACCAGTTTTCGTCTAAGCAAAAAAGCAGGGCAGGATCCACACGGCGGTAGGATCGAAAGATGAGCTCGAAAGGACTGTATATAAAGAGATTGCTCATAACGTTCAGGTAGGAAAAGATCCTTAGTGAAGGTTGATTCAGAAAGACCGTCTCCACTAGGGAAAGAAAAGCTTCGCAACAAGTGGAAAAATAGTCCATTTCACCGAAGAGTGACGTCGTCAACGAGTCTGATGTAGATATACACTTCACTGGAGAGAAACACCGTCGAAGATTCTAAAGAGATGCACTTCATTGGAGAGCAGTTCCATTGTAGAGTCTGGAGAGATACACTTCATTGGAGAGCAACCGTCGAAGAGTCTGTTGAGATCCACTTCACTGGAGAGCAGCACCGTCGAAGAGTCTGGAGAGATCCACTTCATTGGAGAGCAACCGTCGAAAAGTATGGAGAGATCTACTTCCTTGGAGAGCCACCGTTGAAGAGTCTGGCGGAGATGACTGACTGAGAGTAGGAATGAGTTGTATTTGCAATGTAGTTGAGTAAAATTCTGGATGTAGGTTGCCACTTGTTGTTTGGCTTTAGATTCCACGGAGACGTTGTTCCAATCAATCACTGTTGGAAAACAGATTCTTCAAAGAGGATATATAAAAGATTAATCCAATAGGCGCAGTGCAGAATAAATGCACGCTCAAAATAGGTTTGGAAACTAAAAAGGTAAAGGTAGTACCCCCAGGGACCAAAGTTCGATCTAGGATCAAGCTAGAAAGAAACGGTCAAACAAGACCCAACCATTGAGAAATGAACTCGAATGGCGATTTATCTTATCCAAGCCCGGAAAAAGATAACTGAAATAACCATCATCCACGAGGATTGAACTCTGTGGGGAAACTTAGAAATGATTAACACTTTCCGCCTAAGGCTGACGACCTACTTGGAGAGATCAGACAAACCCAAAAACTTGCATAAGCACAACCAAAGATCAAGATAAAACGACAAGAAACAAACAGAAAGCGAACACGCACGGAGGCGAATGCAAATGATGTCATGCCATGCTTATGCTTATGCTGACAAAACGAAAAAAGAAAACAGGAGATGAAATAAAATGTCGAGGAAGCCATTCTATCCTCTACACGAGAGATACATCTGTCAAGTTGTCTAGAAATCCAAGGTGGAACCCAATAGTTGAACTTCAAAGTCCAAACTTCTCTGGGGAAACACCAATCCACTTGGGGATATAAAAATATGATTTCACTTAGGGATCTTCAAAGTGAATCTGATTGCCTCTGGGTGAGAAAAAACCACTGGGAATGGATCAAACTTGCATTCAGAGAAACTTCGATGAGGATAAAATAAATATCCGTTGTAACTGAGGTAATCTGAAATGAGAATGTAGTGGTAGATGCCATAGATGAGGCTTCGCGGGGATAAAATAAATATCCACTTTGTTGGGGAAGCTTAAACGCATATTGTAGTTTGTAGACATCAGAGTAGACTTTAGTGGGGGACTAAATAAACATCCATGGTCGAGAGAGATTGAAATCTTGAGAAAACACCGAGGAGTGAAATAAACACTCGCTTCATCGGGGAAGGTTGATGCCAAGGAGATTTGCTGGGGATCTTTAGGTCAACCAGATGCTGAAATTTTATACTGATCTTGTCATAATTGCTTGAAATAATAATTCACTAGGGAATCGTCAGGACTTCCTGGAGTGGAAACTTGCTAGGGAATATCATACTATTAGAATATTCTCGGGAAATTTGGTGAAGAAATGCTATGAAGTCAGTGAAGTTCTTACTTGCACGGTAGTCGTCATTTTCAAGTAATCTTGTTGAAGGAGATCTTCAAGTCTCAATTGTCCTGGATCACGTGATTCTGAAAAGGAACCATCTCTAAAGGATTTTACAGAAGATCCGGCGTTCTAAAATAATCCGACGTCTTCCAACTCTTGAGAGATTTGTAGAATCTCGACGTAACTGGCTCAGATTAATGGTATTCTGTATACTGAATCTTCAAAATTGCCCCTTGGGTAAGCCAGTTTGTGAAGATTACAAACTGAAGGACATCTTGCCCCAATTTAACTGAGTCTTCAAGCAATGTGCCCTAGACTGATTATCCTTAACAATGAAGTAACCATCTTCAACAGAGTTCCAATCAGGAATTGAACTTCTTGTAGCCGTTTGCAATCAAGTTTCTATGATATTAAGCAATATTTACATACAGAAAGTGTAAACTCTGAAATTGCTAGTGCAACGTCATGTTTGTTTTGAAGTTTATTGAAAAAGTATATCACAAACTTGTGACTGAATCACTTGTTAGGATATGATATTAGTTTTCCTTTTTATAAAGCCTATGCGAACTTTGAGTGTGGCTCATAGGAGTCAGGAAACACTATCTCATCGAGTATGCTTTTGAAATGAACTCTGCTTCAGTAAGGTCTTTTAAGAGTTTTAATAGTGATTTGATTTAAGAAGCAAAAAGGTATAAAGGTCAAAGTTTGTTTGTACCCACCCCTTTTTTGTGAAGTTATTTTGAAAGTTCGAGGGTCAAAGTTTATTTGTACCCACTCTTTTTGATAATATTGGAAGCTCGGTCTCTTAGATTGGGAGTTACCCTGCCCCAGGTTAAAAATGAGGTTTTGATTTCGAGGCTCAAAAGAGTTAACAAGAGGTTATCTCCGGTGTATGAAACGATGCCTTATATCCTTAGCAGGGTTTTCGTTCAAAAGCATACGACATGAGAGATTTGCGTTTTAGTTCATCATCCTCCATTCAGTAGGATTAGCATTATAAAATGGTAAACAATTTTTAAAATGAGCGAAGCGAATGGATTTCTTAGAAACAAACATTAAATGGTATTAACGTTCATACTAACAAGTTCTTACATGTAAACATGTTTTGATGATCAAAGAAAAGCGATAATATGCAAATAAATAACAGCTCGATACTCCTAGGAATGACTTCCTCTTTATTTGCCAATTGAGCTAACCATCTTCAAAATCGACTTTCGAGATCGGTCTGAGGATCATTTTCATACCCACTCTCGGTAAATTCTTCCATAACCAGGACTGATGAACCCGCGTGATTGGGTTGAGAAGTATTGATGTGAATGCCACGAGGCGTGAATGAAATCATTTTGGAATCTAGCAGAGTCTGAACCTTACTCGGGAGTACCTTACAGTTGTCAGTTGAATGCCCCGGATCCCCAGCATGGTAGTCACATCGAACGTGAATGTTAAAACCTGGTGGATAGGGAAAAGGTACTGGCTTCAACTCCTTTGGCACTATAAGTCTACTTTTGATTAAATCTGGTAAGAATTAACTGTATGGCATTGGTAGCAGAGTGAAATGCCTCTTCTTCTTTGGTCTTGGTCTATTATGTTGATACGACTGGCGGAGGTAATATGACTGTCGATACCGAGGAGGTATTCGATTTGGAGAAGAGTACTGCCCCTGAAGAGATAATGGCGTCTGACGCAGAGACCCAAAAGACTGCTCACTCTGAATACTTGAGTTGCGTGAGTGTCGAGGCTGATATATTGGATACTCCTCAATGGAATTATTTTCTTCTTCCTGTTCTTCATGAGAAGTGACATTTGATTCATTCTCAACGGATCAGATGTTTGAGGTATTTTGGATATTTCCTTTCTTAAGACCAATCTCGATGCGCTCTCCTGCTATTATCACATCAGAGAAATTTCTCGTCGCAATGCTAAACAACTTTTCTCGGTACGGGCCTTGCAATGTATCCACGAAAAAGTCAACCAATTCCTTATCCAGGAGCGGAGGTTGGACGCGAGAAGCCACTTCTCTCCACCTCTGAGCATACTTTCTGAAGGATTCGTTGTCTTTTTGAGATAGGTCTAGCAAATGCAGGCGACTAGGAGCCAAATCAAGATTGTAGTCATATTGTTTCATAAAAGCCCTGGAAAGGTCTAACCATGATCGGATGTCGCTACTCTTTAACTGCATATACCAATTTAGTGATGCCCCACTTAAACTGTCTTGGAAACAGTGGATCATAAGCGGTTCATTACGGACATGTGGAGTCATTTTTCTGCAATACATCACCAGATGTTGCTTTGGACAGCTGTCCCCTTTGTACTCCTCAAATTTGGGTGTCTCGAACTTTGGAGGCATTACAAGGTCGGGTACCAAGCACATATTCAAGGCACTCAGATCACCAACGTCACGACCCTTAATGGCGTCAAGTCTTCTTTCCAAAGCACGAAATTTTTCCAAAATCTCAGCATCTCGTGGATTTTTAGTTTTTGTCTCAGGAATCACCTCTTGGGAATCTGGCTCTGAGAAAGCGACACTACGATATTCCATAGCATCAACAGAAGAAGGCCTATCCTGGATGGTAGTACATTCTTGTATAACCTGGTTCTCCACAGGAATCTGCACAGGTTAATCTTGGGTGACAATGTTAATAACATTCCTTTGAGTATTAACGTCCCTTCTTGCCAAGGCTGTCATGGCTTCCACAAGTTGACTGAACTCAAGATCTGCTACGGTCGCAAACTGGCTCTGCTCTTCTGAATTCATGATCTTTCAAAATTTTCCCCAGGTCCAGAGATTACTGTCGAGAAATCAACAGACGGATCACGAACAGAGGATGGACGGGAACACAGGAACGAACAGAAGAAAAGGAAACAAAGCAAAGAAGGAAAAAATGATATGAGATGCAAATGCAAGAACGATGCAGCTATCAAGGAACTTAAAGTCGTATTTGCAGTCATTGTAAATGTTAAAACATTTTATTAAAGATTTTCAACAACCAGTACACCTCCAAAGTTTTATTACATAGGCAACATAACACAAAGGAACTAGGAGTCTAAACTGCTGGACAATGCCCCTTGTCTTCCACAGAGTTCTTCCATCAGCCTGTCGATCTGGTGTTGCATTTTTTCTTTATCCAAGGTCAGCTCCTCTATTTCAACCTTCAACTCCAAAATTTCATCTAATTGGACCACGGGAGGCTTGGGACGGGGATAAGGCATCCTCAAGGTCAGAGCCCTTTCATGCGCCCATGATAGACATTCTTCAGTAATTGAGCAATCAGGATTTCTTGTCGCCGTCATTCCTTGTCGTTTGATGCGACGCCAAGCAAACACGATTCCGGTTTTCAAATTCAGGTTCTCTCCTTGATAGAGAAAAAGTCATGTCAGATTCTCTTGATCAGGTACTTCTTCCATTGGGTGCCCCAGTTGACGACGGGCGAGCACAGGATTATAGCTGATACATCCCTTTGTACCAAGAAGAGGTACATTGGGAAAATCTCCACAGCTATGAATCATGGGGATTCCTCCATACATCGGATCATGCCAAACAATATCCGAGTGAGTAAGAGCCATGAGCTTCACAGGCCATTCTGAACCATCTTTCACGTCCCAGAAATCAGTAGACCTCGGTAGGTGCGAAATAAACCACCTATAGAGGATAGCGGTGCAACAAGTAATTCAACCTTCTCCCTTCAGAGCCTTCGAGTGGATAAAATGGTAGGCATCAGCTAAAAATGTGGGAACTGGATTCTTGAGCATAAAAATGCTTATGGCATAGACGTCAACAAAATCTTCAACATTCGGAAATAAGAACAAACCGTAGGCCAGTAGTGCAAAGATGTGCTCGAACGCTCTAGTGTTCCCTACACTAGCAAAGTGTCGAGCCTTCTCGAACAAGAACTGGGCAGGAAAACCGTCAATTCCTCCTTTAACCATCATTTGAGTTTGGATCTCTAACAGCTTTATGCGGGTTGCTCTTACGATGTCTTCCTGGCTGGGCCTTCCTTCTCCACCGGAGAATGGAGGTGAATCTTTGATCGGGATACCCAACAGAGCTAAGTACTCTTCCAAAGTAGGCATTAGTTGGAAATCTTGGAAGATGAAACAGTGATAGATCAAGCTGTAAAGTTGAACCAACGTTTCCAAAAGACCATCGGCTACTCGAGTCTGCAACAACGGGAGGATCTTTCCATACTTCTCAGCGAACACCTCAGGATCTTTGATTTGACCTCCTAGCTCCTTTAATTGTTCAACATCCGAACCCTTGAAGGTGTACGGTAGAACTCCCTTCTTTCCGTAATCCATCGTACAATGTTTGCAACACAAAAATTTCAAGTTCCTTGATAGAGAGAAAAATGAAAATGCAAATGATATGCAACAAGACTCATGGAAACTTGACTATTTATAATCATTGAGGAATACCAACAGACTTATTTTAATAATCATAAAAGGCGGCTACAATCATTAGTACCGGAATACTAAAAATGGTTTGTTACAAAATTAATTATAAAACGCGTATGTACGTCTTACAACAGTCATAATGTAAAGCTAAATAAAAGCTAATAATGATGGACCTAAGGAGACTCTTCCAATGGTCTTCTTGAATCCTTTGACTTCTTTCTTCCAACTGAGCTTCTTCCAGAATAATCTTGTCGATGAAGTGTTGATCGATGATTAGAATGGGATGAGACGTCTTAGGCTTTTCCGTTTATGCAAGAAATAGGTTCTTCCCAAAGATTCTCATTTTGTAGTCATTTTAGTTTGAATATGAGCCGAAGTCTTGAAATGCTAACTCCATCATTTAAGAATAGTCTTCAAGAGCTGATCCCAACTGGTAATCAGGAATGATGATAGGCCATAATAGAATAGAGGTGATAGCTTCCCATATCTTGATTTGAACCTTTCTTTATTTGTCAGCAAGGTCTCCAGTCCCCGTAGATCGTCCAGGTTATGACTCTTGTAAGTGTACTTCAACGTTTTATTTTATTATTTTTTTTAGAGTCCATGATATCCCTACGATGTTTACAAACAAGACTAAGTTCCATGAATCTTTATGAAATGATGCTTATGAATGCAGGGATGCCAACACACAAAGCACAAAGCACAGATAAGCAGACAAGATCAAACAAACAAGCAAAAGTCCTAGGTTTGAGAGGTCATAACGTGGAGCCGAGGTCTAACCATCCCAATAGGTGTGTACTATGGTTTCAAAAGTACCTGCCGAACGGGTTCTAAAAGTTCCCAGAGTCTACAACCCATCTTTCAGATATTATCGATTTCCCAAATCACATGGTAGTCAATAATATTCTTAAGAGAATCTCGTCTGAGTGTAGTATCGCGTAGCGACTATTGCAGAAATAGACTCCCGCATAGTCCCCACACTACATCCTAATAGGCCAAGTTAGGTTAAAGGTAACTACGGTCCCCAGTCTCGATGGCCTTTAGTTCGAAATAATATCGTCTTCACGAATGGACTCGTTGAACAATATTAAATTCGAGGGGGCCTTAACTGAGTGGTGAAGTCTCAATTCAACTTCTTCAGGAATCGACTCCCTCAAAGTATCCTTGAATTCTCACCGTTCCTATCATAATTTTCACTCTAGTCCGGGTGTAGGACTTTGTCTCACCACACAAATAATAACCCAGAAAACCAGCACGGATAATAAGCAAATATAGCAAGCAAATTAAAGAAGATAACATAAGTATAAAAACAAGATAGGGGAAACCCTCGACATCCCCAGTGAAGTCGCCATTTCTGTTGCGGTGAAAATTGGATACCATAGTTATTAATGAACTAGGATCACATTTCTTTAAATGTTCACCACCGTCTTTGATTTATCCAAAGGAAAGGTTCAAAAGTGAAAAAACCTAAAGATCTAAGGTTCGGGGGTTGGTTACGCCTAGGGAAGATATTAGCATCCTAAACGTCCAGAGTACTCTACGGGAACCTCTCGTTAGTATTTATGTTATCTCTTGCTCGCTTGCTAAGGTGCTATGCTAAAGGCTGAAACCCTAGGGGTTAGTATCTAAGTATACTCGATAAGGTATCGCACCTTACGCCTACGTATCCTCGGGAGTAGAATCAGAGTATGCGTAGTTCTGAAAAGAGGAACTTCTTGACGGGGTCAAGATTCCAAAGGGGGAGGTAAAGTCTTGGGCAAGACCTTACATAGAGTGCGGCGACTCTACAGTTGTAGGTTGATTTAAGAGGGGTAGGATTGTAAATGTTCGCGGCGGAGCATTTACTTGGAGTGCGGCGACTCCGATCCTAAGGCTAAGATTCTAAGTGTCTACGGCGAGACGTGGAGTACGGCGACTCCGAATCCTAAGGCCAAGGGTTCTAAAGTGTTAGTCCTATGACGTGGCAGTCAATATTAGGTGAACCTTCCTTTGGAATGTCGAGGGGGACTAACTTAGATTATTAGTGCGCACTAGCAAAGTGGGCTAGCTTTAGTGTATAGTGACCAAAAATGTTGAATGCGATGCCCGAAGGCGATCGACTTACATGGGTAGAAAAGGGGGCTCGACGTTGGATCGAGAATTTTTTGTATTTTTGAAAGGTTTGAAGCATATAGAACATGCACATGTAAACAAGGTAAGCATATAATGATCGATAACAAGCAGAGACAAGCATACAAACAAACGATTCACTCAAGCGCGGGGATCTAACGAGTTGATTTATTCTTAAGGTTTATTGAGAAAAAGTTGACTTTATTAGGATCATGCTTAAAGGTAGTTATTAACTTAAATGGTTAGAATAATTTGATTAAAAAATTATTTTAGTATTTAATAAAAGAGTTAATTAGTTATTATTGTTCAAAAGAAAAGTACATTTGATCAGAGTTCTTTGTTATCTTTGATAAGAGAAAATTCTAAGATCTATATTAAAAGATTAAATCACATATTAAAATGGTATTAATATTATAAAGAAACTTTAATTTTAAACTTTTAAAAAAAAGTTAATTGGTTATATAAAAGTGATTATTGATAAAAGGTTTTTTAATAATTATCTTTGAGAAAAAAAAAAGGTTTAATTATCATAGCTATAGTTTTTTTTTTTATATATATAAAAAAGGAGTTTTATTTTAAAATTAGGAAGATCTTAAATTTTATGTTTTAGAAAAAGTTTTTAAATAACGATATTATTAATAAAAGAAAAGGTTTTCATATTAAAAAAAAAGATTAATTTTGATATCTTAACAAAAGAATTAATTATTTTTAAAAGGTTTTACTTGTTAATAGGATTAATAAAACAAAATTAAATTAGAGAAAAAAAGGTTATTAGTTTAAATGTTAAAAGTTTAAATTTAAAAAAAAGATGAAAAAAAACGAATGGATCGTATGATGCGGGGAGGTGGGTCTACGATGGAACTTATGGTCTCCACCATGTGATGTGTGATGGTTATGATCATACGGATAAAAGCGTGAAGGTGCACAGTGGTTGTGGTGTGTGCGCTGTGTGGGATAACTAACGAAAAACAAAAGAAAGCGAGAAAAAGAAATCCAAACGGATCTCTCACTCTCTTTTTTCCTCTCTCGTTCTCTCAAAAAAGGGTTTGAGGAACCCTAAATCGCCGTCGCTACCTCTCGTCTCTCTCGATCAAACAAATAAACTACTCGATCCCCATGATTCCCAACCCCATTATTCTCATTACCAATTGATTACATATTACAATGGAAAGAAAGAAAAAAAGCGAACGTAATCGACGATTGGGGATGAAGAGGCGCCATCAAGACTCACAATCTCTGACAAAAGATGAGTTTCCTCCTTCCTTTCCGCGTGTATGTATGTTGTTGTTCTTTTTCAATGTGTGTGTTCTTCTTTTTCGACCGCCGGTGTGCATACATTGTTGTTGTTGCGAATTGGTGGCGCTTTCTTGCCATGAATTTTGATTTGAATGTGAATGGTATTCTGATGTGTGTGGTTCTTAGTTCGTGTGGACTGATGTGTATGTTATCCTCTAAAATTCTGCGAATTTGGTGTATGTTGAGTGGGTAGGTTTTATGGATTTAGGGTGAATTCTCGGTATGTGTTTTTTATGATTTGTGAATGTATTAGTAAGTTATGGTTCGTGCATGAATGAGCTTCTGGAAGTTTTATGGCTTTGATGAATTGTATGGATTTCTTGTTGTATGAGATTGGTGGTTTTTTTCCCCTGAACGTATGAGTATTCTTGGCTTTTATAGGCCATGTGAAAATCAGAAATTGATTTCGAATTAATGCTCTAAATTGCTGTCAATTCTGGCTTTGGAAAGAAAATAAACTTGTTTCGAACATGTTAAAACCATATTTGATACCTTTCCTCTTTTGTCTCAATATGTTTGATTATTGATGATTCACAAATTGAAATCTTTCTTTTTTCACTTGGTTGTGTTTGCTGATTGTTTTGGCAAGAAAACACCGATTGTGATTACGTTTCCATTTTCGAATTGCCATGTCTGAAATCACTTTAGAGACATGATATTATTTGAATTAACTTGTTTCATGGCTGTTTTTCATAACAGATTCAATACCTTCCTCCATTTTGAAATTGAATCCTTGTGAAACCGCAATAGAGGGGTGAAGTCAACCACAACGATATCACTTTTCTGAGTTGCAGGATATTCCTTTATTGCTGCTATGACAAGAGAACATTGTCCCTCCATCTTGTTAGACTCCAGCATGATGCAGCTTATGGCACGGATTCCTTTTGGTTTTACATAATTCATGAAAGCTGCTTCAATTTTTATTTCAGCAAGACAAGTGTTGTTGGAGTGGAATATTAGCTGTTGCATTTGTTGTATTCATTTGATTGGGACGTGTTAAAGTAGAACCTGTCATTCCTCCAGTACCATTCATCTGCGAGGACCTCATCATCTCCTGTATGATTTTCTGGACTGAGCTTTAAGCATCACTTGGGTCAGCATCACCAGAAAGAGATGATTGACATTGATGTTGTTGTTGGTTCTAATTGGTGATAGGTTCTAAAGTTATTTTTGAAGTGTGTATATGCTAACTGTTGTGGCGTTCTCATGTATTACGGTTTTGTATGCAAGGTTGATGTTTCTATTTCACTCATTTCCACTACAATTGGTCGGGCTGAAATGTCGTTCAAAAGGGCCTTGGATACGGTTGGACGCGGAGGTTTGATTGATAACTCCCTTGTTATATTTACCTTCCTGATTCTTGATTATTTTTCTTGTGTGGTGGTGTTGTTTGTAGGTGGCATTCTTGTCGGTTAAGTTAGCACAATTATCTTTGAAATGGCCTTCTGATGCTGCAGTTGAAGATGGTGAGGACCAGAGCGCAGTGTGTCATTTAGATCTCGTGTAAAGTTAATGTCGGGTGAGTTAACGACTATCACGTCCTGTACTTTGAATGCTTAGATGCTCGTTCAAATAATTATGTTTGATTGTGTTGCTGGAACATGAATGAAGCTTCCGTCTTTGGTTGGATTGCATTTGGAATGTTGTATTTACTTGATGACACTTTCATTTTGTCTTGTCATGTTGAGTTGTGTTTTGAATGTTTCTAAATCTGATACTGATCTTCTGCTGCCTTTAATGTGAAAAGGTTTGATGATGATGATTAGCTTTGAGCTGCTTGGAGGATATACCTTTTTGTGTAGTCATACGATACAGATGGGGTATGGCGTAATCGTGACATGATGAAACCGAGAATGTCTTGTCAAAATTGTCAGGGTGCAACATTATTACTTATATATATTGTATCCTTAGAAACTCTCAAATAAGTGCTGCATAATAATGATGACCTTATATACTGTATTCTTAGAAACTCCCAAAGTCATAGTTTCATATCTCCAAAAATGTATGCCTTCACTCTCCACGTGAACTGAATGTAATATCTTTTTCAATCAAGTACTACATAAGCAATGTAGTTTATCTTTGCAAATATTCGTTTCTTCATCTTTACTTTTGATCAGATGTACTTATTAGTGAGATTATAAATGGCACATGAGTCTTTAAATCCAAGGGCACGAGAACTAGTAGGACCATAACTTTGGCAATGGTGTGGTGAGATTTGAAGAAAATATTTGTGATGTAATTTAAAATTCGACAACTTTGGAGGGATTTGGAAACTTGTTATGTAATCTTGCAAACAACTTAGTATTTTGGCTTGATTATGAATCTTGGTCACCTTGGATCATGCTTTCCAGAATTACCTTTAATGTGTTGAGCTCTTAGGGGCCGCCTTCGATCTTGCAAACTGGAAAGTAATTAGCTTTGAAATTTTCATGTCCTTGTAACGAAACATTTGATTTGGATGATCATTTAGGATAAATTTGGATTGAATGAACTCTTGAAATTAAATAGTAATGAACACTGGCTCTAAAAAGCCTAGACTTTGGAAGCTGCTTGAATCTGACTGTGAGGAAATAGGGCATTTAGAGCTTTGTAAAATTTGTGAAACTTGTAAACTTGTATTTAAATGGTGTCTTTGACTTGTATTTGGAATAGTGTTTGTACACCTTGAGTCGAACCTTGGAAATTTAAATTTTGGTATTAAATTCCAATGAAGGCCTTGAAAAAAAAGATTTCTTGATCATGACTCAAGTAAAAGGTTGCTCATTTTAATGAACACATCTCTTGAATCTGAGGAGTTTACAGCGGGGGGAAAACCAACTTGCAGTATAACTTTGCCACACAACTAGTGACCAGTCTTTGGGGACCAAAATTCCTATCCATTGGGTACAAGGACTTAAACATCTATAGGGGGAAGGCTTCTGAGAAATGTGAAGGAAGAAAGGATTTGTAGGGGCTTATGAACCAATAGCATGAGAGCACAATTTCACTTGCAGAGACCAGAGAACTTCCACAAACACACACACATAGCATTGCCTTCAAGACCTTGAATCTTCTGCAGCAGCACCTGTATCCACAAAATGAAACAAACAAGCAAAAACTAGACAAAGCGGTTAGTTATGCACGAATGATTGACCTAGGATGATATGCAGACAAATCAAATGAATCTAAGGGAAAATTTTGGGGTACAACAGGGCCTCAGTGCATTGTATAAGTCCCAATATGTTAAAGAAACACTACTACGAAAACCCCATTTAACGACGCCAGGTTTACCATGATTTTGTATCCCACCATTGTATAAGGACTAAAAATTTATAACGCCATGTTTAACGACGGTTGTATTACATAACCGTTGTAATACAAGCTGTGTAACAAGCTTCGATTCCCAGCTACTATATTTTTTTCCATATTTTTACATTTTAACACGCTTGTATTAGAAGACCGTTCTAATACATGTATCACGCTTCGATTCACAACAATGTATTTTTTGTCATATTTTTAGATTTTAAACATGTATTAATTTTTTAAACATGTCTAACGCCATGTAATGTATGATATATATTCCCAGCAATGTATTCTTTAGTATTTTTAAGTGCAATAGAGTATATATATAACTTAAAAAATAAAACTGTAAGAGATGAACATATATAGAGATAATTTTTTTTTAATATTCCATTGAGAGTACATTGATAAACATATTACATATCAAGATCATTGTCAGAGCCCATAGCATAAAATGCATCTTCATAATCTAGACATCTCTCCTCACTCCCCTCATCGGAATCATAATATACAGGCCTCCTTTTTTTCTTTATCTTCTTCTTCTTCGACTTCTTCTTCTTCTTCTTCTTATCCTTCCTTACCCTTAAGGCATCCCTGAAGTTGGCAGTTGCTCGTTGGACGACCTCCTGGATTGGCGCCTGACGTTCCTCATTGAGGTTTCTAGGGTTCTCATTTGTTGAACTCATTGTTACGAAGAATATATTATTTAGTTATGTAAAATTGTCTATTTATAGATGAGGTTGAAGATGAAAAGACTGATAGTTTAATGCTTGTAATGATGATAACTTGTAAACCGTTCATATTCTGGAACGATATTTTCTTGTAAACTGTTCATATGTTGGGAAGTGCAATGGTCAATAATATTACGACGGTTATAAGTAATGACCGTAGCGATATCACTTATAATCCAGGCGTAATTTTAGGAAAATGTTGTTGCTTGGTGTCGAACCTTGTACCACGTATAAGGGGTATCGCTACGGCTATATAACTAACCGTTGTGATATTATTAAATTAATATATAATCTATCATAACGGTTATTTAAGAAAACCGTTGTGAAAAATTTACCTATATAAGGGAATTAACTTTTCCTTTTTGACAGTCGCGCCTTTTCCTTCACAGCGAAACCCTAGCACCCAAACTTCATCTTTTTTCAGAATCTGCGAGAAGAAATACAAGAAGTATGAAGCTTTTGATTTAAGCTTCTTCCTCCTTGTAGTTCTTCTTGCAGAATCTAAAACTAGATGAACATGGTGATGATGCTGGAGGTAGCAAGCGTAATGTACATATTGTTTATGGAAAATAAGGTAGTCTTCCACTTCAATCTTTTTGTTAAATAGTACTCATTATCTCGTTTGCTTCATGATGTTTTTGTTGATTGTTCTCTTTTTGCGCAGATTCGACTTCAATGCTTCACAAGCAAGGTGAACTTCATTGTTATGGTACAGTCCCACTTCTTAGCGTTTTCTTTCAACCTTTGCTTGTTTTGTTTTGCATACTAACTAATTTTCTTCATTGCTTCCCACTTCTTAGGGTTTGTTTCTAATTTTTCTTGTTTTGTTTTGAATAATAACTAATTTTCTTCATTTCTTTCCCACTTCTTAGGTTTGTTTCACATGGTGATGATGATGGCGGTACATATATATATGAATTCATTCTAATAAGGTACATATATATGAATTCATTCTGATATTGTACATATGAAATTTAGTTTATTATTCTGATATTGTACATATGAAATTTAGTTTATTATATACTATGTATATTATTTGTTTTACTATCCTTTTAATGAAAATGCAATCTGTTAAATTGGTATCGAAACTTATAATTTGAAAATTAAGATGTATTTGAAAACCAACCATTATCATGTCAATGTTTTTCGAATCGCATCCATTTCATTCAGCATATTGAATGTTCCTTAACGCATAATATATGATTCAACGGTCTGATTCCTTCTACACATCGATATCTTTTGTATTATATAGTTTACCTATTCATCGCCAAAAATTATCGTGGTTTTTATGATAATGATTGTTATGATGATAAAATCGCGATGATTTTGGGCGATGGAGAGGTAAACTATATAATTAAAAATATCGATGAGTAAAGTGAATCAGACCATTGAATCGTATATTATGTGTTAAGGAACATAAAATGTGCGGAATGAAATGGATTCAATTCGAAAAACAGTGGTGTGTTTAAGTTGGTTTTCAAGAATATTTTAATTTTCAGATTATATATTTCCTTACCAATTTAATGGTTGTAATTCTTTAACTAGGTGTATGGTAAAACAAGCAATATACATTTGTATATAATAAACTAAGCGTACATGTAACAACGGTTGAAACTAATATCCGTTGTGATTGATAATATATTTCACAACGGTTGAAACTAATATCCGTTGTGATTAATAATATATTTCACAATGGTTGATACAACTAACCGTTGTAATATATAGCACGTTTTCCATAATACAACAACGGTTTCCAGA
Source organism: Lathyrus tuberosus (assembly GCA_022829125.1). NCBI lineage: Eukaryota > Viridiplantae > Streptophyta > Magnoliopsida > Fabales > Fabaceae > Lathyrus > Lathyrus tuberosus. The sequence goes on from JALAZF010000054.1 coordinate 15,659,900, forward strand.
CCGTTGTAGAAACATCAAAGATACAACAACAATCTACATAAAAACGCCTTCTCCCACGTCATTATATGTCATTTCCAACCGTTGTTAAATGGGTTTTTCGTAGTAGTGAAATCTCGGCGCGATTGTCATTTTTCAAACAAAACCCTTGGGCCTCTCCTTGAGTTGTAAGCCCCGTCTTTTCTTTTAAAATCGCCTTTGGGACTCTAATAGAGTGTAAGACCCAACCCCCTTTTAACCAAAACTTTTTTGGGCCTCAATGCATTGTATAAGACCCAGTACGGTAAAGAAACCTCGGCGCAATAGCCAGTTCAAAAATCAAATCATTTGGGCCTACCCTCGTGTTATAAGCCCCATTCCTTTCTTTAAACACCTTTGGGCCTCTTGAGAGAGTGTAAGACCCATCCCTTTCTACAGAAAACCTTTTTGGGCCTCATTCACTTGTATAAGTCCCTGTTCAAATTCAACAGTGCAATCACTGATAGAACCTTGGGCCTCTCCTTGAGCTGTAAGCCCCAACAATCTTTTCAAAGTACTTTCTCCTTTGATTTAGAATATAATATTGTTATCAAAGGTTTCTTTGTTGAACAACTAACAAAACAGCATGGAAGCTCTACAACCGAGTAAGTGTTTACCCACTTTCTTTATCCGCCTTCATATATATAGCTGTATTATGGGGCTGATTCATTGTAAGTCTTCTTTCACAAACTTTTATATGCTTGTCACATATCAATTGTGTAATACTAGTATAGTTATTTAGAGTTTTCCCCGGCAACTACGTCTAGCACTAGGTAAAGCCCTGTTGGTCACTCTTAAATACAAGCAAAACTAGATCCCCATAGGATTACCAGACACACTCTTCCCTCCTCTTGGGGTTAAACAACATGGAAACGTGAAAGGCAGCATTCTCAGTGAACCCTTTCTCAGACTGTCACTCTTAGAAATTGTCAAAGAACCTCTACTCCCCAGAGATGATCTTTTCTCGGTGAATGGCATCTCTTGATTTTCTTCACACCTCGAACATTAATGAAATGATCTCTTCCCGGTGAATTGCATTTCTTGAACTTCTCTTGGTTTGGGGACCCACAGGCTTCCTAAAAGCATCCCCGCCTCGTCTTGGGCGTTGTACAAGGACCCTTCGGCTTCTTAAAAGCTCAATGCCTTCTCTTGGGCTTAGTACAAGGACCCAGAGACCTCTACAGGTATAGGAATAGAACCTAGTCATCAATTTGCTAGAGCTGTCTTTCTGAGTCAAGTGTCAGACCTGTTAATGGGTTGACCTTCATCCCTTAACATACCAGCCTTCTCTTGGGCATCATACAAAGATCATTCACTATCTGAGAATCGATTTCTCAAAACACCAGTAGACTTGGACAGTCTCAGTACCCTTTGGATTTTCCATTTCCTTAAAGAACAGGAAATAACCCTGATCCTCTGATTGATCCCAAAGCACAACCTTACCTTTAATCTTTATAAGAAGTGATTTTCTCTTTTATCCAACATACTGGACCTATCACTAAACTGAGACAGTCACCAGCACACTTAGCCTCCTCTTGGGCTTTGTACAATGATTCTCCCCAGTGGAGCTAACCTTCTCAGACTCTCTTGTTGAGTCAAACACTTTAGCCTCCATCTCGAGCTTCATACGAGATATAAAACACTCTCTTGTTGAGTAAAAAAGACTCTCTTGTTGAGTCAACAATCTTTAGCCTCCATCTCGGGCATCTTATGAGATATAAAACACTCTCTTGTTGAGTATAAAAGACTCTCTTGTTGAGTCAACAAGTTTTAGCCTCCATCTCGGGCTTCGTACGAGATATAAACCACTCTCTTGTTGAGTATAAAAGACTCTCTTGTTGAGTCAAACCTCTTTAGCCTCCGTCTCGGGCTTTGTACGAGATATAAAACACTCTCTTGTTGATTATAAAAGACTCTCTTGTTGAGTCAACAACTTTTAGAGTCCATATCGGGCTTCGTACGAGATATAAATCACTCTCTTATTGAGTATAAAAGACTCTCTTGTTGAGTCAAACCTCTTTAGCCTCCGTCTTGGGCTTCGTACAAGACATATAAAAACACCCTCTTGTTGGGTCACTAGCCTCCTCTTAGGCTTTGTATAAAGAAAACCCCGGTTGAGTCATTCAACCTTTTAGCATCAGAGTTGTGCCTTGCTCACAGCATACAAACATCAACAACTCCTCTTTAGAGATGACAAATTCTCTCTCATCCAAAATCCTTTAGCTTCACATCTTGGGCTTTGAACAAGATACAAACCACCTTTAGCTTCACGTCTTGGGCTTTGAACAAGACACCAAAACAACCTCTTTTCCTCCCATAGAATAGGAGGAACTACGATCGCTCTGATTTCCCTGTTTCGTTAAACGGGAATACGTAGGCATAAGATTGAAAAATCTTAGCGAGCATACTAATCAAAAAACCCAGAATCCAGTACTTCCACCGAATCAACCCAAAAGCATCAAATTTAAACACATCACCAAAAACCTCACAAATAATCCAGACACTGTGTTCTTAGCAAAATAACCAAAGATTGGGCCCCACATCCACATAGCATTTGTAACCTAACATACCGCTGTTCAAACTCAGTATGCAAGTAGGGTTAATTAGAGACATCTATTTCCCTTCCTTAATCAGATCAATAGGATAAAAAATGAATCGAACTGTAGTACCCAAGCGATCGTGACTCAGGACCACAAAATCGCGCTACAGAAAAAATGGCGCCCACCGTGGGGCCCGTCTTCTCTTTCTTACAATCTTCGGTGAAAACCTTGAGTTCACCAAAATGTCACAGAAATGACAACTCTGCTGGGGAGTCATTGTCTGTATAGGATCATAAGACTAGAGGTCTAGGATGATTAATACAAATATATATACTGCTTTTCCGAATTGATATCTGTGTTTATTTTTCTGCTAATGGGAATGCATGTGATGCCGCATGTGGAAAGATTGAGTATACAGCTAAGATAGGTGATGGCAATGCGGGTAATCTTGCAGGGAGTGAATCCCAGTTAAGAGTCCCCGATCGACCATCAAACTCAGTGGAGACTCCCTTTGCAGATACATTGCCTATACGACTTCGGTTGTTGAAAGTAGTGTGGTCGACTAGTTTATCTGAGAAGCTGAGGTTTTTAGCAGACTGAAACCATTTTGTAGTGCGGAAGCTATTGGAAATAGTTGTCACATGATACTACCCTCATCTGAGATCACTCTAAGATACATCAGCTCACTGGCGATCCGCTTGCTGTTGTTATCCCAAGAGGGATCAATGATTTTGCGGACAGGTACAAAAATCGCCAGTATAAACCATTGGGGGGGGGGTAAAGCCTTGACTTCATGACACCGACCCTTTGACCCCATGTTTTTTCTATGTTTTTGTGTGCTGCATTCATACATTCATTGATGCTCCACAAGTGCACGGATTTATCGAAGTAATATAAAAGATTGTCGAACCCACAGAGACCAATGCCAACCTACTGTAATCTATCGTTGCTTTGTAAAGATAAGGCTATGATTAAAAGGTACGAACGGAAATATAAACGCTAATTACTAAAGGTTTGAAAACAATACTAAAACGAGCCCGAAGTATTGATTCCGTGTTCCTAAGGGACTTGTAGAATACAGGTACTAATTATGACTATATGCCTATTATGTAGAATATACCGACTTAAAGGCTCCGCCTCACGCTCTCGCGGTCTTAACTAAAGCCTTATCTCTTAATCCCAAGATTTTGCTCTCGCTCGCCCGGTAACTAAGAAACACTATTTGAAAGCCAACAATATCCTAATCAACATCTAAAGCGCTCTCGCTGTATTTAGATATGATGCCTAATTTCTACTATCCGGTTCGCTCCTCACGCTCTCGCGAATCTCGGCTCAAACCTTTATATGCTTCTCACTCTCATGACAAAGCAATGTTAAATAACTTCTCACCCTCATGACAAAGCTACTTAAATAACGCATAGAAATTATAACCAAAACGACATACAATCGCGATTTCGTAATTAATACATCTACGGAGTCCCGTCGGAACGACGATCCTCAATCTACGGACTCCGGAAAATTTACTCGAACATATTTATTTCATAAGTTAACATATTAAACATGCTGCAATTTAAAACATACATACTGATTTGGTTTTTTAACAAAAAGTTCCGAATTAATGTTTATCTTTTGATATCGAATAAACTTGCAAGGATATAAATGAAACAAATGCAATAAAAATAGAATTATAAATGACCTGAAATAAACTGAAAACAAAATACTTCTATTAATGAGAATGATGATCCAAGCGTACAATCGGCAACAGAATGAAAAGTACAGCAGTGTAGCAATCACTCAGTGTGAGTAATTACTGCTTTGGTAAGTAAATCTAGTGGCTAGGCTAAAGAATTCGGCAGCGCTTCCGCGCAACTCGTATCCCCCCAAAAAATACACCAGAGGGGTCTATTTATAGATAATTTTGGCTCTAAAAAGGTAGGGATCGAATTTGAATTCAAACAAGCAAATCTGTCAAACTGTCACTGAAAAACTGCTCCCGCGCATAATGGCGACCGCCGTATGCCTAATGACGACCGTCATTGCTTCAAAACATGGTTTCCCTCCTTTTTGAGCATGGAGAACGCCTTCCTCAGGCCATGGCGAGCGCCATTGCTCTGAGGAGGCCAGAACTTGACTTTTTGCTGGTTTTTCTTCCATGTTCAACTCTATTTTCGCTCTTTTTTCCATACTTGCTAATTAAACACCTGTCGACATGAAAACAAAGGAAAACATATTAAATCAAAGAAAATAGTATGAAAGACTCAATAAAACGGTACTAAAAGTGTGCGTAATGAGTCGGAAAATACGATACGAATTCGAGTTATCAACACCCCCACACTTAAACCATTGCTTGCCCTCAAGCAATTAACCAACACGGTAAAAAGAAAATAAGCACGGTTCGAAACATAGGAACAACGAGACTCTAATCATACGTGGCTACTAGGCTAATGTTTGATCGATAGGTACTAAATAGTGAAAACAAGGATATCGTAACGACACATTTCCACATTTGCGGAAAAAGACTCCCTTCCAATGCAATACCAATTCAAATAATGACATTATAACTCGACCTAGATCCTTTATCCTATTTCACCTCTTTTTCATTCTCACGCAATCACATTAAGCCCGTTATCCTTTGTACTTACATGGTAAGTGAACCTGTTTGTGTTATATGATCTCGACATTCAAATTTTATTTTTCTTTTTCGCACATTATGTTTTCTTTTTACGAATTTCCAGAGTCCGAACCTTTAGGCTAAATGGTCGGGTGAGGACCACCTAACTTAGCGGGAACATGTCTTTCATTCGTTTTATCTATAAAAATCACATTATTCAAATTTTTGAGATCAACACATATTTGCATCGATTCGTTACTTAGTTTGTACATAAGGATGGTGCTGACTGCTAGTATAAACTAATCAAGAGGCTACTTCTAAGAAACTAGGCATAAGGTCTTGGCATAATGTCTATTTAAATCAATATCACATACTTAGGGAATCTAAGGTGTAGGAACGATACCGATATTTACAAAACTTTTCCAAGTCTACCTAACACAGCCTAAACAACCTATATACTTTCAGAGTTTGTGCCATGAATCGAAACAAAAAATAGTTGGAGGTTAATTTTTTTTTTTAAATTTCGGGGAAATTGAATAACAAGCGAAAACCACGCATAAAGACTCAACAGCACATGCAAAGACTCGACAAAACATTAAAAGCAGATAAAATTCCTAAAAGCATGAAATAAACTAAAAAACAATAAATCAAACTAAAAAGCGGTAAATGTAAAGCGATAAAGTTCCTCCCCCCCCCCCACGCTTAAACCAAACATTGTCCTCAATGTTTTGATAAAAGATGGAAAAAGGAAAGATAGAACCTGTGTGAATGCTACAGCATGCCAAATCTTCTCTGATCCTGCTCTTGTTGTCCCTGTCTTTGCTGACCATTTCTGCTTCGGCAGAGGGCATTTTATGATATCTTCAATTACGCAATTCTTGAATCAGCTCATCATAGTCGCCCGCTTCCGGAGGAAGTACCTGCAAAAATGTTAGAAAGATATGGTGCAGTGTGTGCAAGTGGAACATGACTAAGAGAAGAACGAGGAAAAGGTGAGTTACCGACGGGAGAGACATGCTCTCTCCTATCATACTCATCGTCGGTGTCACCACCAGCAACGACATTCGTAGGAATGTCCGTGGGCACCAGCTCATCTCTAAGATCGTGACAAGCGATACATTCTTTATTTTCTGCAAACTCAAACAAACAAACATAACAACTTAAAATAAAAAACCTCGTGGGTTGCCTCCCACTCAGTGCTTTATTTAACGTCGATATCTTGACGGCTAAGAATCTTCGGTTTCCATGGCCACTTATCAAGCCATCTCACATATCCCTCACCTTTTCTTTTCTTTCTTCTGTGGGGTGGTTCATTCTTTTGAACTTGTGGTGGCAGTTCTAGATCTATCCTAAGTATCAGCTTTTTTAGTTTGGGCTTAGTTATTTCATCCACCACCTCAAAGGTTAACCTTACCCTCTTAACAGTAATGATATCCCTAGTTTCATGGTCCTCAAATTTTCTCTTTTCATGCAGGACCTCAGACAAAGGTGTATCGGTGTGGATATTTTCCAATACCTCCACATATGTTTTGGATTTGGAGTCTACCTTAACTTCTACAAACCTTTGCAGGAAAGAAATTGGTGGGGTATAGGGAGGTGGAACAATAATAGATGCTTCCTTCTCAACCTCTTTGATAACCTCCCCTTCGGGTGGCGTCGGTGGATTTTTCTCAATCTCTACGCCTTTCTCACCATAACTCTCCTCAAATTCATTATCACTCTCCTTAGGATTTTTAATTTGTTTTTCACTATTGGTCGTTACAACATCCACATGTCTCTCAAGGGAGTGTCCTATAGGTGTCTGGGCAAGCAGAGAGATTTGAGTCTCCAATGCCTCAGTGTGAGTCGTGAGGGACTCGACCACAGTGCTCATCTGCCTAAAGGTTTCATAAGTATCGAGATGTTGTTTTCTAAACTCTTCATTCTGGAGAGTTTGTGTCTCCACAAAGCGCTCCATCATAGATTCTAGCCTAGAATTAGTTGTTGTTTCAATGAAATCCTTCATTAATGTTTCGAGGTTGGAATTATGGAATTCTTGCTGTTCCTCAAAATATTGGGAGTAGTAATCATATAGGAGATTTGGTTTAGAGTAAGTGAGCGTCGCATTGAAATCCTCCATCAATAATTCAAGGTCGGTATTATAGGATTCTAGTGGTTCCTCAAAGTATTGGGAGTGGTAATTGTAAAGGAAATATGGGTGATACATAGTTTTTTTTTCAAACAAGAGTACCTTAGTCTATACGGTGCAACAACGGAATAACAATATTGACTGTAGGTCCCCAGCAACGGCGCCAAAAACTTGATGCTCCGCAAGTGCACGGATTTATCGAATTAATATAAAAGATTGTCGAACCTACAGAGACCAATGCCAACCTACTGTAATCTATCGTTGCTTTGTAAAGCTAAGGCTATGATTAAAAGGTTGGAATGGAAATATAAACGCTAATAACTAAAGGTTTGAAAACAATACTAAAACGAGCCCGAAGTATTGATTCCGTGTTCCTAAGGGACTTGTAGAATACAGGTACTAATTATGACTATATGCCTATTATGTAGAATATACCGACTTAAAGGCTCCGCCTCACACTCTCGCGGTCTTAACTAAAGCCATATCTCTTAATCCCAATATTTTGCTCTCGCTCGCCCGGTAACTATGAAACACTATTTGAAAGCCAACAGTATCCTAATCAACACCTAAAGCGCTCTCGCTGTATTTAGATATGATCCCTAATTTCTACTATCTGGTTCGCTCCTCACGCTCTCGCGAATCTCGGCTCAAACCTTTATATGCTTCTCACTCTCATGACAAAGCAATGTTAAATAACTTCTCACTCTCATGACAAAGCTACTTAAATTACGAATAGAAATTATAACCAAAACGACATATAATCGCGATTTCGTACTAAATACATCTACAGAGTCCCGCCGGAACGACGTTCATCAATCTACGGACTCCGGCAAAATTACTCGGACATATTTATTTCTTAAGTTAACATATTAAACATGCTGCAATTTAAAACATACATACTGATTTGGTTTTTTAACAAAAAGTTCAGAATTAATGTTTATCTTTTGAAATCGAATAAACTTGCAGGGATATAAATGAAACAAATGCAATAAAAACAGAATTATAAATGACCTGAAATAAACTGAAAATGAAATACTTCTATTAATGAGAATGATGATCCAAGCATACTATCGGCAACAGAATGAAAAGTACAGCAGTGCAGCAATCATTCAGTGTGATTAATTACTGCTTTGGCAAGTAAATCTAGTGGCTAGGCTAAAGAATTCGGCAGCGCTTCCGCGCAACTCGGATCCCCCCAAAAGACACACCAGAGGGGTTTATTTATAGATAATTTTGGCTCCAAAAAGGTTGGGATCGAATTTAAATTCAAACAAGCAAAACAGTCAAACTATCACTGAAAAACTGCTCCCGCGCATAATGGTGACCGCCGTATGCCTAATGGCGACCGTCATTGCTTCAAAACTTGGTTTCCCTCCTTTTTGAGCATGGCGAACGCCTTCCTCAGGCCATGGCGAGCGCCATTGCTATGAGGAGGCCAGAACTTGACTTTTTGCTAGTTTTTCTTCCATGTTCAGCTTTGTTTTCGCTCTTTTTTCCATACTTGCCGATTAAACACCTGTCGACATGAAAACAAAGGAAAACATAATAAATCAAAGCAAATAGTATGAAAGACTCGATAAAACGGTACTAAAAGTGCGCGTAATGAGTCAGAAAATACGATACGAATTCGAGTTATCAACACCCCCACACTTAAACCATTGCTTGTCCTCAAGCAATTAACCAACACAGTAAAAAGAAAATAAGCACGGTTCGAAACATAGGCACAACGAGACTCTAATCATACGTGGCTACTAGGCTAATGTTTGATCGATAGGTACTAAATAGTGAAAACAAGGATATCGTAAAGACACATTTCCACATCTGCGAAAAAAGACTCCCTTCCTATGCAATACCTATTCAAATCATGACATTATAACTCGACCTAGATCCTTTATCCTATTTCACCTCTTTTTCATTCTCGTGCAATCACAGTAAGCCTGTTATCCTTTGTACTTACATGGTAAGTGAACCTGTTTGTGTTATATGATCTCGACATTCAATTTTTTTTTCTTTTTCGCACATTATGTTTTCTTTTTACGAATTTCAAGAGTCCGAACCTTTAGGCTAAATGGTCGGGTGAGGACCACCTAACTTAGCGGGAACATGTCTTTCATTCATTTTTTCTATAAAAATAACATTATTCAAATTTTTGAGATCAAGACATATTTGCATCGGTTCGTTACTTAGTTTGTACATAAGGATGGTGCTGACTGCTAATATAAACTAATCAAGAGGCTACTTCTAAGAAACTAGGCATAAGGTCTTGGCAGAATGTCTATTTAAATCAATATCACATACTTAGGGAATCTAAGGTGTAGGAACGGTACCGATATTTACAAAACTTTCCCAAGTCTACCTAACACAGCCTTAACAACCTACATACTTTCAGAGTTCGTGCCATGAATCGAAACAAAAAATAGTTGGAGGTTAAACTTTTTTTTTTAAATTTCGGGGAAATTGAATAACAAGCGAAAACCACGCATAAAGACTCGACAGCACATGCAAAGTCTCGACAAAACATTAAAAATAGATAAAATTCCTAAAAGCATGAAATAAACTAAAAAAACAATAAATCAAACTAAAAAGCGGTAAATGTAAAGCGATAAAGTTCCTCCCCCCCCCCCCCCCCACGCTTAAACCAAACATTGTCCTCAATGTTTTGATAAAAGATGGAAAAAGGAAAGATAGAACCTGTGTGAATGCTACTGCATGCCAAATCTTCTCTGATTCTGCTCTTGTTGTCCCTGTCTTCGCTGACCATTTCTTCTTCGGCGGCGGGCGTTTTATGATATCTTTAATTACGCAATTCTTGAATCAGCTCATCATAGTCGCTCGCTTCCAGAGGAAGTACCTGCAAAAATGTTAGAAAGATATGTTGCAGTTTGTGCAGGTGGAACATGACTAAGAAAAGAACGAGGAAGAGGTGAGTTACCGATGGGAGAGACATGCTCTCTCCTATCATACTCATCATCGGTGTCACCACCAGCAGCGACATTCGTAGGAATGTCCGTGGGCACCAGCTCATCTCTAAGATCGTGATAAGCGATACATTCTTTATTTTCTGCAAACTCAAACAAACAAACATAACAACTTAAAATAAAAAACCTCGTGGGTTACCTCCCACTCAGCGCTTTATTTAACGTCGATAGCTCAACGGCTAATAATCTTTGGTTTCCATCGCCACTTATCAAGCCATCTCACATATCCCTCGCCTTTTCTTTTCTTTCTTCTGTGGGGTGGTTCATTCTTGTGAACTTGTGGTGGCGGTTCTGGATCTATCCTAAGTATCAGCTTTTTTAGTTTGGGCTTAGTTATTTCATCCACCACCTCAAAGGTTAACCCTACCCTCTTAACAGTAATGATATCCCTAGTTTCATGGTCCTCAAATTTTCTCTTTTCATGCAGGACCTCAGACAAAGGTGTATCGGTGTGGATATTTTCCAATACCTCCACATATGTTTTGGATTTGGAGTCTACCTTAACTTCTACAAACCTTTGCATGAAATAAATTGGTGGGGTATAGGGAGGTGGAACAATAATAGATGCTTCCTTCTCAACCTCTTCGATAACCTCCCTTTCGGGTTGCGTCGGTGGAATTTTCTCAATCTCTACGCCTTTATCACCATAACTCTCCTCAAATTCATTATCACTATTTTTAATTTGTTTTTCACTATTGGTCGTTACAACATCCACATGTCTCTCAAGGGAGTGTCCTATAGGTGTCTGGGCAAGCAGAGAGATTTGAATCTCCAATGCTTCAGTGTGAGTCGTGAGGGACTCGACCACAGAGCTCATCTGCCTAAAGGTTTCATAAGTATCGAGATGTTGTTTTCTAAACTCTTCATTCTGGAGATTTTGTGTCTCCACAAAGTGCTCCATCATAGATTCTAGCCTAGAATTAGTTGTTGTTTCAATGAAATCCTTCATTAATGTTTCGAGGTTGGAATTATGGAATTCTTGCGGTTCCTCAAAATATTGGGAGTGGTAATCATAGAGGAGATTTGGTTGAGAGTAAGTGAGTGTCGCATTGAAATCCTCCATCAATAATTCAAGGTCGGTATTATAGGATTCTAGTGGTTCCTCAAAGTATTGGGAGCGGTAATTGTAAAGGAAATCTGGGTGATACATAGTTTTTTTTTCAAACAAGAGTGCCTTAGTCTAGACGGTGCAACAAAGTAATAAAAATATTAACTGTTGGTCCCCGGCAACGGCGCCAAAAACTTGATGCTCCGCAAGTGCATGGATTTATCGAAGAAATATAAAAGATTGTCGAACCTACAGAGACCAATGCCAACCTACTGTAATCTATCGTTGCTTTGTAAAGTTAAGGCTATGATTAAAAGGTACTAACGGAAATATAAACGCTAATTACTAAAGGTTTAAAAACAATACTAAAACGAGCCCGAAGTATTGATTTCGTGTTCCTAAGGGACTTGTAGAATACGGGTACTAATTATGACTATATGCCTATTATGTAGAATATACCGACTTAAAGGATCCGCCTCACGCTCTCGCGGTCTTAACTAAAGCCATATCTCTTAATCCCAAGATTTTGCTCTCGCTCGCCCGGTAACTAAGAAACACTATTTGAAAGCCAACAATATCCTAATCAACATCTAAAGCGCTCTCGCTGTATTTAGATATGATGCCTAATTTCTACTATCCGGTTCGCTCCTCACGCTCTCGCGAATCTTGGCTCAAACCTTTATATGCTTCTCACTCTCATGACAAAGCAATGTTAAATCACTTCTCACTCTCAAGACAAAGCTACTTAAATTACGCATAGAAATTATAACCAAAACGACATACAATCACGATTTCGTACTTAATACATCTAAGGAGTCCCGTCGGAACAACGGTCCTCAATCCACGGACTCCGGCAAAATTACTCGGACATATTTATTTCTTAAGTTAACATATTAAACATGCTGAAATTTAAAAGATACATACTGATTTGGTTTTTTAACAAAAAGTTCAGAATTAATGTTTATCTTTTGAAATCGAATAAACTTGCAAGGATATAAATGAAACAAATGCAATAAAAACATAATTATAAAAGACCTGAAATAAACTGAAAAAGAAATACTTCTATTAATGAGAATGATGATACAAGCGTACAATCGGCAACAGAATGAAAAGTACAGCAGTGCAGCAATCACTCAGTGTGAGTAATTACTACTTTGGTAAGTAAATCTAGTGGCTAGGCTAAAGAATTCGGCAGCGCTGCTTCCGCGTAACTCGGATCCCCCCAAAAGACACACCAGAGGGGTCTATTTATAGATAATTTTGGCTCCAAAAAGGTTGGGATCGAATTTGAATTCAAACAAGCAAAACTGTCAAACTGTCACTGAAAAACTGCTCCCGCGCATAATGGCGACCGCCGTATGCCTAATGGCGACCGTCATTGCTTCAAAACTTGGTTTCCCTCCTTTTTGAGCATGGCGAACGCCTTCCTCAAGCCATGGCGAGCGCCATTGCTCTGAGGAGGCCAGAACTTGACTTTTTGCTGGTTTTTCTTCCATGTTCAGCTCTGTTTTCGCTCTTTTTTCCATACTTGCCGATTAAACACCCGTCGACATGAAAACAAAGGAAAACATAATAAATCAAAGCAAATAGTATGAAAGGCGCGATAAAACGGTACTAAAAGTGCACGCAATGAGTCAGAAAATACGATACGAATTCGAGTTATCATTCATCTAAAAAACATTAAAACAAAGAAAAATATTCTCTTCTAGTCTCTCTTTTTGAAAGTAAACTAAGACAATGATTGCCAATGTCAGAGAAAGGAGATTGCGCTAATGGATTTCTGTAGAAGGAAAACTCATAAGTACACCTTCAAGGTTCCAAAGTTATAGGATTTGAGAGGTTTGGCGAGAATGATCACCAACCACGAGGCTTTCAGAGCCAAATACGGGGGACTACTGTCTATATTAAGGGTCCATGTAATCGAAGGAATCCTGTCCACACTAATCCAGTTCTACGATCCGGTCTATCACTGTTTCACATTCTCGGATTATCAACTAGCACCAACACTGGAGGAGTACTTTCACTTGACTGATATGCATATCACTGATCAAGCTCCCTATTCTGGACTGGAAGAAATTCCAAAGGATCAAACCATTGCAAGAGCAATTTATCTGGATGAGTAAGAAGTCAGGACTCACATGACCACTAAGGGTGGCATCCAGGGTTTGTCAGCCCAATTGTTAACAAAGAAAGCTCTATAATTTTCTAGTATAGGGAACGTGGCCGCTTTCGAGAGCATCTTTGTTTTGCTCACCTACGGGTTATTTTTGTTTCCCAACATTGATAACTTCGTAGATGTCAACGCCATTAAGATTTTTCTGATTGGAAACCCCGTACCGACCTTACTCGCCGACGCGTATCATTCAGTACACTTAAGGAATTTATACAGCGGAGAAATGATCACGTGCTATGTACCCCTGCTTTACAAGTGGTACACTTCCTACTTACCCAAGTCTGCTGCATTTTGGCATCAAAAGAATACTTTACGTCGGTCGCAGAGAATCATGTCTCTTACCAACTCTGACATCGATTGGTACAATCAAATCTACGACGGAATCAGGATCATTGACCGTTGTGGAAATTTCCCAAATGTACCCCTTATAGGAACTAAGGGAGGAATCAACTATCATCCAATTTTAGGTCGTCATCAATTTGGATACCCGATGAGACATGTCCCGCGTAATGTTCATTTGGAAGGTCTTTTCTTCAAGGAAGGAGAAAATGACAGAGCACTAAAGACGAAAATAGTGCACGCTTGGAAACACGTTCACAGGAAAGGAAGAGAGTCTCTAGGAAAACCAGACTGTGTCTCGGTGGAGCCTTATCTCCACTGGGTACAAACTAGAGCTCTCAAGCTGAGGATGCCTTACCCTCGTCAGGAAGTTCTTCCGTTAAGGGACTCTGCCCTTTATTTCATGTCAGACACGGAAAAACTTCAGGTGACTCTCACCAAAGTTCAACAGGAGAGGAGGTCTTGGAGGAACAAGTACCGTATTCTCAATGTGGAGTGCAAGAAAATACAGCAGCTATTAAAAGAAAAGGATGCACTGATTGAGATTTTAGAGCAGCATACTGTGGAGCATCAGGATGACTAAAGGAGTTTGCTCGCTCCTTTCACTTGGAAAAGGAATGACAACCCGACAGTGGCCCAAGAGCCCCAGTCAAAGAAAAGGAAAATACCAGAACCAGCACCTGAGCTCTCCTCAGAGAGGACTCAGGATCCATAGTTTAGATTTCGTTTTACAACACTTTGTAATTTACTGTATTTCCGTTTACGCAATCTTTGAATTCAATAAAACGGGATCTTCCCCACTGTTTGATATTTGCAATCTAATTGTCAAAGTTTACTTTGAATAAACAAAAACACATAATTAATATAATCATTGCATATCATTCATCATTCTCACTAAACGCATTCTTCTTCCCTATGAATCTCATATTTGCGTCTCGATTCTAGAGTCAAAGTGTCTCATTCGTACAATACTCGGGCCAATTGCTAGAAAAAGATGGATGATCTCGAGGAAGAGAACAGAGAGTTGAGGGAAGAGATCAACACTCTGAAAGAGGATCTGAGAAAGCTTCATAACGACATGCAAGCTCTAGCAGAAGCTCAAATGCAACAAAAAGGATTGTGATCTCAGAGATCACATCAACGCCCATAGTGGAGAAGTATGATCCTAGGTACAAAATGCCGAAAGATCGTCCCTGGGGCATGCCTATTAACTATATCCCAGAAGGATATGTTCCTCTGATCACTGATCATCCAGGAACCGCAGCAGGAGCCGCTGGACCTGAAGGTTACAAACTTCGGGAAAGCAAAGATGCCAGGGGCATGACAACAACTCCTGAAGGTTACAAACTTCAGGAGACACCGAGAGTCTCGGCCATAATGACTATACCACCACCCGTGGTACA
This sequence comes from Lathyrus tuberosus, assembly GCA_022829125.1. Classification (NCBI taxonomy): domain Eukaryota; kingdom Viridiplantae; phylum Streptophyta; class Magnoliopsida; order Fabales; family Fabaceae; genus Lathyrus; species Lathyrus tuberosus. The sequence goes on from JALAZF010000054.1 coordinate 15,675,135, forward strand.
CACTGTCCCGGAAGGACAGATTCCACAGATACCTTCTGGTGGAAACGAAAGTATGTTCGACAGAATGAATGAGTTCCAGGAATAATTCCTGGAGATGCAGAAAGAGCTGCAAGCCCTTCGCGGTCAGGATTTATTTGGAAAGGACGCCGCGGACCTTTGTTTGGTCCCTAATGAAAAGTTCCGCACAAGTTCCAGGTACCCGATTTTGAAAAGTACAACGGTAATTCTTGACCTCAAAGCCACTTGGTGATGTACGCTCGACGAATGTCAGCTCAGACAAAGAACCAGGAGCTACTAATTCACTACTTTTAGGATAGTTTAACTGGTGCCGCATTAAAATGGTACATGGGTTTAAACCGTGCTATGATCGGCACGTTCAGAGATCTTGGCGCTGCTTTCGTTCAACAATATAAATACAATTTGGACATGGCACCGAACAGAGATCAACTCAGACCAATGTCACAAAAGGACAAGGAAACCTTTAAGGAGTACGCTCAGAGATGGCGTGAAATTGCCGCTCAGATTTCTCCACCTCTGGAGGAAAAAGAGATGATAAATATCTTCTTAAAAACCTTGAGCTCATTTTACTACGATAGAATGGTTGCCAGTGCGCTCAATGACTTCACCGAAATGGTGGACATGGGGGTACGTCTCGAGGAAGCAGTCCGAGAAGGACGTTTAGTTAAAGACACTGGATCCTCAAGCAGTACAAAACGATACGGTAGTGCTCTCCTTAAGAAAAAAGAGAAGGATATTGGGAATATCTCTCTCGGAAAGAAAAGGCGACGTTACCAACCAGTAGTAGCTGCAACTCCTGCTATACACCCTGCGCCTGTTCCTACGTATCAACCCCAGGTTGCTCAGAGCCAACCGATTCAACAGCAATATCAGCAAAGGACACAACAACCTCTTCAGCGGACCCGTCCCCCGTACAACAACAACTTTACAACGCGACCGCCGGGGTTTGACCCTATACCCATGTTGTACGCAGAACTGTTTCCATTATTACTGGTCAAGGGGCACGTCCAAACCAAATCTCCTCTTACAGTACCGGAAAATCCGCCTTTTTGGTTCAAAGCATATCAGACTTGTCCTTACCATCAAGGAGGACCAGGGCATAACATAGAAAACTGTCTCAGTTTCAAATCAGATGTGCAAAAGCTTGTTAGGAGCGGGTTCTTATCTTTCAAAGATACGAATCTGAATGTTCTCACAAACCCGCTGCCTCAACATGAGAAAGCTACAGTTAATTTGATAGAGGGAAAGTCTAACAACAGCTATCAAATTCACGATGTACTCTTATTAAGGGCCAATTTGGTCAAGATGCATTGTAGACAGAGCAGATACGGCCATGTGCCACCTCATAACTATCACCAGTGTGATATCTGCTCTAAAAACAATCAAGGATGTTCTGTGGTGCAATCAGCTCTACAGGAATAGTTGGATCTCGGATGGATCCAAGAGCATCGAGTTCGTGGAGTCAACATGACCTACATAAATTCCAACATCATTCAGAACCACGACATCTGTGCAATGAATGTCAACTTGGTGGCGATACACTCAAGGCAAAGCCCGTATCATAATCTGCTGCGGCACGATTACAATTCCTGTCTGACTTGCTCGGTAAACAAACAGGGATGCTCTTTCATACAGGAGGTCCTCCAGCGTCAGATGGATCTTGGGTGGATCCATGACTACCATGATAGAAATCCCTATCAGATCAACATGATCCAAATCTTCGATATTCGTCTGATGAATACCAGCTTGGTGGAGTTACACGCCAGGCAAGTCTAACTCGGTTTTATCACTTTTGAAATACTGGTACAGACATGTGATGTCAAGTGCAATGTCACGACATCAATATCTGTTGTATGAACAAGTCAGTAATAGAAACAGAAACGCATAAACCATACACAAGGATTGTTCACCCAGTTCGGTCTAACTACCTACGTCTGGGGGCTACCAAGCCAGGGATGAAATTCACTACTTGTAGAATTAAATTACAGACTCAACAACCCAGTTGACAATCTCCTAATCTTAATTCCTACTAGTGACTTTCTACCTAAGAAACCACTTAGATATGAGAACACTACTCAATCCCTAAAACCACTTCTGTGACACAATTCAAAGATCACACACTTTGAAACGCACTACTTGATTCTGCTTCACAGCTTTGATCAAGAACAACTCAAAACAACAATACCAATTCTCACTCGAATGGTTTACAAAACATACACGAAGACACAAACGACACTCAGTCTTTAGCTCTCTTTCTTCGTTCTGTACTTTTTCCTTTGGTCTTCTGCGCTTTATATAGCCACCTGAATTGGGCTTGGATCACCTGCAATATCTGACTTGATTTGTTATTTAAAACTGAATCTTCAAAACAGATTTTCTCCTAAAATCTTTTCAAATCTTCAACCTTTTAAATCTCCTACAAATCTGCACCAGATCCCCTATGCAGCGAAGAATATCTAACCCAAGATATTCGCATCCAATGAGACAACTTGCTCTCCACAATTCCAGCTAAAACGCAAACCCTAACAACATCATAAACCTGATGTTATTAATTCTGCAGATCTAATGTCACAACATCGCTTGTGACATCAGACATCCAACTTAAACACTTAACACAACCCAGTGTTAAGACTCAATGTTGTGACATCACCCATATGACATCAAACATTGAACAGTTTCACTACTTAACACAGCCCAGTGTTAAGACTCAATGTTGCAACATCACCACCTTGACATCAACATTGAACAACCTTTGTTTTACCAAAATTCCAGCCAATCCAAGAAACTAACAATCTCCCCCTTTGGCTAATTTTGGCTAAAACAATCTCTGCATCTTCAGAGACTTTAGCAGTGGAATAAACTTGAATAATTTTGAAACTTCAAGCAGCATCTTCAATACAAAAAGACTTCACTTCACACAAAACTCTGCTGCAGCACCATCTTCAACAGCTACAATTTTCAACAATCAACAATGGTGCTCCCCCTCAAAACAAGAACCAGCATAACAGCTGTTCACAGATCAGCAATTACTCCCCCTCAATATCTGCACTTCTGCATCACATCACTTTAGCAGCATTTGACATTTGTACTCTTTGATACTCTTGGCTCACTTGGCTATTTCTCCCCCTTTTTAGCCACAATTTGACAACCTTCAACAAGAAGCCCTACTAACTATAGTTAGTACTACCCTAGCTCTCATTGTTAGCCTCACAGACAGCAAAAAGACATAACAAATCATAGAACAAAACATGCACAATATTCAAATTACAAACCAAGCACAACAGTACAGAAAAAAACAGCAGAAATAAAACTAAAACTACTAACTAAAAAATAGTAAAAGCTTTAATCATCTGAGCTGAGATCATCATCATCTTCTTCATCTTCTTTTGAGCTGTCATTATCAGACTCATCTGTCTTATCAGCAACTTCTTTCTCACTTCCTTTTTCTGTCATCTTCAGCATCATAAGTAATCTTTTAAACTTCTCCTTTCTTTCAGTGCTTACTCTGATGACTTCATCTAATTCTTTACAGGCTTCCTCCAGTTCAGAAATCATATCAGTCTTGACATGAGTATGATGAGTAGATGTTGAGGCAGATGTCTTGACATGATCAACAACATATTTTCCTTCAAACAACTTCTGATGAAAAGACAAGTCAGGCTTCCTTCTACAAACACTATCATACTGGTGAAGAATCCCAGGATGCTGAGACAGAATTATCCCACAAATGAGGGATGGAAATGAGATAGGAAATTTCACAGCCCTTATTGCAGCATGCTTGATAGTCTGATTATAAATGTAAGAGCCATAATTATCTAGTCTCTTTGTTCCAATGGCATAAACTAATTTGCCCAAACCAGCAGAAACAGAGGTCTTGTGGTTTGTAGGAACCCAGTTAACAGCACCTATTCTATGAAGAATATCATATTTCACACTTAATAAACTTGTTGATAACTTCCCTTTTGAAGGCCAAATTTTTTCTTGACCAGCTGTGATTTCTTTGCAAATAGCATTATCAGACACTTCTAATTCTCCATAGTCTTCCTCACTTCTTCCTAAATAAGCATTAATCACCTTAGGAGAAAACCACACACACTTACCCCTTACATATATCCTTCTGAAATTCAGGCTTCTGCTGTCATTAATGGACTCAGGTATATTTACTATGAATTCTCTGACCAATCCATCATAGCATCTTGACAATCCAGAGACAATCCTCATAAGACTAGCAAATTTAATCAGATCTACAATTTCCTTATTTTCTAGAGCCTCTGTACCCAGCTCTCTTTCCAAAGCTATTCTTCTCTGACACACAAACTTCCACATGGATGCATTACTGGCACGGTGAAATGATATGTTGTCAATTGGAACATCAGGAACTTGATCAGTAACTTTCTTCAATATGGTTGTCCTGACAGGGTTGATGTCTTGAACATCTTCTTCAACATCAAACTCAGAGTCTGATTCTTCTATGATTCTCCTCTTCTTGCTAGTCTTTTGCAAAATCACATTGTCTTTGGAAGATATCTCAACATAAGTTCCCTGTACTCTTTTTGCTGTTTCAGGCAACACCCTTTCATCATCAACATCTATTATCTCAATATGATCCTTTCTTTTAGAGCTCTGAACTTCAACTCTAGGCTTTGATGTTCTGACATCATCAGTTTCATCAAGGTCATCACTTTGAGACCTCACCTGTTCAGCAGGCATTTATCTTAAAGGAACAGAGATTCCTTTCACCCGTAAACACTTATCAAGGATCTTGTCTGCAATCTTCCCCAAGCGCCTGTCAACATCAAACTTCTCTTCAACAGCTTGAAAAGTGGAAGACTTGGTTTCAGATTTATCACCAAAAAGAATGCTAGTGACAAGTCTCTTGGTTTCACTACTATTAAACTTCGTTGTAGCTTTCTTAGGTTTAGGATTAGAAGGTCCAGAATCTGGGAACACCATAGAAATGGGTTCTACATTCATAGCTACACGTTCCTCACCTGACGAAACCCTAGATTTTTCTCGCTCGAGACTTGGAGAACCAGAGTTCTTAGATGGAGAAGACATCGTTCCTTTGTAACATACTAGGTTTAGAGAAGATTTTTCTATTTTGTTGAGATTAAGGGAGATGAACAATTGAGAAGAGAAAGCTTTGATGAATCTTGATATAGAATCAATATGGTAAGGCGCCTGATTTTAAGTACCTCTTAATGACCAATCACTGATTTTCTCCCTCCAAATTAAATTACCTTTTAAAAGTTCAAAATGATTCACATCAGAGCTCATTAAAACTGACTGACCTTTCAACATCCTTTCACACCTGATGTCATAGTCTGATGTTATAACATCAACTTGAAGATCATCAGTTGAATTAACTTCAAGAGGTATCCACTGATAGCAGTTATCTTTGGATCTGGCACCCTTCATAACAACTTGATTACGCTCATCAGCTACCACATACTCATCTTTGGTGTAGTTAACTTTGTAACCTTCATCACATAATTGGCTTATGTTGATTAAATTTGCATCTAAACCATTGAAAAACAGAAAATTGTCAAGTTCAGGTCCACCACCACACTTTACTCTTCCAACTCCTGTAGCCTCTCTTGTATCTCCATTTCCAAAGATTACATCTTTTGAAGAGCAAGCAACAGTATCTTCCAATTTAGCTTTGGATCCAGTCATGTGCTTTGAACATCCACTGTCAAAGTACCATGTATCCTTATCAAACTGTCTATCTGATGTGTGGGCTAAAATACATTTCACCTTCTCCTTAGGAACCCATTGTTTAGCAACTTTGGGTCTGACCTCCTTTAGTTTTCTTTGAGGAGCAGATTGTGGATATCCATGCAGTTTAAAACAAGAGTACTGCATATGTCCAAACCTTCCACAATAGAAGCATCTGACTCTATCATCTCTGAAGTGGTTATTTCTTCTGCCACTTTGATGATGATACTGTTGGTGCTGCCACCCATAATGATGTCTCCTTCTACCATAGTTGGCCTGTCTTCTATGGTGCGGTTGTCTTCTCCTGTACTGAGGATGCTGTCTCCTAGGCTGTCTCCTATGGTGATGAGGCTTCCTTCTTCCATAGTAATGAGGCACAACATTGTTGTATCCATATCCATATCCATACCAGTTTCCCTGATGTTGAGACATCTGATGAGACATGCTATGTTTGAACCTGGAAGCTTGCATGCTCTTGTGATATTGGGGAGGCATATACTGACTAGCTTCTTGGGGCTGCATCTTCCTCTGATGAGGACCATTCCTCTTCTCAACATTCTGAGGCTGTGAATGAGCACCCTTCTCAGGTGTAGGATCCTGTCTCTTTGTTTGATGTTGAGACATTGGTTGGGACACCTCCTTCTTTGTTCCTGAAGTGCTTGCTTCTGTAGAGCCCTTTTCCTCAACCACATATCCTATACCTGATTTATCTCCATCAGCTTTCTCTGACTGAAGAATCTTATCAAGTGTGTCTGTACCACAGTTCAGCATCCTAACAGATTTGGTCATATGATCAAGATGAGCTTTGACTAATAAGACTTCATTTTCCAAATCAGTTTTAGCAGTCTCAAGCTGAACAATCTGTTTCTTCTGTTTTTCACTTTCTTGACAGATTTCTGCACTCTTTAGACAAAGCTCTTGATAAGTGGATGCTAACTCCTCAAACGTCAGTTCCTCATCACTAGAGTCACCATCAGAAACCACTGTTCCAGTTAAAGCTTTGACATGTTTGGCTGACTCTCCTTCACTTTCACTGTCAGACTCTGACCAAGAAACTGTCATTCCTTTCTTCTGCTTCTTCAGGAATGTGGGACATTCTTTCTTAACATGTCCATGACCTTCACACTCAAAGCACTGAACACCCTTGTCTTGAGCAGTCTTCTCTTCATCCTTGCTGATGTCAGAGGCGATGTTCTTGACATTAGGCTTGAAATTCTTATTCATTCTTTTGAACACCTTGTTGAACTGCCGTCCCAACATAACAATGGCCTAAGATAGATCCTCCTGGGATTCAGCACTATTCCCTTTCTCTTCTTGATCATTTGAAACCAAGGCTATACTCTTTGGCTTCTTTTCTTGTTCTTCCTCATTCAACCCAAGCTCAAAAGTTTGAAGAGATCCAATGAGCTCATCAACCCTCATCTTGCTTATGTCTTGAGCTTCTTCAATTGCAGTCACCTTCATCTTGTACCTCTTAGGGAGGGACCTAAGGATTTTCCTTACATGTTTTTCTTCTGACATCTTTTCTCCAAGAGCACTGGATGCATTGGACAGCTCAAGGATACTCATGTGGAAGTCATAGATAGTCTCATCTTCCTTCATCTTCAGACTTTCAAACTTCGATGTTAGAAGCTGAAGTCTTGACATCTTAACTCTAAATGTTCCTTCATGTGTAGCCTTCAAAATATCCCACGCTTCCTTAGCAACTTCACAGGTATTGATCAACCTGAATATATTCTTATCCACTCCATTGAAAATTGCATTTAGAGCTTTGGAATTACCAAGGGCAAGCTATCTTCTTCCTTGGTCCATTCTTCTTCAGGCTTCGGCTTTGAGGTGCCCTATTTATCTTTCCCAGCATCATCTTTTTCACATACAACAGGTGCTTTCCACTCTTTAATAATGGCCTTCCACGCCCTGCTGTCCAAGGATTTTAAGAAAGTGATTATCCTTGGCTTCCAGTAATCATAATTCGAGCCATCCAATATAGGGGGTCTGTTGACAAATCCTCAAACTTCTTTGTCCATCTTTACACCAGAAAGTAACTTCCCTAGATCTCACCCAGAGGCAGACAGGATGTCTGCTCTGATACCAATTGAAATTCTGGTACAGACATGTGATGTCAAGTGCAATGTCACAACATCAATATCTGTTATATGAACAAGTCAGTAATAGAAACAGAAACGTATAAACCACACACAAGGATTGTTCACCTAGTTCGGTCTAACTACCTACGTCTGGGGGCTACCAAGCCAGGGATGAAATTCACTACTTGTAGAATTAAATTACAGACTCAACAACCCAGTTGACAATCTCCTAATCTTAATTCCTACTAGTGACTTTCTACCTAAGAAACCACTTAGATATGAGAACACTACTCAATCCCTAAAACCACTTCTGTGACACAATTCAAAGATCACACACTTTGAAACGCACTACTTGATTCTGCTTCACAGCTTTGATCAAGAACAACTCAAAACAACAATACCAATTCACACTCGAATGGTTTACAAAACATACACGAAGACACAAACGACACTCAGTCTTTAGCTCTCTTTCTTCGTTCTGTACTTTTTCCTTTGGTCTTCTGCGCTTTATATAGCCACCTGAATTGGGTTTGGATCACCTGCAAAATCTGACTTGATTTGTTATTTAAAACTGAATCTTCAAAACAGATTTTCTCCTAAAATCTTTTCAAATCTTCAACCTTTTAAATCTCCTACAAATCTGCACCAGATCCCCTATGCAGCGAAGAATATCTAACCCAAGATATTCGCATCCAATGAGACAACTTGCTCTCCATAATTCCAGCTAAAACGCAAACCCTAACAACATCATAAACCTGATGTTATTAATTCTGCAGATCTAATGTCACAACATTGCTTGTGACATCAGACATCCAACTTAAACACTTAACACAGCCCAGTGTTAAGACTCAATGTTGTGACATCACCCATATGACATCAAACATTGAACAACTTCACTACTTAACACAGCCCAGTGTTAAGACTCAATGTTGCAACATCACCACCTTGACATCAACATTGAACAACCTTTGTTTTACCAAAATTCCAGCCAATCCAAGAAACTAACAACTTTTCACGAGTATCTGAGCTGTAAAGGATGTTGTGAGAGTAACCAAGGGTGCGCTCTCGTTCAAAGAACTTTACAACACTTGTTAAACCACTGGTGGCTTCCGATCTATATGGATGAAGACACGCAACAAATCAGTGTGCTTAATGGGAACCCTACTAGGCATCAAAGTCAGGATGTCTGATCTATGGAAATAGACCTAGTGAGGTTACACTGCATTCAAAGCGGACGTGGCCAGGTGCCACCACATAACTACGAGCGTTGTAGAGTCTGCTTGGAGAATAACCAAGGATGCTACCTCGTGCGAGCAGCCCTACAAGGTCAGTTGGACCGAAAAGAGATTCACCCATGTCCGAGTTTTGAGCCAATCAACTGGACGCCGGACTATTTCGCTGATCAGATTAAGGACGTTGTCGTAATCTCTAATCATGAACAGAACAAGGATGTTTGTACCTTCATCCCTCTACTTGACGAATCAAAAGTTCCTAGTCGGGAACTGATTGAAGTTACTTACGACAGTCAGAAAAATCAGAAGGCTCCTGTAGTCATTTACCTGCCAGGACCAGTGCCGTATGAATCAGCTAAGGCGATCCCTTACAAATACGGTGCGACAACAATTGAGAATGGAAAGGAAATTCCATTACCCTCCGTCATAAATATTGCAGACATCAGTCGAGTAACCCGGAGCGGTCGAATCTTCAACCGAGGGGTTGGAGAACCTAACAGAGAAAAGGAACTTCAGACAGAAGCTCCCAATCCACCAGTCGATCAATCCAGTGATCCCGACCTTTCAAAGAACGATGATGAGATGCTGAAGCTCATCCAAAGGAGTGAATACAACATTTTTGAATAGCTGTTACAAACTCCTTCAAAGATCTCCAGGCTATCACTTTTACTTAGCTCCGAAGCCCACAGAGAGGCTCTACAGAAAGTCTTAGAACAGGCCTTTGTGGAACAGGATGTGTCAATACGAGAGTTCAATAGCATCATCTCTAACATCACTTCCTGCAACAACTTAGGATTCAGTGATGAGGATTTTCCAAAGGAGGGCAAAAGTCACAACATGGCGCTCAATATCACAGTCAACTGCCAGGACGATGCTTTAGCCAGCGTACTGGTAGACACCGGATCGGCTCTCAACGTCATGTTGAAGTCCACTCTAATGCGACTATCATTAAGAGGGTCCCCGATGAGGGGCAGTGAGGTTATCATCAAAGCCTTTGACGGATCTCAGAAAGCAGTTATCGGCGAAGTCGACCTTCCCATAACTATCGATCCTCACACTTTCCAGGTCATGGACATCTGGGCAGCATACAGTTGCTTATTAGGAAGACCTTGGATACACCAGGCCGGGGCAGTCACTTCGACCCTGCACCAGAAACTGAAGTTCGTCAAGAACGATCAACTTGTCACGGTCTGTGGAGAACAAGCCTGGATCGTGAGTAACTTGTCGTTATCTACTTGTGTAGAACCCGAGGAGGTTGTTGGGACTCAGTTCCAAGCCTTTTCGGTGAGCAATGAGAATCAATCAGAGAAGGGAACTTCTATTTCCTCGTACAAATATGCTCTTAAGGTGATCAAAAATAACAACGCCAAGGGATAGGGACAACTTATCATTCCTACTGATAATAAAACAAAGAAGGGTCTTGGTTTTTTTGCAACCTATACCCAGACTGCCACTAACGGTGAAAGTCTTCATCCCATTCAGAACTTCTTCCACAGTGGAGGTTTCCTTCACCCAGTGTCCCAAGAAGTACACATTATCAACAAGGAAGATTCCTCCAATACAGAGGAAGAATTGGAATCATATCTTAATAAGGAAGGTTATATGTCTCAGGAAAAGGTGCCTACGCCATTTTGCTATCTCGCACAGAGTCCGAGACTTATACCAAGGTCAGACGTCGAAATGATATACGGAGGTTGTGATCCGGAAGGATGTCGTGCTCCACCAAATTCATTAGAGGAGGACACTCCGATGAAATACAACTTTGACCACGACTATTATGGCCCAGTGGATGGCCTGCCTATGTGGCAGCCGTACCCAGGAGACTTGGGGCAAGAAAATCATCTGAACAATGAAAACCAGCTGAGCATCATTGAAAGGAATGCCTGCGTTCCCACCATGTAATAGGATCAACACTCAGGGTATTCAGAAAATATCCAGCACGACGATGAATTCGAAAAACTTGCAGGACTAGAATTCATCAACTATGCTTTTCCTAAGGTCAACGTCATCGAAAGAGATGACTCCTCCAGTTCCACAGAAGTGTGGGACACCTTAGGACAACCGAGTGGCAAGTTCGACTTCTTGGTCAAGTACACCGCTCCTGAGAGCTCTCTGTCGCTCCCGGGATTTTCATCCAAGTACAAACGCGAAAGTGGCACCGAAACAGAGTCGCCAGCAATGTGTATTTATCCCAAGAGAGGGAAAGGAAACACTGCGTAAACTTGAGGGAAGGAAAGAGCATGGTCTCGTGACCAAGAGAACTGGGTTCGGGAGTCGGTTACGCGAGAGGAAGGTATTAGAACCCCCTCGCGTCCATCGTACCCGATGGGATCCACGCTTGCTTGTTTCAATCAAAGGGTGTCGTCGTCTGGAGCTCCGCTGCTACTGGAAAGGAAAAGGAACGAGAACGGAAAGAAACGAAGAAACAAATGTAGGGAAAATAAAATAAGTGCTCGAATGGGCCCTACCCCACTGCCTACGTATCTCATCGGGAACATGAGAATCAGAGCGACTTAGTTCCCCTCACTAGGGATGGATTGTTTGTGTTTTTTAGGGAATGACTAATGTTCTAGCTCAGGTGTTGCAGGCTCGCTGGTCTGAGTGCGTTACCATCTTGCAAGAGAACGAGAAGAAACACATTCGTACGTTGAGAATGAGTGAGATGAGAAAAGAATTCCCGAAAGAAAGACGTCATTCTTTGTTTTTTGCCTTTTAAGAAAGAAGTGTTTTAACTGTTTTTGGGTTTTGTAACATGTATTGTATTTAAGTCCCTCATGTAGGATCGAATGCCTCGCATATCGACCCAAGATGGGACGCATGCTAAACATTCCAAGAAAGTGAGAGAAGACCCCACATTTCCTTGTTCCCACATGAAAGGCCTAAATACAATAGGTGTTATGCCTTTATTAAGTGTTTTTCTACTTTTGTTTGAAGATGAGAAGAAGAGACTCAAAAGCGGATCAAAGGTGAAAATCTAATGAGGGAGACTAAGACTCAATCCTAATGTTATCATACATGGTGATCCTATGGTCAATGGGGTTTAACAAACTTACTTCTAAAAGAAAGAAGAAGAAGAGCAAAAGAAACAACTTACTTCCAACATGGAAGTTAAGTTGATCTTAAAGAGGGATGAAAGAAAAGTTATTCAAGGAAAGCATATAAATGCTTATCAAACACAAACTTGAATGATTAAATGAAATAAGAGAATATAAGAGAAAGAAATGTATGTGTAACTAAGCCCACACACTTACTTACCTTTAGCACCTACATGAAAATGTTAGTTAAAAACAATTTACAAGTAATGCAATAAGAAAAAGAATATCAATTGGTGAACAAACAAGTTGAGAGATAAAGGATAAAGCTCCTAAGAAATGAACCTCAATCAAGATCAGAATCTATGATTTAATGGTGTTTTCTAATGTTAATTAAGCAATCAAGAACAAACCATACACAACTATAGATCTTAAACATCAAAGAAGTGAATCATGGAAAAGATAGATGAAGAATGAGTGGATATGCAAGGTGATCATGCAATTATGCTTCAAATAATGTCAAAGTCAGAATGTGGGTGACCTAAACATGTGCCTAAACATGATATATAAATGTCATATGAGGTATACAATCAAGTGTCCAAACATTAAAAGTGCTTAGGAGAAGAAGTGAAAAGGTATGAATCATGAATTAAACATGGAAAGAAAACATTCATGGCATAAGTCAAACCTACAAAAGTCTAAGATGAACCTCAAGTATCAAAGTCAGAGGTGATATGTCATATTAGGATGAGAATAAAATGCACAACCCAATCACATTCAAGCAATTACAAGTCATTTAGAAGCAAGAAGCAAAAGAAACATGCATTTGGATGAAACATGTTCAAGTATGCAGAGTAAGACATAAATGGCATATGAAATGGATGCAATACTTCAAACTCAGAGGCATACATCATATGAAATGCAAATGGATAGTATGGCATGGCATAAGTAAACCAATTACAATTCAAGTAGAAGCATAGATGCAAAAGGATGAGGAATTAGGTCAAAGGGAAACATGTAAAACAAGTATTGAACATGTACACAAAGAAAGCATCAACTTCAAACCAATGACCTATAATTTCAGTCAAAAGACCTATAATGAGCTAAAACTGGTTCAAGAAGTCAAGAAGAGTGATATCATACAATGGCACAAGTGCCTTATCAAGCAAGTAAACAAACATGGTAAAAGAAATTCACAAAAAGGGACCTCAAACAAGAGTCACCAAACAAATACCAAACACAATTAAAAAATCACCAAATTAGGTCTCAAGAGACCTCAACCAGAGGCAAACATCATACCAAAATCCTATGCAAAAATTCAGAAATGAAGGACCTCAAACAATCAAACAATAGTCACTTATGAATCATGAACCAAAGTGCAAAGATGAGGGACCTAAATGCAATAAAAGAAATTTCTAAAACTGAAACAAAAATATTTTTATGAAGTTTTGAATGTTACTGAATGGATTCAAAAATATTTATGCAAAAATGTTTAAGGAGATATGAGAAATAAATCTTTGAAATGAAGATGTGAAAATAGAAACAAGTTTCAAAAGAAATAAGAGAAAATTATGGATTAATATGCAAATATTCACAAAATCAAAATTAAAAATATTATAAAATTATTTAAACATATTAAGATATCACATGAATTTTTTTGGAATTTTTAATGATGGTTTTGTATTTTTAAAAGTCAATTATGAAACAATTATAAAAAAGAAATTAAAAGAAAAAAAGAAAGCAAGCAGGGGGTGCAGAGAAATAATTTTCACGTTCAAAAATCCACTGGGCCCAGTGGAGGGGATGCAAACATCAAATTAGAATCCAAGTCCATATGTGTGGTTGTGTGTGACGCGTGCACATGCGGTCAACATACTGATGCAATCATAGCCATGCAATGACTCAAATAAAATGATCCAACGCATCACATATCACCCACACCAAAGCAACCATGCACATGCACACACAAAGACACTCAGATTAAAAATAAATTGCACGCGTATGGCACATGATTTCATTAATGTGTTGGCAACGTTATGGACGTTAGATCAATCAGACGGTCAAGATCAACAAAATCAAAGCAATCATGTGGACACAAATGCAGGCACATATTAACTATCATACAATCACACACATGCCATAATTTCATTAATGCGTTGGCATATTATTAACCACACGATGAGAAAAAATCAACGGCCACGTTTAAAACTCAGAAACCTTAACAATTTCAAACCCCCGGCCGGAGAAGGACCTCTGGTCATCTTCTCCGGCGAGCAACCACCACCTGTAAACCTTAAAATCTCCAGAAATGCGCAAACATGATATCAAAATGAAGCTGACACTATGTACATAATGAATCCACAATCACTTCTCACATAACAAGCACATACACAGAGAACAGAGGAGATTAAAATATGCCCTAGATTTTGAATCTATGCCTCTAAGAGGCCTATCAACTAGCCGGATACTTCAGAGCTCCTAATGAGCTAAAATCAGCAAGAATCAAGTAATAATGAAGAGAAAACATGAGATCAAAGTTGGAGAAATCAAACCTGAAACTGATGAAGCTTTGGATATACAAGAATACCAGAGGAATGTGTTTCTTCCTTGAGCTTCGATTGGCCAAATAAAGGCTGAGAAAGGCTTTGAATCAGTGAGAAATTGATTGAAATAGTTGGAAAACAAGATGAAGATCTATGCAACCTCAATGTATTATGGATGAAGATGGAGAATCTTGATGCAAAACTCTGAAGAAAACTAAATAACAATGAGTGAGTTCTTGAGGAATTCAAAGAGCAAATCAGAGAGTTTGGTGTGAGTGAATCTTGAGAATGAGAGAGATTGAAAAAATGAAGTTGAAGTTCAATTTGTGAAGTGAAAATCTGATTTATATGTGTGGTTTAAAGTTAACTCCACTGGTCAACTGAGTGAGTTAGGGTGAGTTGATGTGGTTAAAGTGAGTGCACCCTAACTAACTGAGTCAAGTTAGTTAGGGGCGAGTTCCTTGGCTGTGATATGGTGATGGTGATTTATGGTGTGTTATGGTGGAGGTTAAGAAAGAATGGCAATGATGAAATGAAGCTGCAGCAGAAACTTGTTCAACAAGTTTTATTTTCCTTTCTCATATATGAAGCAACATGGGGAGTCCATAGTATGCAAAAGATGTTTGGCTAAATGAGGCAATGATGGAAAGGGTGGAGGAATGCACGTGCAAGCTGATATGGATTCTCAACACTAACCATGAGTTTTTTATGGTTTTGTAGCAGCAACACACTTACTGCACCAATGGATGTTTGGAGATGAAATTCTCTCTCACTAGTGTATGAAATCATGAGATCTTTGTGGCATTAGAAAGAGGAAACATTATGGAACAATATTGGTGTGAGAATTGGATTGAATTAAGGTTTAGAAGTTGATGAAAAATAGCTCATAACATAAAGGTTTGGAACTGGTGGAAGGGCGAGGCATATTGTGGCATGGCGTGGCAACTTGGTGCATGGAGTTTCAGCATGAACATACCTACTTGGGACCAATATATCTTTATCATAACTTGATCAAATTAAAATTTGTCCAACATCAACATTGAAGAGGGCATGGCAAGGAACAACTTTGATGTTGAAAAGTTTTTTATTAGGAGCTTCCATCAATGAGAAAAATGGGTGGACATTTGGCACACCAAGTGTTTGTCAAAATTATGGCGCGTGGGCCTGGGCATGCTTGGTCATGACTTGATTTTGGACCTAGTTTCATCAAACTTTGATCAACCATAACTCACTCAATTTTTATCCAATGGAGGAGTTCTTTATATGGATTTGAAGCTTAGAACATGAACTTTAATTGGCTCAACTTGGTCCTTAGGTTTGAAGCTTTTATCTTGGAGAAAGAGAGCCTCAAAGTAGGGTGCAAAATGGTCTAAAGTTACTATTTTTGGCAACCTTAAAGTTTCTATTTTTGGCAGTTTTGTGATTTCTTGATTTTTCATTATTCCTCCATCATTTCTTGACCCAATTTTGTCCATTGAACATATATAACATCAATTTCATGAATTTGACCTCAAAAAGTCAGGAGTTGACTTTTTCACTGCACAGTTGTCTCTTTCCCCAATTTCTTGATTTTCAAGCAATTGATCAATTGAGACCCTTCTGAAACCAATTGATGAGCAATTTTCCATCCATATACACTTAAGAACACAAGGAATACCATGAGATCAAGTTTTGTCCAAAGAATCAGAGATAAACTGATTTTAGGTCAAACCCTAATTTTGGCACCCTCTGGTTAGGAGGAAATATCACATCCTCCAAATCCAAATTCCTCTGAATATGATGTACATCTTCTCAAACAATGATGAGATATGCCATTTGGAGATGATAAAAACTCACATAGCTTGCCCATTTAGGGATCAAATCCCAATTTTGACTGCCTTATGTAGGATGTGGTGCACTACCCAATCTTCTTGATGAATTCTCCTCTTCCCATGCCTTGTGGGATCAAATGAGATGATACATGGCCTAAAGGACCCTTGAGACTTGTGAGAAACACTTGGCTCTTATTCTTTAGCTTTGGATGATCAACACCTTTGAGAAACAACTGATCACATGCCCTTATGCAAGATGCAATGCAATGCTTGATGTTTTGTTTTTTCTATGCTTGAATGCAATGCAATGAAATGAAAGCTCATGCTAAATGATATGAAGAAATGAGAGGGCAAATTTTGGGGTATTACACTCTCGTATCAGGATCGAAGACATCCAGCCAACTGGATGGGGAGATTTACCTGAGAGCACAAATGTTATACAAAATACAACTGAGGAATCCTTCTACGGTGACTCTGCCTGGGAGACAGATTCCAATGATCCTGCTCCACCAGAAATCAACGTCATTTCTGAGGATAAGCCAGGAAAGAAGGTACCATACTTTCTGATTCACCGAGGAGTTCGCCGCCAATGGGTTGCTGTTGATGTTCCGAAGATCGTTCATAAGTCAAAGTAACTGCCGTCTTTACTTTAACCTTTCACCCTGCCCAGGTGAAACGGATGTTTTGATAGGGCTCACTTTCTGTAAATATCCCTCTTCGCTTTGCCCAAAGCGACAGAGTTTTGTTTTATAGGGCTGTAGTTTCGAGAATCAACTTGTTCATAAATAAAATAACGTCGTTCTGTAATTTACGCATTAATTGTTGTTTTCTCTTTTCGCTTTTCTTAGAAAATGGTAATCCTAAAAAATAATTCCAAAAAAACAAGCAGTTTTCAAAAGAAAACACTGCACACACTCTTGCATTTTTCCTCTATCTCTTCTAAACACAAATCATCACGTCATGCAGATTGCTTGTTTTCAACCCTATTGAAACATACGATCCGATGCCTTCTCCCGACTTTGAGTTCCCGGTATTTGAGGTTGAAGAAGAAGATGACGACGAAATTCCAGAAGAGATCTCCCGATTACCAAGACAAGAGGAAAGGTCCACTGAACCTTACAAAGAGCTGTGGGAAACGGTCAACTTGGGTTCAAAAAAAGAAAGAAAAGAGATCAGGATTGGGGCAGTGCTCAGTCCAACTTCCAAAGAGAGTTTGACAAAGCTTCTCAAAGAATTTCCCGATGTATTCGCTTGGTCCTATCAGGATAAGCCAGGGTTGGATACCAGCATCGTGGAACATCATCTACCATTAAGGTCAGAATGTCCGCCAGTAAAACAAAGGTTGAGACTGACTCACCCGGACATGGCCATTAAAATCAAAGAGGAGGTACAAAAACAAATTGACGCGGGTTTACTCGCCACGTCAGAATATCCTCAATGGTTAGCCAACATAGTACCAGTTCCGAAAAAGGATGGAAAGGTCAGAATGTATGTAGACTACAGAGATCTAAACAAGGCTAGTCCAAAGGAAGACTTTCCTTTACCACACATTGACATGCTGGTTGACAGTACAACAAAGTTCAAAGTCTTCTCCTTCATGGATGGATTCTCGGGCTATAATCAGATAAAAGTGGTGCCGAAAGACATGGAGAAAACTTCGTTCATCACCCCATGGGGTACCTTTTGTTACAAGGTAATGTCGTTCGGTTTGAAGAACGACGGGGCAACCTATCAAAGGGCCATGACTACTCTATTTCATTACATGATACACAAGGAAATCGAAGTATATGTCGATGATATGATTGCAAAATCTAAAACAGAAGAGGAGCATGTGACCCACCTATCAAAACTATTCGAGCGTTTGAGGAGATACAAACTCCGCTTGAATCCCAACAAGTGCACCTTCGGTGTCCGTTCAGGGAAACTCTTAGGGTTCATCGTCAGCCAGAAAGGAATTGAGGTTGATCCTGACAAGGTCAAGGCCATTCAAGAAACGACTTCTCCAAAAACTGAAAAACAAGTCATAGGATTCTTGGGACGTACGAACTAAATTTCCAAATTCATATTCCTCATGACCGCGACGTGTGCGCCAATCTTCGAATTACTAAAAAAGAATCAGGATTGCGTTTGGACAGAAGATTGTCAAACTGCCTTCGACAGTATCAAGGAATACCTGTTGAATCCGCCGATTCTATCACCTCCAGTGGAAGGAAGACCACTGATTATCTACTTAACAGTCTTGGAAGACTCCATGGGTTGTGTGCTTGACCAACAAGACGAAACCAAAAGGAAAGAGTCTGCCATCTACTATTTGAGCAAGAAGTTCACCGACTGCGAGACTCGGTACACTATGCTTGAGAAAACTTGCTGTGTTCTGGCTTGGGCAGCCAAATATCTTCGCCAGTATATGATTCGTCACACTACTTGGTTAATCTCAGAAATGGGTCCAATCAAGTACGTCTTTGAAAAACTTGCTCTCACGGGGAGGATTGCCCGTTGGCAGATGTTGTTGTTAGAATACGACATTGAGTATCGCACTCAGAAAGTCGTTAAGGGAAGTGTTTTAGCCGATCATTGGGCTCATCAACCGATTGAAGATCAGGAATCAGTCAGATTTGACTTCCCAGAAGAAGATGTCATGTATCTAAAAATGAAAGATTGTGATAAACCGCTACCCAGTGAAGGGCCAGAACCAGGGTCCCAATGGGGACATATCTTTGACGGAGCTGTCAATCATTACGGAAATGGAATTGGGGCAATCATTGTTACCCCTCAGGGTACCCACATTCCTTTCACCGCCTGACTGACATTCAAGTGCACAAACAACGAGACCGAATACGAGGCTTGTATCATGGGTCTCGAAGAAGCGATTGACTTAAGGATAAAAAACTTGGATGTATATGGTGACTCAGCTCTGGTCATCAATCAGATCAAAGAAGATTGGAACACATACCAATCCGGATTGATTCCTTACAAAGATTACGCGAGAAGGTTATTACCATTTTTCAACAAAATCGAGTTTCATCATATCCCTCATGAGGAGAATCACATGGTTGATGCATTGGCCACTCTCTCTTCCATGATTAGTGTAGGTCAATGGAATGACCAACCTAAGATCGACATAATGCGCCTTGAACGGCCCGCTTATATCTTCACAATTGAAGCAGTCATAAACGACAAACCTTGGTATCACGATATCAAATGCTTCCTTCAGAAACAAGAGTACCCACCTGGGGCACTAAGAAAAGACAGAAAGACCCTTAGAAGTTTAGCAGGCAGCTTCTTCCTGAGCGGTGATACACTCTATAAAAGAAACTTCGACATGGTCTTGCTCCGATGTGTAGACAGACCAGAAGCAGACATGCTGATAAAAGAAATTCACGAAGGATCCTTTGGCACTCATGCCAGCGAACACACAATGGTGAGAAAAATCCTAAGAGCAGGGTACTACTAGTTGACCATGGAATCTGACTGCTACAAGTACATGAGGAGATTTCACAAGTGTCAGATATACTTAGACAAAATCCATGTGCCACCAACGCATCTCAAAGTTCTCTCTTCCCCGTAGCCTTTTTCCATATGGGGAATCGACATGATCGGCATGATCGAACCTAAGGCTTCGAACAGACATCGGTTCATCCTGGTAGCCATTGATTACTTCACCAAGTGGGTCGAAGCAGCGTCCTACGCTAATGTTATCCGACAAGCGGTGGTCCGATTTATCAAAAACAATATCATCTGCCGTTATGGTGTTCCAAGCCAGATCATTACTGACAATGCATCTAACTTGAATAACAAGATGATGAAAGAGTTATGCGCTGATTTCAAGATTGAACACCATAACTCATCTCCCTACCGACCCAAGATGAACGGAGCGGTAGAAGCGGTTAACAAGAACATCAAGAAGATTGTTCAAAAGATGGTTGTAACCTGCAAAGACTGGCATGAAATGCTGCCTTTTGCTCTTCACGGTTATCGCACATCGGTCCGCACTTCAACAGGGGCAACCCCTTTCTCTCTAGTGTATGGCATATAAGCAGTGCTCCCTATAGAAGTAGAGATCCCATCAATCCGGGTATTGATGGAAGCTAAGCTAACAGAAGTTGAGTGGTGTCAAAGTCGACATGATGAACTAAATCTGATCGAAGAAAAACGAATAACGGTTCTATGCCACGGTCAGTTGTATCAACAGAGAATGAAGAAGGCCTTCGACAAAAAGGTCCGACCTCGCGTCTTCAGGAAAGGAGACCTTGTTCTAAAAAAGATACAATCATTTCTCACTGACTCTCGGGGAAAATGGACTCCGAATTATGATGGCCCATATGTGGTCAAGAAAACTTTCTCAGGCGGCGCCTTAAGACTTGCAACCATGGATGGAGAAGAATTTGCCTACCCCACAAATGTTGATGTAGTCAAGAAATACTTCGCCTAAACTAAAAAAAAAAAGGACGTCTCGGTGGATTGAAAACCCGAAAGGGCGGTCCAGGGAAAAATTAGAGACACAATCAAGAATCATCCCGGTGGATTGGAAATCTCAAAGTACAATCCAGGCAAAAATTAGGGATTAATGGCAAGTAACTATCTCCGATCAGTTCAACTCCTCAGCAGTAATGCCATCCATCAGAAGAAAAATTCTAGTCAAGGTCATCTTCGACAGAAGCTCAAGATGTCCAGAATTCAAAGTTGGTAGAAGGATAGTGGTCGTTATGTTTCGATGCAGCCTTTTTCCTTTAAATAACCATTTTCTAACTTCGTAAATACTCTATGGAATCACGCATTTGGTTGATTTCCATCCTATCAATAAAATTTAAGCCCTTGTGCTTTTGTTTGCAATTCTTATTTGTTTTAGCTTTATAGGACGACATTTTAACATGATTAACGATTCTTGGGATAAAACAAAAATTAATTTACGTGTCAAACTTTTTTCTGCTTTTAAAATAAAGATGGCAATTTCTTTTGACTGTTGAACATCGAAAGAACATCGATCGCTTCTCCCGAAGTAATCGAACTTCGAAGTGCAGAATCAAAGTACTCCTTCTGAACCAGTGCGCCTGGATGAAGGATCAACTGTGTCAGAGGCCGTGTTTCATCTGACACCCCCCGGCAGAGTTCTTATCTCCTAAGCCCGACCAACGGTTGTCCCCCATGAGGACTACTTCTCCTAAGCAATCCAGAATTGCTACTTTTTGAACCAGTGATACTTTTCATCCCCTGTAGTGGCAAAGTATCCAGTCATGTTCATCTACTAATTTGTATGTCGCATCAGTTTTGTCAGCATAAACATACATACATCATGCATTATTGATTTACATTCATATTCATATTGCATCACTATCCCTCTAGTCGGTCTTGTTCCCTAGTGATAGAAGTCCTCTCAGTCGAATTGTCAGTTCTTTCCGTGTCAAGAAATGTCGTGTCTGAGCAACCTCGCCTCTAGTTTATTTCTAGATTGAAGCCGACCCTTGACCACTTTGATAACTTGAACCTCTGAAAAGCAAGAGGACCATCGAAAAATGTCACTCTTCGCCATTAAAGATGATATCTTCGCTTCCCCGGATTAAGGAAAGTCCCCAGAGAAAGCCTCACAACTAAAGACTTTCAGCAACACATTGATTTTGCTCTCCGGAGAGTCGATGTTAATGAAGTCATCAGCACCTCAAAATTGCGATACATTGTATGGAATTTCTTCGAGAAGATCTCGATGAAAAGTATGATGTAATATCCCCAAGCGACAGCAGTCTCTCAAGAGACCTGCTTTCCCCATTAGAATCAACAAATGGTGTCTCCAATAGAGAAGTTTGTGTACCTGTACAACTCAGACAGCTGGGTTCCCCAACAACTTTGACATCAGATCATATATCCATCAAATGGCATCTCCCCAGGAAAATTCGGCGAGAAGTTTGAGGAAAATCGCTACACACAGTGTCCCTTGTCAAGAAAGTTTATTGACAAAAGAAACTAAGACCAGTTCCTTGGTAGGAAACCAGGATCGAGGGGGAGTTAAAATCAGAAACTAAGACCAGTTCCTTGGTAGGAAACCAGGATCGAGGGGAAGTTTAAATCAGAAACTAAGACCAGTTCCTTGGTAGGAAACCAGGATCGAGGGGAAGTTTAAATCAGAAACTAAGACCAGTTCCTTGGTAGGAAACCAGGATCGAGGGGAAGTTTACCTTTTCTAAGCATCATTGCTTAGCAAAAGAAGAAGGATGCGTGAACGACCATTCTTAACCACCATCAAAATTTTGGGCATTCCGATATTTAATCCTCTTGCACCCCGAATGCCCGAATACCTTCGCCATTCACACCTTCGGGTCCAAGAAGATTAAATAGGGGCATCTGGCATACCCCAAATTTTACCACTAAGATTTCCATCATTGTGCAAATCATCATCACAATATGGATGGACCATCATACCTCATTAGTCTCCCCAAATATGGGTGAGCATCCACTACAATCAAACTTAGGGTTTCAAGTCCTCTCAGAGCTCTTAGACAAAGGATCAATCAAGGAATGACATGATCTTCAATTTGTCTAAACAACTCAAATATCCACAATGGATCAAGAGGACTCCCACCTCAAGGATTAAGCACAAGGCTGCAACATTCTGAGTGGATTAAGCCTCAAGATCGCCAGTGTCACCAAATTAGGGTTTTGGTTGACCATGGCCTCCAGATGGAAATTTTCCTTTGGGAATGAGCCAATGCTTCAAAGCATAACATAAGATGCTCCAAGGGACGTCATGAACCCAACCATCAAGTTAATTTAGCCTCAGGGGATGCATTAATCAAAAATCAGGAATTAGGGTTTCTTGACCTAATTCACCCCTACGTTGACTTTTGGGACAAAACATGAGCCAAGACCTCAAGAGAGGATTTGAGGGTCTCAAATACATCACATTGATCCATTTGCAATAATGGATTGACCCAAGAAGCTTGATCAACAAGTTTCAAGCTCATTAGAACCACAATAAGGGTTTAGCGGGAAAAAGTCAACTGCATCTTTGACTTTTGACCCAGGCATGCTCCCAAACTTTGGGACATGATTCAATACACCATATAAAACCTATGAAATCAATCCATCAAGTTTTATTTAGGTCAAGGACTTGATTTCATAGAGGATCGCATAGTTTGGAATTCATCTGATAAAAAGTCAACTGTGCACCAAAGTCAACTTTGACTTTTTGAGAATTTTCACAATTATGGTTCTTTGACCCTAAAATGATGTCAATGTGTGATTGGAATCATCATTCATCAAGAAAAATCAAGAAAAGTGGGATAACTTGTAAAAGGGGTAACCTTAAAAAAACTTAGAAATTTTCTAAGTTATGGAACAAAGTGGCTAGGGTACCAACTTTGGAGGATCATAACTCCTAAACCACAAGGCCATTTTTCCCCATCCAAAGCTGGATTTGTAGCTCTCATGGCCCTCTATAAAAGCTTCAAACACAACTCATTCCAATTCCTTATGAATTTTAAGTTATGGAATGATCAAAATCACAAAAAGTGAAAATGTCACTTTTTTCCAACACTTAGTGAAATTTTCACTAAGTCAAAATCTGTCTTACTTTTTTCAAAATGTAGGGGCATTTTTCACTTGGATCCAAAAAGTATCAAAACCAATTATGATCAAACAGTTGTTATATCATATGAGGGCTTTCCAAAATGGCCAATAACTCCATCAAATTCCACTTGAGCCATGAGATATGACAATGGCAATATACCTTGCTGAAAACTGTCAAAGCAAAGCAGATTTGTGCATTTTGCTCGATTTGCCAAATTTGTGCAAATGACAAACACACTTATCCATCTAAACACCTCAAGGGGAGACCAAGGAGGGACAAACACTGATCCATAAGCCTCCCAAGTCTTTGGAACCAAAAGTAGCATGACAAACCTAGAAGTGCCTAAAAGAGGGACAAGACTCCAATTTTGTTTTGGAGCATTTAATGGATGCACCAAGGTGGCATGGACTGAGCCATTTCCAACTGAATTCAGTCAAGACATATCCAAGACCAAGGGAACCAGCAGCCTGTGCCCTAACCTCTGGTCAATGGCTAGATGAGACTTGGATTCCCATTGATCAACATTGGCCAAACCTCAGCAGCAGCTGCCATTCACTATTGCTTGCAAAAAAAACTTGCTCCTCTATAAATAGAGCTCATTTGTGATCAGTTTGAGTACACCAAGCCATCAAACAGATGCTTTCCTCAAAATCTCCTTCTCACTTTGAAATTTTCCTTCCAAAGCAAGTCACTATCGGATTTTGAGTTTGAGAGAAATTCCAACCAAACCAATCACACACACACTTCATAAACATCATATAGAAGTGATCCAAACACTTAAACAACATCTGGAACACTGATTTCACAAAATCACCAGCCAACTGCTCAAGGTTTTAACCAAGTTACAGTTGAGATACCATCTTCAGTTCCAACTTGTTTCAAACCATTCCAAGCACTCAGGCACATCACTTGGCACCTAGGGAAGCTATCCACATCATTGGAACCTAGTTGTAACACCTCTAACACAAAACACAATCACCAGCTGCAAGAGGTAAGCATGAGCTCTTCTAACTCTATGATCTATGCATTTTTTGCTGCACAATAATTTGGCCGTATGTTCATAATCATGCATGGAGTGTTTCCCCTTAATCAATTGCTTTGTTTGAATCGTGTATGGAATTTCTGAGTCTTCATGTAAATTTTAGGGTTCTTGAGGTTTCTCTTTGATTTCTTATTCCATGCTTAAAATAAATGAAATTAAAGACCATAGACATGATCGTGAGGTGAAAATGAGTAGATTGATATGTGGATGGAGTGATTTCATCAAGTATTCAGTGAGATTGATGAGAAAACGCAAATCTGGGCAAAACAGAGCACGCGGGCAAGGCCAAGATGTTCTTGGCGCCCTTTTTCAAATATTTGAATATTTGAATTTTTGTGATTTTAGTTAATTGATTCAAAAATTAATTTCTCTATGAGTTTTAATGATTTTGAGTTGATTCTTTTTTTAATAATTCACAAAAATGTTAAAATATTTTATTTCACGAAAAATTCCCAAAAATATTACTTATTTCATATATTTGATATTCTTGCAAAGAATTAATGTTTTATTTGTTTTTAACATTTGAAATATTTTTTCTCCCTTGATTTTCCAAACTTAATTGATTTCCAATTATTTTGTGGGTATAAACATGATTTTTCAAACATTAATCCAATACCACAATTTGTTTTTCACACATGTTTAACAATTTTGATCATTTTAATTGAATTTTTATTCAATTAAAATATATTTTGAAAACAAATTAGGGTTTTGATCAATCCAACCCTCATCAAATCTTTTTCAAACACTTTGGGCCTCTTGAGAGAGTGTAAGACCCATCCCATGTAAATAAAAACTTTTTTGGGCCTCAGTGCATTGTATAAGTCCCAATACGTTAAAGAAATCTCGGCGCGATCGTCATTTTTCAAACAAAACCCTTGGGCCTCTCCTTGAGTTGTAAGCCCCATCTTTTCTTTTAAAATCGCCTTTGAGCCTCTAATAGAGTGTAAGACCCAACCCCCTTTTAACCAAAACTTTTTTGGGCCTCAATGCATTGTATAAGATCTAGTACGGCAAAGAAACCTCGGCGCGATCGCCAGTTCAAAAATCAAATCATTTGGGCATACCCTCGTGTTATAAGCCTCATTCCTTTTCTTTAAACACCTTTAGGCCTCTTGAGAGAGTGTAAGACCGATCCCTTTGTACAGAAAACATTTTTGGGCCTCAGTCACTTGTATAAGTCCCTGTACAAATTCAACAGTGCAATCACTGATAGAACCTTGGGCCTCTCCTTGAGCTGTAAGCCCCAACAATCTTTTCAAAGTACTTTATCCTTAGATTTAGAATATAATATTGTTATCAAAGCTTTCTTTGTTGAACAACTAACAAAACAGCATGGAAGCTCTACAACCGAGTAAGTGTTAACCCGCTTTCTTTATCCGCTTTCATATATATAACTGTATTGTGGGGCTGCTTCACTGTAAATCTTCTTTCACAAACTTTTATATGCTTGTCACATATCAACTGTGTAATGCTAGTATAGTTATTGAGAGTTTTCCCCGGCAACTACGTCTAGCACTAGGTAAAGCCCTGTTGGTCACTCTTAAATACAAGCAAAACTAGATCCCCATAGGATTACCAGACACAGTCTTCCATCCTCTTGGGGTTAAACAATATGGAAACGTGAAAAGCAGCATTCTCAGTGAACCCTTTCTGAGACTGTCACTCTTAGAAATTGTCAAAGAAACTCTACTCCCCAGAGATGATCTTTTCTCGGTGAATGGCATCTCTTGATTTTCTTCAAACCTCGAACTTTCATGAAATGATCTCTTCTCGATGAATTGCATTTCTTGAACTTCTCTTGGTTTGGGGACCCACAGGCTTCCTAAAAGCATCCCCGCCTCCTCTTGGGCGTTGTACAAGGACCCTTCTGCTTCTTAAAAGCTCTAATGCCTTCTCTTAGGCTTAGTACAAGGACCCAGAGACTTCTACAGGTATAGGAATAGAACCTAGTCATCAATTTGCTAGAACTGTCTTTCTGAGTCAAGTGTCAGACCTGTTAATGGGTTGACCTTCATCCCTTAACATACCATCCTTCTCTTGGGCATCATACAAAGATCATTCACTATCTGAGAATCGATTTCTCAAAACACCAGTAGACTTGGACAGTCTCAGTACCCTTTGGATTTTCCATTTCCTTAAAGAACAGGAAATAACCCTGATCCTCTGATCGATCCCAAAGCACAACCTTACCTTTAATCTTTATAAGAACTTATTTTCTCTTTTATCCAACATACTGGACATATCACTAAACTGAGACAGTCACCAGCACACTTAGCCTCCTCTTGGACTTTGTACAATGATTCTCCCCAGTGGAGCTAATCTTTTCAGACTCTCTTGTTGAGTCAAACACTTTAGCCTCCATCTCGGGCTTCGTACGAGATATAAAACACTCTCTTGTTGAGTATAAAAGACTCTCTTGTTGAGTCAACAATCTTTAGCCTCCATCTCGGGCTTCGTACGAGATATAAAACACTCTCTTGTTGAGTATAAAAGACTCTCTTGTTGAGTCAACAACTTTTAGCCTCCATCTCGGGCTTCATACGAGATATAAATCACTCTCTTGTTGAGTATAAAAGACTCTCTTGTTGAGTCAAACCTCTTTAGCCTCCATCTCGGGCTTCGTACGAGATATAAAACACTCTCTTGTTGAGTATAAAAGACTCTCTTATTGAGTCAACAACTTTTAGCGTCCATCTCGGGCTTCGTACGAGATATAAATCACTCTCTTGTTGAGTATAAAAGACTCTCTTGTTGAGTCAAACCTCTTTAGCCTCCGTCTTGGGCTTCGTACAAGACATATAAAAACACCCTCTTGTTGGGTCACTAGCCTCCTCTTAGGCTTTGTATAAAGAAAACCCCGGTTCAGTCAATCAACCTTTTAGCATCAGAGTTGTGCCTTGCTCACAGCATGCAAACATCAACAACTCCTCTTTAGTTATGACAAATTCTCTCTCATCCAAAATCCTTTAGCTTCACATCTTGGGCTTTGAACAAGATACAAACCACCTTTAGCTTCACGTCTTGGGCTTTGAACAAGACACCAAAACAACCTCTTTTCCTCCCATAGAATAGGAGGAACTACGATCGCTCTGATTTCCCTGTTTCGTTAAACGGGAATACGTAGGCATAAGATTGAAAAATCTTAGCGAGCATACTAATAAAAAAACCCAGAATCCAGTACTTCCACCGAATCAACCCAAAAGCATCAAATTTAAACACATCACCAAAAACCTCACAAATAATCCAGACACTGTGTTCTTAGCAAAATAACCAAAGATTGGGCCCCACATCCACATAGAATCTGTAACCTAACAGACCGCTGTTCAAACTCAGTATGCAAGCAGGGTTAATTGGAGACATCTATTTCCCTTCCTTAATCAGCTCAATAGGATAAAAAATGAATCGAACTGTAGTACCCAAGCGATCGTGACTCAGGACCACAAAAATCGCACTACACATACATGCATATCATATTCGTTCTCACACTTCAAATGCTTTATAGACATAGCATCACTCAAGCAACCATACTATTCATAAGTACATACTCACAAATCCACAATTTCACCAATTCATCAAATTCACATAACGCACATAATCTCATATCACAATCATAGACACAATATGACTCAATGCAAGACTCAAATGCAATACTCATGCATGTGGTACCAATAACTGTTATTTTTTTTTCGGTTTTTACATTAAACCGGGTCCGTCCTCTAGACCAATAACACACAAAAGCCTGTCCTCTAAGCTTCAAACCCCTCTCTAGATTTGGGACAAGTCACTAGTTCCCACAGAACTATAAATCATTGCCTCTTGACTACAATGATGCATGTGCAAGTTCAACAACCATATGTAAATAAGACCATCTCTCAATCTTAACATCCATGCATATCTTCAATAATTCATCGTAATTGAATTACAGCACAATTACACATACTTGCACATATTTATGAATCATCCACACGCAATTCACTTTCAAATAGTATACAACACATTTTACAATACAATCACGACTATATTATCATTAAAACAAGCAATAACGATCATGCATTTCATATTTTCACACACCAAAATATTCGATAAATTATCCACAAATAATTTCACAACCAGTAGCAAACAGTGCAACAATTCATTACTAGAACATATACACAATTGGCTTCCCAAACATATTAGATATAAAAATATTGGGAAACTAATTCTCTTATCTGTATTATGTAATAGATCTATTCATTAGCTTTCTGACGCTTTGAACGGGGACCAAAACGGACTTACGGATCAAAAGTTATGACCAAAACGATTTTGACCGAAAACATGAACAGTCGTGACGGACATCATGCAGAATTTTTCTGCATTTTTCACCGTTGGAGGCCTTCCGGACCTCCGATTTCGATTCCGTAAAAACCCAAACTCTCAGAAAATTACAATCCATCTGATACTGTAATTATCTCAAGTAAATTTACAATTTTAACACAATTAAACCATCTAATCATTGTTTTAAGATTATGCCTAAAATCTTTGAAATTGATGGATATAGGTTCAATCCTCAAAAAAGAAAAAGAATACACACATAAAAGGCACACAAATTCATCATATAATCATCATATAAAAACCACCATGGAAATTAGGGATTTTTATCCTAAATATGCTACCACCCATCATACACTATCATACAATCCCATAACCATGTAAAGACTCATCCTTACCTTGGTTTCTTGATGAACTCTTGAGTTTCCTCCTTAGGTTTTATTCTCCTCTATTCCCCTTTTTCCTTTTCTCTATGATAACTTCTTTTCTTCTTTTTCCTTCATCAACCCTATTTTTTTCCTTATATTTAAAACCCTAATTCTAGTAGCGAATAGGCTTACTAATCATACCCCCACCTTTACTCTTCACATTCTCATCCAAGAGGCCCAATTATCTTATTTCTATTACTTCTATATCATTTCCATCAAATAAAATAATCCAAATAAATCTATTACGCACAATATCATACAATTAATTAATACAATATATATAAATAATTACTAAAAAAGGGGTGTTACAACCCTCCCCCACTAAAAAGATTTTCGCCCTCGAAAATTACCTCAACCGAACAGATCAGGATAAGACTCTCTCATCTGACTCTCGAGCTCCTAAATCACGTTTCCACCTGCTGGTCCTCCCCAAGCTACCTTCACCAAGGCAATCTCTTTACCTCGAAGTTGCTTTAACTCCCGATCCTCTATCTGCATAGGTGATATGTCCATAGTCAGGTTATCTGTCACCTGCACATCATCTACTTGGACTACATGAGACGGATCCACAATGTATTTCCTAATTGAGATACATGGAACACATCATGGAGATTAGCAAGCGACGATGGCAAAGCAACCTGATAGACCACCTCTCATATTCTCTGCAAAATCTGGTATGGACCGATAAAACGCGACGTTAACTTACACGACTTCAATGCCTGACAAACTCTAGTTACCGGAGTAACCCTAAGAAACACATGATCTCCTTCCTGAAATTCAAGTGCTTTCCTCCTCTTGTTATGATAACTCTTCTGACGACTCTGAGAAATCTTCATCTTCTCCTGAATCATCTTAACCTTATCATTAGTCTGCTGGACTATCCCAGGTCCAACCACAACACTCTCTCCCGACTCATACCAACGCAATGGCGTCCTACACCTCCTACCATACAAGGCTTCAAACAGTGCTATTCCAATACTCGAATGAAAACTCTTGTTGTAAGTAAACTCAAT
Organism: Lathyrus tuberosus; assembly: GCA_022829125.1. Taxonomy (NCBI): domain Eukaryota; kingdom Viridiplantae; phylum Streptophyta; class Magnoliopsida; order Fabales; family Fabaceae; genus Lathyrus; species Lathyrus tuberosus. The sequence goes on from JALAZF010000054.1 coordinate 15,705,928, forward strand.
TAAAGGCAAGTAGCTACGCCAAGCACCTCCTTTTTCCAACACACAAGCTCTCAAAAGATCCTCAAGTGACTGAATCGTACTCTCTGTCTGACCATCTGTCTGCGGATGATAAGCAGAACTTAACCGCAACTTTGTACCAAAAGCACTTTGCAAACATTCCCAAAATCTCAAAGTAAACCTCGGATCTCTATCTGACAAAATGCTAGACGGAATACCATGCAAACTGACAATCCTCTCAATGTACAGCTTTTCTAACTTCTCTAATGGGTAATCCATTCTCATTGGAATAAAATGAGCATATTTCGTCAATCTATCCACAATGACCCAAATAGCCTCACAATTATTCGGTGTTCTGGGTAAACCAGACACAAAATCCATCGATATACTACCCCATTTCCACTCAGGAATAGATAACGGTTGCATCAAACCCGACGATTTCTGATGTTTGATCTTCGACTTCTGACAAGTCAAACAAGAATACACAAACTCTTCAATTTCTTTCTTCATACTAGGCCACCAACATATTTTCCTCAAATCTCGATACATCTTAGTAGCACCCGGATGAATACTAAATCCACTACGATGTCCTTCCTCAAGAATACTCTTTTTCAGATTAGCTATATCCGTAACACAAACTCTATCATAACATCTCATAATACCATTTTCATCAATCTGAAAATCACCACCTCGACCTTGATTGATCAAAGTCAATCAATCTACCAAACTCAAATCAGATTTCCGACCTTCCCGAATCTCATCAAGAATACCACTAGCAAGCTTCAGCATACCAAGCTCAACTCCATGAGAAGTCTCTTCCCAAACCAAACTCATATCTCGAAATTACTCAATAATCTCTAACTCTCTTACCATCATCATTGACCTATGCAAATATTTCCTACTCAATGCATTAGCTACGACATTTGATTTACCCGGATGATAATTCAAACCAAAATCGCAATCTTTCAGAAGTTCCAACCATCTCCTCTGCCACGAATTCAACTCTTTCTGATCAAAGAGATATTTCAAGCTCTTATGATCACTAATCACTTCAAATCTCGATCTGAACAAATAATGCCTCCAAAGCTTCAATACAAACATAACAGCAGCCAACACTAAATCATGCGTCAGATAATTACTCTCATGCACTTTAAGTTACCTTGAAGCATAAGCTATAACTTACTGATGTTGCATCAACACACCTCCTAAACCAATCAACGAAGCATCACAATATACAACACACGATTTTGTCGGATCAGGCAAAATTAAAACAGAAGCTGTCGTCAACCTTCTCTTAAGCTCTTGAAAACTTTCTTCACACTTTGCATCCCAAACAAAAGCTTGACCCTTCCTAGTCAACTGCGTCAACAACAAGGCTAACTTGGCAAATCCTTCAATGGATTTCCAATAATAACCTGCCAAACCAAGAAAACTTTGAATCTCAAAAACTAATTTCGGAGCTTCCCACTGCGATACAAATTCAACCTTTGACGGATCAAGTGAAATACCTCTACTCGAAATCACATGGCCAAGAAAACTCACTTCCTTTAACCAAAACTCGCACTTAAAAAGTTTAGCATACAACTGTTTCTCTTTCAACACTGATAACACAATTTTCAAATGCTCAGCATGATCCTCTTCACTCTTTGAATAAATCAAAATATCATCAATGAGCACAACCAAAAACTTGTCCAAATACTGATGGAAAATCATGTTCATATACTCCATAAATACACTCGGTGCATTGGTCACACCAAACGGCATCACAGAATACTCATAATGACCATACCCGGTTCTAAAAGCAGTCTTCTGAATATCTTCATCCTTCACACGAATCCGATGATACCCATTACTCAAATTTATCTTACTGAACACACTTGCACCAACCAACTGATCTATCAGATCATCAATCCTTGGAAGTGGACACTTATTCTTAATAGTCACCTTGTTCAATTGTCTATAGTCCACACAAAGCCTCATAGAACCTTCTTTCTTCTTAACCAACAAAACTGGTGCACCCCACAGTGACACACATGAATCTCTTCTCAAGCAGATCTTTGAGTTGACTCTTCAACTCTTTCAATTCCGATGTAGACATATGATATGGAGCCATCGATGTCGGACTAGTTCCAGGAACTAAGTCGATCGCAAACTCCACTTCACGTTCCGACGGTAAATCACTTATCTCATCAGAAAAACTTCCGGAAAATCACAAACAATTGGCAAAACACCAACTTCTCCACCTTCACTAATACTCAAAGTTGCCATCAACATAAACATCTCAGCACCATCTTGTACTGACTCGTTCACTTGCTTAGCAAACATAAACAAGTCTCCTTCATTCTCAGGTTCAAGAAAAATAATTGTCTTATCATGGTTGAACTCCAACCAGTTCATTTCAAGGATAACATCAAGTTGATCTAAGTGTAGACACACTAAATCAACTCCAAAATCCTTACCAAAAATACTCAACGGACAATTCAAACACACATATGGAGTAGTCACTGAACCCATAGCAGGAGTATCAATAACCATACCTCCATTCATAATAGACAACTCAAGATTTAATCACTTAACACAATCCAAAGCAATAAAAGAATATGTAGTTCCAATATCAATTATAGCAATCAAAGGTGTACCATTAATAAAGCACGTACCTCTGATCAATCGATCTTCACTAGCAGTCTCAGATCCTGATAGAGTGAACATCTTCCCTTTAGATTGAGCCTTCTTTAATTTATCACACTTGGTACTAATGTGCCCTTTCTCACACAGTTTTAGCAAATCACGTCCGCACCACTTTTGCACTCAAAAGCCTTGTGGCCTGGCTTGCCACACTTGAAACATTTCAGTTTAGCACTTGTGCACTCTGGGGCACGATGTCCTTCAACACCACACTTATAGCCCTTAACCAGAGTAGGAGTTCCTCCCCCACTCGGCTTCTTGTCATAACCAGCTCTCTGATTCCCTATATCAGTAGGAGTCACATACAACTTCCCTCTGAATGAGTTCTTTCCCTTCTCATTCAAACTCTTGTAGTGAGTAGACCGAGCTCTACTATCTTCATCATAGATCATACTCTTGTTAACCAACTCAAAAAATCACCTAATCTCCTGATAACCAATGGCTTGCTTGATCTCAGGCCTCAAACCATTCAAAAACTTAAGACATTTGAATCTCTCAGCATTAGCAGTGTTATAATGAGGACAAAACTTAATCAACTCCTCAAATCTTGCTGCATACTCGGCCGCAGTTGAGTTACCCTACTTCAGCTCAAGGAACTCAATTTCCTTCTTCCCACGCACATCTTTTGAAAAATACTTCTCCAGACAAGCTTATTTGAAAACAGCCCAAGTAGCCTCAACTTCCTCTTCTTCAAACCTCTGACGAATATTACTCCACCAGTTCTCAGCTTTCTCTTCAAGCATATGAGTGCCAAACTGCACTCTCTGCACATCTGAACAGTTCATGATCCAAAAGATCTTCTCAATCGATTTCAGCCATACTTGTGCCTTATCAGGTTCATGCATTCCCTTAAAGATTGGCGGATTATTCCTCTGAATCTTCCCCAAAGTACAAAACTCATCATCATTGTTATTCTCAGCATTCACGCTGCCTTGCTGATTCTGCCCAATCGCTCCAACCAACGTTGCCAAAGCTTCAGCAATTGCTTCCAATAAATTCCTGCCTGCAACCATTGCTCTTAGAATTTCCAACAACAAATTTTCATTAGAACAAACAATACCGATATTGTTACACACACCTATCGAATGTAAAAGGGAATAAATGCATTAACAACTTGGTCAACTGACCGACCTGCTCTAATACCACTAATGTAACACCCTTCTAAACCCCACAAAATAACACGTCATAAATCATAGTAAGGTAAAATGCATCTCAAATAAGGGTGTCACATATAATTCAAACATCACACATACACCTGTCATGCTCAATAACACATAAATTGCATTCATGCTTTTCATACAATTTCACTTAGCATGTAGCAGCGGAATCACTTTCATTCACAATGAACATAATAAATAGTCTCATAAATAACTCATTCATATCACCACTTAGGCATGAAAGCCAAAACTCCACATCATTCAAATAACGATAGTAAAATAAAATAGAGTACATAACTTATCACTCAAAACATGAATCAAAACGTTCCCAGTGTTACATGACCAGAGCATGACTCGACCCAAAATAAATAAGGAAAATAAAATAAATAACTCCAACAACTAACATCGTGCTAGAAGCGACTCTACTCTTCAGTACCTGAGCGATGTCGTATAAAACATCATTCCAACAGAAGGGTGAGAATTCACATAATTATCAAAATTATATAATAATATATAGGGTTAATTGCATGTTACCCCCCTGTAATGTTAGCGAATTTTGCTTTTCCCCCCTCCCTGACTTTTGGCAACGGTTTTTTCAAGCAAACCATTGCCAAAACCTGCCTTTGGCAACGGTGGGTGGGTACGCTGATATGGCAGGGGGGTAAAATACAATTAACCCTAATATATAATACATAGCATACATGCATAGCATAATTATTCTCACACTTCAAATACTTTATAAACATAGCATCACTCAAGCAACTATACTATTCATAAGTACATACTGACAAATCCACAATTTCACCAATTCATCAAATTCACATAATGCACATAATCTCATATTGCAATCATAGACATAACACGACTCAATGCAAGACTCAAATGCAATACTCATGCATGTGGTACCAATCATTGTTATTGTTTTTCGGTTTTTACATTAAACTGGGTCCGTCCTCGAGAACACTAACATACAAAAGCTCGTCCTCTAAGCTTCAAACCCCTCTCTAGGTTTGGGATAAGTCACTGGTTCCCACGGAACTAACAAGCATTGCCTCTTGACTACAATGATGCACATGCAAGTTTAATAACCATATGCAATTAAGACCATCTCTTAATCTTAAAATCCATGCATATCTTCAATAATTCATCGTAATTAAATTACAACACAATTACACATACTTGCACATATTTATGAATCATCCATACACAATTCACTTTCAAATAGTATACAACACATTTTACAATACAATCACGACTATATTATCATTACAACAAGCAATATCTATCATGCATTTCATGTTGTCACACACCAAAATATACTTATACAAGCACACACACAAGTATTCGATAAATTATCCACAAATAATTTCACAACCGGCAGCAAAGAGTACAACAATTCATTACTAGAACATATACACAATTGGCTTCCCAAAAATATTAGATATAAATATATTTGGCAACTAATTCTCGTATTTGTACTACGTTATAGATCTATTCATTAGCTTTCTGATGCTTCAAATGGGGACCAAAACGGACTTACAGGTCAAAAGTTATGACCAAAACGATTTCGACCAAAAATATGAACAGTCGTGACAGACATCATGCAGAATTTTCTACGTTTTTCACCGTTAGAGACCTTCCAGACCTCCGATTTCGATTCTGTAAAAACCCAAACTCTCAAAAAATTACAACCCATCTAATACTATAATTATCTCAAGTTAATTTACAATTTTAACACAATTAAACAATCTAATCATTGTTTTAAGATTATGCCTAAAACCTTTGAAATTGATGGATATAGGTTCAATCCTCACAAAAGAAAAAGAATACACACAGATAAGACACACAAATTCATCATATAATCATCATATAACAACCACCATGGAAATTAGGGATTTTTATCCTAAATATGCTACCACCCATCATACACTATCATACAATCCCATAACCATGTAACCACCCACCCTTACCTTCGTTTCTTGATGAACTCTTGAGTTTCCTCCTTAGGTTTTCTTCTCCTCTTTTCCCTTTTTTCCTTTTCCCTATGATAACTGCTTTTCTTCTTTTTCCTTCATCAACCCTATTTTTCTCCTTATATATAAAACCCTAATTCTAGTAACTAATGGGCTTACTAATCACTCCCCCACCTTTACTCTTCACATTCTCATCCAATAGGCCCAATTATCTTATTTCTATTATTTCTATATCATTTCCATTAAATAAAATAATCCAAATAAATAATTACTAAAAATTGGGGTGTTACATATCTCATGCCAGTGCTTGTATGTAGCAACCATTTTCTGAATGATCTTCTTGATATTCTTATTAGCAGCTTCAACAACTCCATTCATCTTAGATCTATAAGGAGAAGAATTGTGATGCTCGATCTTAAACTCATCGCATAATTCCTTTATCATCTTGTTATTTATATTCAACCCATTATCAGTGATAATCTTGCTCAGAACACCATACCGACAGATGATTTGGTTCTTGATAAACTAGACCAGTACTTGCTTGGTCACATTGGCATATGATGCCGCTTCAACCCACTTGGTAAAATAGTCAATAGCCACCAATATGAAACGGTGTCCATTCGACGTTTTAGGCTTAATCATTCCAATTATATCAATGCCCCACATGGAGAAAGGTCATGGAGAAGAGATGACATTGAGAGGAGTTGGAGACACATGAATTTTGTCAGCATAAGTCCGGTACTTATGACAATTCTTCGCATATTTACAAAAGTCAGATTCCATTTTTAGCCAATAGTAACCTGCTCTTAACATTATTTTAGCCATTGTATGTCCATTGGCATGGGTACCAAAGGATCCTTCATGAATCTCTTTCATCAACATGTCTGCTTCGTGTCTATCCACGCATCTGAGCAAGACCATGTCATAATTTCTCTTATACAACACATTATCATTCAAAAAGAAATTACCAGACAACCTTCTCAAAGTTTTCATATCTTTCTTGGATGCCCCAAGTGGGTACTCTTGATTCTTAAGAAAGCATTTAATATCATAATACCACAGTTTATCATAAATGACCTTTTCAACCGCAAACACATGAGCTGTTCTATCAAGACGCATAACGTTGATTTTCGGCACATCATTCCATCGATTCACCACAATCATGGAGGATAAAGTTGCCAGATCATCTGCCATTCGATTCTTTTCTATAGGTATATGGTGAAACTCAACCTTATTAAAGAAAGTTGACAACCTTCTTGCATAATCACGATAAGGAATAAAATCATGTTGACGTGTCTCCCATTCTCTTTTAATCTGATTAATCACCAGGACTGAATCTCTGTATACATCAAGAATCTTGATTCTTAAATCAATAACTTTTTCCAAGCCCATAATACACGCTTCATACTCTGCCGCATTATTTGTGCAAGTGAACACCAACCTTGCAGTGAAAGGAATATGAGAACCATGAGGGGTAACAATTATTGCCCTAATACCACTGTCATACTCATTAACAGCTCCGTTAAAGATTAAGCATCATCGGGATCTAAGCTTAGGCCCTTCTTCAAGTAATGGTTCCTCACAATCTTTAACCTTTAGGTACATCACATCCTCATTAGGAAAATCAAACCTGATAGGTTAATAATCGTCAATTGGCTGGTGTGCCAAATGGTCAGCCAAAATACTTCCTTTTATCGCCTTTTGAGTTCGGTACTCGATATCATATTCTGACAACAACATTTGCCAATGAGCAATCCTCCCAGTCAAAACAGGCTTTTCAAAAATATACTTGATTGGATCCATTTTGGATATCAACCAAGTAGTATGATTCAAGATATCCTAGCGGAGGCGCTTGGAAGCCCAAGCCAAAGCACAACATGTATTTTCAAGCATTGGGTACTGAGACTCACAATCGGTGAACTTCTTACTCATATAATAGATGGCAAATTCTTTTCGATCAGATTCATCCTATTGACCCAGCACACAACCCATGGACTCTTCCAACACAGTCAAATATATAATCAGAGGTCTTCCTTCCACAGGAGGAGACAAAATCGGAGGTTCAAGCAGATACTCTTTAATACTTTCAAAAGCTTCCTGACAATCCTCTGTCCATACACAACTCAGATCTTTGCGAAGAAGCTTGAAGATCGGCGCACATGTGGTAGTCATATTGGATATAAATCGGGATATATATTTCAAACGTCCCAAGAATTCTCTTACTTGTTTTTCTATTTTGGGCGCAGACATTTCCTGAATAGCTTTAACTTTACCAGGATCAACTTCAATTCCCTTTTGGCTGACAATAAAACCCAACAATTTTCCAGAACGGACACCAAAAGTACATTTATTAGGATTCAAACGGAGCTTAAACTTTCTCAAACATTGGAACAACTTTAGCAAATACTCAATATGATCTTCTTCAGTCTTCGACTTACAAATCATATCATCCACATAGACCTCAATTTCTTTATGCATCATATCATGGAACAAAGTGGTCACATCTCTCTGGTACGTTGTACCAGTATTTTTCAAACTGAAGGGTATCACTCTGTAACAGAATGTTCCCCAGGGTGTAATGAATGTTGTCTTTTCCATATCCTCGGGTGCCATCTTTATCTGATTATAACCGGAAAATCCATCCATAAAAGAAAAGATACTGAATTTAGCAGTATTATCTACCAGCATATATATGTGTGGTAATGGAAAATCATCTTTCGGACTGGCTTTATTCAAATCTCTATAGTCAACGCACATTCGGACTTTTCCATCTTTCTTTGGAACATGCACAATATTGGCCACCCATTGAGGATACTTAGCAGTCACAAGAAAACCAACATCAATCTATTTCTGAACCTCCTTTTTAATCTTAACAGCCATGTCGGGATGAGTTCTTCTTAATTTCTATTTAACAGGTGAACATTCAGGAGGTTGAATGGCTTTTTCCTCGTGCTCAAGCAACCGAGAAATTTCATTAGGAATCTCTTTAACATCCTCTTCTTCACCTCCAAACATATGGAACTCATAGTTGGGAGAGGGAATAGGGTCATTGTTTTCAATGGGTTTAACAATCAATCTGCACAACGATTTTGTTGATTTTAGGAAAAATGAGCAAAAGTACAAGTATCATGCAGACAAAAGTGATCAACAAAATAATATTTTGGTTTTTTATGTTACCATTTTTCAGAAATAAAGCAAAAAGGGAAAAACATAATATGGATAAAAAAATAACATTTTATTGACGATGATAACATTCGAAACAAAGCCCTCACAAATTCACTTACACCTTGGGCAGAGTGAAAGGAGTTTTGAAAGAAATAAAAAAAATTACTTTGAAAAATGAATAACAGTGGGAACATCAACAGCTATCAAATTCTGGAAGATCTGTCCATGCATCACGAAATTGGGAAGTTCTTCCTCTTCATCATCTTCAATGATGGCATTGACTTCATATTCAGATTCTTTGTACCTCGGTCGACGGGAATAGAAGGGTACATATGCATCTTCTGTCTCAGAACTGTATCCAGGATCGTCAAGGTTTGGCTCCCAATCTTGAGCAGGAATAGAATCATCTTCAGAACCATCTGAGATGTAATCTTCAGAGTCATCTTCAAGAATTATAGCTGTAGAATGATCTTTGTGTATGAATCTGGCACTGTGAAAGGCCTCATTAATACGCTTCAGATCTCTTCTAACTGTACCAGGCATAAAGACTAAACCAGTTCCGTATTTATTATCAACCACATCAATAACTTGGCCCCAACCGTCAGACCTACCAGTCTCTAATACATGCAGAGCATCTTTCAAAGAAGACATGGGCATCCCATTCTTCTTAACAGCTTTATCATCGACAGAAAGAGCTTGGAACGGAGTCCCAACAGTTTCGTCGGCATCAACATACGAAAAGGATGAAAGATGACTCACTAAAAGTGCTTGCTCGCCTCCAACAATTACCAGTTTGTCATTCTTAACAAATTTAAATTTCTGATGAAGAGTCGAAGTCACTGCCCCAACTTCATGAATCCAGGGTTGGCCAAGCAGACAACTATAAGTAGGATGAATATCCATTACTTGAAAAGTAATTTGGAAGAAGCATGGTCCTATTTTGATTGGAAGATAAACCTCTCTAACCAGAGTCTTTCTAGATCCATCAAAAGCTTTAACCACAACCCCAGTGTACCTCATGGGAGCACCTTGGTATGAAAGCTTTGATAAAGTAGATTTTGGCAACACATTCAAAGAAGAGCTTGTATCAACCAGCACATTGGAAAGTGCATCTTCTTGACAGTATATAGAAATATGTAAGGCCAAATTGTGATTCCTCCCCTCCTCGGGTAACTCTTCATCACAGAAACTCAAATTATTACATGCTGTGAGGTTGGCAACAATGCCATCAAAATGATTAACAGTCTCATCATGCTCAACATACGTTTATTCCAGCACCTTCTGCAAAGATTCCCTATGAGCCTCAAAATTCATCAATAGGGACAACAATGAAATTTTGAACGGGCTATGCAAGAGTTGATCTACCACATTGTACTCACTCTTCTTGATCAATTTCAATACCTCATCCTCATAAGCCTTCTTATTCAAACCACTGGACTGACCGAAAGTATCGACATTAATCTCATCTTGAGGTCGTTTGCCAGCAACCACATTCTCCGCAATCTTTGGAGGTTCAGAAGCAAAAACACGACCACTCCGGGTCACTCTACTAACACCAGCGATGCTTACCACCGAATATAAAGGAGGAATGGGCACTTCCTTACCATCTTCTATCATGGTAGCATCGTACTTATATGGAATAGCCTTGTTAGATTCATACGATACTGGATCGGGCAATTGAATAACCAAAGGCGTAGCAGCGGACTTACGAATATCATAGGAGATAACAACTCGTTCAGGAATATTAAAGTGTGGCACAATAACATTCACCTCATTCTCATATTCATCTCTCTTGGCAGTGACCTCAATCAAATTCTGATCCATCATCTCTTGAATGTCCCTTTTCACTATCACACAACCAAGCGGGTTTACAGAACAGATGCAACAAGCTGCATAATCATGATCAATATCGTGGTATTCACTCAAAAGTGCATGCATTTCCACATGCGATCTTCGAATCCAACTGATATCATAAATCTTGAATGTACCGGGACAACCTTGAACCATATTGACAGACGTCTTACTGTGATTGGGCAACAGGTTTGATTGCACATTAGGATTGGTGTATTCGAATGACAGAATACCACTTCTAAACAATATTTGTACCTCCATCTATAATGGATAACAATTCTCAATGTCATGCCCAGCTCCTCCCTGATGGAATACACAATGAGCTTCAGGCTTATACCACCACGGCGAATCTTTTGGAGCAGCAGGTGGTGCACGGGTCTGAACAAGATTCTTCTGAATTAAACCAAGAAGCAATTCTGTGTAGGTTATCTTAATTGGATCAAAGTCCTTATGAAAATGGCCCCGTTGATTGTTTTGTTGGTGAGAGTGTTGTTGGACAGGAGCTGCTTGAACAGCGGGAGTTGAATTGATAACAGGCGTAACAGGTGCAACATGTTGTTGATGGCTGTTTCTAGGTCTTCTATATTTCTCTCGAGAAACGGCATTGGTTTCTCCTTCTTTCTTCTTGGCAAGTCCTCCACCATATTTCTTAGAACTTTAAGCAGAATTACCATCTTTTGACAAACGTCCTTCACAAACACCTTCTTCCAATCTCATCCCCATATTTACCATCTCAATGAAGTCACTCGGGGCACTAGCAATCATACGCTCATAATAGAAAGGACTCAGAGTTTTCAAGAAGATTTTGGTCATCTCTTTTTCTTCCAAAAGAGAATTAATCTGAGCAGCAATCTCGCGCCACCTCTGCGCGTATTCTTTGAATGTCTCCTTATCTTTCTGGGCCATTGCTCGAAGCTGATCACGATCATGAGCCATATCCACATTATACTTATACTGATTTACAAAAGCCTCACCCAAATCTTTGAAAGTGCGAATTCGAGTGTTGTCGAGTCCCATGTGCCATTTCAAGGCTGCGCCAGACAAACTGTCTTGAAAGTAGTGAATGAGAAGCTGATGATTATCAGTATAAGTTGACATCTTGCAAGCGTACATAGTCAAATGACTCAACGAACAAGAGTTACCTTTATACTTTTCAAAGTCAGGGACTTTGAAATTATGTGGGATCTTCACATTAGGAACTAGGCATAACTCATGGGCATTCTTCCTAAACAATTCTTTACCCCTCAAGGCTTTGATTTCTTTCTTCATTTCTGCAAACTGGTCCTGAAAATCATCCATACGATCCAGAACATCCAAACTCTCACTCGGAGCAATATGGAAATTTTGGTCTTCAACATAGGGAACAACATGACCTACAGGAGGAGGTGCAGATACAACAGCAGGAATCTCAGTATGAGGAACAGTATGAACCATGGGAGGTGGCACAGTCAAAACAGCAGGAATCACTGGATATTCAGAAGCAGGAGGTTGATGTCCCTCTGGCATATAGTTGATAGGCATGCCCCAAGGAAACCCAGGAGGCATCTAATGTTGAGAAGTATTAGTCGGGGCCACAGGAACTGGTGTTGATACAATCTCTGAAATCACAGTCTACTGTACAGGAGAAGGAAGAGGTGGTGATGGCTGATTCTGAGCAGCCACCAGAGCTTCCATCACAGCATTGAGTCTTTCCAAACCATCCTTTAGAGTTGATACTTCCTCATTAAGCTCACGGTTCTCTTGCTGCAATTGATCTATCTTTTTCTTGAGATTAGCTCGAGTGTTGTAGTGGTGCGACAACTTGGCTGAATGAAGACCAAGAGAAACATAAGACACCTGGAAAAGGCAAGAAAAATGCATGATATGATGCTTGATGTGCAATATGCAAGTACAAAGCCTTCAAGGAACTTCAAAAATACAAAGTAAATTGCAAACATTATATTAAAATAACACATTTGAAGTACTGAAATTCTCATCTTATTGATAATGGAAAAGGATTACAACTTTTGGAGTACAGTTCCAAGAATTCTAACAAAAAGGTGATAGAAAGCTTGAACTAGAAATCTGAAGAAATCCTCCTTGCAGCTTCTTATCGAGCTCTTTGATTTGGTCCTCCATCTGAGTCTTCTCAACTATGAGTTTGTTGACAACCAACTTCCAAGCAACTGAGGTAGAGGGAGCATCTGAACTCTGAATGCTAGAGGAAAATAAATCCTCTTGCACTTTTCTCTTCTTGATGGCCATTTCTTCTTCATTTCTTTGCTTCAACTGCTTCTGAAGTTGGGCATTCTCCATGTCAAAAATATGGTACTTGTTCCTCCAAGCATCCTTCTCTTGTCGTATCTCATTCAAAGTAATATGAAGTTTCTCTGCATCATTCATGAAAATAAGAATAGGTGTTCTAGCAGCTAGAGGTAAAGGCTGTTGATGCGGATAAGGCATCTTCAACGTGATAACTCTAGCTTGTACCCATTGGAGATAAGGCTCCAAAGAAACACAATTCGACTTTCCCAAAGCTTCCCTTCCTTTTCTGTGGATGTGACGCCAATCTTGCGCAATCTTTTCCTTGAATGCCTTGTTGTCTTCACCTTCCTTGAAGAAGATACCCTCCAAATGGATATTACTGTAAGAACAAGATTTGGTTCTGCATCTTATCTCTATGTTTTGATGATAACAATGGAGTATTTGTGTGAGAACAATTTTGGTGCTCTAACGTTTATTATTCTGATGGTTTTAACAAACAGGTTCTGACTCTGATAAAGACCATGTGCTACGTCACTCTGATATTATCTATGGTCGCTTCTGTGTGAAGAAGCAAGAATGTTTCTAATCTACTGTGCGTCAAAAAGATTCTGAGAAGACATTATGTTGCTACTGTAATGTCTCTTGGATTTTAACTTCTGAGTGTAACTATGATGTTCTACTTCTGAAGCCTGTTTAGCTTCTGAGGTCATTATCTTCTGACAACTAAGTGCTGAAGATTCTGAAGACAAGGTTCTGCTGAACGAAGTTCTGAAGACTCTGAAGACTTAAGGATTCTGAAGACTAAGAGTTCTGAAGACTAGGTGCTGAAGATTCTGAAGACAAGGTTCTGCTAAACAAGTTCTAAAGACTTAAGTTTCTAAAAATCAAGGGTTCTGAAGAAGAAGTGCTGAAGACTCTGATGAACAAGTTCTGAAGACTCTGAATACTCAAGACTCTGAAGGCCCAATGATTCATTCTTCTGATCATGCTTCAATCCTTTCAACTCGGAAGCCTCTGATGGATAGAAGAAGATGAAACGTTTGCGTGGGAAAATAGTACATAGTACAGATAAAACACGTTCTTTTCCACTACCCTGATTTGGTGGTACAAAGGACAACTTCAGTGTACGATTTTCAACCCAGCATAACGGTATTATTTCAAGTCGCCAGTAGTCCTCTGATATTACTGATCTGCCCTTCAACGGATAATTTTTTTGGCTATATATAGACTTGATTATTCAACGAATCATGTGTGTGCACGAGTGCATGAAGTGAATGAGACAGTGATACAAAATGTAACACTCAGTGTGAAAAAGAGAAATATCCAAAGCACTTATTCATATGAAGAAAGAACTCAAGAAACAGAGAAATATATGAGTGAACAGTAAAGCAACACAATACAAAGAAGACCATTGTTTTTACTCTATTATTTCGCTCTAAGTTAGTCTGAGCTAAAAATTATGTTTACCTTGCTTGTGTACAAGCATCATTATTGTAAACAAACCTTTGTAACAAACAGATGTTTGTGTTCCCTAAAGGATCGGGTTGGTCAAAAGCTTTAGGAAGACTAAAACAGTGAGTTTTAGTGTTGTTATTCACTTGCAGTTTGGCTTGTGCATTGTATTCCTTAAGAGACCGGTTAGGTCAGAATTCTTAAAAAGTCTAGGACAAGTGTGTCTTAGAGATTGTTGTTAGTCACCAGAAGTTGCTAGTGCAGTTGTAATCAGTTTGGTTATAGTTGATTAAGTCCTCGCTTGAGAGAGGCAAAATCACCTTGGCGGGTGGACTGGATTAACTTGATAGTTTTCAAGTGAACCAGGATATATTGTGTGTATTTCATTATTGTTAGTTTATTTGTGATCTTTGTTTGAGTTTCACAAAAAGCTTTCATTTTAAAAACCCAATTCAAACCCCCCATTTCTTGTGTTTTTCTCACACCTTCAATTGGTATCAGAGCTCCGGTTCTGATTGTGATAAACGTTTTATCAGCACTTAACAGTGTTCGGTATCGATCCAGTATTTGTGTGAAATATAATGGCAGCTCCTACTAATACCACTACTAAAGAGAAAGATCATTACAGTGCCAAACCACCAATCTTTGATGGTGAAAATTTTGACCACTGGAATGACAAAATAGAAAGTTTCTTTCTTGGTTATGATGTAGATCTTTGGGATTTGGCAGTCGATGGCTACAATCACCCAGTTGATGCTACATGTGCTAAAATATCCAGAAGTGATATAACCAACCAACAGAAGAAAGATTATAAGAATCATCATAAGGCAAGATTCATAGTGCCAAATTCTATCTCTTATATTGAGTATGAGAAGATAACAAACAAAGAAACTGCCAAATCCATTTTTGATTCTCTTAGGATGACTCATGAAGGAAATGCTCAAGTTAAGGAGACAAAGGAGCTTGCCTTAATCCAAAACTATGAGGCATTCAGAATGGGGGATGATGAGACAGTTGAAACCATGTTTTCAAGGTTTCAAATGCTAGTCGAAGGACTCAAAGTTCTGGACAAAGGTTACTCAACTGATGAACATGTGAAAAAGATCATCAGAAGTCCTCCTAAGAAATGGATACCTATGGTAACAGCTCTAAAGCTATCAAAAGATCTCAATAGCATAAGTCTTGAAGAGCTTGTTAGTTCTATAAGAAGTCATGAGATAGAGCTGGAAGAAGATGAATCTCAGAAGAAGAGTAAAACTATTGATTTTAAGTCTAAACCTGAAAAGGCAATGGATTATCAAGTTGAGGAAGAATCAGAAGATTCTGATGAAGAATTAGAAGATGAGCTATCTTTAATCTCCAGAAGAATCAACAAACTCTTGAAGCATTGGCAAAGAAACTTCAGAAGATCTAGAAGAAACAAAGGCCGCTTTGAGTCATCATCTGGACAGAAGAAGCATAACTTGGAAAGGAGGTTATCTGCTGTGAGTGTAATGAGCCAGGTCATTACAAGAACGAGTGTCTAAAAGGTCAAGAAGAACAAAAAGCCTAAAAAGAACTTCTCCAAAGCGAAGAAAGGTCTAATGGCAACTTGGGACAACTTTGATTCTGAAGAAGAGTAATCTGATGAAGAACAAGCAAATGTTGCGCTGGTAGCAACAACTGAAGATGAAGTTTATGGAGAACCAGAAGACAGAAAATCATTAGAACCAGAATCAGACTCAGACTCAGAATCTAACTCATAGATATCCTTAGCAACTCAGTTGAAACACCAGTCATGGTACCTAAACAGTGGTTGTTCGCGACACATGACGGGAAGAAGGCACATGTTTCAAAGTCTGGAACTTAAGCCTGGAGGCTTTGTCGGTTTCGGAGGAAACTAGAAAGGAAAAACCATTGGCTCTAGAACAGTCGTGCTTATTTTTAGGATATTTTGAATGCTCTAAAGGCTATAGAATCTATAACACAGAAACACGAATTGTAGAGGAATCAATTCATGTCAGATTCAATGATAAGATTGACCCTGAAAAGTCAAAGCCAGTTGAAAAGGTTACAAATTTGAAGATCACGCCAGCAGAATCTAAGAAGTAGAAGATTCAAAAGAAGTAGACAAAGATGCAAATTCTCCAGATCCAAATACAACCTTACCAGAAACTGAGAACAACTCATCTCATCAGAAGAAGAATAGATTAAAGACCTCTCATTCTGAAGATTTGATTCTGGGAGATAATGCTGATCCAGTCAGAACTCGTTCATCCTTTAGACATTCCGAATAAACTCTTCTGGGTCTAGTGTCTCTGATAGAGCCAACAACAGTTGATGTAGCTCTAAAAGAAAATGTGTGGATTTTGGCCATGTAAGAAGAACTGAATCAATTCACCAGAAATGACGTATGGGATCTTGTTCAGAAGCAAGTTAGATGAGAAAGGCTAAATTTGAAATGAGTCTGATGGAAGAACTCAGATTCTTTCTGGAAATTCAAATTGATCAAAGATCAGAAGGAACGTATATTCATCAGAGCAAGTATGCAAAAGAACTTCTGAAGAAATTCAACATGATGGACTGTACACCAGCTAAGACTCTAATGCATCCAACATGCATTCTGGAAAAGGAAGAAGTAAGTGGAAAGGTTTGTCAGAAGCTCTATCGTGGTATGATAGGCTCTCTTCTGTACTTAACTGCTTCTAGACCTGATATTCTTTTTAGTGTTCATCTGTGTGCTAGATTTCAACCAGGTCATAGAGAATCTCATTTAACTGTTGTTAAAAGAATTCTAAGGTATCTGAAATGAACTACTAACCTTGGCTTGATGTATGAGAAAACATCAGAGTACTCTCTTTCTAGTTACGGTGATGCAGATTACGCAGGAGACAGATTGGAAAGAAAAAGCATCTCTGGAAACTGTCAGTTTCTCGGGAAGAATCTGATCCTATGGTCAAGCAAGAGGCAATCAACAATTGCTCTCTCAACAGCAGAAGCAGAGTACATATCCGTGTCTCTATGCAGTACGCAGATGCTGTGGATGAAGAACCAGCTAGAAGATTATCAGATACATGAGAGTAACATTCCTATCTTTTGTGATAATATTGTTGCTATCTGTTTAAGTAAGAATCCAATCTTACATTCTAGGGCTAAGCACATAGAAATTAAACATCATTTTATTAGAGACTATGTTCAGAAGGGAATCTTATGTTTAAAATTTATAGATATAGACCATCAATGGGCTGATATTTTTACAAAACCCTTGGCTGAAGATAGATTTCTATTTATTCTGAAGCATCTGAAAATGGACTATTGTCCAGAGTAAGATTTCATCAGAATCAGATGTGTTTAGTCAGAGTTTGAAGATATCATATTTTCATTTAAACTAGGAAGTATTTGTTTTTAACCTTAGTCATCAGAAGATGCTTTATCAGAAGTGTATCTGATCAGATGGAAACCTTTGGTCTTCCAGACTCTGAGCATATCAAAACATGTCCAAAATCAAATCATATCTACTGTTGAAAAGACACCTCGAGCGTTGTGACTTCGTGAGACTAGGTTTCAAGTAGTTATTATCTATATCATGTTTAACACATTGGATTTGAAAATAGTGTGTAAATCTTTGCGTTTTCCTTCTTCTTTAGGCGTTCATAAAGATGTATGTAAGACAAAGAATTCTTGGGACTTTACACTTGTCTTCCCTCCTTTATTCCTTGTCAGAATCTGCCTTCTCACTTTCGAGTATACATTTATTTGTATTTATTGACTGATGTCATAATATGAATAACGTATACTGATTTGTGATCTTTTGGAGACTGATACACTCCTTCATCATTCCTTATTCTTGTTTGTATCCCTAGTATTGAAAATGATGAATTTCTCGTCTCAATTCATCCAGTCTGTATTATTATTTATGGCTATCACTCTTTTGTTATCTTTATATACCACACTTCTCCTCTCAATTACTCATCCGTTTCTATTTGTTGTTCACTTATATTCCTATTGCTTTCACCATGTCTATCAAAACCTTTGCCGACAATGAAGAAACCTTGGAGGTCATTAATGAGAAAAGGCCATGTCTCCCTAGACTAAGAGACGCAGACATTTTCATCACCACTAGCATGCAATCCAAGGATGTCCAGGATACTTTGCAATTTTGCATGGACCCATTTATCCTGTCATGATAAAAGAGTTCTGGAAATACGCACGGATTAGTGAAGATAACAACTCTGTTTTGTCTTCTGTTTTCGGTGTTCCAATAATCATAACACCTACCTCCATTGCCCAAGCCATCAATTGTGTTTAATCAGGAGTGACTGTTGAAGACTTTCATTTGAACCATTCCTTTGTTAATCTCATTGGAATTCATGTTGTGTCTCGAGACAAGTATGAACCCTATGATCCTGAAGGACTCCTCCCTGATGGAAAATTGTTGTTTCAATTACTGCTCACCAACTTTCGCCCCAGAGGATTGGCCAAAACCATCCCGACTCATGATGATAAACTGTTTATCTACTTCATGATTTATAACGTCCGGGTGAATCTTCCGCAAACCATCTTCAATCATCTCAAGAAATGTGTTGAAATCTCCTGAAATCAACATAAGTCCTTCATACCTTATGGAAGAATTCTGTCTGAGTTATTCTACAGGGCTGAAATCATCACTTTAGCCAGAATACTTGGACCAGAAGATGCTACAGCTGAAGAGAGGTGTGAAAGGGTTGATGAGGTGGAGGATTTCTGTTAGCTGGTTGGTGGGTGTTTCTCTTGGTCTTTTGGTTGCTTGGTCCCTCTTCTGTTTATCATTGCCCTTCCCATTCGTTGTCCTTATTGTTGTTTGTTTTCCTGTTTTATGATTCTGTTTCTGTAATGCGCTCCGGCGTTTTGTTGTTTTGTCAATGAAGTACTTTTCTTATTCTCTTTATCTTGTTTTACAACATTCCATAATGATTACCATAAAAAGGAAGAAAATGACTAAGCTTAGCTTATCTAAATTCCTTCAAATCAAAATGATTTAGTTAAAATTTTGTCAACGCGTGAACGATAATGGTAACAACGTGTTAAAATTTAGTTATATATATATATTTCATTCCTCCTTTCACGATCTGTAGTGTTTGATCTCACTGTTTCAAAATTACCTTCACTGTCTAAATCTTCTCATCATGTCTCTAATATCTTGTGTCTTCTGTCTCATCTCTAAGATGCTCTGTGTTTGAGTTATGTCAATGTATTTCAATCCATTATTAATGACACTGTTTTTATTTATGAGTGTTATGGCCTATTTTAGAAATCTCTTTCTCACATATTTATCATAATACTGCACTGTTTATTGCATTATCTTTTTTATTATGATAAAAAGGGGGAGAAAGTAAAATGTTTTTTATAGTACTTATTCTCAGAATCTCGAACTCAAAAATTACATAATGTTTTTACAACTAACTGTTTGTTTGATGTTTCAATTAAGGAACTTAGAAAAAGTTCACTTAGCATTCTAGACAGGTTGAATATAAAAATCCTACTCTCTAAAGACTGAAAATCTTATGGATAATTTTAACTCTGATAATTCATAGTTAAGAAGTTGTACACTTCAAGAATATATGTTTATTCAAACAGATGTTCCAATACTGTTCAGAAGTTGTAAACTTTCTGAAAGTCAAGAAATCTTGTTTGATATCATGGTATTCAGAAGTTGTAAACTTTCTGAAAGTATGAAATTCAAACTCAAAGAGTCAAAAGCAAAAATCTTCTTGAAAACAATTCAAGTCAATTCTCTGATTCAAAGATACTATTCAGAAGATGCGCTCTGCAATGAATGATATTCTGATAAAATCAATCAGTCTCTGAATCTGATAAGATTGGTGAATCAAAGAAAAGGTTGACAAAAGAGAAGTCATTTCCAATCAAATCTTGATACTTAAGAAGTTGTGATTCTTCATAAAGATCTGATAAGAAGTTCTGATACGAGATGCGCGGCATCCTCAAATCAGACTCAAAGTCAAGTTTTGATTTTTCATCAAAGTTCTGATAGTAACCAGGTTCTGAGATGAAGACCTAGTGTTCTAGTCAGACTCTGATGAGTTGTTGTAGGGGAGTATTCCTTCTCTATTTTTATGTTCTGAAGAACTCAAATTTTATTTTGTGAGTCTTGGGATCAGGGGGAGACTCTGAACAAGAATAAATGAAAATTTGAGGTTAACAGATTCAGGGGGAGCTGAGAGCTTAAACTCTGAATTTGTCGACTATGGTGATTACCCTGTATAAATTCTTCTATCAAAATACATGGTTTTGTCATCATCAAAAAGGGGGAGATTGTAAGAACAAGATTTGGTTCTGCATCTTATATCTATGTTTTGATGATAACAATGGAGTATTTGTGTGAGAACAATTTTGGTACTCTAACGTTTGTTATTCTGATGGTTTTAACAAACAGGTTCTGACTCTGATAAAGACCATGTGCTACGTCACTCTGATATTATCTATGGTCGCTTCTGTGTGAAGAAGCAAGATTATTTCTAATCTACTGTGCGTCAACAAGATTATGAGAAGACATTATGTTGCTGCTGTACATCTCATGGATTCTAACTTCTGAATGTGACTCTGATGTTCTACTTCTGAAGCCTGTTTAGCTTCTGTGGTCGTTATCTTCTGAAGACTAAGTGCTGAAGATTCTGAAGACAAGGTTCTGCTGAACAAAGTTCTGAAGACTCTGAAGACTTAAGGATTCTGAAGACTAAGGGTTCTGAAGACTAAGTGCTGAAGATTCTGAAGAGAAGGTTCTGCTGAACGAGTTCTGAAGACTATAAAGACTTAAGTTTCTGATAATCAAGGGTTCTGAAGAAGAAGTGTTGAAGACTTTGATGACAAGGTTCTGTTGAACAAGTTCTGAAGACTCAGAATACTCAAGACTCTGAAGACCAAATGATTCATTCTTCTGATCATGCTTCAATCATTTCAACTCAGAAGCCTCTTATGGATAGAAGAAGATGAAACGTTTCCGTGGGAAAATAGTACATAGTATAGATAAAACACGTTCTATTCCACTACCCTGATTTGGTGGTACAAAGGATAACTTCAGTGTACGATTTTCAACCCATCATAACGACATTATTTCAAGTCGCCAGTAGTCATCTGATATTACTGATCTGTCCTTCAACAGATCTTTTTTTGGCTATATATAGACTTGATTATTCAACAAATCACGTGTGTGCACGAGTGCATGAAGTGAATGAGACAGTGATACAAAATGTAACACTAGTGTGAAAAAGAGAAATATCCAAAGCACTGATTCATATGAAGAAAGACCTCAAGAAACAGAGAAATATATGAGTGAACAGTAAAGCACCACAATACAAAGAAGAAGATTGTTTTTACTGTATAGTTTCGCTCTAAGTTAGTCTGAGCTAAAAATTGTGTTTACCCTGCTTGTGTAGAAGCATCATTATTATAAACAAACCTTTGTAACAAACAGTTGTTTGTGTTCCCTAAAGGACCGGGTAGGTCAGAAGCTTTAGGAAGACTAAGACAGTGAGTTTTAGTGTTGTTAGTCACTTGCAGTTTGGCTTGTGCATTGTATTCCTTAAGAGACCGGTTAGGTCAGAATTCTTAAGAAGTCTAGGACTAGTGTGTCTTAGAGATTGTTGTTAGTCACCAGTAGTTGGTAGTGCAGTTGTAATCAGTTTGGTTATAGTGGATTAAGTCCTCGCTTGAGAGAGGCAAAATCACCTTGGTGGGTGGACTGGATTAACTTGATTGTTTTCAAGTGAACCAGGATATATCGTGTGTCTTTCATTATTGTTAGTTTATTTGTGATCTTTGTTTGAGTTTCACAAAAAGCTTTCATTTTAAAAACCCAATTCAAACCCCCAATTTCTTGTGTTTTTCTCACACCTTCAATTACTTGGTTTCTCTTTCATAGGATACCCCAATTGACGATGGGCCAATATCAGGTTATAACTAATACCCCCATTTGTACCAAGAAGAGATACATTAGGAAATCTGCTACAACTATCAATGATATTCACTTCATCATAATCACGGTTCTACCAAACAATGTCTGAATGAGTCAGCGACATGATTTTCTACTATCATAATAGACCATCCTTGAGGTCCCAAAAAGCAATAGACCGAGGCAAGTGAGAAATAAACCACTTGTATAGCAATGGTACACAACAAGTAATCATCCCTCCACTATAAGAATTCCTGAGATGAACTGAATGATAGGCATCAGCGAGTAAGGTGGGAACTGGATTTCCATTCAAGAATATCTTAATAGCATTAATGTCGACAAAGTTGTCAACATTAGGAAAGAGGAACAATCCATAAACAAGCAAGGCGAAGATAGCCTCGAAGGCGTCCACACTCATCATGCTAGCGAAGTAGTGAGCCTTATCCTTCAGAAACTTAGCAGGTAACCCAAGAATACATCCCTTGGTAGCCATGTGAGCTTTAATCTCAGATACCTTCAAATGAGTAGCTTCATCAATATCTTGATACTTAGGACTCTCTTACAAACTAGAAAATGGTACTCGGTCAAAGATAAGCAACCCAAGTAGACCAGAATACTCCTCAAGTTTGGGCATGAGTTGGTACTAAGGGAACGTAAAACAACGGTACACCAGCTCGTAGAGCTGAATCAAAGTAGCCAAAACTCCATTTACCATATCGATCTTCAAAAGAGACAGCAAACTCCCATATCTATCTTTGAAAGCATCAGGATCAGCAACCAAAGATCCTAGCTCTCGCAGACCTTCTAACTTAGGACTCTTGAAAGTGTACTTTTGAGTTTTCCTTCTTCCAAAATCCATGGTGAAAATATCCCTACAATGTTTGCAACAAACATTTTTAAGTTCCTTGAAGACTTGGTCAAAATGATGCTTATGAATGCATGAATGCATGGATGCAACACCCACAAGCAAGATCACACAAAGCACACGGGTTCAAAGGTTCGACACGAGCATGGAGTCAAGGGACAAGAACCAACCCTCAATAATGTGTACTAAGGTTTTTTGTGCCTATAGAACAAGGTTCTAAGAAGTTCCCAAAGTCCTCAATCCTCTTTTTGATATTACTAGCACGCCGATTGCTTGGGAATCAGTAATATTCTCAAGAGAACCTCGTCTGAGTGTAGTCTCACGTATAAACTATTTCAGTTTTACATCTTCATAGCCACCGCACTACGTCCTAATAGGCCAAGTGGGGTAAAAGGAACACTAAAGTCCTCAGTGTCATGGGCCTGAGGTCGTAAAAAGTAATGTTTTTCACGATTACTCGCTAGACATTAGTAATTCCGAGGAAGCCTCTACTGAGCGGATGGATTCTCAATTCAGCTTGTTCGGGATTACTCCCTAGAAGCATCCTTGACTATACCATCCTCCTATCATAAGAGCTCTCAGATTCGGGTATAGGATTTATCTCACCTCTCAAGATCACCCAAACAGAACAACCAATAACAGTCATATCAAACAGATAAAGCATAAATAAATCAAAGTAGGTCGAACCCACTAAGAACCAAAGTTCCCAGCAGAGTCGTGAGTTTTCTGTAGCGGGGAAATTTGTGAGTGTAAGCTATTGATTAACTTAACTCAAAATTGCAAGAGTCGCCACCGCACTTTTATTTTTATCCAAAAGGAAAGGAAAAATAGCGAACAAAACCTAAACAAGTTCTAAAACAAGAACAAATAAACAGAGACTGGGTAAGGGGGTTGGTTACACTAAGGGAAGGTGTTAGCACCTATAACTTCTATAGTACTCTATAGGAGCCCTTTGAAATATCTACTCTTTTTTAGTTTGAAAAGGTTTGTTTGAAAAGAGATTGGAGAGATGAGAAGAGAAGTATTTTTTAGATTTTTGTGTTTGGAGAGATTTATCGCCTCATGCCTACGTACCCACAAAGTGCAATATAGGATCAAAACCTCGTAGTTCGTGGTACAAATAACAAAAATTTGTTGGTTATGATTCATTTTATCTTGAAAAGACAACCTGACAATCTCAAGAGAGAATACTTAACTAATTACTCAACGGTATGTGAAAGAGGCATTTGCATCACATTAAGATGGAGGATTTGCTTGGATGAAAATCAACAAGACTAATCACTTCAACATCTAGGCGGAAAATGACCGTTCTTTACACAAAATACCATGGTAAGGAGCTTTACATCTCATCAAAGAAAATGACTCAGGTCTAATCTTTTTGAAAAGTTTTAAAATAAAAAGTGCACAAAAGCACAAAAAGTTTGAATGAGTTTTTGTATTTTTTATGTCTTTTTGAAATTGTCAAAGGATGATTAACATTGATTGACATTTATTTAAGAAAGCAAAGTTTTAAAATCACTTGACCGAAATCAATGTTTTATTATGAAAGCGGTTTAAATTTCAAAAACAAGAAGGTTTTGAAAAAGGGAGGAGATTTTGAAAATTAAAGAAGGGGGTGGAGAAGAAGGGACTATCCTATTGCATAAAGATAAAAGCTAAGGATAAGAACGGTCTAACCACACAAGTAACCTCCATAACATAAGCATTATTTCCTTTAGATTAGGACTTGATCAACATAGGTCTTCAAAAGAGAACTCCAAGTACCCAAAATCCAAGGTTTTCCATTACAAACTTCTAAGCATAGGTTAAGGTCCTAATTCTAAGTCCAAAGTTCCATGTCCAATGCAAAGGATAGTAACCATAGTCCACCATTAAGAGAACAATTTTTTTAGGGGTTTAATCATTTATTAATGTTTTTGAGTCCAAATGGACAAAAGAAAAAGAGCATAAGCATAAACAAATTATCCAAGTGGACAAAGGAAAAAATGGAGGAAGCATAAACAATAATATGATATGATATGATAACATAAAGCATAAAAAATAAAGAGAGGTAGGGAGCAAGAAGGAAGCATAAAAATAAATAAATGAATATAACAATAGAGAGCAAAAATCATCCAAAATGAGAGCACAAGTTTTGTTGTGTTTTCGGAAATGCTCGACTAGACTCCATGAGAATGAAAACATGGTCTCATACATTACCATGAGGAGGGCTCCAACTCGGATAAAGTCAACGAATATGCCAAATAACCCCCACGGGTAACAAAAGGAAAGCCAATCTATTTCAAACTACGTCATGGACGAATAGGAGACTGATAATTCTCTTACAAATCACAACGGTTTTCCGATTTTGGAACAATTTAGTGCTATGTTAAGCAATCGTAATCGGACTTATGTAGAAGTCACGACTATCTGAGGTCGGTCAATAACAATGTTAGTGCTAATGCATACTAGAGAAGTGATATGTATATCACTCT
Source organism: Lathyrus tuberosus (assembly GCA_022829125.1). Taxonomy (NCBI): domain Eukaryota; kingdom Viridiplantae; phylum Streptophyta; class Magnoliopsida; order Fabales; family Fabaceae; genus Lathyrus; species Lathyrus tuberosus. The sequence continues at coordinate 15,731,718 of JALAZF010000054.1, forward strand.
CCGAAAGCAATACTGCACGAAAAGAAAAGAGGTAACGTTCTCATCTTCATCAAGAACTTAAAATAAGTTCCAATGATATTGAAGATTTTCATCGATCAAAAGAAAAAGAAGAAGAAGGGAGGGGAAAGCCAAATTGAATTACAATTCTAAAATCATTCCATCTTTAAGTTCAACCACTCATCTTGGTGGATTAAAGCACTAAACATATAATTAACTCAAAGCACCTAAAATGAACTGAACAAGTCACTTTAAAGATAGATTTGAATAAGTGAATGTTTATCCAACTTCATTTACACCATAAGTCCATTGAATTTAAAGAGGAATAAGACCTTTAAAATTGCAAGCCATGTCAAATATCAAAAGGAAATGGAAAAAGAAGAGAAAGGAACCAAAACAGTCCCAAAACAGAACCACAAACACAAATCTGCTACTGGTTAATCGATTAACCATTTGCATGTGCAAATGTGTTAATCGATTAACACTGCTATGACAGCAAAAAATTTTGAAAAAAAATCAGCATTCATGATCCAATCATTTCTTCAAACACCTTATGATCATGAATGAAAATTAGCACGAAAATTCAAGTAAACCAATAGCAAATAACACCAATAAAACGCAATTTGTAAGATCTCAAGATCAAGCAACAAGAATCAGCAAGAGATCACATTGTGGAAGATGAATCAAGCACAACAATGGTGGAACAAGAGTTTACCACTTCAAATCAACTCCAAGAACCACACTCCAAAGCCTTGATCTACAGAAATTGATGATGAAAAAGTGTTTGGATGGAGATTTAGCTCAAAGATTAGTAAGCTTCAATGTAGAACTTACTAACTTTCAATGGAAGAAAGAGCTTTGGTGAATTTGGGTTGATGAAGAAAAATGGAAATAAGGAAGAATTCTGACAAGGTGAATTTGGCTATTAAATGCTTGTGAAATAAATGAAACGGGACCTCTATTTATAGGATTTAGGCTTGAAAATTTTGGTGGTTTGGAATTTGGGTTGGAACCAAAATTAGGCTTGGAATTTGAGTTTGGAGACAAAATCAAGATCAAGTGGTGATTAATGAGGGTGTATGGTGGGAATTAATTATGATGAGGTATGGGAATTAAAATGAGGTGATCTAGAATATTCTCATGATGAAACAAGGTGAAATTGGTGCCAAAATGTTGCAGAATTTGAATTTGGCTCATTTTCACAAAAAACGCACTGGTTAATCGATTAACCATTTGCATGTACAAATGTGTTAATCGATTAACACAGTGAAAATGTGTGAAAAATGACTTTTTGATGTGCTGTCTTGGCTCTGGCTCGATTCTTTTGACTTGTCAAAGAAGGCATGTAATTGTGTGCAGATCAACTTTAACTTTATTCAGATGAATTTCACTCGAGCTGAGGAACTGGTATTTGACATTCTTGATCCCAACCTCTTCCTGAAAAAGTTAGTAAAGGGAAAGCAAACATATTTTTGGATTTTAATTAAGGGTTAGTAAGCATAAACATAAACAAACATCAAGCAAACAAGAAAACAGGGGTGCTCGGGGATCTTGATTGTGGTATGAGATGCAAATGATATGTGAGATCTTAGGGGTAAAAATTAGGATATTACATAAAGCACTATAAATCTCAGTGTCATCTCTCTCTCCCTCTCTCTCTCTCTCTTTTTCTCTCACTCACTAACTCTCTCACTCTCTCTCTCTCTCTCTCTCTCTCTCTCTCTCTCTCTCTCTCTCTCTCTCTCTCTCTCTCTCTCTCTCCCTCTCTCTCTCTCTCTCTCTCTCTCTCTCTCTCTCTCTCTCTCACACCCACACACCCACACACTCATATAAATAATTTGTAGTGATTACATGCTTAAGTTTTTAAGTTTTTCAATTGTATCGTATTATATCATTTGTTCTTAATAGAAATTTATTACGTAAGTTTTAGGTTTTGTTGGAATTGGATAACTGGTTAAGCTAGTCTTCTGATTAATAATCTGAAGTGAATTAAATTTAGAACTCCACAAATTGAATCATTGTGTATACACTTCTTGTGATTACACAAATTGAATCATATTAATATTTGATATTTGTGAAACGAACTGTGTTAGCTTGATCAATATTTATCTGTATAATTTTCATTTTTGCATCAAACCTTCCACTTTTAACTCATTTTTTAAAACATTGATTTTGAAAAACGACTGTTGAATTTTTAATTTGGATCTATTCACCCCCCTCTAGACCGTTTTTCTACTTTCATATTCACACCCAATAAAAAAAACTAGAGGAAGTAATAAAAAACTCATTAGATTTCTAGTCGTCCAAAAGAATGTCGAGAGAGTACAAAATTAGCACCACATGCCACCCAAAATTGTGTTTCTAGTCGCCCCTTTATGAGAACACTCACCCCTATTAGACTTGGGTCAAATCGTCCCATACCCACTTATAAAATATGGAGAGTGACATGTAATTAACAATACCTCAACTTAAAGATTTAGGAGGAGATGATTCATTCATCAAAGACCATAAATATAGAACTTCTCACTGGTCTGTGTGAGATAGGTTTAACCACCCTCAACAACCTTAAACATCACATACATCCTTTCAAATATAGAGTCATCCTTATACATTTTCAGATTTTTGGGTAATCCTTTGATCTCTTAAAAGTGTAAGAAGTAAGCAATAATTGTTAAATCCTTTATTGAATTAGATTCTCAAACAAAGCCAATGTCTATCTATGTTGATAATAGAAATGATATTCAAATTTATTGGTAATTCAATCTTCCGTAAACTCATCAAACATATTGATATAAATTCTCATTATATTCGTGAGACCTAATGACCGCCTTATATCACTATTTCATATCAACACCCAATATTAAAAAACAAACATTCTTATCAAGATTGTACCTTGTCTGCCTGCACCATCATTTTCTTACTAAAATAAATTGATGTCTCTTGACCATTAACGAAGGTATATTAATCATGCATTTATTTGTAAAGAAGATAACTCCTTTTATATATATATATATATATATATATATATATATATATATATATAATTTTTTCTAAAATAAGCTAGACAAATCGAATGATATAATATTTTTCATTATGAAAATTCGATTACACATAAATGCTCTTATTATTTTTTTCTATTAAAGGATTACCATAAAGAAAGCACAAAACCATAATTCTCATGACATCCTTGATTTTATTATGAATATTTTTATTTATCTAATTATCAATATTTATATGTAAGAAGTGTACCAAAAAATTATATTCCCTTTTCATTCCTTCCCTTATTCCTCAAAACGAATTTAGCCGTAATATCATCCATCATAACTAATGCAGGTAACAACTAATATCTTTTCCTATTTGCCTTTTTATTTTTATTTTTTGCATGGACCACACTCCCACTTGCACACATTTTCAACAATTTAAATATGAAAAACAATAAAATTCTACTCCTCAACAAACACAAAATTTCAAATCTTGTACATGACCCATGTTTTTTCTTCCTTCACAATGTCAAATATTCCCTATATATTACAACATTTAACCACCATTGTAGAAAATGTACACCTTATAAGTCTTCTTCCTTCTCAATCTCTTCTTCCTCAACATCTACATCATATCTTCAATTCATTCCTCTATTTTAATCATCAATAGTTTATATTAATTATTATTTCAAACCACTTTTTCTTATACACCATGCCTGCAAAACTAGTAGAAGTAAGTATCATTTAACTTCTCAGCTTTTTTATAAATCATTTTCATTTAAATTTTCTTACCAAAGGGTTTGTATTTTTATCATTCTTTTTAGGTTATGTGGCCTGCATTAGTTGCTAATAAGATACTCCATAAGAGACTTGGAAGCAGAAATTTTGTAGCAGATTATCAAAGCTATACGGATCCTTTATTAAGTATCACAAGTGATGATCAGTTATCTATAACCACCAATTCCATTCTCAATGATCATCGTGATACCGAAAAGTACAAGTAAGAAGAAAAAAACATCATTATACAATGTTTTTATGTTCTTATCTATTTGATATTTCATGTGCAGCATATGTTTGATTGAATTTTGATGATTTTTTATGTTTCTGATATCATTTTTTTGTTTATTTATTGAAGGGTTTTTGTGAGTACATGGAACATAGGTGGAATTGCACCAGATGAAGGGTTGAATATTGAGGATTTGTTGGAGACATGCAGCAAGTCATTTGATATCTATGTATTCGGGTAATTTCATCATTAACTTCATGATTTTCTAGAATGGATGTAGAAAGATTGAGAAGTTGAAATGAATGGAGATTCTTATTATGATATACTACCAGAAAAATTGAAATTACCATAGAGATTTGGCTTCTACACTTAGCGACAAAATTAGAGTCGGGTTCATTTCTTTGACACTTAGCGACGGACTTAGCGTCAAATTTGACATTTTTCCGTCTCCAAATTTCCGTCACTATTTCGACTTTTTCAGTAGTTGAAAAGATGATTATGAATATTATGCATGTATATAAATATATACATACACATATATATGGTTTAGTTTTCTATGATTAATTATTTTGAACTGTTTGATTACATATTAGGTTTCAAGAAATTGTGCCACTAAAAGCATCAAATGTATTGGGATCAGAAGATAACAAGATATCAACAAAATGGAATTCTTTAATTCGAGAAGCTTTGAACAAGAGGAAACATCACTATTGTTGCGAAGATATTGAAAGTGATGATGATGGTGATGGTGATAATATAAAGCAAGATTTGAAAGGAAATATTCCAGGTCAGCAGTGTAAATCAGCCCCACAAGATTTTCATTGTATCATTAGCAAGCAAATGGTTGGTATAATGATATCTGTGTGGATTAGAAGTGACCTTAGTCCATTCATCAGACATCCATGTGTCTCTTGTGTTGGATGTGGCATCATGGGTTGCTTAGGCAACAAGGTGACTTAATCAAACCCTAATTTTAATTCATCTTACTTTAATTATCCTATGTATTTATATTTGTATGTATTTGTTAGCCAATAATCTCATTACTGTCAATATCACGTCCTTAATTAGTGTCCAATAAGATTAATCTCATGGTATTTAGATTAATCTAACCTTTAATCTAATGACGTCTAGCATGTCAGTTTCTGTATTGAGTCGGTTTATATATATAGAAAACTTTTCCCACTGAAAACAGTTTCTATATAAACCGACTCAATACAGAAGCTGTTACCACTTTGGTTGAATTGACTATCGGCTCAGACTCATCTTTGCCATAGTGAGTCGAGCTATAACCTAGCTTGAATCCAACAAATTGAAATTTGGTTGAATTGACTGTGTAGAAGATACGAGCCGATACTTTTGTAATTGATTTCATATTTCTTTTTTTAACATTGTTCTTTTGTTCGACAACTGGGACAAACATGCAGGGTTCAGTATCTGTGAGATTTCTGTTACATGAAACAAGCTTCTGCTTTGTATGCAGTCATCTAGCATCTGGTGGAAAGGAAGGAGATGAGAAGCACAGAAATTCCAATGTAGCTGAAATATTTTCTAGGACAAGTTTTCCTAGAGGCACTCTTTTGGATTTACCAAGAAAGATTCTTGATCATGAGTAAGTATTAATTGTTTGAAACCGTCCAACCAATCAACCTCAATCATTTGTTCCTTTAATAATTATGTTCCTTTCCCAACAAGTCATGAAAACAAGGTGCTATAATATTAAATATAACTTTTTTGTTTTTTCTTGTATTTTTATTGCTGTTAAAATTAAATAATTTGTTCAATTGAAGCATTATTATTGGATGTTTCCAGCTTTGAATTTGTCTTTCTAGTTTAAACTAAACCATATGATTGGTTAATTAATCAACTTTATTATAATCAAATTGACAGAGAGATAATTAATTACAAAGCAACAAAAAGATGCATGAACTACCAAATTGAATAAAACAAAGTAAAAATATAAAAAACCTAAAAGATATAAAATTCAACTAGTAACTAAGATATGATTAAAAAGTTAAAAATCATTTGACCTGTTAAGTAACTTTCTGCCGACTTAGAGTTAAATAAATAAATTAACTTTGATATGCATGTTGTATTATTATTTTTTGATAAAATATGCATGTTGTATTATTTTAAGAAATTAATTAATGTTGACATTATTTTTTGCAGTCATGTAATATTGCTTGGAGATTTAAATTATAGAATTTCTATGCCGGAGGAAACTACACGTTTATTGGTTGAAAAAAGAGACTGGGATTCCCTATTAGAAAATGATCAGGTATATATACGTCTATGTACTATGTATGCATGTATTTGTAGGTGTATATAAGTCAACCCAATTTATAAGCCAAATTTGTCAAATTTTATCAACTTATAAATTTATTCATTAATTATGAAAGTTTTAAAATCAGTCTTTTGATATTTCTGAGATTAAAAAATGATTGATTCGACTTCAATTGTGATTGCGATGTAGCTGTAGAGACATCAAAAACCCTAGCGTCGTGGTCTAAATCACAGACGCAAACCTTTGTTCAAAACCTTGTTTATGGGTTACAAATAATCCATAATTACTAGACAACTCTATTCAAAGACGTTGTGCGATAAAGATGATTCAGACATGTTTGATTGCGTTTAGTTGATTTATATGTGTATGATTGCGTTAAAAAATATAGTATTAGCATTTCTTCTATACATTTATATAAGAGAAAATAAAAACTTGGAATATTTATTTGTATATTCTTCTAACATAGTGATGATGAAAATGAAGCTAAAGATGGAGCTAGTGAGTGGACACATTTTAAGAGGTTGGCGTGAAGGAACAATCAAATTTGCTCCAACCTACAAGTATTTTCCAAATTCAGATTTGTACTATGGATGTTGTTATCATGGAAACAAAAAAGCAGCAAAGAAAAGATCACCAGCATGGTATATAAGACACATAATTTATTTACAAACTGATATTTAAACATAATTGATAATATAAAGTTTCAAAATTTCTTATATTTTGGTGTTTTTTATCTTCATTTTAGGTGTGATAGAGTTATATGGTTTGGCAATGGTTTAAAGCAAATTGAGTATTCAAGAAGTGAATCAAAGTTATCAGATCATAGGCCTGTTAAGGCATTGTTTACAGCTGAAGTAAAGGTTTCATCAGCATTGAAAAACTTGTCAAGTTTGTTTATGTCAGAAAGATTTGGACAAATTAAAAATGTGCTTCAAGTTTCTCCCAATCATGAGTTTGTATGTAAAAAACAATCAAGTTTCCGCTTGTAAATATTAACATTGTTTTATATAATATAATATACATGTTTTGCTTCATATTTGAAATTTTTTTCACAATTAAACCGTGATTAAATAATATCTCATTAACTATTTGTAACGGTTTATCACTATTAAATTTTAGGTAATAATTTTTTAGAATATGATTAGTTTTTTTTTTGTTTGTTCCACAATGTTAATAGTTGATGATGGAAACATGTCATTGTACATGCATTAAAAAAACTTTAATCTCAAACTAGTTTATTATAATTAAATTTTGAAGCTCTAACTTTCAAATATAGTATATTCCAAGTGTATGATATTTAAACATAACAAAAACAAAAATATACATTTTAAAATGAAAGTCGATGAATTATAAGCCAATAATTGAGCAAGTTGGTTACTACAATAAGACCAAAAATTGTCATACATATATAGTTTTCAAGGATATGAAGTTAAATTTTTCCAAGACATATGGTATTATAAGCACAAGTTGTAACAATAAGTATGTGTGTATATTGCTTCCATTCAACGATATGAAGCAAATGTTAAATTTTTCTTTGTAGATATATGATTTTATAGATGCAACTTGTGAGAACAATGCGTCTGTGATGAATACTATAGGTGTGGCGTGCAGTCTTTCTATGAAAAAACATTAAACTATAAGCATATTTAGTATAAAGTTTTACATTTATATAAGATGCTTCAACTCCAACCACTATTACCAAAAAAAGAAAGGCCGGTGCTCCAACCCCATCTTATGCGGATCTAGATTCGTATATTCAATCCCATTTTCTTAATACCACTAACACCATTCTTATTGATTTCTATTGGAGCTACTAGTTTTTTTTTTAAATGAAAAACAATATATAGATACTATAGGGGTAAAAACCCAAAAATACAACATAAGTAAATTCAATCAGCAAAGACATCCCAACTGAAAAACAATAAGAAAGAAAAACACTCAAGCCACCATCCAATCCCAAGAACCAATACATAAACGTTTAACTTGACCATATCAGGAACATTGTCATCAGTCGACACCTTCAGCACTTAGACTTCTCCACGCTCGATTATCTCTCTAAGTGTTGTCTCACATCGATGTGTTTGGTTCGCTCGTGATAGACTAAATTCTTCGATAAGTGTATTACACTTTGACTATCACATTTAACAGTGATAACTTGATTTGGCGCAAGATATGTGATTGGGTGGACATAGATTGGATCTCGGAAGTGGATTGTTGTAACCACATCATAGCTTGGTCCTCGAGATTAAACCACAGAGAGAACCCCGACACGGTCAACTCCATTTGGTTCATTACATGCTGGAATTTATGGAAGGCTAGGAACAACATTCTGTTTAACAACAAAGTCTGTAATGTCGATGCCATTTTTAATGTCGTCGTTGTGTCGTCTTGAAATTGGTTAATTCTCGGAAATAGAGGTAGGAGGAAGTGTAACCTCTATGATTGGACCAAATTTCCGTTTGATTTCCTTTAGCTTTGTAGTAGGTTTGTTGGTTTATCGTTGTTGTGGTCGGGTCCTATCCCGTGCCTTTTTGTAACTTCTCTTTTATTGGTTTGAGATGCCCTTAATCTCTTATTAATGAAGATTGCTTATAAAAAAAAACTTGACCTTGAAGTTTCAGCTCCTTAGAAAAACCTTCAAGCCACAATGCTTCTTTCACAACTTCAGTGAGGGAAATATACTCCACTTCAGTGGTTGATAAGACAACAACCTTCTGAAGTGTTGATTTCCAACTGATTGTTGTTCCAGACATAGTGAACACATATCCCGAAATAGATTTTTTGGAATCCATACAACCTGCATAATAACAGTCGACAAATCCTTTGATTTTGACTTTGCTATCATCACCACAGGCTTCACCATAAATCAGGACTCTACTCAGAGACCCATTTATGTACCTTAGAATCCACTTTAATGCTTTACCTTTCCCAAGATTGACCATATACCTGCTTACAATGCTCACTCTGTATGTTATGTCTGGCCTTGTTCAGACAATAGCATACATCAAAGAACCTACTATACTAGCATATGTAATTCTATTCATATAAACTCTTTCAAATTTATTACTAGAACTTTGAGCCATACTCAGCTTAAGGTGAGGATTAGTCAGTGTTCCCACATGCTTAGAATTCGACATACCAAAATTGTCGAGAATCTTCTTCAACTGTGTCTCTTGAGATAAGCATAATCTCGTCTGCTTTCTATCTCTTCGGATGTCAATCCCAAGAATCTTGGAGGCAGCTCCCAGATCCTTCATGTCAAACTCCTTATCAAGTTCAGTCTTCCCCTTCATAACATCTTTGAAACTGTTGCTTTCTATGGGGATGTTATCCACATAAATCAACAAAATAACAAGTGAATTTTCATATCAAAATCTGAAGTAAACATAGTGGTTGAACTGGCTCCTAGTGAAACCTATGTGTGCCTTGAACTTGTCGAATCTCCTATTCCATTTTCGAGGAGATTATTTCAGGCCATATAACGACCCATTCAACTTGCACACATAATCTTACTTTCCCTTTTTTGCATACCCTTCAGGTTGCTTCATCGGGATTGTTTCATCAATATCACCATACAAAAAGGCGGTCTTCACATCCATTTGTTCAAGTTCTAAGTCGAACTTTGCCACCATGGTTAAATACATTCTAATGGATTTGTCCTTTACAACAGGTGAGAACGCATCATTAAAGTTGAAACCTTCTTTCTGAATGAATCCCCTAGCAACCAACATTTCCTTAAATCGATTCGACATCACTCATTTGATTCCTTCCTTAACCTTGAAAATATACTTACATATGACTAACTTGGCTCATGCAGGTTTCTCGATCATCTCCCAAGTGTTATTATCATGAAGATATTTCTTCTAATCATCCATGGTTTTCATCCTTTCAGTCTTCTTTCGACTCTTCAAAGCTTCCATGTAATCTCTAGGTTCTTCATCAAGAACCTCACTTGCAGAGATTAAGGCGAATGCTATGAGATCTACATAACTAAGTCTTTGAGGTGGCTTGATGATTATTCTTAACCTTTCTCTTGCCAGCAGGTAGTCATTATCAGTCTCCTCATCTTCATTAGTAACTTGTGCATCTTCTTCGACTTCATCTATGTTATGCAATTCCGCATCACTATGCTCCATCTCAACAGGAATCTCTTCCTGTTCCAGCTCCTCTTTAGAGATCTTCGTACTTCGAACAACGTAATCAGTTTTCTTGAAACTTATCTCATCTTCATTGAAAACCACGTCTCAACTTATGTTACACCTTTTGTGACCTAGCTCTAGGCAGCAAAACCTATAAGCTTTGACTACTTCAGGGTATCCAAGGAACATACATCTCAAAGCTCTAGGTTTGACCTTGTTTTGCCTAATGTGAGCACAGGCTAAACAACCAAATACTCTAAGTTTGTCGAGGTCTGGTGGAAAACCTGACCAAACTTCTTCAGGTGTCTTCATCCCTAAAGCAGTCAAGGAACGCCTATTTATTAGGTAAGTTGTAGTCATTACTGCTTCAGCCTAAAACACCTTCTTTAATCTAGCACTAATCAACATGCATCTCACTCTTTCCAGAATGGTGTGATTAAACCTTTTAGCCAAACCATTTTGTTGGGGAGTACCTGTCATAATTTTGTACCTTGCAATACGAGACACAACACAATAGCTTTCAAAAGCCTCATTGCAAAATTCAAGACCATTGTCGGTCCTCAACCTCTTGTCCTTCTTGCCATTTTAGTTTTCGACCAGTGTCTTCCGACTTTTGAAATTTTCAAAAGTTTCATCCTTAGCTTTTTGAATGAATACCCATAATTTTCGAGAGTAATCATAAACTATGGATAGAAAATATCTTACACTTGAGTATGAAGAATTTCCTGTAGGCCCACAAAGATCAGCATGGATATAATCAAGGGATCCCCGTGTTCTTTGTTTACCTTTTTGAAACTTCACACTACAGGATTTACCGAATACACAAGGTTCACAAAACTCCAGTTTTTCAACCTTGTCACCATATAGCAAATTTTGTTTTGAAATTTTGATTAGACCTCTTTCACTGAGAAGGTCAAGTATCTTGTGCCATAGCTCAGTCTTCGACCTAGGTTTTGTGGATGCCACATCTGCTAAACCGCTTACAACCTCGGCCTAAATGGTATACAAGCTTTGTTTCTTTATGCCTCTCAAGACTTCCTTCGACCCCTTCATTACCCTCAGGATACTTTTCTCTTCTTTGAAAACATATCTTTTCTTTTCGAATTCACCAAGAGAAATCAAATTCCTCTTAAGTTCATGTACATACCTGACATTTGACAATAGCTTTATCAACTCATTATGGAGTTTGAATCTCACAAATCCAATACCTGCAATCTTGCAGGCTTTGTTGTTTCCCAGCAACATTGGTCCACCATCTTAATCACATAATACCTCAAACATGTTCTTGTTTGGAGTCATGTGTCAAGTACAACCTGAATCCATAATCCACTCATTGTTAGAGTCGCTGCTTAAAACCACTAGGACATCTGACGAATCATAATCATCCTGCACAATTATTGCATTACCATTATCCTTTCCACCATGATTATTTAGTCGATCAGAGCACACGTTTCTTGTATGAACCTCATTCTTACAATGATAAAACCTAATTGCAGGAGTATTACCACCATAAGAATTCAGAAGAACCTTACCTTTCTTCTTTTCAAATCTACCATCTTTCTTAAAGAATTCTCCTTTTACGGACAATCCTTCACCAACAGAAGATGGTTTTTGCTCCTTTCTTTCATCCAGGTCCTTCGAATACAAGGCTGATTCAACTTCTTCAAAGGCCAGGGAGTCTCTTCCATACAAGAAAGTTTCTTTGAAGTGAGTATGAGATCTTGGTAAAACAAACAACACTAGCAACGCTTGATCTTTGATCCGCTGTCGCACACGGGTCAAAACGAGTTTTTTTAAGTAGTAATGGGAAGCGACACTTTGATGTCGTATCGCAAGGATTCTTGTATGATCATTAACCGACTAAAAACGATTAGGGGGGTTGTTTAGGTTTCAGTTCGATTACCAAAATAAGGAGAAAAAGTGATTAAAATAAGTGATTATGAAAATAAGTTAATCTGATGTTTCGGTTCTTACCTATCATCGATTATTATAACTTTACTACCCTAAGCGAAGTCATATTCGATCACAATATCAATGAACAAGCGAGAATGACATTCTAATAGTTATGTTTCCTATTTTCCGAATTACGCAAACGGTTAAGAAATATGTGAATTAACGAATTAAGCAAACGATAACACACAATTAAATTTAGGAGACATAAATCAAACGAATCAACAAAACTACACCATGACAAATCAGATTAAGCAAACGATAATCATAAAATAGGATTGATATGAATAGTAATTGAATTGTAAAGTTATATAAATCTCAAGGTAATTGAACCTGATTACAGCAGATCCACCAGAGAGGATCAATTCTCCATGAAATTCGTAAAAAGCAAAAGTAAAAAATTCGTGAATAATGTGTAAAAAAGGTACGAATCAATAGTTTTCGCTTGCTAGGTATAGGAAAGCATCACAAATTCTGGTTCTAACCCAAATAGGTCAAAATATATAAAAAAACCCGGCCCAAAACTAAATATTTCTAAAGTCTGAAACTTCAACGAATTATTCGAGCAAACTACACTCAGAATCAGCTCCTGGCTTCAACACAAAACTTGTAGCTCTTTGTCTTAGCTTTCCAACGCTTACTAGAACGTATTAATTCGATTCTCGTAGCTCAAGTTACGGTCTGCACGGTGAACAAGTATCAAATAACTGCTAGTGCTGAAAATGCGAAAAATAAAATAAAGCTAGAAACAAACTTAAATATGAAAACACATTAAAATAGTAAAAATACTCAAATGAACTGTATGAATTCCTAAGTATAACAATGGAAGAATGTGCATGAAGATGCATTGATCAAATTCCCCCACACTAAACTTTCGCACTCCGAGCAAAATAGTATCAAGACTCATGAAAAACAATAGCATTCAGATACTCATTCTAGGCTAAAAAATCTTCTTCGGTTAAGATTGCATCGATAAGTACAAATTTTGCACACTAAGGATATCTTAAGAACACAAATCCGCAATTGTGCGGTCATAAACCTCCATCCTATACAAACCAATCTGAATCATGTTATTATGCCTAAGTCTAACTTACTCATCCTCCTGTTTGCTCTCTTTCATTATAATGCAATCACATTAAGCCCGTTATCTATTCACACACATGGTAAATAAACCTGTTAGTGACTATGTTCCATATCTTGTGATTCCTATTTAGATTTCTTATTAAGTACGGGTTCATTCACTTATTTGCATCAGCTTAATTACTTGGTGTGTGATTTCTAGATGGTGTTGATCGTTAGATAAACTACTTAAGAGCTATTAAAGGATGAGAACTCAAGGCTATGTCATAACAACACTACTACAAAACGCGTAAACAACGACGCCATGCTCACAACGCTTCATCCCTACATCGTTGTGACATATCTAAACTAAGGCGCGGTTGTATTTTATTTGTTTATTGAATAAAAATTATCTGTATATAACAACGGTTGATAAACCAACCATGGTGATTATCTGTATATAACAACGGTTGATAAATCAACCGTGGTGATACCTTCAAGCTTTCATGTGTTCGAACCTCAGCGCATTCATATATATTATTCCTTTTATGTTAAAGCGCGCCTTGACTTTTTTATTTACTTTTACCTAAAAAAATTAAAAGTTATGACTACGGTTGTTTATATACACCGTTGTGATATATTTTGTATGTTTTTTTAATTTTTAATTCTAAAAATAACTCTGGCGCTTTAATATGAAATTTCATTATGTAAATAATATATCATAACGGTGTAAATTCTTGACCGTCGCAGTAGTGTTTCAATAGTCTCCAAACTAGCTAGTCTCATTGTCTCTTCAGTATCCTTTTTTCCATTGAAAATAGAAACTAGACGAAATGTTACACGATTTCAACCCTAAACCCTAACCTTCAATACTATGAAACAATACACGATTCCACCAAAGCTTGCATCATCAGTATCCATTTGTTGTCATTTTCGTCATCATCGTCACGATAGTGAAGAAAATAGAAGATTACGCACATACCAACACCTTCATCATCATCATCACCGTCGAGAAAGAAGATAACAACAACACCGTCGTTGTTGTAAAGAAGGAAGACAACAACAACACCAACACCAACATCGTTTACTTCGTCGTCATGTAATATGTTTAATTCAATTTTCAATGTGCAGTATTGTGGAGCAAGTTAATATATTGAGGAATGTTAGAAAAAAGCCCACATACCTTGCTCCTAAAGTAAGTGGCCCGATTACCTGTTTATTTCATTTACATTCATGCATGTGTGGTTGTATTCATGTTTTTATATTCATGTAATTTGTAGACGAGGAAACAACGCGGGAGTTACGAGTGTGGGTATTTTATCATGAAACACATGTTAAACATCGTCCTTGCCTGCACTGTTGATTCATGGGATACAGTAATATATGCCATAAAATGTTTACATATATTAATATATAAGTTGACTATTGAATTATTATCATGCATGATATATCTTCAATTTTTTGCTCTTATGAAGATGTTTAACGACGAAACCCCATTCCCCCTTGAGGACTTTGTGGATCTTCGTAAACGTTGGGCGTATATCCACAATGAGCTTAAGGGTTCTGCTCCTGCTGTATGATATATCAACAACATTTTTTGATGCACATATTTTTTGCTTTTGATGCACATAATGTGAAAATAGTTTTGGCTCTTGATGCACATAATGAAATCAATAATATTGGCTTTTGATTTAAACAATGTTAGCAGTTTAATTCTCTGATTCATTTAGCTTTTGATTTAAATTTCTTTTGATGTAAATTCTCTTATTCATTTATAAGGATAAAATATAGGAAGAATTGTTTTTGATGCACATATTGTGTTTGCATGTAAACAGAAGCTGTTTTGACAGGATAAATTATGGGAATAATTTGATACGCAGATAAATTTTATATTTAAAACAGTCTGTTTTTTGCAGCGGTTATAAACCTATCCATAGTTGTATGTCAAACGCTAATATAAATAAGAAATGTTGTTGCTGAGAATCGAACCAGATCACAGTTTAATATATCACAACGGTTGACTAAACTAACCGTCGTGAAATAGTGCGCACATACTGGAATACAACAACGTTTCCCGGACCGTCATTGTACGTACCTCATATACAACAACACTCTACATAACAACGTCTTTGCCCCCGTCATTATATGTCATTTCCAACCGTTGTTAAATGGGTTTTTCGTAGTAGTGCAAGTATTTAAATCGATTTCCATATTCGGGAGACTTAAGGTGTTAAAACAGTACCGATCTTATGAATTTTTCCCAAGTCTCCACAATCTAACCTCAAATTAATCTATAGCCTAAAAATTTGAAAAGATGCATTGTGTTCCTAAGTCTAAGATTTTTTTAACACACTCAAAAACAAAGAAAACTGAAAGAAAACGAAACAAAGAAATGGTTCCCTCCCCCACATTTAAAACATACATTTTCCTCAATGAAAGAACATAAATATAAAATAAGAGTGAGAGAAAGGAAAGAACACACCCGAGTAGTCAAGGTGGATAGGTGATCGCATAAGCAACCTTTCCCAAAGAGAGATCTTCTACAGTTTCCTCTTCCAAAGTGGGGATCTCATAGAGCAACTTTGGGTAGCATCCATTGACCTTGAAATTTTTATTAGTGCCTTCGCCTTTTATTCCAAGATCAAAGAAGAATCTTCGATAAGTAAAAGTGTCGAATGGGCACGTGAACCATATATCATTTTCCACAACTTCAAAAATCAAAGGATTAAGGGGCTGCCTCAATACTTTTGTTCCATCTTCAATTGAGACCCTATGCATACTCATGGATGGGTAAAAATCACAAAACTTTCTTTTCAATTCATTCAAATAACAATAACATTTCTTTTAATTCAAATTCAAATTCAAAGTTTTCTCAAAACTTTCTTCAATTTCTCAAAACCCTAATCATACAGTGATAATCAATACAACCAATCACAATACACTTGGGCCTCTATCTAGAGAATAAGACCCATCACCTTTTCAACACATACTTGTTTATATACCTGTTAAACCACTTATCTGTATATACTTCAGCATACCTATTTAGAGTTCCCTCAGCAGTTAGGTCATCCTCAGTTCACACTTAGGTTAAACAGTAGGATACTTATAACTTAGTTCAATCAACTAGTTTATACTTATACATGGAAATTCATTTCCCTAGAGAGGATTAATTCCCGGTGAAACCTCTTTTAAATTTCTTCAAACCTTAGAACTGTTCAGCAAAGAAAGGATTAATTCCCGGTGAAACCTTTCTTGAACTTTTCTTAGGTTTTGACCCACAGGCTTCTTAAAAGTTCCCCAAAACCTCCTCTTGGGATTAGTACGAGGACCCACTGGCTTCCTAGAAGCATCACAACCTCCTATTGGGCTTAGCACAAGAACCCAAAGGCTTCCTAAAAGCATCTCCACTAGTTCAATCCTCAGGAAAGTCAAAACTCTAGAACATTCAATCAGTCAAGAATTGATCTTCATCTCTAGAACCCTCAGCCTCCTCTTGGGAATCATACAAAGATCTCTCTCCAACCAGAGTCTACCTATTCTTAAGAGACTTGGGTAGTCTCAGCCTCCTCTTGGGCTTCATACAAGTAGACTTGGAAAGTCTCACTCTCGTAATCTCCTCTTGGGCTTAACATAAGGATCGTCAGGCTTCCTAAAAGCATAGGATAGATCCTAATCATCTTTCCCAATAAATCAATTCCCAGAAGAGTTAAAACCTCTAAGGCATTCAAACTCATCTTTAAATCCCTTATGACCCCCCAACAAGGCTTGACTTTCACCTTAAAATCCCCATCCAGGGTAAAGTTACCATCAACAAATCCTCAAAAGAATCAGAACCTCATGGCATCTGATAATTCAACTCTTCTCCAATCACCAACAAGAGTTAGTTTCCTTTTGGATTCCCCAATACAGTTTAGGCCTTCTCCTGGATTTCAATAATCCTCAGCAAGAACCATCCTACTCTTAGACTTCATATAATGATTTTCCAAGTCAGCCTCAATCTTGGGCTTTGTACAAGAAAAACATCATACTTCCCAATTGAGTCAGTTTTCTTTAAATCTATATTCAAACTCTCCAGCTTCATCATCTTGTGCTTCAAGCAAGATACTCAAATAAAACATCCCCAGTGGAGTTAGTTTTCAACTTTTTTTAGCTTTGACCTTGGGCTTTGATCAAGGCACAAAATCCATCATTCCCACAAATGAGACCTTGAGTCCTCTCTATAGAAGGATATCCCTTTTATACATCACATATCAAAATAAACAATCAAAACTTTTTCCATATAATTGATGTAAGTGGCACACTTGTTGATTCAAAATCCAAGCTGGAGTCTCTTTTTTATCATGGCTAAAATCTCTCTTTCATCTAACTGATGTAAGTGGCAAGCCTTTGGATTCTACACATCCAAGCCAATGTCCCTCTTTTAGCATGAAAGATTCATAAAGGAAAAAGTGGCATTGCTCTACACTGAGTTAAAGCTTTTTTCTTCATGACATCTCTCTTATAAAGGAAATTATGGCATTGTTAGATTCCACACATCCCAGTTAAAGTAATTTCTCTTATAACCAATTACCTGACATTTGTGATGAATAAGTGAGATATCTCCCTTTAGAAATGACAAATTCACTCTCAGTTAACTTTTAGCTTCAATCTTGGGCTTTGAACAAGACACAAATACTCTGCTAGCTTCAATCTTGGGCTTTGAACAAGACACCAAACAAATTTCCTCCCATAGAATAGAAGGAACTACGATTGCTTTAATTTCCCAAATCACTTTACGGGAATACGTAGGCATAAGATTGTGAAATCTTAGCTAGCACACAAATCAAAAATCTTAGGTCAAGCACCTTCCCAAGAACAATAGAATACCCAAAAACAATAAAAACATTCCCTCAACCCTCACAAAGGAGAAACTTTCCCCAATCAATAGCAGATAGACTTAAGAAAACATTTCAAACAGTAAGAAAATATATGCAAACGAAGGTTCCTATAGATTACTATAGATTCTCTGGATGTTAATAGCTTCCCTTTGTATAACCAAACACCGATCCACGATCTCTTCGCATTTGTTAAAGAAAACACTTGCACAACAAGGTTAGTTTAAGACATCTTCCCCTTCCTTTTAAGCTTCATATGATAAATACAGAAATAAGAAAGTAGCACCAAAAGCGGCTGTGGTTGAGTCATAAAAAAACCGACGCTACAGAAAATTGGCGACTCTGCTAGGGAGTTTTAGAATTAGATTTCCTAAAAGGTTTAGGCCTTGCATTGTATTTATTTTTTTACTATTTTTATTTTCTTTCTCATTTTTATATCATTTGCTGTCATACTATCTGTTTATTTGCTATACTTGTTTAAATTACCGTTATCTAGGAATGTGATTAATACACATGTGGTGAGTACGAGAGCACATTAAAATAAGTGGTGGCAGATTCAGGAAGGCTTATAGGGAGTGATTCCCGACCAAGCTAACTTGAAAGTCCACCGAATCAGTGGAGCTACCCTTTTGGAATTACTGATGTTGAACGAGAAAGTCGTGAAAACATTACTTTTTCCACTGGGCACCCTTGAAACTGAGGATTAGTAGACATTTACCCACTTAAACTTTGTTAGGACGTAGTGCACTAACTATCGGGAATAGTTAATACGCGATACTGCACTCAAAAGAGATTCATCTTGGGGATATTATAGCTCTCATGAGTCAGTCAATTTGTTGTTAATATTCTTGAGAGGGGTCAATGATTTTGGGAACCTTTGTTAGAACCCGTTCTACAGGTACAAAAAATGGACCCTAGTACACACCTTGGGGATGGGTAGATCCATGACTCCATGCTCATGACGATGAACCCCTAAACCCATGTTTTCAAATGTTTTTTGTTTGTTGCATTCATGCATCCATGGATTTCATTCATTAAAAAACCTTTTTTAAACAAGAAAAAAAATCTTTTTCTAAAAGAACTAAAACAACCGTTGCAAATATCAGAGGGCGTGCTATGGATTTCGGTAGAAGAAAAACGCACAAGTACACCTTCAAACTTCCAAAACTGGAAGACCTAAGGAAATTGGGGAGGATGATTACTAATTCCGATGCTTTCAGAGCTAAGCATGGAGGAATGTTGTCTCTTTTGAAGGTCAACATGGTGGGAGGAGTGTTCTACTCATATATGGGTTATTTCTCTTTCCCAACATTAACAACTTTGTCAATATTAATGCTTTCAAGATATTCTTAATTGGGAATCCAGTCCCAACTTTGCTCGCGGATGCTTATCATTCAGTACATTTAAGGAATTTGTATAGTGGAGGGATGATCACATGCTGTGTACCATTACTCTACAAATGCTTTATTTCCCACTTACCCAAGTCTGCTGCTTTTTGGGATCTCAAAAGTGGTATGCGATGGTCGCAGAAGATTATGTCTCTCAGTCATTCTGACATAGATTGGTACAATCGGATCTATGACGGAATAAAAATCACCGACAAATGTGGAAGTTTCCACAATGTACCCCTCATTGGTACTAAAGAAGGGATATACTACCATCAAATTTTAACTCGTCGTCAACTTGGATACCCAATGAAGAATGTACCACATAATATTCATCTGGAAGGTCTTTTCTTCAAGGAAGGAGAAAATGACAGAGCACTAAAGAAAGAAATTGTGCATGTCTGGAAGCATGTTCATAGGAAGGGAATGGAGTCTTTAAGAAGGCCAAACTGCATCTCTGCAGAGCCTTACCTCCGATGGGTACAAACTAGAGGCATTAAATTAAAGATATCTTACCCCCGTCAGGAAGTTTTTCCCCTGAAAGAGTCTATTCTTTACTTCATGAATGACACGGAAAAGCTTCAGGTCGCTTTCAACAAGGTCCAATGTGAGAAGAACTCTTGGAAGAACAAGTACCAGATTATCAGTTTGGAATGCACAAAGATCCAAGAGTTTTTGAAAGAAAAGGATGCTCTGATTGAGATATTATAGCAACATGATATAAAAAGTCAAGAGGAACGAAGAAATTTGCTCTCTCCTTTCACATGGCAAAGGATCATCGACCCGACAACGATTGAAGGGGCCCGATCAAAGAAAAGAAAAATTCAGCAACCTGCATCTGGGCTTTCTTTAGGAATACCTTAGGATCCATAGGCCTAGTTTTCCTTCTCGCACTTTGTAAAATAATGTACTTTTCCCTGTAAGAAACTGCAATCCTTTGAATTTAACAAAAGGTTTCCACCACTGTATGATATTTGCAACATAATTGTCAAAAGTTCTTTTAAAAACAAAAACAAAAAAATCATTCTCATTCTTTGCATATCATTTATCATTCTTACATAACACGTCTTTGTCATTGAGTCTCACACATGTGTCGCGCTTTAGAGTCAAACTGACTCATTCGTATAATACTCGGGCCAATCGGCAAAAGAAAATGGACGATCTCGAAGAAGAGAACAGAGAAATAAGAGAGGAAATCAATGCTTTGAAGGAGAGTTTAGAGAAACTCAATAACATGATTGAATCCCTAATAGCAGCTCAGGATCAACCACCTCAAAGAGCTGCAATCTCAGAGATTATGTCTACACCAGCATTTGAGACACCTGGCAGTCATCCTCAGTACAACATGCCCAAAGGTTTTCCCTGGGGCATGCCTTTCAAATTTGTACCTGAAGGATATATACCTCCGTTCACTGAAGACCTAGAAGCCATAGCAGGAACCTCCAGACTTGAAGGTTACAAACTTCAGGTAAATGAAGACGCAAGGGTTACAACGGAGACTCCTCTACCTGAAGGTTACAAACTTCAGACCACTAAAGCGCCAAGAGTTACCGACGTAATGTCTATACCACAACCTGTGGTACATACTATCCAAGAAGAACAAATTCTACAGGCCACTTCTGGCAGAAACGAAGAAGTATATGAAAGGATGAATGAATTCCAAGAACAGTTCTTGGAAATACATAAAGAACTACATGCTATTCACGGACAGGACTTGTTTGGCAAAGACGTCAATGTCCTCTGTTTGGTCCCTAATGTATAGATACCGCACAAATTCAAGGTGCCTGACTTTGAAAAATACAAAGGCAACTCTTGCCCTCAAAGTCATTTGGTAATGTACGCCTGGAATATGTCTACCCAAACTGAAAACCAACAGCTACTTATCCACTACTTCCAAGACAGTTTAACTAGTGTTGCACTCAAATGGTACATGGGTCTAAACTGTACCAAGATCAGTACTTTCAGATATCTTGGGGCAGCTTTTGTTCAGAAGTATAAATACAATTTGGATATGGCACCAGCTCAGAGCAATGTCCCAAAAAGATAAAGAAACCTTCAAAGAATATGCTCAGAGATGGCGTGAAATTGCCTCCCAGATCTGTCCTCCTCTTGAGGAGAAGGAAATGACAAAAATCTTCCTAAAAACATTGGGCTCATTTTATTATGACTGAATGGTTGTAATTTGTTGGTTGCAGAATAGGGCAAGCAAGCAAAAATATTTATTTTCGGAAAGAATTCCCTCCAGGATTTATGTCGTATCCACAGAGATCGGTTTGAGGGAAAGAATGTCGTTCGATAGTCTCTCGCGTTTATGAGTTTGGGTTTAAATGGTTTTAAACATAAAAACAGAAAAGTAAACATTAAAACATAAAACAAATTCATTCTTCAGCAAGACAAACTTTTCTGGCATGCAAATAACCGACTCGTCACAAACTTAAACTTACCGACCAGTTATACTCAACCTACAATACTCCTCAATATCACCCAGCATTGCTCACAATAAAGGTTATGTCTAGCGCAAAGTTGAGAGAACAACCGTGTTACCCTCGCCGACACTCTCGCACGTGACTCAAGGCACGGAGGCATTAAGCTTCGACGCCTATTGAAGATTGTTAGCTCTTAAATATATCTATAGAATCCAGAAACTAACAGATAATCATCCCTAATCAAAGTTTGCGAAGGTTATTGAAAGCTCTTGTGTTTTGGACAAATTTTGGTAAAACATAAATGCTGAAAAAAGCGTCAACATGAAGATCAAGCTGAATATTTCTGCAGAAGACAAGATGTCGAATGAGATGTCCCAACATGTAGACTCGACATCCTGGACTGTTATAACAGATTGATTTAAATATGTTTTATATATGCTGCAAGATTAAGGAGAAATCGCAGGAGTGGATCAAGGAGATGGAAAGCCTAAGACAGCAGAAGACTATAAATAGTAGACTTAGGTCTAGGGTTTAGGGTGACCTTTTTGTACTTTTGTATCACTTGTGACTTTGTAACCTAAATACTTTGTAAAATAAGGGTTTAGGGTTTGAGAGTCGTCGACTCTCTTAGGAGTTAGAAGTCTCCATTCTGCAGTATGGGATGCAGGATGGAAGGCATGGGTACATGGTCCAACCAGAAGCCTTTAGGCAATGGTTGTTCTTGGACGAAGCTTTTAAGCAAGTCCAAGAAACATCTTGGTCAAGGAAATCATGACGGGTTCTGAATTAGAAGATAACTGAAACATCACAGGTGGTGATAAAGGATGTGAGTAGGTCTCTCATATCAGAGTTATAAACGTTAGAGTTTAGCTTTGGTAAAGATGTTCATTGAGGGTAGTGATTAGGATAAAGTTGTAAACGGGGGAGTTTAGCTTTAGGGTAATACTACAAGATAATGGAGTCTTCATCCTAGATTGGTATCCCCCAGTTGTAGGTGAATTGCTCTGAACTGGGTCAACATATTCCGTGTTCTTTATTATTCTGCAGATTTACAGTTTTGTTGTTTGTGTTCTTGACTAAGATGTCGCAACAAGATGTCTCGGCATCTTTTGTGACTTTGTTGCTACACTTCATAACAGTAGATGTGTATTCAACCTTGTTTACTATAGATGCGGTAATCAATCTTAACATTCAGATGGGACACTCGAGTATCTGCATAACCAGAATTTCAATTGGTATCAGAGCAGACATCCTGGTCTGTTTATGGATGAGATCCATGGAGTACTTTCTGGTGATTAAACAAGGAGAAGTTATTGTCTGAAGGGTTCTGCAACAACAAACAGGAGGAGTGGTAGTTCTCTTGGATGGTGTCCTGAAAGATGGCTTGACATTTTATCTAGGGCAAGTTAAAGTTGTTCTTTAGTGATTCCTCTACAGATGTTTCTGATTGAAGGATTCCAGTAGTATGGGATACTGGAGTAATGATTGAAGGAAGATTGTAGTTGTCCTTACCTGGTTATGTTCTTGTAGATGTCAACCGGTTTGAAGACACATAGCATTCCAAAGTCGGGAGCAGAGGGATATTATTGTGATGGTTGAATCTTATGTGACTTGGTACATGGTTGAGTGGCGTCATCATGTATGCTGAAGTCAGATTGAATAGAAGGGGTAAGATGAATTATCAAACTGATGCTCTAGGGGTTTGATGATTTCTTGTTGACTAAGTTGTTGAAGACACTTGATATGATGATCAAGTCCAATCAAGGAAATTCAGTCATGTTCTGGAGTCTGCTAGTTATTCTTCAGACTAGGAGGTGCTTTCTTGGAAGCATAGGAGTGAAGACAGTGGAGGTGAATTATTTTCACCGTCCATAAAAGCGTGCAAGGAAGAACTCATGCTTCTCAACCGTAAGGATGAGTTCACACAGCTGAGGTAATTAGGATTCGTTCAGAGAGAATCTTAAGAGCTTGAGTCAAGGGGGTAGCCTTGATATCTCAACAACTTGAACAAAACAGAAGAAGACAACACGAAGAGGAATATCTTGGTGATATTCAGAAGATGCTGGAATCGGACAAGGGTTATACTACAAGGATTAAATATCAATTGCTTTGTGCAGATTTGATTATCCTTGTGATTCAAGATTGAGGATGTTGTATCATATGTTCTAACATCTTTTCATCAGAGGTTTGGAGAAT
Organism: Lathyrus tuberosus; assembly: GCA_022829125.1. Lineage (NCBI taxonomy): Eukaryota > Viridiplantae > Streptophyta > Magnoliopsida > Fabales > Fabaceae > Lathyrus > Lathyrus tuberosus. Next base: position 15,756,012 of record JALAZF010000054.1, read on the forward strand.
CATGGGAGGGGTTCTACATTCGTTCAGAAGTCTCCTAGGCTTTAACCTAGGATTATTGGCTTAACATCTTTTCCTGGAGAGTATTGAGACTTGTCCAGACGGTGATGCTGTTAAAGATGGAGATGGAAGACTATGAAGACATCATAATCTTGATGACTATTTGGATTAGTTTATTTCTGATCCAGGTACTTTAGGGCATTCTAGAATGCTCATCATGGAGTTCAGATAGGTGGCAATATCAGCAACTTCTTGAAGACGACTCTACTCAAGGAAAGGTGGCATCCTTCGTACAGCTATGGGGGTTAGTTTCTAACTAGTCCTTCTGAAGATTCAGACAGTGGCTGGTTTGAAGTCTTTGGAGAAGCATTGGCAGGTATTCAACAATGTGTGAGATTGTTTTGAATGACTGCAAAATCAACAGAATGAAGGTTGTCTACTCAAACTTGGTTGGTGAATCAAGTCTATGAGAGCATGGAATTCCTGTTCTGTTAAGGGAGGAAGTTATTTCAAGTGGCAGAAGAAGGAGCTGAATTCAACAGCTAGATGTCGAATCAGAATGTTCTGACATCTAGTTCAACATCAGAATCTCAGTTGGTGAAGTGGAACGTCAACTTAAGATAGGGTGATCTACAGGAATGAACAATAGGATGCTTCAAAAAGATTGTTCTCATGGCATTTTGCGGGAGCTGCAGGAAGGAGAAGATGTTACATGTCCATGGCTTAGGGAGTCTAAGTGTGTTTGCTATTGAGCAAGTGGAACATGTGACTTGAAGATCAAGTTTCATTGGTGGATCAGGATATCTTTGAGAGAGTTCTGACAAACGTGAAAAGGTCAAACTGTGGCATTTGGATGTTTTCATATGAGGATTCTTGAAGGAGGTGATCAAACAGTGGCAATTGGTTGATATCAGAAGAGGATTCGAAGAATCAAGATAATCAGAGTGTGGCAGCTGGTTAGTCTTGAGGATTGTCTTGGAACAAGTTACTCTTAGGCAGAAGGGTGATGAGTTGAAGACTCAACGAGATTTTTCTTCTTGAAGGTGGATGAGAGTTTATTTCTCTCTTTCTGGAGTTCTTATTGATGAGGCTTGTGGAGCAGAAATCATTGAAGTTCTTCAGTTTTTTTTGGATTACTATGCTATAGTAATTCTAATTGGTGGAGCATATCAAGAATCATTGTGATGATGTCTTGGTGTGTGGAAGATGTTATAACTTGGTGTTAGGACATTATCTGGGTTGGATATCCTTGGTGAAGGATGATTATGCTCTGGTCCAGGAGCTTGGTGCCTACATTATGCCTAAGGAGCGTCTACATAATCATACGGGAGAATGATGAAGTAGAAGGACTGCCTTGGATGGAGAATGTAGAGAAGACTGAAATAGATCAGATATTAATTGCTTGGAAGTCTGAATATGAAGATATTCATCAACTGATCAGGAGTATTCCAGATTATCATACGGGAGAATGATAGGGAATGACTGCCTTTGGAGAGTTGGGTGATTATCAGATTGAAGAGGCCTTGCTAAGGCCAGATGAAAAGCTTGTGGAGGGGATACCGCTCCTAATTGGCAAGTCATGCTTTTCTAAAGCATGTGTCCGATATCTGACACCGATGGGAGAAACAAACTAAGAGGTATGGTATCTCTTTGGGGAGTGTGCTACATTCCATGCCAATTGGATTTTATCTCAAGCAGCTGGAGGTCTATACATTAGAATCAGGTGGAGTTCGTATGGTGTGTAGATGGTTGCAGGAAGAGGGGGATCAATGGGACTTTGATCTTAATCTAAGAGTTTGTTACTAATGGTGGATGGCGATCCTTATGTGACCTAACGATAGCATGATGGGACTTCATGTGTGAGTGATTATTGGTTCTTGTCAGAAGAAGCAATAAAAGAGTTGATGATTGTGTTCAGCAGGTGGCTTGAACTGAGGGTGCGCTCTTGAAGACATGAAGATGCGTCTTATGTTTTCCATTCATTAGCTAGGTGTTCTGTGGAGGAGCACTGGTTACCTTAGATAGGGGGAGTTGCTCCTTGATCTAAGATGTTTTTCTGCTAAGGTACAGTTGGAATTCCAGTTTGTATTGTGCGTCAAGCAAGCTGTGATTATGTGTCCATCCTGGGAAGATGAGATGTCAAGAAGGATGTCTTGACATTCTTGTATTGTTGCAAGTTGGGGGAGACTTGGCAGTGCAAGTTACATGGTTCTTATTGGATGCTTAAGAATCATTGGTTGAGTCTGGGGGAATTTATTTTTCTCTGAGGACTGTGATCACAAAACTGTGAAGTTATTGATCATTACAGAAGTTTCTGGTAGATAATGTCTAATTGCTACTGCTTATGCTGTTCTGCTACTGTCTGCTTGCTTTTAATTGATTACCTTTAATGCATAGTTGCTTGGTTTATCATATTATGGCTAAAAAGGGGGAGAAATAAGTAGTAGTAGTGTTCCTCGGTTGTTTCCTTGAGGGGGAGACAGATGTGGTATGCAAAGGTTGTTTTAGCCAAAATTTTCCAAAAAGGGGAAGATTGAAAGCTCTTGTGTTTTGGACAAATTTTGGTAAAACATAAATGCTGAAAAAATTGCCAACATGAAGATCAAGCTCTGTTTTATATATGCTGCAAGATTCAGGAGAAATCACAGGAGTGGATCAAGGAGATGGAAAGCCCAAGACAGCAGAAGACTATAAATAGTAGACTTAGGTCTAGGGTTTAGGGTGACCTTTTTGTACTTTTGTATCACTTGTGACTTTTTAACCTAAATACTTTGTAAAATAAGGGTTTAGGGTTTGAGAGTCGTCGGCTCTCTTAGGAGTTAGAAGTTCCATTCTGTAGTATGTGATGTAGGATGGAAGGCATAGGTACATGGTCTAACCAGAAGCCTTTAGGCAATGGTTGTTCTTGGATGAAGCTTTTAAGCAAGTCCAAGATAACTTCTTGGTCAAGGAAATCATGATGGGTTCTGAATTGGCAGATAACTGAAACATCATAGGTGGTGATGAAGGATGTGAGTAGGTCTCTCATATCATAGTTGTAAACGTTAGAGTTTAGCTTTGGTAAAGATGTTCATTGAGGGTAGTGATTAGGATAAAGTTGTAAACGGGGGAGTTTAGCTTTAGGGTAATACTACAAGATAATGGAGTCTTCATCCTGGATTGGTATCCCCCAGATGTAGGTGAATTGCACCAAACTGGGTCAACATATTCTGTGTTCTTTATTATTCTGCAGATTTACAGTTTTGTTGTTTGTGTTCTTGACTAAGATGTCGCAACAAGATGTCTCAACATCTTTTGTGACTTTGCTGCTACACTTCATAACAGTAGCTGTGTATTCAACCTTGTTTACTATAGATGCAGTAATCAATGTCTTAACATTCAGATGTGACATTCGAGTATCTGCATAACCAGAATTTCAGTTATCTCTAACGCAACTCAAACCCCGCAAATAAAGCAAAAATCAGAGACAATCACCAATAGAGATTTGTAAAGCAAGTTTTATACAATGCCATGGGCGACAAATATACATGAGTTCATAGTAGATACATATATAATAACCCAACAAAGAAGAAAAACACAAAGAAGAAGAGAAATGAACCAAACATTTCGCGGTTTGTCAAAGCCGATCGACGATCAATCCACCCCGGTTCATCCGTGTGCAAGCTTCCATGTTGTTTTCTATGCTACTCCTACTGAAAAATGAAGTTTGATGGAGTTGGGATCACAAAACCCCAAAACCATCCTCTAAAAAGTTACAGAATTCTATTATATACAAATTAGCTTTTCACAGGTTCGCTAGGCGAACCCTTCCATTCGCTAAGCGAATGCACAAAAATGGCACTTAAGTGCCTACGAAAAGTTAAACCGCCTCTTGCTTTCTTCAGAAGTTCGCTAAGCGAACGTTTTATTCGCCTAGAGAATGCTCGCTAGAAAGTTCGCGAAGCGAACTTTGGTCTCTTTCTCCCCTGTTTCTTTTTAGACTCCTTCACTGGGGACTTCGTTGGCCTTCGCCAAGCGAACATTCGCTGTCACACTCGCTAAGCAAACATGACAGCAAAACATCCCCTTATTGTGACCACAACTTCTGAACTGTAACTCGGATTTACGCACGGTCGGAAGCGCTGGAAAGCTTATTCAATGCTCTTCAAAACAGTGGCAAAATCCTAATACTTGAATACCTACAAAAATGAATGGAAAGCAATTAAACTCAACGATATATACAAGAAAATGCAATATACACACGAAAACATAAAGTAAACGTATTTACACATAAAGTGGGGTTTATTCAACCAATATTAACACAAAGTATAGATAAGTGCAACAAAAATTATTTACAAAAATAGGTACAATTTGCACTTATCAAACTCTCCCCAACTTACATAATTGTTTGTCCTCAAAAAAGAATCAACTAACTTAAGGAAACAGAGTGAACCATATATCCTTTTCCACAACATCAAAGATCAAAGGATTAAGGGGCTGCCTCAATACTTTTGTTCCATCTTCAATTGAGACCCTATGCATACTCATGGATGGGCTAAAATCACGAGTGTTAACCAAGGTCCATCCAATTCCCTTAGTATGCTTCTTCAAAACCTGCAAAAGCTGATTTTCTTGATCAAAATCAAGGTTAGAAGAAATTATAACCGGAAGCTTTTCATCCCTCTCTAAATAAGCATATTTCAGATTATCAGGAAGTGGCTTAATCTCTAAGGATTGAGGTTGTTCAATGGACGGTGAGGTTGGGGTAGCCGTGATGTCAAGAGCTTCAGCTACATAAATAACCTCATCTATAACTTCATTTTCTTGAAAAACATCAACCTGCAAGCCAGCCTCAATCTCAGCACAAACAGAACAAAGGTTAGTGTCAGTACAATCATCTCATGAGTAACTATCATCAAAACTAAATAAAGATGGAAAATCAAGTGAAAAAAAAAACCAGAATAAGCTTCATCAACAATTTCAGAAAGTAACTCTTTTGAATTCACTACTGTTTGGACAGGTAGTTGGTTTGATTCTTGAGCTTGTAGCATGGCATTCATTGAAGTGGTGAGTTGTCCAATCTGTGTCTGCAAAGCCTGAATACTAGAATCTGTTGTTTGATAAATTGTAGATTATTTATAGCAATTTGCTTGACAAGGTTCTCTAGTGAAGGTCTGGAAGGTGTAGAGCACACAATCTGGAATTCCTTCAGATGCTTATTCGGATCCTCACCTGCAAGACAATTAAACATTAGCAAAAAGTGTATTAAACCAGATTTTAATTCGATACGAACAACAACATCAGTATATTCAATACATAAACCATTGTAATGAACATCAGGAGCAGCAAGCTCTCCTAATGTTCTTTGTTCAGCCATGTTATCAAAAAGGAAAAAAAATTAACAAAGAATGAGAAAATACAAAACCAATTCAGCAATTCAACAAATGAGAAAATGGCAACAATGTCCTTATAGAGAAAAAGAATGGAAAAATAGGAAATCGATTAAAATAAGATCTAAAAATTATAAAAATATGACTAAAAATCAAATCAAATCAGAATAAGTCTCTACAAAAAATTTTGGATTTTTTTGAAAATATGAAAATAAAAAATAAATCAAATAAAATAGGAAAATACGGAATTTGCGATTTTTTTTCTGATTTTCTGGAAAAAAAAATTCGGAGCAAATCGAAACAGTAGCTTCCAAACCTATCTGATACGTTGTAATGCTTACCACTGAACTGAAACCCTGAAAATCAACAAGAAAAAAAAAACAAAAAACAAAAAAAAAACAAAAAACTCTAACAAAAGTCTAAAATTGGTTAAAATCAACAAGAATCCTCGGCAACGACGCCAATTTGATCCGCTGTCGCACACGGGTCAAAACGAGTTTTTTTTAAAATTAGTAACGGGAATAGACACTCGGATGTCGTATCCCAAGGATTCTTGTATGATTATTAACAGACTAATAATGATTAGGGGGTTGTTTAGGTTTCAGTTCGATTACCAAAATAAGTGGAAAAAGTGATTATGAAAATAAGTTAATTTGCTGTTTCGGTTCTTACCTATCATCGATTATTATAATTTCACTGCCCTAAGCAGATTCTATTCATATTTGATCATAATATCAATCATCAAGCGCGAGAATAACATTATAAGAGTTATGTTTCCTATTCGCCGAATTAAGCAAACGATTAAGAAATAAGCGAATTAACTAATTAAGCGAACGATAACACGCAATTAAATTTTGGAGACATAAATCAATCGAATCAACAAAACTACACTATGACAAATCAAATTAAGCAACCGATAATTATAAAACAGGATTGATATGAATAGTAATTGAATTGTAAAGTTATAAATCTCAAGGTAATTGAACCTGATTACAGCTGATCAACCTGAGAGGTTTTATTTCTCCATGAAATTCGTAAAAAAAAAAAGTAAAATTCATGAATATTGTGTAAAGGTATGAATCAATAGTTCCCGGCTTCTAGGTATAGGAAAGCATCACAAATACTGGTTCTAACCTAACTGGGTCGAAAAATATAAAAAAACCCGACCCAAAACTAAATATTTCTAAAGTCTGAAACTTCAACGAATTATTCGATCCTACTACACTTCAAATCAGCTCCTGGATGCAACACAAAACTTATATCTCTTTGTCTTAGCTTTCCAACGCCTATTAGAACGCGTCAATCCGATTCTCGTAGCTAAAGTTACAGTCTGCACGGTGAACAAGTATCAAATAACTGCTAGTGCTTAAAATAAGCTGCGAAAATAAAATAAAGCTTGAAACAAACATAAATATGAAAACACATTAAAATAGTAAAAATACTCAAATAAACTGTAGGAATGCCTAAGTATAACAATGGAAGAATCTGCATGAAGTTGCACTGATCAATCTTCATCATCATCTTGACCTCGATATTTTCAAGATCAAGAATCAAATTGTTGAACATAACCAGCCGCTCAGCCAAAGCTCTGTTTTCACTCATCTTGAATGAATACAAAGCTTCCTTTAGGTATAGACGATTGATCAAAGATTTGGTCATATAAAGACCCTCGAGTTTGCCCATACACACGCGCTGCCATTTTCTCCTTCGAGGCCTGTCGGGGAACCTTATCACCAAGGCTCAATATGATGTCATTGTGGGCTTTCTCGATCAACGTCATCTTCTCCTTGTTCGTTAGAGCAACATCCATCTTCTCTTATCCTTTCAACGCTTCTAATAAACCTTTTTAAACTAGTAGTGCTTGCATCTTCAAGCGCCAAAACCTAAATCATTCACACCAGTGAGTTTCTCAATATCATACTTAATTGACGACATCTTCTCCTCCACGCTCACCGCACCAATTTGTTATGAAAGCGATGCCAAGAAAAAAAGAGTATGATCAGTTTCTTGATTAACAAGGAAACCACAAAATAAAGGAAAAGAGAGAAGAAAAGAGAAAGAACAATTAAAGTGGTTAAAAAATAGATTATTGATTCAATTACACATTAAAGAACAATGTTTACAGTTGAATCTCAACCACACCAAGTTCTCCCTCTGATTAGGATTATCAACGATTGATGGAGAAGTTAGAACTAGTATGCTATTTATAAGAAAACTAAACCCTAGCTTTCAACTAACATACAAAACAATTGGCCCAACAAACTGGCCCAATTCAACATGCTAACTTAAACAACAAGCTAACATATTTCTACATGCAAAAACAGACTTCGACTATGTCAAACCATGAAGCTAACCTTGACGAGGCTAGAGTTCGATCCAAATACCACACATGTAATGTTATAACCGTTTTAAAATCGAATATTAGTAATTACCCGTATTTAAGTGGGTCATAGGTTTATGAAATTTTGATCTTAAAGAGTCTCAATTTTAATAGTCATTATATTGGATGATTATTACTTTTAATTGTCATTATATTCGGTGCTAATGACTTTTCATTATATTAAATGACTTGTCAATTCTTATAAATAGCTTTTAGTCCCTAAGCTTGCCCTCATATCAATTTTAAAATTCACAATATACACCATCTATATAGTGTTAAATATGTTTGGATCTCAAGTCCAAAAGCTACCTCAAGGTGTGAGGTTCCCCCCACATATTTATACACCCAACAACCAGGGAACCTAAGCAATATGAGACTTCAATGTGAAACTAGAAGGGTAAATCAAAATATCAGCTCAAAGTGATATTAAAAATGAGATACAAATTTTTTCTATAAAAAGGGAGGACACATGAAGAAGGAATGCCATGGATTAAAAGAATAGCTTCAGAAGAAAGGTAATTTGTTTTCATTTGTTTATTATGAATCTAATATGACTAGTGTTAATATTAACACTTGGTGGATTGATTCTAGATCTACAATCCATATAACAAAGTCCTTATAGGGTATGCAAAACCTAAGGAAGCCAGTGAAAAGTGAGTACATTGTCTTATCAAGAAGAATGATGGGCTCACATGTAGAGACTATTGGAACTTGAATTTTATTTTTGAATAATGGTTTTGTTTTGAAGTTAGAAATGACCTTTTGTGTACCAAGTTTCTCAAGAAACATGATTTCAGTTTCTAGACTTATACCTTTTGGATATTCTTTTAATTTTAACGACACATCATTTAAAACTTGTGTTGACTGCATTGAGGGAAAGTAGACCAACGTTTCCAAGAAGAGTGCCAATAAGAGTTCAAACATTTTATAAATAGTTCATACACACATATGTTGTCCAGATATAGATGCACATGGTCAGAAATATTTTATCACCTTCACAAATTATTACTCACAATATATGCAGATTTATTTGATTTATAATAAAAATGTAGCATAAGATTCCTTCAAAACCTTTAAGGTTGAAGTTGAGAATCAATGTGGAAAGCAAATAAAAAATAGTGAGATTGGATCGAGTAGTGAATATTAGGGTAGGTACACTGAGAATGGACAAGCACCTGATCTATTTGCCAAGTTTCTTCAAGAACATGGGATTATTGCCCAACATACCATGCATGGTTCTCCAAACCAAATTCGTGTTGCAGAAAGAAGAAAACAAGGGTTACTGGATATGGTGCGGAGTATTCTTAGAAATTATAATATTCCTAAATCTTTGTGGAATGAATCACTAAACACAGTTGTGTATATTCTCAACCGGGTTCCATTCAAGATTTTCCTAGAGACAAATTTTGAATTATTTAAAGGTTAGAAACCATGTTTGCGACATATGCGCGTTTGAGGATGTTCGTCTGAGGTGGGGATTTATAACCCACAAGAGAAGAAACTAGACCCGAGGATTATGAGCGTGTATTTCATTAGATATTTCAAAAGCTCTAGAGCGTATATATTTTACTGTCCTTATCACACAACTACGATTGTGGAGTCAATAAATGTAAAGTTTCTTGAAAATCACTTGATTAGTGAGAGTGATCATATCAGAAACTTAGCTTCTATGCATGATCATATAAAATTTTAACCTTCCATTCTGAGTGACATAATGGTAATTGTTCACAACACCTAATAAGTTCAAATGGATGTTGATAAACCAATAATTGAGATTCCAAAATTGTTAATAATTCAGTAGATCAAATTAATCATCCAAATGATTAAACAATAAGAAGCCCTACTAGAGCAAGAAAACTAGCTATTCCTAATGATTACATTGTGTATATGCAATAATGTAACTATAATATTGGAGCTGGAAATAATCTTGAAACCTTTGTACAAGCCTTGACATGCAAAAAGTTAAATTTATGGTATGATGCCATGAATGATGAAATCAATTCCATGAAAGACACTGTTGTTTGGAATCTTGTAGAGTTACCTAATGGGGCAAAGGCCATTGGTTGAAAATGGGTATTTAAAACTAAATGGAATCATTAGGTAACATTGGGAGATAGAAGGCTAGGCTCGTTGTTAAGGGACTTACTCAAAAAGAGGGTATCGATTACATAGATACTTTTTCTCTTGTATCGAAGAAAGAATCTCTCTACATCATATTGGCATTGGTTGCCCATTTTGACCTTGAATTGCATCAAATGGATGTGAAAACAACCTTTCTTAATAGTTATTTGGAGGAGGAGATTTATATGAAAAAACTTGAAGGTTTCTCTTCTAGTGGTGGTGAAAAATTGGTTGAAAACTTAGCAAATTCATATATGGTTTAAAGCAAGCCTCCCGTCAATGGTATCTTAAATTCCATTGAATGATTTCCTCATTTGAATTTGTTGAAAATCCCATGGATCAATGTATATACTAGAAGGTTAGTGAGAGTAAAATTTGTTTTCTTATTTTGTATGTGGATGATATTTTACTTGCTTCCAATATTAAGGGTTTTCTACATGAGGTGAAGCAATTCCTCTATAAAAACTTTGATATGAAGGATATGGGTGATGTATCTTATGTCATTAGCATTAAGATCCATATAGATAGACCTCGAGGAGTTTTAGGACTATCACGAGAAATCTATATCAACAAGGTTATAGAGAGATTTCAGATAAAAAGTTGTTCACTAAGTGTGGCTCCCATTGTGAAGGGTGATAAGTTTTATTTGAGCCAATGTCCTAAGAATGATTTTGAGCAGGAACAAATGAAGAACATTCCTTATGCTTCTGTTGTTGGAAGTCTTATGTATACTCAAGTGTGTACAAGACCAGACATTGCATTTGCTGTTTGAATTTTAGGAAGACATCAGAGTAATCTAGGTATGGACCTCTTGAAAGCTACAAATAATGAGTTGAGGTACCTTAAAGAAGAAAAATATTACATGCCAATGTATAGGCTTACAAACAATATAGGTGTGATTGGCTATTCAGATTCTGACTATGTGGATTGTGTTAATTCTCGCAATTCAACATCAAGATATATCTTTATGATGGCTAGTGGAGCTATTTCATGGAAAAGTACTGAACAAACTTTGGTTACTACTTCTACTATGGAAGTTGAGTTTGTATTTTGTTTTTAGGCAAATTTTCATGGTGTATGGCTTAAGAGTTTTATTTAAGGACATAGGATCATTGATTCTATCTCTACGCCTCTAAAGCTTTTTTTCGATAATTCAGCTGCTGTCTTTATGGATAAGGACAATAATAGTGGAAATCGAAGTAAACACATCGACATTAAGTACTTAGCCATTAGAGAAAGAGTTAAAGATAAAGTAGTTACCATATGAGCACATAAACATTGATTTAATGATTGTTCATCCTTTGACTAAGGGCATGCCACCATTGAAATTCAAGGATCGTGTGGAAAATATGGGACTTGGTTCCTCCTTATGATTTTATACATTCACTTTGGTAAAACATGATGTTGAATAAGATGTCCTAACATGAAGAAATCTGTTAAGAACAACATGTCAGACAATATGTCTTATCTTGAGAACTCGACATCTTGGTCTGATACAGCAGGTTTGTTACATATCTGCTCCAAGATTTAAGGCGCAATCAGAACATGGATCAAGGAATAATTGAACAGAAATTTCGAAGCCCATGGACAGCTGAAGATTATAAAGGAAGACCAAGACCTAGGGGAAAAGAGTAGTCATTGTTAAGACTTTTGTAAAGCAAAAAATAAGGGTTTAGGGTTTTGAGAGTCGTGTGCTTTCTTGTATTATAAGTCACCCTTTGTATTAGTTTGATACATTGTGGTAGACATAGTTTTTCATATTCAGAAACCTGTAGCTAATGAAATGTATACTGTTCTTAAATGAATATTTTAAGCAAATTCAAGTATTAGTGTTATTCAGGAGTCTTGATTGAATATTGTGTTGAAATGGTTGTCTTTCAATTAAGCAGTTTGGTGCATTCACCAGAGGTTGTGACTGTTAGATATCACTGAGGTGTTTTAGGAATTGAGATGGGTTTCTCTTGTCTAGATGGGTTTCTAGATCGAATTGCACAGGGTAGGGAATTAAGTGATATGTTACCGGAGGTTGTATACTTAGAATTAATACTACTGATAGTGAATTAATTCCTGGCTTGGTAGCCCCCAGATGTAGGTGTTGTTGTACACCGAACTGGGTCATCATATCTTGGTGTTATTTATCACTATGTTATGTACAATTCAGTCTGTTATTATGCTTTAAAATATATGTCTTGAGAGATGTTGAAACATTTGTCATGACAATGTTATGTCTTTAAGATATCAGAATGTTCTTGTTCTATCCTTGTTTAGTAAAGCAGAGATCAAGTGTCTCAACATCTCTCATGACATCTGAGATCTGTATACCAGAACTTCAATTGGTATCAAAGCAGGCATCTTGTTCTATTTTTGGATGAGTTCTAGGGAAGACACTTTCTGGTCTTTTGAACAAGGAAGGAGATTGCATGTTCAGACCATCCATTTTTGTTGTGGGATTGGAAGCTAGGATGATAGCTTTTTGAAACCAGCCTGACAAGTACTGATGGTTGATCGATACTTTGTGAAGATTCTATCGTTGCTGCTGATAATGATTCTATTGTTATGCATGGTGCCTTATAAGATGTTTTGACATCGTACCTTGTGCTTGTTGAAGATGGGGTTAACCTCTATAAATGTTCAGGCCATCACTATCTGGGAGTAATATAAAGGAGAGAGCATTGTGATCTGGCTTCCACTGAAAGATCTTCCTATGTTGCTTGGGAGATAGTTTCAACTAGGTACCATGAAGGATAATAGGAAGAAAAAGGTTGAGTTGAGGTCTTGTTTATAAAATTCATGATCTATGGATTTGGTAGACACTCTATGTCATGGTTAAAGTATCCCAAAATACTTGAGTTTTCTCTCGAGTCCACTCATAAAATCTCTTCTCAATGTGTTGGATAAATAGAGTTCAAAAGAGAAGATGGTCAAGAAGAAGTTCTAAGGGTACTTAGAAGTGTGACATGAGAATGTCATACCATTGAATAGAGACAAGAGCAATTTATTTTTGCTCCCAAACCTATAAGAGATTGTCTATGTTTGAGGATTCCCTATTAGAATTCTTAGAAGACAGTTTATAGAAGGAATGATATGGTTGTCAAATGTCAACACAATTGTACTGTTATTTAACTAGGCTGGAACTGGAGTAAATGTTGATCAATGTCAAAGCAGTCTTATGAGTGTGAAGACATTAGATCTTTGTGGAGAAATTTTTCCTACTGATCTCAAGAGCAACTACATGAGATTTTTGAACCCTAGAAAGTGATCCTGTTTATCCAAGGATATGATTGGTTTGTCTGAAGATGATCTTCTAAGGAAGATTTATGCGTTGAAGATTTCTTCCTAGGTTGTGTTGGATGTCTTATTCCTGATCTTGTAGCTAGAGTAAGGAGGGACATCAACCTGAAGAAATAGGAGTCTGTAAGGACTGATCAGTTGTAGAGGGCTCATCTAGTGAAGAGGCTTTTGGAAGATTCAGAAGGATATGGTTTTCCTAGTCTGAACACCAGAGAGAACACTGAATTGTCAAAAGGTTGTGAATCAAGAAGCAAGTTGAGTCACAGATGTTAATCTTAATGTCTCAACATTGTAATCATCATCAGGATTCTCTAGCTAAAAGGGAGTCTAATCACATTTGATGACTGAAGAATACAGAATTGGGATTTAAAATCAATTGCTATTTGTGGTCTTAGCAAGTATTTAATTGATTATCCTTTTTCTTGGTGTTCAAGAAAGATGATGTCAAAATGTCACACCAGAAGGTGAAGCTTCAGACAGTTGCAAGAACTCAAGAACATATTTTATGCATCTGGTGTGTCTTGATGAATAAATACAGTCGGTATCATCTGTGAAGTTCTCAAAAGCTTTTTATCTTGTCTTTAAATGTAATCAAGGTGTGGCTTCATAACCAATTTCAATGATCTGTTCATTGGAAAAGGAACTGATGTTCAACCAAGATGTCGAAACATCATTCCAGAAGAGTGTGTGCAGAATCTTGTTAATCCAAAGAGTGAACTTCTTGGATAAAGGAGTGATGTAGCATATGCTCTGGATGCTAAACAAATGTGTGTTGATCAAAAGTGTTGGGGATCTTCTTCAGATTGGACTTGAAGAGACATTTGGTTTGCAGTCTAGGAAGTCTCTATCCAAGAAACTTGTTATGGATAGGTGCGCTGGTGTAAGTGAAGATTAACACATGATCATCTTGATGAACATTCCTTGGGTCACTTTATTTATTCTTTAAGTGCAAAGGGGTGCAGAAGTTATGTTCCAGTATCTCCTATAGGAGTATGTGTTCTAATTCCCAGTGGAGGACTATTCAAGGCATCTCAACCAGACTATATGGAGGTCAAAATCAAATATCTAGGACCTTTTCTCAGATATCTTGAAGATTCTTCTACTCATAAGAAGTCAGATTCGTGTGAACCTGCTTGTGGATACTCTTTTCAAATAGAATAATCTCTGGTATGGATGATTATGTTGGAGAAGGGAACTTGAAGAAGCAATTGATCAAGTTTTTTTCGGAAGACTGGTTGTTGTTTTTCTTATAACAGAATAGAGCCTGTTTACTCAAACTTGAATATAAGTTTCAAGTCGATGAGAACATAGAACTCTTGTTCTGTTGAGTTAGAATAAATGCCAAGGTGCTTAAGGATGATTGATGTCCCTAACATAAGATAGATTGTTTACACACTCTGTTTATAGTAGAAGCTGCATGAGAGGCATGAGCGTTTATTTCCCTCAGTGGTTTTATGATTAGTGTGAAGATTAAGCTGATACAAGTGTGTACCATATTAAGATCTTCATGTGTACCTTGACGAGGTGTAAGAATGATAATTTAGGTGATTGGTGTTTTAAGAGTCAAAGTACATGGCTCCTATGATTAAGATTGATGTCCTAAATGATGTTGGAACATCATTCCTGCTATTGGTTACTCTTAGAGGATGATTGAGTTTGATTTTCAGACTTGGAGCTATATCTATTCATTGTGGAGTATGGTGTAGAACTATTGGTCAAGACTGCGTGAATTCTGATCATTTGTGAGTCGATGATAAGTTTTGCTAGAAATGTCACTAAAAAGATTGTATCAGGATGAATCTTGAGAAGGAGGTAGGATAAGGATGTATCTCTCTTCATATGGAGAAGAGGTTTGATGTCTTCCAAGTGTGGATGACATCTTGGATAACCAAGGAGTTAAGAGAATTTGCATGTCTCTTTCGGGGATGTGAGCATTCCAGGTTTGATTGGATTTATTCACAAAGAACAAGGTTGTCTATGGCTGTAAGATTCAAGATGGATTTGTACAGTGTGTGGATGTGTTCAGGGGGATAGTGATCAATGGTTTTATTTGGTCTCAATCCAAAAGTTTATGAGTTATGGTACAAGGATTGTGATCCTAGCATTTGCACACTTATTAGCATGAAGATGTTCATGTGACTCATGTGAGGTTGTGATGTCAGACAAGATGTCTTGACATCGTGGTGTGTTGACCCTTTAGATTAGTAAGTTATGCTTGTGATTTTTGAATTATTAAGGCAATTGAATTATTTCAACTATGTTCTGTTAGAACAATATTTGGTTTTGCTAGTTATCTCTAAGTTTTGATAATAAAAAGATAGTATTTTTATGGAAACAATTTTGGTACTCTAACGGTTTGTTATTCTGAATTCTTGACAAATAGATTCTGACTCTGATAGAGACCACATGCAATGTCATTCTGGTTTAAACAA
The DNA here is from genome assembly GCA_022829125.1 of Lathyrus tuberosus. Classification (NCBI taxonomy): domain Eukaryota; kingdom Viridiplantae; phylum Streptophyta; class Magnoliopsida; order Fabales; family Fabaceae; genus Lathyrus; species Lathyrus tuberosus. Next base: position 15,771,602 of record JALAZF010000054.1, read on the forward strand.
AAGTCGTTTATGTGCCAAAGAAGCAAGTCTGCTTGTGAATCTACTCACATTCAGAAAGATTCTAAGAAGACAATATGTTGCTACTGCAATGCTCTCTTGGATTCTGCCTCTGAGCGTGACTCTGATGATTTACTTCTGAAGGCTTTCTAGCTTCTAAAGTCGTTATCTTCTGAAGACTAAGTGTTGAAGACTCTGAAGACAAGGTTCTGCTGAACAAAGTTCTAAAGATTCTGAAGACTTGAGTTTCTAAAGACTAAGTGCTGAAGACTCTGAAGACAAGGTTCTGCTGAACAAAGTTCTGAAGACTCTGAAGACTTAAGTTTCTGAAGACTAAGGGTTCTGAAGACTAAGTGCTAAAGATTTTGAAGACAAGGTTCTGGTGAACAAGTTCTGAAGACTCTGAAGATCCAGTGATAAACTCTTGTACGCATGCTTCAAACATCTCTATCCAGAAGCCTCTGATTTACTGAAGATAAGATCAAAAGTTTACGAGGGAAAATAGTACATAGTATGTATCAAAACGCTCCGTTCCACTACCATTCCACTACCCTAATTTTGTGGTACAAAGGACAACTTTTGTGCGCGATTTTCATCCCTACGTAACGACATTATTTCAAGTCGCCAGCTCACTTAAGGATATTCCTGATGTGCCCTCCAACGAATCTTTTACTGGCTATATTAGGACTTGATAACTTGAAGAAAATTGCAAGAAAGCAAGCAAACAGTGAAGAGCAACAACGAAAAATACATATTGTGGAAACTTTATTTAAGTCATTTTTGATATTCATAGTGTTTATATCTGCTTATGTAGAAGCATTTCATTGTAAACATTTATTTTTTCACAAACTGTTGTTTGTAATACCTTAAGGGACCAGTTAGGTCAGAATCCTTAAGTAGACTTAGACAGTTAGTCTTTGTGGTTGTTAGTCACCAGCAGTTGCTAGTGCAAATAGTAATTAGTTGATTATAGTCGATTAATTCCTTGTGTATAAGGAAAAATCACCTTGGCGGGTGGGCTGGATTAGGTTGATAGTTTTCAAGTGAACCAGGATATATCGTGTGTCTTTATCTCTTGCTTTGTTTCTTTGTGGTTTCCTCTTTGAGTTTCACAAAAAGCTTTCATTTTTAAAAACCCAATTTTAACCCCTCTTTCTTGTGTTTTTCTCACACCTTCAATTGGCATCAGGGCTCCGGTTCTGATTGTGATAAAAGTTTTATCAACACTTCACCGTGTTCAGTACCGACCCAGTATTTGTGTGAGACTTCATGGATGCCGCTAACGCTAATCCTGTTCAAGAAGAGAAAGATCACTACAGTGCCAAACCACCAGTCTTTGATGGTGAAAAGTTTGACTACTGGAAAGATAGAATTGAAAGTTTCTTTCTTGGTTATGACGTAGATCTTTGGGATCTTGTAGTTGATGGCTACACTTACCCAGTTGATGCTTCATGAGTAAAAGTGTCAAGAAGTGCCATGACTAATCAACAAAAGAAAGACTACAAGAATCATCACAAGGCAAGAACTATACTATTGAATGTTATTTCTTATACTGAGTATGAGAAAATAACAAATAGAGAAACTGCCAAGTCCATTTATGATTCACTTCAAATGACTCATGAAGGAAATGCTCAAGTAAAGGAGACAAAGGCTCTTGCTCTAATCCAGAAATATGAAGCCTTCAAGATGGATGATGATGAATATGTGGAAACTATGTTTTCAAGATTTCGGATGTTGGTAGCATGACTCAGAGTGCTAAACAAAGGATATTCAACTGCTGATCATGTCAAGAAGATTATCAGAAGTCTTCCCAAGAGATGGAGACCTATGGTAACTACTCTAAAGCTATCTAAGGATCTGAACAATATAAGTCTTGAAGAACTTATTAGTTCTTTAAGAAGTCATGAGATAGAGTTGGAGGAAGATGAACCTCAGAAGAAGAGTAAATATATTGCCCTTAAGTCTAAACCTGAAAAGGAAAAGGCTTATCAAGCTGAGGAAGAATCAGAAGATTCTGATGAAGACTCAGAAGATGAGTTATCACTTATCTCCAGAAGGATCAACAAACTATGGAAACATAGGCAAGGAAAGTTCAGAGGATTAAGAAGGAACAATGGTCGTGCTGACTCAGCATCTTGACAAAAGAAGCATATTTCTGGGAAAGAAGTCATCTGCTATGTGTGTAATGAGCCAGGTCATTACAATAATGAGTGTCCAAATCTTAAGAAAGACAAGAATCCTAAGAAGAACTTCACCAAAGTCAAGAAGGGACTCATGGCAACTTGGGATGACTCTGATTCTGAAGAAGAAGATTCTGATGATGAACAGGCAAATGTTGTGCTAGTGGCAACAACAATTAACGCTGAAGTCTCTGGAGAATCAGAAGACATGCTATCAGAACCAGAATCAGATTCAGATTCTGACTCAGAGGTATTGTCTAAACTCTCTTGTTGTGAATTAGAGTCGTGTCTTTCAAAAATGCTGGAAAGATATCAAAATCTTCAAAGTAAATACAAGGATCTTAAAAAATCTCATGTAATTACTTTTGAAGCTAGAGATAAGCTTGAGCAGAATAATTCTTCTCTGAATGAAAATATTTTTTATTTAAAAAATAGTAATTGTTCTTTGAAAATAAAAATTTCTAAACTAGAAGAAAATTTAGTCTCTAATATCTCTGACACTAATTGTGTCAACAAGTATGATAGAGCATTCCAACACTTTCTGGCTAAAAGTATAGATAGAAGAAAAATTACTTCCATGATCTATGGAGTTAGCAGAAATGACAAGTTTTGGGGTGTACATAAACATCTAAAATTGGCGAAAGTCAGCCTGTAAAACCAAAACCTCTTTATGATCATTTCGTGCCTTCTGGCACTAAGCTTGATTGTTCTGAGCTTGTGCGAGCACCTCCACAGACACAGTAATCCGATCCTGAACCAAAGTATCATGCACAAATTCCACTTGATTATCCTATTGTACAAAAACCCAAAGTTGTGAAAAAATCAGGGAAAACTAACAAAAGAGGACCCAGAAAGTGGGTACCTAAGGATAAGATAATCTATGTTGCAGATATCCTTAGAAGCTTAGTTGAAACATTGATCAGTGCATTTTAATATACATTCTCTTTTCTTTGTACATAGGAATTTCCTTAGTTTGTTTTGTTTATTTTACTGTTTTATTATGTTTTTATACTTAAGGCTTTGTTTGTTGTTAATCTATTTTCGCAGCTTATTTTAAGCTTTAGCGGTTATTTGATATCTGTCCACTGTTCGGATCATAAATGGAGTTATGAGAATTGGATTTACACGTTCTACTAGGCATTGGAAAGCTAAGACAAAGGGTTACAACTTTCATGTTGTACGAAAGAGCTGATTCGGAGTCTAAAATGGTCAAATAATTCGTTGAAGTCAGGACCCGAATTATGCCTTTAGGAATATTTAGTTTTGGGCTGGATTTTTTTATGTTTTTCGACCCAATTGGATTAGAACCAAATTTGTGATGCTTCCCTATACCTAGTATCAGCCGTAATAATGTTCATTACATTTTTCACTATTCATAATTTTTTCTTTTTGCTTTGTACGAATCTTATAGAGAACTAACTTCTTCGGATTAATCCGCTGTAATCGGTTTCCGCAGACACTTTGAGGTTCTTTTAATTTCCAATAAAATCTATTTCCTTTCAATTATTCTCTGTGGTATCTTGTTTTCTTAATTCGATTTATCTTAGGGTTGATTGATTTGTTTCGATGATTGCATGTTCTTATACTTTAATCGTGTTTGCTTAATCCGCGTATGTTTTTCATGTTTGCTTAATTCACAGTTACTATATCTCATTCGTTTGCTTAATTCGGAAATTAGGAATATGTATCGTATAATATCAATTATGCTTGTTTGATTATTATTATTATAATCGAAAAGGGGATAGAGTCCGTTTAAGAATTGGAAATTATTTGGATCGAAGATAAGTTGGGAAACCAAAACAGCAGATTAACCGTTTCAGCTTATTTTGATAATCACTTTTTTAGAATCACTTATTTTAATTATTTTTTCTGTTAATTGAAATTCAAAACCCACCCCATAAACCTTTTCTTTAGTTGGTTGAAATAATACAAGAATCCTTGTGAGAACGATACTCGAGTGTCGTTACCGTTTACTATATTTTCAAAAATACTTGTTTTTGATCTGTGCGCGACAGCGGATCAAATTGGCGCCCTTGCCGGGGATTCTTGTTGACATTATCCAATTTTAGAATTTGTGTTTAGAGTTTTGTTAGATTTTTTGTTTTATTTATTGTTTTTTTTTTGTTTTTGCTTGTTGATTTTCAGGGTTGCAGTACAGTGGTAAGCATTCCAGCCTGTTAGGTAAGTTTGTAAGCTATTGTTTGGATTCGCTCCGAATTTTTTTCCAGAAAATCAGAAAAAAAATCTCTGAACAATACTCATTTAGAATGTAATTCTAAATGATTTTGACCTTGAAAGTCACAAATTCCATATTTTCCTATTTTATTTGATTTATTTTCTATTTTAATGTTTTCAAAACAATCTGAAATTTTTTGTAGAGATTTATTCTGATTTGATTTGATTGTTAGTCATAGAGTTATAATTTTTAGATTTTATTTTAACCGTTTTCCTATTTTTCCACTCTTTTTCTCAATAGGGAGATTGTTGGTATTTCTGCATTTGTTGAATTGCTGAATTGGTTTTGTATTTTCTCATTCTTTTTTAATTTTTTTCTTATTAAATTTAATATGGCTAACCAAAGAACGCTTAGAGAACTTGCTGCCCTTGATGTGAATTATAATGCTTTATGTATTGAATATCCTGATGTTATTTTACCTTTGGAATTGAAATCTGGTTTAATACGCTTGTTGCCAAGGTTTAATGGTTTTGTAGGTGAGGACCCGCATAGGCATCTAAAGGAATTCCATATTGTGTGCTATATACCTTTGAGACCTGAAGGAATCACAAAGGATCATATCAAGCTCAGAGCATTCTCGTTTTCACTACAAGGTGCTGTTAAAGATTGGTTTTACTATCTTGAGCCGAATTTTGTCACAACCTGGAATGACTTGAAGAAAGTCTTCCTAGAGAGATACTTTCCTGCCTCCAGAGCTACATCAATCAGAAAAGATATATGTGGTATCAGACAGCTCGACAATGAATCATTGGCTGAATATTGGGGAAGATTCAAGCAGTTTGTGTCCAGTTGCCCCCAGCACCAGATTACCGAACAGTTGCTTAACCAGTATTTCTATGAGGGATTGCTACCAATGGATAGAAACATTTTAGACGCTTCTAGTGGTGGAGCACTTTTTGATAAGACCCCAGCTGTTGCCAAAGTCTTGATTGAGAATATGTCACTCAACTCTCAATAGTTTACAACTAGAAACTATTATGTCCAAACAAAAGGTGTGAATGAGATTCAGGTTTCTTCTTACAACAATGCTCTAGAAACTAGACTTGATGAGCTTATTTCTTTAGTGAAACAACAATTGATGTTACCATTACCACCACCACAAAAGCCTCCACAAGTAACCACCGTTGCACCTTCCGGACCTTCACTAGAGGACCTTGTCAAGCAATTGGCTGTAAATGAGCTCCAGTTCAGCAACGAACAAATTCTAGTATTCAGACCTTGCAGACGCAAATTGGACAACTTGCCACTTCAATGAATGCCATACAACAAACTCAAGGATCAAACCAACTACTTGCTTAAACAGTGGTGAATCCTAAAGGTCCTAATGTGAGTGCAATATCCTTGTGATCCGGAAAAGTTACAGATTTTACCCCGGAAAAAAAAGAGAAAGTTGTTGAGGTCATACCTGAACCTGAACCTGAGCCTTCTGTTGTTGTTGAGGAAAAAGAAAAATAGTATGTACCTAAGATACCTTTCCCACATAGAGTACAGACAAATAAGAAGATTGATGAAGTAGAGCATTCTGTTTTTCATATTGAATTAATTTTTGAGTTAGTTGATGATATTTATATTGATTTGTTTGCAGCTGATTTTCCATTATTGTCTAATTCTGATGATAGTTACTCATGTGATGACTATACTAACACTAACCTTTGCTCTGTTTGTGTTGAGATTGAGGGTGCCTTACAGGTTGACATTTTTCCTACAAATGGAGTTGTAGATGAAGCTGTTTATATGGCTGAAGCTCTCGACATCCCGGCTACCCCAACCAAACATTCCATTGAACAACCACCTTCTGAACCACTTCTTAAGGACTTATATTATTCATCAAAGCTTCAATTTGAGCAGGAAGAAAATTTATTACAAGAACATAAGAAGGGAATTGGATGGACAATGACTGACATTTCTGATATTAGGCAGTCCATGTGTATGCATAGGATCTTACTTGAAAACGGAGAAAAAGTTGTGAGGCAGCCCCAAAGTTGGTCTAACTTAGTGAGTTTGGATGCTATTAAAAATGAGATCTACATTGCACCAGAGGACAAAGAGAAGGCTACTTTCACTTGTTCGTTCGACACTTTTACCTATAGAAGAAGGTTTTTTTATCCTGAAATAAAAGACGAAGGCACTAATAATAATTTCAAGTTCAATGGATGCTACCCAAAGTTACTATATGAGATTCCCACTTTGGAAGAGGAGACTGTAGTAGAGCTCTCTTTGGGAAAGGCTGCTTATGTGATCACCTATCCGCCTTGACTCCTCGGGTGTGTTCTTTCCTTTCTCTCACTCTTATTTTATATTTATGTTCTTTCATTAAGGACAATGTATGTTTTAAGTGTGGGGAGGGAATCATTTCTTTATTTTATTTTCTTAATTTTCTTTTAAATTTTCTCTGTTTTGGTTTTGTTCTTAAATAAAAAATTTTTAAAAAATTAAAATATTTTTTTACTTAGAAACACAATGCATCTTTTGAAATTTTTATGCTTTGAGATTAGATTGTGGAGACTTGGGAAAAGTTCATAAGATCGGTACCATTTTAACACCTTAAGTCTCCCGAATATGGAAATCGATTTAAATACTTGTTATGACATAGCCTTGAGTTCTCATCCTTTAATAGCTCTTAAGTAGTTTATCAAGCAGTCAGCACCATCTAGATATCACACATTAAGTAATTAAGCTGATGCAAATAAGTGAATGATCTCGTGCTTAATAAGAAATCTAAATATATGAATCTGCCTTTTAAGTTAGGTGACCCTCACCCGGTCACTTAGGCTAACGGTTGTGAAACCTTCAAGAAAAGAAAAAAAAAAGTGGTTAATTTTGAATTGTTGAAAAGATATGGATCATAGTCACTAACTAGCTTATTTACCATGTATGTGAATAGATAACGGGCTTAATGTGATTGTATTAGAATGACAGAGAGCAAAAAGGAGGATGAGTACGTTAGACTTAAGCATAATAACATGATTCAGATTGGTTTATATAGGAGGGAAGTTTATGACCGCACAAATGCGGATTTGTGTTCTTACGATATCCTTAGTGTGAAAAATTAGTACCTATCGATATAATCTTGACCAAAGAAGAGTTTGCAGCCTAGAAGGAGTATCTGAATGCTATTATTTTTCATGAGTCTTGATACTATTTTGCTCGGAGTGCAAAAGTTCAAGTGTGGGAGAATTTGATCAGTGTATTTTAATGCACATTCTCTTTTCTTTGTACTTAGGCATTTCCTTAGTTTGTTTTGTCTATTTTACTGTTTTATTATGTTTTTATATTTAAGGCTTTGTTTGTCGTTAATCTATTCTCGCAGCTTATTTTCAGCTTTAGCGGTTATTTGATATCTGTCCATTGTTCGGATCGTAACTAGAGCTACGACAATTGTATTTACATGTTCTACTAGGCGTTGGAAAGCTAAGACAAAGGGTTACAACTTTCATGTTGTACGAAAGAGCTAATTCGGAATCTAAAATGGTCAAATAATTCATTGAAGTTAGGACCCGAACTTTGCCTTTAGGAATATTTAGTTTTGGGCCGGGTTTTTTATGTTTTTCGACCTAGTTGGATTAGAATCGGATTTGTGATGCTTCCCTATACCTAGTATCAGCCGTACTAATGTTCATTACGTTTTTCACTATTCACAATTTTTGCTTTTTACTTTGTACGAATCTTATGGAGAACTAACTTCTTCGAATTAATCTGCTGTAATTGGTTTTCGCCGACACTTTGAGGTTCCTTTAATTTCCAATAAAATCTGTTTCCTTTCAATTCTTCTCTATGATATGTTGTTTGCTTAATTTGATTTATCTTAGGGTTGATTGATTTGTTTCAAATGATTGCATGTTCTTATACTTTAATCGCGTTTGCTTAATCCGCGTATGTTTCTCGTGTTTGCTTAATTCCCGGTTACTATACCTCATTCGTTTGCTTAATTCGGAAATTAGGAATATGTATCGTATAATATCAATTGCGCTTGTTTGATTGTTATTATAATCAAAAAGGGGATAGAGTCCGCTTAGGAATTGGAAATCATTTGGATCGATGATAAGTTAGGAAACCAAAACAGCAAATTAACCGTTTCATCTTATTTTGATAATCACTTTTTTAGAATCACTTATTTTAATTATTTTTTCTGTTAATCGAAATTCAAAACCCACCCCATAAACCTTTTCTTTAGTTGGTTAAAATAATACAAGAATCCTTGTGAGAACGATAGTCGAGTTGTCGTTACCGTTTACTATATTTTCAAAAATACTCGTTTTTTATCCGTGCGTGATAGCGGATCAAACACCAATCATGGTACCTAGACAGTGGTTGCTCGCGACACATGATGAGAAGAAGGCATATGTTCCAAAGTCTGGAACTTAAGCCTAGAGGTTTCATTGGTTTCGGAGGAAACCAAAAGGGTAAGATCATTGGCTCTAGAAAAATTGGTAATGGTAAACTTCCTTCTATTACTGATGTTCTACTGGTCGATGGTTTGATGCATAACTTATTGTCAATTAGCCAACTTAGTGGCAATGATTCTGATATTATTTTTAATCAAAAGTCCTGTAAGTCTATTAGTCAGAAGGATGGCTCAATCCTTTTTAATGGAAAGAGGAAAAACAACATTTACAATATCAGACTTTCTGATCTTAAGGACCAGAATTTTAAATGCCTAATGTCTGTTACTGAGGAGAAATGGGTATGGCATAGACGTTTGGGCCATGTTAGCATGAGAAAGATTTCTCAGCTAAATAAGCTTGGATTAGTCAAAGGCCTACCAAATCTGATGTATTCTTCAGATGCTCTTTGTGAAGCATGTCAGAAAGGCAAGTTTTCCAAAACCTCTTTTAAAGTGAAAAATGTTGTTTCTACCTCTAGACCATTAGAACTTCTTCAAACTGATCTTTTTGGTCCAGTGAAAACTGCCTCTATCAATGGTAAGAAATATAGATTAGTCATTGTAGATGACTATAGTCGTTGGACATGGGTAAAATTCTTGAAACATAAGGATGAGTCACATTCTGTGTTCTATACCTTTTGCTCACAAGTGCAAACAAAGAAGGATTGCAAAATAGTCAGAGTCAAAAGCAATCATGGTGGAGAATTCGAGAATAGATACTTTAAGAATCTTTTTGATTCCTATGGAATTTCCCATGATTTATCTTGTCGTAGAACTCCACAACAGAATGGAGTAGTGGAAAGGAAAAATATAGGACATTGCAAGAAATAGCTCGTACCATGATCCAAGAAACTGACATGGCTAAGCACTTCTTGGCAGAGGCAGTAAACACATCATGTTATATTCATAACAGGATTTCGATCAGACATATTCTGGGTAAGACTCCTTATGAATTGTGGAAGAATAGAAAACCCAACATCTCTTATTTTCATCCTTTTGGCTGTATTTGTTTTATGTTGAATGCTAAATAGAATCTTGGCAAGTTTGACTCCAAAGTTCAAAAGTGTTTATTGATAGGATACTCTGAATGCTCTAAAGGCTACAGAATCTATAACACAGAAACACAGATTATTGAGGAATTAATTCATGTCAGATTCGATGATAAGCTTGACCCTGAAAAGTCAAAGCTAGTTGAAAAGCCTGCAGGTTTAAAGATTACTTTATCATAATCCAAGGAGGAAGATTCTAAGGAAGGAGACAAAGCTGCATAAACTACAGAATCAGATACAACCTCACAAAAAACAACGAATAGTCCATCTCATCAGAAAAAGAATAGACTAAGGACTTCTCATTCTGAAGAATTAATTCTGGGAGATAAAGCTGATCCAGTCAGAACTCGTTCATCATTCAAACCTTCTGAAGAAACTCTTCTGGGTTTGGTGTCACTTATAGAGCCAACATCAATTGATTAAGCCCTTCTGGAGAATGAGTGGATTCTGGCCATGCAAGAAGAACTGAATCAATTCCCCATAAACAATGTTTTGGATCTTGTTCTGAAATCAAAAGGTGTCCACGTCATTGGAACAAAGTGGGTATTCAGAAATAAGCTTAATGAGAAAGGTGAGATCGTAAGAAGCAAAGATCAACTGGTTGCACAAGGTTATAGTCAACAAGAAGGGATAGACTATACTGAAAACTTTGTACCAGTTGCCAAGTTAGAATCTATTCGCTTATTAGTTTCTTTTGCTGTTTATCATAACATCATTCTTTATCAGATGGATGATAAGAGTGCATTCTTAAATGAGTATATTTTTGAAGAAGTGTATGTACATCAACCCCCTGGTTTTGAAAATTCTGAGAAATCAAATTATGTATTTAAATTGAAGAAATTATTATACGGTCTGAAACAAGCTCCCAGAGCCTGGTATGACAGACTTAGTAACTTCCTTTTGGAAAATGATTTTATCAAAGGGAAGGTAGACACTACACTCTTTTGCAAAACCTTTAAGAATGATATTCTGTTTGTGCAAATTTATTTTGATGGTATTATTTTTGGTACTGCTAATCTTTCTTTGTGCAAGAAATTTTCTAAGTTAATGCAGGCAGAATTTGAAATGAGTATGATGGGAAAACTCAGATTCTTTATGAGAATTCAAACTTATCAACATCCAGAAGGAACGTATATTCATCATAGAAAATATGCACGGGAACTTCTGAAGAAGTTTGAGATGTCAGATAGTAAACCTGTAAAAACTCCCATGCATCCTACATGCATTCTGGAGAAAGAAGAAGTAAGTAAAAATGTTTGTCAGAAGCTCTATCGTGGTATGATAGGCTCTCTTCTGTATTTAACTGCTTCTCGTCTGTAACGCGATTTTTGTGTTCTTGAATCACTATCGCTTGGGCACTACAGTTCGATTCATTTTTTATCCTGTTGAGCTGATTAAGGAAGGGAAATAGATGTCTCCAATTAACCCTACTTGCATACTGAGGTTAAATAGTCAAAACTGTTGGTTTACATATGCTATTAAGACGTGGGTCCCTCTTTGGTTATTTTGTTAAGAATAGAATGTTTGGACCATTTGTGAGGTTTTTGGTAATTTGTTTAGATTTAAGGCTTTTGGGTTGATATATGAAGGTACTGGATTTTGGGTTTTTGATTAGTGTGCTCGCTAAGATTTTTCAATCTTATGCCTGCGTATTCCCGTTTAATGAAACAAGGAAATCAGAGCGATCGTAGTTCCTCCTATTTTATGGGAGGAAAAAGGTTTTTTTGGTGTCTTGTTCAAAGCCCAAGACATGAAGCTAAAGGTGGTTTGTATCTTGTCATCTCTAAAGAGGAGTTGTTGATGTTTGTATGCTGTGAGCAAGGCACAAATTTGATGCTAAAAGGTTAATTGACTCGACCGTGGTTTCCTTATACAAAGCCTAAGAGGAGGCGATTGACCCAACAAGAGGGTGCCTTTTATTTGTTCTCTCGTACGAAGCCCGAGATAGAGGTTAAAAGGGTTGATTCAACAAGAGAGTACTAACAAGTGACTGACTCAACAAGAGAGTGCTTTTTATGTGTCTTGTACGAGGCCCAAGACGAAGGCTAAAAGGTTTGAATCAACAAGAGAGTACTTTTATTTGTCCTGTTTAAAGCCCAGGCCGGGGGCTAAAAAGGTTGACTCAACAAGAGAGTCTGTTTGACAGGTGATTGACTCAACAAGAGAGTCTTTTATACTCAACAAGAGAGTGTTTTGCTGTCTCGTACGAAGCCCGAGATAGAGGCTAAAAGGAGATTGACTCAACAAGAGAGTCTTTTATACTCAACAAGAGAGTGTTTTATATGTGTCTTGTATGAAGCCCAAGACGGAGGCTAAAAGTTGATTCAACAAGAGAATCTTTTATACTTAACAAGAGAGTGGGTTTTTATATGTCTTATACCAAGCCCAAGACGGAGGCTAAAAGGGAGACTGACTCAACAAGAGAGTCTGAAAAGGTTAGCTCCACTGGGGGAAGTCATTTGTACAAAGCCCAAAAGGAGGCTAACTTTCCTAAGGAAAGGATCATTATACAAAGCCTAAGAGGAGTCTATCTTACTGTTGAGGATTAAATCCATAGGCAGGACCAAGTGGGAGAGCCTCATGAGAGAGGCTGGGTTTCTGAGTGACCAGTGTTTTTCCTATGTTTGAAAGGAACTTGAGAATGTCTTTGAGACTCAAGGGGTTTAGACTGTCCAAGTCTAGAGTTTTATCTATTGTACAATGCCCAAGAGGAGGCACGGGCATTAAGGGATGCGTATCAACCCTGAAAATGGCCAGAGGTTTGACACTGAAAGACTGCTCTAGCAAAGGATGACTAAGTTCTGTCTTATGCCTTTAAGAGGTCGTCAGGGTCCTTGTACAATGCCCAAGAGGAGGCGGGGATGCTTTTAGGAAGCCTGTGGGTCCCCAAACCAAGAGAAGTTCAAGAAATGAAATTCACAGAGAAGAGATCATTCCAGGAAAGTTCGAGAATTTGGAAGAAACTCAAGAGATGTTATTCACGGAGAATAGATAAACTCTGGGGAGTAGAGTTTCTTTGACAATTTCTAAGAGTGACACTCTGAGAAAGGGTTCACCGAGAATGCTGCCTTTCTCTTTGTTCCATATCGTTTAACCCCAAGAGAAGGGAAGATTGTATCTGGAATCCTACGGGGGATCTAGTTTTGTTTGTATTTAAGAGTGACCAACAAGGCTTTACCTAGTGCTACACGTAGTTGCCGGGGAAAACTCTAAATAACTATACTAGTATTACACAGTTGATATTTGACAAGTATATAAAAGGATGTGAAAGGAGACTTACAGTGAAACAGCCCCACAATACAGTTATATACATATGAAAGCAGTAAATGAAAGCGGATAAACACTTACCCGTTGTAGAGCTTCCATGCTATTTTGTTAGTTGTTCAACAAAGAAAACTTTGATAACAATATTATATTCAAAATCAAAGGAAAAAGTGCTTTGAAAAGTTGTTGGGGCTTACAGCTCAAGGAGAGGCCCAGTTTTAACGATGATTGTACCGTTATTTTGAAAACTGTACTGGGACTTATAAAATGACTGAGGCCCAAATTTATTTATGTACAAAGGGGGTTAGGTCTTACACTCTATTAGAGGCCCAAAGAAATTTAAAGAAAAGAATTGGGGCTTAAAACACGAGGGTAGACCCATTTGGTTTTGTTGAAAAGGCGACGATCGCGCCGTTGTTTTTGAAAATACAGTGGGACTTATACAATGACTGAGGACCAAAAGGTGGTGTATTTACAAATGGAATGGATCTTACACTCTAATAAGAGGCACAAAGTGTTTGAAAATGATTGATGAGGGTGAGAATCAAGGAAACCCTAATTTTGTTTTCCTTTAAAAGTAAATATTTAAAGAAAATCAATAAAAATGATAAAAATACCAAATAAGTTTGAATAAACCACTTGTGATTTTTGTTTAAGGTTTAAAAAATGATGTTTTAATCACAAGATGAATTAAAACTCATTTGGTTTTGATTTTCAAGATGAATATCCACTTTTAAAATGTTTAAAAATAATTAAAAATGAATTTATTCACAAAAATACCAATTATATTAAATAAATAATATAAATTTGATTTTTTTGTGGAATATAATATTTCAACATTTTTGTATTTTTTGCAAAAAGAACCAATAAAAAATAATTAAAATTGAGGGAGTTATTAATGTTTCAAATCATTAAAAATAATATGAAAAATAATAAAAAAGTGAAAAACATTAAAAAGGGGTCTGGGGCGAGGGGGATTCGAACCCCAGACCTCTTGTGTGCAGTGTGCGCGCCTCACCACTGGGGTGGTGATACATCCGTGTATCAAACCCCAGCCACAAATATACAAAGCTTGCCTTGTTCTTGGCCTGGCCAAGGCAAGGCAAGTGTTTTGGTAAAAAACGTGAAGGTCATAACTTCCTCATTTCTCCATGGATGGAGACAAAATTTATATGCATCTGGCCTAGAATTTCTCAAGGAATCCAATGGTGGTAGTGGTTTTTCCAGAAAATAAATCCTCCTCAAAACCCGATAGTGCTTTTGAAATAGGCCATGATTTGCATTTTCTGTGCTATCTCTTGGTGCAGCCATGAATTACATGATGAATTGGCTTAAACACAACACATATAACATGTATGAGATGTGCATGATCAGTGAACCTCAAAGCAAGGCATATTTTTAAGAGTTCAAGTTGAGATGCTTACCTCCTTTGGAGATTTTTGGGCAATCTGTCAAGTGCCTTGTTCCAGAAATGTTTTGATGCTTTGAACAATCTCAAATGATCCCTTAGAAGCTTTTAGGATGATTGGAACTAGCTGGAAATCTCAGGAATGGAAACTGGCCCTTTCTTGCAAAAGGAGCAAAAGTGGCCAAAATAGCAACTCTCTCAAATGGTGTTCCAGATGTGTGAAACCATTTGGGATAGTTCAAGGATGATATTTGGAGTGTGTTTGAGGTTTTATCTGGTTTAGAAAGTGACTGAATCAAGACATGGCTTGAAAAATGCAAAAAGGCGCTGTTTTAAGGTTTTGAGAGGGGACTTTGTGATTTTGGTGTTACAGGTCACTTGTGAGTTTGGACAGCTTAGATATGATGTTTATGAGGTGTGTGTGTGTGTGATTGGTTTAGTTGGAATAGCTCTCAAACTCAAAACCCGATAGTGACTTGCCTTAGAAGGTAAAATTGGAAGTGAGAAGGAGATTTTGAGGAAAACATATGTTTGATGGCTTTGGTGTACTCAAACTGATCACAATTGAGCTCTATTTATAGTAAAGCAAGTTTGTTTTGCAAGAAATAGTGAATGGCAACTGCTGCAGAGGTTTGGCCAATGGTTGCATTTTGGAATCTCAAGTCTCCTCTAGCCATCGACTAGAGGTTAGGGCACAGGCTGCTGGTCCCATAGTTCAGATCTTATCCTTGACTCATTCAGTTGGAAATGGTTCAGTTCATGCCACCTTGGTGCATCCATTGAATGCTCCAAAACAAAATTGGAGTCTTGTCCCCTTTGTAGGGTTTTTTAGGTTTGACATGCTATTTTTAGTTCCAAAGACTTGGGAGGCTTATGGATCAATGCTTGTCCCTCCTTGGTCTCCCCCTAAGGTGTTCAGATGGATAGACTTGTTTGTCATTTGCACAAATTGCCCAAATCGAGCAAAATGCACAAATCTGCCTTGCCATGACAGTTTGCAGCAAGGCACATTGCCATTGTCATATCTCATGGCTTAAGTGGAGTTTCATGGGGTTCTTGGCCATACAACACATGTGTGATCATAGTTTGTCTTGATACCTTTTGGATCTGAGTGAAAAATACCCTTACACACTAGCGCAAAAACGGTTTTAGACAGCGCTTTTTTAGCCTTTAGACAGCGCTTTAAAGCGCTGTATAAACCAGCGACGCTATAGGTTTAGACAGCGCTTTTGGTATTACCAAAAGCGCTGTCTAAAGGGGCGTGTATTTAATGAAAAGCGCTGTCTATGGTACCTTTAGACAGCGCTTTTTCACATTATATGGATTACTTTAGACAGCGCTTTCGTCAAAAGCGCTGTCTAAGCCCTACCTTTTTTTGACTTTTTTGGTACACCTTAGACAGCGCTTTCTCCAAAAGCGCTGTCTAAGACCTTCCTTTTTTGACTTTTTTAGTACACCTTAGACAGCGCTTTCACCATAAGCGCTGTCTAAGACCTTCCATTTTTGACTTTTTTAGTACACCTTAGACAGCGCTTTCACCATAAGCGCTGTCTAAAGTGGACCTTAGACAGCGCTTTCACCAAAAGCGCTGTCTAAGGTGTACGAAAAATTTTATATA
Source organism: Lathyrus tuberosus (assembly GCA_022829125.1). Lineage (NCBI taxonomy): Eukaryota > Viridiplantae > Streptophyta > Magnoliopsida > Fabales > Fabaceae > Lathyrus > Lathyrus tuberosus. The sequence goes on from JALAZF010000054.1 coordinate 15,787,738, forward strand.
ATTTTTTTTTAACCACAATTTTACCAGGTTTTTTCAACCAGAATTTGACCTGTAATTTTCAACCAGCAATTTTTTTCAGAATTGGCAATTCAAACCATTGGCCTTTCTACACCAAAATTATATATCCAAAATTGGCATTTCATACCAATATATATATTTAAAATTACAAACCAAAATTGTATATACACCTATTTATAATTACAAATCATTACATTTTTCTACAAATGCACATTTTACTTATTCACCAAAATTGCATCCAACCAAAGCATTGCTTCCAACCAAAGTTATTGCTTCCAACCAAAGCATTTTTTCTACAATGCACATATTACTTATACACCAAAATTGTATATACACCAAAATTGCATCCAACCAAAACATTGCTTCAATCTACATTATAGGTCCTGAAAACACAAAGATTGTAATTCAAAGTATTAAAAATCAAAGTATATACACCAAAAATTGTAATTCAAAGTATATACACCAAAATTGTAATTCAAAGTTTGTAATTCAAAGTATATACACCAAAATTGCAATTCAAAGTATGTACACCAAAATTGTAATTCAAAGTATATACACCAAAATTGCATCCAAAATTGTAATTCAAAGTTTGTAATTCAAAGTATATACACCAAAATTGCAATTCAAAGTATATACACCAAAATTGCATCCAACCAAAGCATTACTCCAACCAAAGTTACACATATTAAAATTCTCATCAATTAAAGTAAGAGTATAATATTATACCTTAAGTTTGTAAAATTCCTAGCTCCATAATGTATTGACACCACTCCTCTTTGATTTCATCCAATAGAGCCTTTGTGTAAGTAGCACTCCTGAATTCTTCAAAATACTACATAATAATATAACATATAGTTTGATTTAGTTTTAACTATTTCATTAGACAATATGAGAGATATGTGTTAAAATAACTCATAAGTTAAAAATACATACATCGGGTGGAATCTCCATTCGATCCAACGAAATAGTGTCTCTCATAAATCTCAACATGAAATAGCCGCAATCTATTTGATTGCGTTGCCGAGGACACTACAAATGAAAATAAAATATGGATAAATTCTAAGTTTTATCAAGTAAGCATCACTAATATAATAAAACATGTGATAATTAATATACCTTCACATAATTCCATGTAATGGTGTGGTCGATTCCCCGATGTTCTAGGAATGCTTGTATAGTGCTAATAAAATATAAATGAATATTTAGAACAATTCACATAAATAAATAAATATACACATTTCTATTTAGAACAACTTCACTTACGTGTCAATACAGTCCTTCATATCCGGGTATGTGGTCCAATCATTTCCTAAGGAATCCAGATAATACACTACTCCGCGGATAGGATTGATTGCAACCAACAACCAATGTCCACTGTAAGATTAAACAAGTGTTAGATAGAAACTTTCTACACGAAGTCAAAATACAAAAAAAAATATAATAGATGAATTTAGAATGAAAATCTAACCCAGTATTAAACGGTAAAAAGTACAACTTTTCCGTTTCTTGGTTGTCCATAAAGACGTTGCGTATATACGCATGGACCTCATTTGGTTTCGTCAATATTTCGGTTAAGTTGACAGCGCTGGGGCATAAGAATGCAAATCTTTGCTCCAATCCCCGGGGGCGCATAAAACTGTCATACAGAAACCTGAAATAAAAACATCATTAACATTAGAATATTCATTTGAAAAATAAAGTAAATAAGTTGTTCAATTACCAAAGTAGATCGGATATACCTCAAGTATATATTGACAACAGTGACGCCCAATTCTGTATGTTGGAAAACTTGCTCGAAGTCTTCATTACCAACATTCTGGTCAATATGAATTAAGTATATAAAAAATTTTACCTCTTTCACTAACATCTCTTTCTTTTCTTGGTTGGAATATGAATTACTTGTTTCTTATCAATGCGGACGGATGAATGGATCCAAATTCCCTCGTTATGGTCATTTCTGATATATGACCCATCCGCTATAAGATCCTGATCTTGATCATTTCTATTCAACCCATTCTCAACATCAATATCACATTGATCTACACCGCTATCACATTGATCTACACCGCTATCATCAACCACTTTGTTAGATAGAAGCACTATAGACCATTTCATACTCGTCGGGTCAGTGACATAGAACACTTGTCTAGCTTGCGATGCTAGAATAAAAGGCTCATCTTTGTACCCCACCCTATTAAGATCCACTTGCAAAAATCCAGACTTATCCATTCGTATGCCACTACTATTTACCCACTTGCAACCAAAGATTGGAATCTGAAACTTCTCGTAATCAAACACCCAAATGTGCTCAATAACTCCAAAATATGACAGATTTGCATATTTGGGGTTTAAGTCCTTCATACTTGATATGTGCATTGCTTCAGCTAGGACGGTGACACCACTATTTTGCATAGTACTTTTATCGTCTTGTTCTTTGGTATAAAATGTGTATCCATTAATTGCGTATGCGCTATGAGAATACACATGCAAAGTTGGACCATATGCCAAACATCTCAACCTTTCTGTTACTGAAGCAGGATCTGAAGAGCGCTTCAAATAAATATGATCCTTTACCCATTGTATGAAACTTTGATTGTGCTCTCGTACTATCCAATTTTCATTTCTGTTCTGATTTAACCTTCGGAGTACATCCTTGTGCATCTCAACATATGGCTCAACCTCATTATCATTGTGCAGAACATACAAATGCACTTGATCCCGTTCATCCCTTGATACTGTCACAATTTTATTTCCAATTAATTTTTTACCATCCTTTTTTTCGAAAATATGAGCTTTGGGGAGTCCAATCGATTGAACATTGGACAAATATTCAGTACAAAACTCAACCGCTTCTTCAACAATGTATCGTTCAACAATACACCCCTCTGGTCGACTTCGGCTTTTCACGTACCCTTTTAATATTTTCATATAACGTTCAGCAGGGTACATCCATCTCATATAAGTTGGTCCACACATCTGTGTCTCTTTCACAAGATGAACAACAAGATGTACCATTATGTCAAAAAAAGAGGGAGGAAAATACATTTCAAGCTCACACAAGGTAATAACTATCTGTTTTTGTAGTGTTGGTAAGATATCGGGATCGATTACCTTACTACAAATTGACCTAAAGAAAAAACACAAATTAGTTATGGCGCTTCTTACTTTCACTGGCAAAATAGAACGTATACCTATTGGTAGAAAGTGTTCCATTATAACATGGCAGTCGTGTGTCTTTAAACTCTTCAACGTGAGATCTTTCATAGACACAAGTCTTCTGACATCTGAAGAGTATCCTTCTGGAACTTTAACTTCACTCAGAAACTTACACAATATTTTCTTCTCCTTTCTAGACAGAGTAAAAGCAGCAGGTGGTAGATATGTCCGTCTTCCTTTCTTCACGGGTGCTAATTCAGTTCTAATCCCCATCGCTTCCAAGTCTTTTCTTGCTTTAAGGCCATCCTTAGTCTTTCCTTTTATATTGAGTAACGTACCAATAACACTTTCAAATACATTTTTCTCAATATGCATAACATCGAGAAAATGTCTCACGTACAAAGACTTCCAATATGGAAATTCAAAAAATATCGACCTCTTTTTCCACCCACCTTTGACAACCTTATGTGCAAAAGGTTTGCCAAACTCAGTACGCATATCTTTCACCTTTTTAAAAACTTGGTCACCTGACAATATAGGTGGAGCTCTACCTTCTTCGGTGTCTCCATTGAATTCTTGACTCCACCCACGGTAGTGATGTTTGGCATTTAAGAATCTACGATGACCGAGAAAGACATTCTTATGACCAAAGTCCAATCGCTTCGAAACTGTTTTATCTTCACAAATAGGACACGCTTTTTCACCTTTTATGCTGTACCCTGATAGATTCCCGTAAGCTGGAAAATCATTAATTGTGCCAAACAACATCGCCCTCAAATTGAAACTTTCTTTCCTATATCCATCATAAACCTCCACACCGTTCTCCCACAATATCTTTAAATCTTCGATCAAAGGTGTCAAGTATACGTCTATGTCATTCCCTGGTTGTTTAGGCCCAGAGATTAACATAGATAACATCATGTACTTACGCTTCATGCATAGCGACGGAGGTAGGTTATAAATCATAAGAATCACAGGCCATGTGGTATGTGAGATACTTTGAAGACCATGCGGGTTCATTCCATCAGTAGATAATGCCAGACGAAGGTTTCTTGCTTCTTCCCCAAAGTCAGGATAATCATTATCAATTTTCGACCACTGTGGTGAATCAGCCGGATGTCGCAACTTTCCATCAATAATTCTTTCATCTGCATGCCAAGTCAGGTGTCTTGCATCGGTTTCACTACGAAACATGCGCCTAAATCTCGGTATTATAGGAAAATACCATAAGACCTTGGCTGGAGACAATTTTTTCTTATATCGAGACAAACCGCATTTAGGGCACTCAGTTAACGATGCATATTCCTTTCGAAACAAAACGCAATCGTTTGGACAAGCATGTATTTTATCATAGCTCATGCCAATAGAGCACAACATTTTTTTGGCCTCATAGGTTCGATTGGGAAGAACATTATCTTCCGGTAGCATTTCTCTCAAAAGGGCCAACAACTCTGTGAAACTTTTATCCGACCATCCATTGCCCGCCTTTAAGTTGTACAACTTCAATACCGCAGACAGTCTTGTGAATTTAGTGCAACCTTGATAGAGCGGTTTCTCTGCATCGCTTACCAACCTCTCAAACATTTCGGGACAATCATGAAGATCTTCTACAACTGCTTCTGCAATCTCTTCGACTCGATCACAATCGTATGTTTCCGTGTCTTTGTCATCTGAAGCATAGGTTGTATTACTTTTCCTCGTCGGTTCAACATTCTCGTTAATTTTCTCACCATGATGTATCCAACACTTATAACTTCGATCAATTCCATTCATCAGTAAATGCTATTTCAACCCATCTGCGTCAACCCTACCAACATAACAACAACCCAAGCAAGGACATTTTATTCGATTGAGCTCTTCAGCGTCAGCGTGTTGAACAACAAACTTAACGAAATCCAATACCCCATTCTCGTACTCTTTGGACAATCGATCGGCATCCATCCATTTTTTATCCATGGTTTTCCTACTTATTAATCCTAACAGTTAGAAAGAATTTAACATTAGCATAACAAGTCCAAACTAAGAAATTCAAAGCAATTAACTTCATTAACAAAATTGCTTTGAATTTCGGTTCTTTAGAACAACAACCTCAAGAATTTACATTATTAACATTAACACTAACACTAACACTAACACTAACACTAACCTAACACTAACACTAACACTAACCTAAACTAAACTAAACTAAACAAACACATTATATAGCAATAGTTAACAATGTAGAAAAATGTTAACAAGAACAAACTATAATAGATGTTCTAAACTAACACTAACACTAACACTAACACTAACCTAACACTAACACTAACACTAACCTAAACTAAACTAAACAAACACATTATATAGCAATAGTTAACAATGTAGAAAAATGTTAACAAGAACAAACTAAACTAACACATTATATTGATTCTATTCCTATATCACCAAAAATGAAGTTAGCACATATTTTATTCTTATATCCAACAACAGTCCAACATTAGCAACAACATTAACAACATTAGCAACATTATCAACATTAGCAACAGTCCAACATTAGCAACAACATAAACAACATTATTATCAACATCAACAACAACATTATTATCAACATCAACAACAACATTATCAACATTATCAGCAACATTATCAACTGAAACTCTGAAACTCTGAAACTTCCAAACTGAAACTCTGAAACGTGTAAAATGTGTAATACTCTGAAACGTGTAAAATGTGTAATACATCAACAACAACATTATTATCAACATCAACAACAACATTATCAACAGCAACATTATCAGCATACCTTATAAAATGTGTAATAATCTGAAACTCTTAAACTTCCAAACTGAGTGACGAAAACGCGAAATGAGAGAGGAACAGACGGTCACGGTGGAGTAAAGGTCGTCGGAGTCGCGAAATGAGGGAGGAACGGTGGACGACGGCGCGGTGGACGACGGCAAGGGTTTAGCTCAGGTTCGCAAGTATCCGTTCGCAACAGGGGAGGGAGAAGAAAGAGCGCAAAACTGAAAATGAAAACTGAGTATATTCATATATTTTAATTTTATTAGACCTTAGACAGCGCTTTTCAACAAAGCGCTTTCTAAGGTGGCCCTTAGACAGCGCTTTAAAAGCGCTTTCTAAGATTGGCCTTAGACAGCGCTTTTGTTTTTATTTTTTTAAATATTTAAGACCTTAGACAGCGCTTTCCTTAAAAGCGCTGTCTAAGGTCTTATATTTTTTTTAAATTTAAAAGGCCTTAGACAGCGCTTTTAAGGAAAGCGCTGTCTAATATTTTCCATTAAATTTTTTTAAAAATTTAAAAGGCCTTAGACAGCGCTTTTCACTAAAGCGCTGTCTAAGGTCTTATATTTTTTTGCGCTTTTCCTTTATTAAATTAATAGATTCCGTGTTTTTGACCTATAGCAGCGCTTTTGTAATAAAGCGCTGTCTAAGGTGAGATGTTATAAGTCCTTTTTGTTGTAGTGACATTTGGAAAAAAGACAAGGCAGATTCCGACTTAGTGAAAATTTCACTAAGTGTTGGAAAAAAGTGACATTTTCACTTTTTGTGATTTTGGTCACTCCATAACTTGAATCCATGGAGAATTGGAATGAGGTGTAGTTGACACTTTTAAATTATACCATGAGAGTTACAAATACATCTTTGAGACAGCCAAAATGGTTGCTTGGATCACAAGTTATGATCCTTGGAAGTTGGTACCCTAGCCACTTTGTTCCATAACTTAGAAAATTTCTAAGTTTTTTATGGTTACCCCTTTTACAAGTTATCCCAGTTTCTGTGATTTTTATTGATGAATGTTGATTCAAATCACACATTAACATCATTTTAGGGTTAGGGAACCTTAATTGATCAAAAAATCAAAAAGTCAAACTTTTACTTTTGGGCACAGTTGACTTTTTATCAGATGAATTCCAAACTGTGCGATCCTCTATGAAATCAAGTCCTTGACCTAAATCAAACTTGATGGATTGATTTCATAGGTGTTATAAGGTGTATTGAATCATGTCCTAGGGTTTGGGAGCATGTCCTAGTCAAAAGTCAAAGATACAGTTGACTTTTTCTACGAAACCCTAACTGTGGTTCTGATGAACTTGAAACTTGGGAATCAAGCTTCTTGGATCAATCCATTGTTGCAAATGGATCAATGTGGTGTATTAGAGACCTTCAAATCATGTCTTGAGGTCTTGGCTCATGTTTTGTCCCAAAAGTCAACTTAGGGGTGAATTAGGTCAAGAAACCCTAATTCCTGATTTTTGATGAATGCATCCCCTGAGGTTAAATTGACTTGATGATTGGGTCCATGAGGTTCCATGGAGCATTTTAGGTTATTATTTGAAGCATTGGCTCATTCCTAGAGGAAAATTTCCTTCTGGAGGCCCTGGTCGACCAAAACCCTAATTTGGTGACACTGTCGATCTTGAGGCTTGATCCACTTGGAAGGTTGCAACATTGTGCTTGATTATTTGATGTGGGAGTCCTTTTGATCCTTTGTGGACGTTTGAGAGGTTAGACAAGTTGAAGATCATGTCATTCCTTGATTGATCCTTTGTCTAAGGCTTAGAGAGGGCTTGAAACCCTAATCTTTGATAGTAGTGAATGCTCACCCATCTTTGGGGAGATTGATGAGGTATGAGGGTTTACACATACTGTGATGATGATTTTCCCAATGATGGGAAATCTTAGTGGTCAAAATTTAGGGTATGACAGATGCCCCTATTTAATCTTCTTGGACCCGAAGGTGTGAATGGCGAAGGTATTCGGGCATTCGGGGTGCAAGAGGATTAAATATCGGACCCGAAATTTTGATGGTGGTTAGGAATGGTAGTTCACGCATCCTTCTTCTTTTGCTAAGCAATGATGCTTAGAAAAGGTAAACTTCCCCTCGATCCTGGCTTTTTACCAAGGAACTGTTCTCAATTTTCTGAAATAAACTTCCCCTCGATCCTGGTTTCCTACCAAGGAACTGGTCTCAGTTTCTGATATAAACTTCCCCTTAATCCTAGTTTCCTACCAAGGAACTGGTCTAAGTTTCTGAAATAAACTTCCCCTCGATCCTAGTTTCCTACCAAGGAACTGGTCTTAGTTTCTTTTGTCAATAAACTTTCTTGACAAGGGACGCTATTCGTAGCGGCTTTCCTCAAACTTCTCGCCGAATTTTCCTGGTGAGATGCCATTTGACGGAAAAAGTTTTGATGTCAGACCTACTGGGGAACCCATTCGTCTGAGCTATAGAGGTGTACAAACTTCTCTGTTGGAGATGCCATTTGTTGATTCTACTAGGAAAACGAGTCTCTTGAGAGACTGCTTCCGTCTTGGGGATATTACATCATACTTTTCTTCGAGATCTTCTCGAAGAAATGCCATACAATGTACCCCAATTTTGAGGTCTGGTGACTTCATTAACATTGACTCTACTGGAGAGAAAAATCAATGTGTTGCTGAGAGTCTTTGGTTGTGAGGCTTTCTCTGGGGATTTTTCCTTAATCCGGGAAAGCGAAAATATCATCTTCAATGGCGAAGAGTGATGTTCGTTGACGGTCTTCTTGTATTTCAGAGGTTCAAGTTATCAAAGTGGTCAAGGGCCAACTCTAATCCAGAAATAAACTGGAGGAGAGAGATAGTTCAGACGCAACATTTCCTGACGAGGAAAGAACCGACAATGCGATTGACAAGAGGACTTTTATCACTAGGGGATAAGACTGATCAGAGTGATAATGATGCAATATGAATGTGAATGTAAATCACTAATGCATGATGTATATATGTTTATGCTGACAAAACTAACGCGACATACAGACTAGTAGATGAACACGATTGGATACTCGACCATAGGGGAGATGAAAAGTATTACTGGTTCACGATAGAAAATATGCCTTGCTTAGGAGAGATAGTCCCTGTGGGGAACAACCGTTGGTCGGGCTTAGGAGATAAGAACTCTGTCGGGGGGTGTCAGATTAAACACAGTCTCTGACACAGCTGATCCTTCAATTAGGTGTGCTGGTTTAGAAGGAGTACTTTGATTTTGGACTTTGAAGCTCAACCACCTTAGGAGAAGCGATCGATGTCCTTTCGATGTTCAACATTCAAAAGAATTGCCATCTTTATTTCAAAAGCAGAAGAGTTTTAACAAGTAAATTCATTTTTGTTTCGTTTCAAGAATCGTTAATCATATTAAAACGTCGTTCTGTAAAGCTAAAACAAATAAGAATTGCAAACAAAAGTACAAGGGCTCAAATTTTATTGATAGGATGAAAATCAGACAAACATGTGATTCCATAGAGTATTTACAAAGTTAGAAAATGGTAATTTAAGGGAAAAGGGCTACATTGAAACATAACAACCATTATCCTTCTACCAACTTTGAATTCGGGACATTCTGAGCTTCCGTCGAAGATGACCTTGACTGGAGTTTTCTGGGGGACGGCATGACTGCTACTGAGGATTTACCTGTGTCAGATGTAGTTACTTGCCATGAATCCCTAACTTTTGCATGGATTGTATTTTGAGATTTTCAATTCATCGGGATGATTTTTGATTTATGTCTCTAATTTTTGCCTGGACCGCCCTTTCGGGTTTTCAATCCACCGAGACATTTTTTTTTAGTTTAGGCGAAGTATTTCTTGACTAAATCAACATTCGTGGGGTAGCCAAATTCTTCTCCATCCATGGTTGCAAGTCTCAAGGCACCGCCTGAGAAACCTTTCTTGACCACATAGGGGCCGTCATAATTCGGAGTCCACTTGCCTTGAGAATCAGTGAGAAATGATTGTATCTTTTTTAGCACAAGGTCTCCTTTCGTGAAGGCGTGAGGTCGGACCTTTTCGTAGAACGCCTTCTTCATTCTTTGCTGATACAACTAGCTGTGGCATAGTGCCGTTATTCTCTTTTCTTCGATCAGATTCAGTTCGTCGTGTCGATTTTGACACCATTCAGCTTCTGTAAGATTAGCTTCCATCAATACCCAGATTGATGGGATCTCTACTTCGATGGGGAGCACTGCTTCCATGCCATATACTAGAGAGAAAGGGGTTGCCCCTGTTGAAGTGCGGACAGATGTTCGATAACCGTGAAGAGCAAAGGGTAGCATCTTGTCATACCCTAATTTTTGACCATAAGATTCCACCTCTTTGTGCATCATCTTGCATATCTGCATGCTCTATCACTAACGGGTTCGTGCAGGAACACTGGTTTCAAGTGGAATTAGTTTTTGTTTTCTCAGTTAAATACTTCAAGATGTGATCGTTAGATTCTGGTTCAAAAGGTTCCTGGGGTTTTCTACTGGTTTGAGTTTTCTGTTTCAATGAAGATTGGTTCAAATAGTCTTTTCATGGATTTTGGGCTTAGTGTCTGAACCATCAACGTCTTCTCATCAAATTTCACCAGACATTGAGATCATTTCCTTCGAGATTTCTCAAGAGCCTCAATGTACAAGGATGATTAAGGTTTCCTCTTTCATGAGTATTTGAGCAGGTTTTGGGCATGGTTCTCATGCTAGGCTCATTACCTTCTAAAGGGTTGCTGAGAGTTCCATTAAGTGAATATATTACTAATTGGTTTAGATGTGGATTTGATTCCTCTTGCAATCAGATTGAAGATTAATATTAGTGGATTCAAGTGGAATAAGGTTCATAAGCCTTTATATTGTTCAAGATGTTTGTGTGGCTTTCATGGAATTCAAATAACAAAGACATTATCCAAGGTTGTCAAACTTCACCATTTCAATTTCATCCATTTTAAGATGATCAAAGTTCAAGCTCAAGCTATTAGTTCAAGTCATTCATCACTTGTTATCCATTCCAAATTCAAAGGTTCAAGTTCATCAAGAAAATCCATTCCAAGTTCATGTAGACTACAAGTTATGAGGGATGAGTTTAAGAACATTCGAGTGGATAATTTGAAGCATATTATCTAAAGTTTTCAAAGTGTTCATGATGAATTAAGGGTTTGCTTATGTATACCTACCAGTCTAATTTTAGTTTAATGGAGGTGCTTTTAAATGAAGAGAATTATTTGTTTGAACTCTGAGCAATAAAAGGGTCAAGTGGAGGTTTCTATCCAAGAGAGTGACATTTTCATTAGTACTACCTTGAAGTCTCTGGGAATAAAAGATGAAATTTGCTGTAGAAGGGCGACATCCACATGGAAAACATACTTCTCAACATTGTTGTTCAAGATGTGATCCAAATTTTCAAGCTACAATTGCAAGGTGATTTCCAAATTATGTTTGGATTATAGCCTTATTCCAAATCCATGATGAGATTGTTTCGTGCCAAGTTTGAACTATTTTCAAATCATACTTGGATTATTTTCAAATTATAACTTGAGTTGTTTAAGCCTATTTGCGCCATGATTTTTAAGACATGAAGGGCCAAAATCAAGATTTGCAACACAAATTCTAAGGCGTGAGGTTAAAATGCCAAAAGAATTCAAATGTAACATTGGTGCATATTTGGTTCACAGGGGGAACTAGGGTCATTGCCAAGGATATTACTTGAATGGTAGTACCAAAGTTCAATTCAAATTCTAAAGGTCAATTTCCATTGTTGCTTATGTAAGTTACATGAGAAATAAAAGGGAATTACAAGGAAGATACATTGCAATGACAAGTCGAGTTCTACAAGTGCTAAGCAAAACATAGTTTAACTTTGAGTTTCATGGGCAATGACACGGGTTGTTTCTTGCCTAAGAAAATGTCTTCATACCAGTGCTCCATGACTCAAGTCATGAGTCCTCTTCGTGATTCCAAATTCCCTTCGTCCAAGTCTCTCTACCAAGCTGCCAAATCAGGGCTCTTTCATCTTTACACCAATCTCCACACTAATCCTCGTCCAAGTTTCAAGGGCATCATCAATGCTCCATACCAAATACACAACACATGAAAAAGAAACACCATCAAAGAGTGTCAGTACAACCCTGATAAAGTGAGGCATATTCCCAGAAATCACATGTTTGATAAGAATAAGTCTAATTCAAGGAAAACCAAATGCAAGACAGTAACAACCAATACCATAATTTTCAAATCATCCGCGATCCATTTCAACATCAAGAATTAACGGCACGAATCAAAACATACTCAGTTTAGAATGGAACCAAGTTAAAAACAACAGAGGTTTGTGGCTTTCAATGTGAAATCAACACGGTTTGGAAAGAAATCGTAAGGCAATCAAATTGGAAAAAAGCATGTGAAGCGTACCACTTCCAAAACCGCAGAACAAGTATAATGAAAAAGGAAGCATTCAATATGCACGATTACATTTCCAAAATTGAAGGTGACATATATTGAATCAAATCTGCAGCATCATTCACATAATTGCATGGAATCAGAGCAAGAAATTAATTCACATCAACTATCATGATTCTTTCTAAAACCAAAACTGGCAACAAATCCTGCCACTTCAATTTGAAATCATAGCATTAGTTCACCCGAGACTATAAAATACGATTCACAACAAAGAAAGAAAAGGGGGATTGGAAAGGGAGAAAAAGTTCACAAAACACACATAACTTCCTCAATATCCGATTCTGTCAAAAATCAAACGCAAAACCATAGTAGACCAGAGAAATACACGTTTTTTTTAAACAAGTTCACATACACATACACAGCAAGAAGGAGAAAATTCAGAACATCACCTATCAAAATTCGAAACAAATTCACGCAGGAAAGCTACCAACACATACACCAGAGTGCACAACGGTTTGAATTGAAGAAGAGGGAAGGATAGAAAAGATACCTTTGACGTTACTGACATTGTCGAAACCGCAATCATCGCCAACAACGAGAAGCAGAGCAGAAAATCACGGAGAAAAAAACTCACACGCACTCCAGCTTAGAGAAACTCACATACACAAGTAACAGCTTCCATACACAAAAGTCACACAAATCCACACCTGTTCAGAAATTCACACGAAAGATAGCAGCACAACATCACCAACACACAAAGAAGAAACACGTAGCATGGTAGAGAAGGATTACCTGGAAATCGTTCGCCGCGTCGAATTTCTTGAAGAGAAGATTCAAAGCTGAAAAAATCATTCACACCATATCATCACCACATACGCAACAACAACAAATACTCACACGCAGATGAATTAAAGGGAGACGAAGGAATCAAAGACATACCGAGCAAAAGTCACTTCGCCTCAAAGCTTACTCCGTCGCAAGAACACTCCACATCGGTCCTCCCTCTACACCGTCTTAAGAGCCACCTCGACATAATCAAATCTGCCGCTGGAAACAACATTCGCCGAAGTTCGCTTCAGGTTCGACTTCCTTGCTATTTTCTTTGATTTTTATGATTTGTAAGTTATGTGTTTTGATGAATTTGGATTTGGGGTTAATTTTTGGGGAATTTGAGAGAGAGTAGACGAGAATGAGAGAGAGTGTGATGGAGGCGGGTTTATGGTATGATGGAGAACTAAGGCGAAGATGATGTTGGAAGAGGTGATGGACTGGTTTCACGAAAGATAGATTGTAAGAGATTGAGAGAGAGACTTGAGAGAATACATGGAGTAAGAGAGATGAACGATGTGTTTTATGACCCTCATGTGTTTTGTCTCTTTCATGCTCATCCTCCCACCTACGTGTCATCGTGGGTTTCGATTCTGGTTTTTTATGATGACACCTGTCATCGCCACAAGACATCATCAGCATTGTCTATCCTGATCCAGCGTGCCTCAATTCTCTTTATCGTGCACCCTAGTCTTTAAAACCATCAGATTCGTTGACTAAGCCAGATCATCTGATCTGGTGATCATAGCCATGGATGCGCACCAAGTTTCGTGGACCCGCGCCACACTGGATCAGCCACCCAGACTGACCTTTGTTTTCCCTGTTCTTTTATGTACGTTTTGTTTTTTTATTTTAATTCATTTTCTGTTAATTAATTTTAATTTAGATTTAGATATTTAAATTTTATTAAATTTTTTTTAGCTTTTAATCAGACTTTTTGTTAGTTTTATTAACTAGTTAATTAGAATTGCTTTTTTTTAGATAATTTTTAATTATTTATTTGTGTTTCTTAGAATTTACTTATTTAGTTTTAATTAGATTTTATCATATTATAATTAGAGTTTCGTACACTTAATTTTCAATTAAATTTTAATTAATTAGTTAGTTTTAACTTAAATTTTTGCTTTAAACGATTTTACTTATTTCTCAAGTTAGTTCGTTCCTGATGTCACTTTAAATTTAGCTCTTGATATTCTTGACTGTGTTTAAGTCCTGTTACTGATACTTATTCTCTTGTGGCCTTTGATCGGCCTACCTAATTCAATTCCAAAGGAAATATCTTCCTCTGTTGACCGCCATGTCACAGTTTATTCTACCTTTACAACCTTCTCCATTTATCCAAACCATTTTTCAAAATAAACTCTCGATTCACATCGAGCCATTTTTTCCCTTGTAAGTCGGTTGCTTTTTAAAGCATCGCCATCAACCTCTAGATCTTTACCTTAGCATAACACCCTTAGCAAGCGAGTAATAAAATAACATAATAAAACAAGAGGTTCCCGTAGAGTACTACGGACGTTTAGGATGCTAATACCTTCCCTAGGCGTAATCAACCCCTGAACCTTAGATCTCCCCCTTTAGGTTTTTGACCTTGAACCTTTCCTTTGGATAAATCAAAGTCGGTGTCGAAATAAATGCGATCCTAGTTAACAAATAACTATGGTATTCAATTTTCACCGCGACAGAAATGGCGACTTCACTGGGGACTATATAATGTTTTTTATTATTGAGGGTTTCCCCTAACTCGTTTATTTATGTTATTATTATTATTTGCTTCCTTGGTTTTCTTTTTTTGTACAGGTTTGGGAATTTAGTGTGGTGAGACAAAGTCCTACACCCGGACTAGAGTGACATTAAGATAGGAAAACGGTGAGACTTCAATGATGCTTTGAGGGAGTCGATTCCTGAAAAAGTAAATTGAGACTTCACCACTCAGTCTAGGCCCTCTCGAATAAAATATTTGTCCAACGAGTTCATTCGTGAAGACGATATGGTTTCGATCTAAAGGCCCTCGGGACTGGGGACCGTAGTTACCTTTAACCCAACTTGGCCTATTAGGTAGTGCGGGGACTATGCGGGAGTCTATTTTCGCGATAGTTGCTACGCGATACTACACTCAGACGAGATTCTCTTGAGAATATTATTGACTACCAAGTGATCTAGAAAATCGATAATATCCGAAAGATGGATTGTAGACTCTGGGAACTTTGTAGAACCCGTTCGGCAGGTACATTTGAAACCATAGTACACTCCTATGGGATGGGTAGACCTTGGCTCCATGATCACGACCTTTGAACCTAGGACCTTTGTCTGTGTGTTTGTGAATATGTGTATACCTGTGTTTGTGCATTCATGCATCCATGCAATCATGCACCATCTTTCTAACCCTTTCAAGGAACTGGGAGTTATCTTGCAAGCATCATAGGTTTTACCATGGATTTTGGAAGTTGTACTTTATTTTGTAACCCTTCAAAAAATTTCAATGAAATGAGACCTTTTCAGCCATTCAAAAGTTTTATCCACTTTATGGTGTTTGTAACATAACCTTTGAGTTCCTTGAAATTCATTTGCATTCTGCATTTGCATACAACATTTACATCGCATCCTTTGCACTCCAAGTTCTCACTTTTGTTTCTTCTACCATAGTCGAGTCATCATAAGCACGGTGCTCAAGCCAAGAAGATGGATCATTTGGAACAAGAAAACCACACACTTCGAGCAGAGATTTCTGCTTTGGAAGCTGACATGGAAACTTTTTCTACCACGATGAAGAATCTGAGGGAAACCTAAGAGTTGGAGAATCAAGTACTTCGCGACAAAGTTGCAAACTTGAAGGCTACCAAGAAGAGCCTGATGAATTGGGTCAAAGATTTGGTCATATCCCAACACCATGATATCGAGGAATGTTATGTCTTGAAGAAGAAAGTGAAAGAGATGATTCAAAAGGGAGTTTTGTCCTTCGAATTGTGCGAACCCCAAGTTGAGATCCATCTCTTACTTGAACAAGAAGTAATCCCCTCCTTGCACATGGTGGATTGATACAGAGGACAGTTTTCTCTAGGCTATGTCTCGTCATATTTTAAGCTTATTTTTTGTTTTCATATGTAATTTTCTGCGTTCGTTAATGCACTTGTTTTGCGTGTGAAAACTTGTTATTTTGAATAATTAATGCAACGAATAATGTTTGTCTTGAAGAAATCCATTCGTTTCACTCATTTTAAATGCTTTTCTTGTTTTATAATGCCAACTCGACCCAAACTCTTACTTTGGTAGAGAATTGGAGGGAGGATGACGAATCAAAAACGCTAGATCTCTTGTTGTAAGCTTTTGAATAAGACCCTGCTGAGGATGTAAGGCATTGTTTCAAATCCCAAACACCGGAGATATAAGGGAGATAAACCCTCTTTAACCCCTTTGAGCCTTGAAGTAGGAGTTTTTTTTTCCAAAATTAAAAAAAAAAACTCTCAATTTTAACCTGGGGCAGGGTAGTGTTCAGTTAAGCTGATCGAGCGCCCAAACTTTCAAAAAGGGAGTGAACATTCGAGAATCCACTTTATCTCACACGTTAGGAGGCTAGCAGTAAAATTCACAATGATTATCCCTCGACTGTCTAAAAAGTGAGGCAGTCACAATCCTTTCAAAAAGGTCAAAATGACTTAGAGTCACACGACTTGTCCATAAATCAAAAAGAAAAAAGAAAAACCCGCTAAGTCAAAACCTATGAAGGAGACTTAGGCAAAATTGGGGCATCCCGCTGGACTTCAAATTCAAATCCAAAAGATTTCGTCCAGGCAAAAGTTAGGGAATAAAACAAAGAACGTGAAAACGAAAGCAAAGGATTATAAAGAA
This sequence comes from Lathyrus tuberosus, assembly GCA_022829125.1. Lineage (NCBI taxonomy): Eukaryota > Viridiplantae > Streptophyta > Magnoliopsida > Fabales > Fabaceae > Lathyrus > Lathyrus tuberosus. Next base: position 15,804,770 of record JALAZF010000054.1, read on the forward strand.
AAATCCTCAATGAATAATAAAGTCGTGTGATCGAACGGCAAAAGCAAATAAGTGAGTGACTGTCATGTCCAAAGCCTCAGTGGTTTCTCAACCATATAAAAAAAACTCCCTTTGAGAGATGAGTGTTCGTGTCAGGTTTATTGAATGTAGGGCTGAAGAACATCACAAAGAATGGGTGGGTACAAATAAACTTTGAGCCTTTATCCTTTGTTTCGTAAACCATGAACCAAGCCACGATACAACCCTTAAAAGACCTAATTGAAGCAGGGTTTATTTTGAAAGCATACTAATTGAGATAACGTTTCCTGACTCCTATGAGCTATGCTCAAAGTTTGTGTTGGCTTTGTAAAAAACTTTAATTAATGACATATCCTAACTAGTGATTTGGTCACGAGTTATTGCGATATTCTTTTCGATAAAACAAAAATCTCAAGACAAACGTGTGTCTTGCATTAAAAGTTTCAGAATTAACATTTTTCTACATGCTAACGTTGCTTAACATCATAGAAGCTTGCATATGATCATCAGCGATGAGTTTAATCTTGTGAGACTCGAAACTCTGATGAAAATGGTGAATCATTTCAAGGATGACCATATCCAGGGGCATGTCGCCTGAAGACTTTGCTGAGCAGGGGCAAGTTTGTTTCCCAGTTGTTACTCTCACATTCTGAAGGACAAGTTCGAGGATTTTGTTGTGCAAATGCAGTCAATCTGGGACAGTTACGTCGAGATTCGACGAATCTCTACAAGAGTTTGAAGATGCTAAGGCATTGTTATGGCCTGTTTTCTGTAAAATCCTCTTGAGATGTTTTCTTCTCTTAAACTATGTGGGACACATTTGCTTGGAAACTCTGCTAAGCTGGCAGGGGCAAGATTTGCTTCCCATTTGTTACTGGCGTTGTTTGAATATGATTGTTGTTGGTATGCAAAGTCCATTCGTCACCAATTTCCTTGTTCAAGTTGTTTCTCAGTTGTTGCTTTCATAGTCTGACCATCCTCAAGGGGCAGTTAAGTTAAGATTTGATAAATCTCTCAAAGAGTTGGAAAACATTGGAACATTCTGGATGCCAAGTTTTTTGTAAAATCCTCTTGAGATGATTTCTTCTCATAAACCATGTGATCTGGGGCATTTGAGAATTGAAGACTATTTTATTTGTTCACAACAATTATTTTTCGAAATGGCGACTACCACACAGTTTATCAATGCAGATTTACATTATTCTCACAAGGAGTTTATGTCTCAAGTGGTGTGATGATTCCCCAGTAAGTGTCTACTCCGGTGGTCATGACAATTCCCCGGTGAATCTCTACTTCAAGCAGTTATGGCACGTTTGATGCGAGAATTCCTTAGTTGGTGACCTAAGAATTCCCAGTGAAACCCCTTGGCTTCAACCTCCCCTCAATGAAGTAACTGTTACTTCACTCAAGGGACTTCTTACAACTTCAATCTTCCCTAGCGAAGTGGATGTCTATTTCATCCCCATGAAGTCTCAACTCTGACATCTTCATTTTGCAACTTTGATCCGAGCTTCCCCCAATGAAGTGGATATTTATTTTATCCCCTGGGTGGCCTCAGTTCTAGAATCTCCAATTACAACTTCATTTTAGACTACTTCGGTTTGCAGTGGATATTTATTTTATCCCCCATGGAGTCTTTCCAGTCATGAGTTTGATCCTTTCCTAGTGGATCTTTCTCACCTCCAACAGAGTGACCGAATTCATCTTGACAATTCCCTAAGTGAAGTCATGATGTCCATCCCCAAGTTGAGTGCTCTCTTTTCCTCAGAGAAGTTTGAAACCTCGAAGCAGGACTTTGTTTCCATATGTGGCTTTCCATTCATCCCCCTGATACTTCTATCTTGCAAAGATTGGCTGAGTATCTGTGTCGAGATGTTTATTTCATCTCCAGTTTACTTCTCTCTGTCTGTTTTGTCAGCATAATCATAACATACATTCATTCATATAAACACATGGCATTTATGCATTTTGCATTTTTGTGCTTGTTTGTTTGTTCTTTCACTTTGGTCGCGGTTATCCCCATGTGACTGGGTTTTGTCTGCTCCCTCCAAGTAGAGTCATCAGTCCTAGGCAGAAGAGCGTGCATCCTTTCTAATTCCCCACTGAGTTCGATCCTCGTGGAAGATGGTTTCTTTAGTTTTCTTTTCCATATTTGGATAAAGATAAACCCCAGTTGAGTTCATTCCTCACTGGATAGAGTCTTGCTTGACCGTTTCTCTTCAGTTATTTCCTGAATTGAACTTTGGTCCTTGACAATCACAATTTTGAATCTCTAGGCTTTTGAACCTAAATTGAGCGTGCATTTATTTTGCACTTGTCTCCCCAAGAAAGAATCTGTTTGACGATCACCATTAAAGACAAAATATTTCTCTAAGCAGTATTATTACAACATTTTCTTGGAATTCATACCCAGACGACAAGTGGCAGCCTCTTTATTTGAGTAGCTTGTTTCGTTCTCAGGTTTTCTATTTGAATGGCAAATGGCAGTCTCTTTTCAAGACAGTTTGTCTATCCCCAAAAGTTATCAAGATCATCAACTTGTTCTCCATCAAATGGCATCTCCCCAGAAATCCGTCAGAGTAGTTTGTCGAAGACTTTACAGGTTTCCTCTTTATTTGAGAATTCCTGTTACAAGGATTTTATTTCAAACTACATCATTATTGCTCCTCAGTGAAATTCTCCTAGTGAGTCCATTATTCAATTTACTCCCATCAGATGGCATCTCTTCGAGAAGTTTGGTGAAGATTCAGCTGATCTTTCTCTTTATTTGAGAAGACATGCTTTAAAAATCAACTGGTCTGCATCTCCTTTTGAAGATCCTCGGTGAATTTTCCTAATATCCAGTAAGTTATGGATTCCCGTTGAAGTCTTCAATCTCCAGTAAAATTCCAATCCCCTGTGAAGTTACTTTCCAACAAGTGTTCACCTTTCCAGGAGGAATTCAAGACTTTTGCTCGAGGCAAACAACCTCGTAGCCTTTTATTTCAAGACTTCGTTCGTGGCATACAGCCTCGAAGCATTTATTTTCGGACTTGCTCATGGCATACAACCTTGCAGCATTCTATTTGAAAACCCGTTCATGGCATACAACCTTAAGGCGTGGGGAAGTTTATTTACCCTTTCTAAATGGAACATTTAGTTAAAGAAGAAGCTGAATCATATTTTGATCATTGGAAGCTTATTTTGGTTGTTACCTTTGTTATCATATGTTTGATAGTAGGTAATATACCATATCTTTTTTGTCAGATACCTTTGCTTAGGCTACCAGGTTTGGTAGTAGGTCATCTTTCCTTTTGTGTTTACCTTTGCTCAGGCTATCATATGTTTGATAGTAGGTAACATATCTTTTCTTTTGGTCGGACACCTTTGCTCAGGCTGCCACAAGTTGGTAGTAGGTGATCCTTCTCTTTCCAGTCTATTACCTCTGCTTAGGCTATCATATGTTTGATAGTAGGTAATATATCTATTAGATTTTTGGTTAGATACCTTTGCTTAGGCTACCATGTTTGGTGGTAGGTCATCTTTCCTTCCGTGTTCACCTCTGCTTAGGCTATCATGTTTGATAGTAGGTAACACACCTTTCTTTTGGGTCAGACACCTTTGCTTAGGCTACCGTGTTTGGTAGTAGGTGGTCTCTTCCGTTCAAGTCAATTACCTCTGCTTAGGCTATCATATATTTGATAGTAGGTAATATGTCTATTGGATTTTTGGTTAGATACCTTTGCTTAGGCTACCATGTTTTGTGGTAGGTCATCTTTCCTTCCGTGTTCACCTCTGCTTAGGCTATCATGTTTGATAGTAGGTAACACACCTTTCTTTTGGGTCAGACGCCTTTGCTTAGGCTACCGTGTTTGGTAGTAGGTGGTCTCTTCCGTTCAAATCAATTACCTCTGCTTAGGCTATCATATATTTGATAGCAGGTAATATGTCTATTGGATTTTTGGTTAGATACCTTTGCTTAGGCTACCATGTTTGGTGGTAGGTCATCTTTCCTTCCGTGTTCACCTTTGCTTAGGCTATCATGTTTGATAGTAGGTAACACACCTTTCTTTTGGGTCAGACACCTTTGCTTAGGCTACCGTGTTTGGTAGTAGGTGGTCTCTTCCGTTCAAGTCAATTACCTCTGCTTAGGCTATCATATATTTGATAGTAGGTAATATGTCTATTGGATTTTTGGTTAGATACCTTTGCTTAGGCTACCATGTTTGGTGGTAGGTCATCCTTCCTTTTATGTTTACCTCGCTTAGGCTATCATATGCTTGATAGTAGGTAACACACCTCTCTTCTGGGTCGGACACCTATGCTTAGGCTATCGTGTTTGGTAGTAGGTGATCTTTCCTCCCTAGTTTATTACCTCTGCTTAGGCTATCGTGTGTGATAGTAGGTAATATACGTCCTTTCATTTCAACTGGATACCTTTGCTTAGGCTACCAGCTGTTGGTAGTAAGTTATCCTTCCTTTCAAGTTTCTTGCCTATTGTAGGCAATACACGCCTTTGTCCTATTTGAAGATACCTTGTGATTGTTAGTTGGTAGTCTCTTCCCTAGTGGAGTTGGGATCTTTCCCCGAGGAGTCTTGCTTTGCTAAGTCGTTCTCGTCGGGTCTTCCATTCTTTAATTGTGTTTCAACATTTTCTATATTCGATTATCCCCTGTGACGTTATTCCTCACAGGTTCCTTTGTCTTGCATATCATATCATATGCATTTGTGGCATCTTAGGGCCAAAAATTGTGCATGTTTGTATTTAAGTCCCTCCTATCTCGTCGAGACGAAGATTTCAATCTTCATATCTCCGGATAGAAGAAACTTAAATAGGGGCATCTGTCATACCCTAATTTTTTACCATAAGATTCAACCTCTTTGTGCATCATCTTGCATATCTGCATGCTCTATCACTAACGGGTTCGTGCAGGAACACTGGTTTCAAGTGGAATTGGTTTTTGTTTTCTCAGTTAAATACTTCAAGATGTGATCGTTGGATTCTGGTTCAAAAGGTTCCTGGGGTTTTCTACTGGTTTGAGTTTTCTGTTTCAATGAAGATTGGTTCAAATAGTCTTTTCATGGATTTTGGGCTTAGTGTCTGAACCATCAACGTCTTCTCATCAAAGTTCACCAGACATTGAGATCATTTCCTTCGAGATTTCTCAAGAGCCTCAATGTACAAGGATGATTAAGGTTTCCTCTTTCATGAGTATTTGAGCAGGTTTTGGGCATGGTTCTCATGCTAGGCTCATTACTTTCTAAAGGGTTGCTGAGAGTTCCATTAAGTGAATATATTACTAATTGGTTTAGATGTGGATTTGATTCCTCTTGCAATCAGATTGAAGATTAATATTGGTGGATTCAAGTGGAATAAGGTTCATAAGCCTTTATATTATTCAAGATGTTTGTGTGGCTTTCATGGAATTCAAATAACAAAGACATTATCCAAGGTTGTCAAACTTCACCATTTCAATTTCATCCATTTTAAGATGATCAAAGTTCAAGCTCAAGCTATTAGTTCAAGTCATTCATCACTTGTTATCCATTCCAAATTCAAAGGTTCAAGTTCATCAAAAAAATCCATTCCAAGTTCATGTAGACTACAAGTTATGAGGGATGAGTTTAAGAACATTCGAGTGGATAATTTGAAGCATATTATCTAAAGTTTTCAAAGTGTTCATGATGAATTAAGGGTTTGCTTCTGTATACCTACCACTCTAATTTTAGTTTAATGGAGGTGCTTTTAAATGAAGAGAATTATTTGTTTGAACTCTGAGCAATAAAAGGGTCAAGTGGAGGTTTTTATCCAAGAGAGTGACATTTTCATTAGTACTACCTTGAAGTCTCTGGGAATGAAAGATGAAATTTGTTGTAGAAGGGCGACATCCACATGGAAAACATACTTCTCAACATTGTTGTTCAAGATGTGATCCAAATTTTCAAGCTACAATTGCAAGGTGATTTCCAAATTATGTTTGGATTATAGCCTTATTCCAAATCCATGATGAGATTGTTTCGTGCCAAGTTTGAACTATTTTCAAATCATACTTGGATTATTTTCAAATTATAACTTGAGTTGTTTAAGCCTATTTGCGCCATGATTTTTAAGACATGAAGGGCCAAAATCAAGATTTGCAACACAAATTCTAAGGCGTGAGGTTAAAATGCCAAAAGAATTCAAATGTAGTATTGGTGCATATTTGGTTCACAGGGGGAACTAGGGTCATTGCCAAGGATATTACTTGAATGGTAGTACCAAAGTTCAATTCAAATTCTAAAGGTCAATTTCCATTGTTGCTTGTGTAAGTTACATGAGAAATAAAAGGGAATTACAAGGAAGATACATTGCAATGACAAGTCTAGTTCTACAAGTGCTAAGCAAAACATAGTTTAACTTTGAGTTTCATGGGCAATGACACGGGTTGTTTCTTGCCTAAGAAAATGTCTTCATACCAGTGCTCCATGACTCAGGTCATGAGTCCTCTTCGTGATTCCAAATTCCCTTCGTCCAAGTCTCTCTACCAAGCTGCCAAATCAGGGCTCTTTCATCTTTACACTAATCTCCACACTAATCCTCGTCCAAGTTTCAAGGGCATCATCAATGCTCCATACCAAATACACAGCACATGAAAAAGAAACACCATCAAAGAGTGTCAGTACAACCCTGATAAAGTGAGGCATATTCCCAGAAATCACATGTTTGATAAGAATAAGTCTAATTCAAGGAAAACCAAATGCAAGACAGTAACAACCAATACCATAATTTTCAAATCATCCGCGATCCATTTCAACATCAAGAATTAACGGCACGGATCAAAACATACTCAGTTTAGAATGGAATCAAGTTAAAAATAGCAGAGGTTTGTGGCTTTCAATGCGAAATCAACACGGTTTGGAAAGAAATCGTAAGGCAATCAAATTGGAAAAAAGCATGTGAAGCGTACCACTTCCAAAACCGCAGAACAAGTATAATGAAAAAGGAAGCATTCAATATGCACGATTACATTTCCAAAATTGAAGGTGACATATATTGAATCAAATCTGCAGCATCATTCACATAATTGCATGGAATCAGAGCAAGAAATTAATTCACATCAACTATCATGATTCTTTCTAAAACCAAAACTGGCAACAAATCCTGCCACTTCAATTTGAAATCATAGCATTAATTCACCCGAGACTAAAAAATACGATTCACAGCAAAGAAAGAAAAGGGGGATTGGAAAGGGAGAAAAAGTTCACAAAACACACATAACTTCCTCAATATCCGATTCTGTCAAAAATCAAACGCAAAACCATAGTAGAGCAGAGAAATACACGTTTTTTTTAAACAAGTTCACATACACATACACAGCAAGAAGGAGAAAATTCAGAACATCACCTATCAAAATTCGAAACAAATTCACGCAGGAAAGCTACCAACACATACACCAGAGTGCACAGCGGTTCGAATTGAAGAAGAGGGAAGGATAGAAAAGATACCTTCGACGTTACTGACATTGTCGAAACCGCAATCATCGCCAACAACGAGAAGCAGAGCAGAAAATCGCGGAGAAAAAAACTCACACACACTCCAGCTTAGAGAAACTCACATACACAAGTAACAGCTTCCATACACAAAAGTCACACAAATCCACACCTGTTCAGAAATTCACACGAAAGATAGCAGCACAACATCACCAACACACAAAGAAGAAATACGGAGCATGGTAGAGAAGGATTACCTGGAAATAGTTCGCCGCGTCGAATTTCTTGAAGAGAAGATTCAGAGCTGAAAAATCATTCACACCATATCATCACCACATACGCAACAACAACAAATACTCACACGCAGATGAATTAAAGGGAGACGAAGGAATCAAAGACATACCGAGCAAAAGTCACTTCGCCTCAAAGCTTACTCCATCGCAAGAACACTCCACATCGGTCCTCCCTCTACACCGTCTTAAGAGCCATCTCGACATAATCAAATCTGCCGCTGGAAACAACATTCGCCGAAGTTCGCTTCAGGTTCGACTTCCTTGCTATTTTCTTCGATTTTTATGATTTGTAAGTTATGTGTTTTGATGAATTTGGATTTGGGGTAAATTTTTGGGGAATTTGAGAGAGAGTAGACGAGAATGAGAGAGAGTGTGATGGAGGCGGGTTTGTGGTATGATAGAGAACTAAGGCGAAGATGATGGACTGGTTTCACGAAAGAGAGATTGCAAGAGATTGAGAGAGAGACTTGAGAGAATACATGGAGTAAGAGAGATGAACGATGTGTTTTATGACCCTCCTGTGTTTTGTCTCTTTCATGCTCATCCTCCCACCTACGTGTCATCGTGGGTTTCGATTCTGGTTTTTTATGATGACACCTGTCATCGCCACAAGACATCATCAGCATTGTCTATCCTGATCCAGCGTGCCTCAATTCTCTTTATCGTGCGCCCTAGTCTTTAGAACCATCAGATTCGTTGACTAAGCCAGATCATCTGATCTGGTGATCATAGCCATGGATGCGCACCAAGTTTCGTGGACCGGCGCCACACTGGATCAGCCACTCAGCGTGACCTTTGTTTTCCCTGTTCTTTTATGTACGTTTTGTTTTTTTATTTTAATTCATTTTCTGTTAATTAATTTTAATTTAGATTTAGATATTTAAATTTTATTAAATTTTTTTTAGCTTTTAATCAGACTTTTTGTTAGTTTTATTAACTAGTTAATTAGAATTGCTTTTTTTTAGATAATTTTTAATTATTTATTTGTGTTTCTTAGAATTTACTTATTTAGTTTTAATTAGATTTTATCATATTATAATTAGAGTTTCGTACACTTAATTTTCAATTAAATTTTAATTAATTAGTTAGTTTTAACTTAAATTTTTGCTTTAAACGGTTTTACTTATTTCTCAAGTTAGTTCGTTCCTGATGTCACTTTAAATTTAGCTCTTGATATTCTTGACTGTGTTTAAGTCCTGTTACTGATACTTATTCTCTTGTGGCCTTTGATCTGCCTACCTAATTCAATTCCAAAGGAAATATTTTCCTCTGTTGACTGCCATGTCACAGTTTATTCTACCTTTACAACCTTCTCCATTTATCCAAACCATTTTTCAAAATAAACTCTCGATTCACATCGAGCCATTTTTCCCTTGTAAGTCGGTTGCTTTTTAAAGCATCGCCATCAACCTCTAGATCTTTACCTTAGCATAACACCCTTAGTAAGCGAGTAATAAAATAACATAATAAAACGAGAGGTTCCCGTAGAGTACTACGGACATTTAGGATGCTAATACCTTCCCTAGGCGTAATCAACCCCCGAACCTTAGATCTCCCCCTTTAGGTTTTTGACCTTGAACCTTTCCTTTGGATAAATCAAAGTCGGTGTCGAAATAAATGCGATCCTAGTTAACAAATAACTATGGTATTTAATTTTCACCGCGACACATCTCGTGCCAGTCTTTGTAGGTTACAACCATCTTTTGAACAATCCTCTTGATGTTCTAGTTATCCGCTTCTACCGCTCTGTTCATCTTGGGTTGGTAGGGAGATGAGTTATGGTGTTCGATCTTGAACTAAGCGCACAACTCCTTCATCATCTTGTTGTTCAAGTTGGATCCATTATCCGTAATGATCTGGCTTGGAACACCATAACGGCATATGAGATTATTTTTGATAAATCGGACCACCACCTGTCGGGTTACATTAGCGTACGACGCTGCTTCGACCCACTTGGTGAAGTAATCACTGGCTACCAGGATGAACCGATGTCCGTTTGAAGCCTTGGGTTCAATCATGCCAATCATGTCGATTCCCCATATAGAAAAAGGCCATGGGGAAGAAAGAACTTTGAGATGTGTAGGCGGTACATGGATTTTGTCGGAGTATATATGACACTTGTGGCACTTCCTCATGTACTTGTAGCAGTCGGATTCCATGGTCAACCAGTAGTACCCTGCCCTCAGAATTTTTCTCGCCATTGCGTGTCCGTTGGCATGAGTGCCAAAGGATTCTTCATGAATTTCTTTCATCAGCATGTTTGCTTCTGGTCTGTCTACGCATCGGAGCAAGACCATGTCAAAGTTTCTCTTATAAAGTGTATCACCGCTCAGGAAGAAGCTGTCTACCAGCCTTCTGAGGGTTTTTCTGTCTTTCCTTAGTGCCCCAGGTGGGTACTCATGTTTCTGAAGGAAGCATTTGATATCGTGATACCAAGGTTTGTCTTCTATGCCTGCTTCAATTTTGAAGATGTAAGCGGGCCATTCAAGGCGCATTATGTCGATCTTAGGTAGGCCGTTCCATTGACCTACACTAATCATGGAAGAGAGGGTGGCTAATGCATCAGCCATGTGATTCCCTTCACGAGGGATATGATGAAACTCGATTCTGTTGAAGAAGGGTAACAACCTTCTTGCGTAATCTTTGTAAGGAATCAATCCTGATTGGTATGTGCTCCAATCTCCTTTGATCTGATTGATAACCAGGGTTGAGTCGCCATATACATCCAAGTTCTTAATTCTCAAGTCGATCGCTTCTTCGAGACCCATGATACAAGCTTCGTATTCGGCCTTATTGTTCGTGCACTTGAATGTCAGTCTGGCAGTGAAAGGAATGTGGGTACCTTGAGGGGTTATGATGATTGCCCCAATTCCGTTTCCATAATGATTGACAGCTCCGTCAAAGATAAGTCCCCATTGGGAACATAGTTCTGGCCCTTCACTGGGTAGCGGTTCATCGTAGTCTTTCATTTTCAAATACATGACATCTTCGTCTGGGAAGTCAAATCCGACTTATTCCTGATCGTCAATCAGTTGATAAGCCAAATGATCGGCTAAAACACTTCCCTTGACGGCTTTCTGAGCATGGTACTCTATGTCATATTCCGATAATAACATCTGCCAACGGGCAATTCTTCCCGTGAGAGCAGGTTTTTCAAATACATACTTGATTGGATCCATTTCGGAGACCAACCAAGCAGTGTGACAAATCATATACTGGCGAAGACGTTTGGCTGCCCAAGCCAGAGCGCAGCAGGTTTTCTCAAGCATAGTGTACCGAGTCTCGCAGTCGGTGAACCTCTTGCTCAAATAGTAAATGGCAGACTCTTTCCTTTTGGTTTCATCTTGTTGGCCAAGTACACAGCCCATGGAGTCTTCCAAGACTGTTAAGTAGATGATCAGTGGTCTTCCTACCACTGGAGGTGATAGAATCGGTGGATTCAACAGGTATTCCTTAATACTGTCGAAGGCAGTTTGGCAGTCTTCTGTCCAAACGCAGTCCTGGCTCTTTTTGAGTAATTTGAAAATCGGCGTGCATGCCGCAGTCATGAGGAATATGAATTGGGAAATGTAGTTTAAACGTCCCAGGAATCCTCTGACTTGTTTTTCAGTTTTCGGAGAAGGCATTTCTTGTATGGCCTTGACCTTGTCAGGATCAACCTCAATTCCTTTCTGGCTGACGATGAACCCTAAGAGCTTCCCTGAACGGACACCGAATATGCATTTATTGGGATTCAAGTGGAGTTTGTACTTCCTCAGCCGCTCGAATAGTTTTGACAGGTGGGTCACATGTTCCTCCTCTATCTTAGATTTGGCAATCATGTCATAAACATATACCTCGATTTCTTGGTATATCATGTCATGAAACAGAGTAGTCATGGCCCTTTGATAGGTTGCCCCGGCATTCTTCAAGCTGAACGGCATTACCTTGTATGAAAAGGTACCCCATGGGGTAATGAACGAAGTTTTCTCCATGTCTTTCGGCGCTATTTTGATTTGATTATAGCCCGAGAATCCATCCATGAAGCAGAAAACTTTGAACTTTGTTGTACTGTCTACTAGTATGTCAGTGTGTGGTAAAGGAAAGTCTTCCTTCGGACTAGCCTTGTTTAGATCTCTGTAATCGAAACACATTCTGACCCTTCCGTCCTTTTTTGGAACGGGTACGATGTTGGCTAACCATTGAGGATATTCTGATGTAGCGAGGAAACCCGCGTCAATCTGTTTATGTACCTCCTCTTTAATTTTGATGGCCATGTCTGGGTGAGTTCTTCTCAACCTTTGTTTTACTGGCGGACATTCTGACCTCAACGGTAAGTGATGTTCCACGATGCTGGTATCCAACCCTGGCATGTCCTGATAGGACCAAGCGAACACATTGGAAAATTCTTTGAGAAGCTTTGTCAAACTTTATTTGACATTTGGACTGAGCAGTGTCCCAACCCTGACTTCTTTTCTCTCTTCTTCCAAACCTAAGTTGATTGTTTCCAACGGCTCCTTGTGAGGTTCAATGGACATTTCCTCCTGTCTGAGTAATCGGGAGATCTCTTCTGGAATTTCGTCGTCAACTTCTTCTTCAGCCCCAAATACCGGAATTTCAAAGTTGGGAGAAGGCATCGGATCGTATGTTTCAATGGGGTTTAAAACAAGCAATCTGCATGACGTGATGATTGTTTTTAGAAGAGATAGAGAGAATGCAAGAGTGTGTGTAGTGTTTTTCTGTTGGAAAACTGCTTGTTTTTATTATTGAATTGTTTTTTAGGATTACCATTTTCTAAAAAAACGAAAAGAGAAAACATCAATAAATGCGGAAATTACATAACGACGTTATTTTATTTATAAACAAGTCGATTCTTGAAACTACATCCCTATAAAACAAAACTCTGTCGCTTTGGGCAAAGCGAAGAGGGATATTTACAGAAAGTGAGACCTATCGAAACATCTGTTTCACCTGGGCAGGGTGAAAGGTTAAAGACGACAATTACTTTGACTTATGAACAATCTTCGGAACATCGACAGCAATCCATTGGCGGAGAACTCCTCGGTGAATCACAAAGTCTGGCACCTTCCTTGATTTGTCTTCAGAAATAACGCTGATTTCTTATGGAGCAGGATCATTGGAATCTGTTTCCCAGGCAGAGCTGTCGTGGACGAACTCTTCTGTTGTATCTTGCATGGTATTTATGCTCTCAGGTAAATCTTCCCATCCAGTTGGCTGGATGTCTTCGAACCTGATACAAGAGCTTTCGGGAGCGGTGTATTTGACGATGTAGTCAAACTTGCCACTCGATTGTCCCTGGGTGTCCCACACTTCTTTGGAACTGGAGGAGTCATCTCTTTCGATGACGTTGACCTAGGGAAAAGCATAGTTGATGAATTCTAGTCCGACAAGCTTTGCCAATTCATCGTCGTACTCGATATTTTCTGAATGACCTGAGTGTTGATCCCATGACAAGGTGGGGACGCAGGTATTCTGTTCAATGATGCTCAGCTGATTTTCATTGTATAGTTGATTTTCTTGCTCCGAGCCTCCTGGGTACCGCTACCAGATAGGCAGGATCCATTGGGCCATAATAGTCGTGGTCAAAGTTGTCTTTCATTAGAGTGTCCTCCTCTAATGAGTTTGGTGGAGCACGACATCCTTCCGGATCATAATATCTGTATATCGTTCTGACATCTGACTTGCGTATAAATCTCGGACTCTGTGCGGGATAGCAAAATGGCATAGGCACCTCTTCCTGAGAGATATAACCGTCCTCGTTAAGATAGGACTTCCACTCTTCATCTATATCGGAGGAATCTCCCTCGTTGATGGTATGTACTTCTTGAGACACTGGGTGAAGGAAACCTCCACTATGAAAGAAGTCCTGAATGGGATGAAAACTTTCATTGTTAGTAGCAGTCTGGGTACAGGTTGCAGAAAAACCAAGACCCTTCTTTGCCTTGTTATCAGTAGGAATGACAAGTTGTCCCCATCCTTTTGCACTGTTACTTTTGATCACTTCGAGAGCATCTCTGTATGAGGAAATCGAGGTTCCTTTCTCAGATTGATTCTTATTTCTCACCGAAAGATCTTGGAACTGATTTCCAACAACCTCCTCGGGTTCTACACAAGTGTATAATGAAAGATTACTCATGATCAAGGCTTGTTCTCCGCAGACCATGATGAGTTGATCTTTCTTAACAAACTTTAGTTTCTGGTGCAGTGTCGAAGTGACTGCCCCATCCTGGTGTATCCAAGGTCTTCCTAATAAACATTTGTATGTTGCTCGGATGTCCATGACCTGGAAAGTGATTAGGAAAGTATGAGGATCGATAGTTATGGTGTAATACCCCAAATTTTGACCACTAAGATTTCCCATCATTGTGCAAATCATCATCACAATATGGATGAACCATCATACTTCATCAATCTCCCCAAAGATGGGTGAGCATTCACTACTATCAAACTTAGGGTTTCAAGCCCTCCCAGAGCTCTTAGACAAAGGATCAATCAAGAATTGACATGATCTTCAACTTGTCTAACTTCTCAAACATCCATAAAGGATCAAGAGGACTCCCACATCAAGGATTAAGCACAAGGCTGCTCCCTTCTAAGTGGATCAAGCCTTAAGATCGCCAGTATCACCAAATTAGGGTTTGGTCGACCAGGGCCTCCAGATGGAAATTTTCCTATGGGCATGAGCCAATGCTTCAAAGCATAACCTAATATACTCCATGGAACATCATGGACCTAATCATCAAGTCAATTTAGCCTTAGGGGATGCATTCATTAAAAATCAGGAATCAGGGTTTCTTGACCTAATTCACCCCTAAGTTGACTTTTGGGACAAATCATGAGCCAAGACCTCAAAAGAGGATATGAGGGTCTCTAATAAACCACATTGATCCATTTGCAACAATGGATTCATCCAAGAAGCTTGATTCACAAGTTTCAATTTCATCTGAACCACAATTAGGGTTTTGATGAAAAAGTCAACTGTAGCTTTGACTTTTGACCAGGACATGCTCCCAAACCCTAGGACATGATTCAATACACCCTATAATACCTATGAAATCAATCTATCAAGTTTGATTTAGGTCAAGTACTTGATTTCATAGAGGATCGCACAGTTTCGAATTCATCTGACAAAAAGTCAAATGTGCACAAAAGTCAACTTTGACTTTTTGAGATTTTTCACAATTATGGTTCCTTAACCCTAAAATGATGTTAATGTGTGGTTGGAATCATAATTCATCAAGAAAAATCAAGAAAAGTGGGATAACTTGTAAAAGGGGTAACCATAAAAACTTAGAAATTTTTCTAAGTTATGGAACAAAGTGGCTAGGGTACCAAATTTGGAGGATCATAACTCCTAAACCACAAGGCCATTTTTCCTCATTCAAAGATGGATTTGTAGCTCCCATGGCCCTCTACAAAAGCTTCAACTACACCTTATTCCAATTCATCATGGATTTTGAGTTATGGAATGATCAAATTGGCTGAAAACATGAAATGTCATTTTTTCCAACACTTAGTGAAATTTTCACTAAGTCAGAATCTGCCTTCACTTTTTTCCAAATGTTGGGGCATTTTTCACTTGGATCCAAAAAGTATCTGTTGTACCCCAAAATTTTCCCTTAGATCCATTGATCTCTTGCATGTCATAATAGGGCAATCATGTTGCATGACTAACTTTTTTTTCAAGTCTTTGTTCGTGTTTGTTTCTTTTATCAGGTTTATCTTGAGGAGGTTCAAGGAGGAATTGATAAAGGTTTTTTTGGAGCAGTGAATCAAGCAAGTCCCTAGGAGATGTCTCCATAACCCTAACCCCACCATGACCAAATTTTTACCCACTTTATCTACCCTCATTTGTCACCTTCATTTTCGAAACCTATTTCATTAACCTTTTCATTTAACCAATTTTATTCAATGTGTTCAATTCTCCTAAACCACATTTAACCCTAATCAATTGCCAAATTATCCATTATTATTTATTTTTGCCTAATCACCTTTGTTTACGACAAGAAAAAACCATTTTATTTCCTAAGCCCATGTTTCTTAAGCCCATCGTGACCAAAAGAAAGGAAAGGAAAATGTTACAAATTATTGGATTTATTACCAAGTGGCCAATAGAAATCAAGTATGAGTATGTTGACTTTTCAACCCAAGCATCAGCCAATGGAAAAACAACAGATTGGAAAGAAGGAATTCAGCACATTTGAAACCCATTAGTTCAAAAATCCATTTCCATTCAATCCTTGGCGCGAATCATATTTTGAATTCTCCAAGAGCGTTTCCTATTTTGAGCTTCGTCTTATTTGCTTCAGCAAAGGCACTTCTGAAACATTACCATTTTCACTATTCACTCTGGTGCCATCTGTTCTCGCCTGAACAACGCTTTGGTGTTATCCCCATCATTACTTCTTTCAATACCTGCATGTATGACATCAAATGAGGAGCGTTTGAAATAATGCATGAGTTGGTGAAATTGGCCCTGCACCTCTGAAGATTTGTGCAGCATGAGGAGCGTACTGAGTGGACCAACGTTTGAATTACGGGAAGAAAGACGTTGCAAACCCTAGCCACCAAGCATTGGTTCTTTGGGTGATTTCAACCCGGCCCAATATATCAGCCTATATAAGGAGCTCATCTACAGCTCTCGATCATGAACATTTTCTCACACCAACACTTCTCACAAAAACATCCTAAAATTATCAAAGTTTCTGGTGCACGAGCAAGAGAGAGGGAGGGTGGTTGTAGCATTCTAGTTCAAGTTTCAGAAGAGTTTATCACAAGGTAAAGAAACAGTGGACTTGCTCCACTAGGTATCACCCTATCTCATTCTGTTCTTATGCACGATGATTATGTGATACGTTATATGCACCATGCTGTTATCATTTTTATTCCATTACTGTCTGATTTTTGTGATTACTTTGCTCCATGTTTAATTATCATGCTGTTATATGCATTTCTGTCTGATTATCGTTTGCTGCTATGGAAGAAAAATCATCATGTTGGTTTCATTTTGTGTTGATTAATCGCAACTGATTTTGCTTCGTGTTCGTCTGAAAATGAAAATAAAAATGAGAAGTTGGGTGGCGCTCGCCACATTAAGTTTGGTGGCTCCTGCCACATAGTATAATAATATAATATAATACCACTCACCTAAAAAAATAATAAAAAAGGGAAAGGTGTGCACATGGCGTAAGCCATGCTAATGCATGGCGCCAGGCACCCTTTGCTCACATGGCGCAAGCCACCCTCCCTTTAGGGGAAAAGGTGGCGCAAACCACCCTTCTTGTGGCTTCCATTTCTTTTTTTATTTTGTTGTTTTTTAACTATTATCTTCCATTTCTTTTTCATATGTTTTTAAATAATTTCATAACAAAAACTGAAATTCTGGTACCAGACTTGTGATGTTAAGTGTGATGTCACAACAACACACTCTGCAATGGACAATGCAATAACAAACAATAAATCAACACAATGAATTGTTCACCTAGTTCGGTTTTAACTACCTACGTCTGGGGGCTACCAAGCCAGGGATGAAATTCACTACTTGTAGAATTAATTTACAGACTCAACAACCTCGTTGACAATCTCCTAAACTTAATTCCTACTAATGAACTTTCTACCTAAGAGACCACTTAGGTATGAGAACACTACTCAATCCGTAAATCACTTCAGTGATAAAGATCACACACTTTGAATAACACTACTTGATTCTGCTTCACAGCTTTGATCAAGAACAACTCAAAACAACAATACCAATTCACACTTGAATGGTTTACAAACACGAAGACACGCGACACTCAGTCTTTAGCTCTTTTTCTTCGTCCTTTTTTCCTTCAGGAATGATGCGCATTATATAGCTATTTGAATTGGGCTTGGACCTGCTACAATATCTGATCTGATTTGTTGTTTAAAACTGAATCTTCAAAACAGATTTTCTCTCTCAAAATCTTCTTAAATCTCAGTCTTTAAACCTCCCTACAAATCTGCATCAAATCTGTTTGTAACAGAAAATATCTATCCCAAGATATCCGCATCCAATGAGACTAACAGCTCTCCCAATATCCAGCTAAAACGCAAACCCTAACAACATCACTAAACCTGATGTTATTAATCTTCTACAGACCTGATGTCACAACATCGCATGTAACATCAGACATCATAACTCCAACAAGTTAAACACTTAACATAAACCAATGTTAATACTCAATGTTAAGACATCACCCATGTGACATCAACATTGAACAACTTTGTTTTACCAAAATTCTAGCCAATCCAAGAACCAACAATCTCCCCCTTTAGCTAATTTTGGCTAAAACACTCTCTACAACATCAGAGACTTCAGCAGCGGAATAAAAATTTAACAACAAACTTCGTAGCAGCATTTCTTCATCTTCACAATGCTTTCAGCATGTTGAACAAACTTCGCAGCAGCATTTCTTCATCTTCACAATGCCTTCAGCATGCTGCACACACTCCAATCACTAATCAGCAACATAGGGCAAGCTCCCCCTCAAAACAAGAACAAGCATAGCTGTTCAACAACTCTCCCCCTTAATTTCAGCATTTCAACACCTTGACTAACTCTTGGCTAACTTGGCTAACTCTCCCCCTTTTGAGCCACAATTGGACAAACCTCAACATGTAAGTCCTACTCACTACAGTTAGTCCTAAACTAGCTCTCATTGTCAGTCTAAAGTCAGCATGCAAGACAAGACAAATAATAGAACAAAAACAAAAATAGTGAATAAACAGGCACAATATTCAACATACATATCAGGCACATCAAGTGCAGAATCAAAAACAGCAAAAAAAAACAAAACTACTATCAAGAAAAGGCAGCAGGAAAACTAGTCTTCATCAGAGCTGGCCCCATCTTCACCATCAGTGCTAGGACCACCTTCTTCAGAACCTGGTTCTTCAACATCATCATCATCTTGTTTCAAGGATTTGATCAACTTCCTAGCAGTGCTAGTACTGATAACCACATCAAGATCTTTGCATGTTTCCTTCAATTCTTCAATCAACTCAACTCTAGTACTAGCCTTTTTAACACCAGAACTTGATGTTACAACAATGTCTGGAACATGATGTCCAGCAAATAACTTAGGATGCAAGGATAAGGCTGACTCCCTCTTGCAAGCTATATCTGAACTTGTTAAAGTTTTAGAATGTTGCTCCAAGATGATTCCACAAACAAGAGATGGGAATGCGATGGGTAGCTTGATAGCATTGGTTTCAGCATGTTTCACCACTTGCTCAAATATGTAGCTTCCATAGTCAAACTTGATCTTCTTCCCAACAGCATAGATAAACCTACCTAATCCAACAGCTATTGTTGTCTTGTGGTTTGTTGGCACCCAGTTGGCAGCTCCAATTCTGTGAAGAATTGCATACTTGATGCTAAGTTTACTGGCCTTCAACTTCCCTTTCAATGGCCAAACCTTCACCTGACCAGCTGTAATCTCTTTACATATTTCATTATCAGTCATCTCAAGTTCACTATAATCTTCATCATCTCTTCCCAGATACTTGTTGATAGTACTAGGAGAGAAATCAATGCACTTTCCTCTCACTTAGACTTTCATGAAATCAATGCTCTTTTTATCAGCAATATTTCCAGAAATGTTGACAACAAATTCTTTGACAAGGCCCTCATAACACTTAGGAAATTTGGTCACAGTCTTCACCAACCCAGCCTCATTAATCAGTTCCATAATATCCTTCATCTCTAAAGCTTCTTTCCCAAGCTCCCTCTCTAGGGCCAGTCTTCTCTGACATACAAATTTCCACATTGATGCACTGCTGGCATAATGAAAGGAAATGTTGTCAACTAGTACTTCAGGGACTTTGTCAGAGATTCTTTTCAAAATTATTCTTCTGACAGGTGCGATGTCATGAGCATCATCCTCAACATCAAAGTCAGAATCCGAATCTTCCCTTATCTTCCTCTTTTTGGAGGAAGTAGCAACCTTGCTCCAAGGTTTTATAGGCCCAACAACCGCAGTTTTCTTCTTGCCTTAAGAAGACTTCTTTGGAGAGGATTCAACAGTCTTTCCTTTCCTTGTCTTGAGTCTCTTAGCAATGCTTGGAACAGCTTTTCCAATAACTTCATCATCAGATAAGTCAACCACATTGATCACATCCTCATTCTTTTCTTCACCAGGAGTAGCTTCAACAGGTGATGTTCTAACATCCCCTTTAACATTATCTTCCTCATGCACATCATCTTCTTCCACTCCCACTTCAGAATCTTCAATAACAAACATAGCAAGTCTATGAAGATTTGTAGCTGCACTTTGCATGTCACTCTTTTCCCTTTCAGAATGTTCAGCAGGCATTTGCCTCAGTGGTCTAGATATACCCTTTATAGGAAGCCCTTTTTCAAAAATCTTATCTACAATCTGACCTAAGCTTTTGTCCACATCTACCCTTTCTTCACCAGTTTGAGAAGTGGAAGACCTAGGTGCTGTTTTATCACTAAATAAAACACTAGTAACAAGCTTCTTTGTTTCAATATCTCTAAAGATAGTCCCAACCCTTTTTGAAACAAGTTTAGAAGGTCTAGATTTACCTGACTCCGGGAGCATTATAGAGATGGGTTCTACATTCAACGCTTCTTCTGCAGAGCAATCTTCTGAAGAAACCCTAGCTTTATCTCGCGAAGAGCTTTGAGAAACGGATTTCTTTGATGGAGAAGACTTCTGGTTTGACATGGTTCCCTTTAGGCAGTATAGGTTCAGATGATTCTTCTTGTTGAAGGAGATGAACAGTCGGGAGATATGATCCTTGAGAAAACGTGATATTGCTACAAAAGGGAATGATGGTCTAAGGTATGGCGCCTAATTTTGTGTATCCCTTAAAGACCAATCAATGAGTTTCTCCCTCCAAATTAACTTTCCTTTTAAAAATTTAAAAGGATTCACATTAAGAGTAATTAACCCTAAATGACCTTTCAGCAGACTTTCACACTTGTTGTCACAATCTGATGTTACAACATCAACCTTAACATCAATAGACAAGCTGTCCACTTGAGGTACCCATTGATAGCAGTTATCTCGGGATCTTATTCCCTTCATCACTACCTCATTCTGCTCATTTGTCACCACACACTCATCTTTGGTGTAGCTGACCTTATAACCATCATCACAGAGCTGACTTATGCTAATTAGATTAGCACTCAACCCTTTGACAAGAAGTACATTGTCAAGATCAGGTCCCTCATGACACTTCACTTTTCCAACACCTTGTACCACCCCTTTCTCTCCGTTTCCAAAGGTAACATCAATTGAGGAGCAAGAATTGATATCCACTAATTGGTTTCTCAAACCAGTCATGTGCTTTGAACATCCACTGTCAAAGTACCAGCCATCCTTAGCAGAGTGTCTATCTGAAAAGTGAGCCAATAGACACTTAACCTCTTCTTTAGGAACCCACTGCTTAACAACCTTGGGCCTGTTATCCTTCTGTCTGGGTTGAGGATTAGACTTGGGATAACCATGGAGCTTGAAACAAGAAAACTGCAAGTGTCCAAATCTGCCACAGTAAAAGCACCTAACTCTGTCTTTTTTAAAGTGGTTAAACCTTCTGCCACCTTGATGATGATACTGTTGTGGCTGCCACCCATAATGTTGTCTTCTTCTCCCATAGTTTGACTATCTTCTATGGTAAGGATGTTGTCCTTTTGGCTGTCTTCTATGGTGATGAGGCTTCCTTCTTCCATAATAATAAGGCACGGCATTATTATATCCATAGCCATACATGTTTCCCTGATGTTGAGACATCTGATGGAACATGTTCTATTTGGACCTAGAAGCCTGCATGCTCTTATGATATTGTGGAGGCATATACTGCCTAGCTCCAGAAACATGTGCCTTCCTTTGATGAGGACCATAAGCATGCCTCTTCCCAACATTTTGAGGTTGTGGATGAGCAACCTGCTTAGGTTTAGGATCCTGTCTCTTTGTGTGATGATGAGACATTGGTTGAGACATCTCCTTCTTGGATCCTGAAGTGCTTGCTTCAGCAGATACTTCTTCCTCAACCACAAATCCTATGCCTGACTTATCTCCAGCAACCTTTTCTGTCTGAAGGATCTTATCTAGTGTGTCTGTACCACAGTTCAGCATCCTAACAGATTTGGCCATATGATCAAGATGAGCTTTGACTAATAAGACTTCATTTTCCAAATCAGCTTTAGCAGTCTCAAGCTGAACAATCTGTTTCTTCTGTTTTTCACTTTCTTGACAGATTTCTGCACTCTTTAGACAAAGCTCTTGATAAGTGGATGCTAACTCCTCAAAAGTCAGTTCCTCATCACTTGAGTCACCATCAGAAATAACTGTTCCAGTTAAAGCTTTGACATGTTTGGATGACTCTCCTTCACTTTCACTTTCAGAGTCTGACCAAGAAACTGTCATTCCTTTCTTCTGCTTCTTCAAGAATGTGGGACATTCTTTCTTAACATGTCCATAACCTTCACACTCAAAGCACTGAACACCCTTGTCTTGAGCAGTCTTCTCTTCATCCTTCTCCTTAGACTTGCTGATGTCAGAAGCGATGTTCTTGGCATTAGGCTTGAAGTTCTTGTTCATTCTTTTGAACACCTTGTTGAACTGCCTTCCCAACATAACAATGGCCTGAGACAGATCCTCCTGGGATTCAGCACTATTCCCTTTCTCTTCTTGAGCATCTGAAACCAAGGCTATACTCTTTGGCTTCTTTTCAGGTTCTTCCTCATTCAATCCAAGCTCAAAAGTTTGAAGAGATCCAATGAGCTCATCAACCCTCATCTGGCTGATGTCTTGTGCTTCTTCAATGGCTGTCACCTTCATCTTGTACCTCTTAGGAAGGGACCTAAGGATTTTCCTTACAAGCTTTTCTTCTGACATCTTTTCTCCAAGAGCACTGGATGCATTGGACAGCTCAAGGATACTCATGTGGAAGTCATGGATAGTCTCATCTTCCTTCATCTTCAGACTTTCAAACTTTGATGTTAGAATCTGAATTCTTGACATTTTAACTCTAGTTGACCCTTGATGTGTAGTCTTCAATATGTCCCAAGCTTCCTTAGCAACTTCACAGGTATTGATCAACCTGAATATATTCTTATCCACTCCACTGAAAATTGCATTTAAAGCTTTGGAATTACCAAGGGCAAGCTCATCTTCTTCCTTGGTCCATTCTTCTTCAGGTTTCGGCTTTGAGGTGCCCTCTTTATCTTTCCCAGCATCATCTTTTTCAAACAAAACAGGTGCTTTCCATTCTTTAATGATAGCCTTCCAAGCCCTGCTGTCCAAGGATTTCAAAAAGGTGATCATCCTTGGCTTCCAATAATCATAATTCGAGCCATCCAAAATAGGGGATCTGTTGACAAATCCTCCAACTTCTTTGTCCATCTTTACACCAGAAAGTAACTTCCCTAGATCTCACCCAGAGACAGACAGGATGCTTGCTCTGATACCAATTGAAATTCTGGTGCCAGACTTGTGATGTTAAGTGCGATGTCACAACAACACAATCTGTAATGGACAATGCAATAACAAAAAATAAATCAACACAATGAATTCTTCACCCAGTTCGGTTTTAACTACCTACATCTGGGGGCTACCAAGCCAGGGATGAAATTCACTACTTGTAGAATTAATTTACAGACTCAACAACCTTGTTGACAATCTCCTAAACTTAATTCCTACTAATGAACTTTCTACCTAAAAGTCACTTAGGTATGAGAACACTACTCAATCCCTCAATCACTTCAGTGATATTATTCAAAAATCACACACTTTGAATAACACTACTTGATTATGCTTCACAGCTTTGATCAAGAACAACTCAAAACAACAATACCAATTCACACTTGAATGGTTTACAAACACGAAGACACACGACACTCAGTCTTTAGCTCTTTTTCTTCGTCCTTTTTTCCTTCAGGAATGATGTGCATTATATAGCTATTTAAATTGGGCTTGGACCTGTTACAATATCTGATCTGATTTGTTGTTTAAAACTGAATCTTCAAAACAGACTTTCTCTCTCAAAATCTTCTTAAATCTCAGTCTTTAAACCTCCCTACAAATTTGCATCAAATCTGTTTGTAACAGAAAATATCTATCCCAAGATATCTGCATCCAATGAGACTAACAGCTCTCCCGATATCCAGCTAAAACGCAAACCCTAACAACATCACTAAACCTGATGTTATTAATCTTCTGCAGACTTGATGTCACAACATCGCATGTAACATCAGACATCATAACTCCAGCAAGTTAAACACTTAACATAAACCAATGTTAATACTCAATGTTAAGACATCACCCATGTGACATCAACATTGAACAGCTTTGTTTTACCAAAATTCTAGCCAATCCAAGAACCAACAAAAACAATAAATTATGTAGACTTATTTCTTTTAGCAGTTGTGTTCTTGAATGTTAGAAGCATTTCCTTAAGTATGCTAATTTGTGAAGTTTGATTGAACATTGCTTCCTGACTGTATCATGAGAATGTTGTATTGGTTTGTCTGACTTCTGAATGTTATATTGCATGATTCCAATACTTTGGTTTTCAAACTGTGAGAATGTCTTTCTGTTATGCTTAACATATTCATGTGCTCACTGTTTTTTAAATGAGTTATTTTGAAGTATGCTGTGATTCATGAAGTTTTGTTTCCCTGATGAATGTTGTTTGCTTTTGTTCTCTGTTAATCACATGAGTTAAATTCTTTTGTTTCTGTTGCTTTCCATGCCATGGTTGCCATGCTCGTGTGACTACTGTTTTGGAATTGAGTTTTTCTATGAATGTATTTGACTTGTGAAATATTGTTCCTGACCTCAACATAAGCCTTGCGATGTAATATTGTTTGTTTTGATATCTGTTGATAAGTTACATGTTTTCAAATGCTTTGGTTCAAATTGTGAATGCTTCTCTGCCATATATGTCACATTTACATGACCACTTGCACTCACTGTTTGCTATGTTCATATTTATGTTCGCTTCATGATTAAATGCTCATTGTTTGCTATGTTCACATTTATGTTCACTTCATGATTAAATGCTCACTGTTTGCTATGTTCATTTTTTAAGTTAATTTCCTGATTAATGCTTACTGTTTGGAATTAATGAACTCTTATATTTCATATACTTCAACTCTTTGTAACTCTTATTTATAAGATGTTATTTCCCCCCATTCCAAAGGAAGGTGAATATATGTTGACTCATAAGTCATTGACCTCCCACCTTAACCTAAGTAAACTCTTAGGAGAAAACTTTATTTCTTGGCCTCATCAGAGCCATAGAAATCACAATTAGCTTTAGGAAGGAGTTCTTAAACTCTTAGTGATATTCATCATAATGAGTCATCACTTTTCCCGCTGACTAAAACATAACATAGGTCCATTACAACTAGATTTAGAGAGTTCTTAAATTCTACAATGAGCTTGTACTCATTTCCCTTCTGAATATTAACCATAGTCAAAAGTTTAGTAGAAGTAGAACTACGCATACTATGATTCTACTCCCGAGGATACGTAGGCGCAAAGTGCGATGCTTTGTCGAGTATACTTAGATACTAACCCCTAGGGTTTTAACCTTTAGCATAGAACCTCTAGCAAGCGAGTGAGATATAACAATTAAAACAAGAGGCTCCCATAGAGTACTACAGACGTTTAGGGTGCTAATACCTTCCCTAGGCGTAACCAACCCCTGAACCTTAGATCTCCCCCCTTTAGGTTTTTCTAACGATCTTGAACCTTTCCTTTGGATAAATCAAAGTCGGTTGTAAAAGAAAATGATGCAAGTTAATTAATAGCTTGTTATCTGATTTTCACCACAACAGAAATGGCGACTTCACTGGGGACAGTTAGACCTATTACTGGTCCTTTCCTAAGAGGGTTAAGCCAATCTTGTTTTTATGTTATTCATGTTTGCTTATTTACTTGTATATGCTTATGTATGTCATATTTGCTTATATATCTGTGTACCTGTTCTTGCTTGACTTTTTTCCTATTTAATGTGGGTTGACATGATATCTATAAGTGAGATAAATCCTATACCCGAATTTGAGCATACACTTATGATAGGACGATGGTATTCAAGGAGGCTTTGAGGGATTCGAATCTTGAAAAGTTGAATTGAAAACACCATCACTCAGTTGAGGCCCTCTTGAGAGTTTAGTTATGTTGAACGAATCCGTTCGTGAAAGCGTGCTACTCTCGACCTAGGAGCCCATGATATTGAGAACCGTAGTTACCAAACCCCACTTAAGCCTTTTAGATGTAGTGCGGTGACCATGATGGAGTCTATTTCTAAATTGGTTGTCACACGATACTACACTCAGACGAGATCCTCTTGAGAATTTTATTGATTACCAAGTCATTTGGGAAATCGTTAAAATTCGAAAGATGGGTTATCGACTCTGGGAACTTCTTAGAACCCCGTTCAGCAGGTGAAAACCAATAGAACATACCAATGGGAAGGGTGAACCCTTGGCTCCATACTCAACCTATCCCCCTTTGCCTTTGTTTGTTTGTGCTATGTGTGTGTTTGTTACATCCATATAGCATAAGCATTCATGTTGCATCTGTTTCATGGAACTCAGACTTCTTTTCTTATATCAGAGGAATATCAAGGATAGATCAAGAAGAAACACCATCAAATACACTTTCAAGAGTCCCAAATTGGATGACCTAAGGAAATTGGGAGATTTGTTAACAGACCCTGAAGGATTCCTAACCAGATATAGAAAGTTGTGGGTTTTGTTGAGGAAGACCATTGATGAAGGACTTCTCTCAACTCTGCTTCAGTTTTATGACCCAAAATATCACTGCTTCACGTTCCCTGACTATCAATTCTTACCCACCCTTGAGGAATGCTCTCAGATAGTTGGTTTGCCTATCAAGGATGAGTCCCCATTTCCTATCTTCGAGGAGGATCCAAAAGAAGAAGAAATAGTCGAGAAGACTCATCTGGAGTTAGTTGACATCAAAAGTAATTTAACTTCTAAGGGCGGAACCTTTGGGTTAACTGCTAAGTTCTTGATTGGAAAGGCTCGTTACTTTGCTATAAACTCCAACAGGGATGCCTTTGAAGCTGTATTTGCATTGCTTATCTATGGACTTTTCTTGTTTCCAAACATAGACAACTTTGTGGATCTAAATGCAATCAAAATCTTCTTGAAACAAAATCCCGTACCTACCCTGCTTGCCGAAGCCTATCACTCAGTCCATACAAGAAACGCTCATAGAAATCGACAGATTACCTGCTATGTCCTTATACTGTATAGATGGTTTATTTCTCATCTCCCGAAAGCAGGAACATTCTGGGATTCCAAGAAAGGATGGTGGTCTCAGAAAGTTATGGCACTCTCCCATGCAGATATTGACTGGTATAATAGGGTGTATGATGGAATCCTGATTATAGATAGTTGTGGAAACTATGGTAACGTGCCTCTTCTTGGCATCAAAGGTGGTATCAGTTACAACCCTGTATTGGCACGACGCCAATTAGGGTATCCTTTGGAAGAAAAACCTCTCAGTGCTCATGTGGAAAGTATTTACTTTGAAACATATGACAAAAACGAAGAACAGAAGGAGTTGATCTTGAACGCTTGGGGTAGCAAGCGCAAAAGAGGAAGAAGTTCTTTAGGAAGACCTAACTGTGTGTCCTTGGAGCCCTACCTCCAATGGGTTACAAGAAGAGCTATAGAGCTAAAGATGCCCTACAAAAGACAAGAGCCAATTACTTTGAAGAAAGAACCTGTTTTGTACTTCATGTCAAGAGAAGAAGAGCTGGAGATTTCTCTAAGACAAGCCCAAAGGCCAGGAGAAGCCTGGAAGCTCAAGTATCAAGTGGTTGTTGAAGAGAATCTGGAACTCTAGAAGCAGCTACAAACCAAGGATGAAGAGTTGCTCTCATGCAAGAAAATAAAGGCCTTGGAAGATCCTAGTTCCTCAAGCACTCAGCCTCCCGCTTGGAAATCCATTCTTGACAACCTCGTCGCAGAAAGGGATCAGATGGAGAAAGAAATCAGAAGACTCAACACAAGGCTCTTAGGAGAATTTCCTTAGGACTTTCTAGCTTTTATTTAGCTTTATGTTTAGGGCTTTTGAAAGTGTATCAACTATTGTAATTCACCTTTATTTAATGAAAATGAGGTCTTTTGATATCCCCTGATATTTTGCAAATGTCTGAATTCCATGAAACTTTGCATTGCATTTTGCATTCCGCTAAGCTATCAAGACACTAAACTTTGTTTTGCAGACTTTGTGGGGAATGGAGGCGACCAAGAAGATAAACTGGCCATTTACTTTCCTGATCCCTAACGTCGAGCAGCTGATAGAGATCGGAGGAAGAATTGAAGACCCGCTGAGTTTCATCGACAAGTACGGAGACCTTCTGTACTTAATGAAGCTACAGGTGAAGGAAGGATTGCTGGAAACCTTGGTGCAACTGTATCATCCCGCATACCGTTGTTTCATGTTTCCTAATTTCCAGCTGGTTCTAACTATAGAGGAGTATTCAGCTATGATGAGTTTACCAATTCAGCATCATCCTCCATTTTCTGGTGTGGAAGGGGAGTTCCTTAACCAAGAGATAGCTGCAGGGTTAAGTATCCGAAAGAAGCATATACGAGAGAACATGACTACTAGAGAAGGGTATCGTGGTTTACCAGCTCAGTTTTTGATTGAAAGGGCTCTTCACTTTCAAGAAAGGGGAGATTCTGTAATGTTTGAATCAATTTTTGCTCTGCTAGTGTACGGGTTATTACTGTTTCCCAATGTCGAAGACTTCTTTGACGTCCAAGCCATTCGAATATTTATGAGTCAGAACCCTGTCCCTACTCTATTAGCTGATATGTATTTCTCAGTTACCACACAATCCATGAAAGGAGAAGGCGTGATTGTGTGTTGTGCTCCACTGCTCTATAAATGGTTCATGTTGTATTTTCCTGCAACTCCAACATTTTGGGAGGTAAGAGACAGCGCCCTTTGGGCTAAGAAACTAATGGAGCTAGAACGTTCTGCTATCAGGTGGTATGATTCGAACCCAAGAGGGACCCTTATGATTGTAAGCTGTGGGGAGTATCCCAACGTGCCGCTCATGGGACGGAGTGGTTGCATCAACTACAATCCAGTGCTCGCTCGTTGCCAACTTGGTCATCCCATTGAGGAACAACTAGATCCCAAGGAGCTGAAGTTAATCTATTATGGGTATGGAGAGGGATTTGAAAACAAACTCAAAATGGGGCACACCTGGTTCCACATTAATCAGCAGAGGTGGACCACTGCAGGTCCCGTCACAGAAGCTCATTTGAAATGGGCGCAGGGGATTTCGCTCAGTATGAAGAAGCCTTTTCCATACTACGAGACACCCATGAGTGCCAAGCAGAAGAGGATGGAGTTGTTGGGAGAACTGACAGTTGAGAAGGCCAGAACCAAGCAGCGCATCAAGGAGATCATGAAAGGGATCAGGGAAGGCGAAGGGCCCTCCTATTTAGAGTTGTAGTTTTTAAGTTTCCTGTTTTATGATCAGTTGTTGTAATCTTGTTTTAAGTTGTATTTCTTTTAATGTAATTCGAATAATGGTTGTAATATTTCCTTTTTGTAAGCACTTGTATTACCTTTCAATGGGAAGGAGTTTATGTTGTTGGCAATCCTGTATTTACACTGTTTGCGAATAATTTTTAGTGCTTGATGGTTTAGCCTGCATTTGCATCTCATTTGCATCTTTGCATATGCATGTGCATTCTTCCTTGTCTTTGTCGTTTTGTCTTCTCCAGAACCGTCACCCTGAATTCTCTACACCGTTACAACACCCAGGCACAGGCTTGAAGAAGAAGAATGTCTGAGAATTGCGAGAATTTGGATCAGGTTAACGACGAACTCAGTGAATTGAGAGTAGGAATGGGGCAGATCATGGAAGTTTTGCATGTTATACGAGCAAAGATGGATACACAGGTCACCGTAGTATCAGAGGTCGTTGTTACAACTGTGGAGCCGCCGGTTGTACCTATTGTAAACCCTACTCTAGGGATGCCATTTGATTTTATACGAACCACTGCTCCTTAGTCTACGCAACAAGCAGTGTCGTTGTTTGGTGAGAATCAGCAAGCTATTCCAACTTATGCTCCGCCTGTGGTGCAGACCTTGTTCCAACCTGTCTTTCAGAATCAGCATCATTTTGATGATGACAATATATCTGTGAAGGAGGATGATCGTAATGAGAAGTTGAGGGCGAGTGTGGAAGTTATGCAGAGAAAGTTGAAAGCTATGGAGGGAAGCAATGTCTTCAGTACTGACCTCAAAGACATGTGTTTAGTTACAGATCTGGTAATTCCACCGAAGTTCAAGCTGCCAGGTTTTGAATTGTATTCCGGTGCTACTTGCCCCAAAGCGCATTTGGTCTTGTACCTCCGGAGAATGGCTGCGTACATGGACAACGATAAGCTAGTGATTCATTGTTTCTAAGATAGCCTGAAGGGCACCGCTGCAAAATGGTACCTAGGTTTGGATCAGTCTCAGATCAAGTATTTTCAAGACGTAATGGACGCCTTTGTGAAACATTATAAGTATAACTTGGATTTAGCTCCGGATCATAGACAACTGCTGACTATGACTCAAAAGAACACCGAGTCATTCAAAGAGTACGTTCAAAGATGAAGGGAAACGACCTCGCAGGTTGAACCGCCGTTGATAGAAAAAGAATTAGCTGATTGGTTTGTGGATACCGTAAAGCCTGGATTTTATGAGAAGATGATCAGTAATATTGGTGCCAATTTTTCTGAAATTATTGCCATTGGTGTGAAAGTAGAAGCGGGTTTGAAGAATGGAAAAGTAGCAGTTCACCTAATAGTTCCACTAGTAACAATGTCAAGAAGTCTCCGGGTAAGTTTCATAAGAAGAAAGAAGGTGAGACTAATGCTGTTATGTCAAAGAGTCAGAGTCCCAGATGGAAACGATCTCTCTTTCAACAACAACCAGGTCCCAGTTTTTCCCAACAACCGATTTACCCTATGCAGTTCGCACAACAACCATATGTGGCGGCCGTTACGCCCACTTTTAACCATCACATGATGCAACCAGTTTCTGTTCCCCAGCCACCGAAGCAACAACAGTGGCCGAGAAATCAAAATCAGAATTACCAGCAGCAAAGGTGGCCAGCGCCACAGCAAAATACCCCTCAAAGAAGACAGGCGATAACACCAAATTTTCCACCCATACCGATGACCTACACATCATTGTATCCTTCTCTGGTGGAGCAAGGATTAATGGTTACTAGGCCATTGGGGCCACCATCTGAGAAGTCTCTGCAGTTCTTCAACCCCAATGCAACATGTACTTTCCATCCAGGAGGGGTGGGTCATGATTTAGAAGGATGTTTGGCATTAAAGAATCTGGTGAAAAGTCTGATGGAGAAAAACATTCTGTCTTTCGCTAATAACCAGCCAAATGTGAAGAGTAGCCCCTTGCCAACACATGGGTCAACTAATGATATCAAAAACGAGAATGATGAAGTGTTGGTCTCAGATGCAGCGAAGATTAAAACTCCCATGAGAACATTTCATGCCAAGTTGTTTAGCGCCGGTTTGGTCAAAGTGTGCCATGATGGTTGTAAAGAGTGTGATGGTAGTAGTAAAGGGTGTCAGTTAGTTCAAGACGATATTCAGCAGTTGATTAATGAAGGTTTCCTGCAGGTTTTCAGAAAAGAAAGCAGAGTAGCAGTGATTGAACCAGTGTTCAATTTGCCAAAGCAAGTGCCAGTGTTTGATGAAGAGGAATACATATCAGTAGTTCCCGTATTCAGCAGTCCAGGAGCAAGTACTGTGAGTCCCGTGTTTAAACAACCAGTTCCAAGATTCAACAAACCTGAAGTTGTTTCTCCTGTTAATCATGCCAGGCAAAATAATTTCCCAAGACCGGTCTCATTCAGGTTCAGAGGAACCAAAGAGTTGTCGTGGATCTACGAAGACATTACAAGTGGTAGGAAGAAGGAGGAAATGATCCCAAGGAAAGAGGTGGGGGTTGTTATAGAAGAACCAGTCCCAAGGAAGGAGGTGGGGGCTGATGAGAAGAATGTGTCCAGTATAGTAGGAATGGGGAAGATGACGAGGAGTGGGAGGATTTATCCTCCCATGAACAAAGAAGTGTCCAGTAAAGAGGGCAATATTCATGTACCCGCCAATGAAAAAGGTAAAGAAGTGATCTCCAAAGAGGATGACGGAGAATTTCTCAAAATAATAAAAAGAAGTGACTACAAGGTTGTGGATCAGCTCCACCAGACTCCGTCAAAAATTTCCATTTTATCTCCGTTGATTAATTCACCAGTCCACCAATCAGCACTGAAGAAAGTATTGGCTCAGGCTCATGTAGCTCGGGATATTACCGCCGGGCAGTTTGATCATGTTATCGCTAGCATTACTGCATGCAATACGCTCAGCTTCAGTGACGAAGAGTTAACCCAAGCGGTTCGGAAACACAATCTTGCGCTACACATATCAATGAAATGTCATGAGGACACGGTGGCTAGAGTTCTCATAGATACAGGATCTTCTCTGAATGTTTTACCCAAAAGGACTCTCGATAAGTTGGCATACCAAGGAGGAATAATGAGACCCATGTCACTAATTGTCAAAGCTTTTGATGGTTCACGTAGATCTGTGATGGGAGAAATTGAGCTACCTGTTTTGATTGGCCCTCAGGAATTCAATATTCTGTTTCAAGTCTTAGATATTAATCCCGCCTATAGCTGTCTGCTAGGAAGGCCCTGGATCCACGAGGCTGGCGCTGTCACCTCAACCCTACATCAGAAATTGAAATTCGTGATTGATGATAAGTTAGTCATTGTACATGGAGAAGAAGATTTGATGGTTAGTAATCTGTCGTCCTTCCGTTACATTGAGGTTGATGAGGACGCATTGGAGACTTCTTTCCAAGCCTTGGAAATAGCTAATACAGTTATGATGGACAATGAGAAGTCGGTGGTACCGAAGTATCCATCCTTTGCTTCGTACAAAAGTATCCAGTCTGCCCTTCAAGAAGGCGTACCCGCAGGTTGGGGCAAAGTTATTGAGGTTGAAAAGAGGAACCGACACCAAGGGTTGGGTTACAGACCAACTCCAGGAGATGAGGCTGCTTCAGGTATGAGAAGAAGAGGGATGAAGATAAAAGCTGTGCAGGAAACATTTGTCAGAGGTGGACATCAGGTCCACGCAATCATTGGAAGTGCTGAAGAAGAGGAAGATATTGATCGTTTGGTTTTATGCCAGGGAGGCGCGTTAAGCAATTGGGAGTCTGTTGAGATCCCAACTTTGTACCCAGAACCAGAGTAACTTGTTTTGATTTGTTGTTTTCATTTCCCTAGTCTTGCTCAAAGCTAGTGGATTATTTTGTACGGGCCTCCATTTTCAATATCTTAATCAATGAAATGATATTTTGCTAAAATTCTCGTTGTCTTTACTTTATTGCATTCCGTTTCTAAAAATGGCAATCTTTTCAAAACAAAAGCATCCTCATCTCGCATGTTCTTGAATTGTTGTGCATTTTAATAAGATAAGTCATTTTATCGTGCAGAATGAATCATAAACCTATTGTATTCAATGACCTTGCTCTTACCATTGACTTTGACTCCCTTGTCTATCAAGCTGAGGAGGAGGAAGATTATGAGGTGCCCAAGGATCTAGCAGATATATGTGATTACCAGTATACGGATCTCCAGCCTCATGAAGAGCAGGTGGATGTCATCAATCTTAGGCAACGGTTGATTTCACTCCTTGAAGAGTATGTGGACGTGTTCGCTTGTGGTCAACAAGTTACCGCTCAAGCCTGAATGCCCACCAGTAAAACAAAAGCTTCGCAGAAGTCATCCTGACATGGCCCTCAAAATTCGAGATGAAGTTAAGAGACAGTTGGATGTCCGTTTTTTAGCAGTTTCCAAGTACCCATAGTGGGTAGCTAATATTGTTCCAGTTATGAAGAAGAATGGAAAGGTACGAATGTGCATGGATTATAGGGATCTTAACAAAGCTAGTCCCAAGGATGATTTTCCTCTACCGCATATCTATATGCTGGTAGACAACACGGCTCATTTCGCCATGTTCTCATTTATGGATGGTTTTTCAGGCTACAATCAGATTAGAATGGATCCAGCTGACATGGACAAGACTAATTTCATCACCCCGTGGGGTACTTATTGTTACAAGGTTATGCCTTTTGGATTGAAGAATGTCGGGGCAACCTACCAGAGAGCTATGGTGACCCTGTTTCATGATATGATCCACAAGGAGATTGAAGTGTACGTGGACGACATGATAACAAAATCACAGAGTGAGGAGGAGCATGTAGACCACTTGTTAAAATTGTTTAAGAGACTTCGAAAGTATCAGTTGAGGTTAAACCCTGCAAAGTGTACCTTTGGAGTCAGGTCAGGGAAGTTATTAGGCTTCATTGTTAGCCAGAAGGGCATTGAAGTGGATCCAGATAAAGTGCGAGCAATTCAAGAAATGCCAGCTCTGCAAACCGAGTCTCAAGTCAGAGGATTTTTGGGCCGTTTGAATTACATCTCCAACATGACTCCAATATGTGCACCAATTTTCAAATTGCTCCGTAAGAATCAGCCAGTAGAATGGAATGCTGACTGTCAACAAGCTTTCGAGAAACTCAAAAGTTATCTCCAAGAACCTCCTATTCTAATTCCTCCGGTTCCCGAAAGACCTCTCTTTATGTATTTGACTGTTTTGGAGGAATCTATGGGCTGTGTTTTGGGACAGCATGACGAGACTGGCCGAAAAGAACATGCAATTTATTATCTGAGTAAGAAGTTTGCAGACAGTGATAGTCGTTACTCACTACTTGAAAAGACTTGTTGCGTTCTGGCTTGGGCCGCCAAACGTCTAAGACAGTACCTGATTTGTCATACTACCTTGTTGATTTCCAAGATGGATCCGATAAAGTACATTTTCGAGAAACCTACCCAAACGGGTAGACTTGCCCGCTGGCACATGTTATTATCTGAATATGACATTCAGTATGTCACTCAAAAGGCCATTAAAGGAAATGTTCTTTCAGAATATCTTGCCGATCAACCGGTTGAAGACTATGAACCACTCACGTTTGATTTCCCTGACGAGGATATTATGGCGGTGAAAGATTGTGAAGAGTCAAGCTCTAAAGAAGATCCCAGGGCTGAGTATAGGTGGAAGATGATGTTCGGCGGTTCGTCCAATTACAAGGGGCATGGGGTAGGTGTTGTTATAATTAATCCTGAAGGTGGTTACACCCCTTTTACAACCAGATTGGATTTTGGGTGTACGAATAATTTTGTTGAGTATGAAGCATGCATTTTGGGTCTGGAAGCTGCAATCGATCTTGGAATCTGTTTTCTTTAAGTTATGGGTGACTCTGCTCTAGTCATTTACCAAATCAAAGGCGAGTGGGAAACAAAAGATGAGAAGCTTATCCCTTATCAGGCATATGCTTTGGAGTTGATTAATTGTTTTGATGAGATAACTTTTCGCCATGTGCCACGTACTGAGAATCATGTGCCTGATGCTTTAGCAACACTGGCTTCGATTTGGCAAGTTAGATTTATCAACGAAGATCCAGTAATCAGTATTGGAAGGAGGACTGAGCCTGCCTACTTCCAGTCCATTGAAGAGGAATCAGACGGTAAACCTTGGTTCCACGACATTTTGAACTTTCTAAAGAATCAAGAATATTCGGCCAACGCCTCCGTTCTTGATAGGAAGACTCTGCGAAGATTGTCAGCCAAGTTCTTCATCAGCAATGGCGTACTGTACAAAAGGAATCATGATATGGTTTTGTTAAGGTGTGTCGATAAGAGAGAAGCAGACTTGCTGATCCATGATATCCATGAAGGGGCTTTTGGCACCCATGCCAATGGACATGCCATGGTTAAGAAGATTTTGAGGGCTGGATACTATTGGTTGACTATGGAGGCTGATTGCATCCAGTACGCTAGAAAATGCCATAAATGTCAGATTTATGCGAACAAAATGCATGTTCCTCCTACTCTGTTGAATGTGCTATCTTCACCCTGGTCGTTCTCTATTTGGGGCATCGATATGATTGGGGCAATTGAGCCTAAAGCGTCTAATGGGCATCGCTTTATTTTGGTGGCTATAGATTACTTTACCAAGTGGGTGGAAGCCACCTCTTATGCAAACGTGACTAAGCAAGTAGTTGCTCATTTCATTAAGAACAACATCATTTGTCGTTATGGGATTCCGAGCAGAATCATAACTGACAACGGAACCAATTTGAATAAAAAAACCATGAAAGAATTATGTGATAACTTCAAGATTGAACACCATAACTCTTCACTGTATCGTCCGAAGATGAACGGAGCGGTCGAAGCTGCAAACAAGAATATCAAGAAAATTCTTCAGAAAATGGTCAAAACATACAAGGATTGGCATGAGATGTTGCCATATGCACTACATGGATATAGAACGTCAGTCAGAACATCAACGGGGGTAACCCCTTTTTCGTTGGTATATGGAATGGATGTTGTCCTCCCTATAGAAGTCGAGATACCTTCTTTGAGGATATTGATGGAAACAAAGCTTGATGAAGCTGAATGGGTTCAAGAAAGATACGATCAGCTGAATCTAATTGACGAGAAGCGCCTGACAGTCATGTGTCATGGTCAGTTGTACCAGAAGAAGATGAAGAGAGCATTTGATAAAAAGGTCTGCATTCGGGAATTTCGAGTAGGGGAGTTGGTACTTAAGAGGATTCTACCGTCGCAGAGAGATGCCCGTGGGAAATGGGCACCCAATTATGAAGGTCCATTCGTAGTAAAGACAGTGTTTTCAGGAGGGTCTCTAATTCTTACAACTATGGATGGTGAACAGCTTGCGCAGCCTGTGAATGCTGATTCGGTGCGGAAGTATTATGCTTGAGACAAGGACACTTCAATGGTATCTTGGAATCCTCAAGGAGGCTCAAGTTTTGCTACAACTAGAGTCCTTAGTCATTAGGGTTATTGGTCATTGAGTACAATGTAACCTTTGCCAAATTGCCATTTTGTTGCATTTGTAATATTTCATGGGACTCCGCTATTTGGCAAGTCACCATTTTTCAATGAATATCAGCTATTGAACCATCTTCTTGTTTAATACGCTATAATCTTTGTTTTGCAAACTTTGTCATTTTCACTTGATTTTTGAAAACGGAAACATTACGATTTCTAAGAAAACACAAAGATAAACTAAGTTTTAATCTGGAATTAAGACGTTTTGGAATCAAGTTTGTATAGGAAGAATTAGCAGTACTGTATTTTTGGCATGGATCTGCCATCTCCAGTGAAAAGAAGATTGCCCCGGTTATCCTTGATGTTTGGGTTTCAGGGTGTTCGCGTCGTTTCTAGCATGTAGCAAAGCATATGCATCATACCTTAGCATCTTTGCATCTTTGTGCTCTATTTTGCTTGTGGTCTGTTGTTTGTGTTTGTCTTTATTTCCCTAGTGAAGTAAAGACATTCCCGGTTTGCTTTGTATCGTGCTTGTTCGGTCTTAACCTTTGCGAGCTAGATTTGAATCTTTAAGCCTTTTGTTGTTCCCCAAGAAGTTTAACATACAAGATATTGTAAATTGTTCTCATTTGAATCGTGTCAAACTTGAACTTGGACTTTGTTTGAATCGTGTCAAGCATTGTCTTGTGTTTTAAAACTTGTTCTCGTTTGAATCGTGTCAAATTTGAACTTGGACTTTGTTTGAATCGTGTCAAGCATTGTCTTGTGTTTTAAAACTTGTTCTCGTTTGAATCGTGTCAAACTTGAACTTGGACTTTGTTTGAATCGTGTCAAGCATTGTCTAGTGTTTTAAAACTTGTTCTCGTTTGAATCGTGTCAAACTTGAACTTGGACTTTGTTTGAATCGTGTCAAGTATTGTCTTGTGTTTTAAAACTTGTTCTCGTTTGAATCGTGTCAAACTTGAACTTGGACTTTGTTTGAATCGTGTCAAGCATTGTCTTGTGTTTTAAAACTTGTTCTCGTTTGAATCGTGTCAAACTTGAACTTGGACTTTGTTTGAATCGTGTCAAGCATTGTCTTGTGTTTTAAAACTTGCTCTCGTTTGAATCGTGTCAAACTTGAACCTGGACTTTGTTTGAATCGTGTCAAGCATTGTCTTGTGTTTTAAAACTTGTTCTCGTTTGAATTGTGTCAAACTTGAACTTGGACTTTGTTTGAATCGTGTCAAGCATTGTCTTCTTGTTTTAAAACCGTTCTTGTTCGAATCGTGTTGGACATGAACAGAGTCTTTGTTCGAATCGTGTCGGACATTGCCTCTTGTTTTAAAACTGTTCCCGTTTGAATCGTGTCAAACTTGAACTTGGACTTTGTTTGAATCGTGTCAAGCATTGTCTTGTGTTTTAAAATTTGTTCTTGTTTGAATCGTGTCAAACTTGAACTTGGACTTTGTTTGAATCGTGTCAAGCATTGTCTTGTATTTTGAAACTTGTTCTCGTTTGAATCGTGTCAAACTTGAACTTGGACTTTGTTTGAATCGTGTCAAGCATTGTCTTCTTGTTTTAAAACTTGTTCTTGTTTAAATCGTGTCAAACTTGAACTTGGACTTTGTTTGAATGGTTTCAAGCACTGTCTTTTTGTTTTAAAACCGTTCTTGTTCGAATCGTGTTGGACATGAACAGAGTCGTTGTTCGAATTGTGTCGGACATTGCCTCTTGTTTTAAAACTGTTCCCGTTTGAATCGTGTCAAACTTGAACTTGGACTTTGTTTGAATCGTGTCAAACATTGTCTAGTGTTTTAAAACTTGTTCTCGTTTGAATTGTGTCAAACTTGAACTCGGACTTTGTTTGAATCGTGTCAAGCATTGTCTTGTGTTTTAAAACTTGTTCTCCTTTGAATCATGTCAAACTTGAACTTGGACTTTGTTTGAATCGTGTCAAG
The DNA here is from genome assembly GCA_022829125.1 of Lathyrus tuberosus. Lineage (NCBI taxonomy): Eukaryota > Viridiplantae > Streptophyta > Magnoliopsida > Fabales > Fabaceae > Lathyrus > Lathyrus tuberosus. Next base: position 15,843,453 of record JALAZF010000054.1, read on the forward strand.
CATTGTCTAGTGTTTTAACACTTGTTCTCGTTTGAATCGTGTCAAACTTGAACTTGGACTTTGTTTGAATCGTGTCAAGCATTGTCTTGTGTTTTGAAACTTGTTCTCATTTGAATCGTGTCAAACTTGAACTTGGACTTTGTTTGAATCGTGTCAAGCATTGTCATGTGTTTTAAAACTTGTTCTCGTTTGAATCGTGTCAAACTTGAACTTTGACTTTGTTTGAATCGTGTCAAGCATTGTCTTGTGTTTTAAAACTTGTTCTCGTTTGAATCGTGTCAAACTTGAACCTAGATTTGTTTGAATCGTGTCAAGCATTGTCTTGTGTTTTAAAACTTGTTCTCGTTTGAATTATGTCAAACTTGAACTTGGACTTTGTTTGAATCGTGTCAAGTATTGTCTTCATGTTTTAAAACTGTTCTTTTTCGAATCGTGTTGGACATGAACAGAGTCTTTGTTCGAATCGTGTCGGACATTGCCTCTTGTTTTAAAACTGTTCCCGTTTGAATCGTGTCAAACTTGAACTTTGACTTTGTTTGAATCGTGTCAAGCATTGTCTTGTGTTTTAAAACTTGTTCTTGTTTGAATCGTGTTAAACTTGAACTTGGACTTTGTTTGAATCGTGTCAAACATTGTCTTGTGTTTTAAAACTTGTTCTCGTTTGAATCGTGTCAAACTTGAACTTGGACTTTGTTTGAATCGTGTCAAACATTGTCTTGTGTTTTAAAACTTGTTCTCGTTTGAATCGTGTTAAACTTGAACTTGGACTTTGTTTGAATCGTGTCAAGCATTATCTTCTTGTTTTAAAACTTGTTCTTGTTTAAATCGTGTCAAACTTGAACTTGGACTTTGTTTGAATGGTGTCAAGCACTACCTTCTTGTTTTAAAACCGTTCTTGTTCGAATCGTGTTGGACATGAACAGAGTCTTTGTTCGAATCGTGTCGGACATTGCCTCTTGTTTTAAAACTGTTCCCGTTTGATTCGTGTCAAACTTGAACTTGGACTTTGTTTGAATCGTGTCAAGCATTGTCTTATGTTTTAAAACTTGTTCTCGTTTGAATCGTGTCAAACTTGAACTTGGACTTTGTTTGAATCGTGTCAAGCATTGTCTTGTGTTTTAAAACTTGTTCTCGTTTGAATCGTGTCAAACATGAACTTGGACTTTGTTTGAATCGTGTCAAGCATTGTCTAGTGTTTTAAAACTTGTTCTCGTTTGAATCGTGTCAAACTTGAACTTGGACTTTGTTTGAATCGTGTCAAGCATTGTTTTGTGTTTTAAAACTTGTTCTCGTTTGAATCGTGTCAAACTTGAACTTGGACTTTGTTTGAATCGTGTCAAGCATTGTCTTGTGTTTTAAAACTTGTTCTCGTTTGAATCGTGTCAAACTTGAACCTAGACTTTGTTTGAATCGTGTTAAGCATTGTCTTGTGTTTTAAAACTTGTTCTCGTTTGAATTGTGTCAAACTTGAACTTGGACTTTGTTTGAATCGTGTCAAGCATTGTCTTCTTGTTTTAAAACCGTTCTTTTTCGAATCGTGTTGGACATGAACAGAGTCTTTGTTCGAATCGTGTCGGACATTGCCTCTTGTTTTAAAACTGTTCCCGTTTGAATCGTGTCAAACTTGAACTTGGACTTTGTTTGAATCGTGTCAAGCATTGTCTTGTGTTTTCAAACTTGTTCTCGTTTGAATCGTGTTAAACTTGAACTTGGACTTTGTTTGAATCGTGTCAAACATTGTCTTGTGTTTTAAAACTTGTTCTCGTTTGAATCGCGTCAAACTTGAACTTGGACTTTGTATGAATCGTGTCAAACATTGTCTTGTGTTTTAAAACTTGTTCTCGTATGAATCGTGTCAAACTTGAACTTGGACTTTGTTTGAATCGTGTCAAGCATTATCTTCTTGTTTTAAAACTTATTCTTGTTTAAATCGTGTCAAACTTGAAATTGGACTTTGTTTGAATGGTGTCAAGCACTGCCTTCTTGTTTTAAAACCGTTCTTGTTCGAATCGTGTTGGACATGAACAGAGTCTTTGTTCGAATCATGTTGGACATTGCCTCTTGTTTTAAAACTGTTCCCGTTTGATTCGTGTCAAACTTGAACTTGGACTTTGTTTGAATCGTGTCAAGCATTGTCTTGTGTTTTAAAACTTGTTCTCGTTTGAATCGTGTCAAACTTGAACTTGGACTTTGTTTGAATCGTCTCAAGCATTGTCTTGTGTTTTAAAACTTGTTCTCGTTTGAATCGTGTCAAACTTGAACTTGGACTTTGTTTGAATCGTGTCAAGCATTGTCTAGTGTTTTAAAACTTGTTCTCGTTTGAATCGTGTCAAACTTGAACTTGGACTTTGTTTGAATCAAGTCAAGTATTGTCTTGTGTTTTAAAACTTGTTCTCGTTTGAATCGTGTCAAACTTGAACTTGGACTTTGTTTGAATCGTGTCAAGCATTGTCTTGTGTTTTAAAACTTGTTCTCGTTTGAATCGTGTCAAACTTGAACTTGGACTTTGTTTGAATCGTGTCAAGCATTGTCTTGTGTTTTAAAACTTGTTCTCGTTTGAATCGTGTCAAACTTGAACCTGGACTTTGTTTGAATCGTGTCAAGCACTGTCTTGTGTTTTAAAACTTGTTCTCGTTTGAATCGTGTCAAACTTGAACTTGGACTTTGTTTGAATCAAGTCAAGTATTGTCTTGTGTTTTAAAACTTGTTCTCGTTTGAATCGTGTCAAACTTGAACTTGGACTTTGTTTGAATCGTGTCAAGCATTGTCTTGTGTTTTAAAACTTGTTCTCGTTTGAATCGTGTCAAACTTGAACTTGGACTTTGTTTGAATCGTGTCAAGCATTGTCTTGTGTTTTAAAACTTGTTCTCGTTTGAATCGTGTTAAACTTGAACTTGGACTTTGTTTGAATCGTGTCAAACATTGTCTTGTGTTTTAAAACTTGTTCTCGTTTGAATCGCGTCAAACTTGAACTTGGACTTTGTATGAATCGTGTCAAGCATTATCTTCTTGTTTTAAAACTTATTCTTGTTTAAATCGTGTCAAACTTGAAATTGGACTTTGTTTGAATGGTGTCAAGCACTGCCTTCTTGTTTTAAAACCGTTCTTGTTCGAATCGTGTTGGACATGAACAGAGTCTTTGTTCGAATCATGTTGGACATTGCCTCTTGTTTTAAAACTGTTCCCGTTTGATTCGTGTCAAACTTGAACTTGGACTTTGTTTGAATCGTGTCAAGCATTGTCTTGTGTTTTAAAACTTGTTCTCGTTTGAATCGTGTCAAACTTGAACTTGGACTTTGTTTGAATCGTCTCAAGCATTGTCTTGTGTTTTAAAACTTGTTCTCGTTTGAATCGTGTCAAACTTGAACTTGGACTTTGTTTGAATCGTGTCAAGCATTGTCTAGTGTTTTAAAACTTGTTCTCGTTTGAATCGTGTCAAACTTGAACTTGGACTTTGTTTGAATCAAGTCAAGTATTGTCTTGTGTTTTAAAACTTGTTCTCGTTTGAATCGTGTCAAACTTGAACTTGGACTTTGTTTGAATCGTGTCAAGCATTGTCTTGTGTTTTAAAACTTGTTCTCGTTTGAATCGTGTCAAACTTGAACTTGGACTTTGTTTGAATCGTGTCAAGCATTGTCTTGTGTTTTAAAACTTGTTCTCGTTTGAATCGTGTCACACTTGAACCTGGACTTTGTTTGAATCGTGTCAAGCACTGTCTTGTGTTTTAAAACTTGTTCTCGTTTGAATCGTGTCAAACTTGAACTTGGACTTTGTTTGAATCAAGTCAAGTATTGTCTTGTGTTTTAAAACTTGTTCTCGTTTGAATCGTGTCAAACTTGAACTTGGACTTTGTTTGAATCGTGTCAAGCATTGTCTTGTGTTTTAAAACTTGTTCTCGTTTGAATCGTGTCAAACTTGAACCTGGACTTTGTTTGAATCGTGTCAAGCACTGTCTTGTGTTTTAAAACTTGTTCTCGTTTGAATTGTGTCAAACTTGAACTTGGACTTTGTTTGAATCGTGTCAAGCATTGTCTTCTTGTTTTAAAACCGTTCTTGTTCGAATCGTGTTGGACATGAACAGAGTCTTTGTTCGAATCGTGTCGGACATTGCCTCTTGTTTTTAAACTGTTCCCGTTTGAATCGTGTCAAACTTGAACTTGGACTTTGTTTGAATCGTGTCAAGCATTGTCTTGTGTTTTAAAATTTGTTCTTGTTTGAATCGTGTCAAACTTGAACTTGGACTTTGTTTGAATCGTGTCAAGCATTGTCTTGTATTTTGAAACTTGTTCTCGTTTGAATCGTGTCAAACTTGAACTTGGACTTTGTTTGAATCGTGTCAAACATTGTCTTGTGTTTTAAAACTTGTTCTCGTTTGAATCGTGTCAAACTTGAACTTGGACTTTGTTTGAATCGTGTCAAGCATTATCTTCTTGTTTTAAAACTTGTTCTTGTTTAAATCGTGTCAAACTTGAACTTGGACTTTGTTTGAATCGTGTCAAGCATTGTCTAGTGTTTTAAAACTTGTTCTCGTTTGAATCGTGTCAAACTTGAACTTGGACTTTGTTTGAATCGTGTCAAGCATTGTCTTCTTGTTTTAAAACTTATTCTTGTTTAAATCGTGTCAAACTTGAACTTGGACTTTGTTTGAATGGTTTCAAGCACTGTCTTTTTGTTTTAAAACCGTTCTTGTTCGAATCGTGTTGGACATGAACAGAGTCTTTGTTCGAATCGTGTCGGACATTGCCTCTTGTTTTAAAACTGTTCCCGTTTGAATCGTTTCAAACTTGAACTTGGACTTTGTTTGAATCGTGTCAAGCTTTGTCTAGTGTTTTAAAACTTGTTCTCGTTTGAATTGTGTCAAACTTGAACTTGGACTTTGTTTGAATCGTGTCAAGCATTGTCTTGTGTTATAAAACTTGTTCTCCTTTGAATCGTGTCAAACTTGAACTTGGACTTTGTTTGAATCGTGTCAAGCATTGTCTAGTGTTTTAAAACTTGTTCTCGTTTGAATCGTGTCAAACTTGAACTTGGACTTTGTTTGAATCGTGTAAAGCATTGTCTTCTTGTTTTAAAACTTGTTCTTGTTTAAATCGTGTCAAACTTGAACTTGGACTTTGTTTGAATGGTTTCAAGCACTGTCTTTTTGTTTTAAAACCGTTCTTGTTCGAATCATGTTGGACATGAACAGAGTCTTTGTTCGAATCGTGTCGGACATTGCCTCTTGTTTTAAAACTGTTCCCGTTTGAATCGTGTCAAACTTGAACTTGGACTTTGTTTGAATCGTGTCAAGCATTATCTAGTGTTTTAAAATTTGTTCTCGTTTAAATTGTGTCAAACTTGAACTTGGACTTTGTTTGAATCGTGTCAAGCATTGTCTTCTTGTTTTAAAACCGTTCTTTTTCGAATCGTGTTGGACATGAACAGAGTCTTTGTTCGAATCGTGTCGGACATTGCCTCTTGTTTTAAAACTGTTCCCGTTTGAACCGTGTCAAACTTGAACTTGGACTTTGTTTGAATCGTGTCAAGCATTGTCTTGTGTTTTAAAACTTGTTCTCGTTTGAATCGTGTTAAACTTGAACTTGGACTTTGTTTGAATCGTGTCAAACATTGTCTTGTGTTTTAAAACTTGTTCTCGTTTGAATCGCGTCAAACTTGAACTTGGACTTTGTTTGAATCGTGTCAAACATTGTCTTGTGTTTTAAAACTTGTTCTCGTTTGAATCGTGTCAAACTTGAACTTGGACTTTGTTTGAATCGTGTCAAGCATTATCTTCTTGTTTTAAAACTTATTCTTGTTTAAATCGTGTCAAACTTGAAATTGGACTTTGTTTGAATGGTGTCAAGCACTGCCTTCTTGTTTTAAAACCGTTCTTGTTCGAATCGTGTTGGACATGAACAGAGTCTTTGTTCGAATCATGTCGGACATTGCCTCTTGTTTTAAAACTGTTCCCGTTTGATTCGTGTCAAACTTGAACTTGGACTTTGTTTGAATCGTGTCAAGCATTGTCTTGTGTTTTAAAACTTGTTCTCGTTTGAATCGTGTCAAACTTGAACTTGGACTTTGTTTGAATCGTCTTAAGCATTGTCTTGTGTTTTAAAACTTGTTCTCGTTTGAATCGTGTCAAACCTGAACTTGGACTTTGTTTGAATCGTGTCAAGCATTGTCTAGTGTTTTAAAACTTGTTCTCGTTTGAATCGTGTCAAACTTGAACTTGGACTTTGTTTGAATCATGTCAAGTATTGTCTTGTGTTTTAAAACTTGTTCTCGTTTGAATCGTGTCAAACTTGAACTTGGACTTTGTTTGAATCGTGTCAAGCATTGTCTTGTGTTTTAAAACTTATTCTCGTTTGACTCGTGTCAAACTTGAACTTGGACTTTGTTTGAATCGTGTCAAGCATTGTCTTGTGTTTTAAAACTTGTTCTCGTTTGAATCGTGTCAAACTTGAACCTGGACTTTGTTTGAATCGTGTCAAGCATTGTCTTGTGTTTTAAAACTTGTTCTCGTTTGAATTGTGTCAAACTTGAACTTGGACTTTGTTTGAATCGTGTCAAGCATTGTCTTCTTGTTTTAAAACCGTTCTTGTTCGAATCGTGTTGGACATGAACAGAGTCTTTGTTCGAATCGTGTCGGACATTGCCTCTTGTTTTCAAACTGTTCCCGTTTGAATCATGTCAAACTTGAACTTGGAATTTGTTTGAATCGTGTCAAGCATTGTCTTGTGTTTTAAAATTTGTTCTTGTTTGAATCGTGTCAAACTTGAACTTGGACTTTGTTTGAATCGTGTCAAGCATTGTCTTGTATTTTGAAACTTGTTCTCGTTTGAATCGTGTCAAACTTGAACTTGGACTTTGTTTGAATCGTGTCAAACATTGTCTTGTGTTTTAAAACTTGTTCTCGTTTGAATCGTGTCAAACTTGAACTTGGACTTTGTTTGAATCGTGTCAAGCATTATCTTTTTGTTTTAAAACTTGTTCTTGTTTAAATCGTGTCAAACTTGAACTTGGACTTTGTTTGAATCGTGTCAAGCATTGTCTAGTGTTTTAAAACTTGTTCTCGTTTGAATCGTGTCAAACTTGAACTTGGACCTTGTTTGAATCGTGTCAAGCATTGTCTTCTTGTTTTAAAACTTGTTCTTGTTTAAATCGTGTCAAACTTGAACTTGGACTTTGTTTAAATGGTTTCAAGCACTGTCTTTTTGTTTTAAAACCGTTCTTGTTCGAATCGTGTTGGACATGAACAGAGTCTTTGTTCGAATCGTGTCGAACATTGCCTCTTGTTTTAAAACTGTTCCCGTTTGAATCGTGTCAAACTTGAACTTGGACTTTGTTTGAATCGTGTCAAGCATTGTCTAGTGTTTTAAAACTTGTTCTCGTTTGAATTGTGTCAAACTTGAACTTGGACTTTGTTTGAATCGTGTCAAGCATTGTCTTGTGTTTTAAAACTTGTTCTCCTTTGAATCGTGTCAAACTTGAACTTGGACTTTGTTTGAATCGTGTCAAGCATTGTCTAGTGTTTTAACACTTGTTCTCGTTTGAATCGTGTCAAACTTGAACTTGGACTTTGTTTGAATCGTGTCAAGCATTGTCTTGTGTTTTAAAACTTGTTCTCGTTTGAATCGTGTCAAACATGAACTTGGACTTTGTTTGAATCGTGTCAAGCATTGTCTAGTGTTTTAAAACTTGTTCTCGTTTGAATCGTGTCAAACTTGAACTTGGACTTTGTTTGAATCGTGTCAAGCATTGTTTTGTGTTTTAAAACTTGTTCTCGTTTGAATCGTGTCAAACTTGAACTTGGACTTTGTTTGAATCGTGTCAAGCATTGTCTTGTGTTTTAAAACTTGTTCTCGTTTGAATCGTGTCAAACTTGAACCTAGACTTTGTTTGAATCGTGTTAAGCATTGTCTTGTGTTTTAAAACTTGTTCTCGTTTGAATTGTGTCAAACTTGAACTTGGACTTTGTTTGAATCGTGTCAAGCATTGTCTTCTTGTTTTAAAACCGTTCTTTTTCGAATCGTGTTGGACATGAACAGAGTCTTTGTTCGAATCGTGTCGGACATTGCCTCTTGTTTTAAAACTGTTCCCGTTTGAATCGTGTCAAACTTGAACTTGGACTTTGTTTGAATCGTGTCAAGCATTGTCTTGTGTTTTAAAACTTGTTCTCGTTTGAATCGTGTTAAACTTGAACTTGGACTTTGTTTGAATCGTGTCAAACATTGTCTTGTGTTTTAAAACTTGTTCTCGTTTGAATCGCGTCAAACTTGAACTTGGACTTTGTATGAATCGTGTCAAACATTGTCTTGTGTTTTAAAACTTGTTCTCGTTTGAATCGTGTCAAACTTGAACTTGGACTTTGTTTGAATCGTGTCAAACTTGAAATTGGACTTTGTTTGAATGGTGTCAAGCACTGCCTTCTTGTTTTAAAACCGTTCTTGTTCGAATCGTGTTGGACATGAACAGAGTCTTTGTTCGAATCGTGTCGGACATTGCCTCTTGTTTTAAAACTGTTCCCGTTTGATTCGTGTCAAACTTGAACTTGGACTTTGTTTGAATCGTGTCAAGCATTGTCTTGTGTTTTAAAACTTGTTCTCGTTTGAATCGTGTCAAACTTGACCTTGGACTTTGTTTGAATCGTCTCAAGCATTGTCTTGTGTTTTAAAACTTGTTCTCGTTTGAATCGTGTCAAACTTGAACTTGGACTTTGTTTGAATCGTGTCAAGCATTGTCTAGTGTTTTAAAACTTGTTCTCGTTTGAATCGTGTCAAACTTGAACTTGGACTTTGTTTGAATCAAGTCAAGTATTGTCTTGTGTTTTAAAACTTGTTCTCGTTTGAATCGTGTCCAACTTGAACTTGGACTTTGTTTGAATCGTGTCAAGCATTGTCTTGTGTTTTAAAACTTGTTCTCGTTTGAATCGTGTCAAACTTGAACTTGGACTTTGTTTGAATCGTGTCAAGCATTGTCTTGTGTTTTAAAACTTGTTCTCGTTTGAATCGTGTCAAACTTGAACCTGGACTTTGTTTGAATCGTGTCAAGCACTGTCTTGTGTTTTAAAACTTGTTCTCGTTTGAATTGTGTCAAACTTGAACATGGACTTTGTTTGAATCGTGTCAAGCATTGTCTTCTTGTTTTAAAACCGTTCTTGTTCGAATCGTGTTGGACATGAACAGAGTCTTTGTTCGAATTGTGTCGGACATTGCCTCTTGTTTTTAAACTGTTCCCGTTTGAATCGTGTCAAACTTGAACTTGGACTTTGTTTGAATCGTGTCAAGCATTGTCTTGTGTTTTAAAATTTGTTCTTGTTTGAATCGTGTCAAACTTGAACTTGGACTTTGTTTGAATCGTGTCAAGCATTGTCTTGTATTTTGAAACTTGTTCTCGTTTAAATCGTGTCAAACTTGAACTTGGACTTTGTTTGAATCGTGTCAAACATTGTCTTGTGTTTTAAAACTTGTTCTCGTTTGAATCGTGTCAAACTTGAACTTGGACTTTGTTTGAATCGTGTCAAGCATTATCTTCTTGTTTTAAAACTTGTTCTTGTTTAAATCGTGTCAAACTTGAACTTGGACTTTGTTTGAATCGTGTCAAGCATTGTCTAGTGTTTTAAAACTTGTTCTCGTTTGAATCGTGTCAAACTTGAACTTGGACTTTGTTTGAATCGTGTCAAGCATTGTCTTCTTGTTTTAAAACTTGTTCTTGTTTAAATCGTGTCAAACTTGAACTTGGACTTTGTTTGAATGGTTTCAAGCACTGTCTTTTTGTTTTAAAACCGTTCTTGTTCGAATCGTGTTGGACATGAACAGAGTCTTTGTTCGAATCGTGTCGGACATTGCCTCTTGTTTTAAAACTGTTCCCGTTTGAATCGTTTCAAACTTGAACTTGGACTTTGTTTGAATCGTGTCAAGCATTGTCTAGTGTTTTAAAACTTGTTCTCGTTTGAATTGTGTCAAACTTGAACTTGGACTTTGTTTGAATCGTGTCAAGCATTGTCTTGTGTTTTAAAACTTGTTCTCCTTTGAATCGTGTCAAACTTGAACTTGGACTTTGTTTGAATCGTGTAAAGCATTGTCTTCTTGTTTTAAAACTTGTTCTTGTTTAAATCGTGTCAAACTTGAACTTGGACTTTGTTTGAATGGTTTCAAGCACTGTCTTTTTGTTTTAAAACCGTTCTTGTTCGAATCATGTTGGACATGAACAGAGTCTTTCTTCGAATCGTGTCGGACATTGCCTCTTGTTTTAAAACTGTTCCCGTTTGAATCGTGTCAAACTTGAACTTGGACTTTGTTTGAATCGTGTCAAGCATTGTCTAGTGTTTTAAAACTTGTTCTCGTTTAAATTGTGTCAAACTTGAACTTGGACTTTGTTTGTTTCGTGTCAAGCATTGTCTTCTTGTTTTAAAACCGTTCTTTTTCGAATCGTGTTGGACATGAACAGAGTCTTTGTTCGAATCGTGTCGGACATTGCCTCTTGTTTTAAAACTGTTCCCGTTTGAACCGTGTCAAACTTGAACTTGGACTTTGTTTGAATCGTGTCAAGCATTGTCTTGTGTTTTAAAACTTGTTCTCGTTTGAATCGTGTTAAACTTGAACTTGGACTTTGTTTGAATCGTGTCAAACATTGTCTTGTGTTTTAAAACTTGTTCTCGTTTGAATCGCGTCAAACTTGAACTTGGACTTTGTTTGAATCGTGTCAAACATTGTCTTGTGTTTTAAAACTTGTTCTCGTTTGAATCGTGTCAAACTTGAACTTGGACTTTGTTTGAATCGTGTCAAGCATTATCTTCTTGTTTTAAAACTTATTCTTGTTTAAATCGTGTCAAACTTGAAATTGGACTTTGTTTGAATGGTGTCAAGCACTGCCTTCTTGTTTTAAAACCGTTCTTGTTCGAATCGTGTTGGACATGAACAGAGTCTTTGTTCGAATCATGTCGGACATTGCCTCTTGTTTTAAAACTGTTCCCGTTTGATTCGTGTCAAACTTGAACTTGGACTTTGTTTGAATCGTGTCAAACATTGTCTTGTGTTTTAAAACTTGTTCTCGTTAGAATCGTGTCAAACTTGAACTTGGACTTTGTTTGAATCGTCTCAAGTATTGTCTTGTGTTTTAAAACTTGTTCTCGTTTAAATCGTGTCAAACTTGAACTTGGACTTTGTTTGAATCGTGTCAAGCATTGTCTTGTGTTTTAAAACTTGTTCTCGTTTGAATCGTGTCAAACTTGAACCTAGACTTTGTTTGAATCGTGTTAAGCATTGTCTTGTGTTTTTAAACTTGTTCTCGTTTGAATTGTGTCAAACTTGAACTTGGACTTTGTTTGAATCGTGTCAAGCATTGTCTTCTTGTTTTAAAACCGTTCTTTTTCGAATCGTGTTGGACATGAACAGAGTCTTTGTTCGAATCGTGTCGGACATTGCCTCTTGTTTTAAAACTGTTCCCGTTTGAATCGTGTCAAACTTGAACTTGGACTTTGTTTGAATCGTGTCAAGCATTGTCTTGTGTTTTAAAACTTGTTCTCGTTTGAATCGTGTTAAACTTGAACTTGGACTTTGTTTGAATCGTGTCAAACATTGTCTTGTGTTTTAAAACTTGTTCTCGTTTGAATCGCGTCAAACTTGAACTTGGACTTTGTATGAATCGTGTCAAACATTGTCTTGTGTTTTAAAACTTGTTCTCGTTTGAATCGTGTCAAACTTGACCTTGGACTTTGTGTGAATCGTGTCAAGCATTATCTTCTTGTTTTAAAACTTGTTCTTGTTTAAATCGTGTCAAACTTGAAATTGGACTTTGTTTGAATGGTGTCAAGCACTGCCTTCTTGTTTTAAAACCGTTCTTGTTCGAATCGTGTTGGACATGAACAGAGTCTTTGTTCGAATCGTGTCGGACATTGCCTCTTGTTTTAAAACTGTTCCCGTTTGATTCGTGTCAAACTTGAACTTGGACTTTGTTTGAATCGTGTCAAGCATTGTCTTGTGTTTTAAAACTTGTTCTCGTTTGAATCGTGTCAAACTTGACCTTGGACTTTGTTTGAATCGTCTCAAGCATTGTCTTGTGTTTTAAAACTTGTTCTCGTTTGAATCGTGTCAAACTTGAACTTGGACTTTGTTTGAATCGTGTCAAGCATTGTCTAGTGTTTTAAAACTTGTTCTCGTTTGAATCGTGTCAAACTTGAACTTGGACTTTGTTTGAATCAAGTCAAGTATTGTCTTGTGTTTTAAAACTTGTTCTCGTTTGAATCGTGTCCAACTTGAACTTGGACTTTGTTTGAATCGTGTCAAGCATTGTCTTGTGTTTTAAAACTTGTTCTCGTTTGAATCGTGTCAAACTTGAACTTGGACTTTGTTTGAATCGTGTCAAGCATTGTCTTGTGTTTTAAAACTTGTTCTCGTTTGAATCGTGTCAAACTTGAACCTGGACTTTGTTTGAATCGTGTCAAGCACTGTCTTGTGTTTTAAAACTTGTTCTCGTTTGAATTGTGTCAAACTTGAACATGGACTTTGTTTGAATCGTGTCAAGCATTGTCTTCTTGTTTTAAAACCGTTCTTGTTCGAATCGTGTTGGACATGAACAGAGTCTTTGTTCGAATTGTGTCGGACATTGCCTCTTGTTTTTAAACTGTTCCCGTTTGAATCGTGTCAAACTTGAACTTGGACTTTGTTTGAATCGTGTCAAGCATTGTCTTGTGTTTTAAAATTTGTTCCCGTTTGATTCGTGTCAAACTTGAACTTGGACTTTGTTTGAATCGTGTCAAGCATTGTCTTGTGTTTTAAAACTTGTTCTCGTTTGAATCGTGTCAAACTTGACCTTGGACTTTGTTTGAATCGTCTCAAGCATTGTCTTGTGTTTTAAAACTTGTTCTCGTTTGAATCGTGTCAAACTTGAACTTGGACTTTGTTTGAATCGTGTCAAGCATTGTCTAGTGTTTTAAAACTTGTTCTCGTTTGAATCGTGTCAAACTTGAACTTGGACTTTGTTTGAATCAAGTCAAGTATTGTCTTGTGTTTTAAAACTTGTTCTCGTTTGAATCGTGTCCAACTTGAACTTGGACTTTGTTTGAATCGTGTCAAGCATTGTCTTGTGTTTTAAAACTTGTTCTCGTTTGAATCGTGTCAAACTTGAACTTGGACTTTGTTTGAATCGTGTCAAGCATTGTCTTGTGTTTTAAAACTTGTTCTCGTTTGAATCGTGTCAAACTTGAACCTGGACTTTGTTTGAATCGTGTCAAGCACTGTCTTGTGTTTTAAAACTTGTTCTCGTTTGAATTGTGTCAAACTTGAACATGGACTTTGTTTGAATCGTGTCAAGCATTGTCTTCTTGTTTTAAAACCGTTCTTGTTCGAATCGTGTTGGACATGAACAGAGTCTTTGTTCGAATTGTGTCGGACATTGCCTCTTGTTTTTAAACTGTTCCCGTTTGAATCGTGTCAAACTTGAACTTGGACTTTGTTTGAATCGTGTCAAGCATTGTCTTGTGTTTTAAAATTTGTTCTTGTTTGAATCGTGTCAAACTTGAACTTGGACTTTGTTTGAATCGTGTCAAGCATTGTCTTGTATTTTGAAACTTGTTCTCGTTTAAATCGTGTCAAACTTGAACTTGGACTTTGTTTGAATCGTGTCAAACATTGTCTTGTGTTTTAAAACTTGTTCTCGTTTGAATCGTGTCAAACTTGAACTTGGACTTTGTTTGAATCGTGTCAAGCATTATCTTCTTGTTTTAAAACTTGTTCTTGTTTAAATCGTGTCAAACTTGAACTTGGACTTTGTTTGAATCGTGTCAAGCATTGTCTAGTGTTTTAAAACTTGTTCTCGTTTGAATCGTGTCAAACTTGAACTTGGACTTTGTTTGAATCGTGTCAAGCATTGTCTTCTTGTTTTAAAACTTGTTCTTGTTTAAATCGTGTCAAACTTGAACTTGGACTTTGTTTGAATGGTTTCAAGCACTGTCTTTTTGTTTTAAAACCGTTCTTGTTCGAATCGTGTTGGACATGAACAGAGTCTTTGTTCGAATCGTGTCGGACATTGCCTCTTGTTTTAAAACTGTTCCCGTTTGAATCGTTTCAAACTTGAACTTGGACTTTGTTTGAATCGTGTCAAGCATTGTCTAGTGTTTTAAAACTTGTTCTCGTTTGAATTGTGTCAAACTTGAACTTGGACTTTGTTTGAATCGTGTCAAGCATTGTCTTGTGTTTTAAAACTTGTTCTCCTTTGAATCGTGTCAAACTTGAACTTGGACTTTGTTTGAATCGTGTAAAGCATTGTCTTCTTGTTTTAAAACTTGTTCTTGTTTAAATCGTGTCAAACTTGAACTTGGACTTTGTTTGAATGGTTTCAAGCACTGTCTTTTTGTTTTAAAACCGTTCTTGTTCGAATCATGTTGGACATGAACAGAGTCTTTCTTCGAATCGTGTCGGACATTGCCTCTTGTTTTAAAACTGTTCCCGTTTGAATCGTGTCAAACTTGAACTTGGACTTTGTTTGAATCGTGTCAAGCATTGTCTAGTGTTTTAAAACTTGTTCTCGTTTAAATTGTGTCAAACTTGAACTTGGACTTTGTTTGTTTCGTGTCAAGCATTGTCTTCTTGTTTTAAAACCGTTCTTTTTCGAATCGTGTTGGACATGAACAGAGTCTTTGTTCGAATCGTGTCGGACATTGCCTCTTGTTTTAAAACTGTTCCCGTTTGAACCGTGTCAAACTTGAACTTGGACTTTGTTTGAATCGTGTCAAGCATTGTCTTGTGTTTTAAAACTTGTTCTCGTTTGAATCGTGTTAAACTTGAACTTGGACTTTGTTTGAATCGTGTCAAACATTGTCTTGTGTTTTAAAACTTGTTCTCGTTTGAATCGCGTCAAACTTGAACTTGGACTTTGTTTGAATCGTGTCAAACATTGTCTTGTGTTTTAAAACTTGTTCTCGTTTGAATCGTGTCAAACTTGAACTTGGACTTTGTTTGAATCGTGTCAAGCATTATCTTCTTGTTTTAAAACTTATTCTTGTTTAAATCGTGTCAAACTTGAAATTGGACTTTGTTTGAATGGTGTCAAGCACTGCCTTCTTGTTTTAAAACCGTTCTTGTTCGAATCGTGTTGGACATGAACAGAGTCTTTGTTCGAATCATGTCGGACATTGCCTCTTGTTTTAAAACTGTTCCCGTTTGATTCGTGTCAAACTTGAACTTGGACTTTGTTTGAATCGTGTCAAACATTGTCTTGTGTTTTAAAACTTGTTCTCGTTAGAATCGTGTCAAACTTGAACTTGGACTTTGTTTGAATCGTCTCAAGTATTGTCTTGTGTTTTAAAACTTGTTCTCGTTTAAATCGTGTCAAACTTGAACTTGGACTTTGTTTGAATCGTGTCAAGCATTGTCTTGTGTTTTAAAACTTGTTCTCGTTTGAATCGTGTCAAACTTGAACCTAGACTTTGTTTGAATCGTGTTAAGCATTGTCTTGTGTTTTTAAACTTGTTCTCGTTTGAATTGTGTCAAACTTGAACTTGGACTTTGTTTGAATCGTGTCAAGCATTGTCTTCTTGTTTTAAAACCGTTCTTTTTCGAATCGTGTTGGACATGAACAGAGTCTTTGTTCGAATCGTGTCGGACATTGCCTCTTGTTTTAAAACTGTTCCCGTTTGAATCGTGTCAAACTTGAACTTGGACTTTGTTTGAATCGTGTCAAGCATTGTCTTGTGTTTTAAAACTTGTTCTCGTTTGAATCGTGTTAAACTTGAACTTGGACTTTGTTTGAATCGTGTCAAACATTGTCTTGTGTTTTAAAACTTGTTCTCGTTTGAATCGCGTCAAACTTGAACTTGGACTTTGTATGAATCGTGTCAAACATTGTCTTGTGTTTTAAAACTTGTTCTCGTTTGAATCGTGTCAAACTTGACCTTGGACTTTGTGTGAATCGTGTCAAGCATTATCTTCTTGTTTTAAAACTTGTTCTTGTTTAAATCGTGTCAAACTTGAAATTGGACTTTGTTTGAATGGTGTCAAGCACTGCCTTCTTGTTTTAAAACCGTTCTTGTTCGAATCGTGTTGGACATGAACAGAGTCTTTGTTCGAATCGTGTCGGACATTGCCTCTTGTTTTAAAACTGTTCCCGTTTGATTCGTGTCAAACTTGAACTTGGACTTTGTTTGAATCGTGTCAAGCATTGTCTTGTGTTTTAAAACTTGTTCTCGTTTGAATCGTGTCAAACTTGACCTTGGACTTTGTTTGAATCGTCTCAAGCATTGTCTTGTGTTTTAAAACTTGTTCTCGTTTGAATCGTGTCAAACTTGAACTTGGACTTTGTTTGAATCGTGTCAAGCATTGTCTAGTGTTTTAAAACTTGTTCTCGTTTGAATCGTGTCAAACTTGAACTTGGACTTTGTTTGAATCAAGTCAAGTATTGTCTTGTGTTTTAAAACTTGTTCTCGTTTGAATCGTGTCCAACTTGAACTTGGACTTTGTTTGAATCGTGTCAAGCATTGTCTTGTGTTTTAAAACTTGTTCTCGTTTGAATCGTGTCAAACTTGAACTTGGACTTTGTTTGAATCGTGTCAAGCATTGTCTTGTGTTTTAAAACTTGTTCTCGTTTGAATCGTGTCAAACTTGAACCTGGACTTTGTTTGAATCGTGTCAAGCACTGTCTTGTGTTTTAAAACTTGTTCTCGTTTGAATTGTGTCAAACTTGAACATGGACTTTGTTTGAATCGTGTCAAGCATTGTCTTCTTGTTTTAAAACCGTTCTTGTTCGAATCGTGTTGGACATGAACAGAGTCTTTGTTCGAATTGTGTCGGACATTGCCTCTTGTTTTTAAACTGTTCCCGTTTGAATCGTGTCAAACTTGAACTTGGACTTTGTTTGAATCGTGTCAAGCATTGTCTTGTGTTTTAAAATTTGTTCTTGTTTGAATCGTGTCAAACTTGAACTTGGACTTTGTTTGAATCGTGTCAAGCATTGTCTTGTATTTTGAAACTTGTTCTCGTTTAAATCGTGTCAAACTTGAACTTGGACTTTGTTTGAATCGTGTCAAACATTGTCTTGTGTTTTAAAACTTGTTCTCGTTTGAATCGTGTCAAACTTGAACTTGGACTTTGTTTGAATCGTGTCAAGCATTATCTTCTTGTTTTAAAACTTGTTCTTGTTTAAATCGTGTCAAACTTGAACTTGGACTTTGTTTGAATCGTGTCAAGCATTGTCTAGTGTTTTAAAACTTGTTCTCGTTTGAATCGTGTCAAACTTGAACTTGGACTTTGTTTGAATCGTGTCAAGCATTGTCTTCTTGTTTTAAAACTTGTTCTTGTTTAAATCGTGTCAAACTTGAACTTGGACTTTGTTTGAATGGTTTCAAGCACTGTCTTTTTGTTTTAAAACCGTTCTTGTTCGAATCGTGTTGGACATGAACAGAGTCTTTGTTCGAATCGTGTCGGACATTGCCTCTTGTTTTAAAACTGTTCCCGTTTGAATCGTTTCAAACTTGAACTTGGACTTTGTTTGAATCGTGTCAAGCATTGTCTAGTGTTTTAAAACTTGTTCTCGTTTGAATTGTGTCAAACTTGAACTTGGACTTTGTTTGAATCGTGTCAAGCATTGTCTTGTGTTTTAAAACTTGTTCTCCTTTGAATCGTGTCAAACTTGAACTTGGACTTTGTTTGAATCGTGTAAAGCATTGTCTTCTTGTTTTAAAACTTGTTCTTGTTTAAATCGTGTCAAACTTGAACTTGGACTTTGTTTGAATGGTTTCAAGCACTGTCTTTTTGTTTTAAAACCGTTCTTGTTCGAATCATGTTGGACATGAACAGAGTCTTTGTTCGAATCGTGTCAGACATTGCCTCTTGTTTTAAAACTGTTCCCGTTTGAATCGTGTCAAACTTGAACTTGGACTTTGTTTGAATCGTGTCAAGCATTGTCTAGTGTTTTAAAACTTGTTCTCGTTTAAATTGTGTCAAACTTGAACTTGGACTTTGTTTGAATCGTGTCAAGCATTGTCTTCTTGTTTTAAAACCGTTCTTTTTCGAATCGTGTTGGACATGAACAGAGTCTTTGTTCGAATCGTGTCGGACATTGCCTCTTGTTTTAAAACTGTTCCCGTTTGAACCGTGTCAAACTTGAACTTGGACTTTGTTTGAATCGTGTCAAGCATTGTCTTGTGTTTTAAAACTTGTTCTCGTTTGAATCGTGTTAAACTTGAACTTGGACTTTGTTTGAATCGTGTCAAACATTGTCTTGTGTTTTAAAACTTGTTCTCGTTTGAATCGCGTCAAACTTGAACTTGGACTTTGTTTGAATCGTGTCAAACATTGTCTTGTGTTTTAAAACTTGTTCTCGTTTGAATCGTGTCAAACTTGAACTTGGACTTTGTTTGAATCGTGTCAAGCATTATCTTCTTGTTTTAAAACTTATTCTTGTTTAAATCGTGTCAAACTTGAAATTGGACTTTGTTTGAATGGTGTCAAGCACTGCCTTCTTGTTTTAAAACCGTTCTTGTTCGAATCGTGTTGGACATGAACAGAGTCTTTGTTCGAATCATGTCGGACATTGCCTCTTGTTTTAAAACTGTTCCCATTTGATTCGTGTCAAACTTGAACTTGGACTTTGTTTGAATCGTGTCAAGCATTGTCTTGTGTTTTAAAACTTGTTCTCGTTAGAATCGTGTCAAACTTGAACTTGGACTTTGTTTGAATCGTCTCAAGTATTGTCTTGTGTTTTAAAACTTGTTCTCGTTTGAATCGTGTCAAACTTGAACTTGGACTTTGTTTGAATCGTGTCAAGCATTGTCTAGTGTTTTAAAACTTGTTCTCGTTTGAATCGTGTCAAACTTGAACTTGGACTTTGTTTGAATCATGTCAAGTATTGTCTTGTGTTTTAAAACTTGTTCTCGTTTGAATCGTGTCAAACTTGAACTTGGACTTTGTTTGAATCGTGTCAAGCATTGTCTTGTGTTTTAAAACTTGTTCTCGTTTGAATCGTGTCAAACTTGAACTTGGACTTTGTTTGAATCGTGTCAAGCATTGTCTTGTGTTTTAAAACTTGTTCTCGTTTGAATCGTGTCAAACTTGAACCTGGACTTTGTTTGAATCGTGTCAAGCATTGTCTTGTGTTTTAAAACTTGTTCTCGTTTGAATTGTGTCAAACTTGAACTTGGACTTTGTTTGAATCGTGTCAAGCATTGTCTTCTTGTTTTAAAACCGTTCTTGTTCGAATCGTGTTGGACATGAACAGAGTCTTTGTTCGAATCGTGTCGGACATTGCCTCTTGTTTTTAAACTGTTCCCGTTTGAATCGTGTCAAACTTGAACTTGGACTTTGTTTGAATCGTGTCAAGCATTGTCTAGTGTTTTAAAACTTGTTCTCGTTTAAATTGTGTCAAACTTGAACTTGGACTTTGTTTGAATCGTGTCAAGCATTGTCTTCTTGTTTTAAAACCGTTCTTTTTCGAATCGTGTTGGACATGAACAGAGTCTTTGTTCGAATCGTGTCGGACATTGCCTCTTGTTTTAAAACTGTTCCCGTTTGAACCGTGTCAAACTTGAACTTGGACTTTGTTTGAATCGTGTCAAGCATTGTCTTGTGTTTTAAAACTTGTTCTCGTTTGAATCGTGTTAAACTTGAACTTGGACTTTGTTTGAATCGTGTCAAACATTGTCTTGTGTTTTAAAACTTGTTCTCGTTTGAATCGCATCAAACTTGAACTTGGACTTTGTTTGAATCGTGTCAAACATTGTCTTGTGTTTTAAAACTTGTTCTCGTTTGAATCGTGTCAAACTTGAACTTGGACTTTGTTTGAATCGTGTCAAGCATTATCTTCTTGTTTTAAAACTTATTCTTGTTTAAATCGTGTCAAACTTGAAATTGGACTTTGTTTGAATGGTGTCAAGCACTGCCTTCTTGTTTTAAAACCGTTCTTGTTCGAATCGTGTTGGACATGAACAGAGTCTTTGTTCGAATCATGTCGGACATTGCCTCTTGTTTTAAAACTGTTCCCGTTTGATTCGTGTCAAACTTGAACTTGGACTTTGTTTGAATCGTGTCAAGCATTGTCTTGTGTTTTAAAACTTGTTCTCGTTAGAATCGTGTCAAACTTGAACTTGGACTTTGTTTGAATCGTCTCAAGTATTGTCTTGTGTTTTAAAACTTGTTCTCGTTTGAATCGTGTCAAACTTGAACTTGGACTTTGTTTGAATCGTGTCAAACATTGTCTTGTGTTTTAAAACTTGTTCTCGTTTGAATCGTGTCAAACTTGAACTTGGACTTTGTTTGAATCGTGTCAAGCATTATCTTCTTGTTTTAAAACTTATTCTTGTTTAAATCGTGTCAAACTTGAAATTGGACTTTGTTTGAATGGTGTCAAGCACTGCCTTCTTGTTTTAAAACCGTTCTTGTTCGAATCGTGTTGGACATGAACAGAGTCTTTGTTCGAATCATGTCGGACATTGCCTCTTGTTTTAAAACTGTTCCCATTTGATTCGTGTCAAACTTGAACTTGGACTTTGTTTGAATCGTGTCAAGCATTGTCTTGTGTTTTAAAACTTGTTCTCGTTAGAATCGTGTCAAACTTGAACTTGGACTTTGTTTGAATCGTCTCAAGTATTGTCTTGTGTTTTAAAACTTGTTCTCGTTTGAATCGTGTCAAACTTGAACTTGGACTTTGTTTGAATCGTGTCAAGCATTGTCTAGTGTTTTAAAACTTGTTCTCGTTTGAATCGTGTCAAACTTGAACTTGGACTTTGTTTGAATCATGTCAAGTATTGTCTTGTGTTTTAAAACTTGTTCTCGTTTGAATCGTGTCAAACTTGAACTTGGACTTTGTTTGAATCGTGTCAAGCATTGTCTTGTGTTTTAAAACTTGTTCTCGTTTGAATCGTGTCAAACTTGAACTTGGACTTTGTTTGAATCGTGTCAAGCATTGTCTTGTGTTTTAAAACTTGTTCTCGTTTGAATCGTGTCAAACTTGAACCTGGACTTTGTTTGAATCGTGTCAAGCATTGTCTTGTGTTTTAAAACTTGTTCTCGTTTGAATTGTGTCAAACTTGAACTTGGACTTTGTTTGAATCGTGTCAAGCATTGTCTTCTTGTTTTAAAACCGTTCTTGTTCGAATCGTGTTGGACATGAACAGAGTCTTTGTTCGAATCGTGTCGGACATTGCCTCTTGTTTTTAAACTGTTCCCGTTTGAATCGTGTCAAACTTGAACTTGGACTTTGTTTGAATCGTGTCAAGCATTGTCTAGTGTTTTAAAACTTGTTCTCGTTTAAATTGTGTCAAACTTGAACTTGGACTTTGTTTGAATCGTGTCAAGCATTGTCTTCTTGTTTTAAAACCGTTCTTTTTCGAATCGTGTTGGACATGAACAGAGTCTTTGTTCGAATCGTGTCGGACATTGCCTCTTGTTTTAAAACTGTTCCCGTTTGAACCGTGTCAAACTTGAACTTGGACTTTGTTTGAATCGTGTCAAGCATTGTCTTGTGTTTTAAAACTTGTTCTCGTTTGAATCGTGTTAAACTTGAACTTGGACTTTGTTTGAATCGTGTCAAACATTGTCTTGTGTTTTAAAACTTGTTCTCGTTTGAATCGCATCAAACTTGAACTTGGACTTTGTTTGAATCGTGTCAAACATTGTCTTGTGTTTTAAAACTTGTTCTCGTTTGAATCGTGTCAAACTTGAACTTGGACTTTGTTTGAATCGTGTCAAGCATTATCTTCTTGTTTTAAAACTTATTCTTGTTTAAATCGTGTCAAACTTGAAATTGGACTTTGTTTGAATGGTGTCAAGCACTGCCTTCTTGTTTTAAAACCGTTCTTGTTCGAATCGTGTTGGACATGAACAGAGTCTTTGTTCGAATCATGTCGGACATTGCCTCTTGTTTTAAAACTGTTCCCGTTTGATTCGTGTCAAACTTGAACTTGGACTTTGTTTGAATCGTGTCAAGCATTGTCTTGTGTTTTAAAACTTGTTCTCGTTAGAATCGTGTCAAACTTGAACTTGGACTTTGTTTGAATCGTCTCAAGTATTGTCTTGTGTTTTAAAACTTGTTCTCGTTTGAATCGTGTCAAACTTGAACTTGGACTTTGTTTGAATCGTGTCAAGCATTGTCTAGTGTTTTAAAACTTGTTCTCGTTTGAATCGTGTCAAACTTGAACTTGGACTTTGTTTGAATCATGTCAAGTATTGTCTTGTGTTTTAAAACTTGTTCTCGTTTGAATCGTGTCAAACTTGAACTTGGACTTTGTTTGAATCGTGTCAAGCATTGTCTTGTGTTTTAAAACTTGTTCTCGTTTGAATCGTGTCAAACTTGAACTTGGACTTTGTTTGAATCGTGTCAAGCATTGTCTTGTGTTTTAAAACTTGTTCTCGTTTGAATCGTGTCAAACTTGAACCTGGACTTTGTTTGAATCGTGTCAAGCATTGTCTTGTGTTTTAAAACTTGTTCTCGTTTGAATTGTGTCAAACTTGAACTTGGACTTTGTTTGAATCGTGTCAAGCATTGTCTTCTTGTTTTAAAACCGTTCCTGTTCGAATCGTGTTGGACATGAACAGAGTCTTTGTTCGAATCGTGTCGGACATTGCCTCTTGTTTTTAAACTGTTCCCGTTTGAATCGTGTCAAACTTGAACTTGGACTTTGTTTGAATCGTGTCAAGCATTGTCTAGTGTTTTAAAACTTGTTCTCGTTTAAATTGTGTCAAACTTGAACTTGGACTTTGTTTGAATCGTGTCAAGCATTGTCTTCTTGTTTTAAAACCGTTCTTTTTCGAATCGTGTTGGACATGAACAGAGTCTTTGTTCGAATCGTGTCGGACATTGCCTCTTGTTTTAAAACTGTTCC
The DNA here is from genome assembly GCA_022829125.1 of Lathyrus tuberosus. Taxonomy (NCBI): domain Eukaryota; kingdom Viridiplantae; phylum Streptophyta; class Magnoliopsida; order Fabales; family Fabaceae; genus Lathyrus; species Lathyrus tuberosus. The sequence goes on from JALAZF010000054.1 coordinate 15,866,248, forward strand.
CGTTTGAACCGTGTCAAACTTGAACTTGGACTTTGTTTGAATCGTGTCAAGCATTGTCTTGTGTTTTAAAACTTGTTCTCGTTTGAATCGTGTTAAACTTGAACTTGGACTTTGTTTGAATCGTGTCAAGCATTATCTTCTTGTTTTAAAACTTATTCTTGTTTAAATCGTGTCAAACTTGAAATTGGACTTTGTTTGAATGGTGTCAAGCACTGCCTTCTTGTTTTAAAACCGTTCTTGTTCGAATCGTGTTGGACATGAACAGAGTCTTTGTTCGAATCATGTCGGACATTGCCTCTTGTTTTAAAACTGTTCCCGTTTGATTCGTGTCAAACTTGAACTTGGACTTTGTTTGAATCGTGTCAAGCATTGTCTTGTGTTTTAAAATTTGTTCTCGTTAGAATCGTGTCAAACTTGAACTTGGACTTTGTTTGAATCGTCTCAAGTATTGTCTTGTGTTTTAAAACATGTTCTCGTTTGAATCGTGTCAAACTTGAACTTGGACTTTGTTTGAATCGTGTCAAGCATTGTCTAGTGTTTTAAAACTTGTTCTCGTTTGAATCGTGTCAAACTTGAACTTGGACTTTGTTTGAATCATGTCAAGTATTGTCTTGTGTTTTAAAATTTGTTCTCGTTTGAATCGTGTCAAACTTGAACTTGGACTTTGTTTGAATCGTGTCAAGCATTGTCTTGTGTTTTAAAACTTGTTCTCGTTTGAATCGTATCAAACTTGAACTTGGACTTTGTTTGAATCGTGTCAAGCATTGTCTTGTGTTTTAAAACTTGTTCTCGTTTGAATCGTGTCAAACTTGAACCTGGACTTTGTTTGAATCGTGTCAAGCATTGTCTTGTGTTTTAAAACTTGTTCTCGTTTGAATTGTGTCAAACTTGAACTTGGACTTTGTTTGAATCGTGTCAAGCATTGTCTTCTTGTTTTAAAACCGTTCTTGTTCGAATCGTGTTGGACATGAACAGAGTCTTTGTTCGAATCGTGTCGGACATTGCCTCTTGTTTTAAAACTGTTCCCGTTTGAATCGTGTCAAACTTGAACTTGGACTTTGTTTGAATCGTGTCAAGCATTGTCTTGTGTTTTAAAACTTGTTCTCGTTTGAATCGTGTTAAACTTGAACTTGGACTTTGTTTGAATCGTGTCAAACATTGTCTTGTGTTTTAAAACTTGTTCTCGTTTGAATCGCGTCAAACTTGAACTTGGACTTTGTATGAATCGTGTCAAACATTGTCTTGTGTTTTAAAACTTGTTCTCGTTTGAATCGTGTCAAACTTGAACTTGGACTTTGTTTGAATTGTGTCAAGCATTATCTTCTTGTTTTAAAACTTATTCTTGTTTAAATCGTGTCAAACTTGAAATCGGACTTTGTTTGAATGGTGTCAAGCACTGCCTTCTTGTTTTAAAACCGTTCTTGTTCGAATCGTGTTGGACATGAACAGAGTCTTTGTTCGAATCATGTCGGACATTGCCTCTTGTTTTAAAACTGTTCCCGTTTGATTCGTGTCAAACTTGAACTTGGACTTTGTTTGAATCGTGTCAAGCATTGTCTTGTGTTTTAAAACTTGTTCTCGTTTGAATTGTGTCAAACTTGAACTTGGACTTTGTTTGAATCGTCTCAAGCATTGTCTTGTGTTTTAAAACTTGTTCTCGTTTGAATCGTGTCAAACTTGAACTTGGACTTTGTTTGAATCGTGTCAAGCATTGTCTAGTGTTTTAAAACTTGTTCTCGTTTGAATCGTGTCAAACTTGAACTTGGACTTTGTTTGAATCAAGTCAAGTATTGTCTTGTGTTTTAAAACTTGTTCTCGTTTGAATCGTGTCCAACTTGAACTTGGACTTTGTTTGAATCGTGTCAAGCATTGTCTTGTGTTTTAAAACTTGTTCTCGTTTGAATCGTGTCAAACTTGAACTTGGACTTTGTTTGAATCGTGTCAAGCATTGTCTTGTGTTTTAAAACTTGTTCTCGTTTGAATCGTGTCAAACTTGAACCTGGACTTTGTTTGAATCGTGTCAAGCACTGTCTTGTGTTTTAAAACTTGTTCTCGTTTGAATTGTGTCAAACTTGAACTTGGACTTTGTTTGAATCGTGTCAAGCATTGTCTTCTTGTTTTAAAACCGTTCTTGTTCGAATCGTGTTGGACATGAACAGAGTCTTTGTTCGAATTGTGTCGGACATTGCCTCTTGTTTTTAAACTGTTCCCGTTTGAATCGTCTCAAACTTGAACTTGGACTTTGTTTGAATCGTGTCAAGCATTGTCTTGTGTTTTAAAATTTGTTCTTGTTTGAATCGTGTCAAACTTGAACTTGGACTTTGTTTGAATCGTGTCAAGCATTGTCTTGTATTTTGAAACTTGTTCTCGTTTAAATCGTGTCAAACTTGAACTTGGACTTTGTTTGAATCGTGTCAAACATTGTCTTGTGTTTTAAAACTTGTTCTCGTTTGAATCGTGTCAAACTTGAACTTGGACTTTGTTTGAATCGTGTCAAGCATTATCTTCTTGTTTTAAAACTTGTTCTTGTTTAAATCGTGTCAAACTTGAACTTGGACTTTGTTTGAATCGTGTCAAGCATTGTCTAGTGTTTTAAAACATGTTCTCGTTTGAATCGTGTCAAACTTGAACTTGGACTTTGTTTGAATCGTGTCAAGCATTGTCTTGTGTTTTAAAACTTGTTCTCGTTAGAATCGTGTCAAACTTGAACTTGGACTTTGTTTGAATCGTCTCAAGTATTGTCTTGTGTTTTAAAACTTGTTCTCGTTTGAATCGTGTCAAACTTGAACTTGGACTTTGTTTGAATCGTGTCAAGCATTGTCTAGTGTTTTAAAACTTGTTCTCGTTTGAATCGTGTCAAACTTGAACATGGACTTTGTTTGAATCATGTCAAGTATTGTCTTGTGTTTTAAAACTTGTTCTCGTTTGAATCGTGTCAAACTTGAACTTGGACTTTGTTTGAATCGTGTCAAGCATTGTCTTGTGTTTTAAAACTTGTTCTCGTTTGAATCGTGTCAAACTTGAACTTGGACTTTGTTTGAATCGTGTCAAGCATTGTCTTGTGTTTTAAAACTTGTTCTCGTTTGAATCGTGTCAAACTTGAACCTGGACTTTGTTTGAATCGTGTCAAGCATTGTCTTGTGTTTTAAAACTTGTTCTCGTTTGAATTGTGTCAAACTTGAACTTGGACTTTGTTTGAATCGTGTCAAGCATTGTCTTCTTGTTTTAAAACCGTTCATGTTCGAATCGTGTTGGACATGAACAGAGTCTTTGTTCGAATCGTGTCGGACATTGCCTCTTGTTTTTAAACTGTTCCCGTTTGAATCGTGTCAAACTTGAACTTGGACTTTGTTTGAATCGTGTCAAGCATTGTCTAGTGTTTTAAAACTTGTTCTCGTTTAAATTGTGTCAAACTTGAACTTGGACTTTGTTTGAATCGTGTCAAGCATTGTCTTCTTGTTTTAAAACCGTTCTTTTTCGAATCGTGTTGGACATGAACAGAGTCTTTGTTCGAATCGTGTCGGACATTGCCTCTTGTTTTAAAACTGTTCCCGTTTGAACCGTGTCAAACTTGAACTTGGACTTTGTTTGAATCGTGTCAAGCATTGTCTTGTGTTTTAAAACTTGTTCTCGTTTGAATCGTGTTAAACTTGAACTTGGACTTTGTTTGAATCGTGTCAAACATTGTCTTGTGTTTTAAAACTTGTTCTCGTTTGAATCGCGTCAAACTTGAACTTGGACTTTGTTTGAATCGTGCCAAACATTGTCTTGTGTTTTAAAACTTGTTCTCGTTTGAATCGTGTCAAACTTGAACTTGGACTTTGTTTGAATCGTGTCAAGCATTATCTTCTTGTTTTAAAACTTATTCTTGTTTAAATCGTGTCAAACTTGAAATTGGACTTTGTTTGAATGGTGTCAAGCACTGCCTTCTTGTTTTAAAACCGTTCTTGTTCGAATCGTGTTGGACATGAACAGAGTCTTTGTTCAAATCATGTCGGACATTGCCTCTTGTTTTAAAACTGTTCCCGTTTGATTCGTGTCAAACTTGAACTTGGACTTTGTTTGAATCGTGTCAAACATTGTCTTGTGTTTTAAAACTTGTTCTCGTTTGAATCGTGTCAAACTTGAACTTGGACTTTGTTTGAATCGTGTCAAGCATTGTCTTGTGTTTTAAAACTTGTTCTCGTTTGAATCGTGTTAAACTTGAACTTGGACTTTGTTTGAATCGTGTCAAACATTGTCTTGTGTTTTAAAACTTGTTCTCGTTTGAATCGCGTCAAACTTGAACTTGGACTTTGTTTGAATCGTGTCAAACATTGTCTTGTGTTTTAAAACTTGTTCTCGTTTGAATCGTGTCAAACTTGAACTTGGACTTTGTTTGAATCGTGTCAAGCATTATCTTCTTGTTTTAAAACTTATTCTTGTTTAAATCGTGTCAAACTTGAAATTGGACTTTGTTTGAATGGTGTCAAGCACTGCCTTCTTGTTTTAAAACCGTTCTTGTTCGAATCGTGTTGGACATGAACAGAGTCTTTGTTCGAATCATGTCGGACATTGCCTCTTGTTTTAAAACTGTTCCCGTTTGATTCGTGTCAAACTTGAACTTGGACTTTGTTTGAATCGTGTCAAACATTGTCTTGTGTTTTAAAACTTGTTCTCGTTTGAATCGTGTCAAACTTGAACTTGGACTTTGTTTGAATCGTGTCAAGCATTGTCTTGTGTTTTAAAATTTGTTCTCGTTAGAATCGTGTCAAACTTGAACTTGGACTTTGTTTGAATCGTCTCAAGTATTGTCTTGTGTTTTAAAACTTGTTCTCGTTTGAATCGTGTCAAACTTGAACTTGGACTTTGTTTGAATCGTGTCAAGCATTGTCTAGTGTTTTAAAACTTGTTCTCGTTTGAATCGTGTCAAACTTGATCTTGGACTTTGTTTGAATCATGTCAAGTATTGTCTTGTGTTTTAAAATTTGTTCTCGTTTGAATCGTGTCAAACTTGAACTTGGACTTTGTTTGAATCGTGTCAAGCATTGTCTTGTGTTTGAAAACTTGTTCTCGTTTGAATCGTGTCAAACTTGAACTTGGACTTTGTTTGAATCGTGTCAAGCATTGTCTTGTGTTTTAAAACTTGTTCTCGTTTGAATCGCGTCAAACTTGAACTTGGACTTTGTTTGAATCGTGTCAAACATTGTCTTGTGTTTTAAAACTTGTTCTCGTTTGAATCGTGTCAAACTTGAACTTGGACTTTGTTTGAATCGTGTCAAGCATTATCTTCTTGTTTTAAAACTTATTCTTGTTTAAATCGTGTCAAACTTGAAATTGGACTTTGTTTGAATGGTGTCAAGCACTGCCTTCTTGTTTTAAAACCGTTCTTGTTCGAATCGTGTTGGACATGAACAGAGTCTTTGTTCGAATCATGTCGGACATTGCCTCTTGTTTTAAAACTGTTCCCGTTTGATTCGTGTCAAACTTGAACTTGGACTTTGTTTGAATCGTGTCAAACATTGTCTTGTGTTTTAAAACTTGTTCTCGTTTGAATCGTGTCAAACTTGAACTTGGACTTTGTTTGAATCGTGTCAAGCATTGTCTTGTGTTTTAAAATTTGTTCTCGTTAGAATCGTGTCAAACTTGAACATGGACTTTGTTTGAATCGTCTCAAGTATTGTCTTGTGTTTTAAAACTTGTTCTCGTTTGAATCGTGTCAAACTTGAACTTGGACTTTGTTTGAATTGTGTCAAGCATTGTCTAGTGTTTTAAAACTTGTTCTCGTTTGAATCGTGTCAAACTTGAACTTGGACTTTGTTTGAATCATGTCAAGTATTGTCTTGTGTTTTAAAATTTGTTCTCGTTTGAATCGTGTCAAACTTGAACTTGGACTTTGTTTGAATCGTGTCAAGCATTGTCTTGTGTTTTAAAATTTGTTCTCGTTTGAATCGTGTCAAACTTGAACTTGGACTTTGTTTGAATCGTGTCAAGCATTGTCTTGTGTTTTAAAACTTGTTCTCGTTTGAATCGTGTCAAACTTGAACTTGGACTTTGTTTGAATCGTGTCAAGCATTGTCTTGTGTTTTAAAACTTGTTCTCGTTTGAATCGTGTCAAACTTGAACCTGGACTTTGTTTGAATCGTGTCAAGCATTGTCTTGTGTTTTAAAACTTGTTCTCGTTTGAATCGTGTCAAACTTGAACTTGGACTTTGTTTGAATCGTGTCAAGCATTGTCTTGTGTTTTAAAACTTGTTCTCGTTTGAATCGTGTCAAACTTGAACCTGGACTTTGTTTGAATCGTGTCAAGCATTGTCTTGTGTTTTAAAACTTGTTCTCGTTTGAATTGTGTCAAACTTGAACTTGGACTTTGTTTGAATGATGTCAAGCATTGTCTTCTTGTTTTAAAACCGTTCTTGTTCGAATCGTGTTGGACATGAACAGAGTCTTTGTTCGAATCGTGTCGGACATTGCCTCTTGTTTTAAAACTGTTCCCGTTTGAATCGTGTCAAACTTGAACTTGGACTTTGTTTGAATCGTGTCAAGCATTGTCTTGTGTTTTAAAACTTGTTCTCGTTTGAATCGTGTTAAACTTGAACTTGGACTTTGTTTGAATCGTGTCAAACATTGTCTTGTGTTTTAAAACTTGTTCTCGTTTGAATCGCGTCAAACTTGAACTTGGACTTTGTATGAATCGTGTCAAACATTATCTTGTGTTTTAAAACTTGTTCTCGTTTGAATCGTGTCAAACTTGAACTTGGACTTTGTTTGAATTGTGTCAAGCATTATCTTCTTGTTTTAAAACTTATTCTTGTTTAAATCGTGTCAAACTTGAAATCGGACTTTGTTTGAATGGTGTCAAGCACTGCCTTCTTGTTTTAAAACCGTTCTTGTTCGAATCGTGTTGGACATGAACAGAGTCTTTGTTCGAATCATGTCGGACATTGCCTCTTGTTTTAAAACTGTTCCCGTTTGATTCGTGTCAAACTTGAACTTGGACTTTGTTTGAATCGTGTCAAGCATTGTCTTGTGTTTTAAAACTTGTTCTCGTTTGAATCGTGTCAAACTTGAACTTGGACTTTGTTTGAATCGTCTCAAGCATTGTCTTGTGTTTTAAAACTTGTTCTCGTTTGAATCGTGTCAAACTTGAACTTGGACTTTGTTTGAATCGTGTCAAGCATTGTCTAGTGTTTTAAAACTTGTTCTCGTTTGAATCGTGTCAAACTTGAACTTGGACTTTGTTTGAATCAAGTCAAGTATTGTCTTGTGTTTTAAAACTTGTTCTCGTTTGAATCGTGTCCAACTTGAACTTGGACTTTGTTTGAATCGTGTCAAGCATTGTCTTGTGTTTTAAAACTTGTTCTCGTTTGAATCGTGTCAAACTTGAACTTGGACTTTGTTTGAATCGTGTCAAGCATTGTCTTGTGTTTTAAAACTTGTTCTCGTTTGAATCGTGTCAAACTTGAACCTGGACTTTGTTTGAATCGTGTCAAGCACTGTCTTGTGTTTTAAAACTTGTTCTCGTTTGAATTGTGTCAAACTTGAACTTGGACTTTGTTTGAATCGTGTCAAGCATTGTCTTCTTGTTTTAAAACCGTTCTTGTTCGAATCGTGTTGGACATGAACAGAGTCTTTGTTCGAATTGTGTCGGACATTGCCTCTTGTTTTTAAACTGTTCCCGTTTGAATCGTGTCAAACTTGAACTTGGACTTTGTTTGAATCGTGTCAAGCATTGTCTTGTGTTTTAAAATTTGTTCTTGTTTGAATCGTGTCAAACTTGAACTTGGACTTTGTTTGAATCGTGTCAAGCATTGTCTTGTATTTTGAAACTTGTTCTCGTTTAAATCGTGTCAAACTTGAACTTGGACTTTGTTTGAATCGTGTCAAACATTGTCTTGTGTTTTAAAACTTGTTCTCGTTTGAATCGTGTCAAACTTGAACTTGGACTTTGTTTGAATCGTGTCAAGCATTATCTTCTTGTTTTAAAACTTGTTCTTGTTTAAATCGTGTCAAACTTGAACTTGGACTTTGTTTGAATCGTGTCAAGCATTGTCTAGTGTTTTAAAACATGTTCTCGTTTGAATCGTGTCAAACTTGAACTTGGACTTTGTTTGAATCGTGTCAAGCATTGTCTTGTGTTTTAAAACTTGTTCTCGTTAGAATCGTGTCAAACTTGAACTTGGACTTTGTTTGAATCGTCTCAAGTATTGTCTTGTGTTTTAAAACTTGTTCTCGTTTGAATCGTGTCAAACTTGAACTTGGACTTTGTTTGAATCGTGTCAAGCATTGTCTAGTGTTTTAAAACTTGTTCTCGTTTGAATCGTGTCAAACTTGAACTTGGACTTTGTTTGAATCATGTCAAGTATTGTCTTGTGTTTTAAAACTTGTTCTCGTTTGAATCGTGTCAAACTTGAACTTGGACTTTGTTTGAATCGTGTCAAGCATTGTCTTGTGTTTTAAAACTTGTTCTCGTTTGAATCGTGTCAAACTTGAACTTGGACTTTGTTTGAATCGTGTCAAGCATTGTCTTGTGTTTTAAAACTTGTTCTCGTTTGAATCGTGTCAAACTTGAACCTGGACTTTGTTTGAATCGTGTCAAGCATTGTCTTGTGTTTTAAAACTTGTTCTCGTTTGAATTGTGTCAAACTTGAACTTGGACTTTGTTTGAATCGTGTCAAGCATTGTCTTCTTGTTTTAAAACCGTTCTTGTTCGAATCGTGTTGGACATGAACAGAGTCTTTGTTCGAATCGTGTCGGACATTGCCTCTTGTTTTTAAACTGTTCCCGTTTGAATCGTGTCAAACTTGAACTTGGACTTTGTTTGAATCGTGTCAAGCATTGTCTAGTGTTTTAAAACTTGTTCTCGTTTAAATTGTGTCAAACTTGAACTTGGACTTTGTTTGAATCGTGTCAAGCATTGTCTTCTTGTTTTAAAACCGTTCTTTTTCGAATCGTGTTGGACATGAACAGAGTCTTTGTTCGAATCGTGTCGGACATTGCCTCTTGTTTTAAAACTGTTCCCGTTTGAACCGTGTCAAACTTGAACTTGGACTTTGTTTGAATCGTGTCAAGCATTGTCTTGTGTTTTAAAACTTGTTCTCGTTTGAATCGTGTTAAACTTGAACTTGGACTTTGTTTGAATCGTGTCAAACATTGTCTTGTGTTTTAAAACTTGTTCTCGTTTGAATCGCGTCAAACTTGAACTTGACTTTGTTTGAATCGTGTCAAACATTGTCTTGTGTTTTAAAACTTGTTCTCGTTTGAATCGTGTCAAACTTGAACTTGGACTTTGTTTGAATCGTGTCAAGCATTATCTTCTTGTTTTAAAACTTATTCTTGTTTAAATCGTGTCAAACTTGAAATTGGACTTTGTTTGAATGGTGTCAAGCACTGCCTTCTTGTTTTAAAACCGTTCTTGTTCGAATCGTGTTGGACATGAACAGAGTCTTTGTTCGAATCATGTCGGACATTGCCTCTTGTTTTAAAACTGTTCCCGTTTGATTCGTGTCAAACTTGAACTTGGACTTTGTTTGAATCGTGTCAAGCATTGTCTTGTGTTTTAAAACTTGTTCTCGTTAGAATCGTGTCAAACTTGAACTTGGACTTTGTTTGAATCGTCTCAAGTATTGTCTTGTGTTTTAAAACTTGTTCTCGTTTGAATCGTGTCAAACTTGAACTTGGACTTTGTTTGAATCGTGTCAAGCATTGTCTAGTGTTTTAAAACTTGTTCTCGTTTGAATCGTGTCAAACTTGAACTTGGACTTTGTTTGAATCATGTCAAGTATTGTCTTGTGTTTTAAAACTTGTTCTCGTTTGAATCGTGTCAAACTTGAACTTGGACTTTGTTTGAATCGTGTCAAGCATTGTCTTGTGTTTTAAAACTTGTTCTCGTTTGAATCGTGTCAAACTTGAACTTGGACTTTGTTTGAATCGTGTCAAGCATTGTCTTGTGTTTTAAAACTTGTTCTCGTTTGAATCGTGTCAAACTTGAACCTGGACTTTGTTTGAATCGTGTCAAGCATTGTCTTGTGTTTTAAAACTTGTTCTCGTTTGAATTGTGTCAAACTTGAACTTGGACTTTGTTTGAATCGTGTCAAGCATTGTCTTCTTGTTTTAAAACCGTTCTTGTTCGAATCGTGTTGGACATGAACAGAGTCTTTGTTCGAATCGTGTCGGACATTGCCTCTTGTTTTTAAACTGTTCCCGTTTGAATCGTGTCAAACTTGAACTTGGACTTTGTTTGAATCGTGTCAAGCATTGTCTAGTGTTTTAAAACTTGTTCTCGTTTAAATTGTGTCAAACTTGAACTTGGACTTTGTTTGAATCGTGTCAAGCATTGTCTTCTTGTTTTAAAACCGTTCTTTTTCGAATCGTGTTGGACATGAACAGAGTCTTTGTTCGAATCGTGTCGGACATTGCCTCTTGTTTTAAAACTGTTCCCGTTTGAACCGTGTCAAACTTGAACTTGGACTTTGTTTGAATCGTGTCAAGCATTGTCTTGTGTTTTAAAACTTGTTCTCGTTTGAATTGTGTTAAACTTGAACTTGGACTTTGTTTGAATCGTGTCAAGCATTATCTTCTTGTTTTAAAACTTATTCTTGTTTAAATCGTGTCAAACTTGAAATTGGACTTTGTTTGAATGGTGTCAAGCACTGCCTTCTTGTTTTAAAACCGTTCTTGTTCGAATCGTGTTGGACATGAACAGAGTCTTTGTTCGAATCATGTCGGACATTGCCTCTTGTTTTAAAACTGTTCCCGTTTGATTCGTGTCAAACTTGAACTTGGACTTTGTTTGAATCGTGTCAAGCATTGTCTTGTGTTTTAAAACTTGTTCTCGTTAGAATCGTGTCAAACTTGAACTTGGACTTTGTTTGAATCGTCTCAAGTATTGTCTTGTGTTTTAAAACTTGTTCTCGTTTGAATCGTGTCAAACTTGAACTTGGACTTTGTTTGAATCGTGTCAAGCATTGTCTAGTGTTTTAAAACTTGTTCTCGTTTGAATCGTGTCAAACTTGAACTTGGACTTTGTTTGAATCATGTCAAGTATTGTCTTGTGTTTTAAAATTTGTTCTCGTTTGAATCGTGTCAAACTTGAACTTGGACTTTGTTTGAATCGTGTCAAGCATTGTCTTGTGTTTTAAAACTTGTTCTCGTTTGAATCGTGTCAAACTTGAACTTGGACTTTGTTTGAATCGTGTCAAGCATTGTCTTGTGTTTTAAAACTTGTTCTCGTTTGAATTGTGTCAAACTTGAACTTGGACTTTGTTTGAATCGTGTCAAGCATTGTCTTCTTGTTTTAAAACCGTTCTTGTTCGAATCGTGTTGGACATGAACAGAGTCTTTGTTCGAATCGTGTCGGACATTGCCTCTTGTTTTAAAACTGTTCCCGTTTGAATCGTGTCAAACTTGAACTTGGACTTTGTTTGAATCGTGTCAAGCATTGTCTTGTGTTTTAAAACTTGTTCTCGTTTGAATCGTGTTAAACTTGAACTTGGACTTTGTTTGAATCGTGTCAAACATTGTCTTGTGTTTTAAAACTTGTTCTCGTTTGAATCGCGTCAAACTTGAACTTGGACTTTGTATGAATCGTGTCAAACATTGTCTTGTGTTTTAAAACTTGTTCTCGTTTGAATCGTGTCAAACTTGAACTTGGACTTTGTTTGAATTGTGTCAAGCATTATCTTCTTGTTTTAAAACTTATTCTTGTTTAAATCGTGTCAAACTTGAAATCGGACTTTGTTTGAATGGTGTCAAGCACTGCCTTCTTGTTTTAAAACCGTTCTTGTTCGAATCGTGTTGGACATGAACAGAGTCTTTGTTCGAATCATGTCGGACATTGCCTCTTGTTTTAAAACTGTTCCCGTTTGATTCGTGTCAAACTTGAACTTGGACTTTGTTTGAATCGTGTCAAGCATTGTCTTGTGTTTTAAAACTTGTTCTCGTTTGAATCGTGTCAAACTTGAACTTGGACTTTGTTTGAATCGTCTCAAGCATTGTCTTGTGTTTTAAAACTTGTTCTCGTTTGAATCGTGTCAAACTTGAACTTGGACTTTGTTTGAATCGTGTCAAGCATTGTCTAGTGTTTTAAAACTTGTTCTCGTTTGAATCGTGTCAAACTTGAACTTGGACTTTGTTTGAATCAAGTCAAGTATTGTCTTGTGTTTTAAAACTTGTTCTCGTTTGAATCGTGTCCAACTTGAACTTGGACTTTGTTTGAATCGTGTCAAGCATTGTCTTGTGTTTTAAAACTTGTTCTCGTTTGAATCGTGTCAAACTTGAACTTGGACTTTGTTTGAATCGTGTCAAGCATTGTCTTGTGTTTTAAAACTTGTTCTCGTTTGAATCGTGTCAAACTTGAACTTGGACTTTGTTTGAATCGTGTCAAGCATTGTCTAGTGTTTTAAAACTTGTTCTCGTTTGAATCGTGTCAAACTTGAACTTGGACTTTGTTTGAATCATGTCAAGTATTGTCTTGTGTTTTAAAACTTGTTCTCGTTTGAATCGTGTCAAACTTGAACTTGGACTTTGTTTGAATCGTGTCAAGCATTGTCTTGTGTTTTAAAACTTGTTCTCGTTTGAATCGTGTCAAACTTGAACTTGGACTTTGTTTGAATCGTGTCAAGCATTGTCTTGTGTTTTAAAACTTGTTCTCGTTTGAATCGTGTCAAACTTGAACCTGGACTTTGTTTGAATCGTGTCAAGCATTGTCTTGTGTTTTAAAACTTGTTCTCGTTTGAATTGTGTCAAACTTGAACTTGGACTTTGTTTGAATCGTGTCAAGCATTGTCTTCTTGTTTTAAAACCGTTCTTGTTCGAATCGTGTTGGACATGAACAGAGTCTTTGTTCGAATCGTGTCGGACATTGCCTCTTGTTTTTAAACTGTTCCCGTTTGAATCGTGTCAAACTTGAACTTGGACTTTGTTTGAATCGTGTCAAGCATTGTCTAGTGTTTTAAAACTTGTTCTCGTTTAAATTGTGTCAAACTTGAACTTGGACTTTGTTTGAATCGTGTCAAGCATTGTCTTCTTGTTTTAAAACCGTTCTTTTTCGAATCGTGTTGGACATGAACAGAGTCTTTGTTCGAATCGTGTCGGACATTGCCTCTTGTTTTAAAACTGTTCCCGTTTGAACCGTGTCAAACTTGAACTTGGACTTTGTTTGAATCGTGTCAAGCATTGTCTTGTGTTTTAAAACTTGTTCTCGTTTGAATCGTGTTAAACTTGAACTTGGACTTTGTTTGAATCGTGTCAAACATTGTCTTGTGTTTTAAAACTTGTTCTCGTTTGAATCGCGTCAAACTTGAACTTGACTTTGTTTGAATCGTGTCAAACATTGTCTTGTGTTTTAAAACTTGTTCTCGTTTGAATCGTGTCAAACTTGAACTTGGACTTTGTTTGAATCGTGTCAAGCATTATCTTCTTGTTTTAAAACTTATTCTTGTTTAAATCGTGTCAAACTTGAAATTGGACTTTGTTTGAATGGTGTCAAGCACTGCCTTCTTGTTTTAAAACCGTTCTTGTTCGAATCGTGTTGGACATGAACAGAGTCTTTGTTCGAATCATGTCGGACATTGCCTCTTGTTTTAAAACTGTTCCCGTTTGATTCGTGTCAAACTTGAACTTGGACTTTGTTTGAATCGTGTCAAGCATTGTCTTGTGTTTTAAAACTTGTTCTCGTTAGAATCGTGTCAAACTTGAACTTGGACTTTGTTTGAATCGTCTCAAGTATTGTCTTGTGTTTTAAAACTTGTTCTCGTTTGAATCGTGTCAAACTTGAACTTGGACTTTGTTTGAATCGTGTCAAGCATTGTCTAGTGTTTTAAAACTTGTTCTCGTTTGAATCGTGTCAAACTTGAACTTGGACTTTGTTTGAATCATGTCAAGTATTGTCTTGTGTTTTAAAACTTGTTCTCGTTTGAATCGTGTCAAACTTGAACTTGGACTTTGTTTGAATCGTGTCAAGCATTGTCTTGTGTTTTAAAACTTGTTCTCGTTTGAATCGTGTCAAACTTGAACTTGGACTTTGTTTGAATCGTGTCAAGCATTGTCTTGTGTTTTAAAACTTGTTCTCGTTTGAATCGTGTCAAACTTGAACCTGGACTTTGTTTGAATCGTGTCAAGCATTGTCTTGTGTTTTAAAACTTGTTCTCGTTTGAATTGTGTCAAACTTGAACTTGGACTTTGTTTGAATCGTGTCAAGCATTGTCTTCTTGTTTTAAAACCGTTCTTGTTCGAATCGTGTTGGACATGAACAGAGTCTTTGTTCGAATCGTGTCGGACATTGCCTCTTGTTTTTAAACTGTTCCCGTTTGAATCGTGTCAAACTTGAACTTGGACTTTGTTTGAATCGTGTCAAGCATTGTCTAGTGTTTTAAAACTTGTTCTCGTTTAAATTGTGTCAAACTTGAACTTGGACTTTGTTTGAATCGTGTCAAGCATTGTCTTCTTGTTTTAAAACCGTTCTTTTTCGAATCGTGTTGGACATGAACAGAGTCTTTGTTCGAATCGTGTCGGACATTGCCTCTTGTTTTAAAACTGTTCCCGTTTGAACCGTGTCAAACTTGAACTTGGACTTTGTTTGAATCGTGTCAAGCATTGTCTTGTGTTTTAAAACTTGTTCTCGTTTGAATTGTGTTAAACTTGAACTTGGACTTTGTTTGAATCGTGTCAAGCATTATCTTCTTGTTTTAAAACTTATTCTTGTTTAAATCGTGTCAAACTTGAAATTGGACTTTGTTTGAATGGTGTCAAGCACTGCCTTCTTGTTTTAAAACCGTTCTTGTTCGAATCGTGTTGGACATGAACAGAGTCTTTGTTCGAATCATGTCGGACATTGCCTCTTGTTTTAAAACTGTTCCCGTTTGATTCGTGTCAAACTTGAACTTGGACTTTGTTTGAATCGTGTCAAGCATTGTCTTGTGTTTTAAAACTTGTTCTCGTTAGAATCGTGTCAAACTTGAACTTGGACTTTGTTTGAATCGTCTCAAGTATTGTCTTGTGTTTTAAAACTTGTTCTCGTTTGAATCGTGTCAAACTTGAACTTGGACTTTGTTTGAATCGTGTCAAGCATTGTCTAGTGTTTTAAAACTTGTTCTCGTTTGAATCGTGTCAAACTTGAACTTGGACTTTGTTTGAATCATGTCAAGTATTGTCTTGTGTTTTAAAATTTGTTCTCGTTTGAATCGTGTCAAACTTGAACTTGGACTTTGTTTGAATCGTGTCAAGCATTGTCTTGTGTTTTAAAACTTGTTCTCGTTTGAATCGTGTCAAACTTGAACTTGGACTTTGTTTGAATCGTGTCAAGCATTGTCTTGTGTTTTAAAACTTGTTCTCGTTTGAATTGTGTCAAACTTGAACTTGGACTTTGTTTGAATCGTGTCAAGCATTGTCTTCTTGTTTTAAAACCGTTCTTGTTCGAATCGTGTTGGACATGAACAGAGTCTTTGTTCGAATCGTGTCGGACATTGCCTCTTGTTTTAAAACTGTTCCCGTTTGAATCGTGTCAAACTTGAACTTGGACTTTGTTTGAATCGTGTCAAGCATTGTCTTGTGTTTTAAAACTTGTTCTCGTTTGAATCGTGTTAAACTTGAACTTGGACTTTGTTTGAATCGTGTCAAACATTGTCTTGTGTTTTAAAACTTGTTCTCGTTTGAATCGCGTCAAACTTGAACTTGGACTTTGTATGAATCGTGTCAAACATTGTCTTGTGTTTTAAAACTTGTTCTCGTTTGAATCGTGTCAAACTTGAACTTGGACTTTGTTTGAATTGTGTCAAGCATTATCTTCTTGTTTTAAAACTTATTCTTGTTTAAATCGTGTCAAACTTGAAATCGGACTTTGTTTGAATGGTGTCAAGCACTGCCTTCTTGTTTTAAAACCGTTCTTGTTCGAATCGTGTTGGACATGAACAGAGTCTTTGTTCGAATCATGTCGGACATTGCCTCTTGTTTTAAAACTGTTCCCGTTTGATTCGTGTCAAACTTGAACTTGGACTTTGTTTGAATCGTGTCAAGCATTGTCTTGTGTTTTAAAACTTGTTCTCGTTTGAATCGTGTCAAACTTGAACTTGGACTTTGTTTGAATCGTCTCAAGCATTGTCTTGTGTTTTAAAACTTGTTCTCGTTTGAATCGTGTCAAACTTGAACTTGGACTTTGTTTGAATCGTGTCAAGCATTGTCTAGTGTTTTAAAACTTGTTCTCGTTTGAATCGTGTCAAACTTGAACTTGGACTTTGTTTGAATCAAGTCAAGTATTGTCTTGTGTTTTAAAACTTGTTCTCGTTTGAATCGTGTCCAACTTGAACTTGGACTTTGTTTGAATCGTGTCAAGCATTGTCTTGTGTTTTAAAACTTGTTCTCGTTTGAATCGTGTCAAACTTGAACTTGGACTTTGTTTGAATCGTGTCAAGCATTGTCTTGTGTTTTAAAACTTGTTCTCGTTTGAATCGTGTCAAACTTGAACCTGGACTTTGTTTGAATCGTGTCAAGCATTGTCTTGTGTTTTAAAACTTGTTCTCGTTTGAATTGTGTCAAACTTGAACTTGGACTTTGTTTGAATCGTGTCAAGCATTGTCTTCTTGTTTTAAAACCGTTCTTGTTCGAATCGTGTTGGACATGAACAGAGTCTTTGTTCGAATCGTGTCGGACATTGCCTCTTGTTTTAAAACTGTTCCCGTTTGAATCGTGTCAAACTTGAACTTGGACTTTGTTTGAATCGTGTCAAGCATTGTCTTGTGTTTTAAAACTTGTTCTCGTTTGAATCGTGTTAAACTTGAACTTGGACTTTGTTTGAATCGTGTCAAACATTGTCTTGTGTTTTAAAACTTGTTCTCGTTTGAATCGCGTCAAACTTGAACTTGGACTTTGTATGAATCGTGTCAAACATTGTCTTGTGTTTTAAAACTTGTTCTCGTTTGAATCGTGTCAAACTTGAACTTGGACTTTGTTTGAATTGTGTCAAGCATTATCTTCTTGTTTTAAAACTTATTCTTGTTTAAATCGTGTCAAACTTGAAATCGGACTTTGTTTGAATGGTGTCAAGCACTGCCTTCTTGTTTTAAAACCGTTCTTGTTCGAATCGTGTTGGACATGAACAGAGTCTTTGTTCGAATCATGTCGGACATTGCCTCTTGTTTTAAAACTGTTCCCGTTTGATTCGTGTCAAACTTGAACTTGGACTTTGTTTGAATCGTGTCAAGCATTGTCTTGTGTTTTAAAACTTGTTCTCGTTTGAATCGTGTCAAACTTGAACTTGGACTTTGTTTGAATCGTCTCAAGCATTGTCTTGTGTTTTAAAACTTGTTCTCGTTTGAATCGTGTCAAACTTGAACTTGGACTTTGTTTGAATCGTGTCAAGCATTGTCTAGTGTTTTAAAACTTGTTCTCGTTTGAATCGTGTCAAACTTGAACTTGGACTTTGTTTGAATCAAGTCAAGTATTGTCTTGTGTTTTAAAACTTGTTCTCGTTTGAATCGTGTCCAACTTGAACTTGGACTTTGTTTGAATCGTCTCAAGTATTGTCTTGTGTTTTAAAACTTGTTCTCGTTTGAATCGTGTCAAACTTGAACTTGGACTTTGTTTGAATCGTCTCAAGTATTGTCTTGTGTTTTAAAACTTGTTCTCGTTTGAATCGTGTCAAACTTGAACCTGGACTTTGTTTGAATCGTGTCAAGCATTGTCTTGTGTTTTAAAACTTGTTCTCGTTTGAATTGTGTCAAACTTGAACTTGGACTTTGTTTGAATCGTGTCAAGCATTGTCTTCTTGTTTTAAAACCGTTCTTGTTCGAATCGTGTTGGACATGAACAGAGTCTTTGTTCGAATCGTGTCGGACATTGCCTCTTGTTTTAAAACTGTTCCCGTTTGAATCGTGTCAAACTTGAACTTGGACTTTGTTTGAATCGTGTCAAGCATTGTCTTGTGTTTTAAAACTTGTTCTCGTTTGAATCGTGTTAAACTTGAACTTGGACTTTGTTTGAATCGTGTCAAACATTGTCTTGTGTTTTAAAACTTGTTCTCGTTTGAATAGCGTCAAACTTGAACTTGGACTTTGTATGAATCGTGTCAAACATTGTCTTGTGTTTTAAAACTTGTTCTCGTTTGAATCGTGTCAAACTTGAACTTGGACTTTGTTTGAATTGTGTCAAGCATTATCTTCTTGTTTTAAAACTTATTCTTGTTTAAATCGTGTCAAACTTGAAATCGGACTTTGTTTGAATGGTGTCAAGCACTGCCTTCTTGTTTTAAAACCGTTCTTGTTCGAATCGTGTTGGACATGAACAGAGTCTTTGTTCGAATCATGTCGGACATTGCCTCTTGTTTTAAAACTGTTCCTGTTTGATTCGTGTCAAACTTGAACTTGGACTTTGTTTGAATCGTGTCAAGCATTGTCTTGTGTTTTAAAACTTGTTCTCGTTTGAATCGTGTCAAACTTGAACTTGGACTTTGTTTGAATCGTCTCAAGCATTGTCTTGTGTTTTAAAACTTGTTCTCGTTTGAATCGTGTCAAACTTGAACTTGGACTTTGTTTGAATCGTGTCAAGCATTGTCTAGTGTTTTAAAACTTGTTCTCGTTTGAATCGTGTCAAACTTGAACTTGGACTTTGTTTGAATCAAGTCAAGTATTGTCTTGTGTTTTAAAACTTGTTCTCGTTTGAATCGTGTCCAACTTGAACTTGGACTTTGTTTGAATCGTGTCAAGCATTGTCTTGTGTTTTAAAACTTGTTCTCTTTTGAATCGTGTCAAACTTGAACTTGGACTTTGTTTGAATCGTGTCAAGCATTGTCTTGTGTTTTAAAACTTGTTCTCGTTTGAATCGTGTCAAACTTGAACCTGGACTTTGTTTGAATCGTGTCAAGCACTGTCTTGTGTTTTAAAACTTGTTCTCGTTTGAATTGTGTCAAACTTGAACTTGGACTTTGTTTGAATCGTGTCAAGCATTGTCTTCTTGTTTTAAAACCGTTCTTGTTCGAATCGTGTTGGACATGAACAGAGTCTTTGTTCGAATTGTGTCGGACATTGCCTCTTGTTTTTAAACTGTTCCCGTTTGAATCGTGTCAAACTTGAACTTGGACTTTGTTTGAATCGTGTCAAGCATTGTCTTGTGTTTTAAAATTTGTTCTTGTTTGAATCGTGTCAAACTTGAACTTGGACTTTGTTTGAATCGTGTCAAGCATTGTCTTGTATTTTGAAACTTGTTCTCGTTTAAATCGTGTCAAACTTGAACTTGGACTTTGTTTGAATCGTGTCAAACATTGTCTTGTGTTTTAAAACTTGTTCTCGTTTGAATCGTGTCAAACTTGAACTTGGACTTTGTTTGAATCGTGTCAAGCATTATCTTCTTGTTTTAAAACTTGTTCTTGTTTAAATCGTGTCAAACTTGAACTTGGACTTTGTTTGAATCGTGTCAAGCATTGTCTAGTGTTTTAAAACATGTTCTCGTTTGAATCGTGTCAAACTTGAACTTGGACTTTGTTTGAATCGTGTCAAGCATTGTCTTCTTGTTTTAAAACTTGTTCTTGTTTAAATCGTGTCAAACTTGAACTTGGACTTTGTTTGAATGGTTTCAAGCACTGTCTTTTTGTTTTAAAACCGTTCTTGTTCGAATCGTGTTGGACATGAACAGAGTCTTTGTTCGAATCGTGTCGGACATTGCCTCTTGTTTTAAAACTGTTCCCGTTTGAATCGTTTCAAACTTGAACTTGGACTTTGTTTGAATCGTGTCAAGCATTGTCTAGTGTTTTAAAACTTGTTCTCGTTTGAATTGTGTCAAACTTGAACTTGGACTTTGTTTGAATCGTGTCAAGCATTGTCTTGTGTTTTAAAACTTGTTCTCCTTTGAATCGTGTCAAACTTGAACTTGGACTTTGTTTGAATCGTGTAAAGCATTGTCTTCTTGTTTTAAAACTTGTTCTTGTTTAAATCGTGTCAAACTTGAACTTGGACTTTGTTTGAATGGTTTCAAGCACTGTCTTTTTGTTTTAAAACCGTTCTTGTTCGAATCATGTTGGACATGAACAGAGTCTTTGTTCGAATCGTGTCGGACATTGCCTCTTCTTTTAAAACTGTTCCCGTTTGAATCGTGTCAAACTTGAACTTGGACTTTGTTTGAATCGTGTCAAGCATTGTCTAGTGTTTTAAAACTTGTTCTCGTTTAAATTGTGTCAAACTTGAACTTGGACTTTGTTTGAATCGTGTCAAGCATTGTCTTCTTGTTTTAAAACCGTTCTTTTTCGAATCGTGTTGGACATGAACAGAGTCTTTGTTCGAATCGTGTCGGACATTGCCTCTTGTTTTAAAACTGTTCCCGTTTGAACCGTGTCAAACTTGAACTTGGACTTTGTTTGAATCGTGTCAAGCATTGTCTTGTGTTTTAAAACTTGTTCTCGTTTGAATCGTGTTAAACTTGAACTTGGACTTTGTTTGAATCGTGTCAAACATTGTCTTGTGTTTTAAAATTTGTTCTCGTTTGAATCGCGTCAAACTTGAACTTGGACTTTGTTTGAATCGTGTCAAACATTGTCTTGTGTTTTAAAACTTGTTCTCGTTTGAATCGTGTCAAACTTGAACTTGGACTTTGTTTGAATCGTGTCAAGCATTATCTTCTTGTTTTAAAACTTATTCTTGTTTAAATCGTGTCAAACTTGAAATTGGACTTTGTTTGAATGGTGTCAAGCACTGCCTTCTTGTTTTAAAACCGTTCTTGTTCGAATCGTGTTGGACATGAACAGAGTCTTTGTTCGAATCATGTCGGACATTGCCTCTTGTTTTAAAACTGTTCCCGTTTGATTCGTGTCAAACTTGAACTTGGACTTTGTTTGAATCGTGTCAAGCATTGTCTTGTGTTTTAAAACTTGTTCTCGTTAGAATCGTGTCAAACTTGAACTTGGACTTTGTTTGAATCGTCTCAAGTATTGTCTTGTGTTTTAAAACTTGTTCTCGTTTGAATCGTGTCAAACTTGAACTTGGACTTTGTTTGAATCGTGTCAAGCATTGTCTAGTGTTTTAAAACTTGTTCTCGTTTGAATCGTGTCAAACTTGAACTTGGACTTTGTTTGAATCATGTCAAGTATTGTCTTGTGTTTTAAAACTTGTTCTCGTTTGAATCGTGTCAAACTTGAACTTGGACTTTGTTTGAATCGTGTCAAGCATTGTCTTGTGTTTTAAAACTTGTTCTCGTTTGAATCGTGTCAAACTTGAACTTGGACTTTGTTTGAATCGTGTCAAGCATTGTCTTGTGTTTTAAAACTTGTTCTCGTTTGAATCGTGTCAAACTTGAACCTGGACTTTGTTTGAATCGTGTCAAGCATTGTCTTGTGTTTTAAAACTTGTTCTCGTTTGAATTGTGTCAAACTTGAACTTGGACTTTGTTTGAATCGTGTCAAGCATTGTCTTCTTGTTTTAAAACCGTTCTTGTTCGAATCGTGTTGGACATGAACAGAGTCTTTGTTCGAATCGTGTCGGACATTGCCTCTTGTTTTCAAACTGTTCCCGTTTGAATCATGTCAAACTTGAACTTGGAATTTGTTTGAATCGTGTCAAGCATTGTCTTGTGTTTTAAAATTTGTTCTTGTTTGAATCGTGTCAAACTTGAACTTGGACTTTGTTTGAATCGTGTCAAGCATTGTCTTGTATTTTGAAACTTGTTCTCGTTTGAATCGTGTCAAACTTGAACTTGGACTTTGTTTGAATCGTGTCAAACATTGTCTTGTGTTTTAAAACTTGTTCTCGTTTGAATCGTGTCAAACTTGAACTTGGACTTTGTTTGAATCGTGTCAAGCATTATCTTTTTGTTTTAAAACTTGTTCTTGTTTAAATCGTGTCAAACTTGAACTTGGACTTTGTTTGAATCGTGTCAAGCATTGTCTAGTGTTTTAAAACTTGTTCTCGTTTGAATCGTGTCAAACTTGAACTTGGACTTTGTTTGAATCGTGTCAAGCATTGTCTTCTTGTTTTAAAACTTGTTCTTGTTTAAATCGTGTCAAACTTGAACTTGGACTTTGTTTAAATGGTTTCAAGCACTGTCTTTTTGTTTTAAAACCGTTCTTGTTCGAATCGTGTTGGACATGAACAAAGTCTTTGTTCGAATCGTGTCGGACATTACCTCTTGTTTTAAAACTGTTCCCGTTTGAATCGTGTCAAACTTGAACTTGGACTTTGTTTGAATCGTGTCAAGCATTGTCTAGTGTTTTAAAACTTGTTCTCGTTTGAATCGTGTCAAACTTGAACTTGGACTTTGTTTGAATCATGTCAAGTATTGTCTTGTGTTTTAAAACTTGTTCTCGTTTGAATCGTGTCAAACTTGAACTTGGACTTTGGTTGAATCGTGTCAAGCATTGTCTTGTGTTTTAAAACTTGTTCTCGTTTGAATCGTGTCAAACTTGAACTTGGACTTTGTTTGAATCGTGTCAAGCATTGTCTTGTGTTTTAAAACTTGTTCTCCTTTGAATCGTGTCAAACTTGAACTTGGACTTTGTTTGAATCGTGTCAAGCATTGTCTAGTGTTTTAACACTTGTTCTCGTTTGAATCGTGTCAAACTTGAACTTGGACTTTGTTTGAATCTTGTCAAGCATTGTCTTGTGTTTTAAAACTTGTTCTCATTTGAATCGTGTTAAACTTGAACTTGGACTTTGTTTGAATCGTGTCAAACATTGTCTTGTGTTTTAAAACTTGTTCTCGTTTGAATCGTGTCAAACTTGAACTTTGACTTTGTTTGAATCGTGTCAAGCATTGTCTTGTGTTTTAAAACTTGTTCTCGTTTGAATCGTGTCAAACTTGAACCTAGAATTTGTTTGAATCGTGTCAAGCATTGACTTGTGTTTTAAAACTTGCTCTCGTTTGAATTGTGTCAAACTTGAACTTGGACTTTGTTTGAATCGTGTCAAGCATTGTCTTCTTGTTTTAAAATCGTTCTTTTTCGAATCGTGTTGGACATGAACAGAGTCTATGTTCGAATCGTGTCGGACATTGCCTCTTGTTTTAAAACTGTTCCCGTTTGAATCGTGTCAAACTTGAACTTGGACTTTGTTTGAATCGTGTCAAGCATTGTCTTGTGTTTTAAAACTTGTTCTTGTTTGAATCGTGTTAAACTTGAACTTGGACTTTGTTTGAATCGTGTCAAACATTGTCTTGTGTTTTAAAACTTGTTCTCGTTTGAATCGTGTCAAACTTGAACTTGGACTTTGTTTGAATCGTGTCAAACATTGTCTTGTGTTTTAAAACTTGTTCTCGTTTGAATCGTGTCAAACTTGAACTTGGACTTTGTTTGAATCGTGTCAAGCATTATCTTCTTGTTTTAAAACTTGTTCTTGTTTAAATCGTGTCAAACTTGAACTCGGACTTTGTTTGAATGTTGTCAAGCACTACCTTCTTGTTTTAAAACCGTTCTTGTTCGAATCGTGTTGGACATGAACAGAGCCTTTGTTCGAATCGTGTCAGACATTGCCTCTTGTTTTAAAACTGTTCCCGTTTGATTCCTGTCAAACTTGAACTCGGACGTTGTTTGAATCGTGTCAAGCATTGTCTTGTGTTTTAAAACTTGTTCTCGTTTGAATCGTGTCAAACTTGAACTTGGACTTTGTTTGAATCGTGTCAAGCATTGTCTTGTGTTTTAAAACTTTTTCTCGTTTGAATCGTGTCAAACTTGAACTTGGACTTTGTTTGAATCGTGTCAAGCATTGTCTAGTGTTTTAAAACTTGTTCTCGTTTGAATCGTGTCAAACTTGAACTTGGACTTTGTTTGAATCGTGTCAAGCATTGTTTTGTGTTTTAAAACAAGTTCTCATTTGAATCGTGTCCAACTTGAACTTGGACTTTGTTTGAATCGTGTCAAGCATTGTCTAGTGTTTTAAAACTTGTTCTCGTTTGAATCGTGTCAAACTTGAACTTGGACTTTGTTTGAATCGTGTCAAGCATTGTCTTCTTGTTTTAAAACTTGTTCTTGTTTAAATCGTGTCAAACTTGAACTTGGACTTTGTTTAAATGGTTTCAAGCACTGTCTTTTTGTTTTAAAACCGTTCTTGTTCGAATCGTGTTGGACATGAACAGAGTCTTTGTTCGAATCGTGTCGGACATTGCCTCTTGTTTTAAAACTGTTCCCGTTTGAATCGTGTCAAACTTGAACTTGGACTTTGTTTGAATCGTGTCAAGCATTGTCTAGTGTTTTAAAAATTGTTCTCGTTTGAATTGTGTCATACTTGAACTTGGACTTTGTTTGAATCGTGTCAAGCATTGTCTTGTGTTTTAAAACTTGTTCTCCTTTGAATCGTGTCAAACTTGAACTTGGACTTTGTTTGAATCGTGTCAAGCATTGTCTAGTGTTTTAACACTTGTTCTCGTTTGAATCGTGTCAAACTTGAACTTGGACTTTGTTTGAATCTTGTCAAGCATTGTCTTGTGTTTTAAAACTTGTTCTCATTTGAATCGTGTTAAACTTGAACTTGGACTTTGTTTGAATCGTGTCAAGCATTGTCTTGTGTTTTAAAACTTGTTCTGGTTTGAATCGTGTCAAACTTGAACTTTGACTTTGTTTGAATCGTGTCAAGCATTGTCTTGTGTTTTAAAACTTGTTCTCGTTTGAATCGTGTCAAACTTGAACCTAGACTTTGTTTGAATCGTGTCAAGCATTGACTTGTGTTTTAAAACTTGCTCTCGTTTGAATTGTGTCAAACTTGAACTTGGACTTTGTTTGAATCGTGTCAAGCATTGTCTTCTTGTTTTAAAACCGTTCTTTTTCGAATCGTGTTGGACATGAACAGAGTCTATGTTCGAATCGTGTCGGACATTGCCTCTTGTTTTAAAACTGTTCCCGTTTGAATCGTGTCAAACTTGAACTTGGACTTTGTTTGAATCGTGTCAAGCATTGTCTTGTGTTTTAAAACTTGTTCTTGTTTGAATCGTGTTAAACTTGAACTTGGACTTTGTTTGAATCGTGTCAAACATTGTCTTGTGTTTTAAAACTTGTTCTCGTTTGAATCGTGTCAAACTTGAACTTGGACTTTGTTTGAATGGTGTCAAACATTGTCTTGTGTTTTAAAACTTGTTCTCGTTTGAATCGTGTCAAACTTGAACTTGGACTTTGTTTGAATCGTGTCAAGCATTATCTTCTTGTTTTAAAACTTGTTCTTGTTTAAATCGTGTCAAACTTGAACTCGGACTTTGTTTGAATGGTGTCAAGCACTACCTTCTTGTTTTAAAACCGTTCTTGTTCGAATCGTGTTGGACATGAACAGAGCCTTTGTTCGAATCATGTCAGACATTGCCTCTTGTTTTAAAACTGTTCCCGTTTGATTCCTGTCAAACTTGAACTTGGACTTTGTTTGAATCGTGTCAAGCATTGTCTTGTGTTTTAAAACTTGTTCTCGTTTGAATCGTGTCAAACTTGAACTTGGACTTTGTTTGAATCGTGTCAAGCATTGTCTTGTGTTTTAAAACTTGTTCTCGTTTGAATTGTGTCAAACTTGAACTTGGACTTTGTTTGAATCGTGTCAAGCATTGTCTTTTTGTTTTAAAACCATTCTTTTTCGAATCGTGTTGGACATGAACAGAGTCTTTGTTTGAATCGTGTCGGACATTGTCTTGTGTTTTAAAACTTGTTCTCGTTTGAATCGTGTCAAACTTGAACTTGGACTTTGTTTGAATCGTGTCAAGCATTGTCTTGTGTTTTAAAACTTGTTCTCGTTTGAATTGTGTTAAACTTGAACTTGGACTTTGTCTGAATCGTGTCAAACATTGTCTTGTGTTTTAAAACTTGTTCTCGTTTGAATCGCGTCAAACTTGAACTTGGAATTTGTTGGAATCGTGTCAAACATTGTCTTGTGTTTTAAAACTTGTTCTCGTTTGAATCGTGTCAAACTTGAACTTGGACTTTGTTTGAATCATGTCAAGCATTATCTTCTTGTTTTAAAACTTATTCTTGTTTAAATCGTGTCAAACTCTAAATTGGACTTTGTTTGAATGGTGTCAAGCACTGCCTTCTTGTTTTAAAACCGTTCTTGTTCGAATCGTGTTGGACATGAACAGAGTCTTTGTTCGAATCGTGTCGGACATTGCCTCTTGTTTTAAAACTGTTCCCGTTTGATTCGTGTCAAACTTGAACTTGGACTTTGTTTGAATCGTGTCAAGCATTGTCTTGTGTTTTAAAACTTGTTCTCGTTTGAATCGTGTCAAACTTGAACTTGGACTTTGTTTGAATCGTCTCAAGCATTGTCTTGTGTTTTAAAACTTGTTCTCGTTTGAATCGCGTCAAACTTGAACTTGGACTTTGTTTGAATCGTGTCAAGCATTGTCTAGTGTTTTAAAACTTGTTCTCGTTTGAATCGTGTCAAACTAGAACTTGGACTTTGTTTGAATCGTGTCAAGTATTGTCTTGTGTTTTAAAACTTGTTCTCGTTTGAATCGTGTCAAACTTGAACTTGGACTTTGTTTGAATCGTGTCAAGCATTGTCTTGTGTTTTAAAACTTGTTCTCGTTTGAATCGTGTCAAACTTGAACTTGGACTTTGTTTGAATCGTGTCAAGCATTGTCTTGTGTTTTAAAACTTGTTCTCGTTTGAATCGTGTCAAACTTGAACCTAGACTTTGTTTGAATCGTGTCAAGCATTGTCTTGTGTTTTAAAACTTGTTCTCGTTTGAATTGTGTTAAACTTGAACTTGGACTTTGTTTGAATCGTGTCAAGCATTGTCTTCTTGTTTTAAAACCGTTCTTGTTCGAATCGTGTTGGACATGAACAAAGTCTTTGTTCGAATCGTGTCGGACATTGCCTCTTGTTTTAAAACTGTTCCCGTTTGAATCGTGTCAAACTTGAACTTGGACTTTGTTTGAATCGTGTCAAGCATTGTCTTGTGTTTTAAAATTTGTTCTTGTTTGAATCGTGTCAAACTTGAACTTGGACTTTGTTTGAATCGTGTCAAGCATTGTCTTGTATTCTGAAACTTGTTCTCGTTTGAATCATGTCAAACTTGAACTTGGACTTTGTTTGAATCGTGTCAAGCATTGTCTTCTTGTTTTAAAACTTGTTCTTGTTTAAATCGTGTCAAACTTGAACTTGGACTTTGTTTGAATGGTTTCAAGCACTGTCTTTTTGTTTTAAAACCGTTCTTGTTCGAATCGTGTTGGACATGAACAGAGTCTTTGTTCGAATCGTGTCGGACATTGCCTCTTGTTTTAAAACTGTTCCCGTTTGAATCGTGTCAAACTTGAACTTGGACTTTGTTTGAATCGTGTCAAGCATTGTCTAGTGTTTTAAAACTTGTTCTCGTTTGAATTGTGTCAAACTTGAACTCGGACGTTGTTTGAATCGTGTCAAGCATTGTCTTGTGTTTTAAAACTTGTTCTCCTTTGAATCGTGTCAAACTTGAACTTGGACTTTGTTTGAATCGTGTCAAGCATTGTCTTGTGTTTTAAAACTTGTTCTCATTTGAATCGTGTCAAACTTGAACTTGGACTTTGTTTGAATCGTGTTAAGCATTGTCTTGTGTTTTAAAACTTGTTCCCGTTTGAATCGTGTCAAACTTGAACTTGGACTTTGTTTGAATCGTGTCAAGCATTGTCTTGTGTTTTAAAACCTATTCTCGTTTGAATCGTGTCAAACTTGAACTTGGACTTTGTTTGAATCGTGTCAAGCATTGTCTAGTGTTTTAAAACTTGTTCTCGTTTGAATCGTGTCAAACTTGAACTTGGACTTTGTTTGAATCGTGTCAAGCATTGTTTTGTGTTTTAAAACAAGTTCTCATTTGAATCGTGTCAAACTTGAACTTGGAATTTGTTTGAATCGTGTCAAGCATTGTCTTGTGTTTTAAAACTTGTTCTCGTTTGAATCGTGTCAAACTTGAACTTGGACTTTGTTTGAATCGTGTCAAGCATTGTCTAGTGTTTTAAAACTTGTTCTCGTTTGAATCGTGTCAAACTTGAACTTGGACTTTGTTTGAATCGTGTCAAGCATTGTTTTGTGTTTTAAAACAAGTTCTCATTTGAATCGTGTCAAACTTGAACTTGGAATTTGTTTGAATCGTGTCAAGCATTGTCTTGTGTTTTAAAACTTGTTCTCGTTTGAATCGTGTCAAACTTGAACTTGGACTTTGTTTGAATCGTGTCAAGCATTGTCTTGTGTTTTAAAACTTGTTCTCGTTTGAATCGTGTCAAACTTGAACCTAGACTTTGTTTGAATCGTGTCAAGCATTGTCTTGTGTTTTAAAACTTGTTCTCGTTTGAATTGTGTCAAACTTGAACTTGGACTTTGTTTGAATCGTGTCAAGCATTGTCTTCTTGTTTTAAAACCGTTCTTTTTCGAATCGTGTTGGACATGAACAGAGTCTTTGTTCGAATCGTGTCGGACATTGCCTCTTTGTTCGAATCGTGTCGGACATTGTCTTGTGTTTTAAAACTTGTTCTCGTTTGAATCGTGTCAAACTTGAACTTGGACTTTGTTTGAATCGTGTCAAGCATTGTCTTGTGTTTTAAAACTTGTTCTCGTTTGAATCGCGTCAAACTTGAACTTGGACTTTGTTTGAATCGTGTCAAACATTGTCTTGTGTTTTAAAACTTGTTCTCGTTTGAATCGTGTCAAACTTGAACTTGGACTTTGTTTGAATCGTGCCAAGCATTATCTTCTTGTTTTAAAACTTATTCTTGTTTAAATCGTGTCAAACTCTAAATTGGACTTTGTTTGAATGGTGTCAAGCACTGCCTTCTTGTTTTAAAACCGTTCTTGTTCGAATCGTGTTGGACATGAACAGAGTCTTTGTTCGAATTGTGTCGGACATTGCCTCTTGTTTTAAAACTGTTCCTGTTTGATTCGTGTCAAATTTGAACTTGGACTTTGTTTGAATCGTGTCAAGCATTGTCTTGTGTTTTAAAACTTGTTCTCGTTTGAATCGTGTCAAACTTGAACTTGGACTTTGTTTGAATCGTCTCAAGCATTGTCTTGTGTTTTAAAACTTGTTCTCGTTTGAATCGTGTCAAACTTGAACTTGGACTTTGTTTGAATCGTGTCAAGCATTGTCTAGTGTTTTAAAACTTGTTCTCGTTTGAATCGTGTCAAACTTGAACTTGGACTTTGTTTGAATCGTGTCAAGTATTGTCTTGTGTTTTAAAACTTGTTCTCGTTTGAATCGTGTCAAACTTGAACTTGGACTTTGTTTGAATCGTGTCAAGCATTGTCTTGTGTTTTAAAACTTGTTCTCGTTTGAATCGTGTCAAACTTGAACTTGGACTTTGTTTGAATCGTCTCAAGCATTGTCTTGTGTTTTAAAACTTGTTCTCGTTTGAATCGTGTCAAACTTGAACTTGGACTTTGTTTGAATCGTGTCAAGCATTGTCTAGTGTTTTAAAACTTGTTCTCGTTTGAATCGTGTTAAACTTGAACTTGGACTTTGTTTGAATCGTGTCAAGTATTGTCTTGTGTTTTAAAACTTGTTCTCGTTTGAATCGTGTCAAACTTGAACTTGGACTTTGTTTGAATCGTGTCAAGCATTGTCTAGTGTTTTAAAACTTCTTCTCGTTTGAATCGTGTCAAACTTGAACTTGGACTTTGTTTGAATCGTGTCAAGCATTGTCTTGTGTTTTAA
The DNA here is from genome assembly GCA_022829125.1 of Lathyrus tuberosus. Classification (NCBI taxonomy): domain Eukaryota; kingdom Viridiplantae; phylum Streptophyta; class Magnoliopsida; order Fabales; family Fabaceae; genus Lathyrus; species Lathyrus tuberosus. Next base: position 15,895,791 of record JALAZF010000054.1, read on the forward strand.
AACTTGTTCTCGTTTGAATCGTGTCAAACTTGAACCTGGACTTTGTTTGAATCGTGTCAAGCATTGTCTTGTGTTTTAAAACTTGTTCTCGTTTGAATTGTGTCAAACTTGAACTTGGACTTTGTTTGAATCGTGTCAAGCATTGTCTTCTTGTTTTAAAACCGTTCTTGTTCGAATCGTGTTGGACATGAACAAAGTCTTTGTTCGAATCGTGTCGGACATTGCGTCTTGTTTTAAAACTGTTCCCGTTTGAATCATGTCAAACTTGAACTTGGACTTTGTTTGAATCGTGTCAAGCATTGTCTTGTGTTTTAAAATTTGTTCTTGTTTGAATCGTGTCAAACTTGAACTTGGACTTTGTTTGAATCGTGTCAAGCATTGTCTTGTATTCTGAAACTTGTTCTCGTTTGAATCGTGTCAAACTTGAACTTGGACTTTGTTTGAATCGTGTCAAGCATTGTCCTCTTGTTTTAAAACTTGTTCTTGTTTAAATCGTGTCAAACTTGAACTTGGACTTTGTTTGAATGGTTTCAAGCACTGTCTTTTTGTTTTAAAACCGTTCTTGTTCGAATCGTGTTGGACATGAACAGAGTCTTTGTTCGAATCGTGTCGGACATTGCCTCTTGTTTTAAAACTGTTCCCGTTTGAATCGTGTCAAACTTGAACTTGGACTTTGTTTGAATCGTGTCAAGCATTGTCTAGTGTTTTAAAACTTGTTCTCGTTTGAATTGTGTCAAACTTGAACTCGGACGTTGTTTGAATCGTGTCAAGCATTGTCTTGTGTTTTAAAACTTATTCTCCTTTGAATCGTGTCAAACTTGAACTTGGACTTTGTTTGAATCGTGTCAAGCATTGTATAGTGTTTTAACACTTGTTCTCGTTTGAATCGTGTCAAACTTGAACTTGGACTTTGTTTGAATCGTGTCAAGCATTGTCTTGTGTTTTAAAACTTGTTCTCATTTGAATCGTGTCAAACTTGAACTTGGACTTTGTTTGAATCGTGTTAAGCATTGTCTTGTGTTTTAAAACTTGTTCCCGTTTGAATCGTGTCAAACTTGAACTTGGACTTTGTTTGAATCGGGTCAAGCATTGTCTTGTGTTTTAAAACCTGTTCTCGTTTGAATCGTGTCAAACTTGAACTTGGACTTTGTTTGAATCGTGTCAAGCATTGTCTAGTGTTTTAAAACTTGTTCTCGTTTGAATCGTGTCAAACTTGAACTTGGACTTTGTTTGAATCGTGTCAAGCATTGTTTTGTGTTTTAAAACAAGTTCTCATTTGAATCGTGTCAAACTTGAACTTGGAATTTGTTTGAATCGTGTCAAGCATTGTCTTGTGTTTTAAAACTTGTTCTCGTTTGAATCGTGTCAAACTTGAACTTGGACTTTGTTTGAATCGTGTCAAGCATTGTCTTGTGTTTTAAAACTTGTTCTCGTTTGAATCGTGTCAAACTTGAACCTAGACTTTGTTTGAATCGTGTCAAGCATTGTCTTGTGTTTTAAAACTTGTTCTCGTTTGAATTGTGTCAAACTTGAACTTGGACTTTGTTTGAATCGTGTCAAGCATTGTCTTCTTGTTTTAAAACCGTTCTTTTTCGAATCGTGTTGGACATGAACAAAGTCTTTGTTCGAATCGTGTCGGACATTGCCTCTTTGTTCGAATCGTGTCGGACATTGTCTTGTGTTTTAAAACTTGTTCTCGTTTGAATCGTGTCAAACTTGAACTTGGACTTTGTTTGAATCGTGTCAAGCATTGTATTGTGTTTTAAAACTTGTTCTCGTTTGAATCGTGTTAAACTTGAACTTGGACTTTGTTTGAATCGTGTCAAACATTGTCTTGTGTTTTAAAACTTGTTCTCGTTTGAATCGCGTCAAACTTGAACTTGGACTTTGTTTGAATCGTGTCAAACATTGTCTTGTGTTTTAAAACTTGTTCTCGTTTGAATCGTGTCAAACTTGAACTTGGACTTTGTTTGAATCGTGCCAAGCATTATCTTCTTGTTTTAAAACTTATTCTTGTTTAAATCGTGTCAAACTCTAAATTGGACTTTGTTTGAATGGTGTCAAGCACTGCCTTCTTGTTTTAAAACCGTTCTTGTTCGAATCGTGTTGGACATGAACAGAGTCTTTGTTCGAATCGTGTCGGACATTGCCTCTTGTTTTAAAACTGTTCCCGTTTGATTCGTGTCAAACTTGAACTTGGACTTTGTTTGAATCGTGTCAAGCATTGTCTTGTGTTTTAAAACTTGTTCTCGTTTGAATCGTGTCAAACTTGAACTTGGACTTTGTTTGAATCGTGTCAAGCATTGTCTTGTGTTTTAAAACTTGTTCTCGTTTGAATCGTGTCAAACTTGAACTTGGACTTTGTTTGAATCGTGTCAAGCATTGTCTAGTGTTTTAAAACTTGTTCTCGTTTGAATCGTGTCAAACTTGAACTTGGACTTTGTTTGAATCGTGTCAAGCATTGTCTTGTGTTTTAAAACTTGTTCTCGTTTGAATCGTGTCAAACTTGAACTTGGACTTTGTTTGAATCGTGTCAAGCATTGTCTTGTGTTTTAAAACTTGTTCTCGTTTGAATCGTGTCAAACTTGAACCTGGACTTTGTTTGAATCGTGTCAAGCATTGTCTTGTGTTTTAAAACTTGTTCTCGTTTGAATTGTGTCAAACTTGAACTTGGACTTTGTTTGAATCGTGTCAAGCATTGTCTTCTTGTTTTAAAACCGTTCTTGTTCGAATCGTGTTGGACATGAACAGAGTCTTTGTTCGAATCGTGTCGGACATTGCCTCTTGTTTTAAAACTGTTCCCGTTTGAATCGTGTCAAACTTGAACTTAGACTTTGTTTGAATCATGTCAAGCATTGTCTTGTGTTTTAAAATTTGTTCTTGTTTGAATCGTGTCAAACTTGAACTTGGACTTTGTTTGAATCGTGTCAAGCATTGTCTTGTATTTTGAAACTTGTTCTCGTTTGAATCGTGTCAAACTTGAACTTGGACTTTGTTTGAATCGTGTCAAGGATTGTCTTCTTGTTTTAAAACTTGTTCTTGTTTAAATCGTGTCAAACTTGAACTTGGACTTTGTTTGAATGGTTTCAAGCACTGTCTTTTTGTTTTAAAACCGTTCTTGTTCGAATCGTGTTAGACATGAACAGAGTCTTTGTTCGAATCGTGTCGGACATTGCCTCTTGTTTTAAAACTGTTCCCGTTTGAATCGTGTCAAACTTGAACTTGGACTTTGTTTGAATCGTGTCAAGCATTGTCTAGTGTTTTAAAACTTGTTCTCGTTTGAATTGTGTCAAACTTGAACTCGGACGTTGTTTGAATCGTGTCAAGCATTGTCTTGTGTTTTAAAACTTGTTCTCCTTTGAATCGTGTCAAACTTGAACTTGGACTTTGTTTGAATCGTGTCAAGCATTGTCTAGTGTTTTAACACTTGTTCTCGTTTGAATCGTGTCAAACTTGAACTTGGACTTTGTTTGAATCGTGTCAAGCATTGTCTTGTGTTTTAAAACTTGTTCTCATTTGAATCGTGTCAAACTTGAACTTGGACTTTGTTTGAATCGTGTTAAGCATTGTCTTGTGTTTTAAAACTTGTTCCCGTTTGAATCGTGTCAAACTTGAACTTGGACTTTGTTTGAATCGGGTCAAGCATTGTCTTGTGTTTTAAAACCTGTTCTCGTTTGAATCGTGTCAAACTTGAACTTGGACTTTGTTTGAATCGTGTCAAGCATTGTCTAGTGTTTTAAAACTTGTTCTCGTTTGAATCGTGTCAAACTTGAACTTGGACTTTGTTTGAATCGTGTCAAGCATTGTTTTGTGTTTTAAAACAAGTTCTCATTTGAATCGTGTCAAACTTGAACTTGGAATTTGTTTGAATCGTGTCAAGCATTGTCTTGTGTTTTAAAACTTGTTCTCGTTTGAATCGTGTCAAACTTGAACTTGGACTTTGTTTGAATCGTGTCAAGCATTGTCTTGTGTTTTAAAACTTGTTCTCGTTTGAATCGTGTCAAACTTGAACCTAGACTTTGTTTGAATCGTGTCAAGCATTGTCTTGTGTTTTAAAACTTGTTCTCGTTTGAATTGTGTCAAACTTGAACTTGGACTTTGTTTGAATCGTGTCAAGCATTGTCTTCTTGTTTTAAAACCGTTCTTTTTCGAATCGTGTTGGACATGAACAGAGTCTTTGTTCGAATCGTGTCGGACATTGCCTCTTTGTTCGAATCGTGTCGGACATTGTCTTGTGTTTTAAAACTTGTTCTCGTTTGAATCGTGTCAAACTTGAACTTGGACTTTGTTTGAATCGTGTCAAGCATTGTCTTGTGTTTTAAAACTTGTTCTCGTTTGAATCGTGTTAAACTTGAACTTGGACTTTGTTTGAATCGTGTCAAACATTGTCTTGTGTTTTAAAACTTGTTCTCGTTTGAATCGCGTCAAACTTGAACTTGGACTTTGTTTGAATCGTGTCAAACATTGTCTTGTGTTTTAAAACTTGTTCTCGTTTGAATCGTGTCAAACTTGAACTTGGACTTTGTTTGAATCGTGCCAAGCATTATCTTCTTGTTTTAAAACTTATTCTTGTTTAAATCGTGTCAAACTCTAAATTGGACTTTGTTTGAATGGTGTCAAGCACTGCCTTCTTGTTTTAAAACCGTTCTTGTTCGAATCGTGTTGGACATGAACAGAGTCTTTGTTCGAATCGTGTCGGACATTGCCTCTTGTTTTAAAACTGTTCCCGTTTGATTCGTGTCAAACTTGAACTTGGACTTTGTTTGAATCGTGTCAAGCATTGTCTTGTGTTTTAAAACTTGTTCTCGTTTGAATCGTGTCAAACTTGAACTTGGACTTTGTTTGAATCGTGTCAAGCATTGTCTTGTGTTTTAAAACTTGTTCTCGTTTGAATCGTGTCAAACTTGAACTTGGACTTTGTTTGAATCGTGTCAAGCATTGTCTAGTGTTTTAAAACTTGTTCTCGTTTGAATCGTGTCAAACTTGAACTTGGACTTTGTTTGAATCGTGTCAAGCATTGTCTTGTGTTTTAAAACTTGTTCTCGTTTGAATCGTGTCAAACTTGAACTTGGACTTTGTTTGAATCGTGTCAAGCATTGTCTTGTGTTTTAAAACTTGTTCTCGTTTGAATCGTGTCAAACTTGAACCTGGACTTTGTTTGAATCGTGTCAAGCATTGTCTTGTGTTTTAAAACTTGTTCTCGTTTGAATTGTGTCAAACTTGAACTTGGACTTTGTTTGAATCGTGTCAAGCATTGTCTTCTTGTTTTAAAACCGTTCTTGTTCGAATCGTGTTGGACATGAACAGAGTCTTTGTTCGAATCGTGTCGGACATTGCCTCTTGTTTTAAAACTGTTCCCGTTTGAATCGTGTCAAACTTGAACTTAGACTTTGTTTGAATCATGTCAAGCATTGTCTTGTGTTTTAAAATTTGTTCTTGTTTGAATCGTGTCAAACTTGAACTTGGACTTTGTTTGAATCGTGTCAAGCATTGTCTTGTATTTTGAAACTTGTTCTCGTTTGAATCGTGTCAAACTTGAACTTGGACTTTGTTTGAATCGTGTCAAGGATTGTCTTCTTGTTTTAAAACTTGTTCTTGTTTAAATCGTGTCAAACTTGAACTTGGACTTTGTTTGAATGGTTTCAAGCACTGTCTTTTTGTTTTAAAACCGTTCTTGTTCGAATCGTGTTGGACATGAACAGAGTCTTTGTTCGAATCGTGTCGGACATTGCCTCTTGTTTTAAAACTGTTCCCGTTTGAATCGTGTCAAACTTGAACTTGGACTTTGTTTGAATCGTGTCAAGCATTGTCTAGTGTTTTAAAACTTGTTCTCGTTTGAATCGTGTCAAACTTGAACTTGGACTTTGTTTGAATCGTCTCAAGCATTGTCTTGTGTTTTAAAACTTGTTCTCGTTTGAATCGTGTCAAACTTGAACTTGGACTTTGTTTGAATCGTGTCAAGCATTGTCTAATGTTTTAAAACTTGTTCTCGTTTGAATCGTGTCAAACTTGAACTTGGACTTTGTTTGAATCGTGTCAAGTATTGTCTTGTGTTTTAAAACTTGTTCTCGTTTGAATCGTGTCAAACTTGAACTTGGACTTTGTTTGAATCGTGTCAAGCATTGTCTTGTGTTTTAAAACTTGTTCTCGTTTGAATCGTGTCAAACTTGAACTTGGACTTTGTTTGAATCGTGTCAAGCATTGTCTTGTGTTTTAAAACTTGTTCTCGTTTGAATCGTGTCAAACTTGAACCTGGACTTTGTTTGAATCGTGTCAAGCATTGTCTTGTGTTTTAAAACTTGTTCTCGTTTGAATTGTGTCAAACTTGAACTTGGACTTTGTTTGGATCGTGTCAAGCATTGTCTTCTTGTTTTAAAACCGTTCTTGTTCGAATCGTGTTGGACATGAACAAAGTCTTTGTTCGAATCGTGTCGGACATTGCCTCTTGTTTTAAAACTGTTCCCGTTTGAATCGTGTCAAACTTGCACTTGGACTTTGTTTGAATCGTGTCAAGCATTGTCTTGTGTTTTAAAATTTGTTCTTGTTTGAATCGTGTCAAACTTGAACTTGGACTTTGTTTGAATCGTGTCAAGCATTGTCTTGTATTTTGAAACTTGTTCTCGTTTGAATCGTGTCAAACTTGAACTTGGACTTTGTTTGAATCGTGTCAAGCATTGTCTTCTTGTTTTAAAACTTGTTCTTGTTTAAATCGTGTCAAACTTGAACTTGGACTTTGTTTGAATGGTTTCAAGCACTGTCTTTTTGTTTTAAAACCGTTCTTGTTCGAATCGTGTTGGACATGAACAGAGTCTTTGTTCGAATCGTGTCGGACATTGCCTCTTGTTTTAAAACTGGTCCCGTTTGAATCGTGTCAAACTTGAACTTGGACTTTGTTTGAATCGTGTCAAGCATTGTCTAGTGTTTTAAAACTTGTTCTCGTTTGAATTGTGTCAAACTTGAACTTGGACTTTGTTTGAATCGTGTCAAGCATTGTCTTGTATTTTAAAACTTGTTCTCCTTTGAATCGTGTCAAACTTGAACTTGGACTTTGTTTGAATCGTGTCAAGCATTGTCTAGTGTTTTAACACTTGTTCTCGTTTGAATCGTGTCAAACTTGAACTTGGACTTTGTTTGAATCGTGTCAAGCATTGTCTTGTGTTTTAAAACTTGTTCTCATTTGAATCGTGTCAAACTTGAACTTGGACTTTGTTTGAATCGTGTTAAGCATTGTCTTGTGTTTTAAAACTTGTTCCCGTTTGAATCGTGTCAAACTTGAACTTGGACTTTGTTTGAATCATGTCAAACATTGTCTTGTGTTTTAAGACTTGTTCTCGTTTGAATCGTGTTAAACTTGAACTTGGACTTTGTTTGAATCGTGTCAAACATTGTCTTGTGTTTTAAAACTTGTTCTCGTTTGAATCGCGTCAAACTTGAACTTGGACTTTGTTTGAATCGTGTCAAACATTGTCTTGTGTTTTAAAACTTGTTCTCGTTTGAATCGTGTCAAACTTGAACTTGGACTTTGTTTGAATCGTGTCAAGCATTATCTTCTTGTTTTAAAATTTATTCTTGTTTAAATCGTGTCAAACTCTAAATTGGACTTTGTTTGAATGGTGTCAAGCACTGCCTTCTTGTTTTAAAACCGTTCTTGTTCGAATCGTGTTGGACATGAACAGAGTCTTTGTTCGAATCGTGTCGGACATTGTCTCTTGTTTTAAAACTGTTCCCGTTTGATTCGTGTCAAACTTGAACTTGGACTTTGTTTGAATCGTGTCAAGCATTATCTTGTGTTTTAAAACTTGTTCTCGTTTGAATCGTGTCAAACTTGAACTTGGACTTTGTTTGAATCGTGTCAAGCATTGTCTTGTGTTTTAAAACTTGTTCTCGTTTGAATCGTGTCAAACTTGAACTTGGACTTTGTTTGAATCGTGTCAAGCATTGTCTAGTGTTTTAAAACTTGTTCTCGTTTGAATCGTGTCAAACTTGAACTTGGACTTTGTTTGAATCGTGTCAAGTATTGTCTTGTGTTTTAAAACTTGTTCTCGTTTGAATCGTGTCAAACTTGAACTTGGACTTTGTTTGAATCGTGTCAAGCATTGTCTTGTGTTTTAAAACTTGTTCTCGTTTGAATCGTGTCAAACTTGAACTTGGACTTTGTTTGAATCGTGTCAAGCTTTGTCTTGTGTTTTAAAACTTGTTCTCGTTTGAATCGTGTCAAACTTGAACCTGGACTTTGTTTGAATCGTGTCAAGCATTGTCTTGTGTTTTAAAACTTGTTCTCGTTTGAATTGTGTTAAACTTGAACTTGGACTTTGTTTGAATCGTGTCAAGCATTGTCTTCTTGTTTTAAAACCGTTCTTGTTCGAATCGTGTTGGACATGAACAGAGTCTTTGTTCGAATCGTGTCGGACATTGCCTCTTGTTTTTAAACTGTTCCCGTTTGAATCGTGTCAAACTTGAACTTAGACTTTGTTTGAATCGTGTCAAGCATTGTCTTGTGTTTTAAAATTTGTTCTTGTTTGAATCGTGTCAAACTTGAACTTGGACTTTGTTTGAATCGTGTCAAGCATTGTCTTGTATTTTGAAACTTGTTCTCGTTTGAATCGTGTCAAACTTGAACTTGGACTTTGTTTGAATCGTGTCAAGCATTGTCTTCTTGTTTTAAAACTTGTTCTTGTTTAAATCCTGTCAAACTTGAACTTGGACTTTGTTTGAATGGTTTCAAGCACTGTCTTTTTGTTTTAAAACCGTTCTTGTTCGAATCGTGTTGGACATGAACAGAGTCTTTGTTCGAATCGTGTCGGACATTGCCTCTTGTTTTAAAACTGTTCCCGTTTGAATCGTGTCAAACTTGAACTTGGACTTTGTTTGAATCGTGTCAAGCATTGTCTAGTGTTTTAACACTTGTTCTCGTTTGAATCGTGTCAAACTTGAACTTGGACTTTGTTTGAATCGTGTCAAGCATTGTTTTGTGTTTTAAAACTTGTTCTCATTTGAATCGTGTCAAACTTGAACTTGGACTTTGTTTGAATCGTGTCAAGCATTGTCTTGTGTTTTAAAACTTGTTCTCGTTTGAATCGTGTCAAACTTGAACTTTGACTTTGTTTGAATCGTGTCAAGCATTGTCTTGTGTTTTAAAACTTGTTCTCGTTTGAATCGTGTCAAACTTGAACCTAGACTTTGTTTGAATCGTGTCAAGCATTGTCTTGTGTTTTAAAACTTGTTCTCGTTTGAATTGTGTCAAACTTGAACTTGGACTTTGTTTGAATCGTGTCAAGCATTGTCTTCTTGTTTTAAAACCGTTCTTTTTCGAATCGTGTTGGACATGAACAGAGTCTTTGTTCGAATCGTGTCGGACATTGCCTCTTGTTTTAAAACTGCTCCCGTTTGAATCGTGTCAAACTTGAACTTGGACTTTGTTTGAATCGTGTCAAGCATTGTATTGTGTTTTAAAACTTGTTCTTGTTTGAATCGTGTTAAACTTGAACTTGGACTTTGTTTGAATCGTGTCAAACATTGTCTTGTGTTTTAAAATTTGTTCTCGTTTGAATCGTGTCAAACTTGAACTTGGACTTTGTTTGAATCGTGTCAAACATTGTCTTGTGTTTTAAAACTTGTTCCCGTTTGAATCGTGTCAAACATGAACTTGGACTTTGTTTGAATCGTGTCAAGCATTATCTTCTTGTTTTAAAACTTGTTCTTGTTTAAATCGTGTCAAACTTGAACTTGGACTTTGTTTGAATGGTGTCAAGCACTACCTTCTTGTTTTAAAACCGTTCTTGTTCGAATCGTGTTGGACATGAACAGAGTCTTTGTTCGAATCGTGTCGGACATTGCCTCTTGTTTTAAAACTGTTCCCGTTTGATTCGTGTCAAACTTGAACTTGGACTTTGTTTGAATCGTGTCGAGCATTGTCTTGTGTTTTAAAACTTGTTCTCCTTTGAATCGTGTCAAACTTGAACTTGGACTTTGTTTGAATCGTGTCAAGCATTGTCTAGTGTTTTAACACTTGTTCTCGTTTGAATCGTGTCAAACTTGAACTTGGACTTTGTTTGAATCGTGTCAAGCATTGTTTTGTGTTTTAAAACTTGTTCTCGTTTGAATCGTGTCAAACTTGAACTTGGACTTTGTTTGAATCGTGTCAAGCATTGTCTTGTGTTTTAAAACTTGTTCTCGTTTGAATCGTGTCAAACTTGAACTTTGACTTTGTTTGAATCGTGTCAAGCATTGTCTTGTGTTTTAAAACTTGTTCTCGTTTGAATCGTGTCAAACTTGAACCTAGACTTTGTTTGAATCGTGTCAAGCATTGTCTTGTGTTTTAAAACTTGTTCTCGTTTGAATTGTGTCAAACTTGAACTTGGACTTTGTTTGAATCGTGTCAAGCATTGTCTTCTTGTTTTAAAACCGTTCTTTTTCGAATCGTGTTGGACATGAACAGAGTCTTTGTTCGAATCGTGTCGGACATTGCCTCTTGTTTTAAAACTGCTCCCGTTTGAATCGTGTCAAACTTGAACTTGGACTTTGTTTGAATCGTGTCAAGCATTGTATTGTGTTTTAAAACTTGTTCTTGTTTGAATCGTGTTAAACTTGAACTTGGACTTTGTTTGAATCGTGTCAAACATTGTCTTGTGTTTTAAAATTTGTTCTCGTTTGAATCGTGTCAAACTTGAACTTGGACTTTGTTTGAATCGTGTCAAACATTGTCTTGTGTTTTAAAACTTGTTCCCGTTTGAATCGTGTCAAACATGAACTTGGACTTTGTTTGAATCGTGTCAAGCATTATCTTCTTGTTTTAAAACTTGTTCTTGTTTAAATCGTGTCAAACTTGAACTTGGACTTTGTTTGAATGGTGTCAAGCACTACCTTCTTGTTTTAAAACCGTTCTTGTTCGAATCGTGTTGGACATGAACAGAGTCTTTGTTCGAATCGTGTCGGACATTGCCTCTTGTTTTAAAACTGTTCCCGTTTGATTCGTGTCAAACTTGAACTTGGACTTTGTTTGAATCGTGTCGAGCATTGTCTTGTGTTTTAAAACTTGTTCTCGTTTGAATCGTGTCAAACTTGAACTTGGACTTTGTTTGAATCGTGTCAAGCATTGTCTTGTGTTTTAAAACTTGTTCTCGTTTGAATCGTGTCAAACTTGAACTTGGACTTTGTTTGAATCGTGTCAAGCATTGTCTAGTGTTTTAAAACTTGTTCTCGTTTGAATCGTGTCAAACTTGAACTTGGACTTTGTTTGAATCGTGTCAAGCATTGTTTTGTGTTTTAATACAAGTTCTCATTTGAATCGTGTCAAACTTGAACTTGGACTTTGTTTGAATCGTGTCAAGCATTGTCTTGTGTTTTAAAACTTGTTCTCGTTTGAATCGTGTCAAACTTGAACTTGGACTTTGTTTGAATCGTGTCAAGCATTGTCTTGTGTTTTAAAACTTGTTCTCGTTTGAATCGTGTCAAACTTGAACCTAGACTTTGTTTGAATCGTGTCAAGCATTGTCTTGTGTTTTAAAACTTGTTCTCGTTTGAATTGTGTCAAACTTGAACTTGGACTTTGTTTGAATCGTGTCAAGCATTGTCTTCTTGTTTTAAAACCGTTCTTTTTCGAATCGTGTTGGACATGAACAGAGTCTTTGTTTGAATCGTGTCGGACATTGCCTTTTGTTTTAAAACTGTTCCCGTTTGAATCGTGTCAAACTTGAACTTGGACTTTGTTTGAATCGTGTCAAGCATTGTCTTGTGTTTTAAAATTTGTTCTCGTTTGAATCGTGTTAAACTTGAACTTGGACTTTGTTTGAATCGTGTCAAACTTTGTCTTGTGTTTTAAAACTTGTTCTCGTTTGAATCGCGTCAAACTTGAACTTGGACTTTGTTTGAATCGTGTCAAACATTGTCTTGTGTTTTAAAACTTGTTCTCGTTTGAATCGTGTCAAACTTGAACTTGGACTTTGTTTGAATCGTGTCAAGCATTATCTTCTTGTTTTAAAACTTGTTCTCGCTTGAATCGTGTCAAACTTGAACTTGGACTTTGTTTGAATCGTGTCAAGCATTGTCTTGTGTTTTAAAACTTGTTCTCGTTTGAATTGTGTCAAACTTGAACTTGGACTTTGTTTGAATCGTGTCAAGCATTGTCTTCTTGTTTTAAAACCGTTCTTGTTCGAATCGTGTTGGACATGAACAGAGTCTTTATTCGAATCGTGTCGGACATTGCCTCTTGTTTTCAAACTGTTCCCGTTTGAATCGTGTCAAACTTGAACTTGGACTTTGTTTGAATCGTGTCAAGCATTGTCTTGTGTTTTAAAATTTGTTCTTGTTTGAATCGTGTCAAACTTGAACTTGGACTTTGTTTGAATCGTGTCAAGCATTGTCTTGTATTTTGAAACTTGTTCTCGTTTGAATCGTGTCAAACTTGAACTTGGACTTTGTTTGAATCGTGTCAAACATTGTCTTGTGTTTTAAAACTTGTTCTCGTTTGAATCGTGTCAAACTTGAACTTGGACTTTGTTTGAATCGTGTCAAGCATTATCTTCTTGTTTTAAAACTTGTTCTTGTTTAAATCGTGTCAAACTTGAACTTGGACTTTGTTTGAATCGTGTCAAGCATTGTCTAGTGTTTTAAAACTTGTTCTCGTTTGAATCGTGTCAAGCATTGTCTAGTGTTTTAACACTTGTTCTCGTTTGAATCGTGTCAAACTTGAACTTGGACTTTGTTTGAATCGTGTCAAGCATTGTTTTGTGTTTTAAAACTTGTTCTCGTTTGAATCGTGTCAAACTTGAACTTGGACTTTGTTTGAATCGTGTCAAGCATTGTCTTGTGTTTTAAAACTTGTTCTCGTTTGAATCGTGTCAAACTTGAACTTTGACTTTGTTTGAATCGTGTCAAGCATTGTCTTGTGTTTTAAAACTTGTTCTCGTTTGAATCGTGTCAAACTTGAACCTAGACTTTGTTTGAATCGTGTCAAGCATTGTCTTGTGTTTTAAAACTTGTTCTCGTTTGAATTGTGTCAAACTTGAACTTGGACTTTGTTTGAATCGTGTCAAGCATTGTCTTCTTGTTTTAAAACCGTTCTTTTTCGAATCGTGTTGGACATGAACAGAGTCTTTGTTCGAATCGTGTCGGACATTGCCTCTTGTTTTAAAACTGCTCCCGTTTGAATCGTGTCAAACTTAAACTTGGACTTTGTTTGAATCGTGTCAAGCATTGTATTGTGTTTTAAAACTTGTTCTTGTTTGAATCGTGTTAAACTTGAACTTGGACTTTTTTGAATCGTGTCAAACATTGTCTTGTGTTTTAAAATTTGTTCTCGTTTGAATCGTGTCAAACTTGAACTTGGACTTTGTTTGAATCGTGTCAAACATTGTCTTGTGTTTTAAAACTTGTTCCCGTTTGAATTGTGTCAAACATGAACTTGGACTTTGTTTGAATCGTGTCAAGCATTATCTTCTTGTTTTAAAACTTGTTCTTGTTTAAATCGTGTCAAACTTGAACTTGGACTTTGTTTGAATGGTGTCAAGCACTACCTTCTTGTTTTAAAACCGTTCTTGTTCGAATCGTGTTGGACATGAACAGAGTCTTTGTTCGAATCGTGTCGGACATTGCCTCTTGTTTTAAAACTGTTCCCGTTTGATTCGTGTCAAACTTGAACTTGGACTTTGTTTGAATCGTGTCGAGCATTGTCTTGTGTTTTAAAACTTGTTCTCGTTTGAATCGTGTCAAACTTGAACTTGGACTTTGTTTGAATCGTGTCAAGCATTGTCTTGTGTTTTAAAACTTGTTCTCGTTTGAATCGTGTCAAACTTGAACTTGGACTTTGTTTGAATCGTGTCAAGCATTGTCTAGTGTTTTAAAACTTGTTCTCGTTTGAATCGTGTCAAACTTGAACTTGGACTTTGTTTGAATCGTGTCAAGCATTGTTTTGTGTTTTAATACAAGTTCTCATTTGAATCGTGTCAAACTTGAACTTGGACTTTGTTTGAATCGTGTCAAGCATTGTCTTGTGTTTTAAAACTTGTTCTCGTTTGAATCGTGTCAAACTTGAACTTGGACTTTGTTTGAATCGTGTCAAGCATTGTCTTGTGTTTTAAAACTTGTTCTCGTTTGAATCGTGTCAAACTTGAACCTAGACTTTGTTTGAATCGTGTCAAGCATTGTCTTGTGTTTTAAAACTTGTTCTCGTTTGAATTGTGTCAAACTTGAACTTGGACTTTGTTTGAATCGTGTCAAGCATTGTCTTCTTGTTTTAAAACCGTTCTTTTTCGAATCGTGTTGGACATGAACAGAGTCTTTGTTTGAATCGTGTCGGACATTGCCTTTTGTTTTAAAACTGTTCCCGTTTGAATCGTGTCAAACTTGAACTTGGACTTTGTTTGAATCGTGTCAAGCATTGTCTTGTGTTTTAAAATTTGTTCTCGTTTGAATCGTGTTAAACTTGAACTTGGACTTTGTTTGAATCGTGTCAAACTTTGTCTTGTGTTTTAAAACTTGTTCTCGTTTGAATCGCGTCAAACTTGAACTTGGACTTTGTTTGAATCGTGTCAAACATTGTCTTGTGTTTTAAAACTTGTTCTCGTTTGAATCGTGTCAAACTTGAACTTGGACTTTGTTTGAATCGTGTCAAGCATTATCTTCTTGTTTTAAAACTTGTTCTCGCTTGAATCGTGTCAAACTTGAACTTGGACTTTGTTTGAATCGTGTCAAGCATTGTCTTGTGTTTTAAAACTTGTTCTCGTTTGAATTGTGTCAAACTTGAACTTGGACTTTGTTTGAATCGTGTCAAGCATTGTCTTCTTGTTTTAAAACCGTTCTTGTTCGAATCGTGTTGGACATGAACAGAGTCTTTATTCGAATCGTGTCGGACATTGCCTCTTGTTTTCAAACTGTTCCCGTTTGAATCGTGTCAAACTTGAACTTGGACTTTGTTTGAATCGTGTCAAGCATTGTCTTGTGTTTTAAAATTTGTTCTTGTTTGAATCGTGTCAAACTTGAACTTGGACTTTGTTTGAATCGTGTCAAGCATTGTCTTGTATTTTGAAACTTGTTCTCGTTTGAATCGTGTCAAACTTGAACTTGGACTTTGTTTGAATCGTGTCAAACATTGTCTTGTGTTTTAAAACTTGTTCTCGTTTGAATCGTGTCAAACTTGAACTTGGACTTTGTTTGAATCGTGTCAAGCATTATCTTCTTGTTTTAAAACTTGTTCTTGTTTAAATCGTGTCAAACTTGAACTTGGACTTTGTTTGAATCGTGTCAAGCATTGTCTAGTGTTTTAAAACTTGTTCTCGTTTGAATCGTGTCAAGCATTGTCTTGTGTTTTAAAATTTGTTCTTGTTTGAATCGTGTCAAACTTAAACTTGGACTTTGTTTGAATCGTGTCAAGCATTGTCTTGTGTTTTAAAACTTGTTCTCGTTTGAATCGTGTCAAACTTGAACCTAGACTTTGTTTGAATCATGTCAAGCATTGTCTTGTGTTTTAAAACTTGTTCTCGTTTGAATTGTGTCAAACTTGAACTTGGACTTTGTTTGAATCGTGTCAAGCATTGTCTTCTTGTTTTAAAACCGTTCTTTTTCGAATCGTGTTGGACATGAACAGAGTCTTTGTTCGAATCGTGTCGGACATTGCCTCTTGTTTTAAAACTGCTCCCGTTTGAATCGTGTCAAACTTGAACTTGGACTTTGTTTGAATCGTGTCAAGCATTGTATTGTGTTTTAAAACTTGTTCTTGTTTGAATCGTGTTAAACTTGAACTTGGACTTTGTTTGAATCGTGTCAAACATTGTCTTGTGTTTTAAAATTTGTTCTCGTTTGAATCGTGTCAAACTTGAACTTGGACTTTGTTTGAATCGTGTCAAACATTGTCTTGTGTTTTAAAACTTGTTCCCGTTTGAATCGTGTCAAACATGAACTTGGACTTTGTTTGAATCGTGTCAAGCATTATCTTCTTGTTTTAAAACTTGTTCTTGTTTAAATCGTGTCAAACTTGAACTTGGACTTTGTTTGAATGGTGTCAAGCACTACCTTCTTGTTTTAAAACCGTTCTTGTTCGAATCGTGTTGGACATGAACAGAGTCTTTGTTCGAATCGTGTCGGACATTGCCTCTTGTTTTAAAACTGTTCCCGTTTGATTCGTGTCAAACTTGAACTTGGACTTTGTTTGAATCGTGTCGAGCATTGTCTTGTGTTTTAAAACTTGTTCTCCTTTGAATCGTGTCAAACTTGAACTTGGACTTTGTTTGAATCGTGTCAAGCATTGTCTAGTGTTTTAACACTTGTTCTCGTTTGAATCGTGTCAAACTTGAACTTGGACTTTGTTTGAATCGTGTCAAGCATTGTTTTGTGTTTTAAAACTTGTTCTCGTTTGAATCGTGTCAAACTTGAACTTGGACTTTGTTTGAATCGTGTCAAGCATTGTCTTGTGTTTTAAAACTTGTTCTCGTTTGAATCGTGTCAAACTTGAACTTTGACTTTGTTTGAATCGTGTCAAGCATTGTCTTGTGTTTTAAAACTTGTTCTCGTTTGAATCGTGTCAAACTTGAACCTAGACTTTGTTTGAATCGTGTCAAGCATTGTCTTGTGTTTTAAAACTTGTTCTCGTTTGAATTGTGTCAAACTTGAACTTGGACTTTGTTTGAATCGTGTCAAGCATTGTCTTCTTGTTTTAAAACCGTTCTTTTTCGAATCGTGTTGGACATGAACAGAGTCTTTGTTCGAATCGTGTCGGACATTGCCTCTTGTTTTAAAACTGCTCCCGTTTGAATCGTGTCAAACTTAAACTTGGACTTTGTTTGAATCGTGTCAAGCATTGTATTGTGTTTTAAAACTTGTTCTTGTTTGAATCGTGTTAAACTTGAACTTGGACTTTTTTGAATCGTGTCAAACATTGTCTTGTGTTTTAAAATTTGTTCTCGTTTGAATCGTGTCAAACTTGAACTTGGACTTTGTTTGAATCGTGTCAAACATTGTCTTGTGTTTTAAAACTTGTTCCCGTTTGAATTGTGTCAAACATGAACTTGGACTTTGTTTGAATCGTGTCAAGCATTATCTTCTTGTTTTAAAACTTGTTCTTGTTTAAATCGTGTCAAACTTGAACTTGGACTTTGTTTGAATGGTGTCAAGCACTACCTTCTTCTTTTAAAACCGTTCTTGTTCGAATCGTGTTGGACATGAACAGAGTCTTTGTTCGAATCGTGTCGGACATTGCCTCTTGTTTTAAAACTGTTCCCGTTTGATTCGTGTCAAACTTGAACTTGGACTTTGTTTGAATCGTGTCGAGCATTGTCTTGTGTTTTAAAACTTGTTCTCGTTTGAATCGTGTCAAACTTGAACTTGGACTTTGTTTGAATCGTGTCAAGCATTGTCTTGTGTTTTAAAACTTGTTCTCGTTTGAATCGTGTCAAACTTGAACTTGGACTTTGTTTGAATCGTGTCAAGCATTGTCTAGTGTTTTAAAACTTGTTCTCGTTTGAATCGTGTCAAACTTGAACTTGGACTTTGTTTGAATCGTGTCAAGCATTGTTTTGTGTTTTAATACAAGTTCTCATTTGAATCGTGTCAAACTTGAACTTGGACTTTGTTTGAATCGTGTCAAGCATTGTCTTGTGTTTTAAAACTTGTTCTCGTTTGAATCGTGTCAAACTTGAACTTGGACTTTGTTTGAATCGTGTCAAGCATTGTCTTGTGTTTTAAAACTTGTTCTCGTTTGAATCGTGTCAAACTTGAACCTAGACTTTGTTTGAATCGTGTCAAGCATTGTCTTGTGTTTTAAAACTTGTTCTCGTTTGAATTGTGTCAAACTTGAACTTGGACTTTGTTTGAATCGTGTCAAGCATTGTCTTCTTGTTTTAAAACCGTTCTTTTTCGAATCGTGTTGGACATGAACAGAGTCTTTGTTCGAATCGTGTCGGACATTGCCTCTTGTTTTAAAACTGTTCCCGTTTGAATCGTGTCAAACTTGAACTTGGACTTTGTTTGAATCGTGTCAAGCATTGTCTTGTGTTTTAAAATTTGTTCTCGTTTGAATCGTGTTAAACTTGAACTTGGACTTTGTTTGAATCGTGTCAAACTTTGTCTTGTGTTTTAAAACTTGTTCTCGTTTGAATCGCGTCAAACATGAACTTGGACTTTGTTTGAATCGTGTCAAACATTGTCTTGTGTTTTAAAACTTGTTCTCGTTTGAATCGTGTCAAACTTGAACTTGGACTTTGTTTGAATCGTGTCAAGCATTATCTTCTTGTTTTAAAACTTGTTCTCGCTTGAATCGTGTCAAACTTGAACTTGGACTTTGTTTGAATCGTGTCAAGCATTGTCTTGTGTTTTAAAACTTGTTCTCGTTTGAATTGTGTCAAACTTGAACTTGGACTTTGTTTGAATCGTGTCAAGCATTGTCTTCTTGTTTTAAAACCGTTCTTGTTCGAATCGTGTTGGACATGAACAGAGTCTTTATTCGAATCGTGTCGGACATTGCCTCTTGTTTTCAAACTGTTCCCGTTTGAATCGTGTCAAACTTGAACTTGGACTTTGTTTGAATCGTGTCAAGCATTGTCTTGTGTTTTAAAATTTGTTCTTGTTTGAATCGTGTCAAACTTGAACTTGGACTTTGTTTGAATCGTGTCAAGCATTGTCTTGTATTTTGAAACTTGTTCTCGTTTGAATCGTGTCAAACTTGAACTTGGACTTTGTTTGAATCGTGTCAAACATTGTCTTGTGTTTTAAAACTTGTTCTCGTTTGAATCGTGTCAAACTTGAACTTGGACTTTGTTTGAATCGTGTCAAGCATTATCTTCTTGTTTTAAAACTTGTTCTTGTTTAAATCGTGTCAAACTTGAACTTGGACTTTGTTTGAATCGTGTCAAGCATTGTCTAGTGTTTTAAAACTTGTTCTCGTTTGAATCGTGTCAAGCATTGTCTTGTGTTTTAAAATTTGTTCTTGTTTGAATCGTGTCAAACTTAAACTTGGACTTTGTTTGAATCGTGTCAAGCATTGTCTTGTGTTTTAAAACTTGTTCTCGTTTGAATCGTGTCAAACTTGAACCTAGACTTTGTTTGAATCATGTCAAGCATTGTCTTGTGTTTTAAAACTTGTTCTCGTTTGAATTGTGTCAAACTTGAACTTGGACTTTGTTTGAATCGTGTCAAGCATTGTCTTCTTGTTTTAAAACCGTTCTTTTTCGAATCGTGTTGGACATGAACAGAGTCTTTGTTCGAATCGTGTCAGACATTGCCTCTTGTTTTAAAACTGCTCCCGTTTGAATCGTGTCAAACTTGAACTTGGACTTTGTTTGAATCGTGTCAAGCATTGTCTTGTGTTTTAAAACTTGTTTTTGTTTGAATCGTGTTAAACTTGAACTTGGACTTTGTTTGAATCGTGTCAAACATTGTCTTGTGTTTTAAAACTTGTTCTCGTTTGAATCGTGTCAAACTTGAACTTGGACTTTGTTTGAATCGTGTCAAACATTGTCTTGTGTTTTAAAACTTGTTCCCGTTTGAATCGTGTCAAACATGAACTTGGACTTTGTTTGAATCGTGTCAAGCATTATCTTCTTGTTTTAAAACTTGTTCTTGTTTAAATCGTGTCAAACTTGAACTTGGACTTTGTTTGAATGGTGTCAAGCACTACCTTCTTGTTTTAAAACCGTTCTTGTTCGAATCGTGTTGGACATGAACAGAGTCTTTGTTCGAATCGTGTCGGACATTGCCTCTTGTTTTAAAACTGTTCCCGTTTGATTCGTGTCAAACTTGAACTTGGACTTTGTTTGAATCGTGTCGAGCATTGTCTTGTGTTTTAAAACTTGTTCTCGTTTGAATCGTGTCAAACTTGAACTTGGACTTTGTTTGAATCGTGTCAAGCATTGTCTTGTGTTTTAAAACTTGTTCTCGTTTGAATCGTGTCAAACTTGAACTTGGACTTTGTTTGAATCGTGTCAAGCATTGTCTAGTGTTTTAAAGCTTGTTCTCGTTTGAATCGTGTCAAACTTGAACTTGGACTTTGTTTGAATCGTGTCAAGCATTGTTTTGTGTTTTAATACAAGTTCTCATTTGAATCGTGTCAAACTTGAACTTGGACTTTGTTTGAATCGTGTCAAGCATTGTCTTGTGTTTTAAAACTTGTTCTCGTTTGAATCGTGTCAAACTTGAACTTGGACTTTGTTTGAATCGTGTCAAGCATTGTCTTGTGTTTTAAAACTTGTTCTCGTTTGAATCGTGTCAAACTTGAACCTAGACTTTGTTTGAATCGTGTCAAGCATTGTCTTGTGTTTTAAAACTTGTTCTCGTTTGAATTGTGTCAAACTTGAACTTGGACTTTGTTTGAATCGTGTCAAGCATTGTCTTCTTGTTTTAAAACCGTTCTTTTTCGAATCGTGTTGGACATGAACAGAGTCTTTGTTCGAATCGTGTCGGACATTGCCTCTTGTTTTAAAACTGTTCCCGTTTGAATCGTGTCAAACTTGAACTTGGACTTTGTTTGAATCGTGTCAAGCATTGTCTTGTGTTTTAAAATTTGTTCTCGTTTGAATCGTGTTAAACTTGAACTTGGACTTTGTTTGAATCGTGTCAAACTTTGTCTTGTGTTTTAAAACTTGTTCTCGTTTGAATCGCGTCAAACTTGAACTTGGACTTTGTTTGAATCGTGTCAAACATTGTCTTGTGTTTTAAAACTTGTTCTCGTTTGAATCGTGTCAAACTTGAACTTGGACTTTGTTTGAATCGTGTCAAGCATTATCTTCTTGTTTTAAAACTTGTTCTCGCTTGAATCGTGTCAAACTTGAACTTGGACTTTGTTTGAATCGTGTCAAGCATTGTCTTGTGTTTTAAAACTTGTTCTCGTTTGAATTGTGTCAAACTTGAACTTGGACTTTGTTTGAATCGTGTCAAGCATTGTCTTCTTGTTTTAAAACCGTTCTTGTTCGAATCGTGTTGGACATGAACAGAGTCTTTATTCGAATCGTGTCGGACATTGCCTCTTGTTTTCAAACTGTTCCCGTTTGAATCGTGTCAAACTTGAACTTGGACTTTGTTTGAATCGTGTCAAGCATTGTCTTGTGTTTTAAAATTTGTTCTTGTTTGAATCGTGTCAAACTTGAACTTGGACTTTGTTTGAATCGTGTCAAGCATTGTCTTGTATTTTGAAACTTGTTCTCGTTTGAATCGTGTCAAACTTGAACTTGGACTTTGTTTGAATCGTGTCAAACATTGTCTTGTGTTTTAAAACTTGTTCTCGTTTGAATCGTGTCAAACTTGAACTTGGACTTTGTTTGAATCGTGTCAAGCATTATCTTCTTGTTTTAAAACTTGTTCTTGTTTAAATCGTGTCAAACTTGAACTTGGACTTTGTTTGAATCGTGTCAAGCATTGTCTAGTGGTTTAAAACTTGTTCTCGTTTGAATCGTGTCAAGCATTGTCTTGTGTTTTAAAATTTGTTCTTGTTTGAATCGTGTCAAACTTAAACTTGGACTTTGTTTGAATCGTGTCAAGCATTGTCTTGTGTTTTAAAACTTGTTCTCGTTTGAATCGTGTCAAACTTGAACCTAGACTTTGTTTGAATCATGTCAAGCATTGTCTTGTGTTTTAAAACTTGTTCTCGTTTGAATTGTGTCAAACTTGAACTTGGACTTTGTTTGAATCGTGTCAAGCATTGTCTTCTTGTTTTAAAACCGTTCTTTTTCGAATCGTGTTGGACATGAACAGAGTCTTTGTTCGAATCGTGTCAGACATTGCCTCTTGTTTTAAAACTGCTCCCGTTTGAATCGTGTCAAACTTGAACTTGGACTTTGTTTGAATCGTGTCAAGCATTGTCTTGTGTTTTAAAACTTGTTCTTGTTTGAATCGTGTTAAACTTGAACTTGGACTTTGTTTGAATCGTGTCAAACATTGTCTTGTGTTTTAAAACTTGTTCTCGTTTGAATCGTGTCAAACTTGAACTTGGACTTTGTTTGAATCGTGTCAAACATTGTCTTGTGTTTTAAAACTTGTTCTCGTTTGAATCGTGTCAAACATGAACTTGGACTTTGTTTGAATCGTGTCAAGCTTTATCTTCTTGTTTTAAAACTTGTTCTTGTTTAAATCGTGTCAAACTTGAACTTGGACTTTGTTTGAATGGTGTCAAGCACTACCTTCTTGTTTTAAAACTGTTCTTGTTCGAATCGTTTTGGACATGAACAGAGTCTTTGTTCGAATTGTGTCGGACATTGCCTCTTGTTTTAAAACTGTTCCCGTTTGATTCGTGTCAAACTTGAACTTGGACTTTGTTTGAATCGTGTCAAGCATTGTCATGTGTTTTAAAACTTGTTCTCGTTTGAATCGTGTCAAACTTGAACTTGGACTTTGTTTGAATCGTGTCAAGCATTGTCTTGTGTTTTAAAACTTGTTCTCGTTTGAATCGTGTCAAACTTGAACTTGGACTTTGTTTGAATCGTGTCAAGCATTGTCTAGTGTTTTATAACTTGTTCTCGTTTGAATCGTGTCAAACTTGAACTTGGACTTTGTTTGAATCGTGTCAAGCATTGTTTTGTGTTTTAAAACAAGTTCCCATTTGAATCGTGTCAAACTTGAACTTGGACTTTGTTTGAATCGTGTCAAGCATTGTCTTGTGTTTTAAAACTTGTTCTCGTTTGAATCGTGTCAAACTTGAACTTGGACTTTGTTTGAATCGTGTCAAGCATTGTCTTGTGTTTTAAAACTTGTTCTCGTTTGAATCGTGTCAAACTTGAACCTAGACTTTGTTTGAATCGTGTCAAGCATTGTCTTGTGTTTTAAAACTTGTTCTCGTTTGAATTGTGTCAAACTTGAACTTGGACTTTGTTTGAATCGTGTCAAGCATTGTCTTCTTGTTTTAAAACCGTTCTTTTTCGAATCGTGTTGGACATGAACAGAGTCTTTGTTCGAATCGTGTCGGACATTGCCTCTTGTTTTAAAACTGTTCCCGTTTGAATCGTGTCAAACTTGAACTTGGACTTTGTTTGAATCGTGTCAAGCATTGTCTTGTGTTTTAAAACTTGTTCTCGTTTGAATCGTGTTAAACTTGAACTTGGACTTTGTTTGAATCGTGTCAAACATTGTCTTGTGTTTTAAAACTTGTTCTCGTTTGAATCGCGTCAAACTTGAACTTGGACTTTGTTTGAATCGTGCAAACATTGTCTTGTGTTTTAAAACGTGTTCTCGTTTGAATCGTGTCAATTTTGAACTTG
Organism: Lathyrus tuberosus; assembly: GCA_022829125.1. Lineage (NCBI taxonomy): Eukaryota > Viridiplantae > Streptophyta > Magnoliopsida > Fabales > Fabaceae > Lathyrus > Lathyrus tuberosus. The sequence continues at coordinate 15,918,965 of JALAZF010000054.1, forward strand.
GACTTTGTTTGAATCGTGTCAAGCATTGTCTTATGTTTTAAAACTTGTTCTCGTTTGAATCGTGTCAAACTTGAACCTAGACTTTGTTTGAATCGTGTCAAGCATTGTCTTGTGTTTTAAAACTTGTTCTCGTTTGAATTGTGTCAAACTTGAACTTGGACTTTGTTTGAATCGTGTCAAGCATTGTCTTCTTGTTTTAAAACCGTTCTTTTTCGAATCGTGTTGGACATGAACAGAGTCTTTGTTCGAATCGTGTCAGACATTGCCTCTTGTTTTAAAACTACTCCCGTTTGAATCGTGTCAAACTTGAACTTGGACTTTGTTTGAATCGTGTCAAGCATTGTCTTGTGTTTTAAAACTTGTTCTTGTTTGAATCGTGTTAAACTTGAACTTGGACTTTGTTTGAATCGTGTCAAACATTGTCTTGTGTTTTAAAACTTGTTCTCGTTTGAATCGTGTCAAACATGAACTTGGACTTTGTTTGAATCGTGTCAAGCTTTATCTTCTTGTTTTAAAACTTGTTCTTGTTTAAATCGTGTCAAACTTGAACTTGGACTTTGTTTGAATGGTGTCAAGCACTACCTTCTTGTTTTAAAACTGTTCTTGTTCGAATCGTTTTGGACATGAACAGAGTCTTTGTTCGAATCGTGTCGGACATTGCCTCTTGTTTTAAAACTGTTCCCGTTTGATTCGTGTCAAACTTGAACTTGGACTTTGTTTGAATCGTGTCAAGCATTGTCATGTGTTTTAAAACTTGTTCTCGTTTGAATCGTGTCAAACTTGAACTTGGACTTTGTTTGAATCGTGTCAAGCATTGTCTTGTGTTTTAAAACTTATTCTCGTTTGAATCGTGTCAAACTTGAACTTGGACTTTGTTTGAATCGTGTCAAGCATTGTCTAGTGTTTTATAACTTGTTCTCGTTTGAATCGTGTCAAACTTGAACTTGGACTTTGTTTGAATCGTGTCAAGCATTGTTTTGTGTTTTAAAACAAGTTCTCATTTGAATCGTGTCAAAATTGAACTTGGACTTTGTTTGAATCGTGTCAAGCATTATCTTGTGTTTTAAAACTTGTTCTCGTTTGAATCGTGTCAAACTTGAACTTGGACTTTGTTTGAATCGTGTCAAGCATTGTCTTGTGTTTTAAAACTTGTTCTCGTTTGAATCGTGTCAAACTTGAACCTAGACTTTGTTTGAATCGTGTCAAGCATTGTCTTGTGTTTTAAAACTTGTTCTCGTTTGAATTGTGTCAAACTTGAACTTGCACTTTGTTTGAATCGTGTCAAGCATTGTCTTCTTGTTTTAAAACCGTTCTTTTTCGAATCGTGTTGGACATGAACAGAGTCTTTGTTCGAATCGTGTCGGACATTGCCTCTTGTTTTAAAACTGTTCCCGTTTGAATCGTGTCAAACTTGAACTTGGACTTTGTTTGAATCGTGTCAAGCATTGTCTTGTGTTTTAAAACTTGTTCTCGTTTGAATCGTGTTAAACTTGAACTTGGACTTTGTTTGAATCGTGTCAAACTTTGTCTTGTGTTTTAAAACTTGTTCTCGTTTGAATCGCATCAAACTTGAACTTGGACTTTGTTTGAATCGTGCAAACATTGTCTTGTGTTTTAAAACTTGTTCTCGTTTGAATCGTGTCAAACTTGAACTTGGACTTTGTTTGAATCGTGTCAAACATTGTCTTGTGTTTTAAAACTTGTTCTCGTTTGAATCGTGTCAAACTTGAACTTGGACTTTGTTTGAATCGTGTCAAACATTGTCTTGTGTTTTAAAACTTGTTCTCGTTTGAATCGTGTCAAACTTGAACTTGGACTTTGTTTGAATCGTGTCAAGCATTATCTTCTTGTTTTAAAACTTATTCTTGTTTAAATCGTGTCAAACTCTAAATTGGACTTTGTTTGAATGGTGTCAAGCACTGCCTTCTTGTTTTAAAACCGTTCTTGTTCGAATCGTGTTGGACATGAACAGAGTCTTTGTTCGAATCGTGTCGGACATTGCCTCTTATTTTAAAACTGTTCCCGTTTGATTTGTGTCAAACTTGAACTTGGACTTTGTTTGAATCGTGTCAAGCATTGTCTTGTGTTTTAAAACTTGTTCTCGTTTGAATCGTGTCAAACTTGAACTTGGACTTTGTTTGAATCGTCTCAAGCATTGTCTTGTGTTTTAAAACTTGTTCTCGTTTGAATCGTGTCAAACTTGAGCTTGGACTTTGCTTGAATCGTGTCAAGCATTGTCTAGTGTTTTAAAACTTGTTCTCGTTTGAATCGTGTCAAACTTGAACTTGGACTTTGTTTGAATCATGTCAAGTATTGTCTTGTGTTTTAAAACTTGTTCTCGTTTGAATCGTGTCAAACTTGAACTTGGACTTTGTTTGAATCGTGTCAAGCATTGTCTTGGGTTTTAAAACTTGTTCTTGTTTGAATCGTGTCAAACTTGAACTTGGACTTTGTTTGAATCGTGTCAAGCATTGTCTTGTGTTTCAAAACTTGTTCTCGTTTGAATCCTGTCAAACTTGAACCTGGACTTTGTTTGAATCGTGTCAAGCATTGTCTTGTGTTTTAAAACTTGTTCTCGTTTGAATTGTGTCAAACTTGAACTTGGACTTTGTTTGAATCGTGTCAAGCATTATCTTCTTGTTTTAAAACCGTTCTTGTTCGAATCGTGTTGGACATGAACAGAGTCTTTATTCGAATCGTGTCGGACATTGCCTCTTGTTTTCAAACTGTTCCCGTTTGAATCGTGTCAAACTTGAACTTGGACTTTGTTTGAATCGTGTCAAGCATTGTCTTGTGTTTTAAAATTTGTTCTTGTTTGAATCGTGTCAAACTTGAACTTGGACTTTGTTTGAATCGTGTCAAGCATTGTCTTGTATTTTGAAACTTGTTCTCGTTTGAATCGTGTCAAACTTGAACTTGGACTTTGTTTGAATCGTTTCAAACATTGTCTTGTGTTTTAAAACTTGTTCTCGTTTGAATCGTGTCAAACTTGAACTTGGACTTTGTTTGAATCGTGTCAAGCATTATCTTCTTGTTTTAAAACTTGTTCTTGTTTAAATCGTGTCAAACTTGAACTTGGACTTTGTTTGAATCGTGTCAAGCATTGTCTAGTGTTTTAAAACTTGTTCTCGTTTGAATCGTGTCAAACTTGAACTTGGACTTTGTTTGAATCGTGTCAAGCATTGTCTTCTTGTTTTAAAACTTGTTCTTGTTTAAATCGTGTCAAACTTGAACTTGGACTTTGTTTGAATGGTTTCAAGCACTGTCTTTTTGTTTTAAAACCGTTCTTGTTCGAATCGTGTTGGACATGAACAGAGTCTTTGTTCGAATCGTGTCGGACATTGCCTCTTGTTTTAAAACTGTTCCCGTTTGAATCGTGTCAAACTTGAACTTGGACTTTGTTTGAATCGTGTCAAGCATTGTCTAGTGTTTTAAAACTTGTTCTCGTTTGAATTGTGTCAAACTTGAACTTGGACTTTGTTTGAATCGTGTCAAGCATTGTCTTGTGTTTTAAAACTTGTTCTCCTTTGAATCATGTCAAACTTGAACTTGGACTTTGTTTGAATCGTGTCAAGCATTGTCTAGGGTTTTAACACTTGTTCTCGTTTGAATCGTGTCAAACTTGAACTTGGACTTTGTTTGAATCGTGTCAAGCATTGTCTTGTGTTTTAAAACTTGTTCTCATTTGAATCGTGTCAAACTTGAACTTGGACCTTGTTTGAATCGTGTCAAGCATTGTCTTGTGTTTTAAAACTTGTTCTCGATTGAATCGTGTTAAACTTGAACTTTGACTTTGTTTGAATCGTGTCAAGCATTGTCTTGTGTTTTAAAACTTGTTCTCGTTTGAATCGTGTCAAACTTGAACCTAGACTTTGTTTGAATCGTGTCAAGCATTGTCTTGTGTTTTAAAACTTGTTCTCGTTTGAATTGTGTCAAACTTGAACTTGCACTTTGTTTGAATCGTGTCAAGCATTGTCTTCTTGTTTTAAAACCGTTCTTTTTCGAATCGTGTTGGACATGAACAGAGTCTATGTTCGAATCGGGTCGGACATTGCCTCTTGTTTTAAAACTGTTCCCGTTTGAATCGTGTCAAACTTGAACTTGGACTTTGTTTGAATCGTGTCAAGCATTGTCTTGTGTTTTAAAACTTGTTCTCGTTTGAATCGTGTTAAACTTGAACTTGGACTTTGTTTGAATCGTATCAAACATTGTCTTGTGTTTTAAAACTTGTTCTCGTTTGAATCGTGTCAAACTTGAACTTGGACTTTGTTTGAATCGTGTCAAGCATTGTCTTGTGTTTTAAAACTTGTTCTCGTTTGAATCGTGTTAAACTTGAACTTGGACTTTGTTTGAATCGTGTCAAACATTGTCTTGTGTTTTAAAACTTGTTCTCGTTTGAATTGCGTCAAACTTGAACTTGGACTTTGTTTGAATCGTGTCAAACATTGTCTTGTGTTTTAAAACTTGTTCTCGTTTGAATCGTGTCAAACTTGAACTTGGACTTTGTTTGAATCGTGTCAAGCATTATCTTCTTGTTTTAAAACTTATTCTTGTTTAAATCGTGTCAAACTCTAAATTGGACTTTGTTTGAATGGTGTCAAGCACTGCCTTCTTGTTTTAAAACCGTTCTTGTTCGAATCGTGTTGGACATGAACAGAGTCTTTGTTCGAATCGTGTCGGACATTGCCTCTTGTTTTAAAACTGTTCCCGTTTGATTCGTGTCAAACTTGAACTTGGACTTTGTTTGAATCGTGTCAAGCATTGTCTTGTGTTTTAAAACTTGTTCTCGTTTGAATCGTGTCAAACTTGAACTTGGACTTTGTTTGAATCGTCTCAAGCATTGCCTTGTGTTTTAAAACTTGTTCTCGTTTGAATCGTGTCAAACTTGAACTTGGACTTTGTTTGAATCGTGTCAAACATTGTCTTGTGTTTTAAAACTTGTTCTCGTTTGAATCGTGTCAAACTTGAACTTGGACTTTGTTTGAATCGTGTCAAGCATTATCTTCTTGTTTTAAAACTTGTTCTTGTTTTAATCGTGTCAAACTTGAACTTGGACTTTGTTTGAATGGTGTCAAGCACTACCTTCTTGTTTTAAAACCATTCTTGTTCGAATCGTGTTGGACATGAACAGAGTCTTTGTTCGAATCGAGTCGGACATTGCCTCTTGTTTTAAAACTGTTCCCGTTTGATTCATGTCAAACTTGAACTTGGACTTTGTTTGAATCGTGTCAAGCATTGTCTAGTGTTTTAAAACTTGTTCTCGTTTGAATCGTGTCAAACTTGAACTTGGACTTTGTTTGAATCGTGTCAAGCATTGTCTTGTGTTTTAAAACTTGTTCTCGTTTGAATCGTGTCAAACTTGAACCTGGACTTTATTTGAATCGTGTCAAGCATTGTCTTGTGTTTTAAAACTTGTTCTCGTTTGAATTGTGTCAAACTTGAACTTGGGCTTTGTTTGAATCGTGTCAAGCATTGTCTTCTTGTTTTAAAACCGTTCTTTTTCGAATCGTGTTGGACATGAACAGAGTCTTTGTTCGAATCGTGTCAGACATTGCCTCTTGTTTTAAAACTACTCCCGTTTGAATCGTGTCAAACTTGAACTTGGACTTTGTTTGAATCGTGTCAAACATTGTCTTGTGTTTTAAAACTTGTTCTTGTTTGAATCGTGTTAAACTTGAACTTGGACTTTGTTTGAATCGTGTCAAACATTGTCTTGTGTTTTAAAACTTGTTCTCGTTTGAATCGTGTCAAACTTGAACTTGGACTTTTTTTGAATCGTGTCAAACATTGTCTTGTGTTTTAAAACTTGTTCTCGTTTGAATCGTGTCAAACATGAACTTGGACTTTGTTTGAATCGTGTCAAGCTTTATCTTCTTGTTTTAAAACTTGTTCTTGTTTAAATCGTGTCAAACTTGAACTTGGACTTTGTTTGAATTGTGTCAAGCACTACCTTCTTGTTTTAAAACTGTTCTTGTTCGAATCGTTTTGGACATGAACAGAGTCTTTGTTCGAATCGTGTCGGACATTGCCTCTTGTTTTAAAACTGTTCCCGTTTGATTCGTGTCAAACTTGAACTTGGACTTTGTTTGAATCGTGTCAAGCATTGTCATGTGTTTTAAAACTTGTTCTCGTTTGAATCGTGTCAAACTTGAACTTGGACTTTGTTTGAATCGTGTCAAGCATTGTCTTGTGTTTTAAAACTTGTTCTCGTTTGAATCGTGTCAAACTTGAACTTGGACTTTGTTTGAATCGTGTCAAGCATTGTCTAGTGTTTTATAACTTGTTCTCGTTTGAATCGTGTCAAACTTGAACTTGGACTTTGTTTGAATCGTGTCAAGCATTGTTTTGTGTTTTAAAACAAGTTCTCATTTGAATCGTGTCAAACTTGAACTTGGACTTTGTTTGAATCGTGTCAAGCATTGTCTTGTGTTTTAAAACTTGTTCTCGTTTGAATCGTGTCAAACTTGAACTTGGACTTTGTTTGAATCGTGTCAAGCATTGTCTTGTGTTTTAAAACTTGTTCTCGTTTGAATCGTGTCAAACTTGAACCTAGACTTTGTTTGAATCATGTCAAGCATTGTCTTGTGTTTTAAAACTTGTTCTCGTTTGAATTGTGTCAAACTTGAACTTGGACTTTGTTTGAATCGTGTCAAGCATTGTCTTCTTGTTTTAAAACCGTTCTTTTTCGAATCGTGTTGGACATGAACAGAGTCTTTGTTCGAATCGTGTCGGACATTGCCTCTTGTTTTAAAACTGTTCCCGTTTGAATCGTGTCAAACTTGAACTTGGACTTTGTTTGAATCGTGTCAAGCATTGTCTTGTGTTTTAAAACTTGTTCTCGTTTGAATCGTGTTAAACTTGAACTTGGACTTTGTTTGAATCGTGTCAAACTTTGTCTTGTGTTTTAAAACTTGTTCTCGTTTGAATCGCGTAAAACTTGAACTTGGACTTTGTTTGAATCGTGCAAACATTGTCTTGTGTTTTAAAACTTGTTCTCGTTTGAATCGTGTCAAACTTGAACTTGGACTTTGTTTGAATCGTGTCAAGCATTGTCTTGTGTTTTAAAACTTGTTCTCGTTTGAATCGTGTCAAACTTGAACTTGGACTTTGTTTGAATCGTGTCAAACATTGTCTTGTGTTTTAAAACTTGTTCTCGTTTGAATCGTGTGAAACTTGAACTTGGACTTTGTTTGAATCGTGTCAAGCATTATCTTCTTGTTTTAAAACTTATTCTTGTTTAAATCGTGTCAAACTCTAAATTGGACTTTGTTTGAATGGTGTCAAGCACTGCCTTCTTGTTTTAAAACCGTTCTTGTTCGAATCGTGTTGGACATGAACAGAGTCTTTGTTCGAATCGTGTCGGACATTGCCTCTTATTTTAAAACTGTTCCCGTTTGATTTGTGTCAAACTTGAACTTGGACTTTGTTTGAATCGTGTCAAGCATTGTCTTGTGTTTTAAAACTTGTTCTCGTTTGAATCGTGTCAAACTTGAACTTGGACTTTGTTTGAATTGTCTCAAGCATTGTCTTGTGTTTTAAAACTTGTTCTCGTTTGAATCGTGTCAAACTTGAACTTGGACTTTGCTTGAATCGTGTCAAGCATTGTCTAGTGTTTTAAAACTTGTTCTCGTTTGAATCGTGTCAAACTTGAACTTGGACTTTGTTTGAATCATGTCAAGTATTGTCTTGTGTTTTAAAACTTGTTCTCGTTTGAATCGTGTCAAACTTGAATTTGGACTTTGTTTGAATCGTGTCAAGCATTGTCTTGGGTTTTAAAACTTGTTCTCGTTTGAATCGTGTCAAACTTGAACTTGGACTTTGTTTGAATCGTGTCAAGCATTGTCTTGTGTTTCAAAACTTGTTCTCGTTTGAATCGTGTCAAACTTGAACCTGGACTTTGTTTGAATCGTGTCAAGCATTGTCTTGTGTTTTAAAACTTGTTCTCGTTTGAATTGTGTCAAACTTGAACTTGGACTTTGTTTGAATCGTGTCAAGCATTATCTTCTTGTTTTAAAACCGTTCTTGTTCGAATCGTGTTGGACATGAACAGAGTCTTTATTCGAATCGTGTCGGACATTGCCTCTTGTTTTCAAACTGTTCCCGTTTGAATCGTGTCAAACTTGAACTTGGACTTTGTTTGAATCGTGTCAAGCATTGTCTTGTGTTTTAAAATTTGTTCTTGTTTGAATCGTGTCAAACTTGAACTTGGACTTTGTTTGAATCGTGTCAAGCATTGTCTTGTATTTTGAAACTTGTTCTCGTTTGAATCGTGCCAAACTTGAACTTGGACTTTGTTTGAATCGTTTCAAACATTGTCTTGTGTTTTAAAACTTGTTCTCGTTTGAATCGTGTCAAACTTGAACTTGGACTTTGTTTGAATCGTGTCAAGCATTATCTTCTTGTTTTAAAACTTGTTCTTGTTTAAATCGTGTCAAACTTGAACTTGGACTTTGTTTGAATCGTGTCAAGCATTGTCTGGTGTTTTAAAACTTGTTCTCGTTTGAATCGTGTCAAACTTGAACTTGGACTTTGTTTGAATCGTGTCAAGCATTGTCTTCTTGTTTTAAAACTTGTTCTTGTTTAAATCGTGTCAAACTTGAACTTGGACTTTGTTTGAATGGTTTCAAGCACTGTCTTTTTGTTTTAAAACTGTTCTTGTTCGAATCGTGTTGGACATGAACAGAGTCTTTGTTCGAATCGTGTCGGACATTGCCTCTTGTTTTAAAACTGTTCCCGTTTGAATCGTGTCAAACTTGAACTTGGACTTTGTTTGAATCGTGTCAAGCATTGTCTAGTGTTTTAAAACTTGTTCTCGTTTGAATTGTGTCAAACTTGAACTTGGACTTTGTTTGAATCGTGTCAAGCATTGTCTTGTGTTTTAAAACTTGTTCTCCTTTGAATCATGTCAAACTTGAACTTGGACTTTGTTTGAATCGTGTCAAGCATTGTCTAGGGTTTTAACACTTGTTCTCGTTTGAATCGTGTCAAACTTGAACTTGGACTTTGTTTGAATCGTGTCAAGCATTGTCTTGTGTTTTAAAACTTGTTCTCATTTGAATCGTGTCAAACTTGAACTTGGACTTTGTTTGAATCGTGTCAAGCATTGTCTTGTATTTTGAAACTTGTTCTCGTTTGAATCGTGCCAAACTTGAACTTGGACTTTGTTTGAATCGTTTCAAACATTGTCTTGTGTTTTAAAACTTGTTCTCGTTTGAATCGTGTCAAACTTGAACTTGGACTTTGTTTGAATCGTGTCAAGCATTATCTTCTTGTTTTAAAACTTGTTCTTATTTAAATCGTGTCAAACTTGAACTTGGACTTTGTTTGAATCGTGTCAAGCATTGTCTAGTGTTTTAAAACTTGTTCTCGTTTGAATCGTGTCAAACTTGAACTTGGACTTTGTTTGAATCGTGTCAAGCATTGTCTTCTTGTTTTAAAACTTGTTCTTGTTTAAATCGTGTCAAACTTGAACTTGGACTTTGTTTGAATGGTTTCAAGCACTGTCTTTTTGTTTTAAAACCGTTCTTGTTCGAATCGTGTTGGACATGAACAGAGTCTTTGTTCGAATCGTGTCGGACATTGCCTCTTGTTTTAAAACTGTTCCCGTTTGAATCGTGTCAAACTTGAACTTGGACTTTGTTTGAATCGTGTCAAGCATTGTCTAGTGTTTTAAAACTTGTTCTCGTTTGAATTGTGTCAAACTTGAACTTGGACTTTGTTTGAATCGTGTCAAGCATTGTCTTGTGTTTTAAAACTTGTTCTCCTTTGAATCATGTCAAACTTGAACTTGGACTTTGTTTGAATCGTGTCAAGCATTGTCTAGGGTTTTAACACTTGTTCTCGTTTGAATCGTGTCAAACTTGAACTTGGACTTTGTTTGAATCGTGTCAAGCATTGTCTTGTGTTTTAAAACTTGTTCTCATTTGAATCGTGTCAAACTTGAACTTGGACCTTGTTTGAATCGTGTCAAGCATTGTCTTGTGTTTTAAAACTTGTTCTCGATTGAATCGTGTCAAACTTGAACTTTGACTTTGTTTGAATCGTGTCAAGCATTGTCTTGTGTTTTAAAACTTGTTCTCGTTTGAATCGTGTCAAACTTGAACCTAGACATTGTTTGAATCGTGTCAAGCATTGTCTTGTGTTTTAAAACTTGTTCTCGTTTGAATTGTGTCAAACTTGAACTTGCACTTTGTTTGAATCGTGTCAAGCATTGTCTTCTTGTTTTAAAACCGTTCTTTTTCGAATCGTGTTGGACATGAACAGAGTCTATGTTCGAATCGGGTCGGACATTGCCTCTTGTTTTAAAACTGTTCCCGTTTGAATCGTGTCAAACTTGAACTTGGACTTTGTTTGAATCGTGTCAAGCATTGTCTTGTGTTTTAAAACTTGTTCTCGTTTGAATCGTGTTAAACTTGAACTTGGACTTTGTTTGAATCGTATCAAACATTGTCTTGTGTTTTAAAACTTGTTCTCGTTTGAATCGTGTCAAACTTGAACTTGGACTTTGTTTGAATCATGTCAAGCATTGTCTTGTGTTTTAAAACTTGTTCTCGTTTGAATCGTGTTAAACTTGAACTTGGACTTTGTTTGAATCGTGTCAAACATTGTCTTGTGTTTTAAAACTTGTTTTCGTTTGAATTGCGTCAAACTTGAACTTGGACTTTGTTTGAATCGTGTCAAACATTGTCTTGTGTTTTAAAACTTGTTCTCGTTTGAATCGTGTCAAACTTGAACTTGGACTTTGTTTGAATCGTGTCAAGCATTGTCTTGTGTTTTAAAACTTGTTCTCGTTTGAATCGTGTCAAACTTGAACTTGGACTTTGTTTGAATCGTGTCAAACATTGTCTTGTGTTTTAAAACTTGTTCTCGTTTGAATCGTGTGAAACTTGAACTTGGACTTTGTTTGAATCGTGTCAAGCATTATCTTCTTGTTTTAAAACTTATTCTTGTTTAAATCGTGTCAAACTCTAAATTGGACTTTGTTTGAATGGTGTCAAGCACTGCCTTCTTGTTTTAAAACCGTTCTTGTTCGAATCGTGTTGGACATGAACAGAGTCTTTGTTCGAATCGTGTCGGACATTGCCTCTTATTTTAAAACTGTTCCCGTTTGATTTGTGTCAAACTTAAACTTGGACTTTGTTTGAATCGTGTCAAGCATTGTCTTGTGTTTTAAAACTTGTTCTCGTTTGAATCGTGTCAAACTTGAACTTGGACTTTGTTTGAATCGTGTCAAACATTGTCTTGTGTTTTAAAACTTGTTCTCGTTTGAATCGTGTGAAACTTGAACTTGGACTTTGTTTGAATCGTGTCAAGCATTATCTTCTTGTTTTAAAACTTATTCTTGTTTAAATCGTGTCAAACTCTAAATTGGACTTTGTTTGAATGGTGTCAAGCACTGCCTTCTTGTTTTAAAACCGTTCTTGTTCGAATCGTGTTGGACATGAACAGAGTCTTTGTTCGAATCGTGTCGGACATTGCCTCTTATTTTAAAACTGTTCCCGTTTGATTTGTGTCAAACTTGAACTTGGACTTTGTTTGAATCGTGTCAAGCATTGTCTTGTGTTTTAAAACTTGTTTTCGTTTGAATCGTGTCAAACTTGAACTTGGACTTTGTTTGAATTGTCTCAAGCATTGTCTTGTGTTTTAAAACTTGTTCTCGTTTGAATCGTGTCAAACTTGAACTTGGACTTTGCTTGAATCGTGTCAAGCATTGTCTTGTGTTTTAAAACTTGTTCTCGTTTGAATCGTGTCAAACTTGAACTTGGACTTTGTTTGAATCGTGTCAAGCATTGTCTTGTGTTTTAAAACTTGTTCTCGTTTGAATCGTGTCAAACTTGAACTTGGACTTTGTTTGAATCGTGTCAAACATTGTCTTGTGTTTTAAAACTTGTTCTCGTTTGAATCGTGTGAAACTTGAACTTGGACTTTGTTTGAATCGTGTCAAGCATTATCTTCTTGTTTTAAAACTTATTCTTGTTTAAATCGTGTCAAACTCTAAATTGGACTTTGTTTGAATGGTGTCAAGCACTGCCTTCTTGTTTTAAAACCGTTCTTGTTCGAATCGTGTTGGACATGAACAGAGTCTTTGTTCGAATCGTGTCGGACATTGCCTCTTATTTTAAAACTGTTCCCGTTTGATTTGTGTCAAACTTGAACTTGGACTTTGTTTGAATCGTGTCAAGCATTGTCTTGTGTTTTAAAACTTGTTTTCGTTTGAATCGTGTCAAACTTGAACTTGGACTTTGTTTGAATTGTCTCAAGCATTGTCTTGTGTTTTAAAACTTGTTCTCGTTTGAATCGTGTCAAACTTGAACTTGGACTTTGCTTGAATCGTGTCAAGCATTGTCTAGTGTTTTAAAACTTGTTCTCGTTTGAATCGTGTCAAACTTGAACTTGGACTTTGTTTGAATCATGTCAAGTATTGTCTTGTGTTTTAAAACTTGTTCTCGTTTGAATCGTGTCAAACTTGAACTTGGACTTTGTTTGAATCGTGTCAAGCATTGTCTTGGGTTTTAAAACTTGTTCTCGTTTGAATCGTGTCAAACTTGAACTTGGACTTTGTTTGAATCGTGTCAAGCATTGTCTTGTGTTTCAAAACTTGTTCTCGTTTGAATCGTGTCAAACTTGAACCTGGACTTTGTTTGAATCGTGTCAAGCATTGTCTTGTGTTTTAAAACTTGTTCTCGTTTGAATTGTGTCAAACTTAAACTTGGACTTTGTTTGAATCGTGTCAAGCATTATCTTCTTGTTTTAAAACCGTTCTTGTTCGAATCGTGTTGGACATGAACAGAGTCTTTATTCGAATCGTGTCGGACATTGCCTCTTGTTTTCAAACTGTTCCCGTTTGAATCGTGTCAAACTTGAACTTGGACTTTGTTTGAATCGTGTCAAGCATTGTCTTGTGTTTTAAAATTTGTTCTTATTTGAATCGTGTCAAACTTGAACTTGGACTTTGTTTGAATCGTGTCAAGCATTGTCTTGTATTTTGAAACTTGTTCTCGTTTGAATCGTGCCAAACTTGAACTTGGACTTTGTTTGAATCGTTTCAAACATTGTCTTGTGTTTTAAAACTTGTTCTCGTTTGAATCGTGTCAAACTTGAACTTGGACTTTGTTTGAATCGTGTCAAGCATTATCTTCTTGTTTTAAAACTTGTTCTTGTTTAAATTGTGTCAAACTTGAACTTGGACTTTGTTTGAATCGTGTCAAGCATTGTCTAGTGTTTTAAAACTTGTTCTCGTTTGAATCGTGTCAAACTTGAACTTGGACTTTGTTTGAATCGTGTCAAGCATTGTCTTCTTGTTTTAAAACTTGTTCTTGTTTAAATCGTGTCAAACTTGAACTTGGACTTTGTTTGAATGGTTTCAAGCACTGTCTTTTTGTTTTAAAACCGTTCTTGTTCGAATCGTGTTGGACATGAACAGAGTCTTTGTTCGAATCGTGTCGGACATTGCCTCTTGTTTTAAAACTGTTCCCGTTTGAATCGTGTCAAACTTGAACTTGGACTTTGTTTGAATCGTGTCAAGCATTGTCTAGTGTTTTAAAACTTGTTCTCGTTTGAATTGTGTCAAACTTGAACTTGGACTTTGTTTGAATCGTGTCAAGCATTGTCTTGTGTTTTAAAACTTGTTCTCCTTTGAATCATGTCAAACTTGAACTTGGACTTTGTTTGAATCGTGTCAAGCATTGTCTAGGGTTTTAACACTTGTTCTCGTTTGAATCGTGTCAAACTTGAACTTGGACTTTGTTTGAATCGTGTCAAGCATTGTCTTGTGTTTTAAAACTTGTTCTCATTTGAATCGTGTCAAACTTGAACTTGGACCTTGTTTGAATCGTGTCAAGCATTGTCTTGTGTTTTAAAACTTGTTCTCGATTGAATCGTGTCAAACTTGAACTTTGACTTTGTTTGAATCGTGTCAAGCATTGTCTTGTGTTTTAAAACTTGTTCTCGTTTGAATCGTGTCAAACTTGAACCTAGACATTGTTTGAATCGTGTCAAGCATTGTCTTGTGTTTTAAAACTTGTTCTCGTTTGAATTGTGTCAAACTTGAACTTGCACTTTGTTTGAATCGTGTCAAGCATTGTCTTCTTGTTTTAAAACCGTTCTTTTTCGAATCGTGTTGGACATGAACAGAGTCTATGTTCGAATCGGGTCGGACATTGCCTCTTGTTTTAAAACTGTTCCCGTTTGAATCGTGTCAAACTTGAACTTGGACTTTGTTTGAATCGTGTCAAGCATTGTCTTGTGTTTTAAAACTTGTTCTCGTTTGAATCGTGTTAAACTTGAACTTGGACTTTGTTTGAATCGTATCAAACATTGTCTTGTGTTTTAAAACTTGTTCTCGTTTGAATCGTGTCAAACTTGAACTTGGACTTTGTTTGAATCGTGTCAAGCATTGTCTTGTGTTTTAAAACTTGTTCTCGTTTGAATCGTGTTAAACTTGAACTTGGACTTTGTTTGAATCGTGTCAAACATTGTCTTGTGTTTTAAAACTTGTTTTCGTTTGAATTGCGTCAAACTTGAACTTGGACTTTGTTTGAATCGTGTCAAACATTGTCTTGTGTTTTAAAACTTGTTCTCGTTTGAATCGTGTCAAACTTGAACTTGGACTTTGTTTGAATCGTGTCAAGCATTATCTTCTTGTTTTAAAACTTATTCTTGTTTAAATCGTGTCAAACTCTAAATTGGACTTTGTTTGAATGGTGTCAAGCCCTGCCTTCTTGTTTTAAAACCGTTCTTGTTCGAATCGTGTTGGACATGAACATAGTCTTTGTTCGAATCGTGTCGGACATTGCCTCTTGTTTTAAAACTGTTCCCGTTTGATTCGTGTCAAACTTGAACTTGGACTTTGTTTGAATCGTGTCAAGCATTGTCTTGTGTTTTAAAACTTGTTCTCGTTTGAATCGTGTCAAACTTGAACTTGGACTTTGTTTGAATCGTCTCAAGCATTGTCTTGTGTTTTAAAACTTGTTCTCGTTTGAATCGTGTCAAACTTGAACTTGGACTTTGTTTGAATCGTGTCAAACATTGTCTTGTGTTTTAAAACTTGTTCTCGTTTGAATCGTGTCAAACTTGAACTTGGACTTTGTTTGAATCGTGTCAAGCATTATCTTCTTGTTTTAAAACTTGTTCTTGTTTTAATCGTTTCAAACTTGAACTTGGACTTTGTTTGAATGGTGTCAAGCACTACCTTCTTGTTTTAAAACAATTCTTGTTCGAATCGTGTTGGACATGAACAGAGTCTTTGTTCGAATCGTGTCGGACATTGCCTCTTGTTTTAAAACTGTTCCCGTTTGATTCATGTCAAACTTGAACTTGGACTTTGTTTGAATCGTGTCAAGCATTGTCTAGTGTTTTAAAACTTTTTCTCGTTTGAATCGTGTCAAACTTGAACTTGGACTTTGTTTGAATCGTGTCAAGCATTGTCTTGTGTTTTAAAACTTGTTCTCGTTTGAATCGTGTCAAACTTGAACCTGGACTTTGTTTGAATCGTGTCAAGCATTGTCTTGTGTTTTAAAACTTGTTCTCGTTTGAATTGTGTCAAACTTGAACTTGGACTTTGTTTGAATCGTGTCAAGCATTATCTTCTTGTTTTAAAACCGTTCTTGTTCGAATCGTGTTGGACATGAACAGAGTCTTTATTCGAATCGTGTCGGACATTGCCTCTTGTTTTCAAACTGTTCCCGTTTGAATCGTGTCAAACTTGAACTTGGACTTTGTTTGAATCGTGTCAAGCATTGTCTTGTGTTTTAAAATTTGTTCTTGTTTGAATCGTGTCAAACTTGAACTTGGACTTTGTTTGAATCGTGTCAAGCATTGTCTTGTATTTTGAAACTTGTTCTCGTTTGAATCGTGTCAAACTTGAACTTGGACCTTGTTTGAATCATGTCAAACATTGTCTTGTGTTTTAAAACTTGTTCTCGTTTGAATCGTGTCAAACTTGAACCTGGACTTTGTTTGAATCGTGTCAAGCATTGTCTTGTGTTTTAAAACTTGTTCTCGTTTGAATTGTGTCAAACTTGAACTTGGACTTTGTTTGAATCGTGTCAAGCATTATCTTCTTGTTTTAAAACCGTTCTTGTTCGAATCGTGTCAAACTTGAACTTGGACTTTGTTTGAATCGTGTCAAGCATTGTCTTCTTGTTTTAAAACTTGTTCTTGTTTAAATCGTGTCAAACTCGAACTTGGACTTTGTTTGAATGGTTTCAAGCACTGTCTTTTTGTTTTAAAACCGTTCTTGTTCGAATCGTGTTGGACATGAACAGAGTCTTTGTTCGAATCGTGTCGGACATTGCCTCTTGTTTTAAAACTGTTCCCGTTTGAATCTCGTCAAACTTGAACTTGGACTTTGTTTGAATCGTGTCAAGCATTGTCCAGTGTTTTAAAACTTGTTCTCGTTTGAATTGTGTCAAACTTGAACTTGGACTTTGTTTGAATCGTGTCAAGCATTGTCTTGTGTTTTAAAACATGTTCTCCTTTGAATCGTGTCAAACTTGAACTTGGACTTTGTTTGAATCGTGTCAAGCATTGTCTAGGGTTTTAACACTTGTTCTCGTTTGAATCGTGTCAAACTTGAACTTGGACTTTGTTTGAATCGTGTCAAGCATTGTCTTGTGTTTTAAAACTTGTTCTCATTTGAATCATGTCGAACTTGAACTTGGACTTTGTTTGAATCGTGTCAAGCATTGTCTTGTGTTTTAAAACTTGTTCTCGATTGAATCGTATCAAACTTGAACTTTGACTTTGTTTGAATCGTGTCAAGCATTGTCTTGTGTTTTAAAACTTGTTCTCGTTTGAATCGTGTCAAACTTGAACCTAGACTTTGTTTGAATCGTGTCAAGCATTGTCTTGTGTTTTAAAACTTGTTCTCGTTTGAATTGTGTCAAACTTGAACTTGCACTTTGTTTGAATCGTGTCAAGCATTGTCTTCTTGTTTTAAAACCGTTCTTTTTCGAATCGTGTTGGACATGAACAGAGTCTATGTTCGAATCGGGTCGGACATTGCCTCTTGTTTTAAAACTGTTCCCGTTTGAATCGTGTCAAACTTGAACTTGGACTTTGTTTGAATCGTGTCAAGCATTGTCTTGTGTTTTAAAACTTGTTCTCGTTTGAATCGTGTTAAACTTGAACTTGGACTTTGTTTGAATCGTATCAAACATTGTCTTGTGTTTTAAAACTTGTTCTTGTTTGAATCGTGTCAAACTTGAACTTGGACTTTGTTTGAATCGTGTCAAGAATTGTCTTGTGTTTTAAAACTTGTTCTCGTTTGAATCGTGTTAAACTTGAACTTGGACTTTGTTTGAATCGTGTCAAACATTGTCTTGTGTTTTAAAACTTGTTCTCGTTTGAATTGCGTCAAACTTGAACTTGGACTTTGTTTGAATCGTGTTAAACATTGTCTTGTGTTTTAAAACTTATTCTCGTTTGAATCGTGTCAAACTTGAACTTGGACTTTGTTTGAATCGTGTCAAGCATTATCTTCTTGTTTTAAAACTTATTCTTGTTTAAATCGTGTCAAACTCTAAATTGGACTTTGTTTGAATGGTGTCAAGCACTGCCTTCTTGTTTTAAAACCGTTCTTGTTCGAATCGTGTTGGACATGAACAGAGTCTTTGTTCGAATCGTGTCGGACATTGCCTCTTGTTTTAAAACTGTTCCCGTTTGATTCGTGTCAAACTTGAACTTGGACTTTGTTTGAATCGTGTCAAGCATTGTCTTGTGTTTTAAAACTTGTTCTCGTTTGAATCGTGTCAAACTTGAACTTGGACTTTGTTTGAATCGTCTCAAGCATTGTCTTGTGTTTTAAAACTTGTTCTCGTTTGAATCGTGTCAAACTTGAACTTGGACTTTGTTTGAATCGTGTCAAACATTGTCTTGTGTTTTAAAACTTGTTCTCGTTTGAATCGTGTCAAACTTGAACTTGGACTTTGTTTGAATCGTGTCAAGCATTATCTTCTTGTTTTAAAACTTGTTCTTGTTTTAATCGTGTCAAACTTGAACTTGGACTTTGTTTGAATGGTGTCAAGCACTACCTTCTTGTTTTAAAACCATTCTTGTTCGAATCGTGTTGGACATGAACAGAGTCTTTGTTCGAATCGTGTCGGACATTGCCTCTTGTTTTAAAACTGTTCCCGTTTGATTCATGTCAAACTTGAACTTGGACTTTGTTTGAATCGTGTCAAGCATTGTCTTGTGTTTTAAAACTTGTTCTCATTTGAATCGTGTCAAACTTGAACTTGGACTTTGTTTGAATCGTGTCAAGCATTGTCTTGTGTTTTAAAACTTGTTCTCGTTTGAATCGTGTCAAACTTGAACTTGGACTTTGTTTGAATCGTGTCAAGCATTGTCTAGTGTTTTAAAACTTGTTCTCGTTTGAATCGTGTCAAACTTGAACTTGGACTTTGTTTGAATCGTGTCAAGCATTGTCTTCTTGTTTTAAAACCGTTCTTTTTCGAATCGTGTTGGACATGAACAGAGTCTTTGTTTGAATCGTGTCGGACATTGTCTTGTGTTTTAAAACTTGTTCTCGTTTGAATCGTGTCAAACTTGAACTTGGACTTTGTTTGAATCGTGTCAAGCATTGTCTTGTGTTTTAAAACTTGTTCTCGTTTGAATCGTGTTAAACTTGAACTTGGACTTTGTTTGAATCGTGTCAAACATTGTCTTGTGTTTTAAAACTTGTTCTCGTTTGAATCGTGTCAAACTTGAACTTGGACTTTGTTTGAATCGTGTCAAACATTGTCTTGTGTTTTAAAACTTGTTCTCGTTTGAATCGTGTCAAACTTGAACTTGGACTTTGTTTGAATCGTGTCAAGCATTATCTTCTTGTTTTAAGACTTATTCTTGTTTAAATCGTGTCAAACTCTAAATTGGACTTTGTTTGAATGGTGTCAAGCACTGCCTTCTTGTTTTAAAACCGTTCTTCTTCGAATCGTGTTGGACATGAACAGAGTCTTTGTTCGAATCGTGTCGGACATTGCCTCTTGTTTTAAAACTGTTCCCGTTTGATTCGTGTCAAACTTGAACTTGGACTTTGTTTGAATCGTGTCAAGCATTGTCTTGTGTTTTAAAACTTGTTCTCGTTTGAATCGTGTCAAACTTGAACTTGGACTTTGTTTGAATCGTCTCAAGCATTGTCTTGTGTTTTAAAACTTGTTCTCGTTTGAATCGTGTCAAACTTGAACTTGGACTTTGTTTGAATCGTGTCAAGCATTGTCTAGTGTTTTAAAACTTGTTCTCGTTTGAATCGTGTCAAACTTGAACTTGGACTTTGTTTGAATCGTGTCAAGTATTGTCTTGTGTTTTAAAACTTGTTCTCGTTTGAATCGTGTCAAACTTGAACTTGGACTTTGTTTGAATCGTGTCAAGCATTGTCTTGTGTTTTAAAACTTGTTCTCGTTTGAATCGTGTCAAACTTGAACTTGGACTTTGTTTGAATCGTGTCAAGCATTGTCTTGTGTTTTAAAACTTGTTCTCGTTTGAATCGTGTCAAACTTGAACCTAGACTTTGTTTGAATCGTGTCAAGCATTGTCTGGTGTTTTAAAACTTGTTCTCGTTTGAATTGTGTCAAACTTGAACTTGGACTTTGTTTGAATCCTGTCAAGCATTGTCTTCTTGTTTTAAAATCGTTCTTTTTTTAATCGTGTTGGACATGAACAGAGTCTTTGTTTGAATCGTGTCGGACATTGTCTTGTGTTTTAAAACTTGTTCTCGTTTGAATCGCGTCAAACTTGAACTTGGACTTTGTTTGAATCGTGTCAAACATTATCTTGTGTTTTAAAACTTGTTCTCGTTTGAATCGTGTTAAACTTGAACTTGGACTTTGTTTGAATCGTGTCAAACATTGTCTTGTGTTTTAAAACTTGTTCTCGTTTGAATCGCGTCAAACTTGAACTTGGACTTTGTTTGAATCGTGTCAAACATTATCTTGTGTTTTAAAACTTGTTCTCGTTTGAATCGTGTCAAACTTGAACTTGGACTTTGTTTGAATCGTGTCAAGCATTGTCTAGTGTTTTAAAACTTGTTCTCGTTTGAATCGTGTCAAACTTGAACTTGGACTTTGTTTGAATCGTGTCAAGCATTGTCTTCTTGTTTTAAAACCGTTCTTTTTCGAATCGTGTTGGACATGAACAGAGTCTTTGTTTGAATCGTGTCGGACATTGTCTTGTGTTTTAAAACTTGTTCTCGTTTGAATCGTGTCAAACTTGAACTTGGACTTTGTTTGAATCGTGTCAAGCATTGTCTTGTGTTTTAAAACTTGTTCTCGTTTGAATCGTGTTAAACTTGAACTTGGACTTTGTTTGAATCGTGTCAAACATTGTCTTGTGTTTTAAAACTTGTTCTCGTTTGAATCGTGTCAAACTTGAACTTGGACTTTGTTTGAATCGTGTCAAACATTGTCTTGTGTTTTAAAACTTGTTCTCGTTTGAATCGTGTCAAACTTGAACTTGGACTTTGTTTGAATCGTGTCAAGCATTATCTTCTTGTTTTAAGACTTATTCTTGTTTAAATCGTGTCAAACTCTAAATTGGACTTTGTTTGAATGGTGTCAAGCACTGCCTTCTTGTTTTAAAACCGTTCTTCTTCGAATCGTGTTGGACATGAACAGAGTCTTTGTTCGAATCGTGTCGGACATTGCCTCTTGTTTTAAAACTGTTCCCGTTTGATTCGTGTCAAACTTGAACTTGGACTTTGTTTGAATCGTGTCAAGCATTGTCTTGTGTTTTAAAACTTGTTCTCGTTTGAATCGTGTCAAACTTGAACTTGGACTTTGTTTGAATCGTCTCAAGCATTGTCTTGTGTTTTAAAACTTGTTCTCGTTTGAATCGTGTCAAACTTGAACTTGGACTTTGTTTGAATCGTGTCAAGCATTGTCTAGTGTTTTAAAACTTGTTCTCGTTTGAATCGTGTCAAACTTGAACTTGGACTTTGTTTGAATCGTGTCAAGTATTGTCTTGTGTTTTAAAACTTGTTCTCGTTTGAATCGTGTCAAACTTGAACTTGGACTTTGTTTGAATCGTGTCAAGCATTGTCTTGTGTTTTAAAACTTGTTCTCGTTTGAATCGTGTCAAACTTGAACTTGGACTTTGTTTGAATCGTGTCAAGCATTGTCTTGTGTTTTAAAACTTGTTCTCGTTTGAATCGTGTCAAACTTGAACCTAGACTTTGTTTGAATCGTGTCAAGCATTGTCTGGTGTTTTAAAACTTGTTCTCGTTTGAATTGTGTCAAACTTGAACTTGGACTTTGTTTGAATCCTGTCAAGCATTGTCTTCTTGTTTTAAAATCGTTCTTTTTTTAATCGTGTTGGACATGAACAGAGTCTTTATTTGAATCGTGTCGGACATTGTCTTGTGTTTTAAAACTTGTTCTCGTTTGAATCGTGTCAAACTTGAACTTGGACTTTGTTTGAATCGTGTCAAGCATTGTCTTGTGTTTTAAAACTTGTTCTCGTTTGAATCGTGTTAAACTTGAACTTGGACTTTGTTTGAATCGTGTCAAACATTGTCTTGTGTTTTAAAACTTGTTCTCGTTTGAATCGCGTCAAACTTGAACTTGGACTTTGTTTGAATCGTGTCAAACATTATCTTGTGTTTTAAAACTTGTTCTCGTTTGAATCGTGTCAAACTTGAACTTGGACTTTGTTTGAATCGTGTCAAACATTGTCTTGTGTTTTAAAACTTGTTCTCGTTTGAATCGTGTCAAACTTGAACTTGGACTTTGTTTGAATCGTGTCAAGCATTATCTTCTTGTTTTAAAACTTATTCTTGTTTAAATCGTGTCAAACTCTAAATTGGACTTTGTTTGAATGGTGTCAAGCACTGCCTTCTTGTTTTAAAACCGTTCTTGTTCGAATCGTGTTGGACATGAACAGAGTCTTTGTTCGAATCGTGTCGGACATTGCCTCTTGTTTTAAAACTGTTCCCGTTTGATTCGTGTCAAACTTGAACTTGGACTTTGTTTGAATCGTGTTAAGCATTGTCTTGTGTTTTAAAACTTGTTCTCGTTTGAATCGTGTCAAACTTGAACTTGGACTTTGTTTGAATCGTCTCAAGCATTGTCTTGTGTTTTAAAACTTGTTCTCGTTTGAATCGTGTCAAACTTGAACTTGGACTTTGTTTGAATCGTGTCAAGCATTGTCTAGTGTTTTAAAACTTGTTCTCGTTTGAATCGTGTCAAACTTGAACTTGGACTTTGTTTGAATCGTGTCAAGTATTGTCTTGTGTTTTAAAACTTGTTCTCGTTTGAATCGTGTCAAACTTGAACTTGGACTTTGTTTGAATCGTGTCAAGCATTGTCTTGTGTTTTAAAACTTGTTCTCATTTGAATCGTGTCAAACTTGAACTTGGACTTTGTTTGAATCGTGTCAAGCATTGTCTTGTGTTTTAAAACTTGTTCTCGTTTGAATCGTGTCAAACTTGAACCTAGACTTTGTTTGAATCGTGTCAAGCATTGTCTTGTGTTTTAAAACTTGTTCTCGTTTGAATTGTGTCAAACTTGAACTTGGACTTTGTTTGAATCCTGTCAAGCATTGTCTTCTTGTTTTAAAATCGTTCTTTTTTGAATCGTGTTGGACATGAACAGAGTCTTTGTTTGAATCGTGTCGGACATTGTCTTGTGTTTTAAAACTTGTTCTCGTTTGAATCGTGTCAAACTTGAACTTGGACTTTGTTTGAATCGTGTCAAGCATTGTCTTGTGTTTTAAAACTTGTTCTCGTTTTAATCGTGTTAAACTTGAACTTGGACTTTGTTTGAATCGTGTCAAACATTGTCTTGTGTTTTAAAACTTGTTCTCGTTTGAATCGCGTCAAACTTGAACTTGGACTTTGTTTGAATCGTGTCAAACATTGTCTTGTGTTTTAAAACTTGTTCTCGTTTGAATCGTGTCAAACTTGAACTTGGACTTTGTTTGAATCGTCTCAAGCATTGTCTTGTGTTTTAAGACTTGTTCTCGTTTGAATCGTGTCAAACTTGAACTTGGACTTTGTTTGAATCGTGTCAAGCATTGTCTAGTGTTTTAAAACTTGTTCTCGTTTGAATCGTGTCAAACTTGAACTTGGACTTTGTTTGAATCGTGTCAAGCATTGTCTTCTTGTTTTAAAACCGTTCTTTTTCGAATCGTGTTGGACATGAACAGAGTCTTTGTTTGAATCGTGTCGGACATTGTCTTGTGTTTTAAAACTTGTTCTCGTTTGAATCGTGTCAAACTTGAACTTGGACTTTGTTTGAATCGTGTCAAGCATTGTCTTGTGTTTTAAAACTTGTTCTCGTTTGAATCGTGTTAAACTTGAACTTGGACTTTGTTTGAATCGTGTCAAACATTGTCTTGTGTTTTAAAACTTGTTCTCGTTTGAATCGTGTCAAACTTGAACTTGGACTTTGTTTGAATCGTGTCAAACATTGTCTTGTGTTTTAAAACTTGTTCTCGTTTGAATCGTGTCAAACTTGAACTTGGACTTTGTTTGAATCGTGTCAAGCATTATCTTCTTGTTTTAAGACTTATTCTTGTTTAAATCGTGTCAAACTCTAAATTGGACTTTGTTTGAATGGTGTCAAGCACTGCCTTCTTGTTTTAAAACCGTTCTTCTTCGAATCGTGTTGGACATGAACAGAGTCTTTGTTCGAATCGTGTCGGACATTGCCTCTTGTTTTAAAACTGTTCCCGTTTGATTCGTGTCAAACTTGAACTTGGACTTTGTTTGAATCGTGTCAAGCATTGTCTTGTGTTTTAAAACTTGTTCTCATTTGAATCGTGTCAAACTTGAACTTGGACTTTGTTTTAATCGTGTCAAGCATTGTCTTGTGTTTTAAAACTTGTTCTCGTTTGAATCGTGTCAAACTTGAACTTGGACTTTGTTTGAATCGTGTCAAGCATTGTCTAGTGTTTTAAAACTTGTTCTCGTTTGAATCGTGTCAAACTTGAACTTGGAATTTGTTTGAATCGTGTCAAGCATTGTCTTCTTGTTTTAAAACCGTTCTTTTTCGAATCGTGTTGGACATGAACAGAGTCTTTGTTTGAATCGTGTCGGACATTGTCTTGTGTTTTAAAACTTGTTCTCGTTTGAATCGTGTCAAACTTGAACTTGGACTTTGTTTGAATCGTGTCAAGCATTGTCTTGTGTTTTAAAACTTGTTCTCGTTTGAATCGTGTTAAACTTGAACTTGGACTTTGTTTGAATCGTGTCAAACATTGTCTTGTGTTTTAAAACTTGTTCTCGTTTGAATCGTGTCAAACTTGAACTTGGACTTTGTTTGAATCGTGTCAAACATTGTCTTGTGTTTTAAAACTTGTTCTCGTTTGAATCGTGTCAAACTTGAACTTGGACTTTGTTTGAATCGTGTCAAGCATTATCTTCTTGTTTTAAGACTTATTCTTGTTTAAATCGTGTCAAACTCTAAATTGGACTTTGTTTGAATGGTGTCAAGCACTGCCTTCTTGTTTTAAAACCGTTCTTCTTCGAATCGTGTTGGACATGAACAGAGTCTTTGTTCGAATCGTGTCGGACATTGCCTCTTGTTTTAAAACTGTTCCCGTTTGATTCGTGTCAAACTTGAACTTGGACTTTGTTTGAATCGTGTCAAGCATTGTCTTGTGTTTTAAAACTTGTTCTCGTTTGAATCGTGTCAAACTTGAACTTGGACTTTGTTTGAATCGTCTCAAGCATTGTCTTGTGTTTTAAAACTTGTTCTCGTTTGAATCGTGTCAAACTTGAACTTGGACTTTGTTTGAATCGTGTCAAGCATTGTCTAGTGTTTTAAAACTTGTTCTCGTTTGAATCGTGTCAAACTTGAACTTGGACTTTGTTTGAATCGTGTCAAGTATTGTCTTGTGTTTTAAAACTTGTTCTCGTTTGAATCGTGTCAAACTTGAACTTGGACTTTGTTTGAATCGTGTCAAGCATTGTCTTGTGTTTTAAAACTTGTTCTCGTTTGAATCGTGTCAAACTTGAACTTGGACTTTGTTTGAATCGTGTCAAGCATTGTCTTGTGTTTTAAAACTTGTTCTCGTTTGAATCGTGTCAAACTTGAACCTAGACTTTGTTTGAATCGTGTCAAGCATTGTCTGGTGTTTTAAAACTTGTTCTCGTTTGAATTGTGTCAAACTTGAACTTGGACTTTGTTTGAATCCTGTCAAGCATTGTCTTCTTGTTTTAAAATCGTTCTTTTTTTAATCGTGTTGGACATGAACAGAGTCTTTGTTTGAATCGTGTCGGACATTGTCTTGTGTTTTAAAACTTGTTCTCGTTTGAATCGTGTCAAACTTGAACTTGGACTTTGTTTGAATCGTGTCAAGCATTGTCTTGTGTTTTAAAACTTGTTCTCGTTTGAATCGTGTTAAACTTGAACTTGGACTTTGTTTGAATCGTGTCAAACATTGTCTTGTGTTTTAAAACTTGTTCTCGTTTGAATCGCGTCAAACTTGAACTTGGACTTTGTTTGAATCGTGTCAAACATTATCTTGTGTTTTAAAACTTGTTCTCGTTTGAATCGTGTCAAACTTGAACTTGGACTTTGTTTGAATCGTGTCAAACATTGTCTTGTGTTTTAAAACTTGTTCTCGTTTGAATCGTGTCAAACTTGAACTTGGACTTTGTTTGAATCGTGTCAAGCATTATCTTCTTGTTTTAAAACTTATTCTTGTTTAAATCGTGTCAAACTCTAAATTGGACTTTGTTTGAATGGTGTCAAGCACTGCCTTCTTGTTTTAAAACCGTTCTTGTTCGAATCGTGTTGGACATGAACAGAGTCTTTGTTCGAATCGTGTCGGACATTGCCTCTTGTTTTAAAACTGTTCCCGTTTGATTCGTGTCAAACTTGAACTTGGACTTTGTTTGAATCGTGTTAAGCATTGTCTTGTGTTTTAAAACTTGTTCTCGTTTGAATCATGTCAAACTTGAACTTGGACTTTGTTTGAATCGTCTCAAGCATTGTCTTGTGTTTTAAAACTTGTTCTCGTTTGAATCGTGTCAAACTTGAACTTGGACTTTGTTTGAATCGTGTCAAGCATTGTCTAGTGTTTTAAAACTTGTTCTCGTTTGAATCGTGTCAAACTTGAACTTGGACTTTGTTTGAATCGTGTCAAGTATTGTCTTGTGTTTTAAAACTTGTTCTCGTTTGAATCGTGTCAAACTTGAACTTGGACTTTGTTTGAATCGTGTCAAGCATTGTCTTGTGTTTTAAAACTTGTTCTCATTTGAATCGTGTCAAACTTGAACTTGGACTTTGTTTGAATCGTGTCAAGCATTGTCTTGTGTTTTAAAACTTGTTCTCGTTTGAATCGTGTCAAACTTGAACCTAGACTTTGTTTGAATCGTGTCAAGCATTGTCTTGTGTTTTAAAACTTGTTCTCGTTTGAATTGTGTCAAACTTGAACTTGGACTTTGTTTGAATCCTGTCAAGCATTGTCTTCTTGTTTTAAAATCGTTCTTTTTTGAATCGTGTTGGACATGAACAGAGTCTTTGTTTGAATCGTGTCGGACATTGTCTTGTGTTTTAAAACTTGTTCTCGTTTGAATCGTGTCAAACTTGAACTTGGACTTTGTTTGAATCGTGTCAAGCATTGTCTTGTGTTTTAAAACTTGTTCTCGTTTTAATCGTGTTAAACTTGAACTTGGACTTTGTTTGAATCGTGTCAAACATTGTCTTGTGTTTTAAAACTTGTTCTCGTTTGAATCGCGTCAAACTTGAACTTGGACTTTGTTTGAATCGTGTCAAACATTGTCTTGTGTTTTAAAACTTGTTCTCGTTTGAATCGTGTCAAACTTGAACTTGGACTTTGTTTGAATCGTCTCAAGCATTGTCTTGTGTTTTAAGACTTGTTCTCGTTTGAATCGTGTCAAACTTGAACTTGGACTTTGTTTGAATCGTGTCAAGCATTGTCTAGTGTTTTAAAACTTGTTCTCGTTTGAATCGTGTCAAACTTGAACTTGGACTTTGTTTGAATCGTGTCAAGTATTGTCTTGTGTTTTAAAACTTGTTCTCGTTTGAATCGTGTCAAACTTGAACTTGGACTTTGTTTGAATCGTGTCAAGCATTGTCTTGTGTTTTAAAACTTGTTCTCGTTTGAATCGTGTCAAACTTGAACTTGGACTTTGTTTGAATCGTGTCAAGCATTGTCTTGTGTTTTAAAACTTGTTCTCGTTTGAATCGTGTCAAACTTGAACCTAGACTTTGTTTGAATCGTGTCAAGCATTGTCTTGTGTTTTAAAACTTGTTCTCGTTTGAATTGTGTCAAACTTGAACTTGGACTTTGTTTGAATCCTGTCAAGCATTGTCTTCTTGTTTTAAAATCGTTCTTTTTTTAATCGTGTTGGACATGAACAGAGTCTTTGTTTGAATCGTGTCGGACATTGTCTTGTGTTTTAAAACTTGTTCTCGTTTGAATCGTGTCAAACTTGAACTTGGACTTTGTTTGAATCGTGTCAAGCATTGTCTTGTGTTTTAAAACTTGTTCTCGTTTGAATCGTGTTAAACTTGAACTTGGACTTTGTTTGAATCGTGTCAAACATTGTCTTGTGTTTTAAAACTTGTTCTCGTTTGAATCGCGTCAAACTTGAACTTGGACTTTGTTTGAATCGTGTCAAACATTATCTTGTGTTTTAAAACTTGTTCTCGTTTGAATCGTGTAAAACTTGAACTTGGACTTTGTTTGAATCGTGTCAAACATTGTCTTGTGTTTTAAAACTTGTTCTCGTTTGAATCGTGTCAAACTTGAACTTGGACTTTGTTTGAATCGTGTCAAGCATTATCTTCTTGTTTTAAAACTTATTCTTGTTTAAATCGTGTCAAACTCTAAATTGGACTTTGTTTGAATGGTGTCAAGCACTGCCTTCTTGTTTTAAAACCGTTCTTGTTCGAATCGTGTTGGACATGAACAGAGTCTTTGTTCGAATCGTGTCGGACATTGCCTCTTGTTTTAAAACTGTTCCCGTTTGATTCGTGTCAAACTTGAACTTGGACTTTGTTTGAATCGTGTCAAGCATTGTCTTGTGTTTTAAAACTTGTTCTCGTTTGAATCGTGTCAAACTTGAACTTGGACTTTGTTTGAATCGTCTCAAGCATTGTCTTGTGTTTTAAAACTTGTTCTCGTTTGAATCGTGTCAAACTTGAACTTGGACTTTGTTTGAATCGTGTCAAGCATTGTCTAGTGTTTTAAAACTTGTTCTCGTTTGAATCGTGTCAAACTTGAACTTGGACTTTGTTTGAATCGTGTCAAGTATTGTCTTGTGTTTTAAAACTTGTTCTCGTTTGAATCGTGTCAAACTTGAACTTGGACTTTGTTTGAATCGTGTCAAGCATTGTCTTGTGTTTTAAAACTTGTTCTCATTTGAATCGTGTCAAACTTGAACTTGGACTTTGTTTGAATCGTGTCAAGCATTGTCTTGTGTTTTAAAACTTGTTCTCGTTTGAATCGTGTCAAACTTGAACCTAGACTTTGTTTGAATCGTGTCAAGCATTGTCTTGTGTTTTAAAACTTGTTCTCGTTTGAATTGTGTCAAACTTGAACTTGGACTTTGTTTGAATCCTGTCAAGCATTGTCTTCTTGTTTTAAAATCGTTCTTTTTTGAATCGTGTTGGACATGAACAGAGTCTTTGTTTGAATCGTGTCGGACATTGTCTTGTGTTTTAAAACTTGTTCTCGTTTGAATCGTGTCAAACTTGAACTTGGACTTTGTTTGAATCGTGTCAAGCATTGTCTTGTGTTTTAAAACTTGTTCTCGTTTGAATCGTGTTAAACTTGAACTTGGACTTTGTTTGAATCGTGTCAAACATTGTCTTGTGTTTTAAAACTTGTTCTCGTTTGAATCGCGTCAAACTTGAACTTGGACTTTGTTTGAATCGTGTCAAACATTGTCTTGTGTTTTAAAACTTGTTCTCGTTTGAATCGTGTCAAACTTGAACTTGGACTTTGTTTGAATCGTGTCAAGCATTATCTTCTTGTTTTAAAACTTATTCTTGTTTAAATCGTGTCAAACTCTAAATTGGACTTTGTTTGAATGGTGTCAAGCACTGCCTTCTTGTTTTAAAACCGTTCTTGTTCGAATCGTGTTGGACATGAACAGAGTCTTTGTTCGAATCGTGTCGGACATTGCCTCTTGTTTTAAAACTGTTCCCGTTTGATTCGTGTCAAACTTGAACTTGGACTTTGTTTGAATCGTGTCAAGCATTGTCTTGTGTTTTAAAACTTGTTCTCGTTTGAATCGTGTCAAACTTGAACTTGGACTTTGTTTGAATCGTCTCAAGCATTGTCTTGTGTTTTAAAACTTGTTCTCGTTTGAATCGTGTCAAACTTGAACTTGGACTTTGTTTGAATCGTGTCAAACATTGTCTTGTGTTTTAAAACTTGTTCTCGTTTGAATCGTGTCAAACTTGAACTTGGACTTTGTTTGAATCGTGTCAAGCATTATCTTCTTGTTTTAAAACTTGTTCTTGTTTTAATCGTGTCAAACTTGAACTTGGACTTTGTTTGAATGGTGTCAAGCACTACCTTCTTGTTTTAAAACCATTCTTGTTCGAATCGTGTTGGACATGAACAGAGTCTTTGTTCGAATCGTGTCGGACATTGCCTCTTGTTTTAAAACTGTTCCCGTTTGATTCATGTCAAACTTGAACTTGGACTTTGTTTGAATCGTGTCAAGCATTGTCTTGTGTTTTAAAACTTGTTCTCATTTGAATCGTGTCAAACTTGAACTTGGACTTTGTTTGAATCGTGTCAAGCATTGTCTTGTGTTTTAAAACTTGTTCTCGTTTGAATCGTGTCAAACTTGAACTTGGACTTTGTTTGAATCGTGTCAAGCATTGTCTAGTGTTTTAAAACTTGTTCTCGTTTGAATCGTGTCAAACTTGAACTTGGACTTTGTTTGAATCGTGTCAAGCATTGTCTTCTTGTTTTAAAACCGTTCTTTTTCGAATCGTGTTGGACATGAACAGAGTCTTTGTTTGAATCGTGTCGGACATTGTCTTGTGTTTTAAAACTTGTTCTCGTTTGAATCGTGTCAAACTTGAACTTGGACTTTGTTTGAATCGTGTCAAGCATTGTCTTGTGTTTTAAAACTTGTTCTCGTTTGAATCGTGTTAAACTTGAACTTGGACTTTGTTTGAATCGTGTCAAACATTGTCTTGTGTTTTAAAACTTGTTCTCGTTTGAATCGTGTCAAACTTGAACTTGGACTTTGTTTGAATCGTGTCAAACATTGTCTTGTGTTTTAAAACTTGTTCTCGTTTGAATCGTGTCAAACTTGAACTTGGACTTTGTTTGAATCGTGTCAAGCATTATCTTCTTGTTTTAAGACTTATTCTTGTTTAAATCGTGTCAAACTCTAAATTGGACTTTGTTTGAATGGTGTCAAGCACTGCCTTCTTGTTTTAAAACCGTTCTTCTTCGAATCGTGTTGGACATGAACAGAGTCTTTGTTCGAATCGTGTCGGACATTGCCTCTTGTTTTAAAACTGTTCCCGTTTGATTCGTGTCAAACTTGAACTTGGACTTTGTTTGAATCGTGTCAAGCATTGTCTTGTGTTTTAAAACTTGTTCTCGTTTGAATCGTGTCAAACTTGAACTTGGACTTTGTTTGAATCGTCTCAAGCATTGTCTTGTGTTTTAAAACTTGTTCTCGTTTGAATCGTGTCAAACTTGAACTTGGACTTTGTTTGAATCGTGTCAAGCATTGTCTAGTGTTTTAAAACTTGTTCTCGTTTGAATCGTGTCAAACTTGAACTTGGACTTTGTTTGAATCGTGTCAAGTATTGTCTTGTGTTTTAAAACTTGTTCTCGTTTGAATCGTGTCAAACTTGAACTTGGACTTTGTTTGAATCGTGTCAAGCATTGTCTTGTGTTTTAAAACTTGTTCTCGTTTGAATCGTGTCAAACTTGAACTTGGACTTTGTTTGAATCGTGTCAAGCATTGTCTTGTGTTTTAAAACTTGTTCTCGTTTGAATCGTGTCAAACTTGAACCTAGACTTTGTTTGAATCGTGTCAAGCATTGTCTTGTGTTTTAAAACTTGTTCTCGTTTGAATTGTGTCAAACTTGAACTTGGACTTTGTTTGAATCCTGTCAAGCATTGTCTTCTTGTTTTAAAATCGTTCTTTTTTTAATCGTGTTGGACATGAACAGAGTCTTTGTTTGAATCGTGTCGGACATTGTCTTGTGTTTTAAAACTTGTTCTCGTTTGAATCGTGTCAAACTTGAACTTGGACTTTGTTTGAATCGTGTCAAGCATTGTCTTGTGTTTTAAAACTTGTTCTCGTTTGAATCGTGTTAAACTTGAACTTGGACTTTGTTTGAATCGTGTCAAACATTGTCTTGTGTTTTAAAACTTGTTCTCGTTTGAATCGCGTCAAACTTGAACTTGGACTTTGTTTGAATCGTGTCAAACATTATCTTGTGTTTTAAAACTTGTTCTCGTTTGAATCGTGTCAAACTTGAACTTGGACTTTGTTTGAATCGTGTCAAACATTGTCTTGTGTTTTAAAACTTGTTCTCGTTTGAATCATGTCAAACTTGAACTTGGACTTTGTTTGAATCGTGTCAAGCATTATCTTCTTGTTTTAAAACTTATTCTTGTTTAAATCGTGTCAAACTCTAAATTGGACTTTGTTTGAATGGTGTCAAGCACTGCCTTCTTGTTTTAAAACCGTTCTTGTTCGAATCGTGTTGGACATGAACAGAGTCTTTGTTCGAATCGTGTCGGACATTGCCTCTTGTTTTAAAACTGTTCCCGTTTGATTCGTGTCAAACTTGAACTTGGACTTTGTTTGAATCGTGTCAAGCATTGTCTTGTGTTTTAAAACTTGTTCTCGTTTGAATCGTGTCAAACTTGAACTTGGACTTTGTTTGAATCGTCTCAAGCATTGTCTTGTGTTTTAAAACTTGTTCTCGTTTGAATCGGGTCAAACTTGAACTTGGACTTTGTTTGAATCGTGTCAAGCATTGTCTAGTGTTTTAAAACTTGTTCTCGTTTGAATCGTGTCAAACTTGAACTTGGACTTTGTTTGAATCGTGTCAAGTATTGTCTTGTGTTTTAAAACTTGTTCTCGTTTGAATCGTGTCAAACTTGAACTTGGACTTTGTTTGAATCGTGTCAAGCATTGTCTTGTGTTTTAAAACTTGTTCTCATTTGAATCGTGTCAAACTTGAACTTGGACTTTGTTTGAATCGTGTCAAGCATTGTCTTGTGTTTTAAAACTTGTTCTCGTTTGAATCGTGTCAAACTTGAACCTAGACTTTGTTTGAATCGTGTCAAGCATTGTCTTGTGTTTTAAAACTTGTTCTCGTTTGAATTGTGTCAAACTTGAACTTGGACTTTGTTTGAATCCTGTCAAGCATTGTCTTCTTGTTTTAAAATCGTTCTTTTTTGAATCGTGTTGGACATGAACAGAGTCTTTGTTTGAATCGTGTCGGACATTGTCTTGTGTTTTAAAACTTGTTCTCGTTTGAATCGTGTCAAACTTGAACTTGGACTTTGTTTGAATCGTGTCAAGCATTGTCTTGTGTTTTAAAACTTGTTCTCGTTTGAATCGTGTTAAACTTGAACTTGGACTTTGTTTGAATCGTGTCAAACATTGTCTTGTGTTTTAAAACTTGTTCTCGTTTGAATCGCGTCAAACTTGAACTTGGACTTTGTTTGAATCGTGTCAAACATTGTCTTGTGTTTTAAAACTTGTTCTCGTTTGAATCGTGTCAAACTTGAACTTGGACTTTGTTTGAATCGTCTCAAGCATTGTCTTGTGTTTTAAGACTTGTTCTCGTTTGAATCGTGTCAAACTTGAACTTGGACTTTGTTTGAATCGTGTCAAGCATTGTCTAGTGTTTTAAAACTTGTTCTCGTTTGAATCGTGTCAAACTTGAACTTGGACTTTGTTTGAATCGTGTCAAGTATTGTCTTGTGTTTTAAAACTTGTTCTCGTTTGAATCGTGTCAAACTTGAACTTGGACTTTGTTTGAATCGTGTCAAGCATTGTCTTGTGTTTTAAAACTTGTTCTCGTTTGAATCGTGTCAAACTTGAACTTGGACTTTGTTTGAATCGTGTCAAGCATTGTCTTGTGTTTTAAAACTTGTTCTCGTTTGAATCGTGTCAAACTTGAACCTAGACTTTGTTTGAATCGTGTCAAGCATTGTCTTGTGTTTTAAAACTTGTTCTCGTTTGAATTGTGTCAAACTTGAACTTGGACTTTGTTTGAATCCTGTCAAGCATTGTCTTCTTGTTTTAAAATCGTTCTTTTTTTAATCGTGTTGGACATGAACAGAGTCTTTGTTTGAATCGTGTCGGACATTGTCTTGTGTTTTAAAACTTGTTCTCGTTTGAATCGTGTCAAACTTGAACTTGGACTTTGTTTGAATCGTGTCAAGCATTGTCTTGTGTTTTAAAACTTGTTCTCGTTTGAATCGTGTTAAACTTGAACTTGGACTTTGTTTGAATCGTGTCAAACATTGTCTTGTGTTTTAAAACTTGTTCTCGTTTGAATCGCGTCAAACTTGAACTTGGACTTTGTTTGAATCGTGTCAAACATTATCTTGTGTTTTAAAACTTGTTCTCGTTTGAATCGTGTCAAACTTGAACTTGGACTTTGTTTGAATCGTGTCAAACATTGTCTTGTGTTTTAAAACTTGTTCTCGTTTGAATCGTGTCAAACTTGAACTTGGACTTTGTTTGAATCGTGTCAAGCATTATCTTCTTGTTTTAAAACTTATTCTTGTTTAAATCGTGTCAAACTCTAAATTGGACTTTGTTTGAATGGTGTCAAGCACTGCCTTCTTGTTTTAAAACCGTTCTTGTTCGAATCGTGTTGGACATGAACAGAGTCTTTGTTCGAATCGTGTCGGACATTGCCTCTTGTTTTAAAACTGTTCCCGTTTGATTCGTGTCAAACTTGAACTTGGACTTTGTTTGAATCGTGTCAAGCATTGTCTTGTGTTTTAAAACTTGTTCTCGTTTGAATCGTGTCAAACTTGAACTTGGACTTTGTTTGAATCGTCTCAAGCATTGTCTTGTGTTTTAAAACTTGTTCTCGTTTGAATCGTGTCAAACTTGAACTTGGACTTTGTTTGAATCGTGTCAAGCATTGTCTAGTGTTTTAAAACTTGTTCTCGTTTGAATCGTGTCAAACTTGAACTTGGACTTTGTTTGAATCGTGTCAAGTATTGTCTTGTGTTTTAAAACTTGTTCTCGTTTGAATCGTGTCAAACTTGAACTTGGACTTTGTTTGAATCGTGTCAAGCATTGTCTTGTGTTTTAAAACTTGTTCTCATTTGAATCGTGTCAAACTTGAACTTGGACTTTGTTTGAATCGTGTCAAGCATTGTCTTGTGTTTTAAAACTTGTTCTCGTTTGAATCGTGTCAAACTTGAACCTAGACTTTGTTTGAATCGTGTCAAGCATTGTCTTGTGTTTTAAAACTTGTTCTCGTTTGAATTGTGTCAAACTTGAACTTGGACTTTGTTTGAATCCTGTCAAGCATTGTCTTCTTGTTTTAAAATCGTTCTTTTTTGAATCGTGTTGGACATGAACAGAGTCTTTGTTTGAATCGTGTCGGACATTGTCTTGTGTTTTAAAACTTGTTCTCGTTTGAATCGTGTCAAACTTGAACTTGGACTTTGTTTGAATCGTGTCAAGCATTGTCTTGTGTTTTAAAACTTGTTCTCGTTTGAATCGTGTTAAACTTGAACTTGGACTTTGTTTGAATCGTGTCAAACATTGTCTTGTGTTTTAAAACTTGTTCTCGTTTGAATCGCGTCAAACTTGAACTTGGACTTTGTTTGAATCGTGTCAAACATTGTCTTGTGTTTTAAAACTTGTTCTCGTTTGAATCGTGTCAAACTTGAACTTGGACTTTGTTTGAATCGTGTCAAGCATTATCTTCTTGTTTTAAAACTTATTCTTGTTTAAATCGTGTCAAACTCTAAATTGGACTTTGTTTGAATGGTGTCAAGCACTGCCTTCTTGTTTTAAAACCGTTCTTGTTCGAATCGTGTTGGACATGAACAGAG
This sequence comes from Lathyrus tuberosus, assembly GCA_022829125.1. Lineage (NCBI taxonomy): Eukaryota > Viridiplantae > Streptophyta > Magnoliopsida > Fabales > Fabaceae > Lathyrus > Lathyrus tuberosus. The sequence goes on from JALAZF010000054.1 coordinate 15,953,954, forward strand.
TCTTTGTTCGAATCGTGTCGGACATTGCCTCTTATTTTAAAACTGTTCCCGTTTGATTTGTGTCAAACTTGAACTTGGACTTTGTTTGAATCGTGTCAAGCATTGTCTTGTGTTTTAAAACTTGTTCTCGTTTGAATCGTGTCAAACTTGAACTTGGACTTTGTTTGAATCGTCTCAAGCATTGTCTTGTGTTTTAAAACTTGTTCTCGTTTGAATCGTGTCAAACTTGAACTTGGACTTTGCTTGAATCGTGTCAAGCATTGTCTAGTGTTTTAAAACTTGTTCTCGTTTGAATCGTGTCAAACTTGAACTTGGACTTTGTTTGAATCATGTCAAGTATTGTCTTGTGTTTTAAAACTTGTTCTCGTTTGAATCGTGTCAAACTTGAACTTGGACTTTGTTTGAATCGTGTCAAGCATTGTCTTGGGTTTTAAAACTTGTTCTCGTTTGAATCGTGTCAAACTTGAACTTGGACTTTGTTTGAATCGTGTCAAGCATTGTCTTGTGTTTCAAAACTTGTTCTCGTTTGAATCGTGTCAAACTTGAACCTGGACTTTGTTTGAATCGTGTCAAGCATTGTCTTGTGTTTTAAAACTTGTTCTCGTTTGAATTGTGTCAAACTTGAACTTGGACTTTGTTTGAATCGTGTCAAGCATTATCTTCTTGTTTTAAAACCGTTCTTGTTCGAATCGTGTTGGACATGAACAGAGTCTTTATTCGAATCGTGTCGGACATTGCCTCTTGTTTTCAAACTGTTCCCGTTTGAATCGTGTCAAACTTGAACTTGGACTTTGTTTGAATCGTGTCAAGCATTGTCTTGTGTTTTAAAATTTGTTCATGTTTGAATCGTGTCAAACTTGAACTTGGACTTTGTTTGAATCGTGTCAAGCATTGTCTTGTATTTTGAAACTTGTTCTCGTTTGAATCGTGTCAAACTTGAACTTGGACTTTGTTTGAATCGTTTCAAACATTGTCTTGTGTTTTAAAACTTGTTCTCGTTTGAATCGTGTCAAACTTGAACTTGGACTTTGTTTGAATCGTGTCAAGCATTATCTTCTTGTTTTAAAACTTGTTCTTGTTTAAATCGTGTCAAACTTGAACTTGGACTTTGTTTGAATCGTGTCAAGCATTGTCTAGTGTTTTAATACTTGTTCTCGTTTGAATCGTGTCAAACTTGAACTTGGACTTTGTTTGAATCGTGTCAAGCATTGTCTTCTTGTTTTAAAACTTGTTCTTGTTTAAATCGTGTCAAACTTGAACTTGGACTTTGTTTGAATGGTTTCAAGCACTGTCTTTTTGTTTTAAAACCGTTCTTGTTCGAATCGTGTTGGACATGAACAGAGTCTTTGTTCGAATCGTGTCGGACATTGCCTCTTGTTTTAAAACTGTTCCCGTTTGAATCGTGTCAAACTTGAACTTGGACTTTGTTTGAATCGTGTCAAGCATTGTCTAGTGTTTTAAAACTTGTTCTCGTTTGAATTGTGTCAAACTTGAACTTGGACTTTGTTTGAATCGTGTCAAGCATTGTCTTGTGTTTTAAAACTTGTTCTCCTTTGAATCATGTCAAACTTGAACTTGGACTTTGTTTGAATCGTGTCAAGCATTGTCTAGGGTTTTAACACTTGTTCTCGTTTGAATCGTGTCAAACTTGAACTTGGACTTTGTTTGAATCGTGTCAAGCATTGTCTTGTGTTTTAAAACTTGTTCTCATTTGAATCGTGTCAAACTTGAACTTGGACCTTGTTTGAATCGTGTCAAGCATTTTCTTGTGTTTTAAAACTTGTTCTCGATTGAATCGTGTCAAACTTGAACTTTGACTTTGTTTGAATCGTGTCAAGCATTGTCTTGTGTTTTAAAACTTGTTCTCGTTTGAATCGTGTCAAACTTGAACCTAGACTTTGTTTGAATCGTGTCAAGCATTGTCTTGTGTTTTAAAACTTGTTCTCGTTTGAATTGTGTCAAACTTGAACTTGCACTTTGTTTGAATCGTGTCAAGCATTGTCGTCTTGTTTTAAAACCGTTCTTTTTCGAATCGTGTTGGACATGAACAGAGTCTATGTTCGAATCGGGTCGGACATTGCCTCTTGTTTTAAAACTGTTCCCGTTTGAATCGTGTCAAACTTGAACTTGGACTTTGTTTGAATCGTGTCAAGCATTGTCTTGTGTTTTAAAACTTGTTCTCGTTTGAATCGTGTTAAACTTGAACTTGGACTTTGTTTGAATCGTATCAAACATTGTCTTGTGTTTTAAAACTTGTTCTCGTTTGAATCGTGTCAAACTTGAACTTGGACTTTGTTTGAATCGTGTCAAGCATTGTCTTGTGTTTTAAAACTTGTTCTCGTTTGAATCGTGTTAAACTTGAACTTGGACTTTGTTTGAATCGTGTCAAACATTGTCTTGTGTTTTAAAACTTGTTCTCGTTTGAATTGCGTCAAACTTGAACTTGGACTTTGTTTGAATCGTGTCAAACATTGTCTTGTGTTTTAAAACTTGTTCTCGTTTGAATCGTGTCAAACTTGAACTTGGACTTTGTTTGAATCGTGTCAAGCATTATCTTCTTGTTTTAAAACTTATTCTTGTTTAAATCGTGTCAAACTCTAAATTGGACTTTGTTTGAATGGTGTCAAGCACTGCCTTCTTGTTTTAAAACCGTTCTTGTTCGAATCGTGTTGGACATGAACAGAGTCTTTGTTCGAATCGTGTCGGACATTGCCACTTGTTTTAAAACTGTTCCCGTTTGATTCGTGTCAAACTTGAACTTGGACTTTGTTTGAATCGTGTCAAGCATTTTCTTGTGTTTTAAAACTTGTTCTCGTTTGAATCGTGTCAAACTTGAACTTGGACTTTGTTTGAATCGTCTCAAGCATTGTCTTGTGTTTTAAAACTTGTTCTCGTTTGAATCGTGTCAAACTTGAACTTGGACTTTGTTTGAATCGTGTCAAACATTGTCTTGTGTTTTAAAACTTGTTCTCGTTTGAATCGTGTCAAACTTGAACTTGGACTTTGTTTGAATCGTGTCAAGCATTATCTTCTTGTTTTAAAACTTGTTCTTGTTTTAATCGTGTCAAACTTGAACTTGGACTTTGTTTGAATGGTGTCAAGCACTACCTTCTTGTTTTAAAACCATTCTTGTTCGAATCGTGTTGGACATGAACAGAGTCTTTGTTCGAATCGTGTCGGACATTGCCTCTTGTTTTAAAACTGTTCCCGTTTGATTCATGTCAAACTTGAACTTGGACTTTGTTTGAATCGTGTCAAGCATTGTCTAGTGTTTTAAAACTTGTTCTCGTTTGAATCGTGTCAAACTTGAACTTGGACTTTGTTTGAATCGTGTCAAGCATTATCTTGTGTTTTAAAACTTGTTCTCGTTTGAATCGTGTCAAACTTGAACCTGGACTTTGTTTGAATCGTGTCAAGCATTGTCTTGTGTTTTAAAACTTGTTCTCATTTGAATTGTGTCAAACTTGAACTTGGACTTTGTTTGAATCGTGTCAAGCATTATCTTCTTGTTTTAAAACCGTTCTTGTTCGAATCGTGTTGGACATGAACAGAGTCTTTATTCGAATCGTGTCGGACATTGCCTCTTGTTTTCAAACTGTTCCCGTTTGAATCGTGTCAAACTTGAACTTGGACTTTGTTTGAATCGTGTCAAGCATTGTCTTGTGTTTTAAAACTTGTTCTCGTTTGAATCGTGTCAAACTTGAACTTGGACTTTGTTTGAATCGTCTCAAGCATTGTCTTGTGTTTTAAAACTTGTTCTCGTTTGAATCGTGTCAAACTTGAACTTGGACTTTGTTTGAATCGTGTCAAACATTGTCTTGTGTTTTAAAACTTGTTCTCGTTTGAATCGTGTCAAACTTGAACTTGGACTTTGTTTGAATCGTGTCAAGCATTATCTTCTTGTTTTAAAACTTGTTCTTGTTTTAATCGTGTCAAACTTGAACTTGGACTTTGTTTGAATGGTGTCAAGCACTACCTTCTTGTTTTAAAACCATTCTTGTTCGAATCGTGTTGGACATGAACAGAGTCTTTGTTCGAATCGTGTCGGACATTGCCTCTTGTTTTAAAACTGTTCCCGTTTGATTCATGTCAAACTTGAACTTGGACTTTGTTTGAATCGTGTCAAGCATTGTCTAGTGTTTTAAAACTTGTTCTCGTTTGAATCGTGTCAAACTTGAACTTGGACTTTGTTTGAATCGTGTCAAGCATTGTCTTGTGTTTTAAAACTTGTTCTCGTTTGAATCGTGTCAAACTTGAACCTGGACTTTGTTTGAATCGTGTCAAGCATTGTCTTGTGTTTTAAAACTTGTTCTCGTTTGAATTGTGTCAAACTTGAACTTGGACTTTGTTTGAATCGTGTCAAGCATTATCTTCTTGTTTTAAAACCGTTCTTGTTCGAATCGTGTTGGACATGAACAGAGTCTTTATTCGAATCGTGTCGGACATTGCCTCTTGTTTTCAAACTGTTCCCGTTTGAATCGTGTCAAACTTGAACTTGGACTTTGTTTGAATCGTGTCAAGCATTGTCTTGTGTTTTAAAATTTGTTCTTGTTTGAATCGTGTCAAACTTGAACTTGGACTTTGTTTGAATCGTGTCAAGCATTGTCTTGTATTTTGAAACTTGTTCTCGTTTGAATCGTGTCAAACTTGAACTTGGACTTTGTTTGAATCGTGTCAAACATTGTCTTGTGTTTTAAAACTTGTTCTCGTTTGAATCGTGTCAAACTTGAACTTGGACTTTGTTTGAATCGTGTCAAGCATTATCTTCTTGTTTTAAAACTTGTTCTTGTTTAAATCGTGTCAAACTTGAACTTGGACTTTGTTTGAATCGTGTCAAGCATTGTCTAGTGTTTTAAAACTTGTTCTCGTTTGAATCGTGTCAAACTTGAACTTGGACTTTGTTTGAATCATGTCAAGCATTGTCTTCTTGTTTTAAAACTTGTTCTTGTTTAAATCGTGTCAAACTTGAACTTGGACTTTGTTTGAATGGTTTCAAGCACTGTCTTTTTGTTTTAAAACCGTTCTTGTTCGAATCGTGTTGGACATGAACAGAGTCTTTGTTCGAATCGTGTCGGACATTGCCTCTTGTTTTAAAACTGTTCCCGTTTGAATCGTGTCAAACTTGAACTTGGACTTTGTTTGAATCGTGTCAAGCATTGTCTAGTGTTTTAAAACTTGTTCTCGTTTGAATCGTGTCAAACTTGAACTTGGACTTTGTTTGAATCGTGTCAAGCATTGTCTTGTGTTTTAAAACTTGTTCTCCTTTGAATCGTGTCAAACTTGAACTTAGACTTTGTTTGAATCGTGTCAAGCATTGTCTAGGGTTTTAACACTTGTTCTCGTTTGAATCGTGTCAAACTTGAACTTGGACTTTGTTTGAATCGTGTCAAGCATTGTCTTGTGTTTTAAAACTTGTTCTCATTTGAATCGTGTCGAACTTGAACTTGGACTTTGTTTGAATCGTGTCAAGCATTGTCTTGTGTTTTAAAACTTGTTCTCGATTGAATCGTATCAAACTTGAACTTTGACTTTGTTTGAATCGTGTCAAGCATTGTCTTGTGTTTTAAAACTTGTTCTCGTTTGAATCGTGTCAAACTTGAACCTAGACTTTGTTTGAATCGTGTCAAGCATTTTCTTGTGTTTTAAAACTTGTTCTCGTTTGAATTGTGTCAAACTTGAACTTGCACTTTGTTTGAATCGTGTCAAGAATTGTCTTCTTGTTTTAAAACCGTTCTTTTTCGAATCGTGTTGGACATGAACAGAGTCTATGTTCGAATCGGGTCGGACATTGCCTCTTGTTTTAAAACTGTTCCCGTTTGAATCGTGTCAAACTTGAACTTGGACTTTGTTTGAATCGTGTCAAGCATTGTCTTGTGTTTTAAAACTTGTTCTCGTTTGAATCGTGTTAAACTTGAACTTGGACTTTGTTTGAATCGTATCAAACATTGTCTTGTGTTTTAAAACTTGTTCTTGTTTGAATCGTGTCAAACTTGAACTTGGACTTTGTTTGAATCGTGTCAAGCATTGTCTTGTGTTTTAAAACTTGTTCTCGTTTGAATCGTGTTAAACTTGAACTTGGACTTTGTTTGAATCGTGTCAAACATTGTCTTGTGTTTTAAAACTTGTTCTCGTTTGAATTGCGTCAAACTTGAACTTGGACTTTGTTTGAATCGTGTCAAACATTGTCTTGTGTTTTAAAACTTGTTCTCGTTTGAATCGTGTCAAACTTGAACTTGGACTTTTTTGAATCGTGTCAAGCATTATCTTTTTGTTTTAAAACTTATTCTTGTTTAAATCGTGTCAAACTCTAAATTGGACTTTGTTTGAATGGTGTCAAGCACTGCCTTCTTGTTTTAAAACCGTTCTTGTTCGAATCGTGTTGGACATGAACAGAGTCTTTGTTCGAATCGTGTCGGACATTGCCTCTTGTTTTAAAACGGTTCCCGTTTGATTCGTGTCAAACTTGAACTTGGACTTTGTTTGAATCGTGTCAAGCATTGTCTTGTGTTTTAAAACTTGTTCTCGTTTGAATCGTGTCAAACTTGAACTTGGACTTTGTTTGAATCGTCTCAAGCATTGTCTTGTGTTTTAAAACATGTTCTCGTTTGAATCGTGTTAAACTTGAACTTGGACTTTGTTTGAATCGTGTCAAACATTGTCTTGTGTTTTAAAACTTGTTCTCGTTTGAATCGTGTCAAACTTGAACTTGGACTTTGTTTGAATCGTGTCAAGCATTATCTTCTTGTTTTAAAACTTGTTCTTGTTTTAATCGTGTCAAACTTGAACTTGGACTTTGTTTGAATGGTGTCAAGCACTACCTTCTTATTTTAAAACCATTCTTGTTCGAATCGTGTTGGACATGAACAGAGTCTTTGTTCGAATCGTGTCGGACATTGCCTCTTGTTTTAAAACTGTTCCCGTTTGATTCATGTCAAACTTGAACTTGGACTTTGTTTGAATCGTGTCAAGCATTGTCTTGTGTTTTAAAACTTGTTCTCATTTGAATCGTGTCAAACTTGAACTTGGACTTTGTTTGAATCGTGTCAAGCATTGTCTTGTGTTTTAAAACTTGTTCTCGTTTGAATCGTGTCAAACTTGAACTTGGACTTTGTTTGAATCGTGTCAAGCATTGTCTAGTGTTTTAAAACTTGTTCTCGTTTGAATCGTGTCAAACTTGAACTTGGACTTTGTTTGAATCGTGTCAAGCATTGTTTTGTGTTTTAAAACAAGTTCTCATTTGAATCGTGTCAAACTTGAACTTGGACTTTGTTTGAATCGTGTCAAGCATTGTCTTGTGTTTTAAAACTTGTTCTCGTTTGAATCGTGTCAAACTTAAACTTGGACTTTGTTTGAATCATGTCAAGCATTGTCTTGTGTTTTAAAACTTGTTCTCGTTTGAATCGTGTCAAACTTGAACCTAGACTTTGTTTGAATCGTGTCAAGCATTGTCTTGTGTTATAAAACTTGTTCTCGTTTGAATTGTGTCAAACTTGAACTTGGACTTTGTTTGAATCGTGTCAAGCATTGTCTTCTTGTTTTAAAACCGTTCTTTTTCGAATCGTGTTGGACATGAACAGAGTCTTTGTTTGAATCGTGTCGGACATTGTCTTGTGTTTTAAAACTTGTTCTCGTTTGAATCGTGTCAAACTTGAACTTGGACTTTGTTTGAATCGTGTCAAGCATTGTCTTGTGTTTTAAAACTTGTTCTCGTTTGAATCGTGTTAAACTTGAACTTGGACTTTGTTTGAATCGTGTCAAACATTGTCTTGTGTTTTAAAACTTGTTCTCGTTTGAATCGTGTCAAACTTGAACTTGGAATTTGTTTGAATCGTGTCAAACATTGTCTTGTGTTTTAAAACTTGTTCTCGTTTGAATCGTGTCAAACTTGAACTTGGACTTTGTTTGAATCGTGTCAAGCATTATCTTCTTGTTTTAAAACTTATTCTTGTTTAAATCGTGTCAAACTCTAAATTGGACTTTGTTTGAATGGTGTCAAGCACTGCCTTCTTGTTTTAAAACCGTTCTTGTTCGAATCGTGTTGGACATGAACAGAGTCTTTGTTCGAATCGTGTCGGACATTGCCTCTTGTTTTAAAACTGTTCCCGTTTGATTCGTGTCAAACTTGAACTTGGACTTTGTTTGAATCGTGTCAAGCATTGTCTTGTGTTTTAAAACTTGTTCTCGTTTGAATCGTGTCAAACTTGAACTTGGACTTTGTTTGAATCGTCTCAAGCATTGTCTTGTGTTTTAAAACTTGTTCTCGTTTGAATCGTGTCAAACTTGAACTTGGACTTTGTTTGAATCGTGTCAAGCATTGTCTAGTGTTTTAAAACTTGTTCTCGTTTGAATCGTGTCAAACTTGAACTTGGACTTTGTTTGAATCGTGTCAAGTATTGTCTTGTGTTTTAAAACTTGTTCTCGTTTGAATCGTGTCAAACTTGAACTTGGACTTTGTTTGAATCGTGTCAAGCATTGTCTTGTGTTTTAAAACTTGTTCTCGTTTGAATCGTGTCAAACTTGAACTTGGACTTTGTTTGAATCGTGTCAAGCATTGTCTTGTGTTTTGAAACTTGTTCTCGTTTGAATCGTGTCAAACTTGAACCTAGACTTTGTTTGAATCGTGTCAAGCATTGTCTTGTGTTATAAAACTTGTTCTCGTTTGAATTGTGTCAAACTTGAACTTGGACTTTGTTTGAATCGTGTCAAGCATTGTCTTCTTGTTTTAAAACCGTTCTTTTTCGAATCGTGTTGGACATGAACAGAGTCTTTGTTTGAATCGTGTCGGACATTGTCTTGTGTTTTAAAACTTGTTCTCGTTTGAATCGTGTCAAACTTGAACTTGGACTTTGTTTGAATCGTGTCAAGCATTGTCTTGTGTTTTAAAACTTGTTCTCGTTTGAATCGTGTCAAACTTGAACTTGGACTTTGATTGAATCATGTCAAGCATTGTCTTGTGTTTTAAAACTTGTTCTCGTTTGAATCGTGTCAAACTTGAACCTAGACTTTGTTTGAATTGTGTCAAGCATTGTCTTGTGTTATAAAACTTGTTCTCGTTTGAATTGTGTCAAACTTGAACTTGGACTTTGTTTGAATCGTGTCAAGCATTGTCTTCTTGTTTTAAAACCGTTCTTTTTCGAATCGTGTTGGACATGAACAGAGTCTTTGTTTGAATCGTGTCGGACATTGTCTTGTGTTTTAAAACTTGTTCTCGTTTGAATCGTGTCAAACTTGAACTAGGACTTTGTTTGAATCGTGTCAAGCATTGTCTTGTGTTTTAAAACTTGTTCTCGTTTGAATCGTGTTAAACTTGAACTTGGACTTTGTTTGAATCGTGTCAAACATTGTCTTGTGTTTTAAAACTTGTTCTCGTTTGAATCGTGTCAAACTTGAACTTGGACTTTGTTTGAATCGTGTCAAACATTGTCTTGTGTTTTAAAACTTGTTCTCGTTTGAATCGTGTCAAACTTGAACTTGGACTTTGTTTGAATCGTGTCAAGCATTATCTTCTTGTTTTAAAACTTATTCTTGTTTAAATCGTGTCAAACTCTAAATTGGACTTTGTTTGAATGGTGTCAAGCACTGCCTTCTTGTTTTAAAACCGTTCTTGTTCGAATCGTGTTGGACATGAACAGAGTCTTTGTTCGAATCGTGTCGGACATTGCCTCTTGTTTTAAAACTGTTCCCGTTTGATTCGTGTCAAACTTGAACTTGGACTTTATTTGAATCGTGTCAAGCATTGTCTTGTGTTTTAAAACTTGTTCTCGTTTGAATCGTGTCAAACTTGAACTTGGACTTTGTTTGAATCGTCTCAAGCATTGTCTTGTGTTTTAAAACTTGTTCTCGTTTGAATCGTGTCAAACTTGAACTTGGACTTTGTTTGAATCGTGTCAAGCATTGTCTAGTGTTTTAAAACTTGTTCTCGTTTAAATCGTGTCAAACTTGAACTTGGACTTTGTTTGAATCGTGTCAAGTATTGTCTTGTGTTTTAAAACTTGTTCTCGTTTGAATCGTGTCAAACTTGAACTTGGACTTTGTTTGAATCGTGTCAAGCATTGTCTTGTGTTTTAAAACTTGTTCTCGTTTGAATCGTGTCAAACTTGAACTTGGACTTTGTTTGAATCGTGTCAAGCATTGTCTTGTGTTTTAAAACTTGTTCTCGTTTGAATCGTGTCAAACTTGAACCTAGACTTTGTTTGAATCGTGTCAAGCATTGTCTTGTGTTTTAAAACTTGTTCTCGTTTGAATTGTGTCAAACTTGAACTTGGACTTTGTTTGAATCCTGTCAAGCATTGTCTTCTTGTTTTAAAATCGTTCTTTTTTGAATCGTGTTGGACATGAACAGAGTCTTTGTTTGAATCGTGTCGGACATTGTCTTGTGTTTTAAAACTTGTTCTCATTTGAATCGTGTCAAACTTGAACTTGGACTTTGTTTGAATCGTGTCAAGCATTGTCTTGTGTTTTAAAACTTGTTCTCGTTTGAATCGTGTCAAACTTGAACTTGGACTTTGTTTGAATCGTGTCAAGCATTGTCTAGTGTTTTAAAACTTGTTCTCGTTTGAATCGTGTCAAACTTGAACTTGGACTTTGTTTGAATCGTGTCAAGCATTGTTTTGTGTTTTAAAACAAGTTCTCATTTGAATCGTGTCAAACTTGAACTTGGACTTTGTTTGAATCGTGTCAAGCATTGTCTTGTGTTTTAAAACTTGTTCTCGTTTGAATCGTGTCAAACTTAAACTTGGACTTTGTTTGAATCATGTCAAGCATTGTCTTGTGTTTTAAAACTTGTTCTCGTTTGAATCGTGTCAAACTTGAACCTAGACTTTGTTTGAATCGTGTCAAGCATTGTCTTGTGTTATAAAACTTGTTCTCGTTTGAATTGTGTCAAACTTGAACTTGGACTTTGTTTGAATCGTGTCAAGCATTGTCTTCTTGTTTTAAAACCGTTCTTTTTCGAATCGTGTTGGACATGAACAGAGTCTTTGTTTGAATCGTGTCGGACATTGTCTTGTGTTTTAAAACTTGTTCTCGTTTGAATCGTGTCAAACTTGAACTTGGACTTTGTTTGAATCGTGTCAAGCATTGTCTTGTGTTTTAAAACTTGTTCTCGTTTGAATCGTGTTAAACTTGAACTTGGACTTTGTTTGAATCGTGTCAAACATTGTCTTGTGTTTTAAAACTTGTTCTCGTTTGAATCGTGTCAAACTTGAACTTGGAATTTGTTTGAATCGTGTCAAACATTGTCTTGTGTTTTAAAACTTGTTCTCGTTTGAATCGTGTCAAACTTGAACTTGGACTTTGTTTGAATCGTGTCAAGCATTATCTTCTTGTTTTAAAACTTATTCTTGTTTAAATCGTGTCAAACTCTAAATTGGACTTTGTTTGAATGGTGTCAAGCACTGCCTTCTTGTTTTAAAACCGTTCTTGTTCGAATCGTGTTGGACATGAACAGAGTCTTTGTTCGAATCGTGTCGGACATTGCCTCTTGTTTTAAAACTGTTCCCGTTTGATTCGTGTCAAACTTGAACTTGGACTTTGTTTGAATCGTGTCAAGCATTGTCTTGTGTTTTAAAACTTGTTCTCGTTTGAATCGTGTCAAACTTGAACTTGGACTTTGTTTGAATCGTCTCAAGCATTGTCTTGTGTTTTAAAACTTGTTCTCGTTTGAATCGTGTCAAACTTGAACTTGGACTTTGTTTGAATCGTGTCAAGCATTGTCTAGTGTTTTAAAACTTGTTCTCGTTTGAATCGTGTCAAACTTGAACTTGGACTTTGTTTGAATCGTGTCAAGTATTGTCTTGTGTTTTAAAACTTGTTCTCGTTTGAATCGTGTCAAACTTGAACTTGGACTTTGTTTGAATCGTGTCAAGCATTGTCTTGTGTTTTAAAACTTGTTCTCGTTTGAATCGTGTCAAACTTGAACTTGGACTTTGTTTGAATCGTGTCAAGCATTGTCTTGTGTTTTGAAACTTGTTCTCGTTTGAATCGTGTCAAACTTGAACCTAGACTTTGTTTGAATCGTGTCAAGCATTGTCTTGTGTTATAAAACTTGTTCTCGTTTGAATTGTGTCAAACTTGAACTTGGACTTTGTTTGAATCGTGTCAAGCATTGTCTTCTTGTTTTAAAACCGTTCTTTTTCGAATCGTGTTGGACATGAACAGAGTCTTTGTTTGAATCGTGTCGGACATTGTCTTGTGTTTTAAAACTTGTTCTCGTTTGAATCGTGTCAAACTTGAACTTGGACTTTGTTTGAATCGTGTCAAGCATTGTCTTGTGTTTTAAAACTTGTTCTCGTTTGAATCGTGTCAAACTTGAACTTGGACTTTGATTGAATCATGTCAAGCATTGTCTTGTGTTTTAAAACTTGTTCTCGTTTGAATCGTGTCAAACTTGAACCTAGACTTTGTTTGAATTGTGTCAAGCATTGTCTTGTGTTATAAAACTTGTTCTCGTTTGAATTGTGTCAAACTTGAACTTGGACTTTGTTTGAATCGTGTCAAGCATTGTCTTCTTGTTTTAAAACCGTTCTTTTTCGAATCGTGTTGGACATGAACAGAGTCTTTGTTTGAATCGTGTCGGACATTGTCTTGTGTTTTAAAACTTGTTCTCGTTTGAATCGTGTCAAACTTGAACTAGGACTTTGTTTGAATCGTGTCAAGCATTGTCTTGTGTTTTAAAACTTGTTCTCGTTTGAATCGTGTTAAACTTGAACTTGGACTTTGTTTGAATCGTGTCAAACATTGTCTTGTGTTTTAAAACTTGTTCTCGTTTGAATCGTGTCAAACTTGAACTTGGACTTTGTTTGAATCGTGTCAAACATTGTCTTGTGTTTTAAAACTTGTTCTCGTTTGAATCGTGTCAAACTTGAACTTGGACTTTGTTTGAATCGTGTCAAGCATTATCTTCTTGTTTTAAAACTTATTCTTGTTTAAATCGTGTCAAACTCTAAATTGGACTTTGTTTGAATGGTGTCAAGCACTGCCTTCTTGTTTTAAAACCGTTCTTGTTCGAATCGTGTTGGACATGAACAGAGTCTTTGTTCGAATCGTGTCGGACATTGCCTCTTGTTTTAAAACTGTTCCCGTTTGATTCGTGTCAAACTTGAACTTGGACTTTATTTGAATCGTGTCAAGCATTGTCTTGTGTTTTAAAACTTGTTCTCGTTTGAATCGTGTCAAACTTGAACTTGGACTTTGTTTGAATCGTCTCAAGCATTGTCTTGTGTTTTAAAACTTGTTCTCGTTTGAATCGTGTCAAACTTGAACTTGGACTTTGTTTGAATCGTGTCAAGCATTGTCTAGTGTTTTAAAACTTGTTCTCGTTTAAATCGTGTCAAACTTGAACTTGGACTTTGTTTGAATCGTGTCAAGTATTGTCTTGTGTTTTAAAACTTGTTCTCGTTTGAATCGTGTCAAACTTGAACTTGGACTTTGTTTGAATCGTGTCAAGCATTGTCTTGTGTTTTAAAACTTGTTCTCGTTTGAATCGTGTCAAACTTGAACTTGGACTTTGTTTGAATCGTGTCAAGCATTGTCTTGTGTTTTAAAACTTGTTCTCGTTTGAATCGTGTCAAACTTGAACCTAGACTTTGTTTGAATCGTGTCAAGCATTGTCTTGTGTTTTAAAACTTGTTCTCGTTTGAATTGTGTCAAACTTGAACTTGGACTTTGTTTGAATCCTGTCAAGCATTGTCTTCTTGTTTTAAAATCGTTCTTTTTTGAATCGTGTTGGACATGAACAGAGTCTTTGTTTGAATCGTGTCGGACATTGTCTTGTGTTTTAAAACTTGTTCTCGTTTGAATCGTGTCAAACTTGAACTTGGACTTTGTTTGAATCGTGTCAAGCATTGTCTTGTGTTTTAAAACTTGTTCTCGTTTGAATCGTGTTAAACTTGAACTTGGACTTTGTTTGAATCGTGTCAAACATTGTCTTGTGTTTTAAAACTTGTTCTCGTTTGAATCGCGTCAAACTTGAACTTGGACTTTGTTTGAATCGTGTCAAACATTGTCTTGTGTTTTAAAACTTGTTCTCGTTTGAATCGTGTCAAACTTGAACTTGGACTTTGTTTGAATCGTGTCAAGCATTATCTTCTTGTTTTAAAACTTATTCTTGTTTAAATCGTGTCAAACTCTAAATTGGACTTTGTTTGAATGGTGTCAAGCACTGCCTTCTTGTTTTAAAACCGTTCTTGTTCGAATCGTGTTGGACATGAACAGAGTCTTTGTTCGAATCGTGTCGGACATTGCCTCTTGTTTTAAAACTGTTCCCGTTTGATTCGTGTCAAACTTGAACTTGGACTTTGTTTGAATCGTGTCAAGCATTGTCTTGTGTTTTAAAACTTGTTCTCGTTTGAATCGTGTCAAACTTGAACTTGGACTTTGTTTGAATCGTCTCAAGCATTGTCTTGTGTTTTAAAACTTGTTCTCGTTTGAATCGTGTCAAACTTGAACTTGGACTTTGTTTGAATCGTGTCAAGCATTGTCTAGTGTTTTAAAACTTGTTCTCGTTTGAATCGTGTCAAACTTGAACTTGGACTTTGTTTGAATCGTGTCAAGTATTGTCTTGTGTTTTAAAACTTGTTCTCGTTTGAATCGTGTCAAACTTGAACTTGGACTTTGTTTGAATCGTGTCAAGCATTGTCTTGTGTTTTAAAACTTGTTCTCGTTTGAATCGTGTCAAACTTGAACTTGGACTTTGTTTGAATCGTGTCAAGCATTGTCTTGTGTTTTGAAACTTGTTCTCGTTTGAATCGTGTCAAACTTGAACCTAGACTTTGTTTGAATCGTGTCAAGCATTGTCTTGTGTTATAAAACTTGTTCTCGTTTGAATTGTGTCAAACTTGAACTTGGACTTTGTTTGAATCGTGTCAAGCATTGTCTTCTTGTTTTAAAACCGTTCTTTTTCGAATCGTGTTGGACATGAACAGAGTCTTTGTTTGAATCGTGTCGGACATTGTCTTGTGTTTTAAAACTTGTTCTCGTTTGAATCGTGTCAAACTTGAACTTGGACTTTGTTTGAATCGTGTCAAGCATTGTCTTGTGTTTTAAAACTTGTTCTCGTTTGAATCGTGTCAAACTTGAACTTGGACTTTGATTGAATCATGTCAAGCATTGTCTTGTGTTTTAAAACTTGTTCTCGTTTGAATCGTGTCAAACTTGAACCTAGACTTTGTTTGAATTGTGTCAAGCATTGTCTTGTGTTATAAAACTTGTTCTCGTTTGAATTGTGTCAAACTTGAACTTGGACTTTGTTTGAATCGTGTCAAGCATTGTCTTCTTGTTTTAAAACCGTTCTTTTTCGAATCGTGTTGGACATGAACAGAGTCTTTGTTTGAATCGTGTCGGACATTGTCTTGTGTTTTAAAACTTGTTCTCGTTTGAATCGTGTCAAACTTGAACTTGGACTTTGTTTGAATCGTGTCAAGCATTGTCTTGTGTTTTAAAACTTGTTCTCGTTTGAATCGTGTTAAACTTGAACTTGGACTTTGTTTGAATCGTGTCAAACATTGTCTTGTGTTTTAAAACTTGTTCTCGTTTGAATCGTGTCAAACTTGAACTTGGACTTTGTTTGAATCGTGTCAAACATTGTCTTGTGTTTTAAAACTTGTTCTCGTTTGAATCGTGTCAAACTTGAACTTGGACTTTGTTTGAATCGTGTCAAGCATTATCTTCTTGTTTTAAAACTTATTCTTGTTTAAATCGTGTCAAACTCTAAATTGGACTTTGTTTGAATGGTGTCAAGCACTGCCTTCTTGTTTTAAAACCGTTCTTGTTCGAATCGTGTTGGACATGAACAGAGTCTTTGTTCGAATCGTGTCGGACATTGCCTCTTGTTTTAAAACTGTTCCCGTTTGATTCGTGTCAAACTTGAACTTGGACTTTATTTGAATCGTGTCAAGCATTGTCTTGTGTTTTAAAACTTGTTCTCGTTTGAATCGTGTCAAACTTGAACTTGGACTTTGTTTGAATCGTCTCAAGCATTGTCTTGTGTTTTAAAACTTGTTCTCGTTTGAATCGTGTCAAACTTGAACTTGGACTTTGTTTGAATCGTGTCAAGCATTGTCTAGTGTTTTAAAACTTGTTCTCGTTTAAATCGTGTCAAACTTGAACTTGGACTTTGTTTGAATCGTGTCAAGTATTGTCTTGTGTTTTAAAACTTGTTCTCGTTTGAATCGTGTCAAACTTGAACTTGGACTTTGTTTGAATCGTGTCAAGCATTGTCTTGTGTTTTAAAACTTGTTCTCGTTTGAATCGTGTCAAACTTGAACTTGGACTTTGTTTGAATCGTGTCAAGCATTGTCTTGTGTTTTAAAACTTGTTCTCGTTTGAATCGTGTCAAACTTGAACCTAGACTTTGTTTGAATCGTGTCAAGCATTGTCTTGTGTTTTAAAACTTGTTCTCGTTTGAATTGTGTCAAACTTGAACTTGGACTTTGTTTGAATCCTGTCAAGCATTGTCTTCTTGTTTTAAAATCGTTCTTTTTTGAATCGTGTTGGACATGAACAGAGTCTTTGTTTGAATCGTGTCGGACATTGTCTTGTGTTTTAAAACTTGTTCTCGTTTGAATCGTGTCAAACTTGAACTTGGACTTTGTTTGAATCGTGTCAAGCATTGTCTTGTGTTTTAAAACTTGTTCTCGTTTGAATCGTGTTAAACTTGAACTTGGACTTTGTTTGAATCGTGTCAAACATTGTCTTGTGTTTTAAAACTTGTTCTCGTTTGAATCGCGTCAAACTTGAACTTGGACTTTGTTTGAATCGTGTCAAACATTGTCTTGTGTTTTAAAACTTGTTCTCGTTTGAATCGTGTCAAACTTGAACTTGGACTTTGTTTGAATCGTGTCAAGCATTATCTTCTTGTTTTAAAACTTATTCTTGTTTAAATCGTGTCAAACTCTAAATTGGACTTTGTTTGAATGGTGTCAAGCAATGCCTTCTTGTTTTAAAACCGTTCTTGTTCGAATCGTGTTGGACATGAACAGAGTCTTTGTTCGAATCGTGTCGGACATTGCCTCTTGTTTTAAAACTGTTCCCGTTTGATTCGTGTCAAACTTGAACTTGGACTTTGTTTGAATCGTGTCAAGCTTTGTCTTGTTGTTTAAAACTTGTTCTCGTTTGAATCGTGTCAAACTTGAACTTGGACTTTGTTTGATTCGTCTCAAGCATTGTCTTGTGTTTTAAAACTTGTTCTCGTTTGAATCGTGTCAAACTTGAACTTGGACTTTGTTTGAATCGTGTCAAGCATTGTCTAGTGTTTTAAAACTTGTTCTCGTTTGAATCGTGTCAAACTTGAACTTGGACTTTGTTTGAATCGTGTCAAGTATTGTCTTATGTTTTAAAACTTGTTCTCGTTTGAATCGTGTCAAACTTGAACTTGGACTTTGTTTGAATCGTGTCAAGCATTGTCTTGTGTTTTAAAACTTGTTCTCGTTTGAATCGTGTCAAACTTGAACTTGGACTTTGTTTGAATCGTGTCAAGCATTGTCTTATGTTTTAAAACTTGTTCTCGTTTGAATCGTGTCAAACTTGAACCTGGACTTTGTTTGAATCGTGTCAAGCATTGTCTTGTGTTTTAAAACTTGTTCTCGTTTGAATTGTGTCAAACTTGAACTTGGACTTTGTTTGAATCGTGTCAAGCATTGTCTTCTTGTTTTAAAACCGTTCTTGTTCGAATCGTGTTGGACATGAACAGAGTCTTTGTTCGATTCGTGTCGGACATTGCCTCTTGTTTTAAAACTGTTCCCGTTTGAATCGTGTCAAACTTGAACTTGGACTTTGTTTGAATCGTGTCAAACATTGTCTTGTGTTTTAAAACTTGTTCTCGTTTGAATCGTGTCAAACTTGAACTTGGACTTTGTTTGAATCGTGTCAAGCATTATCTTCTGGTTTTAAAACTTATTCTTGTTTAAATCGTGTCAAACTCTAAATTAGACTTTGTTTGAATGGTGTCAAGCACTGCCTTCTTGTTTTAAAACCGTTCTTGTTCGAATCGTGTTGGACATGAACAGAGTCTTTGTTCGAATCGTGTCAGACATTGCCTCTTGTTTTAAAACTGTTCCCGTTTGATTCGTGTCAAACTTGAACTTGGACTTTATTTGAATCGTGTCAAGCATTGTCTTGTGTTTTAAAACTTGTTCTCGTTTGAATCGTGTCAAACTTGAACTTGGACTTTGTTTGAATCGTCTCAAGCATTGTCTTGTGTTTTAAAACTTGTTCTTGTTTGAATCGTGTCAAACTTGAACTTGGACTTTGTTTGAATCGTGTCAAGCATTGTCTAGTGTTTTAAAACTTGTTCTCGTTTGAATCGTGTCAAACTTGAACTTGGACTTTGTTTGAATCGTGTCAAGTATTGTCTTGTGTTTTAAAACTTGTTCTCGTTTGAATCGTGTCAAACTTGAACTTGGACTTTGTTTGAATCGTGTCAAGCATTGTCTTGTGTTTTAAAACTTGTTCTCGTTTGAATCGTGTCAAACTTGAACTTGGACTTTGTTTGAATCGTGTCAAGCATTGTCTTGTGTTTTAAACCTTGTTCTCGTTTGAATCGTGTCAAACTTGAACCTAGACTTTGTTTGAATCGTGTCAAGCATTGTCTTGTGTTTTAAAACTTGTTCTCGTTTGAATTGTGTCAAACTTGAACTTGGACTTTGTTTGAATCCTGTCAAGCATTGTCTTCTTGTTTTAAAACCGTTCTTTTTTGAATCGTGTTGGACATGAACAGAGTCTTTGTTTGAATCGTGTCGGACATTGTCTTGTGTTTTAAAACTTGTTCTCGTTTGAATCGTGTCAAACTTGAACTTGGACTTTGTTTGAATCGTGTCAAGCATTGTCTTGTGTTTTAAAACTTGTTCTCGTTTGAATCGTGTTAAACTTGAACTTGGACTTTGTTTGAATCGTGTCAAACATTGTCTTGTGTTTTAAAACTTATTCTCGTTTGAATCGCGTCAAACTTGAACTTGGACTTTGTTTGAATCGTGTCAAACATTGTCTTGTGTTTTAAAACTTGTTCTCGTTTGAATCGTGTCAAACTTGAACTTCGACTTTGTTTGAATCGTGTCAAGCATTATCTTCTTGTTTTAAAACATATTCTTGTTTAAATCGTGTCAAACTCTAAATTGGACTTTGTTTGAATGGTGTCAAGCACTGCCTTCTTGTTTTAAAACCGTTCTTGTTCGAATCGTGTTGGACATGAACAGAGTCTTTGTTCGAATCGTGTCGGACATTGCCTCTTGTTTTAAAACTGTTCCCGTTTGATTCGTGTCAAACTTGAACTTGGACTTTGTTTGAATCGTGTCAAGCATTGTCTTGTGTTTTAAAACTTGTTCTCGTTTGAATCGTGTCAAACTTGAACTTGGACTTTGTTTGAATCGTCTCAAGCATTGTCTTGTGTTTTAAAACTTGTTCTCGTTTGAATCGTGTCAAACTTGAACTTGGACTTTGTTTGAATCGTGTCAAGCATTGTCTAGTGTTTTAAAACTTGTTCTCGTTTGAATCGTGTCAAACTTGAACTTGGACTTTGTTTGAATCGTGTCAAGTATTGTCTTGTGTTTTAAAACTTGTTCTCGTTTGAATCGTGTCAAACTTGAACTTGGACTTTGTTTGAATCGTGTCAAGCATTGTCTTGTGTTTTAAAACTTGTTCTCGTTTGAATCGTGTCAAACTTGAACTTGGACTTTGTTTGAATCGTGTCAAGCATTGTCTTGTGTTTTAAAACTTGTTCTCGTTTGAATCGTGTCAAACTTGAACCTAGACTTTGTTTGAATCGTGTCAAGCATTGTCTTGTGTTTTAAAACTTGTTCTCGTTTGAATTGTGTCAAACTTGAACTTGGACTTTGTTTGAATCCTGTCAAGCATTGTCTTCTTGTTTTAAAACCGTTCTTATTTGAATCGTGTTGGACATGAACAGAGTCTTTGTTTGAATCGTGTCGGACATTGTCTTGTGTTTTAAAACTTGTTCTCGTTTGAATCGTGTCAAACTTGAACTTGGACTTTGTTTGAATCGTGTCAAGCATTGTCTTGTGTTTTAAAACTGGTTCTCGTTTGAATCGTGTTAAACTTGAACTTGGACTTTGTTTGAATCGTGTCAAACATTGTCTTGTGTTTTAAAACTTATTCTCGTTTGAATCGCGTCAAACTTGAACTTGGACTTTGTTTGAATCGTGTCAAACATTGTCTTGTGTTTTAAAACTTGTTCTCGTTTGAATCGTGTCAAACTTGAACTTGGACTTTGTTTGAATCGTGTCAAGCATTATCTTCTTGTTTTAAAACTTATTCTTGTTTAAATCGTGTCAAACTCTAAATTGGACTTTGTTTGAATGGTGTCAAGCACTGCCTTCTTGTTTTAAAACCGTTCTTGTTCGAATCGTGTTGGACATGAACAGAGTCTTTGTTCGAATCGTGTCAGACATTGCCTCTTGTTTTAAAACTGTTCCCGTTTGATTCGTGTCAAACTTGAACTTGGACTTTATTTGAATCGTGTCAAGCATTGTCTTGTGTTTTAAAACTTGTTCTCGTTTGAATCGTGTCAAACTTGAACTTGGACTTTGTTTGAATCGTCTCAAGCATTGTCTTGTGTTTTAAAACTTGTTCTCGTTTGAATCGTGTCAAACTTGAACTTGGACTTTGTTTGAATCGTGTCAAGCATTGTCTAGTGTTTTAAAACTTGTTCTCGTTTGAATCGTGTCAAACTTGAACTTGGACTTTGTTTGAATCGTGTC
Source organism: Lathyrus tuberosus (assembly GCA_022829125.1). Classification (NCBI taxonomy): domain Eukaryota; kingdom Viridiplantae; phylum Streptophyta; class Magnoliopsida; order Fabales; family Fabaceae; genus Lathyrus; species Lathyrus tuberosus. The sequence goes on from JALAZF010000054.1 coordinate 15,974,665, forward strand.
AAGTATTGTCTTGTGTTTTAAAACTTGTTCTCGTTTGAATCGTGTCAAACTTGAACTTGGACTTTGTTTGAATCGTGTCAAGCATTGTCTTGTGTTTTAAAACTTGTTCTCGTTTGAATCGTGTCAAACTTGAACTTGGACTTTGTTTGAATCGTGTCAAGCATTGTCTTGTGTTTTAAAACTTGTTCTCGTTTGAATCGTGTCAAACTTGAACCTAGACTTTGTTTGAATCGTGTCAAGCATTGTCTTGTGTTTTAAAACTTGTTCTCGTTTGAATTGTGTCAAACTTGAACTTGGACTTTGTTTGAATCCTGTCAAGCATTGTCTTCTTGTTTTAAAACCGTTCTTTTTTGAATCGTGTTGGACATGAACAGAGTCTTTGTTTGAATCGTGTCGGACATTGTCTTGTGTTTTAAAACTTGTTCTCGTTTGAATCGTGTCAAACTTGAACTTGGACTTTGTTTGAATCGTGTCAAGCATTGTCTTGTGTTTTAAAACTTGTTCTCGTTTGAATCGTGTTAAACTTGAACTTGGACTTTGTTTGAATCGTGTCAAACATTGTCTTGTGTTTTAAAACTTATTCTCGTTTGAATCGCGTCAAACTTGAACTTGGACTTTGTTTGAATCGTGTCAAACATTGTCTTGTGTTTTAAAACTTGTTCTCGTTTGAATCGTGTCAAACTTGAACTTGGACTTTGTTTGAATCGTGTCAAGCATTATCTTCTTGTTTTAAAACATATTCTTGTTTAAATCGTGTCAAACTCTAAATTGGACTTTGTTTGAATGGTGTCAAGCACTGCCTTCTTGTTTTAAAACCGTTCTTGTTCGAATCGTGTTGGACATGAACAGAGTCTTTGTTCGAATCGTGTCGGACATTGCCTCTTGTTTTAAAACTGTTCCCGTTTGATTCGTGTCAAACTTGAACTTGGACTTTGTTTGAATCGTGTCAAGCATTGTCTTGTGTTTTAAAACTTGTTCTCGTTTGAATCGTGTCAAACTTGAACTTGGACTTTGTTTGAATCGTCTCAAGCATTGTCTTGTGTTTTAAAACTTGTTCTCGTTTGAATCGTGTCAAACTTGAACTTGGACTTTGTTTGAATCGTGTCAAGCATTGTCTAGTGTTTTAAAACTTGTTCTCGTTTGAATCGTGTCAAACTTGAACTTGGACTTTGTTTGAATCGTGTCAAGTATTGTCTTGTGTTTTAAAACTTGTTCTCGTTTGAATCGTGTCAAACTTGAACTTGGACTTTGTTTGAATCGTGTCAAGCATTGTCTTGTGTTTTAAAACTTGTTCTCGTTTGAATCGTGTCAAACTTGAACTTGGACTTTGTTTGAATCGTGTCAAGCATTGTCTTGTGTTTTAAAACTTGTTCTCGTTTGAATCGTGTCAAACTTGAACCTAGACTTTGTTTGAATCGTGTCAAGCATTGTCTTGTGTTTTAAAACTTGTTCTCGTTTGAATTGTGTCAAACTTGAACTTGGACTTTGTTTGAATCCTGTCAAGCATTGTCTTCTTGTTTTAAAACCGTTCTTATTTGAATCGTGTTGGACATGAACAGAGTCTTTGTTTGAATCGTGTCGGACATTGTCTTGTGTTTTAAAACTTGTTCTCGTTTGAATCGTGTCAAACTTGAACTTGGACTTTGTTTGAATCGTGTCAAGCATTGTCTTGTGTTTTAAAACTGGTTCTCGTTTGAATCGTGTTAAACTTGAACTTGGACTTTGTTTGAATCGTGTCAAACATTGTCTTGTGTTTTAAAACTTATTCTCGTTTGAATCGCGTCAAACTTGAACTTGGACTTTGTTTGAATCGTGTCAAACATTGTCTTGTGTTTTAAAACTTGTTCTCGTTTGAATCGTGTCAAACTTGAACTTGGACTTTGTTTGAATCGTGTCAAGCATTATCTTCTTGTTTTAAAACTTATTCTTGTTTAAATCGTGTCAAACTCTAAATTGGACTTTGTTTGAATGGTGTCAAGCACTGCCTTCTTGTTTTAAAACCGTTCTTGTTCGAATCGTGTTGGACATGAACAGAGTCTTTGTTCGAATCGTGTCGGACATTGCCTCTTGTTTTAAAACTGTTCCCGTTTGATTCGTGTCAAACTTGAACTTGGACTTTGTTTGAATCGTGTCAAGCATTGTCTTGTGTTTTAAAAATTGTTCTCGTTTGAATCGTGTCAAACTTGAACTTGGACTTTGTTTGAATCGTCTCAAGCATTGTCTTGTGTTTTAAAACTTGTTCTCGTTTGAATCGTGTCAAACTTGAACTTGGACTTTGTTTGAATCGTGTCAAGCATTGTCTAGTGTTTTAAAACTTGTTCTCGTTTGAATCGTGTCAAACTTGAACTTGGACTTTGTTTGAATCGTGTCAAGTATTGTCTTATGTTTTAAAACTTGTTCTCGTTTGAATCGTGTCAAACTTGAACTTGGACTTTGTTTGAATCGTGTCAAGCATTGTCTTGTGTTTTAAAACTTGTTCTCGTTTGAATCGTGTCAAACTTGAACTTGGACTTTGTTTGAATCGTGTCAAGCATTGTCTTATGTTTTAAAACTTGTTCTCGTTTGAATCGTGTCAAACTTGAACCTGGACTTTGTTTGAATCGTGTCAAGCATTGTCTTGTGTTTTAAAACTTGTTCTCGTTTGAATTGTGTCAAACTTGAACTTGGACTTTGTTTGAATCGTGTCAAGCATTATCTTCTTGTTTTAAAACTTATTCTTGTTTAAATCGTGTCAAACTCTAAATTGGACTTTGTTTGAATGGTGTCAAGCACTGCCTTCTTGTTTTAAAACCGTTCTTGTTCGAATCGTGTTGGACATGAACAGAGTCTTTGTTCGAATCGTGTCGGACATTGCCTCTTGTTTTAAAACTGTTCCCGTTTGATTCATGTCAAACTTGAACTTGGACTTTGTTTGAATCGTGTCAAGCATTGTCTTGTGTTTTAAAACTTGTTCTCGTTTGAATCGTGTCAAACTTGAACTTGGACTTTGTTTGAATCGTCTCAAGCATTGTCTTGTGTTTTAAAACTTGTTCTCGTTTGAATCGTGTCAAACTTGAACTTGGACTTTGTTTGAATCGTGTCAAGCATTGTCTAGTGTTTTAAAACTTGTTCTCGTTTGAATCGTGTCAAACTTGAACTTGGACTTTGTTTGAATCGTGTCAAGTATTGTCTTGTGTTTTAAAACTTGTTCTCGTTTGAATCGTGTCAAACTTGAACTTGGACTTTGTTTGAATCGTGTCAAGCATTGTCTTGTGTTTTAAAACTTGTTCTCGTTTGAATCGTGTCAAACTTGAACTTGGACTTTGTTTGAATCGTGTCAAGCATTGTCTTGTGTTTTAAAACTTGTTCTCGTTTGAATCGTGTCAAACTTGAACCTAGACTTTGTTTGAATCGTGTCAAGCATTGTCTTGTGTTTTAAAACTTGTTCTCGCTTGAATTGTGTCAAACTTGAACTTGGACTTTGTTTGAATCCTGTCAAGCATTGTCTTCTTGTTTTAAAACCGTTCTTTTTTGAATCGTGTTGGACATGAACAGAGTCTTTGTTTGAATCGTGTCGGACATTGTCTTGTGTTTTAAAACTTGTTCTCGTTTGAATCGTGTCAAACTTGAACTTGGACTTTGTTTGAATCGTGTCAAGCATTGTCTTGTGTTTTAAAACTTGTTCTCGTTTGAATCGTGTTAAACTTGAACTTGGACTTTATTTGAATCGTGTCAAACATTGTCTTGTGTTTTAAAACTTGTTCTCGTTTGAATTGCGTCAAACTTGAACTTGGACTTTGTTTGAATCGTGTCAAACATTGTCTTGTGTTTTAAAACTTGTTCTCGTTTGAATCGTGTCAAACTTGAACTTGGACTTTGTTTGAATCGTGTCAAGCATTATCTTCTAGTTTTAAAACTTATTCTTGTTTAAATCGTGTCAAACTCTAAATTGGACTTTGTTTGAATGGTGTCAAGCACTGCCTTCTTGTTTTAAAACCGTTCTTGTTCGAATCGTGTTGGACATGAACAGAGTCTTTGTTCGAATCGTGTCGGACATTGCCTCTTGTTTTAAAACTGTTCCCGTTTGATTCGTGTCAAACTTGAACTTGGACTTTGTTTGAATCGTGTCAAGCATTGTCTTGTGTTTTAAAACTTGTTCTCATTTGAATCGTGTCAAACTTGAACTTGGACTTTGTTTGAATCGTCTCAAGCATTGTCTTGTGTTTTAAAACTTGTTCTCGTTTGAATCGTGTCAAACTTGAACTTGGACTTTGTTTGAATCGTGTCAAGCATTGTCTAGTGTTTTAAAACTTGTTCTTGTTTGAATCGTGTCAAACTTGAACTTGGACTTTGTTTGAATCGTGTCAAGTATTGTCTTATGTTTTAAAACTTGTTCTCGTTTGAATCGTGTCAAACTTGAACTTGGACTTTGTTTGAATCGTGTCAAGCATTGTCTTGTGTTTTAAAACTTGTTCTCGTTTGAATCGTGTCAAACTTGAACTTGGACTTTGTTTGAATCGTGTCAAGCATTGTCTTATGTTTTAAAACTTGTTCTCGTTTGAATCGTGTCAAACTTGAACCTGGACTTTGTTTGAATCGTGTCAAGCATTGTCTTGTGTTTTAAAACTTGTTCTCGTTTGAATTGTGTCAAACTTGAACTTGGACTTTGTTTGAATCGTGTCAAGCATTGTCTTCTTGTTTTAAAACCGTTCTTGTTCGAATCGTGTTGGACATGAACAGAGTCTTTGTTCGAATCGTGTCGGACATTGCCTCTTGTTTTAAAACTGTTCCCGTTTGAATCGTGTCAAACTTGAACTTGGACTTTGTTTGAATCGTGTCAAACATTGTCTTGTGTTTTAAAATTTGTTCTTGTTTGAATCGTGTCAAACTTGAACTTGGACTTTGTTTGAATCGTGTCAAGCATTGTCTTGTATTTTGAAACTTGTTCTCGTTTGAATCGTGTCAAACTTGAACTTGGACTTTGTTTGAATCGTGTCAAGCATTGTCTTCTTGTTTTAAAACTTGTTCTTGTTTAAATCGTGTCAAACTTGAACTTGGACTTTGTTTGAATGGTTTCAAGCACTGTCTTTTTCTTTTAAAACCGTTCTTGTTCGAATCGTGTTGGACATGAACAGAGTCTTTGTTCGAATCGTGTCGGACATTGCCTCTTGTTTTAAAACTGTTCCCGTTTGAATCGTGTCAAACTTGAACTTGGACTTTGTTTGAATCGTGTCAAGCATTGTCTAGTGTTTTAAAACTTGTTCTCGTTTGAATTGTGTCAAACTTGAACTCGGACTTTGTTTGAATCGTGTCAAGCATTGTCTTGTGTTTTAAAACTTGTTCTCCTTTGAATCGTGTCAAACTTGAACTTGAACTTTGTTTGAATCGTGTCAAGCATTGTCTAGTGTTTTAACACTTATTCTCGTTTGAATCGTGTCAAACTTGAACTTGGACTTTGTTTGAATCGTGTCAAGCATTGTCTTGTGTTTTAAAACTTGTTCTCATTTGAATCGTGTCAAACTTGAACTTGGACTTTGTTTGAATCGTGCCTAGCATTGTCTTGTGTTTTAAAACTTGTTCCCGTTTGAATCGTGTCAAACATGAACTTGGACTTTGTTTGAATCGTGTCAAGCATTGTCTTGTGTTTTAAAACTTGTTCTCGTTTGAATCGTGTCAAACTTGAACTTGGACTTTGTTTGAATCGTGTCAAGCATTGTCTAGTGTTTTAAAACTTGTTCTCGTTTGAATCGTGTCAAACTTGAACTTGGACTTTGTTTGAATCGTGTCAAGCATTGTTTTGTGTTTTAAAACAAGTTCTCATTTGAATCGTGTCAAACTTGAACTTGGACTTTGTTTGAATCGTGTCAAGCATTGTCTTGTGTTTTAAAACTTGGTCTCGTTTGAATCGTGTCAAACTTGAACTTGGACTTTGTTTGAATCGTGTCAAGCATTGTCTTGTGTTTTAAAACTTGTTCTCATTTGAATCGTGTCAAACTTGAACCTAGACTTCGTTTGAATCGTGTCAAGCATTGTCTTGTGTTTTAAAACTTGTTCTCGTTTGAATTGTGTCAAACTTGAACTTGGACTTTGTTTGAATCGTGTCAAGCCTTGTCTTCTTGTTTTAAAACCGTTCTTTTTCGAATCGTGTTGGACATGAACAGAGTCTTTGTTTGAATCGTGTCGGACATTGTCTTGTGTTTTAAAACTTGTTCTCGTTTGAATCGTGTCAAACTTGAACTTGGACTTTGTTTGAATCGTGTCAAGCATTGTCTTGTGTTTTAAAACTTGTTCTCGTTTGAATCGTGTTAAACTTGAACTTGGACTTTGTTTGAATCGTGTCAAACATTGTCTTGTGTTTTAAAACTTGTTCTCGTTTGAATCGCGTCAAACTTGAACTTGGACTTTGTTTGAATCGTGTCAAGCATTGTCTTGTGTTTTAAAACTTGTTCTCGTTTGAATTGTGTCAAACTTGAACTTGGACCTTGTTTGAATCGTGTCAAGCATTGTCTTCTTGTTTTAAAACCGTTCTTGTTCGAATCGTGTTGGACATGAACAGAGTCTTTGTTCGAATCGTGTCGGACATTGCCTCTTGTTTTAAAACTGTTCCCGTTTGAATCGTGTCAAACTTGAACTTGGACTTTGTTTGAATCGTGTCAAGCATTGTCTTGTGTTTTAAAATTTGTTCTTGTTTGAATCGTGTCAAACTTGAACTTGGACTTTGTTTGAATCGTGTCAAGCATTGTCTTGTATTTTGAAACTTGTTCTCGTTTGAATCGTGTCAAACTTGAACTTGGACTTTGTTTGAATCGTGTCAAGCATTGTCTTCTTGTTTTAAAACTTGTTCTTGTTTAAATCGTGTCAAACTTGAACTTGGACTTTGTTTGAATGGTTTCAAGCACTGTCTTTTTGTTTTAAAACCGTTCTTGTTCGAATCGTGTTGGACATGAACAGAGTCTTTCTTCGAATCGTGTCGGACATTGCCTCTTTTTTTAAAACTGTTCCCGTTTGAATCGTGTCAAACTTGAACTTGCACTTTGTTTGAATCGTGTCAAGCATTGTCTAGTGTTTTAAAACTTGTTCTCGTTTGAATTGTGTCAAACTTGAACTCGGACTTTGTTTGAATCGTGTCAAGCATTGTCTTGTGTTTTAAAACTTGTTCTCCTTTGAATCGTGTCAAACTTGAACTTGAACTTTGTTTGAATCGTGTCAAGCATTGTCTAGTGTTTTAACACTTATTCTCGTTTGAATCGTGTCAAACTTGAACTTGGACTTTGTTTGAATCGTGTCAAGCATTGTCTTGTGTTTTAAAACTTGTTCTCATTTGAATCGTGTCAAACTTGAACTTGGACTTTGTTTGAATCGTGTCAAGCATTGTCTTGTGTTTTAAAACTTGTTCCCGATTGAATCGTGTCAAACATGAACTTGGACTTTGTTTGAATCGTGTCAAGCATTGTCTTGTGTTTTAAAACTTGTTCTCGTTTGAATCGTGTCAAACTTGAACTTGGACTTTGTTTGAATCGTGTCAAGCATTGTCTAGTGTTTTAAAACTTGTTCTCGTTTGAATCGTGTCAAACATGAACTTGGACTTTGTTTGAATCGTGTCAAGCATTGTTTTGTGTTTTAAAACAAGTTCTCATTTGAATCGTGTCAAACTTGAAATTGGACTTTGTTTGAATCGTGTCAAGCATTGTCTTGTGTTTTAAAACTTGTTCTCGTTTGAATCGTGTCAAACTTGAACTTGGACTTTGTTTGAATCGTGTCAAGCATTGTCTTGTGTTTTAAAACTTGTTCTCGTTTGAATCGTGTCAAACTTGAACCTAGACTTCGTTTGAATCGTGTCAAGCATTGTCTTGTGTTTTAAAACTTATTCTCGTTTGAATTGTGTCAAACTTGAACTTGGACTTGGTTTGAATCGTGTCAAGCCTTGTCTTCTTGTTTTAAAACCGTTCTTTTTCGAATCGTGTTGGACATGAACAGAGTCTTTGTTTGAATCGTGTCGGACATTGTCTTGTGTTTTAAAACTTGTTCTCGTTTGAATCGTGTCAAACTTGAACTTGGACTTTGTTTGAATCGTGTCAAGCATTGTCTTGTGTTTTAAAACTTGTTCTCGTTTGAATCGTGTTAAACTTGAACTTGGACTTTGTTTGAATCGTGTCAAACATTGTCTTGTGTTTTAAAACTTGTTCTCGTTTGAATCGCGTCAAACTTGAACTTGGACTTTGTTTGAATCGTGTCAAACATTGTCTTGTGTTTTAAAACTTGTTCTCGTTTGAATCGTGTCAAACTTGAACTTGGACTTTGTTTGAATCGTGTCAAGCATTATCTTCTTGTTTTAAAACTTATTCTTGTTTAAATCGTGTCAAACTCTAAATTGGACTTTGTTTGAATGGTGTCAAGCACTGCCTTCTTGTTTTAAAACCGTTCTTGTTCGAATCGTGTTGGACATGAACAGAGTCTTTGTTCGAATCGTGTCGGACATTGCCTCTTGTTTTAAAACTGTTCCCGTTTGATTCGTGTCAAACTTGAACTTGGACTTTGTTTGAATCGTGTCAAGCATTGTCTAGTGTTTTAAAACTTGTTCTCGTTTGAATCGTGTCAAACTTGAACTCGGACTTTGTTTGAATCGTGTCAAGCATTGTCTTGTGTTTTAAAACTTGTTCTCCTTTGAATCGTGTCAAACTTGAACTTGAACTTTGTTTGAATCGTGTCAAGCATTGTCTAGTGTTTTAACACTTATTCTCGTTTGAATCGTGTCAAACTTGAACTTGGACTTTGTTTGAATCGTGTCAAGCATTGTCTTGTGTTTTAAAACTTGTTCTCATTTGAATCGTGTCAAACTTGAACTTGGACTTTGTTTGAATCGTGTCAAGCATTGTCTTGGGTTTTAAAACTTGTTCCCGTTTGAATCGTGTCAAACATGAACTTGGACTTTGTTTGAATCGTCTCAAGCATTGTCTTGTGTTTTAAAACTTGTTCTCGTTTGAATCGTGTCAAACTTGAACTTGGACTTTGTTTGAATCGTGTCAAGCATTGTCTAGTGTTTTAAAACTTGTTCTCGTTTGAATCGTGTCAAACTTGAACTTGGACTTTGTTTGAATCGTGTCAAGCATTGTTTTGTGTTTTAAAACAAGTTCTCATTTGAATCGTGTCAAACATGAACTTGGACTTTGTTTGAATCGTGTCAAGCATTGTCTTGTGTTTTAAAACTTGTTCTCGTTTGAATCGTGTCAAACTTGAACTTGGACTTTGTTTGAATCGTGTCAAGCATTGTCTTGTGTTTTAAAACTTGTTCTCGTTTGAATCGTGTCAAACTTGAACCTAGACTTCGTTTGAATCGTGTCAAGCATTGTCTTGTGTTTTAAAACTTGTTCTCGTTTGAATTGTGTCAAACTTGAACTTGGACTTTGTTTGAATCGTGTCAAGCCTTGTCTTCTTGTTTTAAAACCGTTCTTTTTCGAATCGTGTTGGACATGAACAGAGTCTTTGTTTGAATCGTGTCGGACATTGTCTTGTGTTTTAAAACTTGTTCTCGTTTGAATCGTGTCAAACTTGAACTTGGACTTTGTTTGAATCGTGTCAAGCATTGTCTTGTGTTTTAAAACTTGTTCTCGTTTGAATCGTGTTAAACTTGAACTTGGACTTTGTTTGAATCGTGTCAAACATTGTCTTGTGTTTTAAAACTTGTTCTCGTTTGAATCGCGTCAAACTTGAACTTGGACTTTGTTTGAATCGTGTCAAACATTGTCTTGTGTTTTAAAACTTGTTCTCGTTTGAATCGTGTCAAACTTGAACTTGGACTTTGTTTGAATCGTGTCAAGCATTATCTTCTTGTTTTAAAACTTATTCTTGTTTAAATCGTGTCAAACTCTAAATTGGACTTTGTTTGAATGGTGTCAAGCACTGCCTTCTTGTTTTAAAACCGTTCTTGTTCGAATCGTGTTGGACATGAACAGAGTCTTTGTTCGAATCGTGTCGGACATTGCCTCTTGTTTTAAAACTGTTCCCGTTTGATTCGTGTCAAACTTGAACTTGGACTTTGTTTGAATCGTGTCAAGCATTGTCTTGTGTTTTAAAACTTGTTCTCGTTTGAATCGTGTCAAACTTGAACTTGGACTTTGTTTGAATCGTCTCAAGCATTGTCTTGTGTTTTAAAACTTGTTCTCGTTTGAATCGTGTCAAACTTGAACTTGGACTTTGTTTTAATCGTGTCAAGCATTGTCTAATGTTTTAAAACTTGTTCTCGTTTGAATCGTGTCAAACTTGAACTTGGACTTTGTTTGAATCGTGTCAAGTATTGTCTTGTGTTTTAAAACTTGTTCTCGTTTGAATCGTGTCAAACTTGAACTTGGACTTTGTTTGAATCGTGTCAAGCATTGTCTTGTGTTTTAAAACTTGTTCTCGTTTGAATCGTGTCAAACTTGAACTTGGACTTTGTTTGAATCGTGTCAAGCATTGTCTTGTGTTTTAAAACTTGTTCTCGATTGAATCGTGTCAAACTTGAACCTGGACTTTGTTTGAATCGTGTCAAGCATTGTCTTGTGTTTTAAAACTTGTTCTCGTTTGAATTGTGTCAAACTTGAACTTGGACTTTGTTTGAATCGTGTCAAGCATTGTCTTCATGTTTTAAAACCGTTCTTGTTCGAATCGTGTTGGACATGAACAAAGTCTTTGTTCGAATCGTGTCGGACATTGCCTCTTGTTTTAAAACTATTACCGTTTGAATCGTGTCAAACTTGAACTTGGACTTTGTTTGAATCGTGTCAAGCATTGTCTTGTGTTTTAAAATTTGTTCTTGTTTGAATCGTGTCAAACTTGAACTTGGACTTTGTTTGAATCGTGTCAAGCATTGTCTTGTATTTTGAAACTTGTTCTCGTTTGAATCGTGTCAAACTTGAATTTGGACTTTGTTTGAATCGTGTCAAGCATTGTCTTCTTGTTTTAAAACTTGTTCTTGTTTAAATCGTGTCAAACTTGAACTTGGACTTTGTTTGAATGGTTTCAAGCACTGTCTTTTTGTTTTAAAACCGTTCTTGTTCGAATCGTGTTGGACATGAACAGAGTCTTTGTTCGAATCGTGTCGGAATTGCCTCTTGTTTTAAAACTGTTCCCGTTTGAATCGTGTCAAACTTGAACTTGGACTTTGTTTGAATCGTGTCAAGCATTGTCTAGTGTTTTAAAACTTGTTCTCGTTTGAATTGTGTCAAACTTGAACTCGGACTTTGTTTGAATCGTGTCAAGCATTGTCTTGTGTTTTAAAACTTGTTCTCCTTTGAATCGTGTCAAACTTGAACTTGGACTTTGTTTGAATCGTGTCAAGCATTGTCTAGTGTTTTAAAACTTGTTCTCGTTTGAATCGTGTCAAACTTGAACTTGGACTTTGTTTGAATCGTGTCAAGTATTGTCTTGTGTTTTAAAACTTGTTCTCGTTTGAATCGTGTCAAACTTGAACTTGGACTTTGTTTGAATCGTGTCAAGCATTGTCTTGTGTTTTAAAACTTGTTCTCGTTTGAATCGTGTCAAACTTGAACTTGGACTTTGTTTGAATCGTGTCAAGCATTGTCTTGTGTTTTAAAACTTGTTCTCGATTGAATCGTGTCAAACTTGAACCTGGACTTTGTTTGAATCGTGTCAAGCATTGTCTTGTGTTTTAAAACTTGTTCTCGTTTGAATTGTGTCAAACTTGAACTTGGACTTTGTTTGAATCGTGTCAAGCATTGTCTTCTTGTTTTAAAACCGTTCTTGTTCGAATCGTGTTGGACATGAACAAAGTCTTTGTTCGAATCGTGTCGGACATTGCCTCTTGTTTTAAAACTGTTACCGTTTGAATCGTGTCAAACTTGAACTTGGACTTTGTTTGAATCGTGTCAAGCATTGTCTTGTGTTTTAAAATTTGTTCTTGTTTGAATCGTGTCAAACTTGAACTTGGACTTTGTTTGAATCGTGTCAAGCATTGTCTTGTATTTTGAAACTTGTTCTCGTTTGAATCGTGTCAAACTTGAACTTGGACTTTGTTTGAATCGTGTCAAGCATTGTCTTCTTGTTTTAAAACTTATTCTTGTTTAAATCGTGTCAAACTTGAACTTGGACTTTGTTTGAATGGTTTCAAGCACTGTCTTTTTGTTTTAAAACCGTTCTTGTTCGAATCGTGTTGGACATGAACAGAGTCTTTGTTCGAATCGTGTCGGAATTGCCTCTTGTTTTAAAACTGTTCCCGTTTGAATCGTGTCAAACTTGAACTTGGACTTTGTTTGAATCGTGTCAAGCATTGTCTAGTGTTTTAAAACTTGTTCTCGTTTGAATTGTGTCAAACTTGAACTCGGACTTTGTTTGAATCGTGTCAAGCATTGTCTTGTGTTTTAAAACTTGTTCTCCTTTGAATCGTGTCAAACTTGAACTTGGACTTTGTTTGAATCGTGTCAAGCATTGTCTAGTGTTTTAAAACTTGTTCTCGTTTGAATTGTGTCAAACTTGAACTTGGGCTTTGTTTGAATCGTGTCAAGCATTGTCTTGTGTTTTAAAACTTGTTCTCATTTGAATCGTGTCAAACTTGAACTTGGACTTTGTTTGAATCGTGTCAAGCATTGTCTAGTGTTTTAACACTTGTTCTCCTTTGAATCGTGTCAAACTTGAACTTGGACTTTGTTTGAATCGTGTCAAGCATTGTCTTGTATTTTGAAACTTGTTCTCGTTTGAATCGTGTCAAACTTGAACTTGGACTTTGTTTGAATTGTGTCAAGCATTGTCTTCTTGTTTTAAAACTTGTTCTTGTTTAAATCGTGTCAAACTTGAACTTGGACTTTGTTTGAATGGTTTCAAGCACTGTCTTTTTCTTTTAAAACCGTTCTTTTTCGAATCGTGTTGGACATGAACAGAGTCTTTGTTCGAATCGTGTCGGAATTGCCTCTTGTTTTAAAACTGTTCCCGTTTGAATCGTGTCAAACTTGAACTTGGACTTTGTTTGAATCGTGTCAAGCATTGTCTAGTGTTTTAAAACTTGTTCTCGTTTGAATTGTGTCAAACTTGAACTCGGACTTTGTTTGAATCGTGTCAAGCATTGTCTTGTGTTTTAAAACTTGTTCTCCTTTGAATCGTGTCAAACTTGAACTTGGACTTTGTTTGAATCGTGTCAAGCATTGTCTAGTGTTTTAAAACTTGTTCTCGTTTGATTTGTGTCAAACTTGAACTTGGTCTTTGTTTGAATCGTGTCAAGCATTGTCTTGTGTTTTAAAACTTGTTCTCATTTGAATCGTGTCAAACTTGAACTTGGACTTTGTTTGAATCGTGTCAAGCATTGTCTAGTGTTTTAACACTTGTTCTCCTTTGAATCGTGTCAAACATGAACTTGGACTTTGTTTGAATCGTGTCAAGCATTGTCTTGTGTTTTAAAACTTGTTCTCATTTGAATCGTGTCAAACTTGAAGCTAGACTTTGTTTGAATCGTGTCAAGCATTGTCTTGTGTTTTAAAACATGTTCTCGTTTGAATTGTGTCAAACTTGAACTTGGACTTTGTTTGAATCGTGTCAAGCATTGTCTTCTTGTTTTAAAACCGTTCTTTTTTGAATCGTGTTGGACATGAACAGAGTCTTTGTTCGAATCGTGTCGGACATTGCGTCTTGTTTTAAAACTGTTCCCGTTTGAATCGTGTCAAACTTGAACTTGGACTTTGTTTGAATCGTGTCAAGCATTGTCTTGTGTTTTAAAACTTGTTCTTGTTTGAATCGTGTTAAACTTGAACTTGGACTTTGTTTGAATCGTGTCAAACATTGTCTTGTGTTTTAAAACTTGTTCTCGTTTGAATCGTGTCAAACTTGAACTTGGACTTTGTTTGAATCGTGTCAAACATTGTCTTGTGTTTTAAAACTTGTTCTCGTTTGAATCGTGTCAAACTTGAACTTGGACTTTGTTTGAATCGTGTCAAGCATTATCTTCTTGTTTTAAAACTTGTTCTTGTTTAAATCGTGTCAAACTTGAACTTGGACTTTGTTTGAATGGTGTCAAGCACTACCTTCTTGTTTTAAAACCGTTCTTGTTAGAATCGTGTTGGACATGAACAGAGTCTTTGTTCGAATCGTGTCGGACATTGCCTCTTGTTTTAAAACTGTTCCCGTTTGATTCGTGTCAAACTTGAACTTGGACTTTGTTTGAATCGTGTCAAGCATTGTCTTGTGTTTTAAAACTTGTTCTCGTTTGAATCGTGTCAAACTTGAACTTGGACTTTGTTTGAATCGTGTCAAGCATTGTCTTGTGTTTTAAAACTTGTTCTCGTTTGAATCGTGTCAAACTTGAACTTGGACTTTGTTTGAATCGTGTCAAGCATTGTCTAGTGTTTTAAAACTTCTTCTCGTTTGAATCGTGTCAAACTTGAACTTGGACTTTGTTTGAATCGTGTCAAGCATTGTTTTGTGTTTTAAAACAAGTTCTCATTTGAATCGTGTCAAACTTGAACTTGGACTTTGTTTGAATCGTGTCAAGCATTGTCTTGTGTTTTAAAACTTGTTCTCGTTTGAATCGTGTCAAACTTGAACTTGGACTTTGTTTGAATTGTGTCAAGCATTGTCTTGTGTTTTAAAACTTGTTCTCGTTTGAATCGTGTCAAACTTGAACCTAGACTTTGTTTGAATCGTGTCAAGCATTGTCTTGTGTTTTAAAACTTGTTCTCGTTTGAATTGTGTCAAACTTGAACTTGGACTTTGTTTGAATCGTGTCAAGCATTGTCTTCTTGTTTTAAAACCGTTCTTTTTCGAATCGTGTTGGACATGAACAGAGTCTTTGTTCGAATCGTGTCGGACATTGCCTCTTGTTTTAAAACTCTTCCCGTTTGAATCGTGTCAAACTTGAACTTGGACTTTGTTTGAATCGTGTCAAGCATTGTCTTGTGTTTTAATACTTGTTCTCGTTTGAATCGTGTTGAACTTGAACTTGGACTTTGTTTGAATCGTGTCAAACATTGTCTTGTGTTTTAAAACTTGTTCTCGTTTGAATCGCGTCAAACTTGAACTTGGACTTTCTTTGAATCGTGTCAAACATTGTCTTGTGTTTTAAAACTTGTTCTCGTTTGAATCGTGTCAAACTTGAACTTGGACTTTGTTTGAATCGTGTCAAGCATTATCTTCTTGTTTTAAAAGTTATTCTTGTTTAAATCATGTCAAACTTGAAATTGGACTTTGTTTGAATGGTGTCAAGCACTGCCTTCTTGTTTTAAAACCATTCTTGTTCGAATCGTGTTGGGCATGAATAGAGTCTTTGTTCGAATCGTGTCCGACATTGCCTCTTGTTTTAAAACTGTTCCCGTTTGATTCGTGTCAAACTTGAACTTGGACTTTGTTTGAATCGTGTCAAGCATTGTCTTGTGTTTTAAAACTTGTTCTCGTTTGAATCGTGTCAAACTTGAACTTGGACTTTGTTTGAATCGTCTCAAGCATTGTCTTGTGTTTTAAAACTTGTTCTCGTTTGAATCGTGTCAAACTTGAACTTGGACTTTGTTTGAATCGTGTCAAGCATTGTCTAGTGTTTTAAAACTTGTTCTCGTTTGAATCGTGTCAAACTTGAACTTGGACTTTGTTTGAATCATGTCAAGTATTGTCTTGTGTTTTAAAACTTGTTCTCGTTTGAATCGTGTCAAACTTGAACTTGGACTTTGTTTGAATCGTGTCAAGCATTGTCTTGTGTTTTAAAACTTGTTCTCGTTTGAATCGTGTCAAACTTGAACTTGGACTTTGTTTGAATCGTGTCAAGCATTGTCTTGTGTTTTAAAACTTGTTCTCGTTTGAATCGTGTCAAACTTGAACCTGGACTTTGTTTGAATCGTGTCAAGCATTGTCTTGTGTTTTAAAACTTGTTCTCGTTTGAATTGTGTCAAACTTGAACTTGGACTTTGTTTGAATCGTGTCAAGCATTGTCTTCTTGTTTTAAAACCGTTCTTGTTCGAATCGTGTTGGACATGAACAGAGTCTTTGTTCGAATCGTGTCGGACATTGCCTCTTGTTTTCAAACTGTTCCCGTTTGAATCGTGTCAAACTTGAACTTGGACTTTATTTGAATCGTGTCAAGCATTGTCTTGTGTTTTAAAATTTGTTCTTGTTTGAATCGTGTCAAACTTGAACTTGGACTTTGTTTGAATCGTGTCAAGCATTGTCTTGTATTTTGAAACTTGTTCTCGTTTGAATCGTGTCAAACTTGAACTTGGACTTTGTTTGAATCGTGTCAAACATTGTCTTGTGTTTTAAAACTTGTTCTCGTTTGAATCGTGTCAAACTTGAACTTGGACTTTGTTTGAATCGTGTCAAGCATTATCTTCTTGTTTTAAAACTTGTTCTTGTTTAAATCTTGTCAAACTTGATCTTGGACTTTGTTTGAATCGTGCCAAGTATTGTCTAGTGTTTTAAAACTTGTTCTCGTTTGAATCGTGTCAAACTTGAACTTGGACTTTGTTTGAATCGTGTCAAGCATTGTCTTCTTATTTTAAAACTTGTTCTTGTTTAAATCGTGTCAAACTTGAACTTGGACTTTGTTTGAATGGTTTCAAGCACTGTCTTTTTGTTTTAAAACCGTTCTTGTTCGAATCGTGTTGGACATGAACAGGGTCTTTGTTCGAATCGTGTCGGACATTGCCTCTTGTTTTAAAATTGTTCCCGTTTGAATCGTGTCAAACTTGAACTTGGACTTTGTTTGAATCGTGTCAAGCATTGTTTTGTGTTTTAAAACTTGTTCTCGTTTGAATCGTGTCAAACTTGAACTTGGACTTTGTTTGAATCGTGTCAAGCATTGTCTTGTGTTTTAAAACTTGTTCTCGTTTGAATCGTGTCAAACTTGAACTTGGACTTTGTTTGAATCGTGTCAAGCATTGTCTTGTGTTTTAAAACTTGTTCTCGTTTGAATCGTGTCAAACTTGAACCTGGACTTTGTTTGAATCGTGTCAAGCATTGTCTTGTGTTTTAAAACTTGTTCTCGTTTGAATTGTGTCAAACTTGAACTTGGACTTTGTTTGAATCGTGTCAAGCATTGTCTTCTTGTTTTAAAACCGTTCTTGTTCGAATCGTGTTGGACATGAACAGAGTCTTTATTCGAATCGTGTCGGACATTGCCTCTTGTTTTCAAACTGTTCCCGTTTGAATCGTGTCAAACTTGAACTTGGACTTTGTTTGAATCGTGTCAAGCATTGTCTTGTGTTTTAAAATTTGTTCTTGTTTGAATCGTGTCAAACTTGAACTTGGACTTTGTTTGAATCGTGTCAAGCATTGTCTTGTATTTTGAAACTTGTTCTCGTTTGAATCGTGTCAAACTTGAACTTGGACTTTGTTTGAATCGTGTCAAACATTGTCTTGTGTTTTAAAACTTGTTCTCGTTTGAATCGTGTCAAACTTGAACTTGGACTTTGTTTGAATCGTGTCAAGCATTATCTTCTTGTTTTAAAACTTGTTCTTGTTTAAATCTTGTCAAACTTGAACTTGGACTTTGTTTGAATCGTGCCAAGCATTGTCTAGTGTTTTAAAACTTGTTCTCGTTTGAATCGTGTCAAACTTGAACTTGGACTTTGTTTGAATCGTGTCAAGCATTGTCTTCTTATTTTAAAACTTGTTCTTGTTTAAATCGTGTCAAACTTGAACTTGGACTTTGTTTGAATGGTTTCAAGCACTGTCTTTTTGTTTTAAAACCGTTCTTGTTCGAATCGTGTTGGACATGAACAGGGTCTTTGTTCGAATCGTGTCGGACATTGCCTCTTGTTTTAAAATTGTTCCCGTTTGAATCGTGTCAAACTTGAACTTGGACTTTGTTTGAATCGTGTCAAGCATTTTCTAGTGTTTTAAAACTTGTTCTCGTTTGAATTGTGTCAAACTTGAACTTGGACATTGTTTGAATCGTGTCAAGCATTGTCTTGTGTTTTAAAACTTGTTCTCGTTTGAATCGTGTCAAACTTGAACCTAGACTTTGTTTGAATCGTGTCAAACATTGTCTTGTGTTTTAAAACTTGTTCTCGTTTGAATCGTGTCAAACTTGAACTTGGACTTTGTTTGAATCGTGTCAAGCATTATCTTCTTGTTTTAAAACTTGTTCTTGTTTAAATCGTGTCAAACTTGAACTTGGACTTTGTTTGAATGGTCTCAAGCACTACCTTCTTGTTTTAAAACCGTTCTTGTTCGAATCGTGTTGGACATGAACAGAGTCTTTGTTCGAATCGTGTCGGACATTCCCTCTTGTTTTAAAACTGTTCCCGTTTCATTCATGTAAAACTTGAACTTGGACTTTGTTTGAATTGTGTCAAGCATTGTCTTGTGTTTTAAAACTTGTTCTCGTTTGAATCGTGTCAAACTTGAACTTGGACTCTGTTTGAATCGTGTCAAGCATTGTCTTGTGTTTTAAAACTTGTTCTCGTTTGAATCGTGTCAAACTTGAACTTGGACTTTGTTTGAATTGTGTCAAGCATTGTCTAGTGTTTTAAAACTTGTTCTCATTTGAATCGTGTCAAACTTGAACTTGGACTTTGTTTGAATCGTGTCAAGCATTGTTTTGTGTTTTAAAACAAGTTCTCATTTGAATCGTGTCAAACTTGAACTTGGACTTTGTTTGAATCGTGTCAAGCATTGTCTTGTGTTTTAAAACATGTTCTCGTTTGAATCGTGTCAAACTTGAACTTGGACTTTGTTTGAATCGTGTCAAGCATTGTCTTGTGTTTTAAAACTTGTTCTCGTTTGAATCGTGTCAAACTTGAACCTAGACTTTGTTTGAATCGTGTCAAGCATTGTCTTGTGTTTTAAAACTTGTTCTCGTTTGAATTGTGTCAAACTTGAACTTGGACTTTGTTTGAATCGTGTCAAGCATTGTCTTCTTGTTTTAAAACCGTTCTTTTTCGAATCGTGTTGGACATGAACAGAGTCTATGTTCGAATCGTGTCTGACATTGCCTCTTGTTTTAAAACTGTTCCCGTTTGAATCGTGTCAAACTTGAACTTGGACTTTGTTTGAATCGTGTCAAGCATTGTCTTGTGTTTTAAAACTTGTTCTCGTTTGAATCGTGTCAAACTTGAACTTGGACTTTGTTTGAATCGTGTCAAGCATTATCTTCTTGTTTTAAAACTTGTTCTTGTTTAAATCGTGTCAAACTTGAACTTGGACTTTGTTTGAATGGTGTCAAGCACTACCTTCTTGTTTTAAAACCGTTCTTGTTCGAATCGTGTTGGACATGAACAGAGTCTTTGTTCGAATCGTGTCGGACATTCCCTCTTGTTTTAAAACTGTTCCCGTTTGATTCATGTCAAACTTGAACTTGGACTTTGTTTGAATCGTGTCAAGCATTGTCTTGTGTTTTAAAACTTGTTCTCGTTTGAATCGTGTCAAACTTGAACTTGGACTTTGTTTGAATCGTGTCAAGCATTGTCTTGTGTTTTAAAACTTGTTCTCGTTTGAATCGTGTCAAACTTGAACTTGGACTTTGTTTGAATCGTGTCAAGCATTGTCTAGTGTTTTAAAACTTGTTCTCGTTTGAATCGTGTCAAACTTGAACTTGGACTTTGTTTGAATCGTGTCAAGCATTATTTTGTGTTTTAAAACAAGTTCTCATTTGAATCGTGTCAAACTTGAACTTGGACTTTGTTTGAATCGTGTCAAGCATTGTATTGTGTTTTAAAACTTGTTCTCGTTTGAATCGTGTCAAACTTGAACTTGGACTTTGTTTGAATCGTGTCAAGCATTGTCTTATGTTTTAAAACTTGTTCTCATTTGAATCGTGTCAAACTTGAACCTAGACTTTGTTTGAATCGTGTCAAGCATTGTCTTGTGTTTTAAAACTTGTTCTCGTTTGAATTGTGTCAAACTTGAACTTGGACTTTGTTTGAATCGTGTCAAGCATTGTCTTCTTGTTTTAAAACCGTTCTTTTTCGAATCGTGTTGGACATGAACAGAGTCTATGTTCGAATCGTGTCGGACATTGCCTCTTGTTTTAAAACTGTTCCCGTTTGAATCGTGTCAAACTTGAACTTGGACTTTGTTTGAATCGTGTCAAGCATTGTCTTGTGTTTTAAAACTTGTTCTCGTTTGAATCGTGTCAAACTTGAACTTGGACTTTGTTTGAATCGTGTCAAGCATTATCTTCTTGTTTTAAAACTTGTTCTTGTTTAAATCGTGTCAAACTTGAACTTGGACTTTGTTTGAATGGTGTCAAGCACTACCTTCTTGTTTTAAAACCGTTCTTGTTCGAATCGTGTTGGACATGAACAGAGTCTTTGTTCGAATCGTGTCGGACATTCCCTCTTGTTTTAAAACTGTTCCCGTTTGATTCATGTCAAACTTGAACTTGGACTTTGTTTGAATCGTGTCAAGCATTGTCTTGTGTTTTAAAACTTGTTCTCGTTTGAATCGTGTCAAACTTGAACTTGGACTTTGTTTGAATCGTGTCAAGCATTGTCTTGTGTTTTAAAACTTGTTCTCGTTTGAATCGTGTCAAACTTGAACTTGGACTTTGTTTGAATCGTCTCAAGCATTGTCTAGTGTTTTAAAACTTGTTCTCGTTTGAATCGTGTCAAACTTGAACTTGGACTTTGTTTGAATCGTGTCAAGCATTGTTTTGTGTTTTAAAACAAGTTCTCATTTGAATCGTGTCAAACTTGAACTTGGACTTTGTTTGAATCGTGTCAAGCATTGTCTTGTGTTTTAAAACTTGTTCTCGTTTGAATCGTGTCAAACTTGAACCTAGACTTTGTTTGAATCGTGTCAAGCATTGTCTTGTGTTTTAAAACTTGTTCTCGTTTGAATCGTGTCAAACTTGAACCTAGACTTTGTTTGAATCGTGTCAAGCATTGTCTTGTGTTTTAAAACTTGTTCTCGTTTGAATTGTGTCAAACTTGAACTTGGACTTTGTTTGAATCGTGTCAAGCATTGTCTTCTTGTTTTAAAACCGTTCTTTTTCGAATCGTGTTGGACATGAAC
Source organism: Lathyrus tuberosus (assembly GCA_022829125.1). Lineage (NCBI taxonomy): Eukaryota > Viridiplantae > Streptophyta > Magnoliopsida > Fabales > Fabaceae > Lathyrus > Lathyrus tuberosus. Next base: position 15,995,566 of record JALAZF010000054.1, read on the forward strand.
AGAGTCTATGTTCGAATCGTGTCGGACATTGCCTCTTGTTTTAAAACTGTTCCCGTTTGAATCGTGTCAAACTTGAACTTGGACTTTGTTTGAATCGTGTCAAGCATTGTCTTGTGTTTTAAAACTTGTTCTCGTTTGAATCGTGTCAAACTTGAACCTAGACTTTGTTTGAATCGTGTCAAACATTGTCTTGTGTTTTAAAACTTGTTCTCGTTTGAATCGTGCCAAACTTGAACTTGGACTTTGTTTGAATCGTGTCAAGCATTATCTTCTTGTTTTAAAACTTGTTCTTGTTTAAATCGTGTCAAACTTGAACTTGGACTTTGTTTGAATGGTCTCAAGCACTACCTTCTTGTTTTAAAACCGTTCTTGTTCGAATCGTGTTGGACATGAACAGAGTCTTTGTTCGAATCGTGTCGGACATTCCCTCTTGTTTTAAAACTGTTCCCGTTTCATTCATGTAAAACTTGAACTTGGACTTTGTTTGAATTGTGTCAAGCATTGTCTTGTGTTTTAAAACTTGTTCTCGTTTGAATCGTGTCAAACTTGAACTTGGACTTTGTTTGAATCGTGTCAAGCATTGTCTTGTGTTTTAAAACTTGTTCTCGTTTGAATCGTGTCAAACTTGAACTTGGACTTTGTTTGAATTGTGTCAAGCATTGTCTAGTGTTTTAAAACTTGTTCTCATTTGAATCGTGTCAAACTTGAACTTGGACTTTGTTTGAATCGTGTCAAGCATTGTTTTGTGTTTTAAAACAAGTTCTCATTTGAATCGTGTCAAACTTGAACTTGGACTTTGTTTGAATCGTGTCAAGCATTGTCTTGTGTTTTAAAACTTGTTCTCGTTTGAATCGTGTCAAACTTGAACTTGGACTTTGTTTGAATCGTGTCAAGCATTGTCTTGTGTTTTAAAACTTGTTCTCGTTTGAATCGTGTCAAACTTGAACCTAGACTTTGTTTGAATCGTGTCAAGCATTGTCTTGTGTTTTAAAACTTGTTCTCGTTTGAATTGTGTCAAACTTGAACTTGGACTTTGTTTGAATCGTGTCAAGCATTGTCTTCTTGTTTTAAAACCGTTCTTTTTCGAATCGTGTTGGACATGAACAGAGTCTATGTTCGAATCGTGTCCGACATTGCCTCTTGTTTTAAAACTGTTCCCGTTTGAATCGTGTCAAACTTGAACTTGGACTTTGTTTGAATCGTGTCAAGCATTGTCTTGTGTTTTAAAACTTGTTCTCGTTTGAATCGTGTCAAACTTGAACTTGGACTTTGTTTGAATCGTGTCAAGCATTATCTTCTTGTTTTAAAACTTGTTCTTGTTTAAATCGTGTCAAACTTGAACTTGGACTTTGTTTGAATGGTGTCAAGCACTACCTTCTTGTTTTAAAACCGTTCTTGTTCGAATCGTGTTGGACATGAACAAAGTCTTTGTTCGAATCGTGTCGGACATTCCCTCTTGTTTTAAAACTGTTCCCGTTTGATTCATGTCAAACTTGAACTTGGACTTTGTTTGAATCGTGTCAAGCATTGTCTTGTGTTTTAAAACTTGTTCTCGTTTGAATCGTGTCAAACTTGAACTTGGACTTTGTTTGAATCGTGTCAAGCATTGTCTTGTGTTTTAAAACTTGTTCTCGTTTGAATCGTGTCAAACTTGAACTTGGACTTTGTTTGAATCGTGTCAAGCATTGTCTAGTGTTTTAAAACTTGTTCTCGTTTGAATCGTGTCAAACTTGAACTTGGACTTTGTTTGAATCGTGTCAAGCATTGTTTTGTGTTTTAAAACAAGTTCTCATTTGAATCGTGTCAAACTTGAACTTGGACTTTGTTTGAATCGTGTCAAGCATTGTATTGTGTTTTAAAACTTGTTCTCGTTTGAATCGTGTCAAACTTGAACTTGGACTTTGTTTGAATCGTGTCAAGCATTGTCTTGTGTTTTAAAACTTGTTCTCATTTGAATCGTGTCAAACTTGAACCTAGACTTTGTTTGAATCGTGTCAAGCATTGTCTTGTGTTTTAAAACTTGTTCTCGTTTGAATTGTGTCAAACTTGAACTTGGACTTTGTTTGAATCGTGTCAAGCATTGTCTTCTTGTTTTAAAACCGTTCTTTTTCGAATCGTGTTGGACATGAACAGAGTCTATGTTCGAATCGTGTCGGACATTGCCTCTTGTTTTAAAACTGTTCCCGTTTGAATCGTGTCAAACTTGAACTTGGACTTTGTTTGAATCGTGTCAAGCATTGTCTTGTGTTTTAAAACTTGTTCTCGTTTGAATCGTGTCAAACTTGAACTTGGACTTTGTTTGAATCGTGTCAAGCATTATCTTCTTGTTTTAAAACTTGTTCTTGTTTAAATCGTGTCAAACTTGAACTTGGACTTTGTTTGAATGGTGTCAAGCACTACCTTCTTGTTTTAAAACCGTTCTTGTTCGAATCGTGTTGGACATGAACAGAGTCTTTGTTCGAATCGTGTCGGACATTCCCTCTTGTTTTAAAACTGTTCCCGTTTGATTCATGTCAAACTTGAACTTGGACTTTGTTTGAATCGTGTCAAGCATTGTCTTGTGTTTTAAAACTTGTTCTCGTTTGAATCGTGTCAAACTTGAACTTGGACTTTGTTTGAATCGTGTCAAGCATTGTCTTGTGTTTTAAAACTTGTTCTCGTTTGAATCGTGTCAAACTTGAACTTGGACTTTGTTTGAATCGTGTCAAGCATTGTCTAGTGTTTTAAAACTTGTTCTCGTTTGAATCGTGTCAAACTTGAACTTGGACTTTGTTTGAATCGTGTCAAGCATTGTTTTGTGTTTTAAAACAAGTTCTCATTTGAATCGTGTCAAACTTGAACTTGGACTTTGTTTGAATCGTGTCAAGCATTGTCTTGTGTTTTAAAACTTGTTCTCGTTTGAATCGTGTCAAACTTGAACTTGGACTTTGTTTGAATCGTGTCAAGCATTGTCTTGTGTTTTAAAACTTGTTCTCATTTGAATCGTGTCAAACTTGAACCTAGACTTTGTTTGAATTGTGTCAAGCATTGTCTTGTGTTTTAAAACTTGTTCTCGTTTGAATTGTGTCAAACTTGAACTTGGACTTTGTTTGAATCGTGTCAAGCATTGTCTTCTTGTTTTAAAACCGTTCTTTTTCGAATCGTGTTGGACATGAACAGAGTCTATGTTCGAATCGTGTCGGACATTGCCTCTTGTTTTAAAACTGTTCCCGTTTGAATTGTGTCAAACTTGAACTTGGACTTTGTTTGAATCGTGTCAAGCATTGTCTTGTGTTTTAAAACTTGTTCTCGTTTGAATCGTGTCAAACTTGAACTTGGACTTTGTTTGAATCGTGTCAAGCATTATCTTCTTGTTTTAAAACTTGTTCTTGTTTAAATCGTGTCAAACTTGAACTTGGACTTTGTTTGAATGGTGTCAAGCACTACCTTCTTGTTTTAAAACCGTTCTTGTTCGAATCGTGTTGGACATGAACAGAGTCTTTATTCGAATCGTGTCGGACATTCCCTCTTGTTTTAAAACTGTTCCCGTTTGATTCATGTCAAACTTGAACTTGGACTTTGTTTGAATCGTGTCAAGCATTGTCTTGTGTTTTAAAACTTGTTCTCGTTTGAATCGTGTCAAACTTGAACTTGGACTTTGTTTGAATCGTGTCAAGCATTGTCTTGTGTTTTAAAACTTGTTCTCGTTTGAATCTTGTCAAACTTGAACTTGGACTTTGTTTGAATCGTGTCAAGCATTGTCTAGTGTTTTAAAACTTGTTCTCGTTTGAATCGTGTCAAACTTGAACTTGGACTTTGTTTGAATCGTGTCAAGCATTGTTTTGTGTTTTAAAACAAGTTCTCATTTGAATCGTGTCAAACTTGAACTTGGACTTTGTTTGAATCGTGTCAAGCATTGTCTTGTGTTTTAAAACTTGTTCTCGTTTGAATCGTGTCAAACTTGAACGTGGACTTTGTTTGAATCGTGTCAAGCATTGTCTTGTGTTTTAAAACTTGTTCTCGTTTGAATCGTGTCAAAATTGAACCTAGACTTTGTTTGAATCGTGTCAAGCATTGTCTTGTGTTTTAAAACTTGTTCTCGTTTGAATTGTGTCAAACTTGAACTTGGACTTTGTTTGAATCGTGTCAAGCATTGTCTTCTTGTTTTAAAAGAGTTCTTTTTCGAATCGTGTTGGACATGAACAGAGTCTATGTTCGAATCGTGTCGGACATTGCCTCTTGTTTTAAAACTGTTCCCGTTTGAATCGTGTCAAACTTGAACTTGGACTTTGTTTGAATCGTGTCAAGCATTGTCTTGTGTTTTAAAACTTGTTCTCGTTTGAATCGTGTCAAACTTGAACTTGGACTTTGTTTGAATCGTGTCAAGCATTATCTTCTTGTTTTAAAACTTGTTCTTGTTTAAATCGTGTCAAACTTGAACTTGGACTTTGTTTGAATGGTGTCAAGCACTACCTTCTTGTTTTAAAACCGTTCTTGTTCGAATCGTGTTGGACATGAACAGAGTCTTTGTTCGAATCGTGTCGGACATTCCCTCTTGTTTTAAAACTGTTCCCGTTTGATTCATGTCAAACTTGAACTTGGACTTTGTTTGAATCGTGTCAAGCATTGTCTTGTGTTTTAAAACTTGTTCTCGTTTGAATCGTGTCAAACTTGAACTTGGACTTTGTTTGAATCGTGTCAAGCATTGTCTTGTGTTTTAAAACTTGTTCTCGTTTGAATCGTGTCAAACTTGAACTTGGACTTTGTTTGAATCGTGTCAAGCATTGTCTAGTGTTTTAAAACTTGTTCTCGTTTGAATCGTGTCAAACTTGAACTTGGACTTTGTTTGAATCGTGTCAAGCATTGTTTTGTGTTTTAAAACAAGTTCTCATTTGAATCGTGTCAAACTTGAACTTGGACTTTGTTTGAATCGTGTCAAGCATTGTCTTGTGTTTTAAAACTTGTTCTCGTTTGAATCGTGTCAAACTTGAACTTGGACTTTGTTTGAATCGTGTCAAGCATTGTCTTGTGTTTTAAAACTTGTTCTCGTTTGAATCGTGTCAAACTTGAACCTAGACTTTGTTTGAATCGTGTCAAGCATTGTCTTGTGTTTTAAAACTTGTTCTCGTTTGAATTGTGTCAAACTTGAACTTGGACTTTGTTTGAATCGTGTCAAGCATTGTCTTCTTGTTTTAAAACCGTTCTTTTTCGAATCGTGTTGGACATGAACAGAGTCTATGTTCGAATCGTGTCGGACATTGCCTCTTGTTTTAAAGCTGTTCCCGTTTGAATCGTGTCAAACTTGAACTTGGACTTTGTTTGAATCGTGTCAAGCATTGTCTTGTGTTTTAAAACTTGTTCTCGTTTGAATCGTGTCAAACTTGAACTTGGACTTTGTTTGAATCGTGTCAAGCATTATCTTCTTGTTTTAAAACTTGTTCTTGTTTAAATCGTGTCAAACTTGAACTTGAACTTTGTTTGAATGGTGTCAAGCACTACCTTCTTGTTTTAAAACCGTTCTTGTTCGAATCGTGTTGGACATGAACAGAGTCTTTGTTCGAATCGTGTCGGACATTCCCTCTTGTTTTAAAACTGTTCCCGTTTGATTCATGTCAAACTTGAACTTGGACTTTGTTTGAATCGTGTCAAGCATTGTCTTGTGTTTTAAAACTTGTTCTCGTTTGAATCGTGTCAAACTTGAACTTGGACTTTGTTTGAATCGTGTCAAGCATTGTCTTGTGTTTTAAAACTTGTTCTCGTTTGAATCGTGTCAAACTTGAACTTGGACTTTGTTTGAATCGTGTCAAGCATTGTCTAGTGTTTTAAAACTTGTTCTCGTTTGAATCGTGTCAAACTTGAACTTGGACTTTGTTTGAATCGTGTCAAGCATTGTTTTGTGTTTTAAAACAAGTTCTCATTTGAATCGTGTCAAACTTGAACTTGGACTTTGTTTGAATCGTGTCAAGCATTGTCTTGTGTTTTAAAACTTGTTCTCGTTTGAATCGTGTCAAACTTGAACTTGGACTTTGTTTGAATCGTGTCAAGCATTGTCTTGTGTTTTAAAACTTGTTCTCGTTTGAATCGTGTCAAACTTGAACCTAGACTTTGTTTGAATCGTGTCAAGCATTGTCTTGTGTTTTAAAACTTGTTCTCGTTTGAATTGTGTCAAACTTGAACTTGGACTTTGTTTGAATCGTGTCAAGCATTGTCTTCTTGTTTTAAAACCGTTCTTTTTCGAATCGCGTTGGACATGAACAGAGTCTATGTTCGAATCGTGTCGGACATTGCCTCTTGTTTTAAAACTGTTCCCGTTTGAATCGTGTCAAACTTGAACTTGGACTTTGTTTGAATCGTGTCAAGCATTGTCTTGAGTTTTAAAACTTGTTCTCATTTGAATCGTGTCAAACTTGAACTTGGACTTTGTTTGAATCGTGTCAAGCATTATCTTCTTGTTTTAAAACTTGTTCTTGTTTAAATCGTGTCAAACTTGAACTTGGACTTTGTTTGAATGGTGTCAAGCACTACCTTCTTGTTTTAAAACCGTTCTTGTTCGAATCGTGTTGGACATGAACAGAGTCTTTGTTCGAATCGTGTCGGACATTCCCTCTTGTTTTAAAACTGTTCCCGTTTGATTCATGTCAAACTTGAACTTGGACTTTGTTTGAATCGTGTCAAGCATTGTCTTGTGTTTTAAAACTTGTTCTCGTTTGAATCGTGTCAAACTTGAACTTGGACTTTGTTTGAATCGTGTCAAGCATTGTCTTGTGTTTTAAAACTTGTTCTCGTTTAAATCTTGTCAAACTTGAACTTGGACTTTGTTTGAATCGTGTCAAGCATTGTCTAGTGTTTTAAAACTTGTTCTCGTTTGAATCGTGTCAAACTTGAACTTGGACTTTGTTTGAATCGTGTCAAGCATTGTTTTGTGTTTTAAAACAAGTTCTCATTTGAATCGTGTCAAACTTGAACTTGGACTTTGTTTGAATCGTGTCAAGCATTGTCTTGTGTTTTAAAACTTGTTCTCGTTTGAATCGTGTCAAACTTGAACGTGGACTTTGTTTGAATCGTGTCAAGCATTGTCTTGTGTTTTAAAACTTGTTCTCGTTTGAATCGTGTCAAACTTGAACCTAGACTTTGTTTGAATTGTGTCAAGCATTGTCTTGTGTTTTAAAACTTGTTCTCGTTTGAATTGTGTCAAACTTGAACTTGGACTTTGTTTGAATCGTGTCAAGCATTGTCTTCTTGTTTTAAAAGAGTTCTTTTTCGAATCGTGTTGGACATGAACAGAGTCTATGTTCGAATCGTGTCGGACATTGCCTCTTGTTTTAAAACTGTTCCCGTTTGAATCGTGTCAAACTTGAACTTAGACTTTGTTTGAATCGTGTCAAGCATTGTCTTGTGTTTTAAAACTTGTTCTCGTTTGAATCGTGTCAAACTTGAACTTGGACTTTGTTTGAATCGTGTCAAGCATTATCTTCTTGTTTTAAAACTTGTTCTTGTTTAAATCGTGTCAAACTTGAACTTGGACTTTGTTTGAATGGTGTCAAGCACTACCTTCTTGTTTTAAAACCGTTCTTGTTCGAATCGTGTTGGACATGAACAGAGTCTTTGTTCGAATCGTGTCGGACATTCCCTCTTGTTTTAAAACTGTTCCCGTTTAATTCATGTCAAACTTGAACTTGGACTTTGTTTGAATCGTGTCAAGCATTGTCTTGTGTTTTAAAACTTGTTCTCGTTTGAATCGTGTCAAACTTGAACTTGGACTTTGTTTGAATCGTGTCAAGCATTGTCTTGTGTTATAAAACTTGTTCTCGTTTGAATCGTGTCAAACTTGAACTTGGACTTTGTTTGAATCGTGTCAAGCATTGTCTAGTGTTTTAAAACTTGTTCTCGTTTGAATCGTGTCAAACTTGAACTTGGACTTTGTTTGAATCGTGTCAAGCATTGTTTTGTGTTTTAAAACAAGTTCTCATTTGAATTGTGTCAAACTTGAACTTGGACTTTGTTTGAATCGTGTCAAGCATTGTCTTGTGTTTTAAAACTTGTTCTCGTTTGAATCGTGTCAAACTTGAACTTGGACTTTCTTTGAATCGTGTCAAGCATTGTCTTGTGTTTTAAAACTTGTTCTCGTTTGAATCGTGTCAAACTTGAACCTAGACTTTGTTTGAATCGTGTCAAGCATTGTCTTGTGTTTTAAAACTTGTTCTCGTTTGAATTGTGTCAAACTTGAACTTGGACTTTGTTTGAATCGTGTCAAGCATTGTCTTCTTGTTTTAAAACCGTTCTTTTTCGAATCGTGTTGGACATGAACAGAGTCTATGTTCGAATCGTGTCGGACATTGCCTCTTGTTTTAAAACTGTTCCCGTTTGAATCGTGTCAAACTTGAACTTGGACTTTGTTTGAATCGTGTCAAGCATTGTCTTGTGTTTTAAAACTTGTTCTCGTTTGAATCGTGTCAAACTTGAATTTGGACTTTGTTTGAATCGTGTCAAGCATTATCTTCTTGTTTTAAAACTTGTTCTTGTTTAAATTGTGTCAAACTTGAACTTGAACTTTGTTTGAATGGTGTCAAGCACTACCTTCTTGTTTTAAAACCGTTCTTGTTCGAATCGTGTTGGACATGAACAGAGTCTTTGTTCGAATCGTGTCGGACATTCCCTCTTGTTTTAAAACTGTTCCCGTTTGATTCATGTCAAACTTGAACTTGGACTTTGTTTGAATCGTGTCAAGCATTGTCTTGTGTTTTAAAACTTGTTCTCGTTTGAATCGTGTCAAACTTGAACTTGGACTTTGTTTGAATCGTGTCAAGCATTGTCTTGTGTTTTAAAACTTGTTCTCGTTTGAATCGTGTCAAACTTGAAGTTGGACTTTGTTTGAATCGTGTCAAGCATTGTCTAGTGTTTTAAAACTTGTTCTCGTTTGAATCGTGTCAAACTTGAACTTGGACTTTGTTTGAATCGTGTCAAGCATTGTTTTGTGTTTTAAAACAAGTTCTCATTTGAATCGTGTCAAACTTGAACTTGGACTTTGTTTGAATCGTGTCAAGCATTGTCTTGTGTTTTAAAACTTGTTCTCGTTTGAATCGTGTCAAACTTGAACTTGGACTTTGTTTGAATCGTGTCAAGCATTGTCTTGTGTTTTAAAACTTGTTCTCGTTTGAATCGTGTCAAACTTGAACCTAGACTTTGTTTGAATCGTGTCAAGCATTGTCTTGTGTTTTAAAACTTGTTCTCGTTTGAATTGTGTCAAACTTGAACTTGGACTTTGTTTGAATCGTGTCAAGCATTGTCTTCTTGTTTTAAAACCGTTCTTTTTCGAATCGCGTTGGACATGAACAGAGTCTATGTTCGAATCGTGTCGGACATTGCCTCTTGTTTTAAAACTGTTCCCGTTTGAATCGTGTCAAACTTGAACTTGGACTTTGTTTGAATCGTGTCAAGCATTGTCTTGAGTTTTAAAACTTGTTCTCGTTTGAATCGTGTCAAACTTGAACTTGGACTTTGTTTGAATCGTGTCAAGCATTATCTTCTTGTTTTAAAACTTGTTCTTGTTTAAATCGTGTCAAACTTGAACTTGGACTTTGTTTGAATGGTGTCAAGCACTACCTTCTTGTTTTAAAACCGTTCTTGTTCGAATCGTGTTGGACATGAACAGAGTCTTTGTTCGAATCGTGTCGGACATTCCCTCTTGTTTTAAAACTGTTCCCGTTTGATTCATGTCAAACTTGAACTTGGACTTTGTTTGAATCGTGTCAAGCATTGTCTTGTGTTTTAAAACTTGTTCTCGTTTGAATCGTGTCAAACTTGAACTTGGACTTTGTTTGAATCGTGTCAAGCATTGTCTTGTGTTTTAAAACTTGTTCTCGTTTAAATCTTGTCAAACTTGAACTTGGACTTTGTTTGAATCGTGTCAAGCATTGTCTAGTGTTTTAAAACTTGTTCTCGTTTGAATCGTGTCAAACTTGAACTTGGACTTTGTTTGAATCGTGTCAAGCATTGTTTTGTGTTTTAAAACAAGTTCTCATTTGAATCGTGTCAAACTTGAACTTGGACTTTGTTTGAATCGTGTCAAGCATTGTCTTGTGTTTTAAAACTTGTTCTCGTTTGAATCGTGTCAAACTTGAACGTGGACTTTGTTTGAATCGTGTCAAGCATTGTCTTGTGTTTTAAAACTTGTTCTCGTTTGAATCGTGTCAAACTTGAACCTAGACTTTGTTTGAATTGTGTCAAGCATTGTCTTGTGTTTTAAAACTTGTTCTCGTTTGAATTGTGTCAAACTTGAACTTGGACTTTGTTTGAATCGTGTCAAGCATTGTCTTCTTGTTTTAAAAGAGTTCTTTTTCGAATCGTGTTGGACATGAACAGAGTCTATGTTCGAATCGTGTCGGACATTGCCTCTTGTTTTAAAACTGTTCCCGTTTGAATCGTGTCAAACTTGAACTTAGACTTTGTTTGAATCGTGTCAAGCATTGTCTTGTGTTTTAAAACTTGTTCTCGTTTGAATCGTGTCAAACTTGAACTTGGACTTTGTTTGAATCGTGTCAAGCATTATCTTCTTGTTTTAAAACTTGTTCTTGTTTAAATCGTGTCAAACTTGAACTTGGACTTTGTTTGAATGGTGTCAAGCACTACCTTCTTGTTTTAAAACCGTTCTTGTTCGAATCGTGTTGGACATGAACAGAGTCTTTGTTCGAATCGTGTCGGACATTCCCTCTTGTTTTAAAACTGTTCCCGTTTAATTCATGTCAAACTTGAACTTGGACTTTGTTTGAATCGTGTCAAGCATTGTCTTGTGTTTTAAAACTTGTTCTCGTTTGAATCGTGTCAAACTTGAACTTGGACTTTGTTTGAATCGTGTCAAGCATTGTCTTGTGTTATAAAACTTGTTCTCGTTTGAATCGTGTCAAACTTGAACTTGGACTTTGTTTGAATCGTGTCAAGCATTGTCTAGTGTTTTAAAACTTGTTCTCGTTTGAATCGTGTCAAACTTGAACTTGGACTTTGTTTGAATCGTGTCAAGCATTGTTTTGTGTTTTAAAACAAGTTCTCATTTGAATTGTGTCAAACTTGAACTTGGACTTTGTTTGAATCGTGTCAAGCATTGTCTTGTGTTTTAAAACTTGTTCTCGTTTGAATCGTGTCAAACTTGAACTTGGACTTTCTTTGAATCGTGTCAAGCATTGTCTTGTGTTTTAAAACTTGTTCTCGTTTGAATCGTGTCAAACTTGAACCTAGACTTTGTTTGAATCGTGTCAAGCATTGTCTTGTGTTTTAAAACTTGTTCTCGTTTGAATTGTGTCAAACTTGAACTTGGACTTTGTTTGAATCGTGTCAAGCATTGTCTTCTTGTTTTAAAACCGTTCTTTTTCGAATCGTGTTGGACATGAACAGAGTCTATGTTCGAATCGTGTCGGACATTGCCTCTTGTTTTAAAACTGTTCCCGTTTGAATCGTGTCAAACTTGAACTTGGACTTTGTTTGAATCGTGTCAAGCATTGTCTTGTGTTTTAAAACTTGTTCTCGTTTGAATCGTGTCAAACTTGAATTTGGACTTTGTTTGAATCGTGTCAAGCATTATCTTCTTGTTTTAAAACTTGTTCTTGTTTAAATTGTGTCAAACTTGAACTTGAACTTTGTTTGAATGGTGTCAAGCACTACCTTCTTGTTTTAAAACCGTTCTTGTTCGAATCGTGTTGGACATGAACAGAGTCTTTGTTCGAATCGTGTCGGACATTCCCTCTTGTTTTAAAACTGTTCCCGTTTGATTCATGTCAAACTTGAACTTGGACTTTGTTTGAATCGTGTCAAGCATTGTCTTGTGTTTTAAAACTTGTTCTCGTTTGAATCGTGTCAAACTTGAACTTGGACTTTGTTTGAATCGTGTCAAGCATTGTCTTGTGTTTTAAAACTTGTTCTCGTTTGAATCGTGTCAAACTTGAACTTGGACTTTGTTTGAATTGTGTCAAGCATTGTCTAGTGTTTTAAAACTTGTTCTCGTTTGAATCGTGTCAAACTTGAACTTGGACTTTGTTTGAATCGTGTCAAGCATTGTTTTGTGTTTTAAAACAAGTTCTCATTTGAATCGTGTCAAACTTGAACTTGGACTTTGTTTGAATCGTGTCAAGCATTGTCTTGTGTTTTAAAACTTGTTCTCGTTTGAATCGTGTCAAACTTGAACTTGGACTTTGTTTGAATCGTGTCAAGCATTGTCTTGTGTTTTAAAACTTGTTCTCGTTTGAATCGTGTCAAACTTGAACCTAGACTTTGTTTGAATCGTGTCAAGCATTGTCTTGTGTTTTAAAACTTGTTCTCGTTTGAATTGTGTCAAACTTGAACTTGGACTTTGTTTGAATCGTGTCAAGCATTGTCTTCTTGTTTTAAAACCGTTCTTTTTCGAATCGTGTTGGACATGAACAGAGTCTATGTTCGAATCGTGTCGGACATTGCCTCTTGTTTTAAAACTGTTCCCGTTTGAATTGTGTCAAACTTGAACTTGGACTTTGTTTGAATCGTGTCAAGCATTGTCTTGTGTTTTAAAACTTGTTCTCGTTTGAATCGTGTCAAACTTGAACTTGGACTTTGTTTGAATCGTGTCAAGCATTATCTTCTTGTTTTAAAACTTGTTCTTGTTTAAATCGTGTCAAACTTGAACTTGAACTTTGTTTGAATGGTGTCAAGCACTACCTTCTTGTTTTAAAACCGTTCTTGTTCGAATCGTGTTGGACATGAACAGAGTCTTTGTTCGAATCGTGTCGGACATTCCCTCTTGTTTTAAAACTGTTCCCGTTTGATTCATGTCAAACTTGAACTTGGACTTTGTTTGAATCGTGTCAAGCATTGTCTTGTGTTTTAAAACTTGTTCTCGTTTGAATCGTGTCAAACTTGAACTTGGACTTTGTTTGAATCGTGTCAAGCATTGTCTTGTGTTTTAAAACTTGTTCTCGTTTGAATCGTGTCAAACTTGAACTTGGACTTTGTTTGAATCGTGTCAAGCATTGTCTAGTGTTTTAAAACTTGTTCTCGTTTGAATCGTGTCAAACTTGAACTTGGACTTTGTTTGAATCGTGTCAAGCATTGTTTTGTGTTTTAAAACAAGTTCTCATTTGAATCGTGTCAAACTTGAACTTGGACTTTGTTTGAATCGTGTCAAGCATTGTCTTGTGTTTTAAAACTTGTTCTCATTTGAATCGTGTCAAACTTGAACCTAGACTTTGTTTGAATCGTGTCAAGCATTGTCTTGTGTTTAAAAACTTGTTCTCGTTTGAATTGTGTCAAACTTGAACTTGGACTTTGTTTGAATCGTGTCAAGCATTGTCTTCTTGTTTTAAAACCGTTCTTTTTCGAATCGTGTTGGACATGAACAGAGTCTATGTTCGAATCGTGTCGGACATTGCCTCTTGTTTTAAAACTGTTCCCGTTTGCATCGTGTCAAACTTGAACTTGGACTTTGTTTGAATCGTGTCAAGCATTGTCTTGTGTTTTAAAACTTGTTCTTGTTTGAATCGTGTTAAACTTGAACTTGGACTTTGTTTAAATCGTGTCAAACATTGTCTTGTGTTTTAAAACCTGTTCTCGTTTGAATCGTGGCAAACTTGAACTTGGACTTTGCTTGAATCGTGTCAAACATTGTCTTGTGTTTTAAATCTTGTTCTTGTTTGAATCGTGTCAAACTTGAACTTGGACTTTGTTTGAATCGTGTCAAGCATTATCTTCTTGTTTTAAAACTTGTTCTTGTTTAAATCGTGTCAAACTTGAAATTGGACTTTGTTTGAATGGTGTCAAGCACTACCTTCTTGTTTTAAAACCGTTCTTGTTCGAATCGTGTTGGACATGAACAGAGTCTTTGCTCGAATCGTGTCGGACATTCCCTCTTGTTTTAAAACTGTTCCCATTTGATTCATGTCAAACATGAACTTGGACTTTGTTTGAATCGTGTCAAGCATTGTCTTGTGTTTTAAAACATGTTCTCGTTTGAATCGTGTCAAACTTGAACTTGGACTTTGTTTGAATCGTGTCAAGCATTGTCTTGTGTTTTAAAACTTGTTCTCGTTTGAATCGTGTCAAACTTGAACTTGGACTTTGTTTGAATCGTGTCAAGCATTGTCTAGTGTTTTAAAACTTGTTCTCGTTTGAATCGTGTCAAACTTGAACTTGGACTTTGTTTGAATCGTGTCAAGCATTGTTTTGTGTTTTAAAACAAGTTCTCATTTGAATCGTGTCAAACTTGAACTTGGACTTTGTTTGAATCGTGTTAAGCATTGTCTTGTGTTTTAAAACTTGTTCTCGTTTGAATCGTGTCAAACTTGAACTTGGACTTTGTTTGAATCGTGTCAAGCATTGTCTTGTGTTTTAAAACTTGTTCTCGTTTGAATCGTGTCAAACTTGAACCTAGACTTTGTTTGAATCGTGTCAAGCATTGTCTTGTGTTTTAAAACTTGTTCTCGTTTGAATTGTGTCAAACTTGAACTTGGACTTTGTTTGAATCGTGTCAAGCATTGTCTTCTTGTTTTAAAACCGTTCTTTTTCGAATCGTGTTGGACATGAACAGAGTCTATGTTCGAATCGTGTCGGACATTGCCTCTTGTTTTAAAACTGTTCCCGTTTGAATCGTGTCAAACTTGAACTTGGACTTTGTTTGAATCGTGTCAAGCATTGTCTTGTGTTTTAAAACATTTTCTCGTTTGAATCGTGTCAAACTTGAACTTGGACTTTGTTTGAATCGTGTCAAGCATTATCTTCTTGTTTTAAAACTTGTTCTTGTTTAAATCGTGTCAAACTTGAACTTGAACTTTGTTTGAATGGTGTCAAGCACTACCTTCTTGTTTTAAAACCGTTCTTGTTCGAATCTTGTTGGACATGAACAGAGTCTTTGTTCGAATCGTGTCGGACATTCCCTCTTGTTTTAAAACTGTTCCCGTTTGATTCATGTCAAACTTGAACTTGGACTTTGTTTGAATCGTGTCAAGCATTGTCTTGTGTTTTAAAACTTGTTCTCGTTTGAATCGTGTCAAACTTGAACTTGGACTTTGTTTGAATCGTGTCAAGCATTGTCTTGTGTTTTAAAACTTGTTCTCGTTTGAATCGTGTCAAACTTGAACTTGGACTTTGTTTGAATCGTGTCAAGCATTGTCTAGTGTTTTAAAACTTGTTCTCGTTTGAATCGTGTCAAACTTGAACTTGGACTTTGTTTGAATCGTGTCAAGCATTGTTTTGTGTTTTAAAACAAGTTCTCATTTGAATCGTGTCAAACTTGAACTTGGACTTTGTTTGAATCGTGTCAAGCATTGTCTTGTGTTTTAAAACTTGTTCTCGTTTGAATCGTGTCAAACTTGAACTTGGACTTTGTTTGAATCGTGTCAAGCATTGTCTTGTGTTTTAAAACTTGTTCTCGTTTGAATCGTGTCAAACTTGAACCTAGACTTTGTTTGAATCGTGTCAAGCATTGTCTTGTGTTTTAAAACTTGTTCTCGTTTGAATTGTGTCAAACTTGAACTTGGACTTTGTTTGAATCGTGTCAAGCATTGTCTTCTTGTTTTAAAACCGTTCTTTTTCGAATCGTGTTGGACATGAACAGAGTCTATGTTCGAATCGTGTCGGACATTGCCTCTTGTTTTAAAACTGTTCCCGTTTGAATCGTGTCAAACTTGAACTTGGACTTTGTTTGAATCGTGTCAAGCATTGTCTTGTGTTTTAAAACTTGTTCTTGTTTGAATCGTGTTAAACTTGAACTTGGACTTTGTTTGAATCGTGTCAAACATTGTCTTGTGTTTCAAAACTTGTTCTCGTTTGAATCGTGGCAAACTTGAACTTGGACTTTGCTTGAATCGTGTCAAACATTGTCTTGTGTTTTAAAACTTGTTCTCGTTTGAATCGTGTCAAACTTGAACTTGGACTTTGTTTGAATCGTGTCAAGCATTATCTTCTTGTTTTAAAACTTGTTCTTGTTTAAATCGTGTCAAACTTGAAATTGGACTTTGTTTGAATGGTGTCAAGCACTACCTTCTTGTTTTAAAACCGTTCTTGTTCGAATCGTGTTGGACATGAACAGAGTCTTTGTTCGAATCGTGTCGGACATTCCCTCTTGTTTTAAAATTGTTCCCATTTGATTCATGTCAAACTTGAACTTGGACTTTGTTTGAATCGTGTCAAGCATTGTCTTGTGTTTTAAAACTTGTTCTCGTTTGAATCGTGTCAAACTTGAACTTGGACTTTGTTTGAATCGTCTCAAGCATTGTCTTGTGTTTTAAAACTTGTTCTCGTTTGAATCGTGTCAAACTTGAACTTGGACTTTGTTTGAATCGTGTCAAGCATTGTCTAGTGTTTTAAAACTTGTTCTCGTTTGAATCGTGTCAAACTTGAACTTGGACTTTGTTTGAATCGTGTCAAGCATTGTTTTGTGTTTTAAAACAAGTTCTCATTTGAATCGTGTCAAACTTCAACTTGGACTTTGTTTGAATCGTGTCAAGCATTGTCTTGTGTTTTAAAACTTGTTCTCGTTTGAATCGTGTCAAACTTGAACTTGGACTTTGTTTGAATCGTGTCAAGCATTGTCGTGTGTTTTAAAACTTGTTCTTGTTTGAATCGTGTCAAACTTGAACCTAGACTTTGTTTGAATCGTGTCAAGCATTGTCTTGTGTTTTAAAACTTGTTCTCGTTTGAATTGTGTCAAACTTGAACTTGGACTTTGTTTGAATCGTGTCAAGCATTGTCTTCTTGTTTTAAAACCGTTCTTTTCCGAATCGTGTTGGACATGAACAGAGTCTTTGTTTGAATCGTGTGAAGCATTGTCTTGTGTTTTAAAACTTTTTCTCGTTTGAATCGCGTCAAACTGGAACTTGGACTTTGTTTGAATCGTGTCAAACATTGTCTAGTGTTTTAAAACTTGTTCTTGTTTGAATCGTGTCAAACTTGAACTTGGACTTTGTTTGAATCGTGTCAAGCATTGTTTTGTGTTTTAAAACAAGTTCTCATTTGAATCGCGTCAAACTTGAACTTGGACTTTGTTTGAATCGTGTCAAGCATTGTCTTGTGTTTTAAAACTTGTTCTCGTTTGAATCGTGTCAAACTTGAACTTGGACTTTGTTTGAATCGTGTCAAGCATTGTCTTGTGTTTTAAAACTTGTTCTCGTTTGAATCGTGTCAAACTTGAACCTAGACTTTGTTTGAATCGTGTCAAGCATTGTCTTGTGTTTTAAAACTTGTTCTCGTTTGAATTGTGTCAAACTTGAACTTGGACTTTGTTTGAATCGTGTCAAGCATTGTCTTCTTGTTTTAAAACCGTTCTTTTTCGAATCGTGTTGGACATGAACAGAGTCTATGTTCGAATCGTGTCGGACATTGCCTCTTGTTTTAAAACTATTCCCGTTTGAATCGTGTCAAACTTGAACTTGGAGTTTGTTTGAATCGTGTTAAGCATTGTCTTGTGTTTTAAAACTTGTTCTTGTTTGAATCGTGTTAAACTTGAACTTGGACTTTGTTTGAATCGTGTCAAACATTGTCTTGTGTTTTAAAACTATTCTCGTTTGAATCGTGGCAAACTTGAACTTGGACTTTGCTTGAATCGTGTCAAACATTGTCTTGTGTTTTAAAACTTGTTCTCGTTTGAATCGTGTCAAACTTGAACTTGGACTTTGTTTGAATCGTGTCAAGCATTATCTTCTTGTTTTAAAACTTGTTCTTGTTTAAATCGTGTCAAACTTGAAATTGGACTTTGTTTGAATGGTGTCAAGCACTACCTTCTTGTTTTAAAACCGTTCTTGTTCGAATCGTGTTGGACATGAACAGAGTCTTTGTTCGAATCGTGTCGGACATTCCCTCTTGTTTTAAAATTGTTCCCATTTGATTCATGTCAAACTTGAACTTGGACTTTGTTTGAATCGTGTCAAGCATTGTCTTGTGTTTTAAAACTTGTTCTCGTTTGAATCGTGTCAAACTTGAACTTGGACTTTGTTTGAATCGTGTCAAGCATTGTCTTGTGTTTTAAAACTTGTTCTCGTTTGATTCGTGTCAAACTTGAACTTGGACTTTGTTTGAATCGTGTCAAGCATTGTCTTGTGTTTTAAAACTTGTTCTCGTTTGAATCGTGTCAAACTTGAACTTGGACTTTGTTTGAATCGTCTCAAGCATTGTCTTGTGTTTTAAAACTTGTTCTCGTTTGAATCGTGTCAAACTTGAACTTTGACTTTGTTTGAATCGTGTCAAGCATTGTCTAGTGTTTTAAAACTTGTTCTCGTTTGAATCGTGTCAAACTTGAACTTGGACTTTGTTTGAATCGTGTCAAGTATTGTCTTGTGTTTTAAAACTTGTTCTCGTTTGAATCATGTCAAACTTGAACTTGGACTTTGTTTGAATCGTGTCAAGCATTGTCTTGTGTTTTAATACTTGTTCTCGTTTGAATCGTGTCAAACTTGAACTTGGACTTTGTTTGAATCGTGTCAAGCATTGTCTTGTGTTTTAAAACTTGTTCTCGTTTGAATCGTGTCAAACTTGAACCTGGACTTTGTTTGAATCGTGTCAAGCATTGTCTTGTGTTTTAAAACTTTTTCTCGTATGAATTGTGTCAAACTTGAACTTGGACTTTGTTTGATTCGTGTCAAGCATTGTCTTCTTGTTTTAAAACCGTTCTTGTTCGAATCGTGTTGGACATGAACAGAGTCTTTGTTCGAATCGTGTCGGACATTGCCTCTTGTTTTAAAACTGTTCCCGTTTGAATCGTGTCAAACTTGAACTTGGACTTTGTTTGAATCGTGTCAAGCATTGTCTTGTGTTTTAAAATTTGTTCTTGTTTGAATCGTGTCAAACTTGAACTTGGACTTTGTTTGAATCGTGTCAAGCATTGTCTTGTATTTTGAAACTTGTTCTCGTTTGAATCGTGTCAAACTTGAACTTGGACTTTGTTTGAATCGTGTCAAGCATTGTCTTCTTGTTTTAAAACTTGTTCTCGTTTAAATCGTGTCAAACTTGAACTTGGACTTTGTTTGAATGGTTTCAAGCACTGTCTTTTTGTTTTAAAACCGTTCTTGTTCGAATCGTGTTGGACATGAACAGAGTCTTTGTTCGAATCGTGTCAGACATTGCCTTTTGTTTTAAAACTGTTCCCATTTGAATCGTGTCAAACTTGAACTTGGACTTTGTTTGAATCGTGTCAAGCATTGTCTAGTGTTTTAAAACTTGTTCTCGTTTGAATTGTGTCAAACTTGAACTTGGACTTTGTTTGAATCGTGTCAAGCATTGTCTTGTGTTTTAAAACTTGTTCTCCTTTGAATCGTGCCCAACTTGAACTTGGACTTTGTTTGAATCGTGTCAAGCATTGTCTAGTGTTTTAACACTTGTTCTCGTTTGAATCGTGTCAAACTTGAACTTGGACTTTGTTTGAATCGTGTCAAGCATTGTCTTGTGTTTTAAAACTTGTTCTCGTTTGAATCGTGTTAAACTTGAACTTGGACTTTGTTTGAATCGTGTCAAACATTGTCTTGTGTTTTAAAACTTGTTCTCGTTTGAATCGCGTCAAACTTGAACTTGGACTTTGTTTGAATCGTGTCAAACATTGTCTTGTGTTTTAAAACTTGTTCTCGTTTGAATCGTGTCAAACTTGAACTTGGACTTTGTTTGAATCGTGTCAAGCATTATCTTCTTGTTTTAAAACTTATTCTTGTTTAAATCGTGTCAAACTCTAAATTGGACTTTGTTTGAATGGTGTCAAGCACTGCCTTCTTGTTTTAAAACCGTTCTTGTTCGAATCGTGTTGGACATGAACAGAGTCTTTGTTCGAATCGTGTCGGACATTGCCTCTTGTTTTAAAACTGTTCCCGTTTGATTCGTGTCAAACTTGAACTTGGACTTTGTTTGAATCGTGTCAAGCATTGTCTTGTGTTTTAAAACTTGTTCTCGTTTGAATCGTGTCAAACTTGAACTTGGACTTTGTTTGAATCGTCTCAAGCATTGTCTTGTGTTTTAAAACTTGTTCTCGTTTGAATCGTGTCAAACTTGAACTTGGACTTTGTTTGAATCGTGTCAAGCATTGTCTAGTGTTTTAAAACTTTTTCTCGTTTGAATCGTGTCAAACTTGAACTTGGACTTTGTTTGAATCGTGTCAAGTATTGTCTTGTGTTTTAAAACTTGTTCTCGTTTGAATCGTGTCAAACTTGAACTTGGACTTTGTTTGAATCGTGTCAAGCATTGTCTTGTGTTTTAAAACTTGTTCTCGTTTGAATCGTGTCAAACTTGAACTTGGACTTTGTTTGAATCGTGTCAAGCATTGTCTTGTGTTTTAAAACTTGTTCTCGTTTGAATCGTGTCAAACTTAAACCTGGACTTTGTTTGAATCGTGTCAAGCATTGTCTTGTGTTTAAAAACTTGTTCTCGTTTGAATTGTGTCAAACTTGAACTTGGACTTTGTTTGAATCGTGTCAAGCATTGTCTTCTTGTTTTAAAACCGTTCTTGTTCGAATCGTGTTGGACATGAACAAAGTCTTTGTTCGAATCGTGTCGGACATTGCCTCTTGTTTTAAAACTGTTCCCGTTTGAATCGTGTCAAACTTGAACTTGGACTTTGTTTGAATCGTGTCAAGCATTGTCTTGTGTTTTAAAATTTGTTCTTGATTGAATCGTGTCAAACTTGAACTTGGACTTTGTTTGAATCGTGTCAAGCATTGTCTTGTATTTTGAAACTTGTTCTCGTTTGAATCGTGTCAAATTTGAACTTGGACTTTGTTTGAATCGTGTCAAGCATTGTCTTCTTGTTTTAAAACTTGTTCTTGTTTAAATCGTGTCAAACTTGAACTTGGACTTTGTTTGAATGGTTTCAAGCACTGTCTTTTTGTTTTAAAACCGTTCTTGTTCGAATCGTGTTGGACATGAACAGAGTCTTTGTTCGAATCGTGTCGGACATTGCCTCTTGTTTTAAAACTGTTCCCGTTTGATTCGTGTCAAACTTGAACTTGGACTTTGTTTGAATCGTGTCAAGCATTGTCTTGTGTTTTAAAACTTGTTCTCGTTTGAATCGTGTCAAACTTGAACTTGGACTTTGTTTGAATCGTCTCAAGCATTGTCTTGTGTTTTAAAATTTGTTCTCGTTTGAATCGTGTCAAACTTGAACTTGGACTTTGTTTGAATCGTGTCAAGCATTGTCTAGTGTTTTAAAACTTGTTCTCGTTTGAATCGTGTCAAACTTGAACTTGGACTTTGTTTGAATCGTGTCAAGTATTGTCTTGTGTTTTAAAACTTGTTCTCGTTTGAATTGTGTCAAACTTGAACTTGGACTTTGTTTGAATCGTGTCAAGCATTGTCTTGTGTTTTAAAACTTGTTCTCGTTTGAATCGTGTCAAACTTGAACTTGGACTTTGTTTGAATCGTGTCAAGCATTGTCTTGTGTTTTAAAACTTGTTCCCGTTTGAATCGTGTCAAACTTGAACCTGGACTTTGTTTGAATCGTGTCAAGCATTGTCTTGTGTTTTAAAACTTGTTCTCGTTTGAATTTTGTCAAACTTGAACTTGGACTTTGTTTGAATCGTGTCAAGCATTGTCTTCTTGTTTTAAAACCGTTCTTGTTCGAATCGTGTTGGACATGAACAGAGTCTTTGTTCGAATCGTGTCGGACATTGCCTCTTGTTTTAAAACTGTTCCCGTTTGAATCGTGTCAAACTTGAACTTGGACTTTGTTTGAATCGTGTCAAGCATTGTCTTGTGTTTTAAAATTTGTTCTTGTTTGAATCGTGTCAAACTTGAACTTGGACTTTGTTTGAATCGTGTCAAGCATTGTCTTGTATTTTGAAACTTGTTCTCGTTTGAATCGTGTCAAACTTGAACTTGGACTTTGTTTGAATCGTGTCAAGCATTGTCTTCTTGTTTTAAAACTTGTTCTTGTTTAAATCGTGTCAAACTTGAACTTGGACTTTGTTTGAATGGTTCCAAGCACTGTCTTTTTGTTTTAAAACCGTTCTTGTTCGAATCGTGTTGGACATGAACAGAGTATTTGTTCGAATCGTGTCGGACATTGCCTCTTGTTTTAAAACTGTTCCCGTTTGAATTGTGTCAAACTTGAACTTGGACTTTGTTTGAATCGTGTCAAGCATTGTCTAGTGTTTTAAAACTTGTTCTCGTTTGAATTGTGTCGAACTTGAACTTGGACTTTGTTTGAATCGTGTCAAGCATTGTCTTGTGTTTTAAAACTTGTTCTCCTTTGAATCGTGTCCAACTTGAACTTGGACTTTGTTTGAATCGTGTCAAGCATTGTCTAGTGTTTTAACACTTGTTCTCGTTTGAATCGTGTCAAACTTGAACTTGGACTTTGTTTGAATCGTGTCAAGCATTCTCTTGTGTTTTAAAACTTGTTCTCATTTGAATCATGTCAAACTTGAACTTGGACTTTGTTTGAATCGTGTCAAGCATTGTCTTGTGTTTTAAAACTTGTTCTCGTTTGAATCGTGTCAAACTTGAACTTTGACTTTGTTTGAATCGTGTCAAGCATTGTCTTGTGTTTTAAAACTTGTTCTCGTTTGAATCGTGTCAAACTTGAACTTGGACTTTGTTTGAATCGTGTCAAGCATTGTCTTGTGTTTTAAAACTTGTTCCCGTTTGAATCGTGTCAAACTTGAACCTGGACTTTGTTTGAATCGTGTCAAGCATTGTCTTGTGTTTTAAAACTTGTTCTCGTTTGAATTTTGTCAAACTTGAACTTGGACTTTGTTTGAATCGTGTCAAGCATTGTCTTCTTGTTTTAAAACCGTTCTTGTTCGAATCGTGTTGGACATGAACAGAGTCTTTGTTCGAATCGTGTCGGACATTGCCTCTTGTTTTAAAACTGTTCCCGTTTGAATCGTGTCAAACTTGAACTTGGACTTTGTTTGAATCGTGTCAAGCATTGTCTTGTGTTTTAAAATTTGTTCTTGTTTGAATCGTGTCAAACTTGAACTTGGACTTTGTTTGAATCGTGTCAAGCATTGTCTTGTATTTTGAAACTTGTTCTCGTTTGAATCGTGTCAAACTTGAACTTGGACTTTGTTTGAATCGTGTCAAGCATTGTCTTCTTGTTTTAAAACTTGTTCTTGTTTAAATCGTGTCAAACTTGAACTTGGACTTTGTTTGAATGGTTCCAAGCACTGTCTTTTTGTTTTAAAACCGTTCTTGTTCGAATCGTGTTGGACATGAACAGAGTATTTGTTCGAATCGTGTCGGACATTGCCTCTTGTTTTAAAACTGTTCCCGTTTGAATTGTGTCAAACTTGAACTTGGACTTTGTTTGAATCGTGTCAAGCATTGTCTAGTGTTTTAAAACTTGTTCTCGTTTGAATTGTGTCGAACTTGAACTTGGACTTTGTTTGAATCGTGTCAAGCATTGTCTTGTGTTTTAAAACTTGTTCTCCTTTGAATCGTGTCCAACTTGAACTTGGACTTTGTTTGAATCGTGTCAAGCATTGTCTAGTGTTTTAACACTTGTTCTCGTTTGAATCGTGTCAAACTTGAACTTGGACTTTGTTTGAATCGTGTCAAGCATTCTCTTGTGTTTTAAAACTTGTTCTCATTTGAATCATGTCAAACTTGAACTTGGACTTTGTTTGAATCGTGTCAAGCATTGTCTTGTGTTTTAAAACTTGTTCTCGTTTGAATCGTGTCAAACTTGAACTTTGACTTTGTTTGAATCGTGTCAAGCATTGTCTTGTGTTTTAAAACTTGTTCTCGTTTGAATCGTGTCAAACTTGAACCTAGACTTTGTTTGAATCGTGTCAAGCATTGTCTTGTGTTTTAAAACTTCTTCTCGTTTGAATTGTGTCAAACTTGAACTTGGACTTTGTTTGAATCGTGTCAAGCATTGTCTTCTTGTTTTAAAACCGTTCTTGTTCGAATCGTGTTGGACATGAACAGAGTCTTTGTTCGAATCGTGTCGGACATTGCCTCTTGTTTTAAAACTATTCCCGTTTGAATCGTGTCAAACTTGAACTTGGACTTTGTTTGAATCGTGTCAAGCATTGTCTTGTGTTTTAAAATTTGTTCTTGTTTGAATCGTGTCAAACTTGAACTTGGACTTTGTTTGAATCGTGTCAAGCATTGTCTTGTATTTTGAAACTTGTTCTCGTTTGAATCGTGTCAAACTTGAACTTGGACTTTGTTTGAATCGTGTCAAGCAGTGTCTTCTTGTTTTAAAACTTGTTCTTGTTTAAATCGTGTCAAACTTGAACTTGGACTTTGTTTGAATGGTTCCAAGCACTGTCTTTTTGTTTTAAAACCGTTCTTGTTCGAATCGTGTTGGACATGAACAGAGTATTTGTTCGAATCGTGTCGGACATTGCCTCTTGTTTTAAAACTGTTCCCGTTTGAATCGTGTCAAAATTGAACTTGGACTTTGTTTGAATCGTGTCAAGCATTGTCTAGTGTTTTAAAACTTGTTCTCGTTTGAATTGTGTCGAACTTGAACTTGGACTGTGTTTGAATCGTGTCAAGCATTGTCTTGTGTTTTAAAACTTGTTCTCCTTTGAATCGTGTCCAAGTTGAACTTGGACTTTGTTTGAATCGTGTCAAGCATTGTCTAGTGTTTTAAAACTTGTTCTCATTTTGAATTGTGTCAAACTTGAACTTGGACTTTGTTTGAATCGTGTCAAGCATTGTCTTGTGTTTTAAAACTTGTTCTCCTTTGAATCGTGTCCAACTTGAACTTGGACTTTGTTTGAATCGTGTCAAGCATTGTCTAGTGTTTTAACACTTGTTCTCGTTTGAATCGTGTCAAACTTGAACTTGGACTTTGTTTGAATCGTGTCAAGCATTCTCTTGTGTTTTAAAACTTGTTCTCATTTGAATCATGTCAAACTTGAACTTGGACTTTGTTTGAATCGTGTCAAGCATTGTCTTGTGTTTTAAAACTTGTTCTCGTTTGAATCGTGTCAAACTTGAACTTTGACTTTGTTTGAATCGTGTCAAGCATTGTCTTGTGTTTTAAAACTTGTTCTCGTTTGAATCGTGTCAAACTTGAACTTGGACTTTGTTTGAATCGTGTCAAGCATTGTCTTGTGTTTTAAAACTTGTTCCCGTTTGAATCGTGTCAAACTTGAACCTGGACTTTGTTTGAATCGTGTCAAGCATTGTCTTGTGTTTTAAAACTTGTTCTCGTTTGAATTTTGTCAAACTTGAACTTGGACTTTGTTTGAATCGTGTCAAGCATTGTCTTCTTGTTTTAAAACCGTTCTTGTTCGAATCGTGTTGGACATGAACAGAGTCTTTGTTCGAATCGTGTCGGACATTGCCTCTTGTTTTAAAACTGTTCCCGTTTGAATCGTGTCAAACTTGAACTTGGACTTTGTTTGAATCGTGTCAAGCATTGTCTTGTGTTTTAAAATTTGTTCTTGTTTGAATCGTGTCAAACTTGAACTTGGACTTTGTTTGAATCGTGTCAAGCATTGTCTTGTATTTTGAAACTTGTTCTCGTTTGAATCGTGTCAAACTTGAACTTGGACTTTGTTTGAATCGTGTCAAGCATTGTCTTCTTGTTTTAAAACTTGTTCTTGTTTAAATCGTGTCAAACTTGAACTTGGACTTTGTTTGAATGGTTCCAAGCACTGTCTTTTTGTTTTAAAACCGTTCTTGTTCGAATCGTGTTGGACATGAACAGAGTATTTGTTCGAATCGTGTCGGACATTGCCTCTTGTTTTAAAACTGTTCCCGTTTGAATTGTGTCAAACTTGAACTTGGACTTTGTTTGAATCGTGTCAAGCATTGTCTAGTGTTTTAAAACTTGTTCTCGTTTGAATTGTGTCGAACTTGAACTTGGACTTTGTTTGAATCGTGTCAAGCATTGTCTTGTGTTTTAAAACTTGTTCTCCTTTGAATCGTGTCCAACTTGAACTTGGACTTTGTTTGAATCGTGTCAAGCATTGTCTAGTGTTTTAACACTTGTTCTCGTTTGAATCGTGTCAAACTCGAACTTGGACTTTGTTTGAATCGTGTCAAGCATTCTCTTGTGTTTTAAAACTTGTTCTCATTTGAATCATGTCAAACTTGAACTTGGACTTTGTTTGAATCGTGTCAAGCATTGTCTTGTGTTTTAAAACTTGTTCTCGTTTGAATCGTGTCAAACTTGAACTTTGACTTTGTTTGAATCGTGTCAAGCATTGTCTTGTGTTTTAAAACTTGTTCTCGTTTGAATCGTGTCAAACTTGAACCTAGACTTTGTTTGAATCGTGTCAAGCATTGTCTTGTGTTTTAAAACTTCTTCTCGTTTGAATTGTGTCAAACTTGAACTTGGACTTTGTTTGAATCGTGTCAAGCATTGTCTTCTTGTTTTAAAACCGTTCTTGTTCGAATCGTGTTGGACATGAACAGAGTCTTTGTTCGAATCGTGTCGGACATTGCCTCTTGTTTTAAAACTGTTCCCGTTTGAATCGTGTCAAACTTGAACTTGGACTTTGTTTGAATCGTGTCAAGCATTGTCTTGTGTTTTAAAATTTGTTCTTGTTTGAATCGTGTCAAACTTGAACTTGGACTTTGTTTGAATCGTGTCAAGCATTGTCTTGTATTTTGAAACTTGTTCTCGTTTGAATCGTGTCAAACTTGAACTTGGACTTTGTTTGAATCGTGTCAAGCAGTGTCTTCTTGTTTTAAAACTTGTTCTTGTTTAAATCGTGTCAAACTTGAACTTGGACTTTGTTTGAATGGTTCCAAGCACTGTCTTTTTGTTTTAAAACCGTTCTTGTTCGAATCGTGTTGGACATGAACAGAGTATTTGTTCGAATCGTGTCGGACATTGCCTCTTGTTTTAAAACTGTTCCCGTTTGAATCGTGTCAAAATTGAACTTGGACTTTGTTTGAATCGTGTCAAGCATTGTCTAGTGTTTTAAAACTTGTTCTCGTTTGAATTGTGTCGAACTTGAACTTGGACTGTGTTTGAATCGTGTCAAGCATTGTCTTGTGTTTTAAAACTTGTTCTCCTTTGAATCGTGTCCAAGTTGAACTTGGACTTTGTTTGAATCGTGTCAAGCATTGTCTAGTGTTTTAACACTTGTTCTCGTTTGAATCGTGTCAAACTTGAACTTGGACTTTGTTTGAATCGTGTCAAGCATTCTCTTGTGTTTTAAAACTTGTTCTCATTTGAATCATGTCAAACTTGAACTTGGACTTTGTTTGAATCGTGTCAAGCATTGTCTTGTGTTATAAAACTTGATCTCGTTTGAATCGTGTCAAACTTGAACTTTGACTTTGTTTGAATCGTGTCAAGCATTGTCTTGTGTTTTAAAACTTGTTCTCGTTTGAATCGTGTCAAACTTGAACCTAGACTTTGTTTGAATCGTGTCAAGCATTGTCTTGTGTTTTAAAACTTCTTCTCGTTTGAATTGTGTCAAACTTGAACTTGGACTTTGTTTGAATCGTGTCAAGCATTGTCTTCTTGTTTTAAAACCGTTCTTGTTCGAATCGTGTTGGACATGAACAGAGTCTTTGTTCGAATCGTGTCGGACATTGCCTCTTGTTTTAAAACTGTTCCCGTTATAATCGTGTCAAACTTGAACTTGGACTTTGTTTGAATCGTGTCAAGCATTGTCTTGTGTTTTAAAATTTGTTCTTGTTTGAATCGTGTCAAACTTGAACTTGGACTTTGTTTGAATCGTGTCAAGCATTGTCTTGTATTTTGAAACTTGTTCTCGTTTGAATCGTGTCAAACTTGAACTTGGACTTTGTTTGAATCGTGTCAAGCATTGTCTTCTTGTTTTAAAACTTGTTCTTGTTTAAATCGTGTCAAACTTGAACTTGGACTTTGTTTGAATGGTTTCAAGCACTGTCTTTTTGTTTTAAAACCGTTCTTGTTCGAATCGTGTTGGACATGAATAGAGTCTTTGTTCAAATCGTGTCGGACATTGCCTCTTGTTTTAAAACTGTTCCCGTTTGATTCGTGTCAAACTTCAACTTGGACTTTGTTTGAATCGTGTCAAGCATTGTCTTGTGTTTTAAAACTTGTTCTCGTTTGAATCGTGTCAAACTTGAACTTGGACTTTGTTTGAATCGTCTCAAGCATTGTCTTGTGTTTTAAAACTTGTTCTCGTTTGAATCGTGTCAAACTTGAACTTGGACTTTCTTTGAATCGTGTCAAGCATTGTCTAGTGTTTTAAAACTTGTTCTCGTTTGAATCGTGTCAAACTTGAACTTGGACTTTGTTTGAATCGTGTCAAGTATTGTCTTGTGTTTTAAAACTTGTTCTCGTTTGAATCGTGTCAAACTTGAACTTGGACTTTGTTTGAATCGTGTCAAGCATTGTCTTGTGTTTTAAAACTTGTTCTCGTTTGAATCGTGTCAAACTTGAACTTCGACTTTGTTTGAATCGTGTCAAGCATTGTCTTGTGTTTTAAAACTTGTTCCCATTTGAATCGTGTCAAACTTGAACCTGGACTTTGTTTGAATCGTGTCAAGCATTGTCTTGTGTTTTAAAACTTGTTCTCGTTTGAATTGTGTCAAACTTGAACTTGGACTTTGTTTGAATCGTGTCAAGTATTGTCTTCTTGTTTTAAAACCGTTCTTGTTCGAATCGTGTTGGACATGAACAGAGTCTTTGTTCGAATCGTGTCGGACATTGCCTCTTGTTTTAAAACTGTTCCCGTTTGAATCGTGTCAAACTTGAACTTGGACTTTGTTTGAATCGTGTCAAGCATTGTCTTGTGTTTTAAAATTTGTTCTGGTTTGAATCGTGTCAAACTTGAACTTGGACTTTGTTTGAATCGTGTCAAGCATTGTCTTGTATTTTGAAACTTGTTCTCGTTTGAATCGTGCCAAACTTGAACTTGGACTTTGTTTGAATCGTGTCAAGCATTGTCTTCTTGTTTTAAAACTTGTTCTTGTTTAAATCGTGTCAAACTTGAACTTGGACTTTGTTTGAATGGTTTCAAGCACTGTCTTTTTGTTTTAAAACCGTTCTTGTTCGAATCTTGTTGGACATGAACAGAGTCTTTGTTCGAATCGTGTCAGACATTGCCTCATGTTTTAAAGCTGTTCCCGTTTGAATCGTGTCAAAGTTGAACTTGGACTTTGTTTGAATCGTGTCAAGCATTGTCTAGTGTTTTAAAACTTGTTCTCGTTTGAATTGTGTCGAACTTGAACTTGGACTTTGTTTGAATCGTGTCAAGCATTGTCTTCTTGTTTTAAAACCGTTCTTGTTCGAATCGTGTTGGACATGAACAGAGTCTTTGTTCGAATCGTGTCGGACATTGCCTCTTGTTTTAAAACTGTTCCCGTTTGAATCGTGTCAAACTTGAACTTGGACTTTGTTTGAATCGTGTCAAGCATTGTCTTGTGTTTTAAAATTTGTTCTTGTTTGAATCGTGTCAAACTTGAACTTGGACTTTGTTTGAATCGTGTCAAGCATTGTCTTGTATTTTGAAACTTGTTCTCGTTTGAATCGTGTCAAACTTGAACTTGGACTTTGTTTGAATCGTGTCAAGCATTGTCTTCTTGTTTTAAAACTTGTTCTTGTTTAAATCGTGTCAAACTTGAACTTGGACTTTGTTTGAATGGTTCCAAGCACTGTCTTTTTGTTTTAAAACCGTTCTTGTTCGAATCGTGTTGGACATGAACAGAGTATTTGTTCGAATCGTGTCGGACATTGCCTCTTGTTTTAAAACTGTTCCCGTTTGAATCGTGTCAAACTTGAACTTGGACTTTGTTTGAATCGTGTCAAGCATTGTCTAGTGTTTTAAAACTTGTTCTCGTTTGAATTGTGTCGAACTTGAACTTGGACTTTGTTTGAATCGTGTCAAGCATTGTCTTGTGTTTTAAAACTTGTTCTCCTTTGAATCGTGTCCAAGTTGAACTTGGACTTTGTTTGAATCGTGTCAAGCATTGTCTAGTGTTTTAACACTTGTTCTCGTTTGAATCGTGTCAAACTTGAACTTGGACTTTGTTTGAATCGTGTCAAGCATTCTCTTGTGTTTTAAAACTTGTTCTCATTTGAATCATGTCAAACTTGAACTTGGACTTTGTTTGAATCGTGTCAAGCATTGTCTTGTGTTATAAAACTTGATCTCGTTTGAATCGTGTCAAACTTGAACTTTGACTTTGTTTGAATCGTGTCAAGCATTGTCTTGTGTTTTAAAACTTGTTCTCGTTTGAATCGTGTCAAACTTGAACCTAGACTTTGTTTGAATCGTGTCAAGCATTGTCTTGTGTTTTAAAACTTCTTCTCGTTTGAATTGTGTCAAACTTGAACTTGGACTTTGTTTGAATCGTGTCAAGCATTGTCTTCTTGTTTTAAAACCGTTCTTGTTCGAATCGTGTTGGACATGAACAGAGTCTTTGTTCGAATCGTGTCGGACATTGCCTCTTGTTTTAAAACTGTTCCCGTTTGAATCGTGTCAAACTTGAACTTGGACTTTGTTTGAATCGTGTCAAGCATTGTCTTGTGTTTTAAAATTTGTTCTTGTTTGAATCGTGTCAAACTTGAACTTGGACTTTGTTTGAATCGTGTCAAGCATTGTCTTGTATTTTGAAACTTGTTCTCGTTTGAATCGTGTCAAACTTGAACTTGGACTTTGTTTGAATCGTGTCAAGCATTGTCTTCTTGTTTTAAAACTTGTTCTTGTTTAAATCGTGTCAAACTTGAACTTGGACTTTGTTTGAATGGTTTCAAGCACTGTCTTTTTGTTTTAAAACCGTTCTTGTTCGAATCGTGTTGGACATGAATAGAGTCTTTGTTCAAATCGTGTCGGACATTGCCTCTTGTTTTAAAACTGTTCCCGTTTGATTCGTGTCAAACTTGAACTTGGACTTTGTTTGAATCGTGTCAAGCATTGTCTTGTGTTTTAAAACTTGTTCTCGTTTGAATCGTGTCAAACTTGAACTTGGACTTTGTTTGAATCGTCTCAAGCATTGTCTTGTGTTTTAAAACTTGTTCTCGTTTGAATCGTGTCAAACTTGAACTTGGACTTTGTTTGAATCATGTCAAGCATTGTCTAGTGTTTTAAAACTTGTTCTCGTTTGAATCGTGTCAAACTTGAACTTGGACTTTGTTTGAATCGTGTCAAGTATTGTCTTGTGTTTTAAAACTTGTTCTCGTTTGAATCGTGTCAAACTTGAACTTGGACTTTGTTTGAATCGTGTCAAGCATTGTCTTGTGTTTTAAAACTTGTTCTCGTTTGAATCGTGTCAAACTTGAACTTGGACTTTGTTTGAATCGTGTCAAGCATTGTCTTGTGTTTTAAAACTTGTTCCCATTTGAATCGTGTCAAACTTGAACCTGGACTTTGTTTGAATCGTGTCAAGCATTGTCTTGTGTTTTAAAACTTGTTCTCGTTTGAATTGTGTCAAACTTGAACTTGGACTTTGTTTGAATCGTGTCAAGTATTGTCTTCTTGTTTTAAAACCGTTCTTGTTCGAATCGTGTTGGACATGAACAGAGTCTTTGTTCGAATCGTGTCGGACATTGCCTCTTGTTTTAAAACTGTTCCCGTTTGAATCGTGTCAAACTTGAACTTGGACTTTGTTTGAATCGTGTCAAGCATTGTCTTGTGTTTTAAAATTTGTTCTGGTTTGAATCGTGTCAAACTTGAACTTGGACTTTGTTTGAATCGTGTCAAGCATTGTCTTGTATTTTGAAACTTGTTCTCGTTTGAATCGTGCCAAACTTGAACTTGGACTTTGTTTGAATCGTGTCAAGCATTGTCTTCTTGTTTTAAAACTTGTTCTTGTTTAAATCGTGTCAAACTTGAACTTGGACTTTGTTTGAATGGTTTCAAGCACTGTCTTTTTGTTTTAAAACCGTTCTTGTTCGAATCTTGTTGGACATGAACAGAGTCTTTGTTCGAATCGTGTCAGACATTGCCTCATGTTTTAAAGCTGTTCCCGTTTGAATCGTGTCAAACTTGAACTTGGACTTTGTTTGAATCGTGTCAAGCATTGTCTAGTGTTTTAAAACTTGTTCTCGTTTGAATTGTGTCGAACTTGAACTTGGACTTTGTTTGAATCGTGTCAAGCATTGTCTTGTGTTTTAAAACTTGTTCTCCTTTGAATCGTGTCCAACTTGAACTTGGACTTTGTTTGAATCGTGTCAAGCATTGTCTAGTGTTTTAACATTTGTTCTCGTTTGAATCGTGTCAAACTTGAACTTGGACTTTGTTTGAATCGTGTCAAGCATTCTCTTGTGTTTTAAAACTTGTTCTCATTTGAATCGTGTCAAACTTGAACTTGGACTTTGTTTGAATCGTGTCAAGCATTGTCTTGTGTTTTAAAACTTGTTCTCGTTTGAATCGTGTCAAACTTGAACTTTGACTTTGTTTGAATCGTGTCAAGCATTGTCTTGTGTTTTAAAACTTGTTCTCGTTTGAATCGTGTCAAACTTGAACCTAGACTTTGTTTGAATCGTGTCAAGCATTGTCTTGTGTTTTAAAACTTGTTCTCGTTTGAATCGTGTCAAACTTGAACTTGGACTTTGTTTGAATCGTGTCAAGCATTGTCTTGTGTTTTAAAACTTGTTCTCGTTTGAATCGTGTCAAACTTGAACTTGGACTTTGTTTGAATCGTCTCAAGCATTGTCTTGTGTTTTAAAACTTGTTCTCGTTTGAATCGTGTCAAACTTGAACTTGGACTTTGTTTGAATCGTGTCAAGCATTGTCTAGTGTTTTAAAACTTGTTCTCGTTTGAATCGTGTCAAACTTGAACTTGGACTTTGTTTGAATCGTGTCAAGTATTGTCTTGTGTTTTAAAACTTGTTCTCGTTTGAATCGTGTCAAACTTGAACTTGGACTTTGTTTGAATCGTGTCAAGCATTGTCTTGTGTTTTAAAACTTGTTCTCATTTGAATCGTGTCAAACTTGAACTTGGACTTTGTTTGAATCGTGTCAAGCATTGTCTTGTGTTTTAAAACTTGTTCCCATTTGAATCGTGTCAAACTTGAACCTGGACTTTGTTTAAATCGTGTCAAGCATTGTCTTGTGTTTTAAAACTTGTTCTCGTTTGAATTGTGTCAAACTTGAACTTGGACTTTGCTTGAATCGTGTCAAGCATTGTCTTCTTGTTTTAAAACCGTTCTTGTTCGAATCGTGTTGGACATGAACAGAGTCTTTGTTCGAATCGTGTCGGACATTGCCTCTTGTTTTAAAACTGTTCCCGTTTGAATCGTGTCAAACTTGAACTTGGACTTTGTTTGAATCGTGTCAAGCATTGTCTTGTGTTTTAAAATTTGTTCTGGTTTGAATCGTGTCAAACTTGAACTTGGACTTTGTTTGAATCGTGTCAAGCATTGTCTTGTATTTTGAAACTTGTTCTCGTTTGAATCGTGTCAAACTTGAACTTGGACTTTGTTTGAATCGTGTCAAGCATTGTCTTCTTGTTTTAAAACTTGTTCTTGTTTAAATCGTGTCAAACTTGAACTTAGACTTTGTTTGAATGGTTTCAAGCACTGTCTTTTTGTTTTAAAACCGTTCTTGTTCGAATCGTGTTGGACATGAACAGAGTCTTTATTCGAATCGTGTCAGACATTGCCTCATGTTTTAAAACTGTTCCCGTTTGAATCGTGTCAAACTTGAACTTGGACTTTGTTTGAATCGTGTCAAGCATTGTCTAGTGTTTTAAAACTTGTTCTCGTTTGAATTGTGTCGAACTTGAACTTGGACTTTGTTTGAATCGTGTCAAGCATTGTCTTGTGTTTTAAAACTTGTTCTCCTTTGAATCGTGTCCAACTTGAACTTGGACTTTGTTTGAATCGTGTCAAGCATTGTCTAGTGTTTTAACATTTGTTCTCGTTTGAATCGTGTCAAACTTGAACTTGGACTTTGTTTGAATCGTGTCAAGCATTCTCTTGTGTTTTAAAACTTGTTCTCATTTGAATCGTGTCAAACTTGAACTTGGACTTTGTTTGAATCGTGTCAAGCATTGTCTTGTGTTTTAAAACTTGTTCTCGTTTGAATCGTGTCAAACTTGAACTTTGACTTTGTTTGAATCGTGTCAAGCATTGTCTTGTGTTTTAAAACTTGTTCTCGTTTGAATCGTGTCAAACTTGAACCTAGACTTTGTTTGAATCGTGTCAAGCATTGTCTTGTGTTTTAAAACTTGTTCTCGTTTGAATCGTGTCAAACTTGAACTTGGACTTTGTTTGAATCGTGTCAAGCATTGTCTTCTTGTTTTAAAACTTGTTCTTGTTTAAATCGTGTCAAACTTGAACTTGGACTTTGTTTGAATGGTTTCAAGCACTGTCTTTTTGTTTTAAAACCGTTCTTGTTCGAATCGTGTTGGACATGAACAGAGTCTTTGTTCGAATCGTGTCGGACATTGCCTCTTGTTTTAAAACTGTTCCCGTTTGATTCGTGTCAAACTTGAACTTGGACTTTGTTTGAATCGTGTCAAGCATTGTCTTGTGTTTTAAAACTTGTTCTCGTTTGAATCGTGTCAAACTTGAACTTGGACTTTGTTTGAATCGCCTCAAGCATTGTCTTGTGTTTTAAAATTTGTTCTCGTTTGAATCGTGTCAAACTTGAACTTGGACTTTGTTTGAATCGTGTCAAGCATTGTCTAGTGTTTTAAAACTTGTTCTCGTTTGAATCGTGTCAAACTTGAACTTGGACTTTGTTTGAATCGTGTCAAGTATTGTCTTGTGTTTTAAAACTTGTTCTCGTTTGAATTGTGTCAAACTTGAACTTGGACTTTGTTTGAATCGTGTCAAGCATTGTCTTGTGTTTTAAAACTTGTTCTCGTTTGAATCGTGTCAAACTTGAACTTGGACTTTGTTTGAATCGTGTCAAGCATTGTCTTGTGTTTTAAAACTTGTTCCCGTTTGAATCGTGTCAAACTTGAACCTGGACTTTGTTTGAATCGTGTCAAGCATTGTCTTGTGTTTTAAAACTTGTTCTCGTTTGAATTGTGTCAAACTTGAACTTGGACTTTGTTTGAATCGTGTCAAGCATTGTCTTCTTGTTTTAAAACCGTTCTTGTTCGAATCGTGTTGGACATGAACAGAGTCTTTGTTCGAATCGTGTCGGACATTGCCTCTTGTTTTAAAACTGTTCCCGTTTGAATCGTGTCAAACTTGAACTTGGACTTTGTTTGAATCGTGTCAAGCATTGTCTTGTGTTTTAAAATTTGTTCTTGTTTGAATCGTGTCAAACTTGAACTTGGACTTTGTTTGAATCGTGTCAAGCATTGTCTTGTATTTTGAAACTTGTTCTCGTTTGAATCATGTCAAACTTGAACTTGGACTTTGTTTGAATCGTGTCAAGCATTGTCTTCTTGTTTTAAAACTTGTTCTTGTTTAAATCGTGTCAAACTTGAACTTGGACTTTGTTTGAATGGTTCCAAGCACTGTCTTTTTGTTTTAAAACCGTTCTTGTTCGAATCGTGTTGGACATGAACAGAGTATTTGTTCGAATCGTGTCGGACATTGCCTCTTGTTTTAAAACTGTTCCCGTTTGAATTGTGTCAAACTTGAACTTGGACTTTGTTTGAATCGTGTCAAGCATTGTCTAGTGTTTTAAAACTTGTTCTCGTTTGAATTGTGTCGAACTTGAACTTGGACTTTGTTTGAATCGTGTCAAGCATTGTCTTGTGTTTTAAAACTTGTTCTCCTTTGAATCGTGTCCAACTTGAACTTGGACTTTGTTTGAATCGTGTCAAGCATTGTCTAGTGTTTTAACACTTGTTCTCGTTTGAATCGTGTCAAACTTGAACTTGGACTTTGTTTGAATCGTGTCAAGCATTCTCTTGTGTTTTAAAACTTGTTCTCATTTGAATCATGTCAAACTTGAACTTGGACTTTGTTTGAATCGTGTCAAGCATTGTCTTGTGTTTTAAAACTTGTTCTCGTTTGAATCGTGTCAAACTTGAACTTTGACTTTGTTTGAATCGTGTCAAGCATTGTCTTGTGTTTTAAAACTTGTTCTCGTTTGAATCGTGTCAAACTTGAACCTAGACTTTGTTTGAATCGTGTCAAGCATTGTCTTGTGTTTTAAAACTTCTTCTCGTTTGAATTGTGTCAAACTTGAACTTGGACTTTGTTTGAATCGTGTCAAGCATTGTCTTCTTGTTTTAAAACCGTTCTTGTTCGAATCGTGTTGGACATGAACAGAGTCTTTGTTCGAATCGTGTCGGACATTGCCTCTTGTTTTAAAACTGTTCCCGTTTGAATCGTGTCAAACTTGAACTTGGACTTTGTTTGAATCGTGTCAAGCATTGTCTTGTGTTTTAAAATTTGTTCTTGTTTGAATCGTGTCAAACTTGAACTTGGACTTTGTTTGAATCGTGTCAAGCATTGTCTTGTATTTTGAAACTTGTTCTCGTTTGAATCGTGTCAAACTTGAACTTGGACTTTGTTTGAATCGTGTCAAGCATTGTCTTCTTGTTTTAAAACTTGTTCTTGTTTAAATCGTGTCAAACTTGAACTTGGACTTTGTTTGAATGGTTTCAAGCACTGTCTTTTTGTTTTAAAACCGTTCTTGTTCGAATCTTGTTGGACATGAACAGAGTCTTTGTTCGAATCGTGTCAGACATTGCCTCATGTTTTAAAGCTGTTCCCGTTTGAATCGTGTCAAACTTGAACTTGGACTTTGTTTGAATCGTGTCAAGCATTGTCTAGTGTTTTAAAACTTGTTCTCGTTTGAATTGTGTCGAACTTGAACTTGGACTTTGTTTGAATCGTGTCAAGCATTGTCTTGTGTTTTAAAACTTGTTCTCCTTTGAATCGTGTCCAACTTGAACTTGGACTTTGTTTGAATCGTGTCAAGCATTGTCTAGTGTTTTAACATTTGTTCTCGTTTGAATCGTGTCAAACTTGAACTTGGACTTTGTTTGAATCGTGTCAAGCATTCTCTTGTGTTTTAAAACTTGTTCTCATTTGAATCGTGTCAAACTTGAACTTGGACTTTGTTTGAATCGTGTCAAGCATTGTCTTGTGTTTTAAAACTTGTTCTCGTTTGAATCGTGTCAAACTTGAACTTTGACTTTGTTTGAATCGTGTCAAGCATTGTCTTGTGTTTTAAAACTTGTTCTCGTTTGAATCGTGTCAAACTTGAACCTAGACTTTGTTTGAATCGTGTCAAGCATTGTCTTGTGTTTTAAAACTTGTTCTCGTTTGAATCGTGTCAAACTTGAACTTGGACTTTGTTTGAATCGTGTCAAGCATTGTCTTGTGTTTTAAAACTTGTTCTCGTTTGAATCGTGTCAAACTTGAACTTGGACTTTGTTTGAATCGTCTCAAGCATTGTCTTGTGTTTTAAAACTTGTTCTCGTTTGAATCGTGTCAAACTTGAACTTGGACTTTGTTTGAATCGTGTCAAGCATTGTCTAGTGTTTTAAAACTTGTTCTCGTTTGAATCGTGTCAAACTTGAACTTGGACTTTGTTTGAATCGTGTCAAGTATTGTCTTGTGTTTTAAAACTTGTTCTCGTTTGAATCGTGTCAAACTTGAACTTGGACTTTGTTTGAATCGTGTCAAGCATTGTCTTGTGTTTTAAAACTTGTTCTCATTTGAATCGTGTCAAACTTGAACTTGGACTTTGTTTGAATCGTGTCAAGCATTGTCTTGTGTTTTAAAACTTGTTCCCATTTGAATCGTGTCAAACTTGAACCTGGACTTTGTTTGAATCGTGTCAAGCATTGTCTTGTGTTTTAAAACTTGTTCTCGTTTGAATTGTGTCAAACTTGAACTTGGACTTTGCTTGAATCGTGTCAAGCATTGTCTTCTTGTTTTAAAACCGTTCTTGTTCGAATCGTGTTGGACATGAACAGAGTCTTTGTTCGAATCGTGTCGGACATTGCCTCTTGTTTTAAAACTGTTCCCGTTTGAATCGTGTCAAACTTGAACTTGGACTTTGTTTGAATCGTGTCAAGCATTGTCTTGTGTTTTAAAATTTGTTCTGGTTTGAATCGTGTCAAACTTGAACTTGGACTTTGTTTGAATCGTGTCAAGCATTGTCTTGTATTTTGAAACTTGTTCTCGTTTGAATCGTGTCAAACTTGAACTTGGACTTTGTTTGAATCGTGTCAAGCATTGTCTTCTTGTTTTAAAACTTGTTCTTGTTTAAATCGTGTCAAACTTGAACTTAGACTTTGTTTGAATGGTTTCAAGCACTGTCTTTTTGTTTTAAAACCGTTCTTGTTCGAATCGTGTTGGACATGAACAAAGTCTTTATTCGAATCGTGTCAGACATTGCCTCATGTTTTAAAACTGTTCCCGTTTGAATCGTGTCAAACTTGAACTTGGACTTTGTTTGAATCGTGTCAAGCATTGTCTAGTGTTTTAAAACTTGTTCTCGTTTGAATTGTGTCGAACTTGAACTTGGACTTTGTTTGAATCGTGTCAAGCATTGTCTTGTGTTTTAAAACTTGTTCTCCTTTGAATCGTGTCCAACTTGAACTTGGACTTTGTTTGAATCGTGTCAAGCATTGTCTAGTGTTTTAACATTTGTTCTCGTTTGAATCGTGTCAAACTTGAACTTGGACTTTGTTTGAATCGTGTCAAGCATTCTCTTGTGTTTTAAAACTTGTTCTCATTTGAATCGTGTCAAACTTGAACTTGGACTTTGTTTGAATCGTGTCAAGCATTGTCTTGTGTTTTAAAACTTGTTCTCGTTTGAATCGTGTCAAACTTGAACTTGGACTTTGTTTGAATCGTGTCAAGCATTGTCTTGTGTTTTAAAACTTGTTCTCGTTTGAATCGTGTCAAACTTGAACTTGGACTTTGTTTGAATCGTCTCAAGCATTGTCTTGTGTTTTAAAACTTGTTCTCGTTTGAATCGTGTCAAACTTGAACTTGGACTTTGTTTGAATCGTGTCAAGCATTGTCTAGTGTTTTAAAACTTGTTCTCGTTTGAATCGTGTCAAACTTGAACTTGGACTTTGTTTGAATCGTGTCAAGTATTGTCTTGTGTTTTAAAACTTGTTCTCGTTTGAATCGTGTCAAACTTGAACTTGGACTTTGTTTGAATCGTGTCAAGCATTGTCTTGTGTTTTAAAACTTGTTCTCATTTGAATCGTGTCAAACTTGAACTTGGACTTTGTTTGAATCGTGTCAAGCATTGTCTTGTGTTTTAAAACTTGTTCCCATTTGAATCGTGTCAAACTTGAACCTGGACTTTGTTTGAATCGTGTCAAGCATTGTCTTGTGTTTTAAAACTTGTTCTCGTTTGAATTGTGTCAAACTTGAACTTGGACTTTGCTTGAATCGTGTCAAGCATTGTCTTCTTGTTTTAAAACCGTTCTTGTTCGAATCGTGTTGGACATGAACAGAGTCTTTGTTCGAATCGTGTCGGACATTGCCTCTTGTTTTAAAACTGTTCCCGTTTGAATCGTGTCAAACTTGAACTTGGACTTTGTTTGAATCGTGTCAAGCATTGTCTTGTGTTTTAAAATTTGTTCTGGTTTGAATCGTGTCAAACTTGAACTTGGACTTTGTTTGAATCGTGTCAAGCATTGTCTTGTATTTTGAAACTTGTTCTCGTTTGAATCGTGTCAAACTTGAACTTGGACTTTGTTTGAATCGTGTCAAGCATTGTCTTCTTGTTTTAAAACTTGTTCTTGTTTAAATCGTGTCAAACTTGAACTTGGACTTTGTTTGAATGGTTTCAAGCACTGTCTTTTTGTTTTAAAACCGTTCTTGTTCGAATCGTGTTGGACATGAACAGAGTCTTTATTCGAATCGTGTCAGACATTGCCTCGTGTTTTAAAACTGTTCCCGTTTGAATCGTGTCAAACTTGAACTTGGACTTTGTTTGAATCGTGTCAAGCATTGTCTAGTGTTTTAAAACTTGTTCTCGTTTGAATTGTGTCGAACTTGAACTTGGACTTTGTTTGAATCGTGTCAAGCATTGTCTTGTGTTTTAAAACTTGTTCTCCTTTGAATCGTGTCCAACTTGAACTTGGACTTTGTTTGAATCGTGTCAAGCATTGTCTAGTGTTTTAACATTTGTTCTCGTTTGAATCGTGTCAAACTTGAACTTGGACTTTGTTTGAATCGTGTCAAGCATTCTCTTGTGTTTTAAAACTTGTTCTCATTTGAATCGTGTCAAACTTGAACTTGGACTTTGTTTGAATCGTGTCAAGCATTGTCTTGTGTTTTAAAACTTGTTCTCGTTTGAATCGTGTCAAACTTGAACTTTGACTTTGTTTGAATCGTGTCAAGCATTGTCTTGTGTTTTAAAACTTGTTCTCGTTTGAATCGTGTCAAACTTGAACCTAGACTTTGTTTGAATCGTGTCAAGCATTGTCTTGTGTTTTAAAACTTGTTCTCGTTTGAATCGTGTCAAACTTGAACTTGGACTTTGTTTGAATCGTGTCAAGCATTGTCTTCTTGTTTTAAAACTTGTTCTTGTTTAAATCGTGTCAAACTTGAACTTGGACTTTGTTTGAATGGTTTCAAGCACTGTCTTTTTGTTTTAAAACCGTTCTTGTTCGAATCGTGTTGGACATGAACAGAGTCTTTGTTCGAATCGTGTCGGACATTGCCTCTTGTTTTAAAACTGTTCCCGTTTGATTCGTGTCAAACTTGAACTTGGACTTTGTTTGAATCGTGTCAAGCATTGTCTTGTGTTTTAAAACTTGTTCTCGTTTGAATCGTGTCAAACTTGAACTTGGACTTTGTTTGAATCGCCTCAAGCATTGTCTTGTGTTTTAAAATTTGTTCTCGTTTGAATCGTGTCAAACTTGAACTTGGACTTTGTTTGAATCGTGTCAAGCATTGTCTAGTGTTTTAAAACTTGTTCTCGTTTGAATCGTGTCAAACTTGAACTTGGACTTTGTTTGAATCGTGTCAAGTATTGTCTTGTGTTTTAAAACTTGTTCTCGTTTGAATTGTGTCAAACTTGAACTTGGACTTTGTTTGAATCGTGTCAAGCATTGTCTTGTGTTTTAAAACTTGTTCTCGTTTGAATCGTGTCAAACTTGAACTTGGACTTTGTTTGAATCGTGTCAAGCATTGTCTTGTGTTTTAAAACTTGTTCCCGTTTGAATCGTGTCAAACTTGAACCTGGACTTTGTTTGAATCGTGTCAAGCATTGTCTTGTGTTTTAAAACTTGTTCTCGTTTGAATTGTGTCAAACTTGAACTTGGACTTTGTTTGAATCGTGTCAAGCATTGTCTTCTTGTTTTAAAACCGTTCTTGTTCGAATCGTGTTGGACATGAACAGAGTCTTTGTTCGAATCGTGTCGGACATTGCCTCTTGTTTTAAAACTGTTCCCGTTTGAATCGTGTCAAACTTGAACTTGGACTTTGTTTGAATCGTGTCAAGCATTGTCTTGTGTTTTAAAATTTGTTCTTGTTTGAATCGTGTCAAACTTGAACTTGGACTTTGTTTGAATCGTGTCAAGCATTGTCTTGTATTTTGAAACTTGTTCTCGTTTGAATCGTGTCAAACTTGAACTTGGACTTTGTTTGAATCGTGTCAAGCATTGTCTTCTTGTTTTAAAACTTGTTCTTGTTTAAATCGTGTCAAACTTGAACTTGGACTTTGTTTGAATGGTTCCAAGCACTGTCTTTTTGTTTTAAAACCGTTCTTGTTCGAATCGTGTTGGACATGAACAGAGTATTTGTTCGAATCGTGTCGGACATTGCCTCTTGTTTTAAAACTGTTCCCGTTTGAATTGTGTCAAACTTGAACTTGGACTTTGTTTGAATCGTGTCAAGCATTGTCTAGTGTTTTAAAACTTGTTCTCGTTTGAATTGTGTCGAACTTGAACTTGGACTTTGTTTGAATCGTGTCAAGCATTGTCTTGTGTTTTAAAACTTGTTCTCCTTTGAATCGTGTCCAACTTGAACTTGGACTTTGTTTGAATCGTGTCAAGCATTGTCTAGTGTTTTAACACTTGTTCTCGTTTGAATCGTGTCAAACTTGAACTTGGACTTTGTTTGAATCGTGTCAAGCATTCTCTTGTGTTTTAAAACTTGTTCTCATTTGAATCA
Source organism: Lathyrus tuberosus (assembly GCA_022829125.1). Taxonomy (NCBI): domain Eukaryota; kingdom Viridiplantae; phylum Streptophyta; class Magnoliopsida; order Fabales; family Fabaceae; genus Lathyrus; species Lathyrus tuberosus. The sequence continues at coordinate 16,037,387 of JALAZF010000054.1, forward strand.
TGTCAAACTTGAACTTGGACTTTGTTTGAATCGGGTCAAGCATTGTCTTGTGTTTTAAAACTTGTTCTCGTTTGAATCGTGTCAAACTTGAACTTTGACTTTGTTTGAATCGTGTCAAGCATTGTCTTGTGTTTTAAAACTTGTTCTCGTTTGAATCGTGTCAAACTTGAACCTAGACTTTGTTTGAATCGTGTCAAGCATTGTCTTGTGTTTTAAAACTTCTTCTCGTTTGAATTGTGTCAAACTTGAACTTGGACTTTGTTTGAATCGTGTCAAGCATTGTCTTCTTGTTTTAAAACCGTTCTTGTTCGAATCGTGTTGGACATGAACAGAGTCTTTGTTCGAATCGTGTCGGACATTGCCTCTTGTTTTAAAACTGTTCCCGTTTGAATCGTGTCAAACTTGAACTTGGACTTTGTTTGAATCGTGTCAAGCATTGTCTTGTGTTTTAAAATTTGTTCTTGTTTGAATCGTGTCAAACTTGAACTTGGACTTTGTTTGAATCGTGTCAAGCATTGTCTTGTATTTTGAAACTTGTTCTCGTTTGAATCGTGTCAAACTTGAACTTGGACTTTGTTTGAATCGTGTCAAGCATTGTCTTCTTGTTTTAAAACTTGTTCTTGTTTAAATCGTGTCAAACTTGAACTTGGACTTTGTTTGAATGGTTCCAAGCACTGTCTTTTTGTTTTAAAACCGTTCTTGTTCGAATCGTGTTGGACATGAACAGAGTATTTGTTCGAATCGTGTCGGACATTGCCTCTTGTTTTAAAACTGTTCCCGTTTGAATCGTGTCAAACTTGAACTTGGACTTTGTTTGAATCGTGTCAAGCATTGTCTAGTGTTTTAAAACTTGTTCTCGTTTGAATTGTGTCGAACTTGAACTTGGACTTTGTTTGAATCATGTCAAGCATTGTCTTGTGTTTTAAAACTTGTTCTCCTTTGAATCGTGTCCAAGTTGAACTTGGACTTTGTTTGAATCGTGTCAAGCATTGTCTAGTGTTTTAACACTTGTTCTCGTTTGAATCGTGTCAAACTTGAACTTGGACTTTGTTTGAATCGTGTCAAGCATTCTCTTGTGTTTTAAAACTTGTTCTCATTTGAATCATGTCAAACTTGAACTTGGACTTTGTTTGAATCGTGTCAAGCATTGTCTTGTGTTATAAAACTTGTTCTCGTTTGAATCGTGTCAAACTTGAACTTTGACTTTGTTTGAATCGTGTCAAGCATTGTCTTGTGTTTTAAAACTTGTTCTCGTTTGAATCGTGTCAAACTTGAACCTAGACTTTGTTTGAATCGTGTCAAGCATTGTCTTGTGTTTTAAAACTTCTTCTCGTTTGAATTGTGTCAAACTTGAACTTGGACTTTGTTTGAATCGTGTCAAGCATTGTCTTCTTGTTTTAAAACCGTTCTTGTTCGAATCGTGTTGGACATGAACAGAGTCTTTGTTCGAATCGTGTCGGACATTGCCTCTTGTTTTAAAACTGTTCCCGTTTGAATCGTGTCAAACTTGAACTTGGACTTTGTTTGAATCGTGTCAAGCATTGTCTTGTGTTTTAAAATTTGTTCTTGTTTGAATCGTGTCAAACTTGAACTTGGACTTTGTTTGAATCGTGTCAAGCATTGTCTTGTATTTTGAAACTTGTTCTCGTTTGAATCGTGTCAAACTTGAACTTGGACTTTGTTTGAATCGTGTCAAGCATTGTCTTCTTGTTTTAAAACTTGTTCTTGTTTAAATCGTGTCAAACTTGAACTTGGACTTTGTTTGAATGGTTTCAAGCACTGTCTTTTTGTTTTAAAACCGTTCTTGTTCGAATTCTGTTGGACATGAATAGAGTCTTTGTTCAAATCGTGTCGGACATTGCCTCTTGTTTTAAAACTGTTCCCGTTTGATTCGTGTCAAACTTGAACTTGGACTTTGTTTGAATCGTGTCAAGCATTGTCTTGTGTTTTAAAACTTGTTCTCGTTTGAATCGTGTCAAACTTGAACTTGGACTTTGTTTGAATCGTCTCAAGCATTGTCTTGTGTTTTAAAACTTGTTCTCGTTTGAATCGTGTCAAACTTGAACTTGGACTTTGTTTGAATCGTGTCAAGCATTGTCTAGTGTTTTAAAACTTGTTCTCGTTTGAATCGTGTCAAACTTGAACTTGGACTTTGTTTGAATCGTGTCAAGTATTGTCTTGTGTTTTAAAACTTGTTCTCGTTTGAATCGTGTCAAACTTGAACTTGGACTTTGTTTGAATCGTGTCAAGCATTGTCTTGTGTTTTAAAACTTGTTCTCGTTTGAATCGTGTCAAACTTGAACTTGGAATTTGTTTGAATCGTGTCAAGCATTGTCTTGTGTTTTAAAACTTGTTCCCATTTGAATCGTGTCAAACTTGAACCTGGACTTTGTTTGAATCGTGTCAAGCATTGTCTTGTGTTTTAAAACTTGTTCTCGTTTGAATTGTGTCAAACTTGAACTTGGACTTTGTTTGAATCGTGTCAAGTATTGTTTTCTTGTTTTAAAACTTGTTCTTGTTTAAATCGTGTCAAACTTGAACTTGGACTTTGTTTGAATGGTTTCAAGCACTGTCTTTTTGTTTTAAAACCGTTCTTGTTCGAATCTTGTTGGACATGAACAGAGTCTTTGTTCGAATCGTGTCAGACATTGCCTCATGTTTTAAAGCTGTTCCCGTTTGAATCGTGTCAAACTTGAACTTGGACTTTGTTTGAATCGTGTCAAGCATTGTCTAGTGTTTTAAAACTTGTTCTCGTTTGAATTGTGTCGAACTTGAACTTGGACTTTGTTTGAATCGTGTCAAGCATTGTCTTGTGTTTTAAAACTTGTTCTCCTTTGAATCGTGTCCAACTTGAACTTGGACTTTGTTTGAATCGTGTCAAGCATTGTCTAGTGTTTTAACATTTGTTCTCGTTTGAATCGTGTCAAACTTGAACTTGGACTTTGTTTGAATCGTGTCAAGCATTCTCTTGTGTTTTAAAACTTGTTCTCATTTGAATCGTGTCAAACTTGAACTTGGACTTTGTTTGAATCGTGTCAAGCATTGTCTTGTGTTTTAAAACTTGTTCTCGTTTGAATCGTGTCAAACTTGAACTTTGACTTTGTTTGAATCGTGTCAAGCATTGTCTTGTGTTTTAAAACTTGTTCTCGTTTGAATCGTGTCAAACTTGAACCTAGACTTTGTTTGAATCGTGTCAAGCATTGTCTTGTGTTTTAAAACTTGTTCTCGTTTGAATCGTGTCAAACTTGAACTTGGACTTTGTTTGAATCGTGTCAAGCATTGTCTTGTGTTTTAAAACTTGTTCTCGTTTGAATCGTGTCAAACTTGAACTTGGACTTTGTTTGAATCGTCTCAAGCATTGTCTTGTGTTTTAAAACTTGTTCTCGTTTGAATCGTGTCAAACTTGAACTTGGATTTGTTTGAATCGTGTCAAGCATTGTCTAGTGTTTTAAAACTTGTTCTCGTTTGAATCGTGTCAAACTTGAACTTGGACTTTGTTTGAATCGTGTCAAGTATTGTCTTGTGTTTTAAAACTTGTTCTCGTTTGAATCGTGTCAAACTTGAACTTGGACTTTGTTTGAATCGTGTCAAGCATTGTCTTGTGTTTTAAAACTTGTTCTCGTTTGAATCGTGTCAAACTTGAACTTGGACTTTGTTTGAATCGTGTCAAGCATTGTCTTGTGTTTTAAAACTTGTTCCCATTTGAATCGTGTCAAACTTGAACCTGGACTTTGTTTGAATCGTGTCAAGCATTGTCTTGTGTTTTAAAACTTGTTCTCGTTTGAATTGTGTCAAACTTGAACTTGGACTTTGCTTGAATCGTGTCAAGCATTGTCTTCTTGTTTTAAAACCGTTCTTGTTCGAATCGTGTTGGACATGAACAGAGTCTTTGTTCGAATCGTGTCGGACATTGCCTCTTGTTTTAAAACTGTTCCCGTTTGAATCGTGTCAAACTTGAACTTGGAATTTGTTTGAATCGTGTCAAGCACTGTCTTGTGTTTTAAAATTTGTTCTGGTTTGAATCGTGTCAAACTTGAACTTGGACTTTGTTTGAATCGTGTCAAGCATTGTCTTGTATTTTGAAACTTGTTCTCGTTTGAATCGTGTCAAACTTGAACTTGGACTTTGTTTGAATCGTGTCAAGCATTGTCTTCTTGTTTTAAAACTTGTTCTTGTTTAAATCGTGTCAAACTTGAACTTGGACTTTGTTTGAATGGTTTCAAGCACTGTCTTTTTGTTTTAAAACCGTTCTTGTTCGAATCGTGTTGGACATGAACAGAGTCTTTGTTCGAATCGTGTCAGACATTACCTCATGTTTTAAAACTGTTCCCGTTTGAATCGTGTCAAACTTGAACTTGGACTTTGTTTGAATCGTGTCAAGCATTGTCTAGTGTTTTAAAACTTGTTCTCGTTTGAATTGTGTCGAACTTGAACTTGGACTTTGTTTGAATCGTGTCAAGCATTGTCTTGTGTTTTAAAACTTGTTCTCCTTTGAATCGTGCCCAACTTGAACTTGGACTTTGTTTGAATCGTGTCAAGCATTGTCTAGTGTTTTAACATTTGTTCTCGTTTGAATCGTGTCAAACTTGAACTTGGACTTTGTTTGAATCGTGTCAAGCATTCTCTTGTGTTTTAAAACTTGTTCTCATTTGAATCGTGTCAAACTTGAACTTGGACTTTGTTTGAATCGTGTCAAGCATTGTCTTGTGTTTTAAAACTTGTTCTCGTTTGAATCGTGTCAAACTTGAACTTTGACTTTGTTTGAATCGTGTCAAGCATTGTCTTGTGTTTTAAAACTTGTTCTCGTTTGAATCGTGTCAAACTTGAACCTAGACTTTGTTTGAATCGTGTCAAGCATTGTCTTGTGTTTTAAAACTTGTTCTCGTTTGAATCGTGTCAAACTTGAACTTGGACTTTGTTTGAATCGTGTCAAGCATTGTCTTCTTGTTTTAAAACTTGTTCTTGTTTAAATCGTGTCAAACTTGAACTTGGACTTTGTTTGAATGGTTTCAAGCACTGTCTTTTTGTTTTAAAACCGTTCTTGTTCGAATCGTGTTGGACATGAACAGAGTCTTTGTTCGAATCGTGTCAGACATTGCCTCATGTTTTAAAACTGTTCCCGTTTGAATCGTGTCAAACTTGAACTTGGACTTTGTTTGAATCGTGTCAAGCATTGTCTAGTGTTTTAAAACTTTTTCTCGTTTGAATTGTGTCAAACTTGAACTTGGACTTTGTTTGAATCGTGTCAGGCATTGTCTTGTGTTTTAAAACTTGTTCTTGTTTGAATCGTGTTAAACTTGAACTTGGACTTTGTTTGAATCGTGTCAAACATTGTCTTGTGTTTTAAAACTTGTTCTCGTTTGAATCGTGTCAAACTTGAACTTGGACTTTGTTTGAATCGTGTCAAACATTGTCTTGTGTTTTAAAACTTGTTCTCGTTTGAATCGTGTCAAACTTGAACTTGGACTTTGTTTGAATCGTGTCAAGCATTATCATCTTGTTTTAAAACTTGTTCTTGTTTAAATCGTGTCAAACTTGAACTTGGACTTTGTTTGAATGGTGTCAAGCACTACCTTCTTGTTTTAAAACCGTTCTTGTTCGAATCGTGTTGGACATGAACAGAGTCTTTGTTCGAATCGTGTCGGACATTGCCTCTTGTTTTAAAACTGTTCCCGTTTGATTCGTGTCAAACTTGAACTTGGACTTTGTTTGAATCGTGTCAAGCATTGTCTTATGTTTTAAAACTTGTTCTCGTTTGAATCGTGTCAAACTTTAACTTGGACTTTGTTTGAATCGTGTCAAGCATTGTCTTGTGTTTTAAAACTTGTTCTCGTTTGAATCGTGTCAAACTTGAATTTGGACTTTGTTTGAATCGTGTCAAGCATTGTCTAGTGTTTTAAAACTTGTTCTCGTCTGAATCGTGTCAAACTTGAACTTGGACTTTGTTTGAATCGTGTCAAGCATTGTTTTGTGTTTTAAAACAAGTTCTCATTTGAATCGTGTCAAACTTGAACTTGGACTTTGTTTGAATCGTGTCAAGCATTGTCTTGTGTTTTAAAACTTGTTCTCGTTTGAATCGTGTCAAACTTGAACTTGGACTTTGTTTGAATCGTGTCAAGCATTGTCTTGTGTTTTTAAAACTTGTTCTCGTTTGAATCGTGTCAAACTTGAACCTAGACTTTGTTTGAATCGTGTCAAGCATTGTCTTGTGTTTTAAAACTTGTTCTCGTTTGAATTGTGTCAAACTTGAACTTGGACTTTGTTTGAATCGTGTCAAGCATTGTCTTCTTGTTTTAAAACCGTTCTTTTTCGAATCGTGTTGGACATGAACAGAGTCTTTGTTCGAATCGTGTCGGACATTGCCTCTTGTTTTAAAACTGTTCCCGTTTGAATCATGTCAAACTTGAACTTGGATTTTGTTTGAATCGTGTCAAGCATTGTCTTGTGGTTTAAAACTTGTTCTCGTTTGAATCGTGTTAAACTGGAACTTGGACTTTGTTTGAATCGTGTCAAACATTGTCTTGTGTTTTAAAACTTGTTCTCGTTTGAATCGCGTCAAACTTGAACTTGGACTTTGTTTGAATCGTGTCAAACATTGTCTTGTGTTTTAAAACTTGTTCTCGTTTGAATCGTGTCAAACTTGAACTTGGACTTTGTTTGAATCGTGTCAAGCATTATCATCTTGTTTTAAAACTTGTTCTTGTTTAAATCGTGTCAAACTTGAACTTGGACTTTGTTTGAATGGTGTCAAGCACTACCTTCTTGTTTTAAAACCGTTCTTGTTCGAATCGTGTTGGACATGAACAGAGTCTTTGTTCGAATCGTGTCGGACATTGCCTCTTGTTTTAAAACTGTTCCCGTTTGATTCGTGTCAAACTTGAACTTGGACTTTGTTTGAATCGTGTCAAGCATTGTCTTGTGTTTTAAAACTTGTTCTCGTTTGAATCGTGTCAAACTTTAACTTGGACTTTGTTTGAATCGTGTCAAGCATTGTCTTGTGTTTTAAAACTTGTTCTCGTTTGAATCGTGTCAAACTTGAACTTGGACTTTGTTTGAATCGTGTCAAGCATTGTCTAGTGTTTTAAAACTTGTTCTCGTCTGAATCGTGTCAAACTTGAACTTGGACTTTGTTTGAATTGTGTCAAGCATTGTCTTGTGTTTTAAAACTTGTTCTCGTTTGAATCGTGTCAAACTTGAACTTGGACTTTGTTTGAATCGTGTCAAGCATTGTCTTGTGTTTTAAAACTTGTTCTCGTTTGAATCGTGTCAAACTTGAACTTGGACTTTGTTTGAATCGTGTCAAGCATTGTCTTGTGTTTTTAAAACTTGTTCTCGTTTGAATCGTGTCAAACTTGAACCTAGACTTTGTTTGAATCGTGTCAAGCATTGTCTTGTGTTTTAAAACTTGTTCTCGTTTGAATTGTGTCAAACTTGAACTTGGACTTTGTTTGAATCGTGTCAAGCATTGTCTTCTTGTTTTAAAACCGTTCTTTTTCGAATCGTGTTGGACATGAACAGAGTCTTTGTTCGAATCGTGTCGGACATTGCCTCTTGTTTTAAAACTGTTCCCGTTTGAATCATGTCAAACTTGAACTTGGATTTTGTTTGAATCGTGTCAAGCATTGTCTTGTGTTTTAAAACTTGTTCTCGTTTGAATCGTGTTAAACTGGAACTTGGACTTTGTTTGAATCGTGTCAAACATTGTCTTGTGTTTTAAAACTTGTTCTCGTTTGAATCGCGTCAAACTTGAACTTGGACTTTGTTTGAATCGTGTCAAACATTGTCTTGTGTTTTAAAACTTGTTCTCGTTTGAATCGTGTCAAACTTGAACTTGGACTTTGTTTGAATCGTGTCAAGCATTATCATCTTGTTTTAAAACTTGTTCTTGTTTAAATCGTGTCAAACTTGAACTTGGACTTTGTTTGAATGGTGTCAAGCACTACCTTCTTGTTTTAAAACCGTTCTTGTTCGAATCGTGTTGGACATGAACAGAGTCTTTGTTCGAATCGTGTCGGACATTGCCTCTTGTTTTAAAACTGTTCCCATTTGATTCGTGTCAAACTTGAACTTGGACTTTGTTTGAATCGTGTCAAGCATTGTCTTGTGTTTTAAAACTTGTTCTCGTTTGAATCGTGTCAAACTTTAACTTGGACTTTGTTTGAATCGTGTCAAGCATTGTCTTGTGTTTTAAAACTTGTTCTCGTTTGAATCGTGTCAAACTTGAACTTGGACTTTGTTTGAATCGTGTCAAGCATTGTCTAGTGTTTTAAAACTTGTTCTCGTCTGAATCGTGTCAAACTTGAACTTGGACTTTGTTTGAATTGTGTCAAGCATTGTCTTGTGTTTTAAAACTTGTTCTCGTTTGAATCGTGTCAAACTTGAACTTGGACTTTGTTTGAATCGTGTCAAGCATTGTCTTGTGTTTTAAAACTTGTTCTCGTTTGAATCGTGTCAAACTTGAACTTGGACTTTGTTTGAATCGTGTCAAGCATTGTCTTGTGTTTTTAAAACTTGTTCTCGTTTGAATCGTGTCAAACTTGAACCTAGACTTTGTTTGAATCGTGTCAAGCATTGTCTTGTGTTTTAAAACTTGTTCTCGTTTGAATCGTGTCAAACTTGAACTTGGACTTTGTTTGAATCGTGTCAAGCATTGTCTTCTTGTTTTAAAACCGTTCTTTTTCGAATCGTGTTGGACATGAATAGAGTCTTTGTTCGAATCGTGTCGGACATTGCCTCTTGTTTTAAAACTGTTCCCGTTTGAATCATGTCAAACTTGAACTTGGATTTTGTTTGAATCGTGTCAAGCATTGTCTTGTGTTTTAAAACTTGTTCTCGTTTGAATCGTGTTAAACTGGAACTTGGACTTTGTTTGAATCGTGTCAAACATTGTCTTGTGTTTTAAAACTTGTTCTCGTTTGAATCGCGTCAAACTTGAACTTGGACTTTGTTTGAATCGTGTCAAACATTGTCTTGTGTTTTAAAACTTGTTCTCGTTTGAATCGTGTCAAACTTGAACTTGGACTTTGTTTGAATCGTGTCAAGCATTATCATCTTGTTTTAAAACTTGTTCTTGTTTAAATCGTGTCAAACTTGAACTTGGACTTTGTTTGAATGGTGTCAAGCACTACCTTCTTGTTTTAAAACCGTTCTTGTTCGAATCGTGTTGGACATGAACAGAGTCTTTGTTCGAATCGTGTCGGACATTGCCTCTTGTTTTAAAACTGTTCCCGTTTGATTCGTGTCAAACTTGAACTTGGACTTTGTTTGAATCGTGTCAAGCATTGTCTTGTGTTTTAAAACTTGTTCTCGTTTGAATCGTGTCAAACTTTAACTTGGACTTTGTTTGAATCGTGTCAAGCATTGTCTTGTGTTTTAAAACTTGTTCTCGTTTGAATCGTGTCAAACTTGAACTTGGACTTTGTTTGAATCGTGTCAAGCATTGTCTAGTGTTTTAAAACTTGTTCTCGTCTGAATCGTGTCAAACTTGAACTTGGACTTTGTTTGAATTGTGTCAAGCATTGTCTTGTGTTTTAAAACTTGTTCTCGTTTGAATCGTGTCAAACTTGAACTTGGACTTTGTTTGAATCGTGTCAAGCATTGTCTTGTGTTTTTAAAACTTGGTCTCGTTTGAATCGTGTCAAACTTGAACCTAGACTTTGTTTGAATCGTGTCAAGCATTGTCTTGTGTTTTAAAACTTGTTCTCGTTTGAATCGCGTCAAACTTGAACTTGGACTTTGTTTGAATCGTGTCAAACATTGTCTTGTGTTTTAAAACTTGTTCTCGTTTGAATCGTGTCAAACTTGAACTTGGACTTTGTTTGAATCGTGTCAAGCATTATCTTCTTGTTTTAAAACTTATTCTTGTTTAAATCGTGTCAAACTTGAAATTGGACTTTGTTTGAATGGTGTCAAGCACTGCCTTCTTCTTTTAAAACCGTTCTTGTTCGAATCGTGTTGGACATGAACAGAGTCTTTGTTCGAATCATGTCGGACATTGCCTGTTGTTTTAAAACTGTTCCCGTTTGATTCGTGTCAAACTTGAACTTGGACTTTATTTGAATCGTGTCAAGCATTGTCTTGTGTTTTAAAACTTGTTCTCGTTTGAATCGTGTCAAACTTGAACTTGGACTTTGTTTGAATCGTGTCAAGCATTGTCTTGTGTTTTAAAACTTGTTCTCGTTTGAATCGTGTCAAACTTGAACTTGGACTTTGTTTGAATCGTGTCAAGCATTGTCTAGTGTTTTAAAACTTGTTCTCGTTTGAATCTTGTCAAACTTGAACTTGGACTTTGTTTGAATCGTGTCAAGCATTGTCTTGTGTTTTAAAACAAGTTCTCATTTGAATCGTGTCAAACTTGAACTTGGACTTAGTTTGAATCGTGTCAAGCATTGTCTTGTGTTTTAAAACTTGTTCTCGTCTGAATCGTGTCAAACTTGAACTTGGACTTTGTTTGAATCGTGTCAAGCATTGTCTTGTGTTTTAAAACTTGTTCTCGTTTGAATCGTGTTAAACTTGAACTTGGACTTTGTTTGAATCGTGTCAAACATTGTCTTGTGTTTTAAAACTTGTTCTCGTTTGAATCGCGTAAAACTTGAACTTGGACTTTGTTTGAATCGTGTCAAACATTGTCTTGTGTTTTAAAACTTGTTCTCGTTTGAATCGTGTCAAACTTGAATTTGGACTTTGTTTGAATCGTGTCAAGCATTATCTTCTTGTTTTAAAACTTATTCTTGTTTAAATCGTGTCAAACTTGAAATTGGACTTTGTTTGAATGGTGTCAAGCACTACCTTCTTGTTTTAAAACCGTTCTTGTTCGAATCGTGTTGGACATGAACAGAGTCTTTGTTCGAATCGTGTCGGACATTGCCTCTTGTTTTAAAACTGTTCCCGTTTGATTCGTGTCAAACTTGAACTTGGACTTTGTTTGAATCGTGTCAAGCATTGTCTTGGGTTTTAAAACTTGTTCTCGTTTGAATCGTGTCAAACTTGAACTTGGACTTTGTTTGAATCGTGTCAAGCATTATCTTCTTGTTTTAAAACTTATTCTTGTTTAAATCGTGTCAAACTTGAAATTGGACTTTGTTTGAATGGTGTCAAGCACTGCCTTCTTCTTTTAAAACCGTTCTTGTTCGAATCGTGTTGGACATGAACAGAGTCTTTGTTCAAATCATGTCGGACATTGCCTGTTGTTTTAAAACTGTTCCCGTTTGATTCGCGTCAAACTTGAACTTGGACTTTGTTTGAATCGTGTCAAACATTGTCTTGTGTTTTAAAACTTGTTCTCGTTTGAATCGTGTCAAACTTGAACTTGGACTTTGTTTGAATCGTGTCAAGCATTATCTTCTTGTTTTAAAACTTATTCTTGTTTAAATCGTGTCAAACTTGAAATTGGACTTTGTTTGAATGGTGTCAAGCACTGCCTTCTTCTTTTAAAACCGTTCTTGTTCGAATCGTGTTGGACATGAACAGAGTCTTTGTTCGAATCATGTCGGACATTGCCTGTTGTTTTAAAACTGTTCCCGTTTGATTCGTGTCAAACTTGAACTTGGACTTTATTTGAATCGTGTCAAGCATTGTCTTGTGTTTTAAAACTTGTTCTCGTTTGAATCGTGTCAAACTTGAACTTGGACTTTGTTTGAATCGTGTCAAGCATTGTCTAGTGTTTTAAAACTTGTTCTCGTTTGAATCTTGTCAAACTTGAACTTGGACTTTGTTTGAATCGTGTCAAGCATTGTCTTGTGTTTTAAAACAAGTTCTCATTTGAATCGTGTCAAACTTGAACTTGGACTTAGTTTGAATCGTGTCAAGCATTGTCTTGTGTTTTAAAACTTGTTCTCGTTTGAATCGTGTCAAACTTGAACTTGGACTTTGTTTGAATCGTGTCAAGCATTGTCTTGTGTTTTAAAACTTGTTCTCGTTTGAATCGTGTTAAACTTGAACTTGGACTTTGTTTGAATCGTGTCAAACATTGTCTTGTGTTTTAAAACTTGTTCTCGTTTGAATCGCGTCAAACTTGAACTTGGACTTTGTTTGAATCGTGTCAAACATTGTCTTGTGTTTTAAAACTTGTTCTCGTTTGAATCGTGTCAAACTTGAACTTGGACTTTGTTTGAATCGTGTCAAGCATTATCTTCTTGTTTTAAAACTTATTCTTGTTTAAATCGTGTCAAACTTGAAATTGGACTTTGTTTGAATGGTGTCAAGCACTACCTTCTTATTTTAAAACCGTTCTTGTTCGAATCGTGTTGGACATGAACAGAGTCTTTGTTCGAATCGTGTCGGACATTGCCTCTTGTTTTAAAACTGTTCCCGTTTGATTCGTGTCAAACTTGAACTTGGACTTTGTTTGAATCGTGTTAAGCATTGTCTTGTGTTTTAAAACTTGTTCTCGTTTGAATCGTGTCAAACTTGAACTTGGACTTTGTTTGAATCGTGTCAAGCATTGTCTTGTGTTTTAAAACTTGTTCTCGTTTGAATCGTGTCAAACTTGAACTTGGACTTTGTTTGAATCGTGTCAAGCATTGTCTAGTGTTTTAAAACTTGTTCTCGTTTGAATCGTGTCAAACTTGAACTTGGACTTTGTTTGAATCGTGTCAAGCATTGTTTTGTGTTTTAAAACAAGTTCTCATTTGAATCGTGTCAAACTTGAACTTGGACTTTGTTTGAATCGTGTCGAGCATTGTCTTGTGTTTTAAAACTTGTTCTCGTTTGAATCGTGTCAAACTTGAACTTGGACTTTGTTTGAATCGTGTCAAGCATTGTCTTGTGTTTTAAAACTTGTTCTCGTTTGAATCGTGTCAAACTTGAACCTAGACTTTGTTTGAATCGTGTCAAGCATTGTCTTGTGTTTTAAAACTTGTTCTCATTTGAATTGTGTCAAACTTGAACTTGGACTTTGTTTGAATCATGTCAAGCATTGTCTTCTTGTTTTAAAACCGTTCTTTTTCGAATCGTGTTGGACATGAACAGAGTCTTTGTTCGAATCGTGTCGGACATTGCCTCTTGTTTTAAAAATGTTCCCGTTTGAATCGTGTCAAACTTGAACTTGGACTTTGTTTGAATCGTGTCAAGCATTGTCTTGTGTTTTAAAACTTGTTCTCGTTTGAATCGTGTTAAACTTGAACTTGGACTTTGTTTAAATCGTGTCAAACATTGTCTTGTGTTTTAAAACTTGTTCTCGTTTGAATCGCGTCAAACTTGAACTTGGACTTTGTTTGAATCGTGTCAAACATTGTCTTGTGTTTTAAAACTTGTTCTCGTTTGAATCGTGTCAAACTTGAACTTGGACTTTGTTTGAATCGTGTCAAGCATTATCTTCTTGTTTTAAAACTTATTCTTGTTTAAATCGTGTCAAACTTGAAATTGGACTTTGTTTGAATGGTGTCAAGCACTGCCTTCTTCTTTTAAAACCGTTCTTGTTCGAATCGTGTTGGACATGAACAGAGTCTTTGTTCGAATCATGTCGGACATTGCCTGTTGTTTTAAAACTGTTCCCGTTTGATTCGTGTCAAACTTGAACTTGGACTTTATTTGAATCGTGTCAAGCATTGTCTTGTGTTTTAAAACTTGTTCTCGTTTGAATCGTGTCAAACTTGAACTTGGACTTTGTTTGAATCGTGTCAAGCATTGTCTTGTGTTTTAAAACTTGTTCTCGTTTGAATCGTGTCAAACTTGAACTTGGACTTTGTTTGAATCGTGTCAAGCATTGTCTAGTGTTTTAAAACTTGTTCTCGTTTGAATCTTGTCAAACTTGAACTTGGACTTTGTTTGAATCGTGTCAAGCATTGTCTTGTGTTTTAAAACAAGTTCTCATTTGAATCGTGTCAAACTTGAACTTGGACTTAGTTTGAATCGTGTCAAGCATTGTCTTGTGTTTTAAAACTTGTTCTCGTTTGAATCGTGTCAAACTTGAACTTGGACTTTGTTTGAATCGTGTCAAGCATTGTCTTGTGTTTTAAAACTTGTTCTCGTTTGAATCGTGTTAAACTTGAACTTGGACTTTGTTTGAATCGTGTCAAACATTGTCTTGTGTTTTAAAACTTGTTCTCGTTTGAATCGCGTAAAACTTGAACTTGGACTTTGTTTGAATCGTGTCAAACATTGTCTTGTGTTTTAAAACTTGTTCTCGTTTGAATCGTGTCAAACTTGAATTTGGACTTTGTTTGAATCGTGTCAAGCATTATCTTCTTGTTTTAAAACTTATTCTTGTTTAAATCGTGTCAAACTTGAAATTGGACTTTGTTTGAATGGTGTCAAGCACTACCTTCTTGTTTTAAAACCGTTCTTGTTCGAATCGTGTTGGACATGAACAGAGTCTTTGTTCGAATCGTGTCGGACATTGCCTCTTGTTTTAAAACTGTTCCCATTTGATTCGTGTCAAACTTGAACTTGGACTTTGTTTGAATCGTGTCAAGCATTGTCTTGTGTTTTAAAACTTGTTCTCGTTTGAATCGTGTCAAACTTGAACTTGGACTTTGTTTGAATCGTGTCAAGCATTATCTTCTTGTTTTAAAACTTATTCTTGTTTAAATCGTGTCAAACTTGAAATTGGACTTTGTTTGAATGGTGTCAAGCACTGCCTTCTTCTTTTAAAACCGTTCTTGTTCGAATCGTGTTGGACATGAACAGAGTCTTTGTTCAAATCATGTCGGACATTGCCTGTTGTTTTAAAACTGTTCCCGTTTGATTCGCGTCAAACTTGAACTTGGACTTTGTTTGAATCGTGTCAAACATTGTCTTGTGTTTTAAAACTTGTTCTCGTTTGAATCGTGTCAAACTTGAACTTGGACTTTGTTTGAATCGTGTCAAGCATTATCTTCTTGTTTTAAAACTTATTCTTGTTTAAATCGTGTCAAACTTGAAATTGGACTTTGTTTGAATGGTGTCAAGCACTGCCTTCTTCTTTTAAAACCGTTCTTGTTCGAATCGTGTTGGACATGAACAGAGTCTTTGTTCGAATCATGTCGGACATTGCCTGTTGTTTTAAAACTGTTCCCGTTTGATTCGTGTCAAACTTGAACTTGGACTTTATTTGAATCGTGTCAAGCATTGTCTTGTGTTTTAAAACTTGTTCTCGTTTGAATCGTGTCAAACTTGAACTTGGACTTTGTTTGAATCGTGTCAAGCATTGTCTTGTGTTTTAAAACTTGTTCTCGTTTGAATCGTGTCAAACTTGAACTTGGACTTTGTTTGAATCGTGTCAAGCATTGTCTAGTGTTTTAAAACTTGTTCTCGTTTGAATCTTGTCAAACTTGAACTTGGACTTTGTTTGAATCGTGTCAAGCATTGTCTTGTGTTTTAAAACAAGTTCTCATTTGAATCGTGTCAAACTTGAACTTGGACTTAGTTTGAATCGTGTCAAGCATTGTCTTGTGTTTTAAAACTTGTTCTCGTTTGAATCGTGTCAATCTTGAACTTGGACTTTGTTTGAATCGTGTCAAGCATTGTCTTGTGTTTTAAAACTTGTTCTCGTTTGAATCGTGTTAAACTTGAACTTGGACTTTGTTTGAATCGTGTCAAACATTGTCTTGTGTTTTAAAACTTGTTCTCGTTTGAATCGCGTCAAACTTGAACTTGGACTTTGTTTGAATCGTGTCAAACATTGTCTTGTGTTTTAAAACTTGTTCTCGTTTGAATCGTGTCAAACTTGAACTTGGACTTTGTTTGAATCGTGTCAAGCATTATCTTCTTGTTTTAAAACTTATTCTTGTTTAAATCGTGTCAAACTTGAAATTGGACTTTGTTTGAATGGTGTCAAGCACTACCTTCTTATTTTAAAACCGTTCTTGTTCGAATCGTGTTGGACATGAACAGAGTCTTTGTTCGAATCGTGTCGGACATTGCCTCTTGTTTTAAAACTGTTCCCGTTTGATTCGTGTCAAACTTGAACTTGGACTTTGTTTGAATCGTGTTAAGCATTGTCTTGTGTTTTAAAACTTGTTCTCGTTTGAATCGTGTCAAACTTGAACTTGGACTTTGTTTGAATCGTGTCAAGCATTGTCTTGTGTTTTAAAACTTGTTCTCGTTTGAATCGTGTCAAACTTGAACTTGGACTTTGTTTGAATCGTGTCAAGCATTGTCTAGTGTTTTAAAACTTGTTCTCGTTTGAATCGTGTCAAACTTGAACTTGGACTTTGTTTGAATCGTGTCAAGCATTGTTTTGTGTTTTAAAACAAGTTCTCATTTGAATCGTGTCAAACTTGAACTTGGACTTTGTTTGAATCGTGTCGAGCATTGTCTTGTGTTTTAAAACTTGTTCTCGTTTGAATCGTGTCAAACTTGAACTTGGACTTTGTTTGAATCGTGTCAAGCATTGTCTTGTGTTTTAAAACTTATTCTCGTTTGAATCGTGTCAAACTTGAACCTAGACTTTGTTTGAATCGTGTCAAGCATTGTCTTGTGTTTTAAAACTTGTTCTCATTTGAATTGTGTCAAACTTGAACTTGGACTTTGTTTGAATCATGTCAAGCATTGTCTTCTTGTTTTAAAACCGTTCTTTTTCGAATCGTGTTGGACATGAACAGAGTCTTTGTTCGAATCGTGTCGGACATTGCCTCTTGTTTTAAAACTGTTCCCGTTTGAATCGTGTCAAACTTGAACTTGGACTTTGTTTGAATCGTGTCAAGCATTGTCTTGTGTTTTAAAACTTGTTCTCGTTTGAATCGTGTTAAACTTGAACTTGGACTTTGTTTAAATCGTGTCAAACATTGTCTTGTGTTTTAAAACTTGTTCTCGTTTGAATCGCGTCAAACTTGAACTTGGACTTTGTTTGAATCGTGTCAAACATTGTCTTGTGTTTTAAAACTTGTTCTCATTTGAATCGTGTCAAACTTGAACTTGGACTTTGTTTGAATCGTGTCAAGCATTATCTTCTTGTTTTAAAACTTATTCTTGTTTAAATCGTGTCAAACTTGAAATTGGACTTTGTTTGAATGGTGTCAAGCACTGCCTTCTTGTTTTAAAACCGTTCTTGTTCGAATTGTGTTGGACATGAACAGAGTCTTTGTTCGAATCGTGTCGGACATTGCCTCTTGTTTTAAAACAGTTCCCGTTTGATTCGTGTCAAACTTGAACTTGGACTTTATTTGAATCGTGTCAAGCATTGTCTTGTGTTTTAAAACTTGTTCTCGTTTGAATCGTGTCAAACTTGAACTTGGACTTTGTTTGAATCGTGTCAAGCATTGTCTTGTGTTTTAAAACTTGTTCTCGTTTGAATCGTGTCAAACTTGAACTTGGACTTTGTTTGAATCGTGTCAAGCATTGTCTAGTGTTTTAAAACTTGTTCTCGTTTGAATCTTGTAAAACTTGAACTTGGACTTTGTTTGAATCGTGTCAAGCATTGTCTTGTGTTTTAAAACAAGTTCTCATTTGAATCGTGTCAAACTTGAACTTGGACTTAGTTTGAATCGTGTCAAGCATTGTCTTGTGTTTTAAAACTTGTTCTCGTTTGAATCGTGTCAAACTTGAACTTGGACTTTGTTTGAATCGTGTCAAGCATTGTCTTGTGTTTTAAAACTTGTTCTCGTTTGAATCGTGTCAAACTTGAACCTGGACTTTGTTTGAATCGTGTCAAGCATTGTCTTGTGTTTTAAAACTTGTTCTTGTTTGAATTGTGTCAAACTTGAACTTGGACTTTGTTTGTATCGTGTCAAGCATTGTCTTCTGGTTTTAAAACCGTTCTTGTTCGAATCGTGTTGGACATGAACAGAGTCTTTGTTCGAATCGTGTCGGACATTGCCTCTTGTTTTAAAACTGTTCCCGTTTGATTCGTGTCAAACTTGAACTTGGACTTTGTTTGAATCGTGTCAAGCATTGTCTTGTGTTTTAAATCTTGTTCTCGTTTGAATCGTGTCAAACTTGAACTTGGACTTTGTTTGAATCGTGTCAAGCATTGTCTTATGTTTTAAAACTTGTTCTCGTTTGAATCGTGTCAAACTTGAACTTAGCCTTTGTTTGAATCGTGTCAAGCATTGTCTAGTGTTTTAAAACTTGTTCTCGTTTGAATCGTGTCAAACTTGAACTTGGACTTTGTTTGAATCGTGTCAAGCATTGTTTTGTGTTTTAAAACAAGTTCTCATTTGAATCGTGTCAAACTTGAACTTGGACTTTGTTTGAATCGTGTCAAGCATTGTCTTGTGTTTTAAAACTTGATCTCGTTTGAATCGTGTCAAACTTGAACTTGGACTTTGTTTGAATCGTGTCAAGCATTGTCTTGTGTTTTAAAACTTGTTCTCGTTTGAATCGTGTCAAACTTGAACCTAGACTTTGTTTGAATCGTGTCAAGCATTGTCTTGTGTTTTAAAACTTGTTCTCGTTTGAATTGTGTCAAACTTGAACTTGGACTTTGTTTGAATCATGTCAAGCATTGTCTTCTTGTTTTAAAACCGTTCTTTTTCGAATCGTGTTGGACATGCACAGAGTCTTTGTTCGAATCGTGTCGAACATTGCCTCTTGTTTTAAAACTGTTCCCGTTTGAATCGTGTCAAACTTGAACTTGGACTTTGTTTGAATCGTGTCAAGCATTGTCTTGTGTTTTAAAACTTGTTCTCGTTTGAATCGTGTTAAACTTGAACTTGGACTTTGTTTGAATCGTGTCAAACATTGTCTTGTGTTTTAAAACTTGTTCTCGTTTGAATCGCGTCAAACTTGAACTTGGACTTTGTTTGAATCGTGTCAAACATTGTCTTGTGTTTTAAAACTTGTTCTCATTTGAATCGTGTCAAACTTGAACTTGGACTTTGTTTGAATCGTGTCAAGCATTATCTTCTTGTTTTAAAACTTATTCTTGTTTAAATCGTGTCAAACTTGAAATTGGACTTTGTTTGAATGGTGTCAAGCACTGCCTTCTTGTTTTAAAACCGTTCTTGTTCGAATTGTGTTGGACATGAACAGAGTCTTTGTTCGAATCGTGTCGGACATTGCCTCTTGTTTTAAAATAGTTCCCGTTTGATTCGTGTCAAACTTGAACTTGGACTTTATTTGAATCGTGTCAAGCATTGTCTTGTGTTTTAAAACTTGTTCTCGTTTGAATCGTGTCAAACTTGAACTTGGACTTTGTTTGAATCGTGTCAAGCATTGTCTTATGTTTTAAAACTTGTTCTCGTTTGAATCGTGTCAAACTTGAACTTGGACTTTGTTTGAATCGTGTCAAGCATTGTCTTGTGTTTTAAAACTTGTTCTCGTTTGAATCGTGTCAAACTTGAACCTGGACTTTGTTTGAATCGTGTCAAGCATTGTCTTGTGTTTTAAAACTTGTTCTTGTTTGAATTGTGTCAAACTTGAACTTGGACTTTGTTTGTATCGTGTCAAGCATTGTCTTCTGGTTTTAAAACCGTTCTTGTTCGAATCGTGTTGGACATGAACAGAGTCTTTGTTCGAATCGTGTCGGACATTGCCTCTTGTTTTAAAACTGTTCCCGTTTGATTCGTGTCAAACTTGAACTTGGACTTTGTTTGAATCGTGTCAAGCATTGTCTTGTGTTTTAAATCTTGTTCTCGTTTGAATCGTGTCAAACTTGAACTTGGACTTTGTTTGAATCGTGTCAAGCATTGTCTTATGTTTTAAAACTTGTTCTCGTTTGAATCGTGTCAAACTTGAACTTAGCCTTTGTTTGAATCGTGTCAAGCATTGTCTAGTGTTTTAAAACTTGTTCTCGTTTGAATCGTGTCAAACTTGAACTTGGACTTTGTTTGAATCGTGTCAAGCATTGTTTTGTGTTTTAAAACAAGTTCTCATTTGAATCGTGTCAAACTTGAACTTGGACTTTGTTTGAATCGTGTCAAGCATTGTCTTGTGTTTTAAAACTTGATCTCGTTTGAATCGTGTCAAACTTGAACTTGGACTTTGTTTGAATCGTGTCAAGCATTGTCTTGTGTTTTAAAACTTGTTCTCGTTTGAATCGTGTCAAACTTGAACCTAGACTTTGTTTGAATCGTGTCAAGCATTGTCTTGTGTTTTAAAACTTGTTCTCGTTTGAATTGTGTCAAACTTGAACTTGGACTTTGTTTGAATCATGTCAAGCATTGTCTTCTTGTTTTAAAACCGTTCTTTTTCGAATCGTGTTGGACATGCACAGAGTCTTTGTTCGAATCGTGTCGAACATTGCCTCTTGTTTTAAAACTGTTCCCGTTTGAATCGTGTCAAACTTGAACTTGGACTTTGTTTGAATCGTGTCAAGCATTGTCTTGTGTTTTAAAACTTGTTCTCGTTTGAATCGTGTTAAACTTGAACTTGGACTTTGTTTGAATCGTGTCAAACATTGTCTTGTGTTTTAAAACTTGTTCTCGTTTGAATCGCGTCAAACTTGAACTTGGACTTTGTTTGAATCGTGTCAAACATTGTCTTGTGTTTTAAAACTTGTTCTCATTTGAATCGTGTCAAACTTGAACTTGGACTTTGTTTGAATCGTGTCAAGCATTATCTTCTTGTTTTAAAACTTATTCTTGTTTAAATCGTGTCAAACTTGAAATTGGACTTTGTTTGAATGGTGTCAAGCACTGCCTTCTTGTTTTAAAACCGTTCTTGTTCGAATTGTGTTGGACATGAACAGAGTCTTTGTTCGAATCGTGTCGGACATTGCCTCTTGTTTTAAAATAGTTCCCGTTTGATTCGTGTCAAACTTGAACTTGGACTTTATTTGAATCGTGTCAAGCATTGTCTTGTGTTTTAAAACTTGTTCTCGTTTGAATCGTGTCAAACTTGAACTTGGACTTTGTTTGAATCGTGTCAAGCATTGTCTTGTGTTTTAAAACTTGTTCTCGTTTGAATCGTGTCAAACTTGAACTTGGACTTTGTTTGAATCGTGTCAAGCATTGTCTAGTGTTTTAAAACTTGTTCTCGTTTGAATCTTGTAAAACTTGAACTTGGACTTTGTTTGAATCGTGTCAAGCATTGTCTTGTGTTTTAAAACAAGTTCTCATTTGAATCGTGTCAAACTTGAACTTGGACTTAGTTTGAATCGTGTCAAGCATTGTCTTGTGTTTTAAAACATGTTCTCGTTTGAATCGTGTCAAACTTGAACTTGGACTTTGTTTGAATCGTGTCAAGCATTGTCTTGTGTTTTAAAACTTGTTCTCGTTTGAATCGTGTCAAAATTGAACCTGGACTTTGTTTGAATTGTGTCAAGCATTGTCTTGTGTTTTAAAACTTGTTCTCGTTTGAATTGTGTCAAACTTGAACTTGGACTTTGTTTGTATCGTGTCAAGCATTGCCTTCTGGTTTTAAAACTGTTCTTGTTCGAATCGTGTTGGACATGAACAGAGTCTTTGTTCGAATCGTGTCGGACATTGCCTCTTGTTTTAAAACCGTTCTTGTTCGAATCGTGTTGGACATGAACAGAGTCTTTGTTCGAATCGTGTCGGACATTGCCTCTTGTTTTAAAACTGTTCCCGTTTGATTCGTGTCAAACTTGAACTTGGACTTTGTTTGAATCGTGTCAAGCATTGTCTTGTGTTTTAAATCTTGTTCTCGTTTGAATCGTGTCAAACTTGAACTTGGACTTTGTTTGAATCGTGTCAAGCATTGTCTTATGTTTTAAAACTTGTTCTCGTTTGAATCGTGTCAAACTTGAACTTAGACTTTGTTTGAATCGTGTCAAGCATTGTCTAGTGTTTTAAAACTTGTTCTCGTTTGAATCGTGTCAAACTTGAACTTGGACTTTGTTTGAATCGTGTCAAGCATTGTTTTGTGTTTTAAAACAAGTTCTCATTTGAATCGTGTCAAACTTGAACTTGGACTTTGTTTGAATCGTGTCAAGCATTGTCTTGTGTTTTAAAACTTGTTCTCATTTGAATCGTGTCAAACTTGAACTTGGACTTTGTTTGAATCGTGTCAAGCATTGTCTTGTGTTTTAAAACTTGTTCTCGTTTGAATCGTGTCAAACTTGAACCTAGACTTTGTTTGAATCGTGTCAAGCATTGTCTTGTGTTTTAAAACTTGTTCTCGTTTGAATTGTGTCAAACTTGAACTTGGACTTTGTTTGAATCGTGTCATGCATTGTCTTCTTGTTTTAAAACCGTTCTTTTTCGAATCGTGTTGGACATGAACATAGTCTTTGTTCGAATCGTGTCGGACATTGCCTCTTGTTTTAAAACTGTTCCCGTTTGAATCGTGTCAAACTTGAACTTGGACTTTGTTTGAATCGTGTCAAGCATTGTCTTGTGTTTTAAAACTTGTTCTCGTTTGAATCGTGTTAAACTTGAACTTGGACTTTGTTTGAATCGTGTCAAACATTGTCTTGTGTTTTAAAACTTGTTCTCGTTTGAATCGCGTCAAACTTGAACTTGGACTTTGTTTGAATCGTGTCAAACATTGTCTTGTGTTTTAAAACTTGTTCTCGTTTGAATCGTGTCAAACTTGAACTTGGACTTTGTTTGAATCGTGTCAAGCATTATCTTCATGTTTTAAAACTTATTCTTGTTTAAATCGTGTCAAACTTGAAATTGGACTTTGTTTGAATGGTGTCAAGCACTGCCTTCTTGTTTTAAAACCGTTCTTGTTCGAATCGTGTTGGACATGAACAGAGTCTTTGTTCGAATCGTGTCGGACATTGCCTCTTGTTTTAAAACTGTTCCCGTTTGATTTGTGTCAAACTTGAACTTGGTCTTTGTTTGAATCGTGTCAAGCATTGTCTTGTGTTTTAAAACTTGTTCTCGTTTGAATCGTGTCAAACTTGAACTTGGACTTTGTTTGAATCGTGTCAAGCATTGTCTTGTGTTTTAAAACTTGTTCTCGTTTGAATCGTGTCAAACTTGAACTTGGACTTTGTTTGAATCGTGTCAAGCATTGTCTAGTGTTTTAAAACTTGTTCTCGTTTGAATCGTGTCAAACTTGAACTTGGACTTTGTTTGAATCGTGTCAAGAATTGTCTTGTGTTTTAAAACAAGTTCTCATTTGAATCGTGTCAAACTTGAACTTGGACTTTGTTTGAATCGTGTCAAGCATTGTCTTGTGTTTTAAAACTTGTTCTCATTTGAATCGTGTCAAACTTGAACTTGGACTTTGTTTGAATCGTGTCAAGCATTGTCTTGTGTTTTAAAACTTGTTCTCGTTTGAATCGTGTCAAACTTGAACCTGGACTTTGTTTGAATCGTGTCAAGCATTGTCTTGTGTTTTAAAACTTGTTCTCGTTTGAATTGTGTCAAACTTGAACTTGGACTTTGTTTGTATCGTGTCAAGCATTGTCTTCTGGTTTTAAAACCGTTCTTGTTCGAATCGTGTTGGACATGAACAGAGTCTTTGTTCGAATCGTGTCGGACATTCCTCTTGTTTTAAAACTTGTTCTTGTTTGAATCGTGTCAAACTTGAACTTGGACTTTGTTTGAATCGTGTCAAGCATTGTCTTGTGTTTTAAAACTTGTTCTTGTTTGAATCGTGTCAAACTTGAACTTGGACTTTGTTTGAATCGTGTTAAGCATTGTCTTCTTGTTTTAAAACTTGTTCTTGTTTAAATTGTGTCAAACTTGAACTTTGACTTTGTTTGAATGGTGTCAAGCACTGTTTTCTTATTTTAAAACCGTTCTTATTCGAATCGTGTTGGACATGAACAGAGTCTTTGTTCGAATCGTGTCGGACATTGCCTCTTGTTTTAAAACTGTTCCTGTTTGAATCGTGTCAAAATTGAACTTGGACTTTGTTTGAATCGTGTCAAGCATTGTCTTGTGTTTTAAAACTTGTTATCGTTTGAATCGTGTCAAACTTGAACTTGGACTTTGTTTGAATCGTGTCAAGCATTGTCTTGTGTTTTAAAACTTGTTCTCGTTTGAATCGTGTTAAACTTGAACTTGGACTTTGTTTGAATCGTGTCAAGCATTGTCTAGTGTTTTAAAACTTGTTCTCGTTTGAATCTTGTAAAACTTGAACTTGGACTTTGTTTGAATCGTGTCAAGCATTGTCTTGTGTTTTAAAACAAGTTCTCATTTGAATCGTGTCAAACTTGAACTTGGACTTAGTTTGAATCGTGTCAAGCATTGTCTTGTGTTTTAAAACTTGTTCTCGTTTGAATCGTGTCAAACTTGAACTTGGACTTTGTTTGAATCGTGTCAAGCATTGTCTTGTGTTTTAAAACTTGTTCTCGTTTGAATCGTGTCAAAATTGAACCTGGACTTTGTTTGAATTGTGTCAAGCATTGTCTTGTGTTTTAAAACTTGTTCTCGTTTGAATTGTGTCAAACTGGAACTTGGAATTTGTTTGTATCGTGTCAAGCATTGTCTTCTGGTTTTAAAACCGTTCTTGTTCGAATCGTGTTGGACATGAACAGAGTCTTTGTTCGAATCGTGTCGGACATTGCCTCTTGTTTTAAAACCGTTCTTGTTCGAATCGTGTTGGACATGAACAGAGTCTTTGTTCGAATCGTGTCGGACATTGCCTCTTGTTTTAAAACTGTTCCCGTTTGATTCGTGTCAAACTTGAACTTGGACTTTGTTTGAATCGTGTCAAGCATTGTCTTGTGTTTTAAATCTTGTTCTCGTTTGAATCGTGTCAAACTTGAACTTAGACTTTGTTTGAATCGTGTCAAGCATTGTCTTATGTTTTAAAACTTGTTCTCGTTTGAATCGTGTCAAACTTGAACTTAGACTTTGTTTGAATCGTGTCAAGCATTGTCTAGTGTTTTAAAACTTGTTCTCGTTTGAATCGTGTCAAACTTGAACTTGGACTTTGTTTGAATCGTGTCAAGCATTGTTTTGTGTTTTAAAACAAGTTCTCATTTGAATCGTGTCAAACTTGAACTTGGACTTTGTTTGAATCGTGTCAAGCATTGTCTTGTGTTTTAAAACTTGTTCTCATTTGAATCGTGTCAAACTTGAACTTGGACTTTGTTTGAATCGTGTCAAGCATTGTCTTGTGTTTTAAAACTTGTTTTCGTTTGAATCGTGTCAAACTTGAACCTAGACTTTGTTTGAATCGTGTCAAGCATTGTCTTGTGTTTTAAAACTTGTTCTCGTTTGAATTGTGTCAAACTTGAACTTGGACTTTGTTTGAATCGTGTCATGCATTGTCTTCTTGTTTTAAAACCGTTCTTGTTCGAATCGTGTTGGACATGAACAGAGTCTTTGTTCGAATCGTGTCGGACATTCCTCTTGTTTTAAAACTTGTTCTTGTTTGAATCGTGTCAAACTTGAACTTGGACTTTGTTTGAATCGTGTCAAGCATTGTCTTGTGTTTTAAAACTTGTTCTCGTTTGAATCGTGTCAAACTTGAACTTGGACTTTGTTTGAATCGTGTTAAGCATTGTCTTCTTGTTTTAAAACTTGTTCTTGTTTAAATTGTGTCAAACTTGAACTTTGACTTTGTTTGAATGGTGTCAAGCACTGTCTTCTTATTTTAAAACCGTTCTTATTCGAATCGTGTTGGACATGAACAGAGTCTTTGTTCGAATCGTGTCGGACATTGCCTCTTGTTTTAAAACTGTTCCTGTTTGAATCGTGTCAAACTTGAACTTGGACTTTCTTTGAATCGTGTCAAGCATTGTCTTGTGTTTTAAAACTTGTTATCGTTTGAATCGTGTCAAACTTGAACTTGGACTTTGTTTGAATCGTGTCAAGCATTGTCTTGTGTTTTAAAACTTGTTCTCGTTTGAATCGTGTCAAACTTGAACTTGGACTTTGTTTGAATCGTGTCAAGCATTGTCTAGTGTTTTAAAACTTGTTCTCGTTTGAATCTTGTAAAACTTGAACTTGGACTTTGTTTGAATCGTGTCAAGCATTGTCTTGTGTTTTAAAACAAGTTCTCATTTGAATCGTGTCAAACTTGAACTTGGACTTAGTTTGAATCGTGTCAAGCATTGTCTTGTGTTTTAAAACTTGTTCTCGTTTGAATCGTGTCAAACTTGAACTTGGACTTTGTTTGAATCGTGTCAAGCATTGTCTTGTGTTTTAAAACTTGTTCTCGTTTGAATCGTGTCAAAATTGAACCTGGACTTTGTTTGAATTGTGTCAAGCATTGTCTTGTGTTTTAAAACTTGTTCTCGTTTGAATTGTGTCAAACTTGAACTTGGACTTTGTTTGTATCGTGTCAAGCATTGTCTTCTGGTTTTAAAACCGTTCTTGTTCGAATCGTGTTGGACATGAACAGAGTCTTTGTTCGAATCGTGTCGGACATTGCCTCTTGTTTTAAAACCGTTCTTGTTCGAATCGTGTTGGACATGAACAGAGTCTTTGTTCGAATCGTGTCGGACATTGCCTCTTGTTTTAAAACTGTTCCCGTTTGATTCGTGTCAAACTTGAACTTGGACTTTGTTTGAATCGTGTCAAGCATTGTCTTGTGTTTTAAATCTTGTTCTCGTTTGAATCGTGTCAAACTTGAACTTAGACTTTGTTTGAATCGTGTCAAGCATTGTCTTATGTTTTAAAACTTGTTCTCGTTTGAATCGTGTCAAACTTGAACTTAGACTTTGTTTGAATCGTGTCAAGCATTGTCTAGTGTTTTAAAACTTGTTCTCGTTTGAATCGTGTCAAACTTGAACTTGGACTTTGTTTGAATCGTGTCAAGCATTGTTTTGTGTTTTAAAACAAGTTCTCATTTGAATCGTGTCAAACTTGAACTTGAACTTTGTTTGAATCGTGTCAAGCATTGTCTTGTGTTTTAAAACTTGTTCTCATTTGAATCGTGTCAAACTTGAACTTGGACTTTGTTTGAATCGTGTCAAGCATTGTCTTGTGTTTTAAAACTTGTTCTCGTTTGAATCGTGTCAAACTTGAACCTAGACTTTGTTTGAATCGTGTCAAGCATTGTCTTGTGTTTTAAAACTTGTTCTCGTTTGAATTGTGTCAAACTTGAACTTGGACTTTGTTTGAATCGTGTCATGCATTGTCTTCTTGTTTTAAAACCGTTCTTTTTCGAATCGTGTTGGACATGAACAGAGTCTTTGTTCGAATCGTGTCGGACATTGCCTCTTGTTTTAAAACTGTTCCCGTTTGAATCGTGTCAAACTTGAACTTGGACTTTGTTTGAATCGTGTCAAGCATTGTCTTGTGTTTTAAAACTTGTTCTCGTTTGAATCGTGTTAAACTTGAACTTGGACTTTGTTTGAATCGTGTCAAACATTGTCTTGTGTTTTAAAACTTGTTCTCGTTTGAATCGCGTCAAACTTGAACTTGGACTTTGTTTGAATCGTGTCAAACATTGTCTTGTGTTTTAAAACTTGTTCTCGTTTGAATCGTGTCAAACTTGAACTTGGACTTTGTTTGAATCGTGTCAAGCATTATCTTCTTGTTTTAAAACTTATTCTTGTTTAAATCGTGTCAAACTTGAAATTGGGCTTTGTTTGAATGGTGTCAAGCACTGCCTTCTTGTTTTAAAACCGTTCTTGTTCGAATCGTGTTGGACATGAACAGAGTCTTTGTTCGAATCGTGTCGGACATTGCCTCTTGTTTTAAAACTGTTCCCGTTTGATTCGTGTCAAACTTGAACTTGGACTTTGTTTGAATCGTGTCAAGCATTGTCTTGTGTTTTAAAACTTGTTCTCGTTTGAATCGTGTCAAACTTGAACTTGGACTTTGTTTGAATCGTGTCAAGCATTGTCTTGTGTTTTAAAACTTGTTCTCGTTTGAATCGTGTCAAACTTGAACTTGGACTTTGTTTGAATCGTGTCAAGCATTGTCTAGTGTTTTAAAACTTGTTCTCGTTTGAATCGTGTCAAACTTGAACTTGGACATTGTTTGAATCGTGTCAAGCATTGTCTTGTGTTTTAAAACAAGTTCTCATTTGAATCGTGTCAAACTTGAACTTGGACTTTGTTTGAATCGTGTCAAGCATTGTCTTGTGTTTTAAAACTTGTTCTCATCTGAATCGTGTCAAACTTGAACTTGGACTTTGTTTGAATCGTGTCAAGCATTGTCTTGTGTTTTAAAACTTGTTCTCGTTTGAATCGTGTCAAACTTGAACCTGGACTTTGTTTGAATCGTGTCAAGCATTGTCTTGTGTTTTAAAACTTGTTCTCGTTTGAATTGTGTCAAACTTGAACTTGGACTTTGTTTGTATCGTGTAAAGCATTGTCTTCTGGTTTTAAAACCGTTCTTGTTCGAATCGTGTTGGACATGAACAGAGTCTTTGTTCGAATCGTGTCGGACATTCCTCTTGTTTTAAAACTTGTTCTTGTTTGAATCGTGTCAAACTTGAACTTGGACTTTGTTTGAATCGTGTCAAGCATTGTCTTGTGTTTTAAAACTTGTTCTCGTTTGAATCGTGTCAAACTTGAACTTGGACTTTGTTTGAATCGTGTTAAGCATTGTCTTCTTGTTTTAAAACTTGTTCTTGTTTAAATTGTGTCAAACTTGAACTTTGACATTGTTTGAATGGTGTCAAGCACTGTCTTCTTATTTTAAAACCGTTCTTATTCGAATCGTGTTGGACATGAACAGAGTCTTTGTTCGAATCATGTCGGACATTGCCTCTTGTTTTAAAACTGTTCCTGTTTGAATCGTGTCAAACTTGAACTTGGACTTTATTTGAATCGTGTCAAGCATTGTCTTGTGTTTTAAAACTTGTTCTCGTTTGAATCGTGTCAAAATTGAACCTGGACTTTGTTTGAATTGTGTCAAGCATTGTCTTGTGTTTTAAAACTTGTTCTCGTTTGAATTGTGTCAAACTTGAACTTGGACTTTGTTTGTATCGTGTCAAGCATTGTCTTCTGGTTTTAAAACCGTTCTTGTTCGAATCGTGTTGGACATGAACAGAGTCTTTGTTCGAATTGTGTCGGACATTGCCTCTTGTTTTAAAACCGTTCTTGTTCGAATCGTGTTGGACATGAACAGAGTCTTTGTTCGAATCGTGTCGGACATTGCCTCTTGTTTTAAAACTGTTCCCGTTTGATTCGTGTCAAACTTGAACTTGGACTTTGTTTGAATCGTGTCAAGCATTGTCTTGTGTTTTAAATCTTGTTCTCGTTTGAATCGTGTCAAACTTGAACTTAGACTTTGTTTGAATCGTGTCAAGCATTGTCTTATGTTTTAAAACTTGTTCTCGTTTGAATCGTGTCAAACTTGAACTTAGACTTTGTTTGAATCGTGTCAAGCATTGTCTAGTGTTTTAAAACTTGTTCTCGTTTGAATCGTGTCAAACTTGAACTTGGACTTTGTTTGAATCGTGTCAAGCATTGTTTTGTGTTTTAAAACAAGTTCTCATTTGAATCGTGTCAAACTTGAACTTGGACTTTGTTTGAATCGTGTCAAGCATTGTCTTGTGTTTTAAAACTTGTTCTCATTTGAATCGTGTCAAACTTGAACTTGGACTTTGTTTGAATCGTGTCAAGCATTGTCTTGTGTTTTAAAATTTGTTCTCGTTTGAATCGTGTCAAACTTGAACCTAGACTTTGTTTGAATCGTGTCAAGCATTGTCTTGTGTTTTAAAACTTGTTCTCGTTTGAATTGTGTCAAACTTGAACTTGGACTTTGTTTGAATCGTGTCATGCATTGTCTTCTTGTTTTAAAACCGTTCTTTTTCTAATCGTGTTGGACATGAACAGAGTCTTTGTTCGAATCGTGTCGGACATTGCCTCTTGTTTTAAAACTGTTCCCGTTTGAATCGTGTCAAACTTGAACTTGGACTTTGTTTGAATCGTGTCAAGCATTGTCTTGTGTTTTAAAACTTGTTCTCGTTTGAATCGTGTTAAACTTGAACTTGGACTTTGTTTGAATCGTGTCAAACATTGTCTTGTGTTTTAAAACTTGTTCTCGTTTGAATCGCGTCAAACTTGAACTTGGACTTTGTTTGAATCGTGTCAAACATTGTCTTGTGTTTTAAAACTTGTTCTCGTTTGAATCGTGTCAAACTTGAACTTGGACTTTGTTTGAATCGTGTCAAGCATTATCTTCTTGTTTTAAAATTTATTCTTGTTTAAATCGTGTCAAACTTGAAATTGGACTTTGTTTGAATGGTGTCAAGCACTGCCTTCTTGTTTTAAAACCGCTCTTGTTCGAATCGTGTTGGACATGAACAGAGTCTTTGTTCGAATCGTGTCGGACATTGCCTCTTGTTTTAAAACTGTTCCCGTTTGAGTCGTGTCAAACTTGAACTTGGACTTTGTTTGAATCGTGTCAAGCATTGTCTTGTGTTTTAAAACTTGTTCTCGTTTGAATCGTGTCAAACTTGAACTTGGACTTTGTTTGAATCGTGTCAAACATTGTCTTGTGTTTTAAAACTTGTTCTCGTTTGAATCGTGTCAAACTTGAACTTGGACTTTGTTTGAATCGTGTCAAGCATTATCTTCTTGTTTTAAAATTTATTCTTGTTTAAATCGTGTCAAACTTGAAATTGGACTTTGTTTGAATGGTGTCAAGCACTGCCTTCTTGTTTTAAAACCGTTCTTGTTCGAATCGTGTTGGACATGAACAGAGTCTTTGTTCGAATCGTGTCGGACATTGCCTCTTGTTTTAAAACTGTTCCCGTTTGAGTCGTGTCAAACTTGAACTTGGACTTTGTTTGAATCGTGTCAAGCATTGTCTTGTGTTTTAAAACTTGTTCTCGTTTGAATCGTGTCAAACTTGAACTTGGACTTTGTTTGAATCGTGTCAAGCATTGTCTTGTGTTTTAAAACTTGTTCTCGTTTGAATTGTGTCAAACTTGAACTTGGACTTTGTTTGAATCGTGTCATGCATTGTCTTCTTGTTTTAAAACCGTTCTTTTTCTAATCGTGTTGGACATGAACAGAGTCTTTGTTCGAATCGTGTCGGACATTGCCTCTTGTTTTAAAACTGTTCCCGTTTGAATCGTGTCAAACTTGAACTTGGACTTTGTTTGAATCGTGTCAAGCATTGTCTTGTGTTTTAAAACTTGTTCTCGTTTGAATCGTGTTAAACTTGAACTTGGACTTTGTTTGAATCGTGTCAAACATTGTCTTGTGTTTTAAAACTTGTTCTCGTTTGAATCGCGTCAAACTTGAACTTGGACTTTGTTTGAATCGTGTCAAACATTGTCTTGTGTTTTAAAACTTGTTCTCGTTTGAATCGTGTCAAACTTGAACTTGGACTTTGTTTGAATCGTGTCAAGCATTATCTTCTTGTTTTAAAATTTATTCTTGTTTAAATCGTGTCAAACTTGAAATTGGACTTTGTTTGAATGGTGTCAAGCACTGCCTTCTTGTTTTAAAACCGTTCTTGTTCGAATCGTGTTGGACATGAACAGAGTCTTTGTTCGAATCGTGTCGGACATTGCCTCTTGTTTTAAAACTGTTCCCGTTTGAGTCGTGTCAAACTTGAACTTGGACTTTGTTTGAATCGTGTCAAGCATTGTCTTGTGTTTTAAAACTTGTTCTCGTTTGAATCGTGTCAAACTTGAACTTGGACTTTGTTTGAATCGTGTCAAGCATTGTCTTGTGTTTTAAAACTTGTTCTCGTTTGAATCGTGTCAAACTTGAACTTGGACTTTGTTTGAATCGTGTCAAGCATTGTCTAGTGTTTTAAAACTTGTTCTCGTTTGAATCATGTCAAACTTGAACCTGGACTTTGTTTGAATCGTGTCAAGCATTGTCTTATGTTTTAAAACAAGTTCTCATTTGAATCGTGTCAAACTTGAACTTGGACTTTGTTTGAATCGTGTCAAGCATTGTCTTGTGTTTTAAAACTTGTTCTCATTTGAATCGTGTCAAACTTGAACTTGGACTTTGTTTGAATCGTGTCAAGCATTGTCTTGTGTTTTAAAACTTGTTCTCGTTTGAATCGTGTCAAACTTGAACCTGGACTTTGTTTGAATCGTGTCAAGCATTGTCTTGTGTTTTAAAACTTGTTCTCGTTTGAATTGTGTCAAACTTGAACTTGGACTTTGTTTGTATCGTGTCAAGCATTGTCTTCTGGTTTTAAAACCGTTCTTGTTCGAATCGTGTTGGACATGAACAGAGTCTTTGTTCGAATCGTGTCGGACATTCCTCTTGTTTTAAAACTTGTTCTCGTTTGAATCGTGTCAAACTTGAACTTGGACTTTGTTTGAATCGTGTTAAGCATTGTCTTCTTGTTTTAAAACTTGTTCTTGTTTAAATTGTGTCAAACTTGAACTTTGACTTTGTTTGAATGGTGTCAAGCACTGTCTTCTTATTTTAAAACCGTTCTTATTCGAATCGTGTTGGACATGAACAGAGTCTTTGTTCGAATCGTGTCGGACATTGCCTCTTGTTTTAAAACTGTTCCTGTTTGAATCGTGTCAAACTTGAACTTGGACTTTGTTTGAATCGTGTCAAGCATTGTCTTGTGTTTTAAAACTTGTTATCGTTTGAATCGTGTCAAACTTGAACTTGGACTTTGTTTGAATCGTGTCAAGCATTGTCTTGTGTTTTAAAACTTGTTCTCGTTTGAATCGTGTCAAACTTGAACTTGGACTTTGTTTGAATCGTGTCAAGCATTGTCTAGTGTTTTAAAACTTGTTCTCGTTTGAATCGTGTCAAACTTGAACTTGGACTTTGTTTGAATCGTGTCAAGCATTGACTTGTGTTTTAAAACCTGTTCTCGTTTGAATCGTGTCAAACTTGAACTTGGACTTTGTTTGAATCGTGTCAAGCATTGTCTTGTGTTTTAAAACTTGTTCTCGTTTGAATCGTGTCAAACTTGAACTTGGACTTTGTTTGAATCGTGTCAAGCATTGTCTTATGTTTTAAAACTTGTTCTCGTTTGAATCGTGTCAAACTTGAACTTAGACTTTGTTTGAATCGTGTCAATCATTGTCTAGTGTTTTAAAACTTGTTCTCGTTTGAATCGTGTCATACTTGAACTTGGACTTTGTTTGAATCGTGTCAAGCATTGTTTTGTGTTTTAAAACAAGTTCTCATTTGAATCGTGTCAAACTTGAACTT
Source organism: Lathyrus tuberosus (assembly GCA_022829125.1). NCBI lineage: Eukaryota > Viridiplantae > Streptophyta > Magnoliopsida > Fabales > Fabaceae > Lathyrus > Lathyrus tuberosus. Next base: position 16,070,163 of record JALAZF010000054.1, read on the forward strand.
GGACTTTGTTTGAATCGTGTCAAGCATTGTCTTGTGTTTTAAAACTTGTTCTCATTTGAATCGTGTCAAACTTGAACTTGGACTTTGTTTGAATCGTGTCAAGCATTGTCTTGTGTTTTAAAACTTGTTCTCGTTTGAATCGTGTCAAACTTGAACCTGGACTTTGTTCGAATCGTGTCAAGCATTGTCTTGTGTTTTAAAACTTGTTCTCGTTTGAATTGTGTCAAACTTGAACTTGGACTTTGTTTGTATCGTGTCAAGCATTGTCTTCTGGTTTTAAAACCGTTCTTGTTCGAATCGTGTTGGACATGAACAGAGTCTTTGTTCGAATCGTGTCGGACATTCCTCTTGTTTTAAAACTTGTTCTTGTTTGAATCGTGTCAAACTTGAACTTGGACTTTGTTTGAATCGTGTCAAGCATTGTCTTGTGTTTTAAAACTTGTTCTCGTTTGAATCGTGTCAAACTTGAACTTGGACTTTGTTTGAATCGTGTTAAGCATTGTCTTCTTGTTTTAAAACTTGTTCTTGTTTAAATCGTGTCAAACTTGAACTTTGACTTTGTTTGAATGGTGTCAAGCACTGTCTTCTTATTTTAAAACCGTTCTTATTCGAATCGTGTTGGACATGAACAGAGTCTTTGTTCGAATCGTGTCGGACATTGCCTCTTGTTTTAAAACTGTTCCTGTTTGAATCGTGTCAAACTTGAACTTGGACTTTGTTTGAATCGTGTCAAGCATTGTCTTGTGTTTTAAAACTTGTTATCGTTTGAATCGTGTCAAACTTGAACTTGGACTTTGTTTGAATCGTGTCAAGCATTGTCTTGTGTTTTAAAACTTGTTCTCGTTTGAATCGTGTCAAACTTGAACTTGGACTTTGTTTGAATCGTGTCAAGCATTGTCTAGTGTTTTAAAACTTGTTCTCGTTTGAATCGTGTCAAACTTGAACTTGGACTTTGTTTGAATCGTGTCAAGCATTGACTTGTGTTTTAAAACCTGTTCTCGTTTGAATCGTGTCAAACTTGAACTTGGACTTTGTTTGAATCGTGTCAAGCATTGTCTTGTGTTTTAAAACTTGTTCTCGTTTGAATCGTGTCAAACTTGAACTTGGACTTTGTTTGAATCGTGTCAAGCATTGTCTTGTGTTATAAAACTTGTTCTCGTTTGAATCGTGTCAAACTTGAACTTGGACTTTGTTTGAATTGTGTCAAGCATTGTCTTGTGTTTTAAAACTTGTTCTCGTTTGAATCGTGTCAAACTTGAACTTGGACTTTGTTTGAATCGTGTCAAGCATTGTCTTGTGTTTTAAAACTTGTTCTCATTTGAATCGTGTCAAACTTGAACTTGGACTTTGTTTGAATCGTGTCAAGCATTGTCTTGTGTTTTAAAACTTGTTCTCGTTTGAATCGTGTCAAACTTGAACCTGGACTTTGTTTGAATCGTGTCAAGCATTGTCTTGTGTTTTAAAACTTGTTCTCGTTTGAATTGTGTCAAACTTGAACTTGGACTTTGTTTGAATCGTGTCAAGCATTGTCTTCTTGTTTTAAAACCGTCCTTGTTCGAATCGTGTTGGACATGAACAGAGTCTTTGTTCGAATCGTGTCGGACATTGCCTCTTGTTTTAAAACTGTTCCCGTTTGAATCGTGTCAAACTTGAACTTGGACTTTGTTTGAATCGTGTCAAGCATTGTCTTGTGTTTTAAAATTTGTTCTCGTTTGAATCGTGTCAAACTTGAACTTGGACTTTGTTTGAATCGTGTCAAGCATTGTCTTGTATTTTGAAACTTGTTCTCGTTTGAATCGTGTCAAACTTGAACTTGGACTTTGTTTGAATCGTGTCAAGCATTGTCTTCTTGTTTTAAAACTTGTTCTTGTTTAACTCGTGTCAAACTTGAACTTGGACTTTGTTTGAATGGTGTCAAGCACTGTCTTTTTGTTTTAAAACCGTTCTTGTTCGAATCGTGTTGGACATGAACAGAGTCTTTGTTCGAATCGTGTCGGACATTGCCTCTTGTTTTAAAACTGTTCCCGTTTGAATCGTGTCAAACTTGAACTTGGACTTTGTTTGAATTGTGTCAAGCATTGTCTTGTGTTTTAAAACTTGTTCTCGTTTGAATCGTGTCAAACTTGAACTTGGACTTTGTTTGAATCGTGTCAAGCATTGTCTTGTGTTTTAAAACTTGTTCTCGTTTGAATCGTGTCAAACTTGAACTTGGACTTTGTTTGAATCGTGTCAAGCATTGTCTTGTGTTTTAAAACTTGTTCTCGTTTGAATCGTGTCAAACTTGAACTTGGACTTTGTTTGAATCGTGTCAAGCATTGTCTTGTGTTTTAAAACTTGTTCTTGTTTGAATCGTGTCAAACTTGAACTTGGACTTTGTTTGAATCGTGTCAAGCATTGTCTTGTGTTTTAAAACTTGTTCTCGTTTGAATCGTGTCAAACTTGAACTTGGACTTTGTTTGAATCGTGTCAAGCATTGTATTGTGTTTTAAAACTTGTTCTCGTTTGAATCGTGTCAAACTTGAACCTGGACTTTGTTTGAATTGTGTCAAGCATTGTCTTGTGTTTTAAAACTTGTTCTCATTTGAATTGTGTCAAACTTGAACTTGGACTTTGTTTGAATCGTGTCAAGCATTGTCTTCTTGTTTTAAAACCGTCCTTGTTCGAATCGTGTTGGACATGAACAGAGTCTTTGTTCGAATCGTGTCGGACATTGCCTCTTATTTTAAAACTGTTCCCGTTTGAATCGTGTCAAACTTGAACTTGGACTTTGTTTGAATCATGTCAAGCATTATCTTGTGTTTTAAAATTTGTTCTCGTTTGAATCGTGTCAAACTTGAACTTGGACTTTGTTTGAATCGTGTCAAGCATTGTCTTGTATTTTGAAACTTGTTCTCGTTTGAATCGTGTCAAACTTGAACTTGGACTTTGTTTGAATCGTGTCAAGCATTGTCTTGTGTTTTAAAACTTGTTCTCATTTGAATCGTGTCAAACTTGAACTTGGACTTTGTTTGAATCGTGTCAAGCATTGTCTTGTGTTTTAAAACTTGTTCTCGTTTGAATCGTGTCAAACTTGAACCTGGACTTTGTTTGAATCGTGTCAAGCATTGTCTTGTGTTTTAAAACTTGTTCTCGTTTGAATTGTGTCAAACTTGAACTTGGACTTTGTTTGAATCGTGTCAAGCATTGTCTTCTTGTTTTAAAACCGTCCTTGTTCGAATCGTGTTGGACATGAACAGAGTCTTTGTTCGAATCGTGTCGGACATTGCCTCTTGTTTTAAAACTGTTCCCGTTTGAATCGTGTCAAACTTGAACTTGGACTTTGTTTGAATCGTGTCAAGCATTGTCTTGTGTTTTAAAATTTGTTCTCGTTTAAATCGTGTCAAACTTGAACTTGGACTTTGTTTGAATCGTGTCAAGCATTGTCTTGTATTTTGAAACTTGTTCTCGTTTGAATCGTGTCAAACTTGAACTTGGACTTTGTTTGAATCGTGTCAAGCATTGTCTTCTTGTTTTAAAACTTGTTCTTGTTTAACTCGTGTCAAACTTGAACTTGGACTTTGTTTGAATGGTGTCAAGCACTGTCTTTTTGTTTTAAAACCGTTCTTGTTCGAATCGTGTTGGACATGAACAGAGTCTTTGTTCGAATCGTGTCGGACATTGCCTCTTGTTTTAAAACTGTTCCCGTTTGAATCGTGTCAAACTTGAACTTGGACTTTGTTTGAATTGTGTCAAGCATTGTCTTGTGTTTTAAAACTTGTTCTCGTTTGAATCGTGTCAAACTTGAACTTGGACTTTGTTTGAATCGTGTCAAGCATTGTCTTGTGTTTTAAAACTTGTTCTCGTTTGAATCGTGTCAAACTTGAACTTGGACTTTGTTTGAATCGTGTCAAGCATTGTCTTGTGTTTTAAAACTTGTTCTCGTTTGAATCGTGTCAAACTTGAACTTGGACTTTGTTTGAATCGTGTCAAGCATTGTATTGTGTTTTAAAACTTGTTCTCGTTTGAATCGTGTCAAACTTGAACCTGGACTTTGTTTGAATCGTGTCAAGCATTGTCTTGTGTTTTAAAACTTGTTCTCATTTGAATTGTGTCAAACTTGAACTTGGACTTTGTTTGAATCGTGTCAAGCATTGTCTTCTTGTTTTAAAACCGTCCTTGTTCGAATCGTGTTGGACATGAACAGAGTCTTTGTTCGAATCGTGTCGGACATTGCCTCTTATTTTAAAACTGTTCCCGTTTGAATCGTGTCAAACTTGAACTTGGACTTTGTTTGAATCATGTCAAGCATTATCTTGTGTTTTAAAATTTGTTCTCGTTTGAATCATGTCAAACTTGAACTTGGACTTTGTTTGAATCGTGTCAAGCATTGTCTTGTATTTTGAAACTTGTTCTCGTTTGAATCGTGTCAAACTTGAACTTGGACTTTGTTTGAATCGTGTCAAGCATTGTCTTGTGTTTTAAAACTTGTTCTCATTTGAATCGTGTCAAACTTGAACTTGGACTTTGTTTGAAACGTGTCAAGCATTGTCTTGTGTTTTAAAACTTGTTCTCGTTTGAATCGTGTCAAACTTGAACCTGGACTTTGTTTGAATCGTGTCAAGCATTGTCTTGTGTTTTAAAACTTGTTCTCGTTTGAATTGTGTCAAACTTGAACTTGGACTTTGTTTGAATCGTGTCAAGCATTGTCTTCTTGTTTTAAAACCGTCCTTGTTCGAATCGTGTTGGACATGAACAGAGTCTTTGTTCGAATCGTGTCGGACATTGCCTCTTGTTTTAAAACTGTTCCCGTTTGAATCGTGTCAAACTTGAACTTGGACTTTTTTTGAATCGTGTCAAGCATTGTCTTGTGTTTTAAAATTTGTTCTCGTTTGAATCGTGTCAAACTTGAACTTGGACTTTGTTTGAATCGTGTCAAGCATTGTCTTGTATTTTGAAACTTGTTCTCGTTTGAATCGTGTCAAACTTGAACTTGGACTTTGTTTGAATCGTGTCAAGCATTGTCTTCTTGTTTTAAAACTTGTTCTTGTTTAACTCGTGTCAAACTTGAACTTGGACTTTGTTTGAATGGTGTCAAGCACTGTCTTTTTGTTTTAAAACCGTTCTTGTTCGAATCGTGTTGGACATGAACAGAGTCTTTGTTCGAATCGTGTCGGACATTGCCTCTTGTTTTAAAACTGTTCCCGTTTGAATCGTGTCAAACTTGAACTTGGACTTTGTTTGAATTGTGTCAAGCATTGTCTTGTGTTTTAAAACTTGTTCTCGTTTGAATCGTGTCAAACTTGAACTTGGACTTTGTTTGAATCGTGTCAAGCATTGTCTTGTGTTTTAAAACATGTTCTCGTTTGAATCGTGTCAAACTTGAACTTGGACTTTGTTTGAATCGTGTCAAGCATTGTCTTGTGTTTTAAAACTTGTTCTCGTTTGAATCGTGTCAAACTTGAACTTGGACTTTGTTTGAATCGTGTCAAGCATTGTCTTGTGTTTTAAAACTTGTTCTTGTTTGAATCGTGTCAAACTTGAACTTGGACTTTGTTTGAATCGTGTCAAGCATTGTCTTGTGTTTTAAAACTTGTTCTCGTTTGAATCGTGTCAAACTTGAACTTGGACTTTGTTTGAATCATGTCAAGCATTGTATTGTGTTTTAAAACTTGTTCTCGTTTGAATCGTGTCAAGCATTGTCTTGTGTTTTAAAACTTGTTCTCATTTGAATTGTGTCAAACTTGAACTTGGACTTTGTTTGAATCGTGTCAAGCATTGTCTTCTTGTTTTAAAACCGTCCTTGTTCGAATCGTGTTGGACATGAACAGAGTCTTTGTTCGAATCGTGTCGGACATTGCCTCTTATTTTAAAACTGTTCCCGTTTGAATCGTGTCAAACTTGAACTTGGACTTTGTTTGAATCATGTCAAGCATTATCTTGTGTTTTAAAATTTGTTCTCGTTTGAATCGTGTCAAACTTGAACTTGGACTTTGTTTGAATCGTGTCAAGCATTGTCTTGTATTTTGAAACTTGTTCTCGTTTGAATCGTGTCAAACTTGAACTTGGACTTTGTTTGAATCGTGTCAAGCATTGTCTTGTGTTTTAAAACTTGTTCTCGTTTGAATTGTGTCAAACTTGAACTTGGACTTTGTTTGTATCGTGTCAAGCATTGTCTTCTGGTTTTAAAACCGTTCTTGTTCGAATCGTGTTGGACATGAACAGAGTCTTTGTTCGAATCGTGTCGGACATTGCCTCTTGTTTTAAAACTTGTTCTCGTTTGAATCGTGTCAAACTTGAACTTGGACTTTGTTTGAATCGTGTCAAGCATTGTCTTGTGTTTTAAAACTTGTTCTCGTTTGAATCGTGTCAAACTTGAACTTGGACTTTGTTTGAATCGTGTTAAGCATTGTCTTCTTGTTTTAAAACTTGTTCTTGTTTAAATCGTGTCAAACTTGAACTTTGACTTTGTTTGAATGGTGTCAAGCACTGTCTTCTTATTTTAAAACCGTTCTTATTCGAATCGTGTTGGACATGAACAGAGTCTTTGTTCGAATCGTGTCGGACATTGCCTCTTGTTTTAAAACTGTTCCTGTTTGAATCGTGTCAAACTAGAACTTGGACTTTGTTTGAATCGTGTCAAGCATTGTCTTGTGTTTTAAAACTTGTTCTCGTTTGAATCGTGTCAAACTTGAACTTGGACTTTGTTTGAATCGTGTCAAGCATTGTCTTGTGTTTTAAAACTTGTTCTCGTTTGAATCGTGTCAAACTTGAACATGGACTTTGTTTGAATCGTGTCAAGCATTGTCTAGTGTTTTAAAACTTGTTCTCGTTTGAATCGTGTCAAACTTGAACTTGGACTTTGTTTGAATCGTGTCAAGCATTGTCTTGTGTTTTAAAACCTGTTCTCGTTTGAATAGTGTCAAACTTGAACTTGGACTTTGTTTGAATCGTGTCAAGCATTGTCTTGTTTTTTAAAACTTGTTCTCGTTTGAATCGTGTCAAACTTGAACTTGGACTTTGTTTGAATCGTGTCAAGCATTGTCTTGTGTTTTAAAACTTGTTCTCGTTTGAATTGTGTCAAACTTGAACTTGGACTTTGTTTGAATCGTGTCAAGCATTGTCTTGTGTTTTAAAACTTGTTCTCGTTTGAATCGTGTCAAACTTGAACTTGGACTTTGTTTGAATCGTGTCAAGCATTGTATTGTGTTTTAAAACTTGTTCTCGTTTGAATCGTGTCAAACTTGAACTTGGACTTTGTTTGAATCGTGTCAAGCATTGTATTGTGTTTTAAAACTTGTTCTCGTTTGAATCGTGTCAAACTTGAACCTGGACTTTGTTTGAATCGTGTCAAGCATTGTCTTGTGTTTTAAAACTTGTTCTCATTTGAATTGTGTCAAACTTGAACTTGGACTTTGTTTGAATCGTGTCAAGCATTGTCTTCTTGTTTTAAAAGCGTCCTTGTTCGAATCGTGTTGGACATGAACAGAGTCTTTGTTCGAATCGTGTCGGACATTGCCTCTTGTTTTAAAACTGTTCCCGTTTGAATCGTGTCAAACTTGAACTTGGACTTTGTTTGAATCGTGTCAAGCATTATCTTGTGTTTTAAAATTTGTTCTCGTTTGAATCGTGTCAAACTTGAACTTGGACTTTGTTTGAATCGTGTCAAGCATTGTCTTGTATTTTGAAACTTGTTCTCGTTTGAATCGTGTCAAACTTGAACTTGGACTTTGTTTGAATCGTGTCAAGCATTGTCTTGTGTTTTAAAACTTGTTCTTGTTTGAATCGTGTCAAACTTGAACTTGGACTTTGTTTGAATCGTGTCAAGCATTGTCTTGTGTTTTAAAACTTGTTCTTGTTTGAATCGTGTCAAACTTGAACTTGGACATTGTTTGAATCGTGTCAAGCATTGTCTTGTGTTTTAAAACTTGTTCTCGTTTGAATCGTGTCAAACTTGAACTTGGACTTTGTTTGAATCGTGTCAAGCATTGTATTGTGTTTTAAAACTTGTTCTCGTTTGAATCATGTCAAACTTGAACCTGGACTTTGTTTGAATCGTGTCAAGCATTGTCTTGTGTTTTAAAACTTGTTCTCGTTTGAATTGTGTCAAACTTGAACTTGGACTTTGTTTGAATCGTGTCAAGCATTGTCTTCTTGTTTTAAAACCGTCCTTGTTCGAATCGTGTTGGACATGAACAGAGTCTTTGTTCGAATCGTGTCGGACATTGCCTCTTGTTTTAAAACTGTTCCCGTTTGAATCGTGTCAAACTTGAACTTGGACTTTGTTTGAATCGTGTCAAGCATTGTCTTGTGTTTTAAAATTTGTTCTCGTTTGAATCGTGTCAAACTTGAACTTGGACTTTGTTTGAATCGTGTCAAGCATTGTCTTGTATTTTGAAATTTGTTCTCGTTTGAATCGTGTCAAACTTGAACTTGGACTTTGTTTGAATCGTGTCAAGCATTGTCTTCTTGTTTTAAAACTTGTTCTTGTTTAACTCGTGTCAAACTTGAACTTGGACTTTGTTTGAATGGTGTCAAGCACTGTCTTTTTGTTTTAAAACCGTTCTTGTTCGAATCGTGTTGGACATGAACAGAGTCTTTGTTCGAATCGTGTCGGACATTGCCTCTTGTTTTAAAACTGTTCCCGTTTGAATCGTGTCAAACTTGAACTTGGACTTTGTTTGAATTGTGTCAAGCATTGTCTTGTGTTTTAAAACTTGTTCTCGTTTGAATCGTGTCAAACTTGAACTTGGACTTTGTTTGAATCGTGTCAAGCATTGTCTTGTGTTTTAAAACTTGTTCTCGTTTGAATCGTGTCAAACTTGAACTTGGACTTTGTTTGAATCGTGTCAAGCATTTACTTGTGTTTTAAAACTTGTTCTCGTTTGAATCGTGTCAAACTTGAACTTGGACTTTGTTTGAAACGTGTCAAGCATTGTCTTGTGTTTTAAAACTTGTTCTTGTTTGAATCGTGTCAAACTTGAACTTGGACTTTGTTTGAATCGTGTCAAGCATTGTCATGTGTTTTAAAACTTGTTCTCGTTTGAATCGTGTCAAACTTGAACTTGGACTTTGTTTGAATCGTGTCAAGCATTGTATTGTGTTTTAAAACTTGTTCTCGTTCGAATCGTGTCAAACTTGAACCTGGACTTTGTTTGAATCGTGTCAAGCATTGTCTTGTGTTTTAAAACTTGTTCTCATTTGAATTGTGTCAAACTTGAACTTGGACTTTGTTTGAATCGTGTCAAGCATTGTCTTCTTGTTTTAAAACCGTCCTTGTTCGAATCGTGTTGGACATGAACAGAGTCTTTGTTCGAATCGTGTCGGACATTGCCTCTTATTTTAAAACTGTTCCCGTTTGAATCGTGTCAAACTTGAACTTGGACTTTGTTTGAATCATGTCAAGCATTATCTTGTGTTTTAAAATTTGTTCTCGTTTGAATCGTGTCAAACTTGAACTTGGACTTTGTTTGAATCGTGTCAAGCATTGTCTTGTGTTTTAAAACTTGTTCTCGTTTGAATCGTGTCAAACTTGAACATGGACTTTGTTTGAATCGTGTCAAGCATTGTCTAGTGTTTTAAAACTTGTTCTCGTTTGAATCGTGTCAAACTTGAACTTGGACTTTGTTTGAATCGTGTCAAGCATTGTCTTGTGTTTTAAAACCTGTTCTCGTTTGAATAGGGTCAAACTTGAACTTGGACTTTGTTTGAATCGTGTCAAGCATTGTCTTGTGTTTTAAAACTTGTTCTCGTTTGAATCGTGTCAAACTTGAACTTGGACTTTGTTTGAATCGTGTCAAGCATTGTCTTGTGTTTTAAAACTTTTTCTCGTTTGAATCGTGTCAAACTTGAACTTGGACTTTGTTTGAATCGTGTCAAGCATTGTCTTGTGTTTTAAAACTTGTTTTCGTTTGAATCGTGTCAAACTTGAACTTGGACTTTGTTTGAATCGTGTCAAGCATTGTATTGTGTTTTAAAACTTGTTCTCGTTTTAATCGTGTCAAACTTGAACTTGGACTTTGTTTGAATCGTGTCAAGCATTGTATTGTGTTTTAAAACTTGTTCTCGTTTGAATCGTGTCAAACTTGAACCTGGACTTTGTTTGAATCGTGTCAAGCATTGTCTTGTGTTTTAAAACTTGTTCTCATTTGAATTGTGTCAAACTTGAACTTGGACTTTGTTTGAATCGTGTCAAGCATTGTCTTCTTGTTTTAAAAGCGTCCTTGTTCGAATCGTGTTGGACATGAACAAAGTCTTTGTTCGAATCGTGTCGGACATTGCCTCTTGTTTTAAAACTGTTCCCGTTTGAATCGTGTCAAACTTGAACTTGGACTTTGTTTGAATCGTGTCAAGCATTATCTTGTGTTTTAAAATTTGTTCTCGTTTGAATCGTGCCAAACTTGAACTTGGACTTTGTTTGAATCGTGTCAAGCATTGTCTTGTATTTTGAAACTTGTTCTCGTTTGAATCGTGTTAAACTTGAACTTGGACTTTGTTTGAATCGTGTCAAGCATTGTCTTGTGTTTTAAAACTTGTTCTCGTTTGAATTGTGTCAAACTTGAACTTGGACTTTGTTTGAATGGTGTCAAGCACTGTCTTTTTGTTTTAAAACCGTTCTTGTTCGAATCGTGTTGGACATGAACAGAGTCTTTGTTCGAATCGTGTCGGACATTGCCTCTTGTTTTAAAACTGTTCCCGTTTGAATCGTGTCAAACTTGAACTTGGACTTTGTTTGAATTGTGTCAAGCATTGTCTTGTGTTTTAAAACTTGTTCTCGTTTGAATCGTGTCAAACTTGAACTTGGACTTTGTTTGAATCGTGTCAAGCATTGTCTTGTGTTTTAAAACTTGTTCTCGTATGAATCGTGTCTAACTTGAACTTGGACTTTGTTTGAATCGTGTCAAGCATTGTCTTGTGTTTTAAAACTTGTTCTCGTTTGAATCGTGTCAAACTTGAACTTGGACTTTGTTTGAATCGTGTCAAGCATTGTCTTGTGTTTTAAAACTTGTTCTTGTTTGAATCGTGTCAAACTTGAACTTGGACTTTGTTTGAATCGTGTCAAGCATTGTCTTGTGTTTTAAAACTTGTTCTCGTTTGAATCGTGTCAAACTTGAACTTGGACTTTGTTTGAATCGTGTCAAGCATTGTATTGTGTTTTAAAACTTGTTCTCGTTTGAATCGTGTCAAACTTGAACCTGGACTTTGTTTGAATCGTGTCAAGCATTGTCTTGTGTTTTAAAACTTGTTCTCATTTGAATTGTGTCAAACTTGAACTTGGACTTTGTTTGAATCGTGTCAAGCATTGTCTTCTTGTTTTAAAACCGTCCTTGTTCGAATCGTGTTGGACATGAACAGAGTCTTTGTTCGAATCGTGTCGGACATTGCCTCTTATTTTAAAACTGTTCCCGTTTGAATCGTGTCAAACTTGAACTTGGACTTTGTTTGAATCATGTCAAGCATTATCTTGTGTTTTAAAATTTGTTCTCGTTTGAATCGTGTCAAACTTGAACTTGGACTTTGTTTGAATCGTGTCAAGCATTGTCTTGTATTTTGAAACTTGTTCTCGTTTGAATCGTGTCAAACTTGAACTTGGACTTTGTTTGAATCGTGTCAAGCATTGTCTTGTGTTTTAAAACTTGTTCTCGTTTGAATTGTGTCAAACTTGAACTTGGACTTTGTTTGTATCGTGTCAAGCATTGTCTTCTGGTTTTAAAACCATTCTTGTTCGAATCGTGTTGGACATGAACAGAGTCTTTGTTCGAATCGTGTCGGACATTGCCTCTTGTTTTAAAACTTGTTCTCGTTTGAATCGTGTCAAACTTGAACTTGGACTTTGTTTGAATCGTGTCAAGCATTGTCTTGTGTTTTAAAACTTGTTCTCGTTTGAATCGTGTCAAACTTGAACTTGGACTTTGTTTGAATCGTGTTAAGCATTGTCTTCTTGTTTTAAAACTTGTTCTTGTTTAAATCGTGTCAAACTTGAACTTTGACTTTGTTTGAATGGTGTCAAGCACTGTCTTCTTATTTTAAAACCGTTCTTATTCGAATCGTGTTGGACATGAACAGAGTCTTTGTTCGAATCGTGTCGGACATTGCCTCTTGTTTTAAAACTGTTCTTGTTTGAATCGTGTCAAACTAGAACTTGGACTTTGTTTGAATCGTGTCAAGCATTGTCTTGTGTTTTAAAACTTGTTCTTGTTTGAATCGTGTCAAACTTGAACTTGGACTTTGTTTGAATCGTGTCAAGCATTGTCTTGTGTTTTAAAACTTATTCTCGTTTGAATCGTGTCAAACTTGAACTTGGACTTTGTTTGAATCGTGTCAAGCATTGTATTGTGTTTTAAAACTTGTTCTCGTTTGAATCGTGTCAAACTTGAACCTGGACTTTGTTTGAATCGTGTCAAGCATTGTCTTGTGTTTTAAAACTTGTTCTCGTTTGAATCGTGTCAAACTTGAACTTGGACTTTGTTTGAATCGTGTCAAACATTGTCTTGTGTTTTAAAACTTATTCTCGTTTGAATCGTGTCAAACTTGAACTTGGACTTTGTTTGAATCGTGTCAAGCATTGTCTTCTGGTTTTAAAACCATTCTTGTTCGAATCGTGTTGGACATGAACAGAGTCTTTGTTCGAATCGTGTCGGACATTGCCTCTTGTTTTAAAACTTGTTCTCGTTTGAATCGTGTCAAACTTGAACTTGGACTTTGTTTGAATCGTGTCAAGCATTGTCTTGTGTTTTAAAACTTGGTCTCGTTTGAATCGTGTCAAACTTGAACTTGGACTTTGTTTGAATCGTGTTAAGCATTGTCTTCTTGTTTTAAAACTTGTTCTTGTTTAAATCGTGTCAAACTTGAACTTTGACTTTGTTTGAATGGTGTCAAGCACTGTCTTCTTATTTTAAAGTCGTTCTTATTCGAATCGTGTTGGACATGAATAGAGTCTTTGTTCGAATCGTGTCGGACATTGCCTCTTGTTTTAAAACTGTTCCTGTTTGAATCGTGTCAAACTTGAACCTGGACTTTGTTTGAATCGTGTCATGCATTGTCTTGTGTTTTAAAACTTATTCTCATTTGAATCGTGTCAAACTTGAACCTAGACTTTGTTTGAATCGTGTCAAGCATTGTCTTGTGTTTTAAAACTTGTTCTCGTTTGAATTGTGTCAAACTTGAACTTGGATTTTGTTTGAATCGTGTCAAGCATTGTCTTCTTGTTTTAAAACCGTTCTTTTTCGAATCGTGTTGGACATGAACAGAGTCTTTCTTCGAATCGTGTCGGACATTGCCTCTTGTTTTAAAACTGTTCCTGTTTGAATCGTGTCAAACTTGAACTTGGACTTTGTTTGAATCGTGTCAAGCATTGTATTGTGTTTTAAAACTTGTTCTCGTTTGAATCGTGTCAAACTTGAACCTGGACTTTGTTTGAATCGTGTCAAGCATTGTCTTGTGTTTTAAAACTTGTTCTCGTTTGAATCGTGTCAAACTTGAACTTGGACTTTGTTTGAATCGTGCCAAGCATTATCTAGTGTTTTAAAACTTATTCTCGTTTGAATCGTGTCAAACTTGAACTTGGACTTTGTTTGAATCGTGTCAAGCATTGTCTTGTGTTTTAAAACCTGTTCTCGTTTGAATCGTGTCAAACTTGATCTTGGACTTTGTTTGAATCGTGTCAAGCATTGTCTTGTGTTTTAAAACTAGTTCCCGTTTGAATCGTGACAAACTTGAACTTGGACTTTGTTTGAATCGTGTCAAGCATTGTCTTGTGTTTTAAAACTTGTTCTCGTTTGAATCGTGTCAAACTTGAACTTGTACTTTGATTGAATCGTGTCAAGCATTGTCTTGTGTTTTAAAACTTGTTCTCGTTTGAATCGTGTCAAACTTGAACTTGGACTTTGTTTGAATCGTGTCAAGCATTGTCTTGTGTTTTAAAACTTGTTCTCGTTTGAATCGTGTCAAACTTGAACTTGGACTTTGTTTGAATCGTGTCAAGCATTGTCTTGTGTTTTAAAACTTGTTCTCGTTTGAATTGTGTCAAACTTGAACCTGGACTTTGTTTGAATCGTGTCAAGCGTTGTCTTGTGTTTTAAAACTTGTTCTCGTTTGAATTGTGTCATACTTGAACTTGGACTTTGTTTGAATCGTGTCAAGCATTGTCTTCTTGTTTTAAAACCGTTTTTGTTCGAATCGTGTTGGACATGAACAGAGTCTTTGTTCGAATCGTGTCGGACATTGCCTCTTGTTTTAAAACTGTTCCCGTTTGAATCGTGTCAAACTTGAACTTGGACTTTGTTTGAATCGTGTCAAGCATTGTCTTGTGTTTTAAAATTTGTTCTCGTTTGAATCGTGTCAAACTTGAACTTGGACTTTGTTTGAATCGTGTCAAGCATTATCTCGTATTTTGAAACTTGTTCTCGTTTGAATCGTGTCAAACTTGAACTTGGACTTTGTTTGAATCGTGTCAAGCATTGTGTTCTTGTTTTAAAACTTGTTCTTGTTTAAATCGTGTCAAACTTGAACTTGGACTTTGTTTGAATGGTGTCAAGCACTGTCTTTTTGTTTTAAAACCGTTCTTGTTCGAATCGTGTTGGACATGAACAGAGTCTTTGTTCGAATCGTGTCGCACATTGCCTCTTGTTTTAAAACTGTTCCCTTTTGAATCGTGTCAAACTTGAACTTGGACTTTGTTTTAATTGTGTCAAGCATTGTCTTATGTTTTAAATCTTGTTCTCGTTTGAATCGTGTCAAACTTGAACTTGGACTTTGTTTGAATCGTGTCAAGCATTGTCTTGTGTTTTAAAACCTGTTCTCGTTTGAATCGTGTCAAACTTGATCTTGGACTTTGTTTGAATCGTGTCAAGCATTGTCTTGTGTTTTAAAACTTGTTCCCGTTTGAATCGTGTCAAACTTGAACTTGGACTTTGTTTGAATCGTGTCAAGCATTGTCTTGTGTTTTAAAACTTGTTCTCGTTTGAATCGTGTCAAACTTGAACTTGGACTTTGTTTGAATCGTGTCAAGCATTGTCTTGTGTTTTAAAACTTGTTCTCGTTTGAATCGTGTCAAACTTGAACTTGGACTTTGTTTGAATCGTGTCAAGCATTGTCTTGTGTTTTAAAACTTGTTCTCGTTTGAATCGTGTCAAACTTGAACTTGGACTTTGTTTGAATCGTGTCAAGCATTGTCTTGTGTTTTAAAACTTGTTCTCGTTTGAATCGTGTCAAACTTGAACCTGGACTTTGTTTGAATCGTGTCAAGCGTTGTCTTGTGTTTTAAAACTTGTTCTCGTTTGAATTGTGTCATACTTGAACTTGGACTTTGTTTGAATCGTGTCAAGCATTGTCTTCTTGTTTTAAAACCGTTTTTGTTCGAATCGTGTTGGACATGAACAGAGTCTTTGTTCGAATCGTGTCGGACATTGCCTCTTGTTTTAAAACTGTTCCCGTTTGAATCGTGTCAAACTTGAACTTGGACTTTGTTTGAATCGTGTCAAGCATTGTCTTGTGTTTTAAAATTTGTTCTCGTTTGAATCGTGTTAAACTTGAACTTGGACTTTGTTTGAATCGTGTCAAGCATTGTCTCGTATTTTGAAACTTGTTCTCGTTTGAATCGTGTCAAACTTGAACTTGGACTTTGTTTGAATCGTGTCAAGCATTGTCTTCTTGTTTTAAAACTTGTTCTTGTTTAAATCGTGTCAAACTTGACCTTGGACTTTGTTTGAATGGTGTCAAGCACTGTCTTTTTGTTTTAAAACCGTTCTTGTTCGAATCGTGTTGGACATGAACAGAGTCTTTGTTCGAATCGTGTCGCACATTGCCTCTTGTTTTAAAACTGTTCCCGTTTGAATCGTGTCAAACTTGAACTTGGACTTTGTTTGAATCGTGTCAAGCATTGTCTTGTGTTTTAAAACTTGTTCTCGTTTGAATCGTGTCAAACTTGAACTTGGACTTTGTTTGAATCGTGTCAAGCATTGTCTTGTGTTTTAAAACTTGTTCTCGTTTGAATCGTGTCAAACTTGAACTTGGACTTTGTTTGAATCGTGTCAAGCATTGTCTTATGTTTTAAAACTTGTTCTCGTTTGAATCGTGTCAAACTTGAACCTGGACTTTGTTTGAATCGTGTCAAGCGTTGTCTTGTGTTTTAAAACTTGTTCTCGTTTGAATTGTGTCATACTTGAACTTGGACTTTGTTTGAATCGTGTCAAGCATTGTCTTCTTGTTTTAAAACCGTTTTTGTTCGAATCGTGTTGGACATGAACAGAGTCTTTGTTCGAATCGTGTCGGACATTGCCTCTTGTTTTAAAACTGTTCCCGTTTGAATCGTGTCAAACTTGAACTTGGACTTTGTTTGAATCGTGTCAAGCATTGTCTTGTGTTTTAAAATTTGTTCTCGTTTGAATCGTGTTAAACTTGAACTTGGACTTTGTTTGAATCGTGTCAAGCATTGTCTCGTATTTTGAAACTTGTTCTCGTTTGAATCGTGTCAAACTTGAACTTGGACTTTGTTTGAATCGTGTCAAGCATTGTCTTGTGTTTTAAAACTTGTTCTCGTTTGAATCGTGTCAAACTTGAACTTGGACTTTGTTTGAATCGTGTCAAGCATTGTCTTGTGTTTTAAAACTTGTTCTCGTTTGAATCGTGTCAAACTTGAACTTGGACTTTGTTTGAATCGTGTCAAGCATTGTCTTGTGTTTTAAAACTTGTTCTCGTTTGAATTGTGTCAAACTTGAACTTGGATTTTGTTTGAATCGTGTCAAGCATTGTCTTCTTGTTTTAAAACCGTTCTTTTTCGAATCGTGTTGGACATGAACAGAGTCTTTGTTCGAATCGTGTCGGACATTGCCTCTTGTTTTAAAACTGTTCCTGTTTGAATCGTGTCAAACTTGAACTTGGACTTTGTTTGAATCGTGTCAAGCATTGTATTGTGTTTTAAAACTTGTTCTCGTTTGAATCGTGTCAAACTTGAACTTGGACTTTGTTTGAATCGTGTCAAGCATTGTCTTGTGTTTTAAAACTTGTTCTCGTTTCAATCGTGTCAAACTTGAACCTGGACTTTGTTTGAATCGTGTCAAGCGTTGTCTTGTGTTTTAAAACTTGTTCTCGTTTGAATTGTCTCATACTTGAACTTGGACTTTGTTTGAATCGTGTCAAGCATTGTCTTCTTGTTTTAAAACCGTTTTTGTTCGAATCGTGTTGGACATGAACAGAGTCTTTGTTCGAATCGTGTCGGACATTGCCTCTTGTTTTAAAACTGTTCCCGTTTGAATCGTGTCAAACTTGAACTTGGACTTTGTTTGAATCGTGTCAAGCATTGTCTTGTGTTTTAAAATTTGTTCTCGTTTGAATCGTGTTAAACTTGAACTTGGACTTTGTTTGAATCGTGTCAAGCATTGTCTCGTATTTTGAAACTTGTTCTCGTTTGAATCGCGTCAAACTTGAACTTGGACTTTGTTTGAATCGTGTCAAGCATTGTCTTCTTGTTTTAAAACTTGTTCTTGTTTAAATCGTGTCAAACTTGACCTTGGACTTTGTTTGAATGGTGTCAAGCACTGTCTTTTCGTTTTAAAACCGTTCTTGTTCGAATCGTGTTGGACATGAACAGAGTCTTTGTTCGAATCGTGTCGCACAGTGCCTCTTGTTTTAAAACTGTTCCCGTTTGAATCGTGTCAAACTTGAACTTGGACTTTGTTTTAATTGTGTCAAGCATTGTCTTGTGTTTTAAATCTTGTTCTCGTTTGAATCGTGTCAAACTTTAACTTGGACTTTGTTTGAATCGTGTCAAGCATTGTCTTGTGTTTTAAAACTTGTTCTCGTTTGAATCGTGTCAAACTTGAACTTGGACTTTGTTTGAATCGTGTCAAGCATTGTCTTGTGTTTTAAAACTTGTTCTCGTTTGAATCGTGTCAAACTTGAACTTGGACTTTGTTTGAATCGTGTCAAGCATTGTCTTGTGTTTTAAAACTTGTTCTCGTTTGAATTGTGTCAAACTTGAACTTGGATTTTGTTTGAATCGTGTCAAGCATTGTCTTCTTGTTTTAAAACCGTTTTTGTTCGAATCGTGTTGGACATGAACAGAGTCTTTGTTCGAATCGTGTCGGACATTGCCTCTTGTTTTAAAACTGTTCCCGTTTGAATCGTGTCAAACTTGAACTTGGACTTTGTTTGAATCGTGTCAAGCATTGTCTTGTGTTTTAAAATTTGTTCTCGTTTGAATCGTGTTAAACTTGAACTTGGACTTTGTTTGAATCGTGTCAAGCATTGTCTCGTATTTTGAAACTTGTTCTCGTTTGAATCGTGTCAAACTTGAACTTGGACTTTGTTTGAATCGTGTCAAGCATTGTCTTGTGTTTTAAAACTTGTTCTCGTTTGAATCGTGTCAAACTTGAACTTGGACTTTGTTTGAATCGTGTCAAGCATTGTCTTGTGTTTTAAAACTTGTTCTCGTTTGAATCGTGTCAAACTTGAACTTGGACTTTGTTTGAATCGTGTCAAGCATTGTCTTGTGTTTTAAAACTTGTTCTCGTTTGAATTGTGTCAAACTTGAACTTGGATTTTGTTTGAATCGTGTCAAGCATTGTCTTCTTGTTTTAAAACCGTTCTTTTTCGAATCGTGTTGGACATGAACAGAGTCTTTGTTCGAATCGTGTCGGACATTGCCTCTTGTTTTAAAACTGTTCCTGTTTGAATCGTGTCAAACTTGAACTTGGACTTTGTTTGAATCGTGTCAAGCATTGTATTGTGTTTTAAAACTTGTTCTCGTTTGAATCGTGTCAAACTTGAACTTGGACTTTGTTTGAATCGTGTCAAGCATTGTCTTGTGTTTTAAAACTTGTTCTCGTTTCAATCGTGTCAAACTTGAACCTGGACTTTGTTTGAATCGTGTCAAGCGTTGTCTTGTGTTTTAAAACTTGTTCTCGTTTGAATTGTCTCATACTTGAACTTGGACTTTGTTTGAATCGTGTCAAGCATTGTCTTCTTGTTTTAAAACCGTTTTTGTTCGAATCGTGTTGGACATGAACAGAGTCTTTGTTCGAATCGTGTCGGACATTGCCTCTTGTTTTAAAACTGTTCCCGTTTGAATCGTGTCAAACTTGAACTTGGACTTTGTTTGAATCGTGTCAAGCATTGTCTTGTGTTTTAAAATTTGTTCTCGTTTGAATCGTGTTAAACTTGAACTTGGACTTTGTTTGAATCGTGTCAAGCATTGTCTCGTATTTTGAAACTTGTTCTCGTTTGAATCGCGTCAAACTTGAACTTGGACTTTGTTTGAATCGTGTCAAGCATTGTCTTCTTGTTTTAAAACTTGTTCTTGTTTAAATCGTGTCAAACTTGACCTTGGACTTTGTTTGAATGGTGTCAAGCACTGTCTTTTCGTTTTAAAACCGTTCTTGTTCGAATCGTGTTGGACATGAACAGAGTCTTTGTTCGAATCGTGTCGCACAGTGCCTCTTGTTTTAAAACTGTTCCCGTTTGAATCGTGTCAAACTTGAACTTGGACTTTGTTTTAATTGTGTCAAGCATTGTCTTGTGTTTTAAATCTTGTTCTCGTTTGAATCGTGTCAAACTTTAACTTGGACTTTGTTTGAATCGTGTCAAGCATTGTCTTGTGTTTTAAAACTTGTTCTCGTTTGAATCGTGTCAAACTTGAACTTGGACTTTGTTTGAATCGTGTCAAGCATTGTCTTGTGTTTTAAAACTTGTTCTCGTTTGAATCGTGTCAAACTTGAACTTGGACTTTGTTTGAATCGTGTCAAGCATTGTCTTGTGTTTTAAAACTTGTTCTCGTTTGAATTGTGTCAAACTTGAACTTGGATTTTGTTTGAATCGTGTCAAGCATTGTCTTCTTGTTTTAAAACCGTTCTTTTTCGAATCGTGTTGGACATGAACAGAGTCTTTGTTCGAATCGTGTCGGACATTGCCTCTTGTTTTAAAACTGTTCCTGTTTGAATCGTGTCAAACTTGAACTTGGACTTTGTTTGAATCGTGTCAAGCATTGTATTGTGTTTTAAAACTTGTTCTCGTTTGAATCGTGTCAAACTTGAACTTGGACTTTGTTTGAATCGTGTCAAGCATTGTCTTGTGTTTTAAAACTTGTTCTCGTTTCAATCGTGTCAAACTTGAACTTGGACTTTGTTTGAATCGTGCCAAGCATTATCTAGTGTTTTAAAACTTATTCTCGTTTGAATCGTGTCAAACTTGAACTTGGACTTTGTTTGAATCGTGTCAAGCATTGTCTTGTGTTTTAAAACCTGTTCTCGTTTGAATCGTGTCAAACTTGATCTTGGACTTTGTTTGAATCGTGTCAAGCATTGTCTTGTGTTTTAAAACTTGTTCCCGTTTGAATCGTGACAAACTTGAACTTGGACTTTGTTTGAATCGTGTCAAGCATTGTCTTGTGTTTTAAAACTTGTTCTCGTTTGAATCGTGTCAAACTTAAACTTGGACTTTGATTGAATCGTGTCAAGCATTGTCTTGTGTTTTAAAACTTGTTCTCGTTTGAATCGTGTCAAACTTGAACTTGGACTTTGTTTGAATCGTGTCAAGCATTGTCTTGTGTTTTAAAACTTGTTCTCGTTTGAATCGTGTCAAACTTGAACTTGGACTTTGTTTGAATCGTGTCAAGCATTGTCTTGTGTTTTAAAACTTGTTCTCGTTTGAATCGTGTCAAACTTGAACCTGGACTTTGTTTGAATCGTGTCAAGCGTTGTCTTGTGTTTTAAAACTTGTTCTCGTTTGAATTGTGTCATACTTGAACTTGGACTTTGTTTGAATCGTGTCAAGCATTGTCTTCTTGTTTTAAAACCGTTTTTGTTCGAATCGTGTTGGACATGAACAGAGTCTTTGTTCGAATCGTGTCGGACATTGCCTCTTGTTTTAAAACTGTTCCCGTTTGAATCGTGTCAAACTTGAACTTGGACTTTGTTTGAATCGTGTCAAGCATTGTCTTGTGTTTTAAAATTTGTTCCCGTTTGAATCGTCTCAAACTTGAACTTGGACTTTGTTTGAATCGTGTCAAGCATTATCTCGTATTTTGAAACTTGTTCTCGTTTGAATCGTGTCAAACTTGAACTTGGACTTTGTTTGAATCGTGTCAAGCATTGTGTTCTTGTTTTAAAACTTGTTCTTGTTTAAATCGTGTCAAACTTGAACTTGGACTTTGTTTGAATGGTGTCAAGCACTGTGTTTTTGTTTTAAAACCGTTCTTGTTCGAATCGTGTTGGACATGAACAGAGTCTTTGTTCGAATCGTGTCGCACATTGCCTCTTGTTTTAAAACTGTTCCCTTTTGAATCGTGTCAAACTTGAACTTGGACTTTGTTTTAATTGTGTCAAGCATTGTCTTGTGTTTTAAATCTTGTTCTCGTTTGAATCGTGTCAAACTTGAACTTGGACTTTGTTTGAATCGTGTCAAGCATTGTCTTGTGTTTTAAAACCTGTTCTCGTTTGAATCGTGTCAAACTTGATCTTGGACTTTGTTTGAATCGTGTCAAGCATTGTCTTGTGTTTTAAAACTTGTTCCCGTTTGAATCGTGTCAAACTTGAACTTGGACTTTGTTTGAATCGTGTCAAGCATTGTCTTGTGTTTTAAAACTTGTTCTCGTTTGAATCGTGTCAAACTTGAACTTGGACTTTGTTTGAATCGTGTCAAGCATTGTCTTGTGTTTTAAAACTTGTTCTCGTTTGAATCGTGTCAAACTTGAACTTGGACTTTGTTTGAATCGTGTCAAGCATTGTCTTGTGTTTTAAAACTTGTTCTCGTTTGAATCGTGTCAAACTTGAACTTGGACTTTGTTTGAATCGTGTCAAGCATTGTCTTGTGTTTTAAAACTTGTTCTCGTTTGAATCGTGTCAAACTTGAACCTGGACTTTGTTTGAATCGTGTCAAGCGTTGTCTTGTGTTTTAAAACTTGTTCTCGTTTGAATTGTGTCATACTTGAACTTGGACTTTGTTTGAATCGTGTCAAGCATTGTCTTCTTGTTTTAAAACCGTTTTTGTTCGAATCGTGTTGGACATGAACAGAGTCTTTGTTCGAATCGTGTCGGACATTGCCTCTTGTTTTAAAACTGTTCCCGTTTGAATCGTGTCAAACTTGAACTTGGACTTTGTTTGAATCGTGTCAAGCATTGTCTTGTGTTTTAAAATTTGTTCTCGTTTGAATCGTGTTAAACTTCAACTTGGACTTTGTTTGAATCGTGTCAAGCATTGTCTCGTATTTTGAAACTTGTTCTCGTTTGAATCGTGTCAAACTTGAACTTGGACTTTGTTTGAATCGTGTCAAGCATTGTCTTCTTGTTTTAAAACTTGTTCTTGTTTAAATCGTGTCAAACTTGACCTTGGACTTTGTTTGAATGGTGTCAAGCACTGTCTTTTTGTTTTAAAACCGTTCTTGTTCGAATCGTGTTGGACATGAACAGAGTCTTTGTTCGAATCGTGTCGCACATTGCCTCTTGTTTTAAAACTGTTCCCGTTTGAATCGTGTCAAACTTGAACTTGGACTTTGTTTTAATTGTGTCAAGCATTGTCTTGTGTTTTAAATCTTGTTCTCGTTTGAATCGTGTCAAACTTGAACTTGGACTTTGTTTGAATCGTGTCAAGCATTGTCTTGTGTTTTAAAACCTGTTCTCGTTTGAATCGTGTCAAACTTGATCTTGGACTTTGTTTGAATCGTGTCAAGCATTGTATTGTGTTTTAAAACTTGTTCTCGTTTGAATCGTGTCAAACTTGAACTTGGACTTTGTTTGAATCGTGTCAAGCATTGTCTTGTGTTTTAAAACTTGTTCTCGTTTGAATCGTGTCAAACTTGAACTTGGACTTTGTTTGAATCGTGTCAAGCATTGTCTTGTGTTTTAAAACTTGTTCTCGTTTGAATCGTGTCAAACTTGAACCTGGACTTTGTTTGAATCGTGTCAAGCGTTGTCTTGTGTTTTAAAACTTGTTCTTGTTTAAATCGTGTCAAACTTGAACTTGGACTTTGTTTGAATGGTGTCAAGCACTGTCTTTTTGTTTTAAAACCGTTCTTGTTCGAATCGTGTTGGACATGAACAGAGTCTTTGTTCGAATCGTGTCGCACATTGCCTCTTGTTTTAAAACTGTTCCCGTTTGAATCGTGTCAAACTTGAACTTGGACTTTGTTTTAATTGTGTCAAGCATGGTCTTGTGTTTTAAATCTTGTTCTCGTTTGAATCGTGTCAAACTTGAACTTGGACTTTGTTTGAATCGTGTCAAGCATTGTCTTGTGTTTTAAAACTTGTTCTCGTTTGAATCGTGTCAAACTTGAACCTGGACTTTGTTTGAATCGTGTCAAGCATTGTCTTGTGTTTTAAAACTTGTTCTCGTTTGAATTGTGTCAAACTTGAACTTCGACTTTGTTTGAATCGTGTCAAGCATTGTCTTCTTGTTTTAAAACCGTTCTTTTTTGAATCGTGTTGGACATTAACAGAGTCTTTGTTCGAATCGTGTCGGACATTGCCTCTTATTTTAAAACTGTTCCCGTTTGAATCGTGTCAAACTTGAACTTGGACTTTGTTTGAATCGTGTCAAGCATTGTCTTGTGTTTTAAAACTTGTTCTCGTTTGAATCGTGTTAAACTTGAACTTGGACTTTGTTTGAATCGTGTCAAACATTGTCTTGTGTTTTAAAACTTGTTCTCATTTGAATCATGTCAAACTTGAACTTGGACTTTGTTTGAATCGTGTCAAACATTGTCTTGTGTTTTAAAACTTGTTCTCGTTTGAATCGTGTCAAACTTGAACTTGGACTTTGTTTGAATCGTGTCAAGCATTATCTTCTTGTTTTAAAACATGTTCTTGTTTAAATCGTGTCAAACTTGAACTTGGACTTTGTTTGAATGGTGTCAAGAACTGCCTTCTTGTTTTAAAACCGTTCTTGTTTGAATCGTGTTGGACATGAACCGAGCCTTTGTTCGAATCGTGTCGGACATTGCCTCTTGTTTAAAACTGTTCCCGTTTGATTCGTGTCAAACTCGAACTTGGACTTTGTTTGAATCGTGTCAAGCATTGTCTTGTGTTTTAAAACTTGTTCTCGTTTGAATCGTGTCAAACTTGGACTTGGACTTTGTTTGAATCATGTCAAGCATTGTCTTGTGTTTTAAAACTTGTTCTCGTTTGAATCGTGTCAAACTTGAACTTGGACTTTGTTTGAATCGTGTCAAGCATTGTCTAGTGTTTTAAAACTTGTTCTCGTTTGAATCGTGTCAAACTTGAACTTGGACTTTGTTTGAATCGTGTCAAGCGTTGTCTTGTGTTTTATAACAAGTTCTCATTTGAATCGTGTCAAACTTGAACTTGGACTTTGTTTGAATCGTGTCAAGCATTGTCTTGTGTTTTAAAACTTGTTCTCGTTTGAATCGTGTCAAACTTGAACTTGGACTTTGTTTGAATCGTGTCAAGCATTGTCATGTGTTTTAAAACTTGTTCTCGTTTGAATCGTGTCAAACTTGAACCCGGACTTTGTTTGAATCGTGTCAAGCATTGTCTTGTGTTTTAAAACTTGTTCTCGTTTGAATTGTGTCAAACTTGAACTTGGACTTTGTTTGTATCGTGTCAAGCATTGTCTAGTGTTTTAAAACTTGTTCTCGTTTGAATCGTGTCAAACTTGAACTTGGACTTTGTTTGAATCGTGTCAAGCGCTGTCTTGTGTTTTATAACAAGTTCTCATTTGAATCGTGTCAAACTTGAACTTGGACTTTGTTGGAATCGTGTCAAGCATTGTCTTGTGTTTTAAAACCTGTTCTCGTTTGAATCGTGTCAAACTTGAACTTGGACTTTGTTTGAATCGTGTCAAGCATTGTCATGTGTTTTAAAACTTGTTCTCGTTTGAATCGTGTCAAACTTGAACCTGGACTTTGTTTGAATCGTGTCAAGCATTGTCTTGTGTTTTAAAACTTGTTCTCATTTGAATTGTGTCAAACTTGAACTTGGACTTTGTTTGTATCGTGTCAAGCATTGTCTAGTGTTTTAAAACTTGTTCTCGTTTGAATCGTGTCAAACTTGAACTTGGACTTTGTTTGAATCGTGTCAAGCGCTGTCTAGTGTTTTAAAACTTGTTCTCGTTTGAATCGTGTCAAACTTGAACTTGGACTTTGTTTGAATCGTGTCAAGCATTGTCTTGTGTTTTATAACAAGTTCTCATTTGAATCGTGTCAAACTTGAACTTGGACTTTGTTTGAATCGTGTCAAGCATTGTCTTGTGTTTTAAAACTTGTTCTCGTTTGAATCGTGTCAAACTTGAACTTGGACTTTGTTTGAATCGTGTCAAGCATTGTCTTGTGTTTTAAAACTTGTTCTCGTTTGAATCGTGTCAAACTTGAACCTGGACTTTGTTTGAATCGTGTCAAGCATTGTCTTGTGTTTTAAAACTTGTTCTCATTTGAATTGTGTCAAACTTGAACTTGGACTTTGTTTGTATCGTGTCAAGCATTGTCTAGTGTTTTAAAACTTGTTCTCGTTTGAATCGTGTCAAACTTGAACTTGGACTTTGTTTGAATCGTGTCAAGCGCTGTCTAGTGTTTTAAAACTTGTTCTCGTTTGAATCGTGTCAAACTTGAACTTGGACTTTGTTTGAATCGTGTCAAGCATTGTCTTGTGTTTTATAACAAGTTCTCATTTGAATCGTGTCAAACTTGAACTTGGACTTTGTTTGAATCGTGTCAAGCATTGTCTTGTGTTTTAAAACTTGTTCTCGTTTGAATCGTGTCAAACTTGAACTTGGACTTTGTTTGAATCGTGTCAAGCATTGTCTCGTATTTTGAAACTTGTTCTCGTTTGAATCGTGTCAAACTTGAACTTGGACTTTGTTTGAATCGTGTCAAGCATTGTCTTCTTGTTTTAAAACTTGTTCTTGTTTAAATCGTGTCAAACTTGAACTTGGACTTTGTTTGAATGGTGTCAAGCACTGTCTTTTTGTTTTAAAACCGTTCTTGTTCGAATCGTGTTGGACATGAACAGAGTCTTTGTTCGAATCGTGTCGCACATTGCCTCTTGTTTTAAAACTCTTCCCGTTTGAATCGTGTCAAACTTGAACTTGGACTTTGTTTTAATTGTGTCAAGCATTGTCTTGTGTTTTAAATCTTGTTCTCGTTTGAATCGTGTCAAACTTGAACTTGGACTTTGTTTGAATCGTGTCAAGCATTGTCTTGTGTTTTAAAACTTGTTCTCGTTTGAATCGTGTCAAACTTGAACCTGGACTTTGTTTGAATCGTGTCAAGCATTGTCTTGTGTTTTAAAACTTGTTCTCGTTTGAATTGTGTCAAACTTGAACTTCGACTTTGTTTGAATCGTGTCAAGCATTGTCTTCTTGTTTTAAAACCGTTCTTTTTTGAATCGTGTTGGACATTAACAGAGTCTTTGTTCGAATCGTGTCGGACATTGCCTCTTGTTTTAAAACTGTTCCCGTTTGAATCGTGTCAAACTTGAACTTGGACTTTGTTTGAATCGTGTCAAGCATTGTCTTGTGTTTTAAAACTTGTTCTCGTTTGAATCGTGTTAAACTTGAACTTGGACTTTGTTTGAATCGTGTCAAACATTGTCTTGTGTTTTAAAACTTGTTCTCGTTTGAATCGTGTCAAACTTGAACTTGGACTTTGTTTGAATCGTGTCAAACATTGTCTTGTGTTTTAAAACTTGTTCTCGTTTGAATCGTGTCAAACTTGAACTTGGACTTTGTTTGAATCGTGTCAAGCATTATCTTCTTGTTTTAAAACATGTTCTTGTTTAAATCGTGTCAAACTTGAACTTGGACTTTGTTTGAATGGTGTCAAGCACTGCCTTCTTGTTTTAAAACCGTTCTTGTTTGAATCGTGTTGGACATGAACCGAGCCTTTGTTCGAATCGTGTCGGACATTGCCTCTTGTTTAAAACTGTTCCCGTTTGATTCGTGTCAAACTCGAACTTGGACTTTGTTTGAATCGTGTCAAGCATTGTCTTGTGTTTTAAAACTTGTTCTCGTTTGAATCGTGTCAAACTTGGACTTGGACTTTGTTTGAATCGTGTCAAGCATTGTCTTGTGTTTTAAAACTTGTTCTCGTTTGAATCGTGTCAAACTTGAACTTAGACTTTGTTTGAATCGTGTCAAGCATTGTCTAGTGTTTTAAAACTTGTTCTCGTTTGAATCGTGTCAAACTTGAACTTGGACTTTGTTTGAATCGTGTCAAGCGTTGTCGTGTTTTAAAACAAGTTCTCATTTGAATCGTGTCAAACTTGAACTTGGACTTTGTTTGAATCGTGTCAAGCATTGTCTTGTGTTTTAAAACTTGTTCTCGTTTGAATCGTGTCAAACTTGAACTTGGACTTTGTTTGAATCGTGTCAAGCATTGTCATGTGTTTTAAAACTTGTTCTCGTTTGAATCGTGTCAAACATGAACCTGGACTTTGTTTGAATCGTGTCAAGCATTGTCTTGTGTTTTAAAACTTGTTCTCGTTTGAATTGTGTCAAACTTGAACTTGGACTTTGTTTGTATCGTGTCAAGCATTGTCTAGTGTTTTAAAACTTGTTCTCGTTTGAATCGTGTCAAACTTGAACTTGGACTTTGTTTGAATCGTGTCAAGCGCTGTCTTGTGTTTTATAACAAGTTCTCATTTGAATCGTGTCAAACTTGAACTTGGACTTTGTTTGAATCGTGTCAAGCATTGTCTTGTGTTTTAAAACTTGTTCTCGTTTGAATCGTGTCAAACTTGAACTTGGACTTTGTTTGAATCGTGTCAAGCATTGTCTTGTGTTTTAAAACTTGTTCTCGTTTGAATCGTGTCAAACTTGAACTTGGACTTTGTTTGAATCGTGTCAAGCATTGTCATGTGTTTTAAAACTTGTTCTCGTTTGAATCGTGTCAAACTTGAACCCGGACTTTGTTTGAATCGTGTCAAGCATTGTCTTGTGTTTTAAAACTTGTTCTCGTTTGAATTGTGTCAAACTTGAACTTGGACTTTGTTTGTATCGTGTCAAGCATTGTCTAGTGTTTTAAAACTTGTTCTCGTTTGAATCGTGTCAAACTTGAACTTGGACTTTGTTTGAATCGTGTCAAGCGCTGTCTTGTGTTTTATAACAAGTTCTCATTTGAATCGTGTCAAACTTGAACTTGGACTTTGTTTGAATCGTGTCAAGCATTGTCTTGTGTTTTAAAACTTGTTCTCGTTTGAATCGTGTCAAACTTGAACTTGGACTTTGTTTGAATCGTGTCAAGCATTGTCATGTGTTTTAAAACTTGTTCTCGTTTGAATCGTGTCAAACTTGAACCTGGACTTTGTTTGAATCGTGTCAAGCATTGTCTTGTGTTTTAAAACTTGTTCTCGTTTGAATTGTGTCAAACTTGAACTTGGACTTTGTTTGTATCGTGTCAAGCATTGTCTAGTGTTTTAAAACATGTTCTCGTTTGAATCGTGTCAAACTTGAACTTGGACTTTGTTTGAATCGTGTTAAGCATTGTCTTCTTGTTTTAAAACTTGTTCTTGTTTAAATCGTGTCAAACTTGAACTTGGACTTTGTTTGAATGGTGTCAAGCACTGTCTTTTTGTTTTAAAACCGTTCTTGTTCGAATCGTGTTGGACATGAACAGAGTCTTTGTTCGAATCGTGTCGCACATTGCCTCTTGTTTTAAAACTGTTCCCGTTTGAATCGTGTCAAACTTGAACTTGGACTTTGTTTTAATTGTGTCAAGCATTGTCTTGTGTTTTAAATCTTATTCTCGTTTGAATCGTGTCAAACTTGAACTTGGACTTTGTTTGAATCGTGTCAAGCATTGTCTTGTGTTTTAAAACTTGTTCTCGTTTGAATCGTGTCAAACTTGAACCTGGACTTTGTTTGAATCGTGTCCAGCATTGTCTTGTGTTTTAAAACTTGTTCTCGTTTGAATTGTGTCAAACTTGAACTTCGACTTTGTTTGAATCGTGTCAAGCATTGTCTTCTTGTTTTAAAACCGTTCTTTTTTGAATCGTGTTGGACATTAACAGAGTCTTTGTTCGAATCGTGTCGGACATTGCCTCTTGTTTTAAAACTGTTCCCGTTTGAATCGTGTCAAACTTGAACTTGGTCTTTGTTTGAATCGTGTCAAGCATTGTCTTGTGTTTTAAAACTTGTTCTCGTTTGAATCGTGTTAAACTTGAACTTGGACTTTGTTTGAATCGTGTCAAACATTGTCTTGTGTTTTAAAACTTGGTCTCGTTTGAATCGTGTCAAACTTGAACTTGGACTTTGTTTGAATCGTGTCAAGCATTGTCATGTGTTTTAAAACTTGTTCTCGTTTGAATCGTGTCAAACTTGAACCTGGACTTTGTTTGAATCGTGTCAAGCATTGTCTTGTGTTTTAAAACTTGTTCTCGTTTGAATTGTGTCAAACTTGAACTTGGACTTTGTTTGTATCGTGTCAAGCATTGTCTAGTGTTTTAAAACTTGTTCTCGTTTGAATCGTGTCAAACTTGAACTTGGACTTTGTTTGAATCGTGTCAAGCGCTGTCTAGTGTTTTAAAACTTGTTCTCGTTTGAATCGTGTCAAACTTGAACTTGGACTTTGTTTGAATCGTGTCAAGCGCTGTCTTGTGTTTTATAACAAGTTCTCATTTGAATCATGTCAAACTTGAACTTGGACTTTGTTTGAATCGTGTCAAGCATTGTCTTGTGTTTTAAAACTTGTTCTCGTTTGAATCGTGTCAAACTTGAACTTGGACTTTGTTTGAATCGTGTCAAGCATTGTCTTGTGTTTTAAAACTTGTTCTCGTTTGAATCGTGTCAAACTTGAACTTGGACTTTGTTTAAATCGTGTCAAGCATTGTCATGTGTTTTAAAACTTGTTCTCGTTTGAATCGTGTCAAACTTGAACCCGGACTTTGTTTGAATCGTGTCAAGCATTGTCTTGTCTTTTAAAACTTGTTCTCGTTTGAATTGTGTCAAACTTGAACTTGGACTTTGTTTGTATCGTGTCAAGCATTGTCTAGTGTTTTAAAACTTGTTCTCGTTTGAATCGTGTCAAACTTGAACTTGGACTTTGTTTGAATCGTGTCAAGCGCTGTCTTGTGTTTTATAACAAGTTCTCATTTGAATCGTGTCAAACTTGAACTTGGACTTTGTTTGAATCGTGTCAAGCATTGTCTTGTGTTTTAAAACTTGTTCCCGTTTGAATCGTGTCAAACTTGAACTTGGACTTTGTTTGAATCGTGTCAAGCATTGTCATGTGTTTTAAAACTTGTTCTCGTTTGAATCGTGTCAAACTTGAACCTGGACTTTGTTTGAATCGTGTCAAGCATTGTCTTGTGTTTTAAAACTTGTTCTCGTTTGAATTGTGTCAAAATTGAACTTGGACTTTGTTTGTATCGTGTCAAGCATTGTCTAGTGTTTTAAAACTTGTTCTCGTTTGAATCGTGTCAAACTTGAACTTGGACTTTGTTTGAATCGTGTCAAGCGCTGTCTAGTGTTTTAAAACTTGTTCTCGTTTGAATCGTGTCAAACTTGAACTTGGACTTTGTTTGAATCGTGTCAAGCGCTGTCTTGTGTTTTATAACAAGTTCTCATTTGAATCGTGTCAAACTTGAACTTGGACTTTGTTTGAATCGTGTCAAGCATTGTCTTGTGTTTTAAAATTTGTTCTCGTTTGAATCGTGTCAAACTTGAACTTGGACTTTGTTTGAATCGTGTCAAGCATTGTCTCGTATTTTGAAACTTGTTCTCGTTTGATTCGTGTCAAACTTGAACTTGGACTTTGTTTGAATCGTGTCAAGCATTGTCTTCTTGTTTTAAAACTTGTTCTTGTTTAAATCGTGTCAAACTTGAACTTGGACTTTGTTTGAATGGTGTCAAGCACTGTCTTTTTGTTTTAAAACCGTTCTTGTTCGAATCGTGTTGGACATGAACAGAGTCTTTGTTCGAATCGTGTCGCACATTGCCTCTTGTTTTAAAACTGTTCCCGTTTGAATCGTGTCAAACTTGAACTTGGACTTTGTTTTAATTGTGTCAAGCATTGTCTTGTGTTTTAAATCTTGTTCTCGTTTGAATCGTGTCAAACTTGAACTTGGACTTTGTTTGAATCGTGTCAAGCATTGTCTCGTGTTTTAAAACTTGTTCTCGTTTGAATCGTGTCAAACTTGAACCTGGACTTTGTTTGAATCGTGTCAAGCATTGTCTTGTGTTTTAAAACTTGTTCTCGTTTGAATTGTGTCAAACTTGAACTTCGACTTTGTTTGAATCGTGTCAAGCATTGTCTTCTTGTTTTAAAACCGTTCTTTTTTGAATCTTGTTGGACATTAACAGAGTCTTTGTTCGAATCGTGTCGGACATTGCCTCTTGTTTTAAAACTGTTCCCGTTTGAATCGTGTCAAACTTGAACTTGGACTTTGTTTGAATCGTGTCAAGCATTGTCTTGTGTTTTAAAACTTGTTCTCGTTTGAACCGTGTTAAACTTGAACTTGGACTTTGTTTGAATCGTGTCAAACATTGTCTTGTGTTTTAAAACTTGTTCTCGTTTGAATCGTGTCAAACTTGAACTTGGACTTTGTTTGAATCGTGTCAAGCATTGTCATGTGTTTTAAAACTTGTTCTCGTTTGAATCGTGTCAAACTTGAACCTGGACTTTGTTTGAATCGTGTCAAGCATTGTCTTGTGTTTTAAAACTTGTTCTCGTTTGAATTGTGTCAAACTTGAACTTGGACTTTGTTTGTATCGTGTCAAGCATTGTCTAGTGTTTTAAAACTTGTTCTCGTTTGAATCGTGTCAAACTTGAACTTGGACTTTGTTTGAATCGTGTCAAGCGCTGTCTAGTGTTTTAAAACTTGTTCTCGTTTGAATCGTGTCAAACTTGAACTTGGACTTTGTTTGAATCGTGTCAAGCGCTGTCTTGTGTTTTATAACAAGTTCTCATTTGAATCGTGTCAAACTTGAACTTGGACTTTGTTTGAATCGTGTCAAGCATTGTCTTGTGTTTTAAAACTTGTTCTCGTTTGAATCGTGTCAAACTTGAACTTGGACTTTGTTTGAATCGTGTCAAGCATTGTCTTGTGTTTTAAAACTTGTTCTCGTTTGAATCGTGTCAAAGTTGAACTTGGACTTTGTTTAAATCGTGTCAAGCATTGTCATGTGTTTTAAAACTTGTTCTCGTTTGAATCGTGTCAAACTTGAACCCGGACTTTGTTTGAATCGTGTCAAGCATTGTCTTGTCTTTTAAAACTTGTTCTCGTTTGAATTGTGTCAAACTTGAACTTGGACTTTGTTTGTATCGTGTCAAGCATTGTCTAGTGTTTTAAAACTTGTTCTCGTTTGAATCGTGTGAAACTTGAACTTGGACTTTGTTTGAATCGTGTCAAGCGCTGTCTTGTGTTTTATAACAAGTTCTCATTTGAATCGTGTCAAACTTGAACTTGGACTTTGTTTGAATCGTGTCAAGCATTGTCTTGTGTTTTAAAACTTGTTCTCGTTTGAATCGTGTCAAACTTGAACTTGGACTTTGTTTGAATCGTGTCAAGCATTGTCTTGTGTTTTAAAACTTGTTCTCGTTTGAATCGTGTCAAACTTGAACTTGGACTTTGTTTGAATCGTGTCAAGCATTGTCTTGTGTTTTAAAACTTGTTCTCGTTTGAATTGTGTCAAACTTGAACTTGGACTTTGTTTGTATCGTGTCAAGCATTGTCTAGTGTTTTAAAACTTGTTCTCGTTTGAATCGTGTCAAACTTGAACTTGGACTTTGTTTGAATCGTGTCAAGCGCTGTCTAGTGTTTTAAAACTTGTTCTCGTTTGAATCGTGTCAAACTTGAACTTGGACTTTGTTTGAATCGTGTCAAGCGCTGTCTTGTGTTTTATAACAAGTTCTCATTTGAATCGTGTCAAACTTGAACTTGGACTTTGTTTGAATCGTGTCAAGCATTGTCTTGTGTTTTAAAATTTGTTCTCGTTTGAATCGTGTCAAACTTGAACTTGGACTTTGTTTGAATATTGTCAAGCATTGTCTCGTATTTTGAAACTTGTTCTCGTTTGAATCGTGTCAAACTTGAACTTGGTCTTTGTTTGAATCGTGTCAAGCATTGTCTTCTTGTTTTAAAACTTGTTCTTGTTTAAATCGTGTCAAACTTAAACTTGGACTTTGTTTGAATGGTGTCAAGCACTGTCTTTTTGTTTTAAAACCGTTCTTGTTCGAATCGTGTTGGACATGAACAGAGTCTTTGTTCGAATCGTGTCGCACATTGCCTCTTGTTTTAAAACTGTTCCCGTTTGAATCGTGTCAAACTTGAACTTGGACTTTGTTTTAATTGTGTCAAGCATTGTCTTGTGTTTTAAATCTTGTTCTCGTTTGAATCGTGTCAAACTTGAACTTGGACTTTGTTTGATTCGTGTCAAGCATTGTCTTGTGTTTTAAAACTTGTTCTCGTTTGAATCGTGTCAAACTTGAACCTGGACTTTGTTTGAATCGTGTCAAGCATTGTCTTGTGTTTTAAAACTTGTTCTCATTTGAATTGTGTCAAACTTGAACTTCGACTTTGTTTGAATCGTGTCAAGCATTGTCTTCTTGTTTTAATACCGTTCTTTTTTGAATCGTGTTGGACATTAACAGAGTCTTTGTTCGAATCGTGTCGGACATTGCCTCTTGTTTTAAAACTGTTCCCGTTTGAATCGTGTCAAACTTGAACTTGGACTTTTTTTGAATCGTGTCAAGCATTGTCTTGTGTTTTAAAACTTGTTCTCGTTTGAATCGTGTTAAACTTGAACTTGGACTTTGTTTGAATCGTGTCAAACATTGTCTTGTGTTTTAAAACTTGTTCTCGTTTGAATCGTGTCAAACTTGAACTTGGACTTTGTTTGAATCGTGTCAAGCATTGTCATGTGTTTTAAAACATGTTCTCGTTTGAATCGTGTCAAACTTGAACCTGGACTTTGTTTGAATCGTGTCAAGCATTGTCTTGTGTTTTAAAACTTGTTCTCGTTTGAATTGTGTCAAACTTGAACTTGGACTTTGTTTGTATCGTGTCAAGCATTGTCTAGTGTTTTAAAACTTGTTCTCGTTTGAATCGTGTCAAACTTGAACTTGGACTTTGTTTGAATCGTGTCAAGCGCTGTCTTGTGTTTTAAATCTTGTTCTCGTTTGAATCGTGTCAAACTTGAACTTGGACTTTGTTTGAATCGTGTCAAGCATTGTCTTGTGTTTTAAAACTTGTTCTCCTTTGAATCGTGTCAAACTTGAACCTGGACTTTGTTTGAATCGTGTCAAGCATTGTCTTGTGTTTTAAAACTTGTTCTCGTTTGAATCGTGTCAAACTTGAACTTCGACTTTGTTTGAATCGTGTCAAGCATTGTCTTCTTGTTTTAAAACCGTTCTTTTTTTAATCGTGTTGGACATTAACAGAGTCTTTGTTCGAATCGTGTCGGACATTGCCTCTTGTTTTAAAACTGTTCCCGTTTGAATCGTGTCAAACTTGAACTTGGACTTTGTTTGAATCGTGTCGCACATTGCCTCTTGTTTTAAAACTGTTCCCGTTTGAATCGTGTCAAACTTGAACTTGGACTTTGTTTGAATCGTGTCAAGCATTGTCTTGTGTTTTAAAACTTGTTCTCGTTTGAATCGTGTCAAACTTGAACTTGGACTTTGTTTGAATCGTGTCAAGCATTGTCATGTGTTTTAAAACTTGTTCTCGTTTGAATCGTGTCAAACTTGAACCTGGACTTTGTTTGAATCGTGTCAAGCATTGTCTTGTGTTTTAAAACTTGTTCTCGTTTGAATTGTGTCAAACTTGAACTTGGACTTTGTTTGTATCGTGACAAGCATTGTCTAGTGTTTTAAAACTTGTTCTCGTTTGAATCGTGTCAAACTTGAACTTGGACTTTGTTTGAATCGTGTCAAGCGCTGTCTAGTGTTTTAAAACTTGTTCTCGTTTGAATCGTGTCAAACTTGAACTTGGACTTTGTTTGAATCGTGTCAAGCGCTGTCTTGTGTTTTATAACAAGTTCTCATTTGAATCGTGTCAAACTTGAACTTGGACTTTGTTTGAATCGTGTCAAGCATTGTCTTGTGTTTTAAAATTTGTTCTCGTTTGAATCGTGTCAAACTTGAACTTGGACTTTGTTTGAATCGTGTCAAGCATTGTCTCGTATTTTGAAACTTGTTCTCGTTTGAATCGTGTCAAACTTGAACTTGGACTTTGTTTGAATCGTGTCAAGCATTGTCTTCTTGTTTTAAAACTTTTTCTTGTTTAAATCGTGTCAAACTTGAACTTGGACTTTGTTTGAATGGTGTCAAGCACTGTCTTTTTGTTTTAAAACCGTTCTTGTTCGAATCGTGTTGGACATGAACAGAGTCTTTGTTCGAATCGTGTCGCACATTGCCTCTTGTTTTAAAACTGTTCCCGTTTGAATCGTGTCAAACTTGAACTTGGACTTTGTTTTAATTGTGTCAAGCATTGTCTTGTGTTTTAAATCTTGTTCTCGTTTGAATCGTGTCAAACTTGAACTTGGACTTTGTTTGAATCGTGTCAAGCATTGTCTTGTGTTTTAAAACTTGTTCTCGTTTGAATCGTGTCAAACTTGAACCTGGACTTTGTTTGAATCGTGTCAAGCATTGTCTTGTGTTTTAAAACTTGTTCTCGTTTGAATTGTGTCAAACTTGAACTTCGACTTTGTTTGAATCGTGTCAAGCATTGTCTTCTTGTTTTAAAACCGTTCTTTTTTGAATCGTGTTGGACATTAACAGAGTCTTTGTTCGAATCGTGTCGAACATTGCCTCTTGTTTTAAAACTGTTCCCGTTTGAATCGTGTCAAACTTGAACTTGGACTTTGTTTGAATCGTGTCAAGCATTGTCTTGTGTTTTAAAACTTGTTCTCGTTTGAATCGTGTTAAACTTGAACTTGGACTTTGTTTGAATCGTGTCAAACATTGTCTTGTGTTTTAAAACTTGTTCTCGTTTGAATCGTGTCAAACTTGAACTTGGACTTTGTTTGAATCGTGTCAAACATTGTCTTGTGTTTTAAAACTTGTTCTCGTTTGAATCGTGTCAAACTTGAACTTGGACTTTGTTTGAATCGTGTCAAGCATTATCTTCTTGTTTTAAAACATGTTCCTGTTTAAATCGTGTCAAACTTGAACTTGGACTTTGTTTGAATGGTGTCAAGCACTGCCTTCTTGTTTTAAAACCGTTCTTGTTTGAATCGTGTTGGACATGAACCAAGCCTTTGTTCGAATCGTGTCGGACATTGCCTCTTGTTTAAAACTGTTCCCGTTTGATTCGTGTCAAGCTCGAACTTGGACTTTGTTTGAATCCTGTCAAGCATTGTCTTGTGTTTTAAAACTTGTTCTCGTTTGAATCGTGTCAAACTTGGACTTGGACTTTGTTTGAATCGTGTCAAGCATTGTCTTGTGTTTTAAAACTTGTTCTCGTTTGAATCGTGTCAAACTTGAACTTGGACTTTGTTTGAATCGTGTCAAGCATTGTCTAGTGTTTTAAAACTTGTTCTCGTTTGAATCGTGTCAAACTTGAACTTGGACTTTGTTTGAATCGTGTCAAGCATTGTCTTGTGTTTTAAAACAAGTTCTCATTTGAATCGTGTCAAACTTGAACTTGGACTTTGTTTGAATCGTGTCAAGCATTGTCTTGTGTTTTAAAACTTGTTCTCGTTTGAATCGTGTCAAACTTGAACTTGGACTTTGTTTGAATCGTGTCAAGCATTGTCATGTGTTTTAAAACTTGTTCTCGTTTGAATCGTGTCAAACTTGAACCTGGACTTTGTTTGAATCATGTCAAGCATTGTCTTGTGATTTAAAACTTGTTCTCGTTTGAATTGTGTCAAACTTGAACTTGGACTTTGTTTGTATCGTGTCAAGCATTGTCTAGTGTTTTAAAACTTGTTCTCGTTTGAATCGTGTCAAACTTGAACTTGGACTTTGTTTGAATCGTGTCAAGCGCTGTCTTGTGTTTTATAACAAGTTCTCATTTGAATCGTGTCAAACTTGAACTTGGACTTTGTTTGAATCGTGTCAAGCATTGTCTTGTGTTTTAAAACTAGTTCTCGTTTGAATCGTGTCAAACTTGAACTTGGACTTTGTTTGAATCGTGTCAAGCATTGTCTTGTGTTTTAAAACTTGTTCTCGTTTGAATCGTGTCAAACTTGAACTTGGACTTTGTTTGAATCGTGTCAAGCATTGTCATGTGTTTTAAAACTTGTTCTCGTTTGAATCGTGTCAAACTTGAACCTGGACTTTGTTTGAATCGTGTCAAGCATTGTCTTGTGTTTTAAAACTTGTTCTCGTTTGAATTGTGTCAAACTTGAAATTGGACTTTGTTTGTATCGTGTCAAGCATTGTCTAGTGTTTTAAAACTTGTTCTCGTTTGAATCGTGTCAAACTTGAACTTGGACTTTGTTTGAATCGTGTCAAGCGCTGTCTTGTGTTTTATAACAAGTTCTCATTTGAATCGTGTCAAACTTGAACTTGGACTTTGTTTGAATCGTGTCAAGCATTGTCTTGTGTTTTAAAACTTGTTCTCGTTTGAATCGTGTCAAACTTGAACTTGGACTTTGTTTGAATCGTGTCAAGCATTGTCATGTGTTTTAAAACTTATTCTCGTTTGAATCGTGTCAAACTTGAACCTGGACTTTGTTTGAATCGTGTCAAGCATTGTCTTGTGTTTTAAAATTTGTTCTTGTTTGAATTGTGTCAAACTTTTACTTAGACTTTGTTTGTATCGTGTCAAGCATTGTCTAGTGTTTTAAAACTTGTTCTCGTTTGAATCGTGTCAAACTTGAACTTGGACTTTGTTTGAATCGTGTCAAGCGCTGTCTTGTGTTTTATAACAAGTTCTCATTTGAATCGTGTCAAACTTGAACTTGGACTTTGTTTGAATCCTGTCAAGCATTGTCTTGTGTTTTAAAACTTGTTCTCGTTTGAATCGTGTCAAACTTGGACTTGGACTTTGTTTGAATCGTGTCAAGCATTGTCTTGTGTTTTAAAACTTGTTCTCGTTTGAATCGTGTCAAACTTGAACTTGGACTTTGTTTGAATCGTGTCAAGCATTGTCTAGTGTTTTAAAACTTGTTCTCGTTTGAATCGTGTCAAACTTGAACTTGGATTTTGTTTGAATCGTGTCAAGCATTGTCATGTGTTTTAAAACATGTTCTCGTTTGAATCGTGTCAAACTTGAACCTGGACTTTGTTTGAATCGTGTCAAGCATTGTCTTGTGTTTTAAAACTTGTTCTCGTTTGAATTGTGTCAAACTTGAACTTGGACTTTGTTTGTATCGTGTCAAGCATTGTCTAGTGTTTTAAAACTTGTTCTCGTTTGAATCGTGTCAAACTTGAACTTGGACTTTGTTTGAATCGTGTCAAGCGCTGTCTTGTGTTTTAAATCTTGTTCTCGTTTGAATCGTGTCAAACTTGAACTTGGACTTTGTTTGAATCGTGTCAAGCATTGTCTTGTGTTTTAAAACTTGTTCTCCTTTGAATCGTGTCAAACTTGAACCTGGACTTTGTTTGAATCGTGTCAAGCATTGTCTTGTGTTTTAAAACTTGTTCTCGTTTGAATCGTGTCAAACTTGAACTTCGACTTTGTTTGAATCGTGTCAAGCATTGTCTTCTTGTTTTAAAACCGTTCTTTTTTGAATCGTGTTGGACATTAACAGAGTCTTTGTTCGAATCGTGTCGGACATTGCCTCTTGTTTTAAAACTGTTCCCGTTTGAATCGTGTCAAACTTGAACTTGGACTTTGTTTGAATCGTGTCGCACATTGCCTCTTGTTTTAAAACTGTTCCCGTTTGAATCGTGTCAAACTTGAACTTGGACTTTGTTTGAATCGTGTCAAGCATTGTCTTGTGTTTTAAAACTTGTTCTCGTTTGAATCGTGTCAAACTTGAACTTGGACTTTGTTTGAATCGTGTCAAGCATTGTCATGTGTTTTAAAACTTGTTCTCGTTTGAATCGTGTCAAACTTGAACCTGGACTTTGTTTGAATCGTGTCAAGCATTGTCTTGTGTTTTAAAACTTGTTCTCGTTTGAATTGTGTCAAACTTGAACTTGGACTTTGTTTGTATCGTGACAAGCATTGTCTAGTGTTTTAAAACTTGTTCTCGTTTGAATCGTGTCAAACTTGAACTTGGACTTTGTTTGAATCGTGTCAAGCGCTGTCTAGTGTTTTAAAACTTGTTCTCGTTTGAATCGTGTCAAACTTGAACTTGGACTTTGTTTGAATCGTGTCAAGCGCTGTCTTGTGTTTTATAACAAGTTCTCATTTGAATCGTGTCAAACTTGAACTTGGACTTTGTTTGAATCGTGTCAAGCATTGTCTTGTGTTTTAAAATTTGTTCTCGTTTGAATCGTGTCAAACTTGAACTTGGACTTTGTTTGAATCGTGTCAAGCATTGTCTCGTATTTTGAAACTTGTTCTCGTTTGAATCGTGTCAAACTTGAACTTGGACTTTGTTTGAATCGTGTCAAGCATTGTCTTCTTGTTTTAAAACTTTTTCTTGTTTAAATCGTGTCAAACTTGAACTTGGACTTTGTTTGAATGGTGTCAAGCACTGTCTTTTTGTTTTAAAACCGTTCTTGTTCGAATCGTGTTGGACATGAGCAGAGTCTTTGTTCGAATCGTGTCGCACATTGCCTCTTGTTTTAAAACTGTTCCCGTTTGAATCGTGTCAAACTTGAACTTGGACTTTGTTTTAATTGTGTCAAGCATTGTCTTGTGTTTTAAATCTTGTTCTCGTTTGAATCGTGTCAAACTTGAACTTGGACTTTGTTTGAATCGTGTCAAGCATTGTCTTGTGTTTTAAAACTTGTTCTCGTTTGAATCGTGTCAAACTTGAACCTGGACTTTGTTTGAATCGTGTCAAGCATTGTCTTGTGTTTTAAAACTTGTTCTCGTTTGAATTGTGTCAAACTTGAACTTCGACTTTGTTTGAATCGTGTCAAGCATTGTCTTCTTGTTTTAAAACCGTTCTTTTTTGAATCGTGTTGGACATTAACAGAGTCTTTGTTCGAATCGTGTCGGACATTGCCTCTTGTTTTAAAACTGTTCCCGTTTGAATCGTGTCAAACTTGAACTTGGACTTTGTTTGAATCGTGTTAAGCATTGTCTTGTGTTTTAAAACTTGTTCTCGTTTGAATCGTGTTAAACTTGAACTTGGACTTTGTTTGAATCGTGTCAAACATTGTCTTGTGTTTTAAAACTTGTTCTCGTTTGAATCGTGTCAAACTTGAACTTGGACTTTGTTTGAATCGTGTCAAACATTGTCTTGTGTTTTAAAACTTGTTCTCGTTTGAATCGTGTCAAACTTGAACTTGGACTTTGTTTGAATCGTGTCAAGCATTATCTTCTTGTTTTAAAACATGTTCCTGTTTAAATCGTGTCAAACTTGAACTTGGACTTTGTTTGAATGGTGTCAAGCACTGCCTTCTTGTTTTAAAACCGTTCTTGTTTGAATCGTGTTGGACATGAACCAAGCCTTTGTTCGAATCGTGTCGGACATTGCCTCTTGTTTAAAACTGTTCCCGTTTGATTCGTGTCAAACTCGAACTTGGACTTTGTTTGAATCCTGTCAAGCATTGTCTTGTGTTTTAAAACTTGTTCTCGTTTGAATCGTGTCAAACTTGGACTTGGACTTTGTTTGAATCGTGTCAAGCATTGTCTTGTGTTTTAAAACTTGTTCTCGTTTGAATCGTGTCAAACTTGAACTTGGACTTTGTTTGAATCGTGTCAAGCATTGTCTAGTGTTTTAAAACTTGTTCTCGTTTGAATCGTGTCAAACTTGAACTTGGACTTTGTTTGAATCGTGTCAAGCGTTGTCTTGTGTTTTAAAACAAGTTCTCATTTGAATCGTGTCAAACTTGAACTTGGACTTTGTTTGAATCGTGTCAAGCATTGTCTTGTGTTTTAAAACTTGTTCTCGTTTGAATCGTGTCAAACTTGAACTTGGACTTTGTTTGAATCGTGTCAAGCATTGTCATGTGTTTTAAAACTTGTTCTCGTTTGAATCGTGTCAAACTTGAACCTGGACTTTGTTTGAATCATGTCAAGCATTGTCTTGTGATTTAAAACTTGTTCTCGTTTGAATTGTGTCAAACTTGAACTTGGACTTTGTTTGTATCGTGTCAAGCATTGTCTAGTGTTTTAAAACTTGTTCTCGTTTGAATCGTGTCAAACTTGAACTTGGACTTTGTTTGAATCGTGTCAAGCGCTGTCTTGTGTTTTATAACAAGTTCTCATTTGAATCGTGTCAAACTTGAACTTGGACTTTGTTTGAATCGTGTCAAGCATTGTCTTGTGTTTTAAAACTTGTTCTCGTTTGAATCGTGTCAAACTTGAACTTGGACTTTGTTTGAATCGTGTCAAGCATTGTCTTGTGTTTTAAAACTTGTTCTCGTTTGAATCGTGTCAAACTTGAACTTGGACTTTGTTTGAATCGTGTCAAGCATTGTCATGTGTTTTAAAACTTGTTCTCGTTTGAATCGTGTCAAACTTGAACCTGGACTTTGTTTGAATCGTGTCAAGCATTGTCTTGTGTTTTAAAACTTGTTCTCGTTTGAATTGTGTCAAACTTGAAATTGGACTTTGTTTGTATCGTGTCAAGCATTGTCTAGTGTTTTAAAACTTGTTCTCGTTTGAATCGTGTCAAACTTGAACTTGGACTTTGTTTGAATCGTGTCAAGCGCTGTCTTGTGTTTTATAACAAGTTCTCATTTGAATCGTGTCAAACTTGAACTTGGACTTTGTTTGAATCGTGTCAAGCATTGTCTTGTGTTTTAAAACTTGTTCTCGTTTGAATCGTGTCAAACTTGAACTTGGACTTTGTTTGAATCGTGTCAAGCATTGTCATGTGTTTTAAAACTTATTCTCGTTTGAATCGTGTCAAACTTGAACCTGGACTTTGTTTGAATCGTGTCAAGCATTGTCTTGTGTTTTAAAATTTGTTCTTGTTTGAATTGTGTCAAACTTTTACTTGGACTTTGTTTGTATCGTGTCAAGCATTGTCTAGTGTTTTAAAACTTGTTCTCGTTTGAATCGTGTCAAACTTGAACTTGGACTTTGTTTGAATCGTGTCAAGCGCTGTCTTGTGTTTTATAACAAGTTCTCATTTGAATCGTGTCAAACTTGAACTTGGACTTTGTTTGAATCCTGTCAAGCATTGTCTTGTGTTTTAAAACTTGTTCTCGTTTGAATCGTGTCAAACTTGGACTTGGACTTTGTTTGAATCGTGTCAAGCATTGTCTTGTGTTTTAAAACTTGTTCTCGTTTGAATCGTGTCAAACTTGAACTTGGACTTTGTTTGAATCGTGTCAAGCATTGTCTAGTGTTTTAAAACTTGTTCTCGTTTGAATCGTGTCAAACTTGAACTTGGACTTTGTTTGAATCGTGTCAAGCGTTGTCTTGTGTTTTAAAACAAGTTCTCATTTGAATCGTGTCAAACTTGAACTTGGACTTTGTTTGAATCGTGTCAAGCATTGTCTTGTGTTTTAAAACTTGTTCTCGTTTGAATCGTGTCAAACTTGAACCTGGACTTTGTTTGAATCGTGTCAAGCATTGTCTTGTGTTTTAAAATTTGTTCTTGTTTGAATTGTGTCAAACTTTTACTTGGACTTTGTTTGTATCGTGTCAAGCATTGTCTAGTGTTTTAAAACTTGTTCTCGTTTGAATCGTGTCAAACTTGAACTTGGACTTTGTTTGAATCGTGTCAAGCGCTGTCTTGTGTTTTATAACAAGTTCTCATTTGAATCGTGTCAAACTTGAACTTGGACTTTGTTTGAATCCTGTCAAGCATTGTCTTGTGTTTTAAAACTTGTTCTCGTTTGAATCGTGTCAAACTTGGACTTGGACTTTGTTTGAATCGTGTCAAGCATTGTCTTGTGTTTTAAAACTTGTTCTCGTTTGAATCGTGTCAAACTTGAACTTGGACTTTGTTTGAATCGTGTCAAGCATTGTCATGTGTTTTAAAACTTATTCTCGTTTGAATCGTGTCAAACTTGAACCTGGACTTTGTTTGAATCGTGTCAAGCATTGTCTTGTGTTTTAAAATTTGTTCTTGTTTGAATTGTGTCAAACTTTTACTTAGACTTTGTTTGTATCGTGTCAAGCATTGTCTAGTGTTTTAAAACTTGTTCTCGTTTGAATCGTGTCAAACTTGAACTTGGACTTTGTTTGAATCGTGTCAAGCGCTGTCTTGTGTTTTATAACAAGTTCTCATTTGAATCGTGTCAAACTTGAACTTGGACTTTGTTTGAATCCTGTCAAGCATTGTCTTGTGTTTTAAAACTTGTTCTCGTTTGAATCGTGTCAAACTTGGACTTGGACTTTGTTTGAATCGTGTCAAGCATTGTCTTGTGTTTTAAAACTTGTTCTCGTTTGAATCGTGTCAAACTTGAACTTGGACTTTGTTTGAATCGTGTCAAGCATTGTCTAGTGTTTTAAAACTTGTTCTCGTTTGAATCGTGTCAAACTTGAACTTGGATTTTGTTTGAATCGTGTCAAGCATTGTCATGTGTTTTAAAACATGTTCTCGTTTGAATCGTGTCAAACTTGAACCTGGACTTTGTTTGAATCGTGTCAAGCATTGTCTTGTGTTTTAAAACTTGTTCTCGTTTGAATTGTGTCAAACTTGAACTTGGACTTTGTTTGTATCGTGTCAAGCATTGTCTAGTGTTTTAAAACTTGTTCTCGTTTGAATCGTGTCAAACTTGAACTTGGACTTTGTTTGAATCGTGTCAAGCGCTGTCTTGTGTTTTAAATCTTGTTCTCGTTTGAATCGTGTCAAACTTGAACTTGGACTTTGTTTGAATCGTGTCAAGCATTGTCTTGTGTTTTAAAACTTGTTCTCCTTTGAATCGTGTCAAACTTGAACCTGGACTTTGTTTGAATCGTGTCAAGCATTGTCTTGTGTTTTAAAACTTGTTCTCGTTTGAATCGTGTCAAACTTGAACTTCGACTTTGTTTGAATCGTGTCAAGCATTGTCTTCTTGTTTTAAAACCGTTCTTTTTTGAATCGTGTTGGACATTAACAGAGTCTTTGTTCGAATCGTGTCGGACATTGCCTATTGTTTTAAAACTGTTCCCGTTTGAATCGTGTCAAACTTGAACTTGGACTTTGTTTGAATCGTGTCGCACATTGCCTCTTGTTTTAAAACTGTTCCCGTTTGAATCGTGTCAAACTTGAACTTGGACATTGTTTGAATCGTGTCAAGCATTGTCTTGTGTTTTAAAACTTGTTCTCGTTTGAATCGTGTCAAACTTGAACTTGGACTTTG
This sequence comes from Lathyrus tuberosus, assembly GCA_022829125.1. Classification (NCBI taxonomy): domain Eukaryota; kingdom Viridiplantae; phylum Streptophyta; class Magnoliopsida; order Fabales; family Fabaceae; genus Lathyrus; species Lathyrus tuberosus. Next base: position 16,114,333 of record JALAZF010000054.1, read on the forward strand.
TTTGAATCGTGTCAAGCATTGTCATGTGTTTTAAAACTTGTTCTCGTTTGAATCGTGTCAAACTTGAACCTGGACTTTGTTTGAATCGTGTCAAGCATTGTCTTGTGTTTTAAAACTTGTTCTCGTTTGAATTGTGTCAAACTTGAACTTGGACTTTGTTTGTATCGTGACAAGCATTGTCTAGTGTTTTAAAACTTGTTCTCGTTTGAATCGTGTCAAACTTGAACTTGGACTTTGTTTGAATCGTGTCAAGCGCTGTCTAGTGTTTTAAAACTTGTTCTCGTTTGAATCGTGTCAAACTTGAACTTGGACTTTGTTTGAATCGTGTCAAGCGCTGTCTTGTGTTTTATAACAAGTTCTCATTTGAATCGTGTCAAACTTGAACTTGGACTTTGTTTGAATCGTGTCAAGCATTGTCTTGTGTTTTAAAATTTGTTCTCGTTTGAATCGTGTCAAACTTGAACTTGGACTTTGTTTGAATCGTGTCAAGCATTGTCTCGTATTTTGAAACTTGTTCTCGTTTGAATCGTGTCAAACTTGAACTTGGACTTTGTTTGAATCGTGTCAAGCATTGTCTTCTTGTTTTAAAACTTTTTCTTGTTTAAATCGTGTCAAACTTGAACTTGGACTTTGTTTGAATGGTGTCAAGCACTGTCTTTTTGTTTTAAAACCGTTCTTGTTCGAATCGTGTTGGACATGAGCAGAGTCTTTGTTCGAATCGTGTCGCACATTGCCTCTTGTTTTAAAACTGTTCCCGTTTGAATCGTGTCAAACTTGAACTTGGACTTTGTTTTAATTGTGTCAAGCATTGTCTTGTGTTTTAAATCTTGTTCTCGTTTGAATCGTGTCAAACTTGAACTTGGACTTTGTTTGAATCGTGTCAAGCATTGTCTTGTGTTTTAAAACTTGTTCTCGTTTGAATCGTGTCAAACTTGAACCTGGACTTTGTTTGAATCGTGTCAAGCATTGTCTTGTGTTTTAAAACTTGTTCTCGTTTGAATTGTGTCAAACTTGAACTTCGACTTTGTTTGAATCGTGTCAAGCATTGTCTTCTTGTTTTAAAACCGTTCTTTTTTGAATCGTGTTGGACATTAACAGAGTCTTTGTTCGAATCGTGTCGGACATTGCCTCTTGTTTTAAAACTGTTCCCGTTTGAATCGTGTCAAACTTGAACTTGGACTTTGTTTGAATCGTGTCAAGCATTGTCTTGTGTTTTAAAACTTGTTCTCGTTTGAATCGTGTTAAACTTGAACTTGGACTTTGTTTGAATCGTGTCAAACATTGTCTTGTGTTTTAAAACTTGTTCTCGTTTGAATCGTGTCAAACTTGAACTTGGACTTTGTTTGAATCGTGTCAAACATTGTCTTGTGTTTTAAAACTTGTTCTCGTTTGAATCGTGTCAAACTTGAACTTGGACTTTGTTTGAATCGTGTCAAGCATTATCTTCTTGTTTTAAAACATGTTCCTGTTTAAATCGTGTCAAACTTGAACTTGGACTTTGTTTGAATGGTGTCAAGCACTGCCTTCTTGTTTTAAAACCGTTCTTGTTTGAATCGTGTTGGACATGAACCAAGCCTTTGTTCGAATCGTGTCGGACATTGCCTCTTGTTTAAAACTGTTCCCGTTTGATTCGTGTCAAACTCGAACTTGGACTTTGTTTGAATCCTGTCAAGCATTGTCTTGTGTTTTAAAACTTGTTCTCGTTTGAATCGTGTCAAACTTGGACTTGGACTTTGTTTGAATCGTGTCAAGCATTGTCTTGTGTTTTAAAACTTGTTCTCGTTTGAATCGTGTCAAACTTGAACTTGGACTTTGTTTGAATCGTGTCAAGCATTGTCTAGTGTTTTAAAACTTGTTCTCGTTTGAATCGTGTCAAACTTGAACTTGGACTTTGTTTGAATCGTGTCAAGCGTTGTCTTGTGTTTTAAAACAAGTTCTCATTTGAATCGTGTCAAACTTGAACTTGGACTTTGTTTGAATCGTGTCAAGCATTGTCTTGTGTTTTAAAACTTGTTCTCGTTTGAATCGTGTCAAACTTGAACTTGGACTTTGTTTGAATCGTGTCAAGCATTGTCATGTGTTTTAAAACTTGTTCTCGTTTGAATCGTGTCAAACTTGAACCTGGACTTTGTTTGAATCATGTCAAGCATTGTCTTGTGATTTAAAACTTGTTCTCGTTTGAATTGTGTCAAACTTGAACTTGGACTTTGTTTGTATCGTGTCAAGCATTGTCTAGTGTTTTAAAACTTGTTCTCGTTTGAATCGTGTCAAACTTGAACTTGGACTTTGTTTGAATCGTGTCAAGCGCTGTCTTGTGTTTTATAACAAGTTCTCATTTGAATCGTGTCAAACTTGAACTTGGACTTTGTTTGAATCGTGTCAAGCATTGTCTTGTGTTTTAAAACTTGTTCTCGTTTGAATCGTGTCAAACTTGAACTTGGACTTTGTTTGAATCGTGTCAAGCATTGTCTTGTGTTTTAAAACTTGTTCTCGTTTGAATCGTGTCAAACTTGAACTTGGACTTTGTTTGAATCGTGTCAAGCATTGTCATGTGTTTTAAAACTTGTTCTCGTTTGAATCGTGTCAAACTTGAACCTGGACTTTGTTTGAATCGTGTCAAGCATTGTCTTGTGTTTTAAAACTTGTTCTCGTTTGAATTGTGTCAAACTTGAAATTGGACTTTGTTTGTATCGTGTCAAGCATTGTCTAGTGTTTTAAAACTTGTTCTCGTTTGAATCGTGTCAAACTTGAACTTGGACTTTGTTTGAATCGTGTCAAGCGCTGTCTTGTGTTTTATAACAAGTTCTCATTTGAATCGTGTCAAACTTGAACTTGGACTTTGTTTGAATCGTGTCAAGCATTGTCTTGTGTTTTAAAACTTGTTCTCGTTTGAATCGTGTCAAACTTGAACTTGGACTTTGTTTGAATCGTGTCAAGCATTGTCATGTGTTTTAAAACTTATTCTCGTTTGAATCGTGTCAAACTTGAACCTGGACTTTGTTTGAATCGTGTCAAGCATTGTCTTGTGTTTTAAAATTTGTTCTTGTTTGAATTGTGTCAAACTTTTACTTGGACTTTGTTTGTATCGTGTCAAGCATTGTCTAGTGTTTTAAAACTTGTTCTCGTTTGAATCGTGTCAAACTTGAACTTGGACTTTGTTTGAATCGTGTCAAGCGCTGTCTTGTGTTTTATAACAAGTTCTCATTTGAATCGTGTCAAACTTGAACTTGGACTTTGTTTGAATCCTGTCAAGCATTGTCTTGTGTTTTAAAACTTGTTCTCGTTTGAATCGTGTCAAACTTGGACTTGGACTTTGTTTGAATCGTGTCAAGCATTGTCTTGTGTTTTAAAACTTGTTCTCGTTTGAATCGTGTCAAACATGAACTTGGACTTTGTTTGAATCGTGTCAAGCATTGTCTAGTGTTTTAAAACTTGTTCTCGTTTGAATCGTGTCAAACTTGAACTTGGACTTTGTTTGAATCGTGTCAAGCGTTGTCTTGTGTTTTAAAACAAGTTCTCATTTGAATCGTGTCAAACTTGAACTTGGACTTTGTTTGAATCGTGTCAAGCATTGTCTTGTGTTTTAAAACTTGTTCTCGTTTGAATCGTGTCAAACTTGAACTTGGACTTTGTTTGAATCGTGTCAAGCATTGTCATGTGTTTTAAAACTTGTTCTCGTTTGAATCGTGTCAAACTTGAACCTGGACTTTGTTTGAATCATGTCAAGCATTGTCTTGTGATTTAAAACTTGTTCTCGTTTGAATTGTGTCAAACTTGAACTTGGACTTTGTTTGTATCGTGTCAAGCATTGTCTAGTGTTTTAAAACTTGTTCTCGTTTGAATCGTGTCAAACTTGAACTTGGACTTTGTTTGAATCGTGTCAAGCGCTGTCTTGTGTTTTATAACAAGTTCTCATTTGAATCGTGTCAAACTTGAACTTGGACTTTGTTTGAATCGTGTCAAGCATTGTCTTGTGTTTTAAAACTTGTTCTCGTTTGAATCGTGTCAAACTTGAACTTGGACTTTGTTTGAATCGTGTCAAGCATTGTCTTGTGTTTTAAAACTTGTTCTCGTTTGAATCGTGTCAAACTTGAACTTGGACTTTGTTTGAATCGTGTCAAGCATTGTCATGTGTTTTAAAACTTGTTCTCGTTTGAATCGTGTCAAACTTGAACCTGGACTTTGTTTGAATCGTGTCAAGCATTGTCTTGTGTTTTAAAACTTGTTCTCGTTTGAATTGTGTCAAACTTGAAATTGGACTTTGTTTGTATCGTGTCAAGCATTGTCTAGTGTTTTAAAACTTGTTCTCGTTTGAATCGTGTCAAACTTGAACTTGGACTTTGTTTGAATCGTGTCAAGCGCTGTCTTGTGTTTTATAACAAGTTCTCATTTGAATCGTGTCAAACTTGAACTTGGACTTTGTTTGAATCGTGTCAAGCATTGTCTTGTGTTTTAAAACTTGTTCTCGTTTGAATCGTGTCAAACTTGAACTTGGACTTTGTTTGAATCGTGTCAAGCATTGTCATGTGTTTTAAAACTTATTCTCGTTTGAATCGTGTCAAACTTGAACCTGGACTTTGTTTGAATCGTGTCAAGCATTGTCTTGTGTTTTAAAATTTGTTCTCGTTTGAATTGTGTCAAACTTGAACTTGGACTTTGTTTGTATCGTGTCAAGCATTGTCTAATGTTTTAAAACTTGTTCTCGTTTGAATCGTGTCAAACTTGAACTTGGACTTTGTTTGAATCGTGTCAAGCGCTGTCTTGTGTTTTATAACAAGTTCTCATTTGAATCGTGTCAAACTTGAACTTGGACTTTGTTTGAATCGTGTCAAGCATGGTCTTGTGTTTTAAAACTTGTTCTCGTTTGAATCGTGTCAAACTTGAACTTGGACTTTGTTTGAATCGTGTCAAGCATTGTCATGTGTTTTAAAACTTGTTCACGTTTGAATCGTGTCAAACTTGAACCTGGACTTTGTTTGAATCGTGTCAAGCATTGTCTTGTGTTTTAAAACTTGTTCTCGTTTGAATTGTGTCAAACTTGAACTTGGACTTTGTTTGTATCGTGTCAAGCATTGTCTAGTGTTTTAAAACTTGTTCTCGTTTGAATCGTGTCAAACTTGAACTTGGACTTTGTTTGAATCGTGTCAAGCGCTGTCTTGTGTTTTATAACAAGTTCTCATTTGAATCGTGTCAAACTTGAACTTGGACTTTGTTTGAATCGTGTCAAGCATTGTCTTGTGTTTTAAAACTTGTTCTCGTTTGAATCGTGTCAAACTTGAACTTGGACTTTGTTTGAATCGTGTCAAGCATTGTCTTGTGTTTTAAAACTTGTTCTCGTTTGAATCGTGTCAAACTTGAACCTAGACTTTGTTTGAATCGTGTCAAGCATTGTCTTGTGTTTTAAAACTTGTTCTCGTTTGAATCTTGTCAAACTTGAACTTGGACTTTGTTTTAATTGTGTCAAGCATTGTCTTGTGTTTTAAATCTTGTTCTCGTTTGAATCGTGTCAAACTTGAACTTGGACTTTGTTTGAATCGTGTCAAGCATTGTCTTGTGATTTAAAACCTGTTCTCGTTTGAATCGTGTCAAACTTGATCTTGGACTTTGTTTGAATCGTGTCAAGCATTGTCTTGTGTTTTAAAACTTGTTCCCGTTTGTATCGTGTCAAACTTGAACTTGGACTTTGTTTGAATCGTGTCAAGCATTGTCTTGTTTTTAAAACTTGTTCTCGTTTGAATCGTGTCAAACTTGAACTTGGACTTTGTTTGAATCGTGTCAAGCATTGTCTTGTGTTTTAAAACTTGTTCTCGTTTGAATCGTGTCAAACTTGAACTTGGACTTTGTTTGAATCGTGTCAAGCATTGTCTTGTGTTTTAAAACTTGTTCTCGTTTGAATCGTGTCAAACTTGAACTTGGACTTTGTTTGAATCGTGTCAAGCATTGTCTTGTGTTTTAAAACTTGTTCTCGTTTGAATCGTATCAAACTTGAACTTGGACTTTGTTTGAATCGTGTCAAGCATTGTCATGTGTTTTAAAACTTGTTCTCGTTTGAATCGTGTCAAACTTGAACTTGGACTTTGTTTGAATCGTGTCAAGCATTATCTTCTTGTTTTAAAACATGTTCCTGTTTAAATCGTGTCAAACTTGAACTTGGACTTTGTTTGAATGGTGTCAAGCACTGCCTTCTTGTTTTAAAACCGTTCTTGTTTGAATCGTGTTGGACATGAACCAAGCCTTTGTTCGAATCGTGTCGGACATTGCCTCTTGTTTAAAACTGTTCCCGTTTGATTCGTGTCAAACTCGAACTTGGACTTTGTTTGAATCGTGTCAAGCATTGTCTTGTGTTTTAAAACTTGTTCTCGTTTGAATCGTGTCAAACTTGGACTTGGACTTTGTTTGAATCGTGTCAAGCATTGTCTTGTGTTTTAAAACTTGTTCTCGTTTGAATCGTGTCAAACTTGAACTTGGACTTTGTTTGAATCGTGTCAAGCATTGTCTAGTGTTTTAAAACTTGTTCTCGTTTGAATCGTGTCAAACTTGAACTTGGACTTTGTTTGAATCGTGTCAAGCGTTGTCTTGTGTTTTAAAACAAGTTCTCATTTGAATCGTGTCAAACTTGAACTTGGACTTTGTTTGAATCGTGTCAACCATTGTCTTGTGTTTTAAAATTTGTTCTCGTTTGAATCGTGTCAAACTTGAACTTGGACTTTGTTTGAATCGTGTCAAGCGCTGTCTTGTGTTTTATAACAAGTTCTCGTTTGAATCGTGTCAAACTTGAACTTGGACTTTGTTTGAATCGTGTCAAGCATTGTCTTGTGTTTTAAAACTTGTCCCCGTTTGAATCGTGTCAAACTTGAACTTGGACTTTGTTTGAATCGTGTCAAGCATTGTCTTGTGTTTTAAAACTTGTTCTCGTTTGAATCGTGTCAAACTTGGACTTGGACTTTGTTTGAATCGTGTCAAGCATTGTCTTGTGTTTTAAAACTTGTTCTCGTTTGAATCGTGTCAAACTTGAACTTGGACTTTGTTTGAATCGTGTCAAGCATTGTCTAGTGTTTTAAAACTTGTTCTCGTTTGAATCGTGTCAAACTTGAACTTGGACTTTGTTTGAATCGTGTCAAGCGTTGTCTTGTGTTTTAAAACAAGTTCTCATTTGAATCGTGTCAAACTTGAACTTGGACTTTGTTTGAATCGTGTCAACCATTGTCTTGTGTTTTAAAACTTGTTCTCGTTTGAATCGTGTCAAACTTGAACTTGGACTTTGTTTGAATCGTGTCAAGCATTGTCATGTGTTTTAAAACTTGTTCTCGTTTGAAACGTGTCAAACTTGAACCTGGACTTTGTTTGAATCGTGTCAAGCATTGTCTTGTGTTTTAAAACTTGTTCTCGTTTGAATTGTGTCAAACTTGATCTTGGACTTTGTTTGTATCGTGTCAAGCATTGTCTAGTGTTTTAAAACTTGTTCTCGTTTGAATCGTGTCAAACTTGAACTTGGACTTTGTTTGAATCGTGTCAAGCGCTGTCTTGTGTTTTATAACAAGTTCTCATTTGAATCGTGTCAAACTTGAACTTGGACTTTGTTTGAATCGTGTCAAGCATTGTCTTGTGTTTTAAAACTTGTTCTCGTTTGAATCGTGTCAAACTTGAACTTGGACTTTGTTTGAATCGTGTCAAGCATTGTCTTGTGTTTTAAAACTTGTTCTCGTTTGAATCGTGTCAAACTTGAACTTGGACTTTGTTTGAATCGTGTCAAGCATTGTCATGTGTTTTAAAACTTGTTCTCGTTTGAATCGTGTCAAACTTGTACCTGGACTTTGTTTGAATCGTGTCAAGCATTGTCTTGTGTTTTAAAACTTGTTCTCGTTTGAATTGTGTCAAACTTGAAATTGGACTTTGTTTGTATCGTGTCAAGCATTGTCTAGTGTTTTAAAACTTGTTCTCGTTTGAATCGTGTCAAACTTGAACTTGGACTTTGTTTGAATCGTGTCAAGCGCTGTCTTGTGTTTTATAACAAGTTCTCCTTTGAATCGTGTCAAGCGCTGTCTTGTGTTTTATAACAAGTTCTCCTTTGAATCGTGTCAAACTTGAACTTGGACTTTGTTTGAATCGTGTCAAGCATTGTCTTGTGTTTTAAAACTTGTTCTCGTTTGAATCGTGTCAAACTTGAACTTGGACTTTGTTTGAATCGTGTCAAGCATTGTCATGTGTTTTAAAACTTGTTCTCGTTTGAATCGTGTCAAACTTGAACCTGGACTTTGTTTGAATCGTGTCAAGCATTGTCTTGTGTTTTAAAACTTGTTCTCGTTTGAATTGTGTCAAACTTGAACTTGGACTTTGTTTGTATCGTGTCAAGCATTGTCTAGTGTTTTAAAACTTGTTCTCGTTTGAATCGTGTCAAACTTGAACTTGGACTTTGTTTGAATCGTGTCAAGCGCTGTCTTGTGTTTTATAACAAGTTCTCATTTGAATCGTGTCAAACTTGAACTTGGACTTTGTTTGAATCGTGTCAAGCATTGTCTTGTGTTTTAAAACTTGTTCTCGTTTGAATCGTGTCAAACTTGAACTTGGACTTTGTTTGAATCGTGTCAAGCATTGTCTTGTGTTTTAAAACTTGTTCTCGTTTGAATCGTGTCAAACTTGAACCTAGACTTCGTTTGAATCGTGTCAAGCATTGTCTTGTGTTTTAAAACTTGTTCTCGTTTGAATCGTGTCAAACTTGAACTTGGACTTTGTTTTAATTGTGTCAAGCATTGTTTGTGTTTTAAATCTTGTTCTCGTTTGAATCGTGTCAAACTTGAACTTGGACTTTGTTTGAATCGTGTCAAGCATTGTCTTCTAGTTTTAAAACCGTTTTTGTTCGAATCGTGTTGGACATGAACAGAGTCTTTGTTCGAATCGTGTCGGTCATTGCCTCTTGTTTTAAAACTGTTCCCGTTTGAATCGTGTCAAACTTGAACTTGGACTTTGTTTGAATCGTGTCAAGCATTGTCTTGTGTTTTAAAATTTGTTCTCGTTTGAATCGTGTCAAACTTGAACTTGGACTTTGTTTGAATCGTGTCAAGCATTGTCTCGTATTTTGAAACTTGTTCTCGTTTGAATCGTGTCAAACTTGAACTTGGACTTTGTTTGAATCGTGTCAAGCATTGTCTTGTGTTTTAAAACTTGTACTCATTTGAATCGTGTCAAACTTGAACTTGGACTTTGTTTGAATCGTGTCAAGCATTAACTTGTGTTTTAAAACTTGTTCTCGTTTGAATCATGTCAAACTTGAACTTGGACTTTGTTTGAATCGTGTCAAGCATTGTCTTGTGTTTTAAAACTTGTTCTCGTTTGAATCGTGTCAAACTTGAACCTAGACTTTGTTTGAATCGTGTCAAGCATTGTCTTGTGTTTTAAAACTTGTTCTCGTTTGAATTGTGTCAAACTTGAACTTCGACTTTGTTTGAATCGTGTCAAGCATTGTCTTCTTGTTTTAAAACCGTTCTTTTTTGAATCGTGTTGGACATTAACAGAGTCTTTGTTCGAATCGTGTCGGACATTGCCTCTTGTTTTAAAACTGTTCCCTTTTGAATCGTGTCAAACTTGAACTTGGACTTTGTTTGAATCGTGTCAAGCATTGTCTTGTGTTTTAAAACTTGTTCTCGTTTGAATCGTGTTAAACTTGAACTTGGACTTTGTTTGAATCGTGTCAAACATTGTCTTGTGTTTTAAAACTTGTTCTCGTTTGAATCGTGTCAAACTTGAACTTGGACTTTGTTTGAATCGTGTCAAACATTGTCTTGTGTTTTAAAACTTGTTCTCGTTTGAATCGTGTCAAACTTGAACTTGGACTTTGTTTGAATCGTGTCAAGCATTATCTTCTTGTTTTAAAACATGTTCTTGTTTAAATCGTGTCAAACTTGAACTTGGACTTTGTTTGAATGGTGTCAAGCACTGCCTTCTTGTTTTAAAACCGTTCTTGTTTGAATCGTGTTGGACATGAACCGAGCCTTTGTTCGAATCGTGTCGGACATTGCCTCTTGTTTAAAACTGTTCCCGTTTGATTCGTGTCAAACTCGAACTTGGACTTTGTTTGAATCGTGTCAAGCATTGTCCTGTGTTTTAAAACTTGTTCTCGTTTGAATCGTGTCAAACTTGGACTTGGACTTTGTTTGAATCGTGTCAAGCATTGTCTTGTGTTTTAAAACTTGTTCTCGTTTGAATCGTGTCAAACTTGAACTTGGACTTTGTTTGAATCGTGTCAAGCATTGTCTAGTGTTTTAAAACTTGTTCTCGTTTGAATCGTGTCAAACTTGAACTTTGACTTTGTTTGAATCGTGTCAAGCGTTGTCTTGTGTTTTAAAACAAGTTCTCATTTGAATCGTGTCAAACTTGAACTTGGACTTTGTTTGAATCGTGTCAAGCATTGTCATGTGTTTTAAAACTTGTTCTCGTTTGAATCGTGTCAAACTTGAACTTGGACTTTGTTTGAATCGTGTCAAGCATTGTCATGTGTTTTAAAACTTGTTCTCGTTTGAATCGTGTCAAACTTGAACCTGGACTTTGTTTGAATCGTGTCAAGCATTGTCTTGTGTTTTAAAACTTGTTCTCCTTTGAATTGTGTCAAACTTGAACTTGGACTTTGTTTGTATCGTGTCAAGCATTGTCTAGTGTTTTAAAACTTGTTCTCGTTTGAATCGTGTCAAACTTGAACTTGGACTTTGTTTGAATCGTGTCAAGCGTTGTCTTGTGTTTTATAACAAGTTCTCATTTGAATCGTGTCAAACTTGAACTTGGACTTTGTTTGAATCGTGTCAAGCATTGTCTTGTGTTTTAAAACTTGTTCTCGTTTGAATCGTGTCAAACTTGAACTTGGACTTTGTTTGAATCGTGTCAAGCATTGTCTTGTGTTTTAAAACTTGTTCTCGTTTGAATCGTGTCAAACTTGAACCTAGACTTTGTTTGAATCGTGTCAAGCATTGTCTTGTGTTTTAAAACTTGTTCTCGTTTGAATTGTGTCAAACTTGAACTTGGAATTTCTTTGAATCGTGTCAAGCATTGTCTTCTTGTTTTATAACCGTTCTTTTTCGAATCGTGTTGGACACGAACAGGGTCTTTGTTCGAATCGTGTCGGGCATTGCCTCTTGTTTTAAAACTGTTCCCGTTTGAATCGTGTCAAACTTGAACTTGGACTTTGTTTGAATCGTGTCAAGCATCGTCTTGTGTTTTAAAACTTGTTCTCGTTTGAATCGTGTCAAACTTGAACTTGGACTTTGTTTGAATCGTGTCAAGCATTGTCTTGTGTTTTAAAACTTGTTCTCGTTTGAATCGTGTCAAACTTGAACTTGGACTTTGTTTGAATCGTGTCAAGCATTGTCTAGTGTTTTAAAACTTGTTCTCGTTTGAATCGTGTCAAACTTGAACTTGGACTTTGTTTGAATCGTGTCAAGCATTGCCTTGTGTTTTAAAACATGTTCTCGTTTGAATCGTGTCAAACTTGAACTTGGACTTTGTTTGAATCGTGTCAAGGATTGTCTTGTGTTTTAAAACTTGTTCTCGTTTGAATCGTGTCAAACTTGAACTTGGACTTTGTTTGAATCGTGTCAAGCATTGTCTTGTGTTTTAAAACTTGTTCTCGTTTGAATCTTGTCAAACTTGAACTTGGACTTTGTTTGAATCGTGCAAGCATTATCTTGTGTTTTAAAACTTGTTCTCGTTTGAATCGTGTCAAACTTGAACTTGGACTTTGTTTGAATCGTGTCAAGCGTTGTCTTGTGTTTTATAACAAGTTCTCATTTGAATCGTGTCAAACTTGAACTTGGACTTTGTTTGAATCGTGTCAAGCATTGTCTTGTGTTTTAAAACTTGTTCTCGTTTGAATCGTGTCAAACTTGAACTTGGACTTTGTTTGAATCGTGTCAAGCATTGTCTTGTGTTTTAAAACTTGTTCTCGTTTGAATCGTGTCAAACTTGAACCTAGACTTTGTTTGAATCGTGTCAAGCATTGTCTTGTGTTTTAAAACTTGTTCTCGTTTGAATTGTGTCAAACTTGAACTTGGAATTTCTTTGAATCGTGTCAAGCATTGTCTTCTTGTTTTATAACCGTTCTTTTTCGAATCGTGTTGGACACGAACAGGGTCTTTGTTCGAATCGTGTCGGGCATTGCCTCTTGTTTTAAAACTGTTCCCGTTTGAATCGTGTCAAACTTGAACTTGGACTTTGTTTGAATCGTGTCAAGCATCGTCTTGTGTTTTAAAACTTGTTCTCGTTTGAATCGTGTCAAACTTGAACTTGGACTTTGTTTGAATCGTGTCAAGCATTGTCTTGTGTTTTAAAACTTGTTCTCGTTTGAATCGTGTCAAACTTGAACTTGGACTTTGTTTGAATCGTGTCAAGCATTGTCTAGTGTTTTAAAACTTGTTCTCGTTTGAATCGTGTCAAACTTGAACTTGGACTTTGTTTGAATCGTGTCAAGCATTGCCTTGTGTTTTAAAACATGTTCTCGTTTGAATCGTGTCAAACTTGAACTTGGACTTTGTTTGAATCGTGTCAAGGATTGTCTTGTGTTTTAAAACTTGTTCTCGTTTGAATCGTGTCAAACTTGAACTTGGACTTTGTTTGAATCGTGTCAAGCATTGTCTTGTGTTTTAAAACTTGTTCTCGTTTGAATCTTGTCAAACTTGAACTTGGACTTTGTTTGAATCGTGCAAGCATTATCTTGTGTTTTAAAACTTGTTCTCGTTTGAATCGTGTCAAACTTGAACTTGGACTTTGTTTGAATCGTGTCAAGCATTGTCTTGTGTTTTAAAACTTGTTCTCGTTTGAATCGTGTCAAACTTGAACTTGGACTTTGTTTGAATTGTGTTAAGCATTGTCTTGTGTTTTAAAACTTGTTCTCGTTTGAATCGTGTGAAACTTGAACCTGGACTTTGTTTGAATCGTGTCAAGCATTGTCTTGTGTTTTAAAACTTGTTCTCGTTTGAATTGTGTCAAACTTGAACTTGGAGTTTGTTTGAATCGTGTCAAGCATTGTCTTCTTGTTTTAAAACCGTTCTTGTTCGAATCGTGTTGGACATGAACAGAGTCTTTGTTCGAATCGTGTCGGACATTGCCTCTTGTTTTAAAACTGTTCCCGTTTGAATCGTGTCAAACTTAAACTTGGACTTTGTTTTAATTGTATCAAGCATTGTCTTGTGTTTTAAATCTTGTTCTCGTTTGAATCGTGTCAAACTTGAACTTGGACTTTGTTTGAATCGTGTCAAGCATTGTCTTGTGTTTTAAAACCTGTTCTCGTTTGAATCGTGTCAAACTTGATCTTGGACTTTGTTTGAATCGTGTCAAGCATTGTCTTGTGTTTTAAAACTTGTTCCCGTTTGAATCGTGTCAAACTTGAACTTGGACTTTGTTTGAATCGTGTCAAGCATTGTCTTGTGTTTTAAAACTTCTTCTCGTTTGAATCGTGTCAAACTTGAACTTGGACTTTGTTTGAATCGTGTCAAGCATTGTCTTGTGTTTTAAAACTTGTTCTCGTTTGAATCGTGTCAAACTTGAACTTGGACTTTGTTTGAATCGTGTCAAGCATTGTCTTGTGTTTTAAAACTTGTTCTCGTTTAAATCGTGTCAAACTTGAACTTGGACTTTGTTTGAATCGTGTCAAGCATTGTCTTGTGTTTTAAAACTTGTTCTCGTTTGAATCGTGTCAAACTTGAACCTGGACTTTGTTTGAATCGTGTCAAGCGTTGTCTTGTGTTTTAAAACTTGTTCTCGTTTGGATTGTGTCATACTTGAACTTGGACTTTGTTTGAATCGTGTCAAGCATTGTCTTCTTGTTTTAAAACCGTTTTTGTTCGAATCGTGTTGGACATGAGCAGAGTCTTTGTTCGAATCGTGTCGGACATTGCCTCTTGTTTTAAAACTGTTCCCGTTTGAATCGTGTCAAACTTGAACTTGGACTTTGTTTGAATCGGGTCAAGCATTGTCTTGTGTTTTAAAATTTGTTCTCGTTTGAATCGTGTCAAACTTGAACTTGGACTTTGTTTGAATCGTGTCAAGCATTGTCTCGTATTTTGAAACTTGTTCTCGTTTGAATCGTGTCAAACTTGAACTTGGACTTTGTTTGAATCGTGTCAAGCGTTGTCTTGTGTTTTAAAACAAGTTCTCATTTGAATCGTGTCAAACTTGAACTTGGACTTTGTTTGAATCGTGTCAAGCATTGTCTTGTGTTTTAAAAATTGTTCTCGTTTGAATCGTGTCAAACTTGAACTTGGACTTTGTTTGAATCGTGTCAAGCATTGTCATGTGTTTTAAAACTTGTTCTCGTTTGAATCGTGTCAAACTTGAACCTGGACTTTGTTTGAATCGTGTCAAGCATTGTCTTGTGTTTTAAAACTTGTTCTCGTTTGAATTGTGTCAAACTTGAACTTGGACTTTGTTTGTATCGTGTCAAGCATTGTCTAGTGTTTTAAAACTTGTTCTCGTTTGAATCGTGTCAAACTTGAACTTGGACTTTGTTTGAATCGTGTCAAGCGTTGTCTTGTGTTTTATAACAAGTTCTCATTTGAATCGTGTCAAACTTGAACTTGGACTTTGTTTGAATCGTGTCAAGCATTGTCTTGTGTTTTAAAACTTGTTCTCGTTTGAATCGTGTCAAACTTGAACTTGGACTTTGTTTGAATCGTGTCAAGCATTGTCTTGTGTTTTAAAACTTGTTCTCGTTTGAATCGTGTCAAACTTGAACCTAGACTTTGTTTGAATCGTGTCAAGCATTGTCTTGTGTTTTAAAACTTGTTCTCGTTTGAATTGTGTCAAACTTGAACTTGGAATTTCTTTGAATCGTGTCAAGCATTGTCTTCTTGTTTTATAACCGTTCTTTTTCGAATCGTGTTGGACATGAACAGAGTCTTTGTTCGAATCGTGTCGGGCATTGCCTCTTGTTTTAAAACTGTTCCTGTTTGAATCGTGTCAAACTTGAACTTGGACTTTGTTTGAATCGTGTCAAGCATCGTCTTGTGTTTTAAAACTTGTTCTCGTTTGAATCGTGTCAAACTTGAACTTGGACTTTGTTTGAATCGTGTCAAGCATTGTCTTGTGTTTTAAAACTTGTTCTCGTTTGAATCGTGTCAAACTTGAACTTGGACTTTGTTTGAATCGTGTCAAGCATTGTCTAGTGTTTTAAAACTTGTTCTCGTTTGAATCGTGTCAAACTTGAACTTGGACTTTGTTTGAATCGTGTCAAGCATTGTCTTGTGTTTTAAAACCTGTTCTCGTTTGAATCGTGTCAAACTTGAACTTGGACTTTGTTTGAATCGTGTCAAGGATTGTCTTGTGTTTTAAAACTTGTTCTCGTTTGAATCGTGTCAAACTTGAACTTGGACTTTGTTTGAATCGTGTCAAGCATTGTCTTGTGTTTTAAAACTTGTTCTCGTTTGAATCTTGTCAAACTTGAACTTGGACTTTGTTTGAATCGTGCAAGCATTATCTTGTGTTTTAAAACTTGTTCTCGTTTGAATCGTGTCAAACTTGAACTTGGACTTTGTTTGAATCGTGTCAAGCATTGTCTTGTGTTTTAAAACTTGTTCTCGTTTGAATCGTGTCAAACTTGAACTTGGACTTTGTTTGAATCGTGTCAAGCATTGTCTTGTGTTTTAAAACTTGTTCTTGTTTGAATCGTGTCAAACTTGAACTTGGACTTTGTTTGAATCGTGTCAAGCATTGTCTTGTGTTTTAAAACTTGTTCTCGTTTGAATCGTGTCAAACTTGAACTTGGACTTTGTTTGAATTGTGTTAAGCATTATCTTGTGTTTTAAAACTTGTTCTCGTTTGAATCGTGTGAAACTTGAACCTGGACTTTGTTTGAATCGTGTCAAGCATTGTCTTGTGTTTTAAAACTTGTTCTCGTTTGAATTGTGTCAAACTTGAACTTGGAGTTTGTTTGAATCGTGTCAAGCATTGTCTTCTTGTTTTAAAACCTTTCTTGTTCGAATCGTGTTGGACATGAACAGAGTCTTTGTTCGAATCGTGTCGGACATTGCCTCTTGTTTTAAAACTGTTCCCGTTTGAATCGTGTCAAACTTGAACTTGGACTTTGTTTTAATTGTGTCAAGCATTGTCTTGTGTTTTAAATCTTGTTCTCGTTTGAATCGTGTCAAACTTGAACTTGGACTTTGTTTGAATCGTGTCAAGCATTGTCTTGTGTTTTAAAACCTGTTCTCGTTTGAATCGTGTCTAACTTGATCTTGGACTTTGTTTGAATCGTGTCAAGCATTGTCTTGTGTTTTAAAACTTCTTCCCGTTTGAATCGTGTCAAGCATTGTCTTGGACTTTGTTTGAATCGTGTCAAGCATTGTCTTGTGTTTTAAAACTTCTTCTCGTTTGAATCGTGTCAAACTTGAACTTGGACTTTGTTTGAATCGTGTCAAGCATTGTCTTGTGTTTTAAAACTTGTTCTCGTTTGAATAGTGTCAAACTTGAACTTGGACTTTGTTTGAATCGTGTCAAGCATTGTCTTGTGTTTTAAAACTTGTTCTCGTTTGAATCTTGTCAAACTTGAACTTGGACTTTGTTTGAATCGTGTCAAGCATTGTCTTGTGTTTTAAAACTTGTTCTCGTTTGAATCGTGTCAAACTTGAACCTGGACTTTGTTTGAATCGTGTCAAGCGTTGTCTTGTGTTTTAAAACTTGTTCTCGTTTGAATTGTGTCATACTTGAACTTGGACTTTGTTTGAATCGTGTCAAGCATTGTCTTCTTGTTTTAAAACCGTTTTTGTTCGAATCGTGTTGGACATGAACAGAGTCTTTGTTCGAATCGTGTCGGACATTGCCTCTTGTTTTAAAACTGTTCCCGTTTGAATCGTGTCAAACTTGAACTTGGACTTTGTTTGAATCGTGTCAAGCATTGTCTTGTGTTTTAAAATTTGTTCTCGTTTGAATCGTGTCAAACTTGAACTTGGACTTTGTTTGAATCGTGTCAAGCATTGTCTCGTATTTTGAAACTTGTTCTCGTTTGAATCGTGTCAAACTTGAACTTGGACTTTGTTTGAATCGTGTCAAGCATTGTCTTCTTGTTTTAAAACTTGTTCTTGTTTAAATCGTGTCAAACTTGAACTTGGACTTTGTTTGAATGGTGTCAAGCACTGCCTTCTTGTTTTAAAACCGTTCTTGTTTGAATCGTGTTGGACATGAACCGAGCCTTTGTTCGAATCGTGTCGGACATTGCCTCTTGTTTAAAACTGTTCCCGTTTGATTCGTGTCAAACTCGAACTTGGACTTTGTTTGAATCGTGTCAAGCATTGTCTTGTGTTTTAAAACTTGTTCTCGTTTGAATCGTGTCAAACTTGGACTTGGACTTTGTTTGAATCGTGTCAAGCATTGTCTTGTGTTTTAAAACTTGTTCTCGTTTGAATCGTGTCAAACTTGGACTTGGACTTTGTTTGAATCATGTCAAGCATTGTCAAGTGTTTTAAAACTTGTTCTCGTTTGAATCGTGTCAAACTTGAACTTGGACTTTGTTTGAATCGTGTCAAGCGTTGTCTTGTGTTTTAAAACAAGTTCTCATTTGAATCGTGTCAAGCATTGTCTTGTGTTTTAAAACTTGTTCTCGTTTGAATCGTGTCAAACTTGAACTTGGACTTTGTTTGAATCGTGTCAAGCATTGTCATGTGTTTTAAAACTTGTTCTCGTTTGAATCGTGTCAAACTTGAACCTGGACTTTGTTTGAATCGTGTCAAGCATTGTCTTGTGTTTTAAAACTTGTTCTCGTTTGAATTGTGTCAAACTTGAACTTGGACTTTGTTTGTATCGTGTCAAGCATTGTCTTGTGTTTTAAAACTTGTTCTCGTTTGAATCGTGTCAAACTTGAACTTGGACTTTGTTTGAATCGTGTCAAGCGTTGTCTTATGTTTTATAACAAGTTCTCATTTGAATCGTGTCAAACTTGAACTTGGACTTTGTTTGAATCGTGTCAAGCATTGTCTTGTGTTTTAAAACTTGTTCTCGTTTGAATCGTGTCAAACTTGAACTTGGACTTTGTTTGAATCGTGTCAAGCATTGTCTTGTGTTTTAAAACTTGTTCTCATTTAAATCGTGTCAAACTTGAACCTAGACTTTGTTTGAATCGTGTCAAGCATTGTCTTGTGTTTTAAAACTTGTTCTCGTTTGAATTGTGTCAAACTTGAACTTGGAATTTCTTTGAATCGTGTCAAGCATTGTCTTCTTGTTTTATAACCGTTCTTTTTCGAATCGTGTTGGACATGAACAGAGTCTTTGTTCGAATCGTGTCGGGCATTGCCTCTTGTTTTAAAACTGTTCCTGTTTGAATCGTGTCAAACTTGAACTTGGACTTTGTTTGAATCGTGTCAAGCATCGTCTTGTGTTTTAAAACTTGTTCTCGTTTGAATCGTGTCAAACTTGAACTTGGACTTTGTTTGAATCGTGTCAAGCATTGTCTTGTGTTTTAAAACTTGTTCTCGTTTGAATCGTGTCAAACTTGAACTTGGACTTTGTTTGAATCGTGTCAAGCATTGTCTAGTGTTTTAAAACTTGTTCTCGTTTGAATCGTGTCAAACTTGAACTTGGACTTTGTTTGAATCGTGTCAAGCATTGTCTTGTGTTTTAAAACTTGTTCTTGTTTGAATCGTGTCAAACTTGAACTTGGACTTTGTTTGAATCGTGTCAAGCATTGTCTTGTGTTTTAAAACTTGTTCTCGTTTGAATCGTGTCAAACTTGAACTTGGACTTTGTTTGAATTGTGTTAAGCATTATCTTGTGTTTTAAAACTTGTTCTCGTTTGAATCGTGTGAAACTTGAACCTGGACTTTGTTTGAATCGTGTCAAGCATTGTCTTGTGTTTTAAAACTTGTTCTCGTTTGAATTGTGTCAAACTTGAACTTGGAGTTTGTTTGAATCGTGTCAAGCATTGTCTTCTTGTTTTAAAACCTTTCTTGTTCGAATCGTGTTGGACATGAACAGAGTCTTTGTTCGAATCGTGTCGGACATTGCCTCTTGTTTTAAAACTGTTCCCGTTTGAATCGTGTCAAACTTGAACTTGGACTTTGTTTTAATTGTGTCAAGCATTGTCTTGTGTTTTAAATCTTGTTCTCGTTTGAATCGTGTCAAACTTGAACTTGGACTTTGTTTGAATCGTGTCAAGCATTGTCTTGTGTTTTAAAACCTGTTCTCGTTTGAATCGTGTCTAACTTGATCTTGGACTTTGTTTGAATCGTGTCAAGCATTGTCTTGTGTTTTAAAACTTCTTCCCGTTTGAATCGTGTCAAGCATTGTCTTGGACTTTGTTTGAATCGTGTCAAGCATTGTCTTGTGTTTTAAAACTTCTTCTCGTTTGAATCGTGTCAAACTTGAACTTGGACTTTGTTTGAATCGTGTCAAGCATTGTCTTGTGTTTTAAAACTTGTTCTCGTTTGAATAGTGTCAAACTTGAACTTGGACTTTGTTTGAATCGTGTCAAGCATTGTCTTGTGTTTTAAAACTTGTTCTCGTTTGAATCTTGTCAAACTTGAACTTGGACTTTGTTTGAATCGTGTCAAGCATTGTCTTGTGTTTTAAAACTTGTTCTCGTTTGAATCGTGTCAAACTTGAACCTGGACTTTGTTTGAATCGTGTCAAGCGTTGTCTTGTGTTTTAAAACTTGTTCTCGTTTGAATTGTGTCATACTTGAACTTGGACTTTGTTTGAATCGTGTCAAGCATTGTCTTCTTGTTTTAAAACCGTTTTTGTTCGAATCGTGTTGGACATGAACAGAGTCTTTGTTCGAATCGTGTCGGACATTGCCTCTTGTTTTAAAACTGTTCCCGTTTGAATCGTGTCAAACTTGAACTTGGACTTTGTTTGAATCGTGTCAAGCATTGTCTTGTGTTTTAAAATTTGTTCTCGTTTGAATCGTGTCAAACTTGAACTTGGACTTTGTTTGAATCGTGTCAAGCATTGTCTCGTATTTTGAAACTTGTTCTCGTTTGAATCGTGTCAAACTTGAACTTGGACTTTGTTTGAATCGTGTCAAGCATTGTCTTCTTGTTTTAAAACTTGTTCTTGTTTAAATCGTGTCAAACTTGAACTTGGACTTTGTTTGAATGGTGTCAAGCACTGCCTTCTTGTTTTAAAACCGTTCTTGTTTGAATCGTGTTGGACATGAACCGAGCCTTTGTTCGAATCGTGTCGGACATTGCCTCTTGTTTAAAACTGTTCCCGTTTGATTCGTGTCAAACTCGAACTTGGACTTTGTTTGAATCGTGTCAAGCATTGTCTTGTGTTTTAAAACTTGTTCTCGTTTGAATCGTGTCAAACTTGGACTTGGACTTTGTTTGAATCGTGTCAAGCATTGTCTTGTGTTTTAAAACTTGTTCTCGTTTGAATCGTGTCAAACTTGGACTTGGACTTTGTTTGAATCATGTCAAGCATTGTCAAGTGTTTTAAAACTTGTTCTCGTTTGAATCGTGTCAAACTTGAACTTGGACTTTGTTTGAATCGTGTCAAGCGTTGTCTTGTGTTTTAAAACAAGTTCTCATTTGAATCGTGTCAAGCATTGTCTTGTGTTTTAAAACTTGTTCTCGTTTGAATCGTGTCAAACTTGAACTTGGACTTTGTTTGAATCGTGTCAAGCATTGTCATGTGTTTTAAAACTTGTTCTCGTTTGAATCGTGTCAAACTTGAACCTGGACTTTGTTTGAATCGTGTCAAGCATTGTCTTGTGTTTTAAAACTTGTTCTCGTTTGAATTGTGTCAAACTTGAACTTGGACTTTGTTTGTATCGTGTCAAGCATTGTCTTGTGTTTTAAAACTTGTTCTCGTTTGAATCGTGTCAAACTTGAACTTGGACTTTGTTTGAATCGTGTCAAGCGTTGTCTTATGTTTTATAACAAGTTCTCATTTGAATCGTGTCAAACTTGAACTTGGACTTTGTTTGAATCGTGTCAAGCATTGTCTTGTGTTTTAAAACTTGTTCTCGTTTGAATCGTGTCAAACTTGAACTTGGACTTTGTTTGAATCGTGTCAAGCATTGTCTTGTGTTTTAAAACTTGTTCTCATTTAAATCGTGTCAAACTTGAACCTAGACTTTGTTTGAATCGTGTCAAGCATTGTCTTGTGTTTTAAAACTTGTTCTCGTTTGAATTGTGTCAAACTTGAACTTGGAATTTCTTTGAATCGTGTCAAGCATTGTCTTCTTGTTTTATAACCGTTCTTTTTCGAATCGTGTTGGACATGAACAGAGTCTTTGTTCGAATCGTGTCGGGCATTGCCTCTTGTTTTAAAACTGTTCCTGTTTGAATCGTGTCAAACTTGAACTTGGACTTTGTTTGAATCGTGTCAAGCATCGTCTTGTGTTTTAAAACTTGTTCTCGTTTGAATCGTGTCAAACTTGAACTTGGACTTTGTTTGAATCGTGTCAAGCATTGTCTTGTGTTTTAAAACTTGTTCTCGTTTGAATCGTGTCAAACTTGAACTTGGACTTTGTTTGAATCGTGTCAAGCATTGTCTAGTGTTTTAAAACTTGTTCTCGTTTGAATCGTGTCAAACTTGAACTTGGACTTTGTTTGAATCGTGTCAAGCATTGTCTTGTGTTTTAAAACCTGTTCTCGTTTGAATCGTGTCAAACTTGAACTTGGACTTTGTTTGAATCGTGTCAAGGATTGTCTTGTGTTTTAAAACTTGTTCTCGTTTGAATCGTGTCAAACTTGAACTTGGACTTTGTTTGAATCGTGTCAAGCATTGTCTTGTGTTTTAAAACTTGTTCTCGTTTGAATCTTGTCAAACTTGAACTTGGACTTTGTTTGAATCGTGCAAGCATTATCTTGTGTTTTAAAACTTGTTCTCGTTTGAATCGTGTCAAACTTGAACTTGGACTTTGTTTGAATCGTGTCAAGCATTGTCTTGTGTTTTAAAACTTGTTCTCGTTTGAATCGTGTCAAACTTGAACTTGGACTTTGTTTGAATTGTGTTAAGCATTGTCTTGTGTTTTAAAACTTGTTCTCGTTTGAATCGTGTGAAACTTGAACCTGGACTTTGTTTGAATCGTGTCAAGCATTGTCTTGTGTTTTAAAACTTGTTCTCGTTTGAATTGTGTCAAACTTGAACTTGGAGTTTGTTTGAATCGTGTCAAGCATTGTCTTCTTGTTTTAAAACCTTTCTTGTTCGAATCGTGTTGGACATGAACAGAGTCTTTGTTCGAATCGTGTCGGACATTGCCTCTTGTTTTAAAACTGTTCCCGTTTGAATCGTGTCAAACTTGAACTTGGACTTTGTTTTAATTGTGTCAAGCATTGTCTTGTGTTTTAAATCTTGTTTTCGTTTGAATCGTGTCAAACTTGAACTTGGACTTTGTTTGAATCGTGTCAAGCATTGTCTTGTGTTTTAAAACCTGTTCTCGTTTGAATCGTGTCAAACTTGATCTTGGACTTTGTTTGAATCGTGTCAAGCATTGTCTTGTGTTTTAAAACTTGTTCCCGTTTGAATCGTGTCAAACTTGAACTTGGACTTTGTTTGAATCGTGTCAAGCATTGTCTTGTGTTTTAAAACTTCTTCTCGTTTGAATCGTGTCAAACTTGAACTTGGACTTTGTTTGAATCGTGTCAAGCATTGTCTTGTGTTTTAAAACTTGTTCTCGTTTGAATCGTGTCAAACTTGAACTTGGACTTTGTTTGAATCGTGTCAAGCATTGTCTTGTGTTTTAAAACTTGTTCTCGTTTGAATCGTGTCAAACTTGAACTTGGACTTTGTTTGAATCGTGTCAAGCATTGTCTTGTGTTTTAAAACTTGTTCTCGTTTGAATCGTGTCAAACTTGAACCTGGACTTTGTTTGAATCGTGTCAAGCGTTGTCTTGTGTTTTAAAACTTATTCTCGTTTGAATTGTGTCATACGTGAACTTGGACTTTGTTTGAATCGTGTCAAGCATTGTCTTCTTGTTTTAAAACCGTTTTTGTTCGAATCGTGTTGGACATGAACAGAGTCTTTGTTCGAATCGTGTCGGACATTGCCTCTTGTTTTAAAACTGTTCCCGTTTGAATCGTGTCAAACTTGAACTTGGACTTTGTTTGAATCGTGTCAAGCATTGTCTTGTGTTTTAAAATTTGTTCTCGTTTGAATCGTGTCAAACTTGAACTTGGACTTTGTTTGAATCGTGTCAAGCATTGTCTCGTATTTTGAAACTTGTTCTCGTTTGAATCGTGTCAAACTTGAACTTGGACTTTGTTTGAATCGTGTCAAGCATTGTCTTCTTGTTTTAAAACTTGTTCTTGTTTAAATCGTGTCAAACTTGAACTTGGACTTTGTTTGAATGGTGTCAAGCACTGTCTTTTTGTTTTAAAACCGTTCTTGTTCGAATCGTGTTGGACATGAACAGAGTCTTTGTTCGAATCGTGTCGCACATTGCCTCTTGTTTTAAAACTGATCCCGTTTGAATCGTGTCAAACTTGAACTTGGACTTTGTTTTAATTGTGTCAAGCATTGTCTTGTGTTTTAAATCTTGTTCTCGTTTGAATCGTGTCAAACTTGAACTTGGACTTTGTTTGAATCGTGTCAATATTGTCTTGTGTTTTAAAACTTGTTCTCGTTTGAATCGTGTCAAACTTGAACTTGGACTTTGTTTGAATCGTGTCAAGCATTGTCTAGTGTTTTAAAACTTGTTCTCGTTTGAATCGTGTCAAACTTGAACTTGGACTTTGTTTGAATCGTGTCAAGCATTGTCTTGTGTTTTAAAACATGTACTCATTTGAATCGTGTCAAACTTGAACTTGGACTTTGTTTGAATCGTGTCAAGCATTAACTTGTGTTTTAAAACTTGTTCTCGTTTGAATCATGTCAAACTTGAACTTGGACTTTGTTTGAATCGTGTCAAGCATTGTCTTGTGTTTTAAAACATGTTCTCGTTTGAATCGTGTCAAACTTGAACCTAGACTTTGTTTGAATCGTGTCAAGCATTGTCTTGAGTTTTAAAACTTGTTCTCGTTTGAATTGTGTCAAACTTGAACTTGGACTTTGTTTGAATCGTGTCAAGCATTGTCTTCTTGTTTTAAAACTTGTTCTTGTTTAAATCGTGTCAAACTTGAACTTGGACTTTGTTTGAATGGTGTCAAGCACTGTCTTTTTGTTTTAAAACCGTTCTTGTTCGAATCGTGTTGGACATGAACAGAGTCTTTGTTCGAATCGTGTCGCACATTGCCTCTTGTTTTAAAACTGTTCCCGTTTGAATCGTGTCAAACTTGAACTTGGACTTTGTTTGAATCGTGTCAAGCATTGTCTTGTGTTTTAAAACTTGTTCTCGTTTGAATCGTGTCAAACTTGAACTTGGACTTTGTTTGAATCGTGTCAAGTATTGTCTAGTGTTTTAAAACTTGTTCTCGTTTGAATCGTGTCAAACTTGAACTTGGACTTTGTTTGAATCGTGTCAAGCATTGTCTTGTGTTTTAAAACCTGTTCTCGTTTGAATCGTGTCAAACTTGAACTTGGACTTTGTTTGAATCGTGTCAAGGATTGTCTTGTGTTTTAAAACTTGTTCTCGTTTGAATCGTGTCAAACTTGAACTTGGACTTTGTTTGAATCGTGTCAAGCATTGTCTTGTGTTTTAAAACTTGTTCTCGTTTGAATCTTGTCAAACTTGAACTTGGACTTTGTTTGAATCGTGCAAGCATTATCTTGTGTTTTAAAACTTGTTCTCGTTTGAATCGTGTCAAACTTGAACTTGGACTTTGTTTGAATCGTGTCAAGCATTGTCTTGTGTTTTAAAACTTGTTCTCGTTTGAATCGTGTCAAACTTGAACTTGGACTTTGTTTGAATTGTGTTAAGCATTGTCTTGTGTTTTAAAACTTGTTCTCGTTTGAATCGTGTGAAACTTGAACCTGGACTTTGTTTGAATCGTGTCAAGCATTGTCTTGTGTTTTAAAACTTGTTCTCGTTTGAATTGTGTCAAACTTGAACTTGGAGTTTGTTTGAATCGTGTCAAGCATTGTCTTCTTGTTTTAAAACCTTTCTTGTTCGAATCGTGTTGGACATGAACAGAGTCTTTGTTCGAATCGTGTCGGACATTGCCTCTTGTTTTAAAACTGTTCCCGTTTGAATCGTGTCAAACTTGAACTTGGACTTTGTTTTAATTGTGTCAAGCATTGTCTTGTGTTTTAAATCTTGTTCTCGTTTGAATCGTGTCAAACTTGAACTTGGACTTTGTTTGAATCGTGTCAAGCATTGTCTTGTGTTTTAAAACCTGTTCTCGTTTGAATCGTGTCAAACTTGATCTTGGACTTTGTTTGAATCGTGTCAAGCATTGTCTTGTGTTTTAAAACTTGTTCCCGTTTGAATCGTGTCAAACTTGAACTTGGACTTTGTTTGAATCGTGTCAAGCATTGTCTTGTGTTTTAAAACTTCTTCTCGTTTGAATCGTGTCAAACTTGAACTTGGACTTTGTTTGAATCGTGTCAAGCATTGTCTTGTGTTTTAAAACTTGTTCTCGTTTGAATCGTGTCAAACTTGAACTTGGACTTTGTTTGAATCGTGTCAAGCATTGTCTTGTGTTTTAAAACTTGTTCTCGTTTGAATCGTGTCAAACTTGAACTTGGACTTTGTTTGAATCGTGTCAAGCATTGTCTTGTGTTTTAAAACTTGTTCTCGTTTGAATCGTGTCAAACTTGAACCTGGACTTTGTTTGAATCGTGTCAAGCGTTGTCTTGTGTTTTAAAACTTATTCTCGTTTGAATTGTGTCATACTTGAATTTGGACTTTGTTTGAATCGTGTCAAGCATTGTCTTCTTGTTTTAAAACCGTTTTTGTTCGAATCGTGTTGGACATGAACAGAGTCTTTGTTCGAATCGTGTCGGACATTGCCTCTTGTTTTAAAACTGTTCCCGTTTGAATGGTGTCAAACTTGAACTTGGACTTTGTTTAAATCGTGTCAAGCATTGTCTTGTGTTTTAAAATTTGTTCTCGTTTGAATCGTGTCAAACTTGAACTTGGACTTTGTTTGAATCGTGTCAAGCATTGTCTCGTATTTTGAAACTTGTTCTCGTTTGAATCGTGTCAAACTTGAACTTGGACTTTGTTTGAATCGTGTCAAGCATTGTCTTCTTGTTTTAAAACTTGTTCTTGTTTAAATCGTGTCAAACTTGAACTTGGACTTTGTTTGAATGGTGTCAAGCACTGTCTTTTTGTTTTAAAACCGTTCTTGTTCGAATCGTGTTGGACATGAACAGAGTCTTTGTTCGAATCGTGTCGCACATTGCCTCTTGTTTTAAAACTGTTCCCGTTTGAATCGTGTCAAACTTGAACTTGGACTTTGTTTTAATTGTGTCAAGCATTGTCTTGTGTTTTAAATCTTGTTCTCGTTTGAATCGTGTCAAACTTGAACTTGGACTTTGTTTGAATCGTGTCAATATTGTCTTGTGTTTTAAAACTTGTTCTCGTTTGAATCGTGTCAAACTTGAACTTGGACTTTGTTTGAATCGTGTCAAGCATTGTCTAGTGTTTTAAAACTTGTTCTCGTTTGAATCGTGTCAAACTTGAACTTGGACTTTGTTTGAATCGTGTCAAGCATTGTCTTGTGTTTTAAAACTTGTACTCATTTGAATCGTGTCAAACTTGAACTTGGACTTTGTTTGAATCGTGTCAAGCATTAACTTGTGTTTTAAAACTTGTTCTCGTTTGAATCATGTCAAACTTGAACTTGGAATTTCTTTGAATCGTGTCAAGCATTGTCTTCTTGTTTTATAACCGTTCTTTTTCGAATCGTGTTGGACATGAACAGAGTCTTTGTTCGAATCGTGTCGGGCATTGCCTCTTGTTTTAAAACTGTTCCTGTTTGAATCGTGTCAAACTTGAACTTGGACTTTGTTTGAATCGTGTCAAGCATCGTCTTGTGTTTTAAAACTTGTTCTCGTTTGAATCGTGTCAAACTTGAACTTGGACTTTGTTTGAATCGTGTCAAGCATTGTCTTGTGTTTTAAAACTTGTTCTCGTTTGAATCGTGTCAAACTTGAACTTGGACTTTGTTTGAATCGTGTCAAGCATTGTCTAGTGTTTTAAAACTTGTTCTCGTTTGAATCGTGTCAAACTTGAACTTGGACTTTGTTTGAATCGTGTCAAGCATTGTCTTGTGTTTTAAAACCTGTTCTCGTTTGAATCGTGTCAAACTTGAACTTGGACTTTGTTTGAATCGTGTCAAGGATTGTCTTGTGTTTTAAAACTTGTTCTCGTTTGAATCGTGTCAAACTTGAACTTGGACTTTGTTTGAATCGTGTCAAGCATTGTCTTGTGTTTTAAAACTTGTTCTCGTTTGAATCTTGTCAAACTTGAACTTGGACTTTGTTTGAATCGTGCAAGCATTATCTTGTGTTTTAAAACTTGTTCTCGTTTGAATCGTGTCAAACTTGAACTTGGACTTTGTTTGAATCGTGTCAAGCATTGTCTTGTGTTTTAAAACTTGTTCTCGTTTGAATCGTGTCAAACTTGAACTTGGACTTTGTTTGAATTGTGTTAAGCATTGTCTTGTGTTTTAAAACTTGTTCTCGTTTGAATCGTGTGAAACTTGAACCTGGACTTTGTTTGAATCGTGTCAAGCATTGTCTTGTGTTTTAAAACTTGTTCTCGTTTGAATTGTGTCAAACTTGAACTTGGAGTTTGTTTGAATCGTGTCAAGCATTGTCTTCTTGTTTTAAAACCTTTCTTGTTCGAATCGTGTTGGACATGAACAGAGTCTTTGTTCGAATCGTGTCGGACATTGCCTCTTGTTTTAAAACTGTTCCCGTTTGAATCGTGTCAAACTTGAACTTGGACTTTGTTTTAATTGTGTCAAGCATTGTCTTGTGTTTTAAATCTTGTTCTCGTTTGAATCGTGTCAAACTTGAACTTGGACTTTGTTTGAATCGTGTCAAGCATTGTCTTGTGTTTTAAAACCTGTTCTCGTTTGAATCGTGTCAAACTTGATCTTGGACTTTGTTTGAATCGTGTCAAGCATTGTCTTGTGTTTTAAAACTTGTTCCCATTTGAATCGTGTCAAACTTGAACTTGGACTTTGTTTGAATCGTGTCAAGCATTGTCTTGTGTTTTAAAACTTCTTCTCGTTTGAATCGTGTCAAACTTGAACTTGGACTTTGTTTGAATCGTGTCAAGCATTGTCTTGTGTTTTAAAACTTGTTCTCGTTTGAATCGTGTCAAACTTGAACTTGGACTTTGTTTGAATCGTGTCAAGCATTGTCTTGTGTTTTAAAACTTGTTCTCGTTTGAATCGTGTCAAACTTGAACTTGGACTTTGTTTGAATCGTGTCAAGCATTGTCTTGTGTTTTAAAACTTGTTCTCGTTTGAATCGTGTCAAACTTGAACCTGGACTTTGTTTGAATCGTGTCAAGCGTTGTCTTGTGTTTTAAAACTTATTCTCGTTTGAATTGTGTCATACTTGAACTTGGACTTTGTTTGAATCGTGTCAAGCATTGTCTTCTTGTTTTAAAACCGTTTTTGTTCGAATCGTGTTGGACATGAACAGAGTCTTTGTTCGAATCGTGTCGGACATTGCCTCTTGTTTTAAAACTGTTCCCGTTTGAATCGTGTCAAACTTGAACTTGGACTTTGTTTGAATCGTGTCAAGCATTGTCTTGTGTTTTAAAATTTGTTCTCGTTTGAATCGTGTCAAACTTGAACTTGGACTTTGTTTGAATCGTGTCAAGCATTGTCTCGTATTTTGAAACTTGTTCTCGTTTGAATCGTGTCAAACTTGAACTTGGACTTTGTTTGAATCGTGTCAAGCATTGTCTTCTTGTTTTAAAACTTGTTCTTGTTTAAATCGTGTCAAACTTGAACTTGGACTTTGTTTGAATGGTGTCAAGCACTGTCTTTTTGTTTTAAAACCGTTCTTGTTCGAATCGTGTTGGACATGAACAGAGTCTTTGTTCGAATCGTGTCGCACATTGCCTCTTGTTTTAAAACTGTTCCCGTTTGAATCGTGTCAAACTTGAACTTGGACTTTGTTTTAATTGTGTCAAGCATTGTCTTGTGTTTTAAATCTTGTTCTCGTTTGAATCGTGTCAAACTTGAACTTGGACTTTGTTTGAATCGTGTCAATATTGTCTTGTGTTTTAAAACTTGTTCTCGTTTGAATCGTGTCAAACTTGAACTTGGACTTTGTTTGAATCGTGTCAAGCATTGTCTAGTGTTTTAAAACTTGTTCTCGTTTGAATCGTGTCAAACTTGAACTTGGACTTTGTTTGAATCGTGTCAAGCATTGTCTTGTGTTTTAAAACTTGTACTCATTTGAATCGTGTCAAACTTGAACTTGGACTTTGTTTGAATCGTGTCAAGCATTAACTTGTGTTTTAAAACTTGTTCTCGTTTGAATCATGTCAAACTTGAACTTGGACTTTGTTTGAATCGTGTCAAGCATTGTCTTGTGTTTTAAAACATGTTCTCGTTTGAATCGTGTCAAACTTGAACCTAGACTTTGTTTGAATCGTGTCAAGCATTGTCTTGTGTTTTAAAACTTGTTCTCGTTTGAATTGTGTCAAACTTGAACTTGGACTTTGTTTGAATCGTGTCAAGCGTTGTCTTCTTGTTTTAAAACTTGTTCTTGTTTAAATCGTGTCAAACTTGAACTTGGACTTTGTTTGAATGGTGTCAAGCACTGTCTTTTTGTTTTAAAACCGTTCTTGTTCGAATCGTGTTGGACATGAACAGAGTCTTTGTTCGAATCGTGTCGCACATTGCCTCTTGTTTTAAAACTGTTCCCGTTTGAATCGTGTCAAACTTGAACTTGGACTTTGTTTGAATCGTGTCAAGCATTGTCTTGTGTTTTAAAACTTGTTCTCGTTTGAATCGTGTCAAACTTGAACTTGGACTTTGTTTGAATCGTGTCAAGCATTGTCTTGTGTTTTAAAACTTGTTCTCGTTTGAATCGTGTCAAACTTGAACCTAGACTTTGTTTGAATCGTGTCAAGCATTGTCTTGTGTTTTAAAACTTGTTCTCGTTTGAATTGTGTCAAACTTGAACTTGGAATTTCTTTGAATCGTGTCAAGCATTGTCTTCTTGTTTTATAACCGTTCTTTTTCGAATCGTGTTGGACGTGAACAGAGTCTTTGTTCGAATCGTGTCGGGCATTGCCTCTTGTTTTAAAACTGTTCCTGTTTGAATCGTGTCAAACTTGAACTTGGACTTTGTTTGAATCGTGTCAAGCATCGTCTTGTGTTTTAAAACTTGTTCTCGTTTGAATCGTGTCAAACTTGAACTTGGACTTTGTTTGAATCGTGTCAAGCATTGTCTTGTGTTTTAAAACTTGTTCTCGTTTGAATCGTGTCAAACTTGAACTTGGACTTTGTTTGAATCGTGTCAAGCATTGTCTAGTGTTTTAAAACTTGTTCTCGTTTGAATCGTGTCAAACTTGAACTTGGACTTTGTTTGAATCGTGTCAAGCATTGTCTTGTGTTTTAAAACCTGTTCTCGTTTGAATCGTGTCAAACTTGAACTTGGACTTTGTTTGAATCGTGTCAAGGATTGTCTTGTGTTTTAAAACTTGTTCTCGTTTGAATCGTGTCAAACTTGAACTTGGACTTTGTTTGAATCGTGTCAAGCATTGTCTTGTGTTTTAAAACTTGTTCTCGTTTGAATCTTGTCAAACTTGAACTTGGACTTTGTTTGAATCGTGCAAGCATTATCTTGTGTTTTAAAACTTGTTCTCGTTTGAATCGTGTCAAACTTGAACTTGGACTTTGTTTGAATCGTGTCAAGCATTGTCTTGTGTTTTAAAACTTGTTCTCGTTTGAATCGTGTCAAACTTGAACTTGGACTTTGTTTGAATTGTGTTAAGCATTGTCTTGTGTTTTAAAACTTGTTCTCGTTTGAATCGTGTGAAACTTGAACCTGGACTTTGTTTGAATCGTGTCAAGCATTGTCTTGTGTTTTAAAACTTGTTCTCGTTTGAATTGTGTCAAACTTGAACTTGGAGTTTGTTTGAATCGTGTCAAGCATTGTCTTCTTGTTTTAAAACCTTTCTTGTTCGAATCGTGTTGGACATGAACAAAGTCTTTGTTCGAATCGTGTCGGACATTGCCTCTTGTTTTAAAACTGTTCCCGTTTGAATCGTGTCAAACTTGAACTTGGACTTTGTTTTAATTGTGTCAAGCATTGTCTTGTGTTTTAAATCTTGTTCTCGTTTGAATCGTGTCAAACTTGAACTTGGACTTTGTTTGAATCGTGTCAAGCATTGTCTTGTGTTTTAAAACCTGTTCTCGTTTGAATCGTGTCAAACTTGATCTTGGACTTTGTTTGAACCGTGTCAAGCATTGTCTTGTGTTTTAAAACTTGTTCCCGTTTGAATCGTGTCAAACTTGAACTTGGACTTTGTTTGAATCGTGTCAAGCATTGACTTGTGTTTTAAAACTTGTTCTCGTTTGAATCGTGTCAAACTTGAACTTGGACTTTGTTTGAATCGTGTCAAGCATTGTCTTGTGTTTTAAAACTTGTTCTCGTTTGAATCGTGTCAAACTTGAACTTGGACTTTGTTTGAATCGTGTCAAGCATTGTCTTGTGTTTTAAAACTTGTTCTCGTTTGAATCGTGTCAAACTTGAACTTGGACTTTGTTTGAATCGTGTCAAGCATTGTCTTGTGTTTTAAAACTTGTTCTCGTTTGAATCGTGTCAAACTTGAACCTGGACTTTGTTTGAATCGTGTCAAGCGTTGTCTTGTGTTTTAAAACTTATTCTCGTTTGAATTGTGTCATACTTGAACTTGGACTTTGTTTGAATCGTGTCAAGCATTGTCTTCTTGTTTTAAAACCGTTTTTGTTCGAATCGTGTTGGACATGAACAGAGTCTTTGTTCGAATCGTGTCGGACATTGCCTCTTGTTTTAAAACTGTTCCCGTTTGAATCGTGTCAAACTTGAACTTGGACTTTGTTTGAATCGTGTCAAGCATTGTCTTGTGTTTTAAAATTTGTTCTCGTTTGAATCGTGTCAAACTTGAACTTGGACTTTGTTTGAATGGTGTCAAGCACTGTCTTTTTGTTTTAAAACCGTTCTTGTTCGAATCGTGTTGGACATGAACAGAGTCTTTGTTCGAATCGTGTCGCACATTGCCTCTTGTTTTAAAACTGTTCCCGTTTGAATCGTGTCAAACTTGAACTTGGACTTTGTTTTAATTGTGTCAAGCATTGTCTTGTGTTTTAAAACTTGTTCTCGTTTGAATCGTGTCAAACTTGAACCTGGACTTTGTTTGAATCGTGTCAAGCGTTGTCTTGTGTTTTAAAACTTATTCTCGTTTGAATTGTGTCATACTTGAACTTGGACTTTGTTTGAATCGTGTCAAGCATTGTCTTCTTGTTTTAAAACCGTTTTTGTTCGAATCGTGTTGGACATGAACAGAGTCTTTGTTCGAATCGTGTCGGACATTGCCTCTTGTTTTAAAACTGTTCCCGTTTGAATCGTGTCAAACTTGAACTTGGACTTTGTTTGAATCGTGTCAAGCATTGTCTTGTGTTTTAAAATTTGTTCTCGTTTGAATCGTGTCAAACTTGAACTTGGACTTTGTTTGAATCGTGTCAAGCATTGTCTCGTATTTTGAAACTTGTTCTCGTTTGAATCGTGTCAAACTTGAACTTGGACTTTGTTTGAATCGTGTCAAGCATTGTCTTCTTGTTTTAAAACTTGTTCTTGTTTAAATCGTGTCAAACTTGAACTTGGACTTTGTTTGAATGGTGTCAAGCACTGTCTTTTTGTTTTAAAACCGTTCTTGTTCGAATCGTGTTGGACATGAACAGAGTCTTTGTTCGAATCGTGTCGCACATTGCCTCTTGTTTTAAAACTGTTCCCGTTTGAATCGTGTCAAACTTGAACTTGGACTTTGTTTTAATTGTGTCAAGCATTGTCTTGTGTTTTAAATCTTGTTCTCGTTTGAATCGTGTCAAACTTGAACTTGGACTTTGTTTGAATCGTGTCAATATTGTCTTGTGTTTTAAAACTTGTTCTCGTTTGAATCGTGTCAAACTTGAACTTGGACTTTGTTTGAATCGTGTCAAGCATTGTCTAGTGTTTTAAAACTTGTTCTCGTTTGAATCGTGTCAAACTTGAACTTGGACTTTGTTTGAATCGTGTCAAGCATTGTCTTGTGTTTTAAAACTTGTACTCATTTGAATCGTGTCAAACTTGAACTTGGACTTTGTTTGAATCGTGTCAAGCATTGTCTTGTGTTTTAAAACATGTTCTCGTTTGAATCGTGTCAAACTTGAACCTAGACTTTGTTTGAATCGTGTCAAGCATTGTCTTGTGTTTTAAAACTTGTTCTCGTTTGAATTGTGTCAAACTTGAACTTGGACTTTGTTTGAATCGTGTCAAGCATTGTCTTCTTGTTTTAAAACTTGTTCTTGTTTAAATTGTGTCAAACTTGAACTTGGACTTTGTTTGAATGGTGTCAAGCACTGTCTTTTTGTTTTAAAACCGTTCTTGTTCGAATCGTGTTGGACATGAACAGAGTCTTTGTTCGAATCGTGTCGCACATTGCCTCTTGTTTTAAAACTGTTCCCGTTTGAATCGTGTCAAACTTGAACTTGGACTTTGTTTGAATCGTGTCAAGCATTGTCTTGTGTTTTAAAACTTGTTCTCGTTTGAATCGTGTCAAACTTGAACTTGGACTTTGTTTGAATCGTGTCAAGCATTGTCTTGTGTTTTAAAACTTGTTCTCGTTTGAATCGTGTCAAACTTGAACCTAGACTTTGTTTGAATCGTGTCAAGCATTGTCTTGTGTTTTAAAACTTGTTCTCGTTTGAATTGTGTCAAACTTGAACTTGGAATTTCTTTGAATCGTGTCAAGCATTGTCTTCTTGTTTTATAACCGTTCTTTTTCGAATCGTGTTGGACGTGAACAGAGTCTTTGTTCGAATCGTGTCGGGCATTGCCTCTTGTTTTAAAACTGTTCCTGTTTGAATCGTGTCAAACTTGAACTTGGACTTTGTTTGAATCGTGTCAAGCATCGTCTTGTGTTTTAAAACTTGTTCTCGTTTGAATCGTGTCAAACTTGAACTTGGACTTTGTTTGAATCGTGTCAAGCATTGTCTTGTGTTTTAAAACTTGTTCTCGTTTGAATCGTGTCAAACTTGAACTTGGACTTTGTTTGAATCGTGTCAAGCATTGTCTAGTGTTTTAAAACTTGTTCTCGTTTGAATCGTGTCAAACTTGAACTTGGACTTTGTTTGAATCGTGTCAAGCATTGTCTTGTGTTTTAAAACCTGTTCTCGTTTGAATCGTGTCAAACTTGAACTTGGACTTTGTTTGAATCGTGTCAAGGATTGTCTTGTGTTTTAAAACTTGTTCTCGTTTGAATCGTGTCAAACTTGAACTTGGACTTTGTTTGAATCGTGTCAAGCATTGTCTTGTGTTTTAAAACTTGTTCTCGTTTGAATCTTGTCAAACTTGAACTTGGACTTTGTTTGAATCGTGCAAGCATTATCTTGTGTTTTAAAACTTGTTCTCGTTTGAATCGTGTCAAACTTGAACTTGGACTTTGTTTGAATCGTGTCAAGCATTGTCTTGTGTTTTAAAACTTGTTCTCGTTTGAATCGTGTCAAACTTGAACTTGGACTTTGTTTGAATTGTGTTAAGCATTGTCTTGTGTTTTAAAACTTGTTCTCGTTTGAATCGTGTGAAACTTGAACCTGGACTTTGTTTGAATCGTGTCAAGCATTGTCTTGTGTTTTAAAACTTGTTCTCGTTTGAATTGTGTCAAACTTGAACTTGGAGTTTGTTTGAATCGTGTCAAGCATTGTCTTCTTGTTTTAAAACCTTTCTTGTTCGAATCGTGTTGGACATGAACAAAGTCTTTGTTCGAATCGTGTCGGACATTGCCTCTTGTTTTAAAACTGTTCCCGTTTGAATCGTGTCAAACTTGAACTTGGACTTTGTTTTAATTGTGTCAAGCATTGTCTTGTGTTTTAAATCTTGTTCTCGTTTGAATCGTGTCAAACTTGAACTTGGACTTTGTTTGAATCGTGTCAAGCATTGTCTTGTGTTTTAAAACCTGTTCTCGTTTGAATCGTGTCAAACTTGATCTTGGACTTTGTTTGAACCGTGTCAAGCATTGTCTTGTGTTTTAAAACTTGTTCCCGTTTGAATCGTGTCAAACTTGAACTTGGACTTTGTTTGAATCGTGTCAAGCATTGACTTGTGTTTTAAAACTTCTTCTCGTTTGAATCGTGTCAAACTTGAACTTGGACTTTGTTTGAATCGTGTCAAGCATTGTCTTGTGTTTTAAAACTTGTTCTCGTTTGAATCGTGTCAAACTTGAACTTGGACTTTGTTTGAATCGTGTCAAGCATTGTCTTGTGTTTTAAAACTTGTTCTCGTTTGAATCGTGTCAAACTTGAACTTGGACTTTGTTTGAATCGTGTCAAGCATTGTCTTGTGTTTTAAAACTTGTTCTCGTTTGAATCGTGTCAAACTTGAACCTGGACTTTGTTTGAATCGTGTCAAGCGTTGTCTTGTGTTTTAAAACTTATTCTCGTTTGAATTGTGTCATACTTGAACTTGGACTTTGTTTGAATCGTGTCAAGCATTGTCTTCTTGTTTTAAAACCGTTTTTGTTCGAATCGTGTTGGACATGAACAGAGTCTTTGTTCGAATCGTGTCGGACATTGCCTCTTGTTTTAAAACTGTTCCCGTTTGAATCGTGTCAAACTTGAACTTGGACTTTGTTTGAATCGTGTCAAGCATTGTCTTGTGTTTTAAAATTTGTTCTCGTTTGAATCGTGTCAAACTTGAACTTGGACTTTGTTTGAATGGTGTCAAGCACTGTCTTTTTGTTTTAAAACCGTTCTTGTTCGAATCGTGTTGGACATGAACAGAGTCTTTGTTCGAATCGTGTCGCACATTGCCTCTTGTTTTAAAACTGTTCCCGTTTGAATCGTGTCAAACTTGAACTTGGACTTTGTTTTAATTGTGTCAAGCATTGTCTTGTGTTTTAAAACTTGTTCTCGTTTGAATCGTGTCAAACTTGAACCTGGACTTTGTTTGAATCGTGTCAAGCGTTGTCTTGTGTTTTAAAACTTATTCTCGTTTGAATTGTGTCATACTTGAACTTGGACTTTGTTTGAATCGTGTCAAGCATTGTCTTCTTGTTTTAAAACCGTTTTTGTTCGAATCGTGTTGGACATGAACAGAGTCTTTGTTCGAATCGTGTCGGACATTGCCTCTTGTTTTAAAACTGTTCCCGTTTGAATCGTGTCAAACTTGAACTTGGACTTTGTTTGAATCGTGTCAAGCATTGTCTTGTGTTTTAAAATTTGTTCTCGTTTGAATCGTGTCAAACTTGAACTTGGACTTTGTTTGAATCGTGTCAAGCATTGTCTCGTATTTTGAAACTTGTTCTCGTTTGAATCGTGTCAAACTTGAACTTGGACTTTGTTTGAATCGTGTCAAGCATTGTCTTCTTGTTTTAAAACTTGTTCTTGTTTAAATCGTGTCAAACTTGAACTTGGACTTTGTTTGAATGGTGTCAAGCACTGTCTTTTTGTTTTAAAACCGTTCTTGTTCGAATCGTGTTGGACATGAACAGAGTCTTTGTTCGAATCGTGTCGCACATTGCCTCTTGTTTTAAAACTGTTCCCGTTTGAATCGTGTCAAACTTGAACTTGGACTTTGTTTTAATTGTGTCAAGCATTGTCTTGTGTTTTAAATCTTGTTCTCGTTTGAATCGTGTCAAACTTGAACTTGGACTTTGTTTGAATCGTGTCAATATTGTCTTGTGTTTTAAAACTTGTTCTCGTTTGAATCGTGTCAAACTTGAACTTGGACTTTGTTTGAATCGTGTCAAGCATTGTCTAGTGTTTTAAAACTTGTTCTCGTTTGAATCGTGTCAAACTTGAACTTGGACTTTGTTTGAATCGTGTCAAGCATTGTCTTGTGTTTTAAAACTTGTACTCATTTGAATCGTGTCAAACTTGAACTTGGACTTTGTTTGAATCGTGTCAAGCATTAACTTGTGTTTTAAAACTTGTTCTCGTTTGAATCATGTCAAACTTGAACTTGGACTTTGTTTGAATCGTGTCAAGCATTGTCTTGTGTTTTAAAACATGTTCTCGTTTGAATCGTGTCAAACTTGAACCTAGACTTTGTTTGAATCGTGTCAAGCATTGTCTTGTGTTTTAAAACTTGTTCTCGTTTGAATTGTGTCAAACTTGAACTTGGACTTTGTTTGAATCGTGTCAAGCATTGTCTTCTTGTTTTAAAACTTGTTCTTGTTTAAATCGTGTCAAACTTGAACTTGGACTTTGTTTGAATGGTGTCAAGCACTGTCTTTTTGTTTTAAAACCGTTCTTGTTCGAATCGTGTTGGACATGAACAGAGTCTTTGTTCGAATCGTGTCGCACATTGCCTCTTGTTTTAAAACTGTTCCCGTTTGAATCGTGTCAAACTTGAACTTGGACTTTGTTTGAATCGTGTCAAGCATTGTCTTGTGTTTTAAAACTTGTTCTCGTTTGAATCGTGTCAAACTTGAACTTGGACTTTGTTTGAATCGTGTCAAGCATTGTCTTGTGTTTTAAAACTTGTTCTCGTTTGAATCGTGTCAAACTTGAACCTAGACTTTGTTTGAATCGTGTCAAGCATTGTCTTGTGTTTTAAAACTTGTTCTCGTTTGAATTGTGTCAAACTTGAACTTGGAATTTCTTTGAATCGTGTCAAGCATTGTCTTCTTGTTTTATAACCGTTCTTTTTCGAATCGTGTTGGACATGAACAGAGTCTTTGTTCGAATCGTGTCGGGCATTGCCTCTTGTTTTAAAACTGTTCCTGTTTGAATCGTGTCAAACTTGAACTTGGACTTTGTTTGAATCGTGTCAAGCATCGTCTTGTGTTTTAAAACTTGTTCTCGTTTGAATCGTGTCAAACTTGAACTTGGACTTTGTTTGAATCGTGTCAAGCATTGTCTTGTGTTTTAAAACTTGTTCTCGTTTGAATCGTGTCAAACTTGAACTTGGACTTTGTTTGAATCGTGTCAAGCATTGTCTAGTGTTTTAAAACTTGTTCTCGTTTGAATCGTGTCAAACTTGAACTTGGACTTTGTTTGAATCGTGTCAAGCATTGTCTTGTGTTTTAAAACCTGTTCTCGTTTGAATCGTGTCAAACTTGAACTTGGACTTTGTTTGAATCGTGTCAAGGATTGTCTTGTGTTTTAAAACTTGTTCTCGTTTGAATCGTGTCAAACTTGAACTTGGACTTTGTTTGAATCGTGTCAAGCATTGTCTTGTGTTTTAAAACTTGTTCTCGTTTGAATCTTGTCAAACTTGAACTTGGACTTTGTTTGAATCGTGCAAGCATTATCTTGTGTTTTAAAACTTGTTCTCGTTTGAATCGTGTCAAACTTGAACTTGGACTTTGTTTGAATCGTGTCAAGCATTGTCTTGTGTTTTAAAACTTGTTCTCGTTTGAATCGTGTCAAACTTGAACTTGGACTTTGTTTGAATTGTGTTAAGCATTGTCTTGTGTTTTAAAACTTGTTCTCGTTTGAATCGTGTGAAACTTGAACCTGGACTTTGTTTGAATCGTGTCAAGCATTGTCTTGTGTTTTAAAACTTGTTCTCGTTTGAATTGTGTCAAACTTGAACTTGGAGTTTGTTTGAATCGTGTCAAGCATTGTCTTCTTGTTTTAAAACCTTTCTTGTTCGAATCGTGTTGGACATGAACAGAGTCTTTGTTCGAATCGTGTCGGACATTGCCTCTTGTTTTAAAACTGTTCCCGTTTGAATCGTGTCAAACTTGAACTTGGACTTTGTTTTAATTGTGTCAAGCATTGTCTTGTGTTTTAAATCTTGTTCTCGTTTGAATCGTGTCAAACTTGAACTTGGACTTTGTTTGAATCGTGTCAAGCATTGTCTTGTGTTTTAAAACCTGTTCTCGTTTGAATCGTGTCAAACTTGATCTTGGACTTTGTTTGAACCGTGTCAAGCATTGTCTTGTGTTTTAAAACTTGTTCCCGTTTGAATCGTGTCAAACTTGAACTTGGACTTTGTTTGAATCGTGTCAAGCATTGTCTTGTGTTTTAAAACTTCTTCTCGTTTGAATCGTGTCAAACTTGAACTTGGACTTTGTTTGAATCGTGTCAAGCATTGTCTTGTGTTTTAAAACTTGTTCTCGTTTGAATCGTGTCAAACTTGAACTTGGACTTTGTTTGAATCGTGTCAAGCATTGTCTTGTGTTTTAAAACTTGTTCTCGTTTGAATCGTGTCAAACTTGAACTTGGACTTTGTTTGAATCGTGTCAAGCATTGTCTTGTGTTTTAAAACTTGTTCTCGTTTGAATCGTGTCAAACTTGAACCTGGACTTTGTTTGAATCGTGTCAAGCGTTGTCTTGTGTTTTAAAACTTATTCTCGTTTGAATTGTGTCATACTTGAACTTGGACTTTGTTTGAATCGTGTCAAGCATTGTCTTCTTGTTTTAAAACCGTTTTTGTTCGAATCGTGTTGGACATGAACAGAGTCTTTGTTCGAATCGTGTCGGACATTGCCTCTTGTTTTAAAACTGTTCCCGTTTGAATCGTGTCAAACTTGAACTTGGACTTTGTTTGAATCGTGTCAAGCATTGTCTTGTGTTTTAAAATTTGTTCTCGTTTGAATCGTGTCAAACTTGAACTTGGACTTTGTTTGAATCGTGTCAAGCATTGTCTCGTATTTTGAAACTTGTTCTCGTTTGAATCGTGTCAAACTTGAACTTGGACTTTGTTTGAATCGTGTCAAGCATTGTCTTCTTGTTTTAAAACTTGTTCTTGTTTAAATCGTGTCAAACTTGAACTTGGACTTTGTTTGAATGGTGTCAAGCACTGTCTTTTTGTTTTAAAACCGTTCTTGTTCGAGTCGTGTTGGACATGAACAGAGTCTTTGTTCGAATCGTGTCGCACATTGCCTCTTGTTTTAAAACTGTTCCCGTTTGAATCGTGTCAAACTTGAACTTGGACTTTGTTTTAATTGTGTCAAGCATTGTCTTGTGTTTTAAATCTTGTTCTCGTTTGAATCGTGTCAAACTTGAACTTGGACTTTGTTTGAATCGTGTCAATATTGTCTTGTGTTTTAAAACTTGTTCTCGTTTGAATCGTGTCAAACTTGAACTTGGACTTTGTTTGAATCGTGTCAAGCATTGTCTAGTGTTTTAAAACTTGTTCTCGTTTGAATCGTGTCAAACTTGAACTTGGACTTTGTTTGAATCGTGTCAAGCATTGTCTTGTGTTTTAAAACTTGTACTCATTTGAATCGTGTCAAACTTGAACTTGGACTTTGTTTGAATCGTGTCAAGCATTAACTTGTGTTTTAAAACTTGTTCTCGTTTGAATCATGTCAAACTTGAACTTGGACTTTGTTTGAATCGTGTCAAGCATTGTCTTGTGTTTTAAAACATGTTCTCGTTTGAATCGTGTCAAACTTGAACCTAGACTTTGTTTGAATCGTGTCAAGCATTGTCTTGTGTTTTAAAACTTGTTCTCGTTTGAATTGTGTCAAACTTGAACTTGGACTTTGTTTGAATCGTGTCAAACATTGTCTTCTTGTTTTCAAACTTGTTCTTGTTTAAATCGTGTCAAACTTGAACTTGGACTTTGTTTGAATGGTGTCAAGCACTGTCTTTTTGTTTTAAAACCGTTCTTGTTCGAATCGTGTTGGACATGAACAGAGTCTTTGTTCGAATCGTGTCGCACATTGCCTCTTGTTTTAAAACTGTTCCCGTTTGAATCGTGTCAAACTTGAACTTGGACTTTGTTTTAATTGTGTCAAGCATTGTCTTGTGTTTTAAATCTTGTTCTCGTTTGAATCGTGTCAAACTTGAACTTGGACTTTGTTTGAATCGTGTCAAGCATTGTCTTGTGTTTTAAAACCTGTTCTCGTTTGAATCGTGTCAAACTTGATCTTGGACTTTGTTTGAACCGTGTCAAGCATTGTCTTGTGTTTTAAAACTTGTTCCCGTTTGAATCGTGTCAAACTTGAACTTGGACTTTGTTTGAATCGTGTCAAGCATTGTCTTGTGTTTTAAAACTTGTTCTCGTTTGAATCGTGTCAAACTTGAACTTGGACTTTGTTTGAATCGTGTCAAGCATTGTCTTGTGTTTTAAAACTTGTTCTCGTTTGAATCGTGTCAAACTTGAACTTGGACTTTGTTTGAATCGTGTCAAGCATTGTCTTGTGTTTTAAAACTTGTTCTCGTTTGAATCGTGTCAAACTTGAACCTGGACTTTGTTTGAATCGTGTCAAGCGTTGTCTTGTGTTTTAAAACTTATTCTCGTTTGAATTGTGTCATACTTGAACTTGGACTTTGTTTGAATCGTGTCAAGCATTGTCTTCTTGTTTTAAAACCGTTTTTGTTCGAATCGTGTTGGACATGAACAGAGTCTTTGTTCGAATCGTGTCGGACATTGCCTCTTGTTTTAAAACTGTTCCCGTTTGAATCGTGTCAAACTTGAACTTGGACTTTGTTTGAATCGTGTCAAGCATTGTCTTGTGTTTTAAAATTTGTTCTCGTTTGAATCGTGTCAAACTTGAACTTGGACTTTGTTTGAATCGTGTCAAGCATTGTCTCGTATTTTGAAACTTGTTCTCGTTTGAATCGTGTCAAACTTGAACTTGGACTTTGTTTGAATCGTGTCAAGCATTGTCTTCTTGTTTTAAAACTTGTTCTTGTTTAAATCGTGTCAAACTTGAACTTGGACTTTGTTTGAATGGTGTCAAGCACTGTCTTTTTGTTTTAAAACCGTTCTTGTTCGAATCGTGTTGGACATGAACAGAGTCTTTGTTCGAATCGTGTCGCACATTGCCTCTTGTTTTAAAACTATTCCCGTTTGAATCGTGTCAAACTTGAACTTGGACTTTGTTTTAATTGTGTCAAGCATTGTCTTGTGTTTTAAATCTTGTTCTCGTTTGAATCGTGTCAAACTTGAACTTGGACTTTGTTTGAATCGTGTCAATATTGTCTTGTGTTTTAAAACTTGTTCTCGTTTGAATCGTGTCAAACTTGAACTTGGACTTTGTTTGAATCGTGTCAAGCATTGTCTAGTGTTTTAAAACTTGTTCTCGTTTGAATCGTGTCAAACTTGAACTTGGACTTTGTTTGAATCGTGTCAAGCATTGTCTTGTGTTTTAAAACTTGTACTCATTTGAATCGTGTCAAACTTGAACTTGGACTTTGTTTGAATCGTGTCAAGCATTAACTTGTGTTTTAAAACTTGTTCTCGTTTGAATCATGTCAAACTTGAACTTGGACTTTGTTTGAATCGTGTCAAGCATTGTCTTGTGTTTTAAAACATGTTCTCGTTTGAATCGTGTCAAACTTGAACCTAGACTTTGTTTGAATCGTGTCAAGCATTGTCTTGTGTTTTAAAACTTGTTCTCGTTTGAATTGTGTCAAACTTGAACTTGGACTTTGTTTGAATCGTGTCAAGCATTGTCTTCTTGTTTTCAAACTTGTTCTTGTTTAAATCGTGTCAAACTTGAACTTGGACTTTGTTTGAATGGTGTCAAGCACTGTCTTTTTGTTATAAAACCGTTCTTGTTCGAATCGTGTTGGACATGAACAGAGTCTTTGTTCGAATCGTGTCGCACATTGCCTCTTGTTTTAAAACTGTTCCCGTTTGAATCGTGTCAAACTTGAACTTGGACTTTGTTTTAATTGTGTCAAGCATTGTCTTGTGTTTTAAATCTTGTTCTCGTTTGAATCGTGTCAAACTTGAACTTGGACTTTGTTTGAATCGTGTCAAGCATTGTCTTGTGTTTTAAAACCTGTTCTCGTTTGAATCGTGTCAAACTTGATCTTGGACTTTGTTTGAACCGTGTCAAGCATTGTCTTGTGTTTTAAAACTTGTTCCCGTTTGAATCGTGTCAAACTTGAACTTGGACTTTGTTTGAATCGTGTCAAGAATTGTCTTGTGTTTTAAAACTTCTTCTCGTTTGAATCGTGTCAAACTTGAACTTGGACTTTGTTTGAATCGTGTCAAGCATTGTCTTCTTGTTTTAAAACCTTTCTTGTTCGAATCGTGTTGGACATGAACAGAGTCTTTGTTCGAATCGTGTCGGACATTGCCTCTTGTTTTAAAACTGTTCCCGTTTGAATCGTGTCAAACTTGAACTTGGACTTTGTTTGAATCGTGTCAAGCATTGTCTTGTGTTTTAAAACTTGTTCTCGTTTGAATCTTGTCAAACTTAAACTTGGACTTTGTTTGAATCGTGTCAAGCATTGTCTTGTGTTTTAAAACTTGTTCTCGTTTGAATCGTGTCAAACTTGAACCTAGACTTTGTTTGAATCGTGTCAAGCATTGTCTTGTGTTTTAAAACTTGTTCTCGTTTGAATTGTGTCAAACTTGAACTTGGAATTTCTTTGAATCGTGTCAAGCATTGTCTTCTTGTTTTATAACCGTTCTTTTTCGAATCGTGTTGGA
Organism: Lathyrus tuberosus; assembly: GCA_022829125.1. NCBI lineage: Eukaryota > Viridiplantae > Streptophyta > Magnoliopsida > Fabales > Fabaceae > Lathyrus > Lathyrus tuberosus. Next base: position 16,157,687 of record JALAZF010000054.1, read on the forward strand.
CATGAACAGAGTCTTTGTTCGAATCGTGTCGGGCATTGCCTCTTGTTTTAAAACTGTTCCTGTTTGAATCGTGTCAAACTTGAACTTGGACTTTGTTTGAATCGTGTCAAGCATCGTCTTGTGTTTTAAAACTTGTTCTCGTTTGAATCGTGTCAAACTTGAACTTGGACTTTGTTTGAATCGTGTCAAGCATTGTCTTGTGTTTTAAAACTTGTTCTCGTTTGAATCGTGTCAAACTTGAACTTGGACTTTGTTTGAATCGTGTCAAGCATTGTCTAGTGTTTTAAAACTTGTTCTCGTTTGAATCGTGTCAAACTTGAACTTGGACTTTGTTTGAATCGTGTCAAGCATTGTCTTGTGTTTTAAAACCTGTTCTCGTTTGAATCGTGTCAAACTTGAACTTGGACTTTGTTTGAATCGTGTCAAGGATTGTCTTGTGTTTTAAAACTTGTTCTCGTTTGAATCGTGTCAAACTTGAACTTGGACTTTGTTTGAATCGTGTCAAGCATTGTCTTGTGTTTTAAAACTTGTTCTCGTTTGAATCTTGTCAAACTTGAACTTGGACTTTGTTTGAATCGTGCAAGCATTATCTTGTGTTTTAAAACTTGTTCTCGTTTGAATCGTGTCAAACTTGAACTTGGACTTTGTTTGAATCGTGTCAAGCATTGTCTTGTGTTTTAAAACTTGTTCTCGTTTGAATCGTGTCAAACTTGAACTTGGACTTTGTTTGAATTGTGTTAAGCATTGTCTTGTGTTTTAAAACTTGTTCTCGTTTGAATCGTGTGAAACTTGAACCTGGACTTTGTTTGAATCGTGTCAAGCATTGTCTTGTGTTTTAAAACTTGTTCTCGTTTGAATCGTGTCAAACTTGAACTTGGACTTTGTTTGAATCGTGTCAAGCATTGTCTTGTGTTTTAAAACAAGTTCTCGTTTGAATCGTGTCAAACTTGAACTTGGACTTTGTTTGAATCGTGTCAAGCATTGTCTAGTGTTTTAAAACTTGTTCTCGTTTGAATCGTGTCAAACTTGAACTTGGACTTTGTTTGAATCGTGTCAAGCATTGTCTTGTGTTTTAAAACCTGTTCTCGTTTGAATCGTGTCAAACTTGAACTTGGACTTTGTTTGAATCGTGTCAAGGATTGTCTTGTGTTTTAAAACTTGTTCTCGTTTGAATCGTGTCAAACTTGAACTTGGACTTTGTTTGAATCGTGTCAAGCATTGTCTTGTGTTTTAAAACTTGTTCTCGTTTGAATCTTGTCAAACTTGAACTTGGACTTTGTTTGAATCGTGCAAGCATTATCTTGTGTTTTAAAACTTGTTCTCGTTTGAATCGTGTCAAACTTGAACTTGGACTTTGTTTGAATCGTGTCAAGCATTGTCTTGTGTTTTAAAACTTGTTCTCGTTTGAATCGTGTCAAACTTGAACTTGGACTTTGTTTGAATTGTGTTAAGCATTGTCTTGTGTTTTAAAACTTGTTCTCGTTTGAATCGTGTGAAACTTGAACCTGGACTTTGTTTGAATCGTGTCAAGCATTGTCTTGTGTTTTAAAACTTGTTCTCGTTTGAATTGTGTCAAACTTGAACTTGGAGTTTGTTTGAATCGTGTCAAGCATTGTCTTCTTGTTTTAAAACCTTTCTTGTTCGAATCGTGTTGGACATGAACAGAGTCTTTGTTCGAATCGTGTCGGACATTGCCTCTTGTTTTAAAACTGTTCCCGTTTGAATCGTGTCAAACTTGAACTTGGACTTTGTTTTAATTGTGTCAAGCATTGTCTTGTGTTTTAAATCTTGTTCTCGTTTGAATCGTGTCAAACTTGAACTTGGACTTTGTTTGAATCGTGTCAAGCATTGTCTTGTGTTTTAAAACCTGTTCTCGTTTGAATCGTGTCAAACTTGATCTTGGACTTTGTTTGAACCGTGTCAAGCATTGTCTTGTGTTTTAAAACTTGTTCCCGTTTGAATCGTGTCAAACTTGAACTTGGACTTTGTTTGAATCGTGTCAAGCATTGTCTTGTGTTTTAAAACTTCTTCTCGTTTGAATCGTGTCAAACTTGAACTTGGACTTTGTTTGAATCGTGTCAAGCATTGTCTTGTGTTTTAAAACTTGTTCTCGTTTGAATCGTGTCAAACTTGAACTTGGACTTTGTTTGAATCGTGTCAAGCATTGTCTTGTGTTTTAAAACTTGTTCTCGTTTGAATCGTGTCAAACTTGAACTTGGACTTTGTTTGAATCGTGTCAAGCATTGTCTTGTGTTTTAAAACTTGTTCTCGTTTGAATCGTGTCAAACTTGAACCTGGACTTTGTTTGAATCATGTCAAGCGTTGTCTTGTGTTTTAAAACTTATTCTCGTTTGAATTGTGTCATACTTGAACTTGGACTTTGTTTGAATCGTGCCAAGCATTGTCTTCTTGTTTTAAAACCGTTTTTGTTCGAATCGTGTTGGACATGAACAGAGTCTTTGTTCGAATCGTGTCGGACATTGCCTCTTGTTTTAAAACTGTTCCCGTTTGAATCGTGTCAAACTTGAACTTGGACTTTGTTTGAATCGTGTCAAGCATTGTCTTGTGTTTTAAAATTTGTTCTCGTTTGAATCGTGTCAAACTTGAACTTGGACTTTGTTTGAATCGTGTCAAGCATTGTCTCGTATTTTGAAACTTGTTCTCGTTTGAATCGTGTCAAACTTGAACTTGGACTTTGTTTGAATCGTGTCAAGCATTGTCTTCTTGTTTTAAAACTTGTTCTTGTTTAAATCGTGTCAAACTTGAACTTGGACTTTGTTTGAATGGTGTCAAGCACTGTCTTTTTGTTTTAAAACCGTTCTTGTTCGAATCGTGTTGGACATGAACAGAGTCTTTGTTCGAATCGTGTCGCACATTGCCTCTTGTTTTAAAACTGTTCCCGTTTGAATCGTGTCAAACTTGAACTTGGACTTTGTTTTAATTGTGTCAAGCATTGTCTTGTGTTTTAAATCTTGTTCTCGTTTGAATCGTGTCAAACTTGAACTTGGACTTTGTTTGAATCGTGTCAATATTGTCTTGTGTTTTAAAACTTGTTCTCGTTTGAATCGTGTCAAACTTGAACTTGGACTTTGTTTGAATCGTGTCAAGCATTGTCTAGTGTTTTAAAACTTGTTCTCGTTTGAATCGTGTCAAACTTGAACTTGGACTTTGTTTGAATCGTGTCAAGCATTGTCTTGTGTTTTAAAACTTGTACTCATTTGAATCGTGTCAAACTTGAACTTGGACTTTGTTTGAATCGTGTCAAGCATTAACTTGTGTTTTAAAACTTGTTCTCGTTTGAATCATGTCAAACTTGAACTTGGACTTTGTTTGAATCGTGTCAAGCATTGTCTTGTGTTTTAAAACATGTTCTCGTTTGAATCGTGTCAAACTTGAACCTAGACTTTGTTTGAATCGTGTCAAGCATTGTCTTGTGTTTTAAAACTTGTTCTCGTTTGAATTGTGTCAAACTTGAACTTGGACTTTGTTTGAATCGTGTCAAGCATTGTCTTCTTGTTTTCAAACTTGTTCTTGTTTAAATCGTGTCAAACTTGAACTTGGACTTTGTTTGAATGGTGTCAAGCACTGTCTTTTTGTTTTAAAACCGTTCTTGTTCGAATCGTGTTGGACATGAACAAAGTCTTTGTTCGAATCGTGTCGCACATTGCCTCTGGTTTTAAAACTGTTCCCGTTTGAATCGTGTCAAACTTGAACTTGGACTTTGTTTTAATTGTGTCAAGCATTGTCTTGTGTTTTAAATCTTGTTCTCGTTTGAATCGTGTCAAACTTGAACTTGGACTTTGTTTGAATCGTGTCAAGCATTGTCTTGTGTTTTAAAACCTGTTCTCGTTTGAATCGTGTCAAACTCGATCTTGGACTTTGTTTGAACCGTGTCAAGCATTGTCTTGTGTTTTAAAACTTGTTCCCGTTTGAATCGTGTCAAACTTGAACTTGGACTTTGTTTGAATCGTGTCAAGCATTGTCTTGTGTTTTAAAACTTCTTCTCGTTTGAATCGTGTCAAACTTGAACTTGGACTTTGTTTGAATCGTGTCAAGCATTGTCTTGTGTTTTAAAACTTGTTCTCGTTTGAATCGTGTCAAACTTGAACTTGGACTTTGTTTGAATCGTGTCAAGCATTGTCTTGTGTTTTAAAACTTGTTCTCGTTTGAATCGTGTCAATCTTGAACTTGGACTTTGTTTGAATCGTGTCAAGCATTGTCTTGTGTTTTAAAACTTGTTCTCGTTTGAATCGTGTCAAACTTGAACCTGGACTTTGTTTGAATCGTGTCAAGCGTTGTCTTGTGTTTTAAAACTTATTCTCGTTTGAATTGTGTCATACTTGAACTTGGACTTTGTTTGAATCGTGTCAAGCATTGTCTTCTTGTTTTAAAACCGTTTTTGTTCGAATCGTGTTGGACATGAACAGAGTCTTTGTTCGAATCGTGTCGGACATTGCCTCTTGTTTTAAAACTGTTCCCGTTTGAATCGTGTCAAACTTGAACTTGGACTTTGTTTGAATCGTGTCAAGCATTGTCTTGTGTTTTAAAATTTGTTCTCGTTTGAATCGTGTCAAACTTGAACTTGGACTTTGTTTGAATCGTGTCAAGCATTGTCTCGTATTTTGAAACTTGTTCTCGTTTGAATCGTGTCAAACTTGAACTTGGACTTTGTTTGAATCGTGTCAAGCATTGTCTTCTTGTTTTAAAACTTGTTCTTGTTTAAATCGTGTCAAACTTGAACTTGGACTTTGTTTGAATGGTGTCAAGCACTGTCTTTTTGTTTTAAAACCGTTCTTGTTCGAATCGTGTTGGACATGAACAGAGTCTTTGTTCGAATCGTGTCGCACATTGCCTCTTGTTTTAAAACTGTTCCCGTTTGAATCGTGTCAAACTTGAACTTGGACTTTGTTTTAATTGTGTCAAGCATTGTCTTGTGTTTTAAATCTTGTTCTCGTTTGAATCGTGTCAAACTTGAACTTGGACTTTGTTTGAATCGTGTCAATATTGTCTTGTGTTTTAAAACTTGTTCTCGTTTGAATCGTGTCAAACTTGAACTTGGACTTTGTTTGAATCGTGTCAAGCATTGTCTAGTGTTTTAAAACTTGTTCTCGTTTGAATCGTGTCAAACTTGAACTTGGACTTTGTTTGAATCGTGTCAAGCATTGTCTTGTGTTTTAAAACTTGTACTCATTTGAATCGTGTCAAACTTGAACTTGGACTTTGTTTGAATCGTGTCAAGCATTAACTTGTGTTTTAAAACTTGTTCTCGTTTGAATCATGTCAAACTTGAACTTGGACTTTGTTTGAATCGTGTCAAGCATTGTCTTGTGTTTTAAAACATGTTCTCGTTTGAATCGTGTCAAACTTGAACCTAGACTTTGTTTGAATCGTGTCAAGCATTGTCTTGTGTTTTAAAACTTGTTCTCGTTTGAATTGTGTCAAACTTGAACTTGGACTTTGTTTGAATCGTGTCAAGCATTGTCTTCTTGTTTTCAAACTTGTTCTTGTTTAAATCGTGTCAAACTTGAACTTGGACTTTGTTTGAATGGTGTCAAGCACTGTCTTTTTGTTTTAAAACCGTTCTTGTTCGAATCGTGTTGGACATGAACAGAGTCTTTGTTCGAATCGTGTCGCACATTGCCTCTTGTTTTAAAACTGTTCCCGTTTGAATCGTGTCAAACGTGAACTTGGACTTTGTTTTAATTGTGTCAAGCATTGTCTTGTGTTTTAAATCTTGTTCTCGTTTGAATCGTGTCAAACTTGAACTTGGACTTTGTTTGAATCGTGTCAATATTGTCTTGTGTTTTAAAACTTGTTCTCGTTTGAATCGTGTCAAACTTGAACTTGGACTTTGTTTGAATCGTGTCAAGCATTGTCTTGTGTTTTAAAACTTGTTCTCGTTTGAATTGTGTCAAACTTGAACTTCGACTTTGTTTGAATCGTGTCAAGCATTGTCTTCTTGTTTTAAAACCGTTCTTTTTTGAATCGTGTTGGACATTAACAGAGTCTTTGTTCGAATCGTGTCGGACATTGCCTCTTGTTTTAAAACTGTTCCCGTTTGAATCGTGTCAAACTTGAACTTGGACTTTGTTTGAATCGTGTCAAGCATTGTCTTGTGTTTTAACACTTGTTCTCATTTGAATCGTGTTAAACTTGAACTTGGACTTTGTTTGAATCGTGTCAAACATTGTCTTGTGTTTTAAAACTTGTTCTCGTTTGAATCGTGTCAAACTTGAACTTAGACTTTGTTTGAATCGTGTCAAACATTGTCTTGTGTTTTAAAACTTGTTCTCGTTTGAATCGATTCAAACTTGAACTTGGACTTTGTTTGAATCGTGTCAAGCATTATCTTCTTGTTTTAAAACATGTTCTTGTTTAAATCGTGTCAAACTTGAACTTGGACTTTGTTTGAATGGTGTCAAGCACTGCCTTCTTGTTTTAAAATCGTTCTTGTTCGAATCGTGTTGGACATGAACCGAGCCTTTGTTCGAATCGTGTCGGACATTGCCTCTTGTTTAAAACTGTTCCCGTTTGATTCGTGTCAAACTCGAACTTGGACTTTGTTTGAATCGTGTCAAGCATTGTCTTGTGTTTTAAAACTTGTTCTCGTTTGAATCGTGTCAAACTTGGACTTGGACTTTGTTTGAATCGTTTCAAGCATTGTCTTGTGTTTTAAAACTTGTTCTCGTTTGAATCGTGTCAAACTTGAACTTGGACTTTGTTTGAATCGTGTCAAGCATTGTCTAGTGTTTTAAAACTTGGTCTCGTTTGAATCGTGTCAAACTTGAACTTGGACTTTGTTTGAATCATGTCAAGCGTTGTCTTGTGTTTTAAAACAAGTTCTCATTTGAATCGTGTCAAACTTGAACTTGGACTTTGTTTGAATCGTGTCAAGCATTGTCTTGTGTTTTAAAACTTGTTCTCGTTTGAATCGTGTCAAACTTGAACTTGGACTTTGTTTGAATCGTGTCAAGCATTGTCATGTGTTTTAAAACTTGTTCTCGTTTGAATCGTGTCAAACTTGAACCTGGACTTTGTTTGAATCGTGTCAAGCATTGTCTTGTGTTTTAAAACTTGTTCTCGTTTGAATTGTGTCAAACTTGAACTTGGACTTTGTTTGTATCGTGTCAAGCATTGTCTAGTGTTTTAAAACTTGTTCTCGTTTGAATCGTGTCAAACTTCAACTTGGACTTTGTTTGAATCGTGTCAAGCGTTGTCTTGTGTTTTATAACAAGTTCTCATTTGAATCGTGTCAAACTTGAACTTGGACTTTGTTTGAATCGTGTCAAGCATTATCTTGTGTTTTAAAACTTGTTCTCGTTTGAATCGTGTCAAACTTGAACTTGGACTTTGTTTGAATCGTGTCAAGCATTGTCTTGTGTTTTAAAACTTGTTCTCGTTTGAATCGTGTCAAACTTGAACCTAGACTTTGTTTGAATCGTGTCAAGCATTGTCTTGTGTTTTAAAACTTGTTCTCGTTTGAATTGTGTCAAACTTGAACTTGGAATTTCTTTGAATCGTGTCAAGCATTGTCTTCTTGTTTTATAACCGTTCTTTTTCGAATCGTGTTGGACATGAACAGAGTCTTTGTTCGAATCGTGTCGCACATTGCCCCTTGTTTTAAAACTGTTCCCGTTTGAATCGTGTCAAACTTGAACTTGGACTTTGTTTTAATTGTGTCAAGCATTGTCTTGTGTTTTAAATCTTGTTCTCGTTTGAATCGTGTCAAACTTGAACTTGGACTTTGTTTGAATCGTGTCAAGCATTGTCTTGTGTTTTAAAACTTGTTCTCGTTTAAATTGTGTCAAACTTGAACTTGGACTTTGTTTGAATCGTGTCAAGCATTGTCTAGTGTTTTAAAACTTGTTCTCGTTTGAATCGTGTCAAACTTGAACTTGGACTTTGTTTGAATCGTGTCAAGCATTGTCTTGTGTTTTAAAACTTGTACTCATTTGAATCGTGTCAAACTTGAACTTGGACTTTGTTTGAATCGTGTCAAGCATTAACTTGTGTTTTAAAACTTGTTCTCGTTTGAATCATGTCAAACTTGAACTTGGACTTTGTTTGAATCGTGTCAAGCATTGTCTTGTGTTTTAAAACTTGTTCTCGTTTGAATCGTGTCAAACTTGAACCTAGACTTTGTTTGAATCGTGTCAAGCATTGTCTTGTGTTTTAAAACTTGTTCTCGTTTGAATTGTGTCAAACTTGAACTTCGACTTTGTTTGAATCGTGTCAAGCATTGTCTTCTTGTTTTAAAACCGTTCTTTTTTGAATCGTGTTGGACATTAACAGAGTCTTTGTTCGAATCGTGTCGGACATTGCCTCTTGTTTTAAAACTGTTCCCGTTTGAATCGTGTCAAACTTGAACTTGGACTTTGTTTGAATCGTGTCAAGCATTGTCTTGTGTTTTAACACTTGTTCTCATTTGAATCGTGTTAAACTTGAACTTGGAATTTGTTTGAATCGTGTCAAACATTGTCTTGTGTTTTAAAACTTGTTCTCGTTTGAATCGTGTCAAACTTGAACTTAGACTTTGTTTGAATCGTGTCAAACATTGTCTTGTATTTTAAAACTTGTTCTCGTTTGAATCGATTCAAACTTGAACTTGGACTTTGTTTGAATCGTGTCAAGCATTATCTTCTTGTTTTAAAACATGTTCTTGTTTAAATCGTGTCAAACTTGAACTTGGACTTTGTTTGAATGGTGTCAAGCACTGCCTTCTTGTTTTAAAAACGTTCTTGTTCGAATCGTGTTGGACATGAACCGAGCCTTTGTTCGAATCGTGTCGGACATTGCCTCTTGTTTAAAACTGTTCCCGTTTGATTCGTGTCAAACTCGAACTTGGATTTTGTTTGAATCATGTCAAGCATTGTCTTGTGTTTTAAAACTTGTTCTCGTTTGAATCGTGTCAAACTTGGACTTGGACTTTGTTTGAATCGAGTCAAGCATTGTCTTGTGTTTTAAAACTTGTTCTCGTTTGAATCGTGTCAAACTTGAACTTGGACTTTGTTTGAATCATGTCAAGCATTGTCTTGTGTTTTAAAACTTGTTCTCGTTTGAATCGTGTCAAACTTGAACTTGGACTTTGTTTGAATCGTGTCAAGCATTATATTGTGTTTTAAAACTTGTTCTCGTTTGAATCGTGTCAAACTTGAACTTGGACTTTGTTTGAATCGTGTCAAGCATTGTCTTGTGTTTTAAAACTTGTTCTCGTTTGATTCGTGTCAAACTCGAACTTGGACTTTGTTTGAATCGTGTCAAGCATTGTCTTGTGTTTTAAAACTTGTTCTCGTTTGAATCGTGTCAAACTTGGACTTGGACTTTGTTTGAATCGTGTCAAGCATTGTCTTGTGTTTTAAAACTTGTTCTCGTTTGAATCGTGTCAAACTTGAACTTGGACTTTGTTTGAATCGTGTCAAGCATTGTCTTGTGTTTTAAAACTTGTTCTCGTTTGAATCGTGTCAAACTTGAACTTGGACTTTGTTTGAATCGTGTCAAGCATTATATTGTGTTTTAAAACTTGTTCTCGTTTGAATCGTGTCAAACTTGAACTTGGACTTTGTTTGAATCGTGTCAAGCATTGTCTTGTGTTTTAAAACTTGTTCTCGTTTGAATCGTGTCAAACTTGAACTTGGACTTTGTTTGAATCGTGTCAAGCATTGTCTTGTGTTTTAAAACTTGTTCTCGTTTGAATCGTGTGAAACTTGAACCTGGACTTTGTTTGAATCGTGTCAAGCATTGTCTTGTGTTTTAAAACTTGTACTCATTTGAATCGTGTCAAACTTGAACTTGGACTTTGTTTGAATCGTGTCAAGCATTAACTTGTGTTTTAAAACTTGTTCTCGTTTGAATCGTGTCAAACTTGAACTTGGACTTTGTTTGAATCGTGTCAAGCGTTGTCTTGTGTTTTATAACAAGTTCTCATTTGAATCGTGTTAAACTTGAACTTGGAATTTGTTTGAATCGTGTCAAACATTGTCTTGTGTTTTAAAACTTGTTCTCGTTTGAATCGTGTCAAACATGAACTTAGACTTTGTTTGAATCGTGTCAAACATTGTCTTGTGTTTTAAAACTTGTTCTCGTTTGAATCGATTCAAACTTGAACTTGGACTTTGTTTGAATCGTGTCAAGCATTATCTTCTTGTTTTAAAACATGTTCTTGTTTAAATCGTGTCAAACTTGAACTTGGACTTTGTTTGAATGGTGTCAAGCACTGCCTTCTTGTTTTAAAACCGTTCTTGTTCGAATCGTGTTGGACATGAACCGAGCCTTGGTTCGAATCGTGTCGGACATTGCCTCTTGTTTAAAACTGTTCCCGTTTGATTCGTGTCAAACTCGAACTTGGACTTTGTTTGAATCGTGTCAAGCATTGTCTTGTGTTTTAAAACTTGTTCTCGTTTGAATCGTGTCAAACTTGGACTTGGACTTTGTTTGAATCGTGTCAAGCATTGTTTGTGTTTTAAAACTTGTTCTCGTTTGAATCGTGTCAAACTTGAACTTGGACTTTGTTTGAATCGTGTCAAGCATTGTCTTGTGTTTTAAAACTTGTTCTCGTTTGAATCGTGTCAAACTTGAACTTGGACTTTGTTTGAATCGTGTCAAGCATTATATTGTGTTTTAAAACTTGTTCTCGTTTGAATCGTGTCAAACTTGAACTTGGACTTTGTTTGAATCGTGTCAAGCATTGTCTTGTGTTTTAAAACTTGTTCTCGTTTGATTCGTGTCAAACTCGAACTTGGACTTTGTTTGAATCGTGTCAAGCATTGTCTTGTGTTTTAAAACTTGTTCTCGTTTGAATCGTGTCAAACTTGGACTTGGACTTTGTTTGAATCGTGTCAAGCATTGTCTTGTGTTTTAAAACTTGTTCTCGTTTGAATCGTGTCAAACTTGAACTTGGACTTTGTTTGAATCGTGTCAAGCATTGTCTTGTGTTTTAAAACTTGTTCTCGTTTGAATCGTGTCAAACTTGAACTTGGACTTTGTTTGAATCGTGTCAAGCATTATATTGTGTTTTAAAACTTGTTCTCGTTTGAATCGTGTCAAACTTGAACTTGGACTTTGTTTGAATCGTGTCAAGCATTGTCTTGTGTTTTAAAACTTGTTCTCGTTTGAATCGTGTCAAACTTGAACTTGGACTTTGTTTGAATCGTGTCAAGCATTGTCTTGTGTTTTAAAACTTGTTCTCGTTTGAATCGTGTGAAACTTGAACCTGGACTTTGTTTGAATCGTGTCAAGCATTGTCTTGTGTTTTAAAACTTGTACTCATTTGAATCGTGTCAAACTTGAACTTGGACTTTGTTTGAATCGTGTCAAGCATTAACTTGTGTTTTAAAACTTGTTCTCGTTTGAATCGTGTCAAACTTGAACTTGGACTTTGTTTGAATCGTGTCAAGCGTTGTCTTGTGTTTTATAACAAGTTCTCATTTGAATCGTGTTAAACTTGAACTTGGAATTTGTTTGAATCGTGTCAAACATTGTCTTGTGTTTTAAAACTTGTTCTCGTTTGAATCGTGTCAAACTTGAACTTAGACTTTGTTTGAATCGTGTCAAACATTGTCTTGTGTTTTAAAACTTGTTCTCGTTTGAATCGATTCAAACTTGAACTTGGACTTTGTTTGAATCGTGTCAAGCATTATCTTCTTGTTTTAAAACATGTTCTTGTTTAAATCGTGTCAAACTTGAACTTGGACTTTGTTTGAATGGTGTCAAGCACTGCCTTCTTGTTTTAAAACCGTTCTTGTTCGAATCGTGTTGGACATGAACCGAGCCTTGGTTCGAATCGTGTCGGACATTGCCTCTTGTTTAAAACTGTTCCCGTTTGATTCGTGTCAAACTCGAACTTGGACTTTGTTTGAATCGTGTCAAGCATTGTCTTGTGTTTTAAAACTTGTTCTCGTTTGAATCGTGTCAAACTTGGACTTGGACTTTGTTTGAATCGTGTCAAGCATTGTTTGTGTTTTAAAACTTGTTCTCGTTTGAATCGTGTCAAACTTGAACTTGGACTTTGTTTGAATCGTGTCAAGCATTGTCTTGTGTTTTAAAACTTGTTCTCGTTTGAATCGTGTCAAACTTGAACTTGGACTTTGTTTGAATCGTGTCAAGCATTATATTGTGTTTTAAAACTTGTTCTCGTTTGAATCGTGTCAAACTTGAACTTGGACTTTGTTTGAATCGTGTCAAGCATTGTCTTGTGTTTTAAAACTTGTTCTCGTTTGAATCGTGTCAAACTTGAACTTGGACTTTGTTTGAATCGTGTCAAGCATTGTCTTGTGTTTTAAAACTTGTTCTCGTTTGAATCGTGTGAAACTTGAACCTGGACTTTGTTTGAATCGTGTCAAGCATTGTCTTGTGTTTTAAAACTTGTACTCATTTGAATCGTGTCAAACTTGAACTTGGACTTTGTTTGAATCGTGTCAAGCATTAACTTGTGTTTTAAAACTTGTTCTCGTTTGAATCATGTCAAACTTGAACTTGGACTTTGTTTGAATCGTGTCAAGCATTGTCTTGTGTTTTAAAACTTGTTCTCGTTTGAATTGTGTCAAACTTGAACTTCGACTTTGTTTGAATCGTGTCAAGCATTGTCTTCTTGTTTTAAAACCGTTCGTTTTTGAATCGTGTTGGACATTAACAGAGTCTTTGTTCGAATCGTGTCGGACATTGCCTCTTGTTTTAAAACTGTTCCCGTTTGAATCGTGTCAAACTTGAACTTGGACTTTGTTTGAATCGTGTCAAGCATTGTCTTGTGTTTTAACACTTGTTCTCATTTGAATCGTGTTAAACTTGAACTTGGACTTTGTTTGAATCGTGTCAAACATTGTCTTGTGTTTTAAAACTTGTTCTCGTTTGAATCGTGTCAAACTTGAACTTAGACTTTGTTTGAATCGTGTCAAACATTGTCTTGTGTTTTAAAACTTGTTCTCGTTTGAATCGATTCAAACTTGAACTTGGACTTTGTTTGAATCGTGTCAAGCATTATCTTCTTGTTTTAAAACATGTTCTTGTTTAAATCGTGTCAAATTTGAACTTGGACTTTGTTTGAATCGTGTCAATATTGTCTTGTGTTTTAAAACTTGTTCTCGTTTGAATCGTGTCAAACTTGAACTTGGACTTTGTTTGAATCGTGTCAAGCATTGTCTAGTGTTTTAAAACTTGTTCTCGTTTGAATCGTGTCAAACTTGAACTTGGACTTTGATTGAATCGTGTCAAGCATTGTCTTGTGTTTTAAAACTTGTACTCATTTGAATCGTGTCAAACTTGAACTTGGACTTTGTTTGAATCGTGTCAAGCATTAACTTGTGTTTTAAAACTTGTTCTCGTTTGAATCATGTCAAACTTGAACTTGGACTTTGTTTGAATCGTGTCAAGCATTGTCTTGTGTTTTAAAACATGTTCTCGTTTGAATCGTGTCAAACTTGAACCTAGACTTTGTTTGAATCGTGTCAAGCATTGTCTTGTGTTTTAAAACTTGTTCTCGTTTGAATTGTGTCGAACTTGAACTTCGACTTTGTTTGAATCGTGTCAAGCATTGTCTTCTTGTTTTAAAACCGTTCTTTTTTGAATCGTGTTGGACATTAACAGAGTCTTTGTTCGAATCGTGTCGGACATTGCCTCTTGTTTTAAAATGTGTTCCCGTTTGAATCGTGTCAAACTTGAACTTGGACTTTGTTTGAATCGTGTCAAGCATTGTCTTGTGTTTTAACACTTGTTCTCATTTGAATCGTGTTAAACTTGAACTTGGACTTTGTTTGAATCGTGTCAAACATTGTCTTGTGTTTTAAAACTTATTCTCGTTTGAATCGTGTCAAACTTGAACTTAGACTTTGTTTGAATCGTGTCAAACATTGTCTTGTGTTTTAAAACTTGTTCTCGTTTGAATCGATTCAAACTTGAACTTGGACTTTGTTTGAATCGTGTCAAGCATTATCTTCTTGTTTTAAAACATGTTCTTGTTTAAATCGTGTCAAACTTGAACTTGGACTTTGTTTGAATGGTGTCAAGCACTGCCTTCTTGTTTTAAAACCGTTCTTGTTCGAATCGTGTTGGACATGAACCGAGCCTTTGTTCGAATCGTGTCGGACATTGCCTCTTGTTTAAAACTGTTCCCGTTTGATTCGTGTCAAACTCGAACTTGGACTTTGTTTGAATCGTGTCAAGCATTGTCTTGTGTTTTAAAACTTGTTCTCGTTTGAATCGTGTCAAACTTGGACTTGGACTTTGTTTGAATCGTGTCAAGCATTGTCTTGTGTTTTAAAACTTGTTCTCGTTTGAATCGTGTCAAACTTGAACTTGGACTTTGTTTGAATCGTGTCAAGCATTGTCTAGTGTTTTAAAACTTGGTCTCGTTTGAATCGTGTCAAACTTGAACTTGGACTTTGTTTGAATCATGTCAAGCGTTGTCTTGTGTTTTAAAACAAGTTCTCATTTGAATCGTGTCAAACTTGAACTTGGACTTTGTTTGAATCGTGTCAAGCATTGTCTTGTGTTTTAAAACTTGTTCTCGTTTGAATCGTGTCAAACTTGAACTTGGACTTTGTTTGAATCGTGTCAAGCATTGTCATGTGTTTTAAAACTTGTTCTCGTTTGAATCGTGTCAAACTTGAACCTGGACTTTGTTTGAATCGTGTCAAGCATTGTCTTGTGTTTTAAAACTTGTTCTCGTTTGAATTGTGTCAAACTTGAACTTGGACTTTGTTTGTATCGTGTCAAGCATTGTCTAGTGTTTTAAAACTTGTTCTCGTTTGAATCGTGTCAAACTTCAACTTGGACTTTGTTTGAATCGTGTCAAGCGTTGTCTTGTGTTTTATAACAAGTTCTCATTTGAATCGTGTCAAACTTGAACTTGGACTTTGTTTGAATCGTGTCAAGCATTGTCTTGTGTTTTAAAACTTGTTCTCGTTTGAATTGTGTCAAACTTGAACTTGGAATTTCTTTGAATCGTGTCAAGCATTGTCTTCTTGTTTTATAACCGTTCTTTTTCGAATCGTGTTGGACATGAACAGAGTCTTTGTTCGAATCGTGTCGCACATTGCCTCTTGTTTTAAAACTGTTCCCGTTTGAATCGTGTCAAACTTGAACTTGGACTTTGTTTTAATTGTGTCAAGCATTGTCTTGTGTGTTAAATCTTGTTCTCGTTTGAATCGTGTCAAACTTGAACTTGGACTTTGTTTGAATCGTGTCAAGCATTGTCTTGTGTTTTAAAACTTGTTCTCGTTTAAATTGTGTCAAACTTGAACTTGGACTTTGTTTGAATCGTGTCAAGCATTGTCTAGTGTTTTAAAACTTGTTCTCGTTTGAATCGTGTCAAACTTCAACTTGGACTTTGTTTGAATCGTGTCAAGCTTTGTCTTGTGTTTTAAAACTTGTACTCATTTGAATCGTGTCAAACTTGAACTTGGACTTTGTTTGAATCGTGTCAAGCATTAACTTGTGTTTTAAAACTTGTTCTCGTTTGAATCATGTCAAACTTGAACTTGGACTTTGTTTGAATCGTGTCAAGCATTGTCTTGTGTTTTAAAACTTGTACTCATTTGAATCGTGTCAAACTTGAACTTGGACTTTGTTTGAATCGTGTCAAGCATTAACTTGTGTTTTAAAACTTGTTCTCGTTTGAATCATGTCAAACTTGAACTTGGACTTTGTTTGAATCGTGTCAAGCATTGTCTTGTGTTTTAAAACTTGTTCTCGTTTGAATCGTGTCAAACTTGAACCTAGACTTTGTTTGAATCGTGTCAAGCATTGTCTTGTGTTTTAAAACTTGTTCTCGTTTGAATTGTGTCAAACTTGAACTTGGACTTTGTTTGTATCGTGTCAAGCATTGTCTAGTGTTTTAAAACTTGTTCTCGTTTGAATCGTGTCAAACTTCAACTTGGACTTTGTTTGAATCGTGTCAAGCGTTGTCTTGTGTTTTATAACAAGTTCTCATTTGAATCGTGTCAAACTTGAACTTGGACTTTGTTTGAATCGTGTCAAGCATTGTCTTGTGTTTTAAAACTTGTTCTCGTTTGAATTGTGTCAAACTTGAACTTGGAATTTCTTTGAATCGTGTCAAGCATTGTCTTCTTGTTTTATAACCGTTCTTTTTCGAATCGTGTTGGACATGAACAGAGTCTTTGTTCGAATCGTGTCGCACATTGCCTCTTGTTTTAAAACTGTTCCCGTTTGAATCGTGTCAAACTTGAACTTGGACTTTGTTTTAATTGTGTCAAGCATTGTCTTGTGTGTTAAATCTTGTTCTCGTTTGAATCGTGTCAAACTTGAACTTGGACTTTGTTTGAATCGTGTCAAGCATTGTCTTGTGTTTTAAAACTTGTTCTCGTTTAAATTGTGTCAAACTTGAACTTGGACTTTGTTTGAATCGTGTCAAGCATTGTCTAGTGTTTTAAAACTTGTTCTCGTTTGAATCGTGTCAAACTTCAACTTGGACTTTGTTTGAATCGTGTCAAGCTTTGTCTTGTGTTTTAAAACTTGTACTCATTTGAATCGTGTCAAACTTGAACTTGGACTTTGTTTGAATCGTGTCAAGCATTAACTTGTGTTTTAAAACTTGTTCTCGTTTGAATCATGTCAAACTTGAACTTGGACTTTGTTTGAATCGTGTCAAGCATTGTCTTGTGTTTTAAAACTTGTACTCATTTGAATCGTGTCAAACTTGAACTTGGACTTTGTTTGAATCGTGTCAAGCATTAACTTGTGTTTTAAAACTTGTTCTCGTTTGAATCATGTCAAACTTGAACTTGGACTTTGTTTGAATCGTGTCAAGCATTGTCTTGTGTTTTAAAACTTGTTCTCGTTTGAATCGTGTCAAACTTGAACCTAGACTTTGTTTGAATCGTGTCAAGCATTGTCTTGTGTTTTAAAACTTGTTCTCGTTTGAATTGTGTCAAACTTGAACTTCGACTTTGTTTGAATCGTGTCAAGCATTGTCTTCTTGTTTTAAAACCGTTCTTTTTTGAATCGTGTTGGACATTAACAGAGTCTTTGTTCGAATCGTGTCGGACATTGCCTCTTGTTTTAAAACTGTTCCCGTTTGAATCGTGTCAAACTTGAACTTGGACTTTGTTTGAATCGTGTCAAGCATTGTCTTGTGTTTTAACACTTGTTCTCATTTGAATCGTGTTAAACTTGAACTTGGAATTTGTTTGAATCGTGTCAAACATTGTCTTGTGTTTTAAAACTTGTTCTCGTTTGAATCGTGTCAAACTTGAACTTAGACTTTGTTTGAATCGTGTCAAACATTGTCTTGTGTTTTAAAACTTGTTCTCGTTTGAATCGATTCAAACTTGAACTTGGACTTTGTTTGAATCGTGTCAAGCATTATCTTCTTGTTTTAAAACATGTTCTTGTTTAAATCGTGTCAAACTTGAACTTGGACTTTGTTTGAAGGGTGTCAAGCACTGCCTTCTTGTTTTAAAACCGTTCTTGTTCGAATCGTGTTGGACATGAACCGAGCCTTTGTTCGAATCGTGTCGGACATTGCCTCTTGTTTAAAACTGTTCCCGTTTGATTCGTGTCAAACTCGAACTTGGACTTTGTTTGAATCGTGTCAAGCATTGTCTTGTGTTTTAAAACTTGTTCTCGTTTGAATCGTGTCAAACTTGGACTTGGACTTTGTTTGAATCGTGTCAAGCATTGTCTTGTGTTTTAAAACTTGTTCTCGTTTGAATCGTGTCAAACTTGAACTTGGACTTTGTTTGAATCGTGTCAAGCATTGTCTAGTGTTTTAAAACTTGTTCTCGTTTGAATCGTGTCAAACTTGAACTTGGACTTTGTTTGAATCATGTCAAGCGTTGTCTTGTGTTTTAAAACAAGTTCTCATTTGAATCGTGTCAAACTTGAACTTGGACTTTGTTTGAATCGTGTCAAGCATTGTCTTGTGTTTTAAAACTTGTTCTCGTTTGAATCGTGTCAAACTTGAACTTGGACTTTGTTTGAATCGTGTCAAGCATTGTCATGTGTTTTAAAACTTGTTCCCGTTTGAATCGTGTCAAACTTGAACCTGGACTTTGTTTGAATCGTGTCAAGCATTGTCTTGTGTTTTAAAACTTGTTCTCGTTTGAATTGTGTCAAACTTGAACTTGGACTTTGTTTGTATCGTGTCAAGCATTGTCTAGTGTTTTAAAACTTGTTCTCGTTTGAATCGTGTCAAACTTCAACTTGGACTTTGTTTGAATCGTGTCAAGCGTTGTCTTGTGTTTTATAACAAGTTCTCATTTGAATCGTGTCAAACTTGAACTTGGACTTTGTTTGAATCGTGTCAAGCATTGTCTTGTGTTTTAAAACTTGTTGTCGTTTGAATCGTGTCAAACTTGAACTCGGACTTTGTTTGAATCGTGTCAAGCATTGTCTTGTGTTTTAAAACTTGTTCTCGTTTGAATCGTGTCAAACTTGAACCTAGACTTTGTCTGAATCGTGTCAAGCATTGTCTTGTGTTTTAAAACTTGTTCTCGTTTGAATTGTGTCAAACTTGAACTTGGAATTTCTTTGAATCGTGTCAAGCATTGTCTTCTTGTTTTATAACCGTTCTTTTTCGAATCGTGTTGGACATGAACAGAGTCTTTGTTCGAATCGTGTCGCACATTGCCTCTTGTTTTAAAACTGTTCCCGTTTGAATCGTGTCAAACTTGAACTTGGACTTTGTTTTAATTGTGTCAAGCATTGTCTTGTGTTTTAAATATTGTTCTCGTTTGAATCGTGTCAAACTTGAACTTGGACTTTGTTTGAATCGTGTCAAGCATTGTCTTGTGTTTTAAAACTTGTTCTCGTTTGAATCGTGTCAAACTTGAACTTGGACTTTGTTTGAATCGTGTCAAGCATTGTCTAGTGTTTTAAAACTTGTTCTCGTTTGAATCGTGTCAAACTTGAACTTGGACTTTGTTTGAATCGTGTCAAGCATTGTCTTGTGTTTTAACACTTGTTCTCATTTGAATCGTTTTAAACTTGAACTTGGAATTTGTTTGAATCGTGTCAAACATTGTCTTGTGTTTTAAAACTTGTTCTCGTTTGAATCGTGTCAAACTTGAACTTAGACTTTGTTTGAATCGTGTCAAACATTGTCTTGTGTTTTAAAACTTGTTCTCGTTTGAATCGATTCAAACTTGAACTTGGACTTTGTTTGAATCGTGTCAAGCATTATCTTCTTGTTTTAAAACATGTTCTTGTTTAAATCGTGTCAAACTTGAACTTGGACTTTGTTTGAAGGGTGTCAAGCACTGCCTTCTTGTTTTAAAACCGTTCTTGTTCGAATCGTGTTGGACATGAACCGAGCCTTTGTTCGAATCGTGTCGGACATTGCCTCTTGTTTAAAACTGTTCCCGTTTGATTCGTGTCAAACTCGAACTTGGACTTTGTTTGAATCGTGTCAAGCATTGTCTTGTGTTTTAAAACTTGTTCTCGTTTGAATCGTGTCAAACTTGGACTTGGACTTTGTTTGAATCGTGTCAAGCATTGTCTTGTGTTTTAAAACTTGTTCTCGTTTGAATCGTGTCAAACTTGAACTTGGACTTTGTTTGAATCGTGTCAAGCATTGTCTAGTGTTTTAAAACTTGTTCTCGTTTGAATCGTGTCAAACTTGAACTTGGACTTTGTTTGAATCATGTCAAGCGTTGTCTTGTGTTTTAAAACAAGTTCTCATTTGAATCGTGTCAAACTTGAACTTGGACTTTGTTTGAATCGTGTCAAGCATTGTCTTGTGTTTTAAAACTTGTTCTCGTTTGAATCGTGTCAAACTTGAACTTGGACTTTGTTTGAATCGTGTCAAGCATTGTCATGTGTTTTAAAACTTGTTCTCGTTTGAATCGTGTCAAACTTGAACCTGGACTTTGTTTGAATCGTGTCAAGCATTGTCTTGTGTTTTAAAACTTGTTCTCGTTTGAATTGTGTCAAACTTGAACTTGGACTTTGTTTGTATCGTGTCAAGCATTGTCTAGTGTTTTAAAACTTGTTCTCGTTTGAATCGTGTCAAACTTCAACTTGGACTTTGTTTGAATCGTGTCAAGCGTTGTCTTGTGTTTTATAACAAGTTCTCATTTGAATCGTGTCAAACTTGAACTTGGACTTTGTTTGAATCGTGTCAAGCATTGTCTTGTGTTTTAAAACTTGTTGTCGTTTGAATCGTGTCAAACTTGAACTTGGACTTTGTTTGAATCGTGTCAAGCATTGTCTTGTGTTTTAAAACTTGTTCTCGTTTGAATCGTGTCAAACTTGAACCTAGACTTTGTTTGAATCGTGTCAAGCATTGTCTTGTGTTTTAAAACTTGTTCTCGTTTGAATTGTGTCAAACTTGAACTTGGAATTTCTTTGAATCGTGTCAAGCATTGTCTTCTTGTTTTATAACCGTTCTTTTTCGAATCGTGTTGGACATGAACAGAGTCTTTGTTCGAATCGTGTCGCACATTGCCTCTTGTTTTAAAACTGTTCCCGTTTGAATCGTGTCAAACTTGAACTTGGACTTTGTTTTAATTGTGTCAAGCATTGTCTTGTGTTTTAAATCTTGTTCTCGTTTGAATCGTGTCAAACTTGAACTTGGACTTTGTTTGAATCGTGTCAAGCATTGTCTTGTGTTTTAAAACTTGTTCTCGTTTGAATCGTGTCAAACTTGAACTTGGACTTTGTTTGAATCGTGTCAAGCATTGTCTAGTGTTTTAAAACTTGTTCTCGTTTGAATCGTGTCAAACTTGAACTTGGACTTTGTTTGAATCGTGTCAAGCATTGTCTTGTGTTTTAAAACTTGTACTCATTTGAATCGTGTCAAACTTGAACTTGGACTTTGTTTGAATCGTGTCAAGCATTAACTTGTGTTTTAAAACTTGTTCTCGTTTGAATCATGTCAAACTTGAACTTGGACTTTGTTTGAATCGTGTCAAGCATTGTCTTGTGTTTTAAAACTTGTTCTCGTTTGAATCGTGTCAAACTTGAACCTAGACTTTGTTTGAATCGTGTCAAGCATTGTCTTGTGTTTTAAAACTTGTTCTCGTTTGAATTGTGTCAAACTTGAACTTCGACTTTGTTTGAATCGTGTCAAGCATTGTCTTCTTGTTTTAAAACCGTTCTTTTTTGAATCGTGTTGGACATTAACAGAGTCTTTGTTCGAATCGTGTCGGACATTGCCTCTTGTTTTAAAACTGTTCCCGTTTGAATCGTGTCAAACTTGAACTTGGACTTTGTTTGAATCGTGTCAAGCATTGTCTTGTGTTTTAAAACATGTTCTCGTTTGAATCGTGTTAAACTTGAACTTGGACTTTGTTTGAATCGTGTCAAACATTGTCTTGTGTTTTAAAACTTGTTCTCGTTTGAATCGTGTCAAACTTGAACTTAGACTTTGTTTGAATCGTGTCAAACATTGTCTTGTGTTTTAAAACTTGTTCTCGTTTGAATCGTGTCAAACTTGAACTTGGACTTTGTTTGAATCGTGTCAAGCATTATCTTCTTGTTTTAAAACATGTTCTTGTTTAAATCGTGTCAAACTTGAACTTGGACTTTGTTTGAATGGTGTCAAGCACTGCCTTCTTGTTTTAAAACCGTTCTTGTTCGAATCGTGTTGGACATGAACCGAGCCTTTGTTCGAATCGTGTCGGACATTGCCTCTTGTTTAAAACTGTTCCCGTTTGATTCGTGTCAAACTCGAACTTGGACTTTGTTTGAATCGTGTCAAGCATTGTCTTGTGTTTTAAAACTTGTTCTCGTTTGAATCGTGTCAAACTTGAACTTGGACTTTGTTTGAATCGTGTCAAGCATTGTCATGTGTTTTAAAACTTGTTCTCGTTTGAATCGTGTCAAACTTGAACCTGGACTTTGTTTGAATCGTGTCAAGCATTGTCTTGTGTTTTAAAACTTGTTCTCGTTTGAATTGTGTCAAACTTGAACTTGGACTTTGTTTGTATCGTGTCAAGCATTGTCTAGTGTTTTAAAACTTGTTCTCGTTTGAATCGTGTCAAACTTCAACTTGGACTTTGTTTGAATCGTGTCAAGCGTTGTCTTGTGTTTTATAACAAGTTCTCATTTGAATCGTGTCAAACTTGAACTTGGACTTTGTTTGAATCGTGTCAAGCATTGTCTTGTGTTTTAAAACTTGTTCTCGTTTGAATTGTGTCAAACTTGAACTTGGAATTTCTTTGAATCGTGTCAAGCATTGTCTTCTTGTTTTATAACCGTTCTTTTTCGAATCGTGTTGGACATGAACAGAGTCTTTGTTCGAATCGTGTCGCACATTGCCTCTTGTTTTAAAACTGTTCCCGTTTGAATCGTGTCAAACTTGAACTTGGACTTTGTTTTAATTGTGTCAAGCATTGTCTTGTGTGTTAAATCTTGTTCTCGTTTGAATCGTGTCAAACTTGAACTTGGATTTTGTTTGAATCGTGTCAAGCATTGTCTTGTGTTTTAAAACTTGTTCTCGTTTAAATTGTGTCAAACTTGAACTTGGACTTTGTTTGAATCGTGTCAAGCATTGTCTAGTGTTTTAAAACTTGTTCTCGTTTGAATCGTGTCAAACTTCAACTTGGACTTTGTTTGAATCGTGTCAAGCTTTGTCTTGTGTTTTAAAACTTGTACTCATTTGAATCGTGTCAAACTTGAACTTGGACTTTGTTTGAATCGTGTCAAGCATTAACTTGTGTTTTAAAACTTGTTCTCGTTTGAATCATGTCAAACTTGAACTTGGACTTTGTTTGAATCGTGTCAAGCATTGTCTTGTGTTTTAAAACTTGTACTCATTTGAATCGTGTCAAACTTGAACTTGGACTTTGTTTGAATCGTGTCAAGCATTAACTTGTGTTTTAAAACTTGTTCTCGTTTGAATCATGTCAAACTTGAACTTGGACTTTGTTTGAATCGTGTCAAGCATTGTCTTGTGTTTTAAAACTTGTTCTCGTTTGAATCGTGTCAAACTTGAACCTAGACTTTGTTTGAATCGTGTCAAGCATTGTCTTGTGTTTTAAAACTTGTTCTCGTTTGAATTGTGTCAAACTTGAACTTCGACTTTGTTTGAATCGTGTCAAGCATTGTCTTCTTGTTTTAAAACCGTTCTTTTTTGAATCGTGTTGGACATTAACAGAGTCTTTGTTCGAATCGTGTCGGACATTGCCTCTTGTTTTAAAACTGTTCCCGTTTGAATCGTGTCAAACTTGAACTTGGACTTTGTTTGAATCGTGTCAAGCATTGTCTTGTGTTTTAACACTTGTTCTCATTTGAATCGTGTTAAACTTGAACTTGGAATTTGTTTGAATCGTGTCAAACATTGTCTTGTGTTTTAAAACTTGTTCTCGTTTGAATCGTGTCAAACTTGAACTTAGACTTTGTTTGAATCGTGTCAAACATTGTCTTGTGTTTTAAAACTTGTTCTCGTTTGAATCGATTCAAACTTGAACTTGGACTTTGTTTGAATCGTGTCAAGCATTATCTTCTTGTTTTAAAACATGTTCTTGTTTAAATCGTGTCAAACTTGAACTTGGACTTTGTTTGAAGGGTGTCAAGCACTGCCTTCTTGTTTTAAAACCGTTCTTGTTCGAATCGTGTTGGACATGAACCGAGCCTTTGTTCGAATCGTGTCGGACATTGCCTCTTGTTTAAAACTGTTCCCGTTTGATTCGTGTCAAACTCGAACTTGGACTTTGTTTGAATCGTGTCAAGCATTGTCTTGTGTTTTAAAACTTGTTCTCGTTTGAATCGTGTCAAACTTGGACTTGGACTTTGTTTGAATCGTGTCAAGCATTGTCTTGTGTTTTAAAACTTGTTCTCGTTTGAATCGTGTCAAACTTGAACTTGGACTTTGTTTGAATCGTGTCAAGCATTGTCTAGTGTTTTAAAACTTGTTCTCGTTTGAATCGTGTCAAACTTGAACTTGGACTTTGTTTGAATCATGTCAAGCGTTGTCTTGTGTTTTAAAACAAGTTCTCATTTGAATCGTGTCAAACTTGAACTTGGACTTTGTTTGAATCGTGTCAAGCATTGTCTTGTGTTTTAAAACTTGTTCTCGTTTGAATCGTGTCAAACTTGAACTTGGACTTTGTTTGAATCGTGTCAAGCATTGTCATGTGTTTTAAAACTTGTTCCCGTTTGAATCGTGTCAAACTTGAACCTGGACTTTGTTTGAATCGTGTCAAGCATTGTCTTGTGTTTTAAAACTTGTTCTCGTTTGAATTGTGTCAAACTTGAACTTGGACTTTGTTTGTATCGTGTCAAGCATTGTCTAGTGTTTTAAAACTTGTTCTCGTTTGAATCGTGTCAAACTTCAACTTGGACTTTGTTTGAATCGTGTCAAGCGTTGTCTTGTGTTTTATAACAAGTTCTCATTTGTATCGTGTCAAACTTGAACTTGGACTTTGTTTGAATCGTGTCAAGCATTGTCTTGTGTTTTAAAACTTGTTGTCGTTTGAATCGTGTCAAACTTGAACTCGGACTTTGTTTGAATCGTGTCAAGCATTGTCTTGTGTTTTAAAACTTGTTCTCGTTTGAATCGTGTCAAACTTGAACCTAGACTTTGTCTGAATCGTGTCAAGCATTGTCTTGTGTTTTAAAACTTGTTCTCGTTTGAATTGTGTCAAACTTGAACTTGGAATTTCTTTGAATCGTGTCAAGCATTGTCTTCTTGTTTTATAACCGTTCTTTTTCGAATCGTGTTGGACATGAACAGAGTCTTTGTTCGAATCGTGTCGCACATTGCCTCTTGTTTTAAAACTGTTCCCGTTTGAATCGTGTCAAACTTGAACTTGGACTTTGTTTTAATTGTGTCAAGCATTGTCTTGTGTTTTAAATATTGTTCTCGTTTGAATCGTGTCAAACTTGAACTTGGACTTTGTTTGAATCGTGTCAAGCATTGTCTTGTGTTTTAAAACTTGTTCTCGTTTGAATCGTGTCAAACTTGAACTTGGACTTTGTTTGAATCGTGTCAAGCATTGTCTAGTGTTTTAAAACTTGTTCTCGTTTGAATCGTGTCAAACTTGAACTTGGACTTTGTTTGAATCGTGTCAAGCATTGTCTTGTGTTTTAACACTTGTTCTCATTTGAATCGTTTTAAACTTGAACTTGGAATTTGTTTGAATCGTGTCAAACATTGTCTTGTGTTTTAAAACTTGTTCTCGTTTGAATCGTGTCAAACTTGAACTTAGACTTTGTTTGAATCGTGTCAAACATTGTCTTGTGTTTTAAAACTTGTTCTCGTTTGAATCGATTCAAACTTGAACTTGGACTTTGTTTGAATCGTGTCAAGCATTATCTTCTTGTTTTAAAACATGTTCTTGTTTAAATCGTGTCAAACTTGAACTTGGACTTTGTTTGAAGGGTGTCAAGCACTGCCTTCTTGTTTTAAAACCGTTCTTGTTCGAATCGTGTTGGACATGAACCGAGCCTTTGTTCGAATCGTGTCGGACATTGCCTCTTGTTTAAAACTGTTCCCGTTTGATTCGTGTCAAACTCGAACTTGGACTTTGTTTGAATCGTGTCAAGCATTGTCTTGTGTTTTAAAACTTGTTCTCGTTTGAATCGTGTCAAACTTGGACTTGGACTTTGTTTGAATCGTGTCAAGCATTGTCTTGTGTTTTAAAACTTGTTCTCGTTTGAATCGTGTCAAACTTGAACTTGGACTTTGTTTGAATCGTGTCAAGCATTGTCTAGTGTTTTAAAACTTGTTCTCGTTTGAATCGTGTCAAACTTGAACTTGGACTTTGTTTGAATCATGTCAAGCGTTGTCTTGTGTTTTAAAACAAGTTCTCATTTGAATCGTGTCAAACTTGAACTTGGACTTTGTTTGAATCGTGTCAAGCATTGTCTTGTGTTTTAAAACTTGTTCTCGTTTGAATCGTGTCAAACTTGAACTTGGACTTTGTTTGAATCGTGTCAAGCATTGTCATGTGTTTTAAAACTTGTTCTCGTTTGAATCGTGTCAAACTTGAACCTGGACTTTGTTTGAATCGTGTCAAGCATTGTCTTGTGTTTTAAAACTTGTTCTCGTTTGAATTGTGTCAAACTTGAACTTGGACTTTGTTTGTATCGTGTCAAGCATTGTCTAGTGTTTTAAAACTTGTTCTCGTTTGAATCGTGTCAAACTTCAACTTGGACTTTGTTTGAATCGTGTCAAGCGTTGTCTTGTGTTTTATAACAAGTTCTCATTTGAATCGTGTCAAACTTGAACTTGGACTTTGTTTGAATCGTGTCAAGCATTGTCTTGTGTTTTAAAACTTGTTGTCGTTTGAATCGTGTCAAACTTGAACTTGGACTTTGTTTGAATCGTGTCAAGCATTGTCTTGTGTTTTAAAACTTGTTCTCGTTTGAATCGTGTCAAACTTGAACCTAGACTTTGTTTGAATCGTGTCAAGCATTGTCTTGTGTTTTAAAACTTGTTCTCGTTTGAATTGTGTCAAACTTGAACTTGGAATTTCTTTGAATCGTGTCAAGCATTGTCTTCTTGTTTTATAACCGTTCTTTTTCGAATCGTGTTGGACATGAACAGAGTCTTTGTTCGAATCGTGTCGCACATTGCCTCTTGTTTTAAAACTGTTCCCGTTTGAATCGTGTCAAACTTGAACTTGGACTTTGTTTTAATTGTGTCAAGCATTGTCTTGTGTTTTAAATCTTGTTCTCGTTTGAATCGTGTCAAACTTGAACTTGGACTTTGTTTGAATCGTGTCAAGCATTGTCTTGTGTTTTAAAACTTGTTCTCGTTTGAATCGTGTCAAACTTGAACTTGGACTTTGTTTGAATCGTGTCAAGCATTGTCTAGTGTTTTAAAACTTGTTCTCGTTTGAATCGTGTCAAACTTGAACTTGGACTTTGTTTGAATCGTGTCAAGCATTGTCTTGTGTTTTAAAACTTGTACTCATTTGAATCGTGTCAAACTTGAACTTGGACTTTGTTTGAATCGTGTCAAGCATTAACTTGTGTTTTAAAACTTGTTCTCGTTTGAATCATGTCAAACTTGAACTTGGACTTTGTTTGAATCGTGTCAAGCATTGTCTTGTGTTTTAAAACTTGTTCTCGTTTGAATCGTGTCAAACTTGAACCTAGACTTTGTTTGAATCGTGTCAAGCATTGTCTTGTGTTTTAAAACTTGTTCTCGTTTGAATTGTGTCAAACTTGAACTTCGACTTTGTTTGAATCGTGTCAAGCATTGTCTTCTTGTTTTAAAACCGTTCTTTTTTGAATCGTGTTGGACATTAACAGAGTCTTTGTTCGAATCGTGTCGGACATTGCCTCTTGTTTTAAAACTGTTCCCGTTTGAATCGTGTCAAACTTGAACTTGGACTTTGTTTGAATCGTGTCAAGCATTGTCTTGTGTTTTAAAACATGTTCTCGTTTGAATCGTGTTAAACTTGAACTTGGACTTTGTTTGAATCGTGTCAAACATTGTCTTGTGTTTTAAAACTTGTTCTCGTTTGAATCGTGTCAAACTTGAACTTAGACTTTGTTTGAATCGTGTCAAACATTGTCTTGTGTTTTAAAACTTGTTCTCGTTTGAATCGTGTCAAACTTGAACTTGGACTTTGTTTGAATCGTGTCAAGCATTATCTTCTTGTTTTAAAACATGTTCTTGTTTAAATCGTGTCAAACTTGAACTTGGACTTTGTTTGAATGGTGTCAAGCACTGCCTTCTTGTTTTAAAACCGTTCTTGTTCGAATCGTGTTGGACATGAACCGAGCCTTTGTTCGAATCGTGTCGGACATTGCCTCTTGTTTAAAACTGTTCCCGTTTGATTCGTGTCAAACTCGAACTTGGACTTTGTTTGAATCGTGTCAAGCATTGTCTTGTGTTTTAAAACTTGTTCTCGTTTGAATCGTGTCAAACTTGGACTTGGACTTTGTTTGAATCGTGTCAAGCATTGTCTTGTGTTTTAAAACTTGTTCTCGTTTGAATCGTGTCAAACTTGAACTTGGACTTTGTTTGAATCGTGTCAAGCATTGTCTAGTGTTTTAAAACTTGTTCTCGTTTGAATCGTGTCAAACTTGAATTTGGACTTTGTTTGAATCATGTCAAGCGTTGTCTTGTCTTTTAAAACAAGTTCTCATTTGAATCGTGTCAAACTTGAACTTGGACTTTGTTTGAATCGTGTCAAGCATTGTCTTGTGTTTTAAAACTTGTTCTCGTTTGAATCGTGTCAAACTTGAACTTGGACTTTGTTTGAATCGTGTCAAGCATTGTCATGTGTTTTAAAACTTGTTCTCGTTTGAATCGTGTCAAACTTGAACCTGGACTTTGTTTGAATCGTGTCAAGCATTGTCTTGTGTTTTAAAACTTGTTCTCGTTTGAATTGTGTCAAACTTGAACTTGGACTTTGTTTGTATCGTGTCAAGCATTGTCTAGTGTTTTAAAACTTGTTCTCGTTTGAATCGTGTCAAACTTGAACTTGGACTTTGTTTGAATCGTGTCAAGCGTTGTCTTGTGTTTTATAACAAGTTCTCATTTGAATCGTGTCAAACTTGAACTTTGGACTTTGTTTGAATCGTGTCAAGCATTGTCTTGTGTTTTAAAACTTGTTCTCATTTGAATCGTGTCAAACTTCAACTTGGACTTTGTTTGAATCGTGTCAAGTATTGTCTTGTGTTTTAAAACTTGTTCTCGTTTGAATCGTGTCAAACTTGAACCTAGACTTTGTTTGAATCGTGTCAAGCATTGTCTTGTGTTTTAAAACTTGTTCTCGTTTGAATTGTGTCAAACTTGAACTTGGAATTTCTTTGAATCGTGTCAAGCATTGTCTTCTTGTTTTATAACCGTTCTTTTTCGAATCGTGTTGGACATGAACAGAGTTTTTGTTCGAATCGTGTCGGACATTGCCTCTTGTTTTAAAACTGTTCCTGTTTGAATCGTGTCAAACTTGAACTTGGACTTTGTTTGAATCGTGTCAAGCATCGTCTTGTGTTTTAAAACTTGTTCTCGTTTGAATCGTGTCAAACTTGAACTTGGACTTTGTTTGAATCGTGTCAAGCATTGTCTTGTGTTTTAAAACTTGTTCTCGTTTGAATCGTGTCAAACTTGAACTTGGACTTTGTTTGAATCGTGTCAAGCATTGTCTTGTGTTTTAAAACTTGTTCTCGTTTGAATCGTGTCAAACTTGAACTTGGACTTTGTTTGAATCGTGTCAAGCATTGTCTTGTGTTTTAAAACTTGTTCTCGTTTGAATCGTGTCAAACTTGAACCTAGACTTTGTTTGAATCGTGTCAAGCATTGTCTTGTGTTTTAAAACTTGTTCTCGTTTGAATTGTGTCAAACTTGAACTTGGAATTTCTTGGAATCGTGTCAAGCATTGTCTTCTTGTTTTATAACCGTTCTTTTTCGAATCGTGTTGGACATGAACAGAGTCTTTGTTCGAATCGTGTCGCACATTGCCTCTTGTTTTAAAACTGTTCTCGTTTGAATCGTGTCAAACTTGAACTTGGACTTTGTTTTAATTGTGTCAAGCATTGTCTTGTGTTTTAAATCGTGTTCTCGTTTGAATCGTGTCAAACTTGAACTTGGACTTTGTTTGAATCGTGTCAAGCATTGTCTTGTGTTTTAAAACTTGTTCTCGTTTGAATCGTGTCAAACTTGAACTTGGACTTTGTTTGAATCGTGTCAAGCATTGTCTAGTGTTTTAAAACTTGTTCTCGTTTGAATCGTGTCAAACTTGAACTTGGACTTTGTTTGAATCGTGTCAAGCATTGTCTTGTGTTTTAAAACTTGTACTCATTTGAATCGTGTCAAACTTGAACTTGGACTTTGTTTGAATCGTGTCAAGCATTAACTTGTGTTTTAAAACTTGTTCTCGTTTGAATCATGTCAAACTTGAACTTGGACTTTGTTTGAATCGTGTCAAGCATTGTCTTGTGTTTTAAAACTTGTTCTCGTTTGAATCGTGTCAAACTTGAACTTGGACTTTGTTTGAATCGTGTCAAGCATTGTCTTGTGTTTTAAAACTTGTTCTCGTTTGAATCGTGTCAAACTTGAACTTGGACTTTGTTTGAATCGTGTCAAGCATTATCTTCTTGTTTTAAAACATGTTCTTGTTTAAATCGTGTCAAACTTGAACTTGGACTTTGTTTGAATGGTGTCAAGCACTGCCTTCTTGTTTTAAAACCGTTCTTGTTCGAATCGTGTTGGACATGAACCGAGCCTTTGTTCGAATCGTGTCGGACATTGCCTCTTGTTTAAAACTGTTCCCGTTTGATTCGTGTCAAACTTGAACTTGGACTTTGTTTGAATCGTGTCAAGCATTGTCTAGTGTTTTAAAACTTGTTCTCGTTTGAATCGTGTCAAACTCGAACTTGGACTTTGTTTGAATCATGTCAAGCGTTGTCTTGTGTTTTAAAACAAGTTCTCATTTGAATCGTGTCAAACTTGAACTTGGACTTTGTTTGAATCGTGTCAAGCATTGTCTTGTGTTTTAAAACTTGTTCTCGTTTGAATCGTGTCAAGCATTGTCTTCTTGTTTTAAAACCGTTCTTTTTTGAATCGTGTTGGACATTAACAGAGTCTTTGTTCGAATCGTGTCGGACATTGCCTCTTGTTTTAAAACTGTTCCCGTTTGAATCGTGTCAAACTTGAACTTGGACTTTGTTTGAATCGTGTCAAGCATTGTCTTGTGTTTTAAAACTTGTTCTCGTTTGAATCGTGTTAAACTTGAACTTGGACTTTGTTTGAATCGTGTCAAACATTGTCTTGTGTTTTAAAACTTGTTCTCGTTTGAATCGTGTCAAACTTGAACTTAGACTTTGTTTGAATCGTGTCAAACATTGTCTTGTGTTTTAAAACTTGTTCTCGTTTGAATCGTGTCAAACTTGAACTTGGACTTTGTTTGAATCGTGTCAAGCATTATCTTCTTGTTTTAAAACATGTTCTTGTTTAAATCGTGTCAAACTTGAACTTGGACTTTGTTTGAATGGTGTCAAGCACTGCCTTCTTGTTTTAAAACCGTTCTTGTTCGAATCGTGTTGGACATGAACCGAGCCTTTGTTCGAATCGTGTCGGACATTGCCTCTTGTTTAAAACTGTTCCCGTTTGAATCGTGTCAAACTTGAACTTGGACTTTGTTTGAATCGTGTCAAGCGTTGTCTTGTGTTTTATAACAAGTTCTCATTTGAATCGTGTCAAACTTGAACTTTGGACTTTGTTTGAATCGTGTCAAGCATTGTCTTGTGTTTTAAAACTTGTTCTCATTTGAATCGTGTCAAACTTCAACTTGGACTTTGTTTGAATCGTGTCAAGTATTGTCTTGTGTTTTAAAACTTGTTCTCGTTTGAATCGTGTCAAACTTGAACCTAGACTTTGTTTGAATCGTGTCAAGCATTGTCTTGTGTTTTAAAACTTGTTCTCGTTTGAATTGTGTCAAACTTGAACTTGGAATTTCTTTGAATCGTGTCAAGCATTGTCTTCTTGTTTTATAACCGTTCTTTTTCGAATCGTGTTGGACATGAACAGAGTTTTTGTTCGAATCGTGTCGGACATTGCCTCTTGTTTTAAAACTGTTCCTGTTTGAATCGTGTCAAACTTGAACTTGGACTTTGTTTGAATCGTGTCAAGCATCGTCTTGTGTTTTAAAACTTGTTCTCGTTTGAATCGTGTCAAACTTGAACTTGGACTTTGTTTGAATCGTGTCAAGCATTGTCTTGTGTTTTAAAACTTGTTCTCGTTTGAATCGTGTCAAACTTGAACTTGGACTTTGTTTGAATCGTGTCAAGCATTGTCTTGTGTTTTAAAACTTGTTCTCGTTTGAATCGTGTCAAACTTGAACTTGGACTTTGTTTGAATCGTGTCAAGCATTGTCTTGTGTTTTAAAACTTGTTCTCGTTTGAATCGTGTCAAACTTGAACCTAGACTTTGTTTGAATCGTGTCAAGCATTGTCTTGTGTTTTAAAACTTGTTCTCGTTTGAATTGTGTCAAACTTGAACTTGGAATTTCTTGGAATCGTGTCAAGCATTGTCTTCTTGTTTTATAACCGTTCTTTTTCGAATCGTGTTGGACATGAACAGAGTCTTTGTTCGAATCGTGTCGCACATTGCCTCTTGTTTTAAAACTGTTCTCGTTTGAATCGTGTCAAACTTGAACTTGGACTTTGTTTTAATTGTGTCAAGCATTGTCTTGTGTTTTAAATCGTGTTCTCGTTTGAATCGTGTCAAACTTGAACTTGGACTTTGTTTGAATCGTGTCAAGCATTGCCTTGTGTTTTAAAACTTGTTCTCGTTTGAATCGTGTCAAACTTGAACTTGGACTTTGTTTGAATCGTGTCAAGCATTGTCTAGTGTTTTAAAACTTGTTCTCGTTTGAATCGTGTCAAACTTGAACTTGGACTTTGTTTGAATCGTGTCAAGCATTGTCTTGTGTTTTAAAACTTGTACTCATTTGAATCGTGTCAAACTTGAACTTGGACTTTGTTTGAATCGTGTCAAGCATTAACTTGTGTTTTAAAACTTGTTCTCGTTTGAATCATGTCAAACTTGAACTTGGACTTTGTTTGAATCGTGTCAAGCATTGTCTTGTGTTTTAAAACTTGTTCTCGTTTGAATCGTGTCAAACTTGAACTTGGACTTTGTTTGAATCGTGTCAAGCATTGTCTTGTGTTTTAAAACTTGTTCTCGTTTGAATCGTGTCAAACTTGAACTTGGACTTTGTTTGAATCGTGTCAAGCATTATCTTCTTGTTTTAAAACATGTTCTTGTTTAAATCGTGTCAAACTTGAACTTGGACTTTGTTTGAATGGTGTCAAGCACTGCCTTCTTGTTTTAAAACCGTTCTTGTTCGAATCGTGTTGGACATGAACCGAGCCTTTGTTCGAATCGTGTCGGACATTGCCTCTTGTTTAAAACTGTTCCCGTTTGATTCGTGTCAAACTTGAACTTGGACTTTGTTTGAATCGTGTCAAGCATTGTCTAGTGTTTTAAAACTTGTTCTCGTTTGAATCGTGTCAAACTCGAACTTGGACTTTGTTTGAATCATGTCAAGCGTTGTCTTGTGTTTTAAAACAAGTTCTCATTTGAATCGTGTCAAACTTGAACTTGGACTTTGTTTGAATCGTGTCAAGCATTGTCTTGTGTTTTAAAACTTATTCTCGTTTGAATCGTGTCAAGCATTGTCTTCTTGTTTTAAAACCGTTCTTTTTTGAATCGTGTTGGACATTAACAGAGTCTTTGTTCGAATCGTGTCGGACATTGCCTCTTGTTTTAAAACTGTTCCCGTTTGAATCGTGTCAAACTTGAACTTGGACTTTGTTTGAATCGTGTCAAGCATTGTCTTGTGTTTTAAAACTTGTTCTCGTTTGAATCGTGTTAAACTTGAACTTGGACTTTGTTTGAATCGTGTCAAACATTGTCTTGTGTTTTAAAACTTGTTCTCGTTTGAATCGTGTCAAACTTGAACTTAGACTTTGTTTGAATCGTGTCAAACATTGTCTTGTGTTTTAAAACTTGTTCTCGTTTGAATCGTGTCAAACTTGAACTTGGACTTTGTTTGAATCGTGTCAAGCATTATCTTCTTGTTTTAAAACATGTTCTTGTTTAAATCGTGTCAAACTTGAACTTGGACTTTGTTTGAATGGTGTCAAGCACTGCCTTCTTGATTTAAAACCGTTCTTGTTCGAATCGTGTTGGACATGAACCGAGCCTTTGTTCGAATCGTGTCGGACATTGCCTCTTGTTTAAAACTGTTCTCGTTTGAATTGTGTCAAACTTGAACTTGGACTTTGTTTGTATCGTGTCAAGCATTGTCTAGTGTTTTAAAACTTGTTCTCGTTTGAATCGTGTCAAACTTCAACTTGGACTTTGTTTGAATCGTGTCAAGCGTTGTCTTGTGTTTTATAACAAGTTCTCATTTGAATCGTGTCAAACTTGAACTTGGACTTTGTTTGAATCGTGTCAAGCATTGTCTTGTGTTTTAAAACTTGTTGTCGTTTGAATCGTGTCAAACTTGAACTCGGACTTTGTTTGAATCGTGTCAAGCATTGTCTTGTGTTTTAAAACTTGTTCTCGTTTGAATCGTGTCAAACTTGAACCTAGACTTTGTTTGAATCGTGTCAAGCATTGTCTTGTGTTTTAAAACTTGTTCTCGTTTGAATTGTGTCAAACTTGAACTTGGAATTTCTTTGAATCGTGTCAAGCATTGTCTTCTTGTTTTATAACCGTTCTTTTTCGAATCGTGTTGGACATGAACAGAGTCTTTGTTCGAATCGTGTCGCACATTGCCTCTTGTTTTAAAACTGTTCCCGTTTGAATCGTGTCAAACTTGAACTTGGACTTTGTTTTAATTGTGTCAAGCATTGTCTTGTGTTTTAAATATTGTTCTCGTTTGAATCGTGTCAAACTTGAACTTGGACTTTGTTTGAATCGTGTCAAGCATTGTCTTGTGTTTTAAAACTTGTTCTCGTTTGAATCGTGTCAAACTTGAACTTGGACTTTGTTTGAATCGTGTCAAGCATTGTCTAGTGTTTTAAAACTTGTTCTCGTTTGAATCGTGTCAAACTTGAACTTGGACTTTGTTTGAATCGTGTCAAGCATTGTCTTGTGTTTTAACACTTGTTCTCATTTGAATCGTTTTAAACTTGAACTTGGAATTTGTTTGAATCGTGTCAAACATTGTTTTGTGTTTTAAAACTTGTTCTCGTTTGAATCGTGTCAAACTTGAACTTAGACTTTGTTTGAATCGTGTCAAACATTGTCTTGTGTTTTAAAACTTGTTCTCGTTTGAATCGATTCAAACTTGAACTTGGACTTTGTTTGAATCGTGTCAAGCATTATCTTCTTGTTTTAAAACATGTTCTTGTTTAAATCGTGTCAAACTTGAACTTGGACTTTGTTTGAAGGGTGTCAAGCACTGCCTTCTTGTTTTAAAACCGTTCTTGTTCGAATCGTGTTGGACATGAACCGAGCCTTTGTTCGAATCGTGTCGGACATTGCCTCTTGTTTAAAACTGTTCCCGTTTGATTCGTGTCAAACTCGAACTTGGACTTTGTTTGAATCGTGTCAAGCATTGTCTTGTGTTTTAAAACTTGTTCTCGTTTGAATCGTGTCAAACTTGGACTTGGACTTTGTTTGAATCGTGTCAAGCATTGTCTTGTGTTTTAAAACTTGTTCTCGTTTGAATCGTGTCAAACTTGAACTTGGACTTTGTTTGAATCGTGTCAAGCATTGTCTAGTGTTTTAAAACTTGTTCTCGTTTGAATCGTGTCAAACTTGAACTTGGACTTTGTTTGAATCATGTCAAGCGTTGTCTTGTGTTTTAAAACAAGTTCTCATTTGAATCGTGTCAAACTTGAACTTGGACTTTGTTTGAATCGTGTCAAGCATTGTCTTGTGTTTTAAAACTTGTTCTCGTTTGAATCGTGTCAAACTTGAACTTGGACTTTGTTTGAATCGTGTCAAGCATTGTCATGTGTTTTAAAACTTGTTCTCGTTTGAATCGTGTCAAACTTGAACCTGGACTTTGTTTGAATCGTGTCAAGCATTGTCTTGTGTTTTAAAACTTGTTCTCGTTTGAATTGTGTCAAACTTGAACTTGGACTTTGTTTGTATCGTGTCAAGCATTGTCTAGTGTTTTAAAACTTGTTCTCGTTTGAATCGTGTCAAACTTCAACTTGGACTTTGTTTGAATCGTGTCAAGCGTTGTCTTGTGTTTTATAACAAGTTCTCATTTGAATCGTGTCAAACTTGAACTTGGACTTTGTTTGAATCGTGTCAAGCATTGTCTTGTGTTTTAAAACTTGTTGTCGTTTGAATCGTGTCAAACTTGAACTTGGACTTTGTTTGAATCGTGTCAAGCATTGTCTTGTGTTTTAAAACTTGTTCTCGTTTGAATCGTGTCAAACTTGAACCTAGACTTTGTTTGAATCGTGTCAAGCATTGTCTTGTGTTTTAAAACTTGTTCTCGTTTGAATTGTGTCAAACTTGAACTTGGAATTTCTTTGAATCGTGTCAAGCATTGTCTTCTTGTTTTATAACCGTTCTTTTTCGAATCGTGTTGGACATGAACAGAGTCTTTGTTCGAATCGTGTCGCACATTGCCTCTTGTTTTAAAACTGTTCCCGTTTGAATCGTGTCAAACTTGAACTTGGACTTTGTTTTAATTGTGTCAAGCATTGTCTTGTGTTTTAAATCTTGTTCTCGTTTGAATCGTGTCAAACTTGAACTTGGACTTTGTTTGAATCGTGTCAAGCATTGTCTTGTGTTTTAAAACTTGTTCTCGTTTGAATCGTGTCAAACTTGAACTTGGACTTTGTTTGAATCGTGTCAAGCATTGTCTAGTGTTTTAAAACTTGTTCTCGTTTGAATCGTGTCAAACTTGAACTTGGACTTTGTTTGAATCGTGTCAAGCATTGTCTTGTGTTTTAAAACTTGTACTCATTTGAATCGTGTCAAACTTGAACTTGGACTTTGTTTGAATCGTGTCAAGCATTAACTTGTGTTTTAAAACTTGTTCTCGTTTGAATCATGTCAAACTTGAACTTGGACTTTGTTTGAATCGTGTCAAGCATTGTCTTGTGTTTTAAAACTTGTTCTCGTTTGAATCGTGTCAAACTTGAACCTAGACTTTGTTTGAATCGTGTCAAGCATTGTCTTGTGTTTTAAAACTTGTTCTCGTTTGAATTGTGTCAAACTTGAACTTCGACTTTGTTTGAATCGTGTCAAGCATTGTCTTCTTGTTTTAAAACCGTTCTTTTTTGAATCGTGTTGGACATTAACAGAGTCTTTGTTCGAATCGTGTCGGACATTGCCTCTTGTTTTAAAACTGTTCCCGTTTGAATCGTGTCAAACTTGAACTTGGACTTTGTTTGAATCGTGTCAAGCATTGTCTTGTGTTTTAAAACATGTTCTCGTTTGAATCGTGTTAAACTTGAACTTGGACTTTGTTTGAATCGTGTCAAACATTGTCTTGTGTTTTAAAACTTGTTCTCGTTTGAATCGTGTCAAACTTGAACTTAGACTTTGTTTGAATCGTGTCAAACATTGTCTTGTGTTTTAAAACTTGTTCTCGTTTGAATCGTGTCAAACTTGAACTTGGACTTTGTTTGAATCGTGTCAAGCATTATCTTCTTGTTTTAAAACATGTTCTTGTTTAAATCGTGTCAAACTTGAACTTGGACTTTGTTTGAATGGTGTCAAGCACTGCCTTCTTGTTTTAAAACCGTTCTTGTTCGAATCGTGTTGGACATGAACCGAGCCTTTGTTCGAATCGTGTCGGACATTGCCTCTTGTTTAAAACTGTTCCCGTTTGATTCGTGTCAAACTCGAACTTGGACTTTGTTTGAATCGTGTCAAGCATTGTCTTGTGTTTTAAAACTTGTTCTCGTTTGAATCGTGTCAAACTTGGACTTGGACTTTGTTTGAATCGTGTCAAGCATTGTCTTGTGTTTTAAAACTTGTTCTCGTTTGAATCGTGTCAAACTTGAACTTGGACTTTGTTTGAATCGTGTCAAGCATTGTCTAGTGTTTTAAAACTTGTTCTCGTTTGAATCGTGTCAAACTTGAATTTGGACTTTGTTTGAATCATGTCAAGCGTTGTCTTGTCTTTTAAAACAAGTTCTCATTTGAATCGTGTCAAACTTGAACTTGGACTTTGTTTGAATCGTGTCAAGCATTGTCTTGTGTTTTAAAACTTGTTCTCGTTTGAATCGTGTCAAACTTGAACTTGGACTTTGTTTGAATCGTGTCAAGCATTGTCATGTGTTTTAAAACTTGTTCTCGTTTGAATCGTGTCAAACTTGAACCTGGACTTTGTTTGAATCGTGTCAAGCATTGTCTTGTGTTTTAAAACTTGTTCTCGTTTGAATTGTGTCAAACTTGAACTTGGACTTTGTTTGTATCGTGTCAAGCATTGTCTAGTGTTTTAAAACTTGTTCTCGTTTGAATCGTGTCAAACTTGAACTTGGACTTTGTTTGAATCGTGTCAAGCGTTGTCTTGTGTTTTATAACAAGTTCTCATTTGAATCGTGTCAAACTTGAACTTTGGACTTTGTTTGAATCGTGTCAAGCATTGTCTTGTGTTTTAAAACTTGTTCTCATTTGAATCGTGTCAAACTTCAACTTGGACTTTGTTTGAATCGTGTCAAGTATTGTCTTGTGTTTTAAAACTTGTTCTCGTTTGAATCGTGTCAAACTTGAACCTAGACTTTGTTTGAATCGTGTCAAGCATTGTCTTGTGTTTTAAAACTTGTTCTCGTTTGAATTGTGTCAAACTTGAACTTGGAATTTCTTTGAATCGTGTCAAGCATTGTCTTCTTGTTTTATAACCGTTCTTTTTCGAATCGTGTTGGACATGAACAGAGTTTTTGTTCGAATCGTGTCGGACATTGCCTCTTGTTTTAAAACTGTTCCTGTTTGAATCGTGTCAAACTTGAACTTGGACTTTGTTTGAATCGTGTCAAGCATCGTCTTGTGTTTTAAAACTTGTTCTCGTTTGAATCGTGTCAAACTTGAACTTGGACTTTGTTTGAATCGTGTCAAGCATTGTCTTGTGTTTTAAAACTTGTTCTCGTTTGAATCGTGTCAAACTTGAACTTGGACTTTGTTTGAATCGTGTCAAGCATTGTCTTGTGTTTTAAAACTTGTTCTCGTTTGAATCGTGTCAAACTTGAACTTGGACTTTGTTTGAATCGTGTCAAGCATTGTCTTGTGTTTTAAAACTTGTTCTCGTTTGAATCGTGTCAAACTTGAACCTAGACTTTGTTTGAATCGTGTCAAGCATTGTCTTGTGTTTTAAAACTTGTTCTCGTTTGAATTGTGTCAAACTTGAACTTGGAATTTCTTGGAATCGTGTCAAGCATTGTCTTCTTGTTTTATAACCGTTCTTTTTCGAATCGTGTTGGACATGAACAGAGTCTTTGTTCGAATCGTGTCGCACATTGCCTCTTGTTTTAAAACTGTTCTCGTTTGAATCGTGTCAAACTTGAACTTGGACTTTGTTTTAATTGTGTCAAGCATTGTCTTGTGTTTTAAATCGTGTTCTCGTTTGAATCGTGTCAAACTTGAACTTGGACTTTGTTTGAATCGTGTCAAGCATTGTCTTGTGTTTTAAAACTTGTTCTCGTTTGAATCGTGTCAAACTTGAACTTGGACTTTGTTTGAATCGTGTCAAGCATTGTCTAGTGTTTTAAAACTTGTTCTCGTTTGAATCGTGTCAAACTTGAACTTGGACTTTGTTTGAATCGTGTCAAGCATTGTCTTGTGTTTTAAAACTTGTACTCATTTGAATCGTGTCAAACTTGAACTTGGACTTTGTTTGAATCGTGTCAAGCATTAACTTGTGTTTTAAAACTTGTTCTCGTTTGAATCATGTCAAACTTGAACTTGGACTTTGTTTGAATCGTGTCAAGCATTGTCTTGTGTTTTAAAACTTGTTCTCGTTTGAATCGTGTCAAACTTGAACTTGGACTTTGTTTGAATCGTGTCAAGCATTGTCTTGTGTTTTAAAACTTGTTCTCGTTTGAATCGTGTCAAACTTGAACTTGGACTTTGTTTGAATCGTGTCAAGCATTATCTTCTTGTTTTAAAACATGTTCTTGTTTAAATCGTGTCAAACTTGAACTTGGACTTTGTTTGAATGGTGTCAAGCACTGCCTTCTTGTTTTAAAACCGTTCTTGTTCGAATCGTGTTGGACATGAACCGAGCCTTTGTTCGAATCGTGTCGGACATTGCCTCTTGTTTAAAACTGTTCCCGTTTGATTCGTGTCAAACTTGAACTTGGACTTTGTTTGAATCGTGTCAAGCATTGTCTAGTGTTTTAAAACTTGTTCTCGTTTGAATCGTGTCAAACTCGAACTTGGACTTTGTTTGAATCATGTCAAGCGTTGTCTTGTGTTTTAAAACAAGTTCTCATTTGAATCGTGTCAAACTTGAACTTGGACTTTGTTTGAATCGTGTCAAGCATTGTCTTGTGTTTTAAAACTTGTTCTCGTTTGAATCGTGTCAAGCATTGTCTTCTTGTTTTAAAACCGTTCTTTTTTGAATCGTGTTGGACATTAACAGAGTCTTTGTTCGAATCGTGTCGGACATTGCCTCTTGTTTTAAAACTGTTCCCGTTTGAATCGTGTCAAACTTGAACTTGGACTTTGTTTGAATCGTGTCAAGCATTGTCTTGTGTTTTAAAACTTGTTCTCGTTTGAATCGTGTTAAACTTGAACTTGGACTTTGTTTGAATCGTGTCAAACATTGTCTTGTGTTTTAAAACTTGTTCTCGTTTGAATCGTGTCAAACTTGAACTTAGACTTTGTTTGAATCGTGTCAAACATTGTCTTGTGTTTTAAAACTTGTTCTCGTTTGAATCGTGTCAAACTTGAACTTGGACTTTGTTTGAATCGTGTCAAGCATTATCTTCTTGTTTTAAAACATGTTCTTGTTTAAATCGTGTCAAACTTGAACTTGGACTTTGTTTGAATGGTGTCAAGCACTGCCTTCTTGTTTTAAAACCGTTCTTGTTCGAATCGTGTTGGACATGAACCGAGCCTTTGTTCGAATCGTGTCGGACATTGCCTCTTGTTTAAAACTGTTCCCGTTTGATTCGTGTCAAACTTGAACTTGGACTTTGTTTGAATCGTGTCAACCATTGTCTAGTGTTTTAAAACTTGTTCTCGTTTGAATCGTGTCAAACTCGAACTTGGACTTTGTTTGAATCATGTCAAGCGTTGTCTTGTGTTTTAAAACAAGTTCTCATTTGAATCGTGTCAAACTTGAACTTGGACTTTGTTTGAATCGTGTCAAGCATTGTCTTGTGTTTTAAAACTTGTTCTCGTTTGAATCGTGTCAAACTTGAACTTGGACTTTGTTTGAATCGTGTCAAGCATTGTCATGTGTTTTAAA
Source organism: Lathyrus tuberosus (assembly GCA_022829125.1). NCBI lineage: Eukaryota > Viridiplantae > Streptophyta > Magnoliopsida > Fabales > Fabaceae > Lathyrus > Lathyrus tuberosus. The sequence continues at coordinate 16,198,429 of JALAZF010000054.1, forward strand.
ACTTGTTCTCGTTTGAATCGTGTCAAACTTGAACCTGGACTTTGTTTGAATCGTGTCAAGCATTGTCTTGTGTTTTAAAACTTGTTCTCGTTTGAATTGTGTCAAACTTGAACTTGGACTTTGTTTGTATCGTGTCAAGCATTGTCTAGTGTTTTAAAACTTGTTCTCGTTTGAATCGTGTTAAACTTGAACTTGGACTTTGTTTGAATCGTGTCAAGCGATGTCTTGTGTTTTATAACAAGTTCTCATTTGAATCGTGTCAAACTTGAACTTGGACTTTGTTTGAATCGTGTCAAGCATTGTCTTGTGTTTTAAAACTTGTTCTCGTTTGAATCGTGTCAAACTTGAACTTGGACTTTGTTTGAATCGTGTCAAGCATTGTCTTGTGTTTTAAAACTTGTTCTCGTTTGAATCGTGTCAAACTTGAACCTAGACTTTGTTTGAATCGTGTCAAGCATTGTCTTGTGTTTTAAAACTTGTTCTCGTTTGAATTGTGTCAAACTTGAACTTGGAATTTCTTTGAATCGTGTCAAGCATTGTCTTCTTGTTTTATAACCGTTCTTTTTCGAATCGTGTTGGACATGAACAGAGTCTTTGTTCGAATCGTGTCGGACATTGCCTCTTGTTTTAAAACTGTTCCTGTTTGAATCGTGTCAAACTTGAACTTGGACTTTGTTTGAATCGTGTCAAGCATCGTCTTGTGTTTTAAAACTTGTTCTCGTTTGAATCGTGTCAAACTTGAACTTGGACTTTGTTTACATCGTGTCAAGCATTGTCTTGTGTTTTAAAACTTGTTCTCGTTTGAATCGTGTCAAACTTGAACTTGGACTTTGTTTGAATCGTGTCAAGCATTGTCTAGTGTTTTAAAACTTGTTCTCGTTTGAATCGTGTCAAACTTGAACTTGGACTTTGTTTGAATCGTGTCAAGCATTGTCTTGTGTTTTAAAACCTGTTCTCGTTTGAATCGTGTCAAACTTGAACTTGGACTTTGTTTGAATCGTGTCAAGGATTGTCTTGTGTTTTAAAACTTGTTCTCGTTTGAATCGTGTCAAACTTGAACTTGGACTTTGTTTGAATCGTGTCAAGCATTGTCTTGTGTTTTAAAACTTGTTCTCGTTTGAATCTTGTCAAACTTAAACTTGGACTTTGTTTGAATCGTGTCAAGCATTATCTTGTGTTTTAAAACTTGTTCTCGTTTGAATCGTGTCAAACTTGAACTTGGACTTTGTTTGAATCGTGTCAAGCATTGTCTTGTGTTTTAAAACTTGTTCTCGTTTGAATCGTGTCAAACTTGAACTTGGACTTTGTTTGAATCGTGTTAAGCATTGTCTTGTGTTTTAAAACTTGTTCTCGTTTGAATCGTGTGAAACTTGAACCTGGACTTTGTTTGAATCGTGTCAAGCATTGTCTTGTGTTTTAAAACTTGTTCTCGTTTGAATTGTGTCAAACTTGAACTTGGACTTTGTTTGAATCGTGTCAAGCATTGTCTTCTTGTTTTAAAACCGTTCTTGTTCGAATCGTGTTGGACATGAACAGAGTCTTTGTTCGAATCGTGTCAGACATTGCCTCTTGTTTTAAAACTGTTCCCGTTTGAATCGTGTCAAACTTGAACTTGGACTTTGTTTGAATCGTGTCAAGCATTGTCTTGTGTTTTAAAACTTGTTCTCGTTTGAATCGTGTCAAACTTGAACTTGGACTTTGTTTGAATCGTGTCAATCATTGTCTTGTGTTTTAAAACTTGTTCTCGTTTGAATCGTGTCAAACTTGAACCAGGACTTTGTTTGAATAGTGTCAAGCATTGTCTTGTGTTTTAAAACTTGTTCTCGTTTGAATTGTGTCAAACTTGAACTTGGACTTTGTTTGAATCGTGTCAAGCATTGTCTTCTTGTTTTAAAACCGTTCTTGTTCGAATCGTGTTGGACATGAACAGAGTCTTTGTTCGAATCGTGTCGGACATTGCCTCTTGTTTTAAAACTGTTCCCGTTTGAATCGTGTCAAACTTGAACTTGGACTTTGTTTGAATTGTGTCAAGCATTGTCTTGTGTTTTAAAACTTGTTCTCGTTTGAATCGTGTCAAACTTGAAATTGGACTTTGTTTGAATCGTGTCAAGCATTGTCTTGTGTTTTAAAACTTGTTCTCGTTTGAATCGTGTCAAACTTGAACTTGGACTTTGTTTGAATCGTGTCAAGCATTGTCTAGTGTTTTAAAACTTGTTCTCGTATGAATCGTGTCAAACTTGAACTTGGACTTTGTTTGAATCGTGTCAAGCATTGTCTAGTGTTTTAAAACTTGTTCTCGTTTGAATCGTGTCAAACTTGAACTTGGACTTTGTTTGAATCGTGTCAAGCATTGTCTTGTGTTTTAAAACTTGTTCTCATTTGAATCGCGTCAAACTTGAACTTGGACTTTTTTTGAATCGTGTCAAGCATTGTCTTGTGTTTTAAAACTTTTTCTCGTTTGAATCGTGTCAAACTTGAACTTGGAGTTTGTTTGAATCGTGTCAAGCATTGTCTTGTGTTTTAAAACTTGTTCTCGTTTGAATCGTGTCAAACTTGAACTTGGACTTTGTTTGAATCGTGTCAAGCATTGTCATGTGTTTTAAAACTTGTTCTCGTTTGAATCGTGTCAAACTTGAACCTGGACTTTGTTTGAATCGTGTCAAGCATCGTCTTGTGTTTTAAAACTTGTTCTCGTTTGAATCGTGTCAAACTTGAACTTGGACTTTGTTTACATCGTGTCAAGCATTGTCTTGTGTTTTAAAACTTGTTCTCGTTTGAATCGTGTCAAACTTGAACTTGGACTTTGTTTGAATCGTGTCAAGCATTGTCTAGTGTTTTAAAACTTGTTCTCGTTTGAATCGTGTCAAACTTGAACTTGGACTTTGTTTGAATCGTGTCAAGCATTGTCTTGTGTTTTAAAACCTGTTCTCGTTTGAATCGTGTCAAACTTGAACTTGGACTTTGTTTGAATCGTGTCAAGGATTGTCTTGTGTTTTAAAACTTGTTCTCGTTTGAATCGTGTCAAACTTGAACTTGGACTTTGTTTGAATCGTGTCAAGCATTGTCTTGTGTTTTAAAACTTGTTCTCGTTTGAATCTTGTCAAACTTAAACTTGGACTTTGTTTGAATCGTGTCAAGCATTATCTTGTGTTTTAAAACTTGTTCTCGTTTGAATCGTGTCAAACTTGAACTTGGACTTTGTTTGAATCGTGTCAAGCATTGTCTTGTGTTTTAAAACTTGTTCTCGTTTGAATCGTGTCAAACTTGAACTTGGACTTTGTTTGAATCGTGTTAAGCATTGTCTTGTGTTTTAAAACTTGTTCTCGTTTGAATCGTGTGAAACTTGAACCTGGACTTTGTTTGAATCGTGTCAAGCATTGTCTTGTGTTTTAAAACTTGTTCTCGTTTGAATTGTGTCAAACTTGAACTTGGACTTTGTTTGAATCGTGTCAAGCATTGTCTTCTTGTTTTAAAACCGTTCTTGTTCGAATCGTGTTGGACATGAACAGAGTCTTTGTTCGAATCGTGTCAGACATTGCCTCTTGTTTTAAAACTGTTCCCGTTTGAATCGTGTCAAACTTGAACTTGGACTTTGTTTGAATCGTGTCAAGCATTGTCTTGTGTTTTAAAACTTGTTCTCGTTTGAATCGTGTCAAACTTGAACTTGGACTTTGTTTGAATCGTGTCAATCATTGTCTTGTGTTTTAAAACTTGTTCTCGTTTGAATCGTGTCAAACTTGAACCAGGACTTTGTTTGAATAGTGTCAAGCATTGTCTTGTGTTTTAAAACTTGTTCTCGTTTGAATTGTGTCAAACTTGAACTTGGACTTTGTTTGAATCGTGTCAAGCATTGTCTTCTTGTTTTAAAACCGTTCTTGTTCGAATCGTGTTGGACATGAACAGAGTCTTTGTTCGAATCGTGTCGGACATTGCCTCTTGTTTTAAAACTGTTCCCGTTTGAATCGTGTCAAACTTGAACTTGGACTTTGTTTGAATTGTGTCAAGCATTGTCTTGTGTTTTAAAACTTGTTCTCGTTTGAATCGTGTCAAACTTGAAATTGGACTTTGTTTGAATCGTGTCAAGCATTGTCTTGTGTTTTAAAACTTGTTCTCGTTTGAATCGTGTCAAACTTGAACTTGGACTTTGTTTGAATCGTGTCAAGCATTGTCTAGTGTTTTAAAACTTGTTCTCGTATGAATCGTGTCAAACTTGAACTTGGACTTTGTTTGAATCGTGTCAAGCATTGTCTAGTGTTTTAAAACTTGTTCTCGTTTGAATCGTGTCAAACTTGAACTTGGACTTTGTTTGAATCGTGTCAAGCATTGTCTTGTGTTTTAAAACTTGTTCTCATTTGAATCGCGTCAAACTTGAACTTGGACTTTTTTTGAATCGTGTCAAGCATTGTCTTGTGTTTTAAAACTTTTTCTCGTTTGAATCGTGTCAAACTTGAACTTGGAGTTTGTTTGAATCGTGTCAAGCATTGTCTTGTGTTTTAAAACTTGTTCTCGTTTGAATCGTGTCAAACTTGAACTTGGACTTTGTTTGAATCGTGTCAAGCATTGTCATGTGTTTTAAAACTTGTTCTCGTTTGAATCGTGTCAAACTTGAACCTGGACTTTGTTTGAATCGTGTCAAGCATTGTCTTGTGTTTTAAAACTTGTTCTCGTTTGAATTGTGTCAAACTTGAACTTGGACTTTGTTTGTATCGTGTCAAGCATTGTCTAGTGTTTTAAAACTTGTTCTCGTTTGAATCGTGTCAAACTTGAACTTGGACTTTGTTTGAATCGTGTCAAGCGATGTCTTGTGTTTTATAACAAGTTCTCATTTGAATCGTGTCAAACTTGAACTTGGACTTTGTTTGAATCGTGTCAAGCATTGTCTTGTGTTTTAAAACTTGTTCTCGTTTGAATCGTGTCAAACTTGAACTTGGACTTTGTTTGAATCGTGTCAAGCATTGTCTTGTGTTTTAAAACTTGTTCTCGTTTGAATCGTGTCAAACTTGAACCTAGACTTTGTTTGAATCGTGTCAAGCATTGTCTTGTGTTTTAAAACTTGTTCTCGTTTGAATTGTGTCAAACTTGAACTTGGAATTTCTTTGAATCGTGTCAAGCATTGTCTTCTTGTTTTATAACCGTTCTTTTTCGAATCGTGTTGGATATGAACAGAGTCTTTGTTCGAATCGTGTCGGACATTGCCTCTTGTTTTAAAACTGTTCCTGTTTGAATCGTGTCAAACTTGAACTTGGACTTTGTTTGAATCGTGTCAAGCATCGTCTTGTGTTTTAAAACTTGTTCTCGTTTGAATCGTGTCAAACTTGAACTTGGACTTTGTTTGCATCGTGTCAAGCATTGTCTTGTGTTTTAAAACTTGTTCTCGTTTGAATCGTGTCAAACTTGAACTTGGACTTTGTTTGAATCGTGTCAAGCATTGTCTAGTGTTTTAAAACTTGTTCTCGTTTGAATCGTGTCAAACTTGAACTTAGACTTTGTTTGAATCGTGCCAAGCATTGTCTTGTGTTTTAAAACCTGTCCTCGTTTGAATCGTGTCAAACTTGAACTTGGACTTTGTTTGAATCGTGTCAAGGATTGTCTTGTGTTTTAAAACTTGTTCTCGTTTGAATCGTGTCAAACTTGAACTTGGACTTTGTTTGAATCGTGTCAAGCATTGTCTTGTGTTTTAAAACTTTTTCTCGTTTGAATCTTGTCAAACTTAAACTTGGACTTTGTTTGAATCGTGTCAAGCATTATCTTGTGTTTTAAAACTTGTTCTCGTTTGAATCGTGTCAAACTTGAACTTGGACTTTGTTTGAATCGTGTCAAGCATTGTCTTGTGTTTTAAAACTTGTTCTCGTTTGAATCGTGTCAAACTTGAACTTGGACTTTGTTTGAATCGTGTTAAGCATTGTCTTGTGTTTTAAAACTTGTTCTCGTTTGAATCGTGTGAAACTTGAACCTGGACTTTGTTTGAATCGTGTCAAGCATTGTCTTGTGTTTTAAAACTTGTTCTCGTTTGAATTGTGTCAAACTTGAACTTGGACTTTGTTTGAATCGTGTCAAGCATTGTCTTCTTGTCTTAAAACCGTTCTTGTTCGAATCGTGTTGGACATGAACAGAGTCTTTGTTCGAATCGTGTCAGACATTGCCTCTTGTTTTAAAACTGTTCCCATTTGAATCGTGTCAAACTTGAACTTGGACTTTGTTTGAATCGTGTCAAGCATTGTCTTGTGTTTTAAAACTTGTTCTCGTTTGAATCGTGTCAAACTTGAACTTGGACTTTGTTTGAATCGTGTCAAGCATTGTCTTGTGTTTTAAAACTTGTTCTCGTTTGAATCGTGTCAAACTTGAACCAGGACTTTGTTTGAATAGTGTCAAGCATTGTCTTGTGTTTTAAAACTTGTTCTCGTTTGAATTGTGTCAAACTTGAACTTGGACTTTGTTTGAATCGTGTCAAGCATTGTCTTCTTGTTTTAAAACCGTTCTTGTTCGAATCGTGTTGGACATGAACAGAGTCTTTGTTCGAATCGTGTCGGACATTGCCTCTTGTTTTAAAACTGTTCCCGTTTGAATCGTGTCAAACTTGAACTTGGACTTTGTTTGAATTGTGTCAAGCATTGTCTTGTGTTTTAAAACTTGTTCTCGTTTGAATCGTGTCAAACTTGAAATTGGACTTTGTTTGAATCGTGTCAAGCATTGTCTTGTGTTTTAAAACTTGTTCTCGTCTGAATCGTGTCAAACTTGAACTTGGACTTTGTTTGAATCGTGTCAAGCATTGTCTAGTGTTTTAAAACTTGTTCTCGTTTGAATCGTGTCAAACTTGAACTTGGACTTTGTTTGAATCGTGTCAAGCATTGTCTTGTGTTTTAAAACTTGTTCTCATTTGAATCGCGTCAAACTTGAACTTGGACTTTGTTTGAATCGTGTCAAGCATTGTCTTGTGTTTTAAAACTTTTTCTCGTTTGAATCGTGTCAAACTTGAACTTGGACTTTGTTTGAATCGTGTCAAGCATTGTCTTGTGTTTTAAAACTTGTTCTCGTTTGAATCGTGTCAAACTTGAACTTGGACTTTGTTTGAATCGTGTCAAGCATTGTCTAGTGTTTTAAAACTTGTTCTCGTCTGAATCGTGTCAAACTTGAACTTGGACTTTGTTTGAATCGTGTCAAGCATTGTCTTGTGTTTTAAAACTTGTTCTCGTTTGAATCGTGTCAAACTTGAACCTAGACTTTGTTTGAATCGTGTCAAGCATTGTCTTGTGTTTTAAAACTTGTTCTCGTTTGAATTGTGTCAAACTTGAACTTGGAATTTCTTTGAATCGTGTCAAGCATTGTCTTCTTGTTTTATAACCGTTCTTTTTCGAATCGTGTTGGACATGAACAGAGTCTTTGTTCGAATCGTGTCGGACATTGCCTCTTGTTTTAAAACTGTTCCTGTTTGAATCGTGTCAAACTTGAACTTGGACTTTGTTTGAATCGTGTCAAGCATCGTCTTGTGTTTTAAAACTTGTTCTCGTTTGAATCGTGTCAAACTTGAACTTGGACTTTGTTTACATCGTGTCAAGCATTGTCTTGTGTTTTAAAACTTGTTCTCGTTTGAATCGTGTCAAACTTGAACTTGGACTTTGTTTGAATCGTGTCAAGCATTGTCTAGTGTTTTAAAACTTGTTCTCGTTTGAATCGTGTCAAACTTGAACTTGGACTTTGTTTGAATCGTGTCAAGCATTGTCTTGTGTTTTAAAACCTGTTCTCGTTTGAATCGTGTCAGACTTGAACTTGGACTTTGTTTGAATCGTGTCAAGGATTGTCTTGTGTTTTAAAACTTGTTCTCGTTTGAATCGTGTCAAACTTGAACTTGGACTTTGTTTGAATCGTGTCAAGCATTGTCTTGTGTTTTAAAACTTGTTCTCGTTTGAATCTTGTCAAACTTAAACTTGGACTTTGTTTGAATCGTGTCAAGCATTATCTTGTGTTTTAAAACTTGTTCTCGTTTGAATCGTGTCAAACTTGAACTTGGACTTTGTTTGAATCGTGTCAAGCATTGTCTTGTGTTTTAAAACTTGTTCTCGTTTGAATCGTGTCAAACTTGAACTTAGACTTTGTTTGAATCGTGTTAAGCATTGTCTTGTGTTTTAAAACTTGTTCTCGTTTGAATCGTGTGAAACTTGAACCTGGACTTTGTTTGAATCGTGTCAAGCATTGTCTTGTGTTTTAAAACTTGTTCTCGTTTGAATTGTGTCAAACTTGAACTTGGACTTTGTTTGAATCGTGTCAAGCATTGTCTTCTTGTTTTAAAACCGTTCTTGTTCGAATCGTGTTGGACATGAACAGAGTCTTTGTTCGAATCGTGTCAGACATTGCCTCTTATTTTAAAACTGTTCCCGTTTGAATCGTGTCAAACTTGAACTTGGACTTTGTTTGAATCGTGTCAAGCATTGTCTTGTGTTTTAAAACTTGTTCTCGTTTGAATCGTGTCAAACTTGAACTTGGACTTTGTTTGAATCGTGTCAAGCATTGTCTTGTGTTTTAAAACTTGTTCTCGTTTGAATCGTGTCAAACTTGAACCAGGACTTTGTTTGAATAGTGTCAAGCATTGTCTTGTGTTTTAAAACTTGTTCTCGTTTGAATCGTGTCAAACTTGAACTTGGACTTTGACTGAATCGTGTCAAGCATTGTCTTGTGTTTTAAAACCGTTCTTGTTCGAATCGTGTTGGACATGAACAGAGTCTTTGTTCGAATCGTGTCGGACATTGCCTCTTGTTTTAAAACTGTTCCCGTTTGAATCGTGTCAAACTTGAACTTGGACTTTGTTTGAATTGTGTCAAGCATTGTCTTGTGTTTTAAAACTTGTTCTCGTTTGAATCGTGTCAAACTTGAAATTGGACTTTGTTTGAATCGTGTCAAGCATTGTCTTGTGTTTTAAAACTTGTTCTCGTCTGAATCGTGTCAAACTTGAACTTGGACTTTGTTTGAATCGTGTCAAGCATTGTCTAGTGTTTTAAAACTTGTTCTCGTTTGAATCGTGTCAAACTTGAACTTGGACTTTGTTTGAATCGTGTCAAGCATTGTCTTGTGTTTTAAAACTTGTTCTCATTTGAATCGCGTCAAACTTGAACTTGGACTTTGTTTGAATCGTGTCAAGCATTGTCTTGTGTTTTAAAACTTTTTCTCGTTTGAATCGTGTCAAACTTGAACTTGGACTTTGTTTGAATCGTGTCAAGCATTGTCTTGTGTTTTAAAACTTGTTCTCGTTTGAATCGTGTCAAACTTGAACTTGGACTTTGTTTGAATCGTGTCAAGCATTGTCTAGTGTTTTAAAACTTGTTCTCGTCTGAATCGTGTCAAACTTGAACTTGGACTTTGTTTGAATCGTGTCAAGCATTGTCTTGTGTTTTAAAACTTGTTCTCGTTTGAATCGTGTCAAACTTGAACTTGGACTTTGTTTGAATCGTGTCAAGCATTGTCTTGTGTTTTAAAACTTGTTCTCGTTTGAATCGTGTCAAACTTGAACCTAGACTTTGTTTGAATCGTGTCAAGCATTGTCTTGTGTTTTAAAACTTGTTCTCGTTTGAATTGTCTCAAACTTGAACTTGGACTTTGTTTGAATCGTGTCAAGCATTGTCTTCTTGTTTTAAAACCGTTCTTTTTCGAATCGTGTTGGACATGAACAGAGTCTTTGTTCGAATCGTGTCGGACATTTCCTCTTGTTTTAAAACTGTTTCTGTTTGAATCGTGTCAAGCATTGTCTTGTGTTTTAAAACCTGTTCTCGTTTGAATCGTGTCAAACTTGAACTTGGACTTTGTTTGAATCGTGTCAAGGATTGTCTTGTGTTTTAAAACTTGTTCTCGTTTGAATCATGTCAAACTTGAACTTGGACTTTGTTTGAATCGTGTCAAGCATTGTCTTGTGTTTTAAAACTTGTTCTCGTTTGAATCGTGTCAAACTTGAACCTAGACTTTGTTTGAATCGTGTCAAGCATTGTCTTGTGTTTTAAAACTTGTTCTCGTTTGAATTGTGTCAAACTTGAACTTGGACTTTGTTTGAATCGTGTCAAGCATTGTCTAGTGTTTTAAAACTTGTTCTCGTTTGAATCGTGTCAAACTTGAACTTGGACTTTGTTTGAATCGTGTCAAGCATTGTCTTGTGTTTTAAAACCTGTTCTCGTTTGAATCGTGTCAATCGTGTCAAGAATTGTCTTGTGTTTTAAAACTTGTTCTCGTTTGAATCGTGTCAAACTTGAACTTGGACTTTGTTTGAGTCGTGTCAAGCATTATCTTGTGTTTTAAAACTTGTTCTCGTTTGAATCGTGTCAAACTTGAACTTGGACTTTGTTTGAATCGTGTCAAGCATTGTCTTGTGTTTTAAAACTTGTTCTCGTTTGAATCGTGTCAAACTTGAACTTGGACTTTGTTTGAATCGTGTCAAGCATTGTCTTGTGTTTTAAAACTTGTTCTCGTTTGAATCGTGTGAAACTTGAACCTGGACTTTGTTTGAATCGTGTCAAGCATTGTCATGTGTTTTAAAACTTGTTCTCGTTTGAATTGTGTCAAACTTGAACTTGGACTTTGTTTGAATCGTGTCAAGCATTGTCTTCTTGTTTTAAAACCGTTCTTGTTCGAATCGTGTTGGACATGAACAGAGTCTTTGTTCGAATCGTGTCGGACATTGCCTCTTGTTTTAAAACTGTTCCCGTTTGAATAGTGTCAAACTTAAACTTGGACTTTGTTTGAATCGTGTCAAGCATTGTCTTGTGTTTTAAAACTTGTTCTCGTTTGAATCGTGTCAAACTTGAACTTGGACTTTGTTTGAATCGTGTCAAACATTGTCTTGTGTTTTAAAACTTGTTCTCGTTTGAATCGTGTCAAACTTGAACTTGGACTTTGTTTGAATCGTGTCAAGCATTGTCTAGTGTTTTAAAACTTGTTCTCGTTTGAATCGTGTCAAACTTGAACTTGGACTTTGTTTGAATCGTGTCAAGCATTGTCTTGTGTTTTAAAACTTGTTCTCATTTGAATCGTGTCAAACTTGAACTTGGACTTTGTTTGAATCGTGTCAAACATTGTCTTGTGTTTTAAAACTTATTCTCGTTTGAATCGTGTCAAACTTGAACTTGGACTTTGTTTGAATCGTGTCAAGCATTGTCTTGTGTTTTAAAACTTGTTCTCGTCTGAATCGTGTCAAACTTGAACTTGGACTTTGTTTGAATCGTGTCAAGCATTGTCTTGTGTTTTAAAACTTGTTCTCGTTTGAATCGTGTCAAACTTGAACTTGGACTTTGTTTGAATCGTGTCAAGCATTGTCTTGTGTTTTAAAACTTGTTCTCGTTTGAATTGTGTCAAACTTGAACTTGGACTTTGTTTGAATCGTGTCAAGCATTGTCTTCTTGTTTTAAAACCGTTCTTGTTCGAATCGTGTTGGACATGAACAGAATCTTTGTTCGAATCGTGTCGGACATTGCCTCTTGTTTTAAAACTTGTTCTCGTTTGAATCGTGTCAAACTTGAACTTGGACTTTGTTTACATCGTGTCAAGCATTGTCTTGTGTTTTAAAACTTGTTCTCCTTTGAATCGTGTCAAACTTGAACTTGGACTTTGTTTGAATCGTGTCAAGCATTGTCTAGTGTTTTAAAACTTGTTCTCGTTTGAATCGTGTCAAACTTGAACTTGGACTTTGTTTGAATCGTGTCAAGCATTGTCTTGTGTTTTAAAACCTGTTCTCGTTTGAATCGTGTCAGACTTGAACTTGGACTTTGTTTGAATCGTGTCAAGGATTGTCTTGTGTTTTAAAACTTGTTCTCGTTTGAATCGTGTCAAACTTGAACTTGGACTTTGTTTGAATCGTGTCAAGCATTGTCTTGTGTTTTAAAACTTGTTCTCGTTTGAATCTTGTCAAACTTAAACTTGGACTTTGTTTGAATCGTGTCAAGCATTATCTTGTGTTTTAAAACTTGTTCTCGTTTGAATCGTGTCAAACTTGAACTTGGACTTTGTTTGAATCGTGTCAAGCATTGTCTTGTGTTTTAAAACTTGTTCTCGTTTGAATCGTGTCAAACTTGAACTTAGACTTTGTTTGAATCGTGTTAAGCATTGTCTTGTGTTTTAAAACTTGTTCTCGTTTGAATCGTGTGAAACTTGAACCTGGACTTTGTTTGAATCGTGTCAAGCATTGTCTTGTGTTTTAAAACTTGTTCTCGTTTGAATTGTGTCAAACTTGAACTTGGACTTTGTTTGAATCGTGTCAAGCATTGTCTTCTTGTTTTAAAACCGTTCTTGTTCGAATCGTGTTGGACATGAACAGAGTCTTTGTTCGAATCGTGTCAGACATTGCCTCTTATTTTAAAACTGTTCCCGTTTGAATCGTGTCAAACTTGAACTTGGACTTTGTTTGAATCGTGTCAAGCATTGTCTTGTGTTTTAAAACTTGTTCTCGTTTGAATCGTGTCAAACTTGAACTTGGACTTTGTTTGAATCGTGTCAAGCATTGTCTTGTGTTTTAAAACTTGTTCTCGTTTGAATCGTGTCAAACTTGAACCAGGACTTTGTTTGAATAGTGTCAAGCATTGTCTTGTGTTTTAAAACTTGTTCTCGTTTGAATCGTGTCAAACTTGAACTTGGACTTTGACTGAATCGTGTCAAGCATTGTCTTGTGTTTTAAAACCGTTCTTGTTCGAATCGTGTTGGACATGAACAGAGTCTTTGTTCGAATCGTGTCGGACATTGCCTCTTGTTTTAAAACTGTTCCCGTTTGAATCGTGTCAAACTTGAACTTGGACTTTGTTTGAATTGTGTCAAGCATTGTCTTGTGTTTTAAAACTTGTTCTCGTTTGAATCGTGTCAAACTTGAAATTGGACTTTGTTTGAATCGTGTCAAGCATTGTCTTGTGTTTTAAAACTTGTTCTCGTCTGAATCGTGTCAAACTTGAACTTGGACTTTGTTTGAATCGTGTCAAGCATTGTCTAGTGTTTTAAAACTTGTTCTCGTTTGAATCGTGTCAAACTTGAACTTGGACTTTGTTTGAATCGTGTCAAGCATTGTCTTGTGTTTTAAAACTTGTTCTCATTTGAATCGCGTCAAACTTGAACTTGGACTTTGTTTGAATCGTGTCAAGCATTGTCTTGTGTTTTAAAACTTTTTCTCGTTTGAATCGTGTCAAACTTGAACTTGGACTTTGTTTGAATCGTGTCAAGCATTGTCTTGTGTTTTAAAACTTGTTCTCGTTTGAATCGTGTCAAACTTGAACTTGGACTTTGTTTGAATCGTGTCAAGCATTGTCTAGTGTTTTAAAACTTGTTCTCGTCTGAATCGTGTCAAACTTGAACTTGGACTTTGTTTGAATCGTGTCAAGCATTGTCTTGTGTTTTAAAACTTGTTCTCGTTTGAATCGTGTCAAACTTGAACTTGGACTTTGTTTGAATCGTGTCAAGCATTGTCTTGTGTTTTAAAACTTGTTCTCGTTTGAATCGTGTCAAACTTGAACCTAGACTTTGTTTGAATCGTGTCAAGCATTGTCTTGTGTTTTAAAACTTGTTCTCGTTTGAATTGTCTCAAACTTGAACTTGGACTTTGTTTGAATCGTGTCAAGCATTGTCTTCTTGTTTTAAAACCGTTCTTTTTCGAATCGTGTTGGACATGAACAGAGTCTTTGTTCGAATCGTGTCGGACATTTCCTCTTGTTTTAAAACTGTTTCTGTTTGAATCGTGTCAAGCATTGTCTTGTGTTTTAAAACCTGTTCTCGTTTGAATCGTGTCAAACTTGAACTTGGACTTTGTTTGAATCGTGTCAAGGATTGTCTTGTGTTTTAAAACTTGTTCTCGTTTGAATCATGTCAAACTTGAACTTGGACTTTGTTTGAATCGTGTCAAGCATTGTCTTGTGTTTTAAAACTTGTTCTCGTTTGAATCGTGTCAAACTTGAACCTAGACTTTGTTTGAATCGTGTCAAGCATTGTCTTGTGTTTTAAAACTTGTTCTCGTTTGAATTGTGTCAAACTTGAACTTGGACTTTGTTTGAATCGTGTCAAGCATTGTCTAGTGTTTTAAAACTTGTTCTCGTTTGAATCGTGTCAAACTTGAACTTGGACTTTGTTTGAATCGTGTCAAGCATTGTCTTGTGTTTTAAAACCTGTTCTCGTTTGAATCGTGTCAATCGTGTCAAGAATTGTCTTGTGTTTTAAAACTTGTTCTCGTTTGAATCGTGTCAAACTTGAACTTGGACTTTGTTTGAGTCGTGTCAAGCATTATCTTGTGTTTTAAAACTTGTTCTCGTTTGAATCGTGTCAAACTTGAACTTGGACTTTGTTTGAATCGTGTCAAGCATTGTCTTGTGTTTTAAAACTTGTTCTCGTTTGAATCGTGTCAAACTTGAACTTGGACTTTGTTTGAATCGTGTCAAGCATTGTCTTGTGTTTTAAAACTTGTTCTCGTTTGAATCGTGTGAAACTTGAACCTGGACTTTGTTTGAATCGTGTCAAGCATTGTCATGTGTTTTAAAACTTGTTCTCGTTTGAATTGTGTCAAACTTGAACTTGGACTTTGTTTGAATCGTGTCAAGCATTGTCTTCTTGTTTTAAAACCGTTCTTGTTCGAATCGTGTTGGACATGAACAGAGTCTTTGTTCGAATCGTGTCGGACATTGCCTCTTGTTTTAAAACTGTTCCCGTTTGAATCGTGTCAAACTTAAACTTGGACTTTGTTTGAATCGTGTCAAGCATTGTCTTGTGTTTTAAAACTTGTTCTCGTTTGAATCGTGTCAAACTTGAACTTGGACTTTGTTTGAATCGTGTCAAACATTGTCTTGTGTTTTAAAACTTGTTCTCGTTTGAATCGTGTCAAACTTGAACTTGGACTTTGTTTGAATCGTGTCAAGCATTGTCTAGTGTTTTAAAACTTGTTCTCGTTTGAATCGTGTCAAACTTGAACTTGGACTTTGTTTGAATCGTGTCAAGCATTGTCTTGTGTTTTAAAACTTGTTCTCATTTGAATCGTGTCAAACTTGAACTTGGACTTTGTTTGAATCGTGTCAAACATTGTCTTGTGTTTTAAAACTTATTCTCGTTTGAATCGTGTCAAACTTGAACTTGGACTTTGTTTGAATCGTGTCAAGCATTGTCTTGTGTTTTAAAACTTGTTCTCGTCTGAATCGTGTCAAACTTGAACTTGGACTTTGTTTGAATCGTGTCAAGCATTGTCTTGTGTTTTAAAACTTGTTCTCGTTTGAATCGTGTCAAACTTGAACTTGGACTTTGTTTGAATCGTGTCAAGCATTGTCTTGTGTTTTAAAACTTGTTCTCGTTTGAATTGTGTCAAACTTGAACTTGGACTTTGTTTGAATCGTGTCAAGCATTGTCTTCTTGTTTTAAAACCGTTCTTGTTCGAATCGTGTTGGACATGAACAGAATCTTTGTTCGAATCGTGTCGGACATTGCCTCTTGTTTTAAAACTGGTCACGTTTGAATCGTGTCAAACTTGAACTTGGACTTTGTTTGAATCGTGTCAAGCATTGTCTTGTGTTTTAAAACCTGTTCTCGTTTGAATCGCGTCAAACTTGAACTTGGACTTTGTTTGAATCGTGTCAAGCATTGTCTAGTGTTTTAAAACTTGTTCTCGTTTGAATCGTGTCAAACTTGAACTTGGACTTTGTTTGAATCGTGTCAAGCATTGTCTTGTGTTTTAAAACTTGTTCTCATTTGAATCGTGTCAAACTTGAACTTGGACTTTGTTTGAATCGTGTCAAGCATTGTCTTGTGTTTTAAAACTTATTCTCGTTTGAATCGTGTCAAACTTGAACTTGGACTTTGTTTGAATCGTGTCAAGCATTGTCTTGTGTTTTAAAACTTGTTCTCGTTTGAATCGTGTCAAACTTGAACTTGGACTTTGTTTGAATCGTGTCAAGCATTGTCTAGTGTTTTAAAACTTGTTCTCGTCTGAATCGTGTCAAACTTGAACTTGGACTTTGTTTGAATCGTGTCAAGCATTGTCTTGTGTTTTAAAACTTGTTCTCGTTTGAATCGTGTCAAACTTGAACTTGGACTTTGTTTGAATCGTGTCAAACATTGTCTTGTGTTTTAAAACTTGTTCTCGTTTGAATCGTGTCAAACTTGAACTTGGACTTTGTTTGAATCGTGTCAAGCATTGTCTAGTGTTTTAAAACTTGTTCTCGTTTGAATCGTGTCAAACTTGAACTTGGACTTTGTTTGAATCGTGTCAAGCATTGTCTTGTGTTTTAAAACTTGTTCTCATTTGAATCGTGTCAAACTTGAACTTGGACTTTGTTTGAATCGTGTCAAGCATTGTCTTGTGTTTTAAAACCTGTTCTCGTTTGAATCGTGTCAAACTTGAACTTGGACTTTCTTTGAATCGTGTCAAGGATTGTCTTGTGTTTTAAAACTTGTTCTCGTTTGAATCGTGTCAAACTTGAACTTGGACTTTGTTTGAATCGTGTCAAGAATTGTCTTTTGTTTTAAAACTTGTTCTCGTTTGAATCGTGTCAAACTTGAACTTGGACTTTGTTTGAGTCGTGTCAAGCATTATCTTGTGTTTTAAAACTTGTTCTCGTTTGAATCGTGTCAAACTTGAACTTGGACTTTGTTTGAATCGTGTCAAGCATTGTCTTGTGTTTTAAAACTTGTTCTCGTTTGAATCGTGTCAAACTTGAACTTGGACTTTGTTTGAATCGTGTCAAGCATTGTCTTGTGTTTTAAAACTTGTTCTCGTTTGAATCGTGTGAAACTTGAACCTGGACTTTGTTTGAATCGTGTCAAGCATTGTCATGTGTTTTAAAACTTGTTCTCGTTTGAATTGTGTCAAACTTGAACTTGGACTTTGTTTGAATCGTGTCAAGCATTGTCTTCTTGTTTTAAAACCGTTCTTGTTCGAATCGTGTTGGACATGAACAGAATCTTTGTTCGAATCGTGTCGGACATTGCCTCTTGTTTTAAAACTGGTCACGTTTGAATCGTGTCAAACTTGAACTTGGACTTTGTTTGAATCGTGTCAAGCATTGTCTTGTGTTTTAAAACCTGTTCTCGTTTGAATCGTGTCAAACTTGAACTTGGACTTTGTTTGAATCGTGTCAAGCATTGTCATGTGTTTTAAAACTTGTTCTCGTTTGAATTGTGTCAAACTTGAACTTGGACTTTGTTTGAATCGTGTCAAGCATTGTCTTCTTGTTTTAAAACCGTTCTTGTTCGAATCGTGTTGGACATGAACAGAATCTTTGTTCGAATCGTGTCGGACATTGCCTCTTGTTTTAAAACTGGTCACGTTTGAATCGTGTCAAACTTGAACTTGGACTTTGTTTGAATCGTGTCAAGCATTGTCTTGTGTTTTAAAACTTGTTCTCGTTTGAATTGTCTCAAACTTGAACTTGGACTTTGTTTGAATCGTGTCAAGCATTGTCTTCTTGTTTTAAAACCGTTCTTTTTCGAATCGTGTTGGACATGAACAGAGTCTTTGTTCGAATCGTGTCGGACATTTCCTCTTGTTTTAAAACTGTTTCTGTTTGAATCGTGTCAAGCATTGTCTTGTGTTTTAAAACCTGTTCTCGTTTGAATCGTGTCAAACTTGAACTTGGACTTTGTTTGAATCGTGTCAAGGATTGTCTTGTGTTTTAAAACTTGTTCTCGTTTGAATCATGTCAAACTTGAACTTGGACTTTGTTTGAATCGTGTCAAGCATTGTCTTGTGTTTTAAAACTTGTTCTCGTTTGAATCGTGTCAAACTTGAACCTAGACTTTGTTTGAATCGTGTCAAGCATTGTCTTGTGTTTTAAAACTTGTTCTCGTTTGAATTGTGTCAAACTTGAACTTGGACTTTGTTTGAATCGTGTCAAGCATTGTCTAGTGTTTTAAAACTTGTTCTCGTTTGAATCGTGTCAAACTTGAACTTGGACTTTGTTTGAATCGTGTCAAGCATTGTCTTGTGTTTTAAAACCTGTTCTCGTTTGAATCGTGTCAATCGTGTCAAGAATTGTCTTGTGTTTTAAAACTTGTTCTCGGTTGAATCGTGTCAAACTTGAACTTGGACTTTGTTTGAGTCGTGTCAAGCATTATCTTGTGTTTTAAAACTTGTTCTCGTTTCAATCGTGTCAAACTTGAACTTGGACTTTGTTTGAATCGTGTCAAGCATTGTCTTGTGTTTTAAAACTTGTTCTCGTTTGAATCGTGTCAAACTTGAACTTGGACTTTGTTTGAATCGTGTCAAGCATTGTCTTGTGTTTTAAAACTTGTTCTCGTTTGAATCGTGTGAAACTTGAACCTGGACTTTGTTTGAATCGTGTCAAGCATTGTCATGTGTTTTAAAACTTGTTCTCGTTTGAATTGTGTCAAACTTGAACTTGGACTTTGTTTGAATCGTGTCAAGCATTGTCTTGTGTTTTAAAACTTGTTCTCGTTTGAATCGTGTCAAACTTGAACTTGGACTTTGTTTGAATCGTGTCAAGCATTGTCTTGTGTTTTAAAACTTGTTCTCGTTTGAATCGTGTGAAACTTGAACCTGGACTTTGTTTGAATCGTGTCAAGCATTGTCATGTGTTTTAAAACTTGTTCTCGTTTGAATTGTGTCAAACTTGAACTTGGACTTTGTTTGAATCGTGTCAAGCATTGTCTTCTTGTTTTAAAACCGTTCTTGTTCGAATCGTGTTGGACATGAACAGAGTCTTTGTTCGAATCGTGTCGGACATTGCCTCTTGTTTTAAAACTGTTCCCGTTTGAATCGTGTCAAACTTAAACTTGGACTTTGTTTGAATCGTGTCAAGCATTGTCTTGTGTTTTAAAACTTGTTCTCGTTTGAATCGTGTCAAACTTGAACTTGGACTTTGTTTGAGTCGTGTCAAGCATTATCTTGTGTTTTAAAACTTGTTCTCGTTTCAATCGTGTCAAACTTGAACTTGGACTTTGTTTGAATCGTGTCAAGCATTGTCTTGTGTTTTAAAACTTGTTCTCGTTTGAATCGTGTCAAACTTGAACTTGGACTTTGTTTGAATCGTGTCAAGCATTGTCTTGTGTTTTAAAACTTGTTCTCGTTTGAATCGTGTGAAACTTGAACCTGGACTTTGTTTGAATCGTGTCAAGCATTGTCATGTGTTTTAAAACTTGTTCTCGTTTGAATTGTGTCAAACTTGAACTTGGACTTTGTTTGAATCGTGTCAAGCATTGTCTTGTGTTTTAAAACTTGTTCTCGTTTGAATCGTGTCAAACTTGAACTTGGACTTTGTTTGAATCGTGTCAAGCATTGTCTTGTGTTTTAAAACTTGTTCTCGTTTGAATCGTGTGAAACTTGAACCTGGACTTTGTTTGAATCGTGTCAAGCATTGTCATGTGTTTTAAAACTTGTTCTCGTTTGAATTGTGTCAAACTTGAACTTGGACTTTGTTTGAATCGTGTCAAGCATTGTCTTCTTGTTTTAAAACCGTTCTTGTTCGAATCGTGTTGGACATGAACAGAGTCTTTGTTCGAATCGTGTCGGACATTGCCTCTTGTTTTAAAACTGTTCCCGTTTGAATCGTGTCAAACTTAAACTTGGACTTTGTTTGAATCGTGTCAAGCATTGTCTTGTGTTTTAAAACTTGTTCTCGTTTGAATCGTGTCAAACTTGAACTTGGACTTTGTTTGAATCGTGTCAAACATTGTCTTGTGTTTTAAAACTTGTTCTCGTTTGAATCGTGTCAAACTTGAACTTGGACTTTGTTTGAATCGTGTCAAGCATTGTCTAGTGTTTTAAAACTTGTTCTCGTTTGAATCGTGTCAAACTTGAACTTGGACTTTGTTTGAATCGTGTCAAGCATTGTCTTGTGTTTTAAAACTTGTTCTCATTTGAATCGTGTCAAACTTGAACTTGGACTTTGTTTGAATCGTGTCAAACATTGTCTTGTGTTTTAAAACTTATTCTCGTTTGAATCGTGTCAAACTTGAACTTGGACTTTGATTGAATCGTGTCAAGCATTGTCTTGTGTTTTAAAACTTGTTCTCGTCTGAATCGTGTCAAACTTGAACTTGGACTTTGTTTGAATCGTGTCAAGCATTGTCTTGTGTTTTAAAACTTGTTCTTGTTTGAATCGTGTCAAACTTGAACTTGGACTTTGTTTGAATCGTGTCAAGCATTGTCTTGTGTTTTAAAACTTGTTCTCGTTTGAATTGTGTCAAACTTGAACTTGGACTTTGTTTGAATCGTGTCAAGCATTGTCTTCTTGTTTTAAAACCGTTCTTGTTCGAATCGTGTTGGACATGAACAGAATCTTTGTTCGAATCGTGTCGGACATTGCCTCTTGTTTTAAAACTGGTCACGTTTGAATCGTGTCAAACTTGAACTTGGACTTTGTTTGAATCGTGTCAAGCATTGTCTTGTGTTTTAAAACCTGTTCTCGTTTGAATCGCGTCAAACTTGAACTTGGACTTTGTTTGAATCGTGTCAAGCATTGTCTAGTGTTTTAAAACTTGTTCTCGTTTGAATCGTGTCAAACTTGAACTTGGACTTTGTTTGAATCGTGTCAAGCATTGTCTTGTGTTTTAAAACTTGTTCTCATTTGAATCGTGTCAAACTTGAACTTGGACTTTGTTTGAATCGTGTCAAGCATTGTCTTGTGTTTTAAAACTTATTCTCGTTTGAATCGTGTCAAACTTGAACTTGGACTTTGTTTGAATCGTGTCAAGCATTGTCTTGTGTTTTAAAACTTGTTCTCGTTTGAATCGTGTCAAACTTGAACTTGGACTTTGTTTGAATCGTGTCAAGCATTGTCTAGTGTTTTCAAACTTGTTCTCGTCTGAATCGTGTCAAACTTGAACTTGGACTTTGTTTGAATCGTGTCAAGCATTGTCTTGTGTTTTAAAACTTGTTCTCGTTTGAATCGTGTCAAACTTGAACTTGGACTTTGTTTGAATCGTGTCAAACATTGTCTTGTGTTTTAAAACTTGTTCTCGTTTGAATCGTGTCAAACTTGAACTTGGACTTTGTTTGAATCGTGTCAAGCATTGTCTAGTGTTTTAAAACTTGTTCTCGTTTGAATCATGTCAAACTTGAACTTGGACTTTGTTTGAATCGTGTCAAGCATTGTCTTGTGTTTTAAAACTTGTTCTCATTTGAATCGTGTCAAACTTGAACTTGGACTTTGTTTGAATCGTGTCAAGCATTGTCTTGTGTTTTAAAACCTGTTCTCGTTTGAATCGTGTCAAACTTGAACTTGCACTTTCTTTGAATCGTGTCAAGGATTGTCTTGTGTTTTAAAACTTGTTCTCGTTTGAATCGTGTCAAACTTGAACTTGGACTTTGTTTGAATCGTGTCAAGAATTGTCTTTTGTTTTAAAACTTGTTCTCGTTTGAATCGTGTCAAACTTGAACTTGGACTTTGTTTGAGTCGTGTCAAGCATTATCTTGTGTTTTAAAACTTGTTCTCGTTTGAATCGTGTCAAACTTGAACTTGGACTTTGTTTGAATCGTGTCAAGCATTGTCTTGTGTTTTAAAACTTGTTCTCGTTTGAATCGTGTCAAACTTGAACTTGGACTTTGTTTGAATCGTGTCAAGCATTGTCTTGTGTTTTAAAACTTGTTCTCGTTTGAATCGTGTGAAACTTGAACCTGGACTTTGTTTGAATCGTGTCAAGCATTGTCATGTGTTTTAAAACTTGTTCTCGTTTGAATTGTGTCAAACTTGAACTTGGACTTTGTTTGAATCGTGTCAAGCATTGTCTTCTTGTTTTAAAACCGTTCTTGTTCGAATCGTGTTGGACATGAACAGAATCTTTGTTCGAATCGTGTCGGACATTGCCTCTTGTTTTAAAACTGGTCACGTTTGAATCGTGTCAAACTTGAACTTGGACTTTGTTTGAATCGTGTCAAGCATTGTCTTGTGTTTTAAAACCTGTTCTCGTTTGAATCGTGTCAAACTTGAACTTGGACTTTGTTTGAATCGTGTCAAGCATTGTCATGTGTTTTAAAACTTGTTCTCGTTTGAATTGTGTCAAACTTGAACTTGGACTTTGTTTGAATCGTGTCAAGCATTGTCTTCTTGTTTTAAAACCGTTCTTGTTCGAATCGTGTTGGACATGAACAGAATCTTTGTTCGAATCGTGTCGGACATTGCCTCTTGTTTTAAAACTGGTCACGTTTGAATCGTGTCAAACTTGAACTTGGACTTTGTTTGAATCGTGTCAAGCATTGTCTTGTGTTTTAAAACTTGTTCTCGTTTGAATTGTCTCAAACTTGAACTTGGACTTTGTTTGAATCGTGTCAAGCATTGTCTTCTTGTTTTAAAACCGTTCTTTTTCGAATCGTGTTGGACATGAACAGAGTCTTTGTTCGAATCGTGTCGGACATTTCCTCTTGTTTTAAAACTGTTTCTGTTTGAATCGTGTCAAGCATTGTCTTGTGTTTTAAAACCTGTTCTCGTTTGAATCGTGTCAAACTTGAACTTGGACTTTGTTTGAATCGTGTCAAGGATTGTCTTGTGTTTTAAAACTTGTTCTCGTTTGAATCATGTCAAACTTGAACTTGGACTTTGTTTGAATCGTGTCAAGCATTGTCTTGTGTTTTAAAACTTGTTCTCGTTTGAATCGTGTCAAACTTGAACCTAGACTTTGTTTGAATCGTGTCAAGCATTGTCTTGTGTTTTAAAACTTGTTCTCGTTTGAATTGTGTCAAACTTGAACTTGGACTTTGTTTGAATCGTGTCAAGCATTGTCTAGTGTTTTAAAACTTGTTCTCGTTTGAATCGTGTCAAACTTGAACTTGGACTTTGTTTGAATCGTGTCAAGCATTGTCTTGTGTTTTAAAACCTGTTCTCGTTTGAATCGTGTCAATCGTGTCAAGAATTGTCTTGTGTTTTAAAACTTGTTCTCGTTTGAATCGTGTCAAACTTGAACTTGGACTTTGTTTGAGTCGTGTCAAGCATTATCTTGTGTTTTAAAACTTGTTCTCGTTTGAATCGTGTCAAACTTGAACTTGGACTTTGTTTGAATCGTGTCAAGCAATGTCTTGTGTTTTAAAACTTGTTCTCGTTTGAATCGTGTCAAACTTGAACTTGGACTTTGTTTGAATCGTGTCAAGCATTGTCTTGTGTTTTAAAACTTGTTCTCGTTTGAATCGTGTGAAACTTGAACCTGGACTTTGTTTGAATCGTGTCAAGCATTGTCATGTGTTTTAAAACTTGTTCTCGTTTGAATTGTGTCAAACTTGAACTTGGACTTTGTTTGAATCGTGTCAAGCATTGTCTTCTTGTTTTAAAACCGTTCTTGTTCGAATCGTGTTGGACATGAACAGAGTCTTTGTTCGAATCGTGTCGGACATTGCCTCTTGTTTTAAAACTGTTCCCGTTTGAATCGTGTCAAACTTAAACTTGGACTTTGTTTGAATCGTGTCAAGCATTGTCTTGTGTTTTAAAACTTGTTCTCATTTGAATCGTGTCAAACTTGAACTTGGACTTTGTTTGAATCGTGTCAAACATTGTCTTGTGTTTTAAAACTTGTTCTCGTTTGAATCGTGTCAAACTTGAACTTGGACTTTGTTTGAATCGTGTCAAGCATTGTCTAGTGTTTTAAAACTTGTTCTCGTTTGAATCGTGTCAAACTTGAACTTGGACTTTGTTTGAATCGTGTCAAGCATTGTCTTGTGTTTTAAAACTTGTTCTCATTTGAATCGTGTCAAACTTGAACTTGGACTTTGTTTGAATCGTGTCAAACATTGTCTTGTGTTTTAAAACTTATTCTCGTTTGAATCGTGTCAAACTTGAACTTGGACTTTGTTTGAATCGTGTCAAGCATTGTCTTGTGTTTTAAAACTTGTTCTCGTCTGAATCGTGTCAAACTTGAACTTGGACTTTGTTTGAATCGTGTCAAGCATTGTCTTGTGTTTTAAAACTTGTTCTCGTTTGAATCGTGTCAAACTTGAACTTGGACTTTGTTTGAATCGTGTCAAGCATTGTCTTGTGTTTTAAAACTTGTTCTCGTTTGAATTGTGTCAAACTTGAACTTGGACTTTGTTTGAATCGTGTCAAGCATTGTCTTCTTGTTTTAAAACCGTTCTTGTTCGAATCGTGTTGGACATGAACAGAATCTTTGTTCGAATCGTGTCGGACATTGCCTCTTGTTTTAAAACTGGTCACGTTTGAATCGTGTCAAACTTGAACTTGGACTTTGTTTGAATCGTGTCAAGCATTGTCTTGTGTTTTAAAACCTGTTCTCGTTTGAATCGTGTCAAACTTGAACTTGGACTTTGTTTGAATCGTGTCAAGCATTGTCTAGTGTTTTAAAACTTGTTCTCGTTTGAATCGTGTCAAACTTGAACTTGGACTTTGTTTGAATCGTGTCAAGCATTGTCTTGTGTTTTAAAACTTGTTCTCATTTGAATCGTGTCAAACTTGAACTTGGACTTTGTTTGAATCGTGTCAAGCATTGTCTTGTGTTTTAAAACTTATTCTCGTTTGAATCGTGTCAAACTTGAACTTGGACTTTGTTTGAATCGTGTCAAGCATTGTCTTGTGTTTTAAAACTTGTTCTCGTTTGAATCGTGTCAAACTTGAACTTGGACTTTGTTTGAATCGTGTCAAGCATTGTCTAGTGTTTTAAAACTTGTTCTCGTCTGAATCGTGTCAAACTTGAACTTGGACTTTGTTTGAATCGTGTCAAGCATTGTCTTGTGTTTTAAAACTTGTTCTCGTTTGAATCGTGTCAAACTTGAACTTGGACTTTGTTTGAATCGTGTCAAACATTGTCTTGTGTTTTAAAACTTGTTCTCGTTTGAATCGTGTCAAACTTGAACTTGGACTTTGTTTGAATCGTGTCAAGCATTGTCTAGTGTTTTAAAACTTGTTCTCGTTTGAATCGTGTCAAACTTGAACTTGGACTTTGTTTGAATCGTGTCAAGCATTGTCTTGTGTTTTAAAACTTGTTCTCATTTGAATCGTGTCAAACTTGAACTTGGACTTTGTTTGAATCGTGTCAAGCATTGTCTTGTGTTTTAAAACCTGTTCTCGTTTGAATCGTGTCAAACTTGAACTTGGACTTACTTTGAATCGTGTCAAGGATTGTCTTGTGTTTTAAAACTTGTTCTCGTTTGAATCATGTCAAACTTGAACTTGGACTTTGTTTGAATCGTGTCAAGAATTGTCTTTTGTTTTAAAACTTGTTCTCGTTTGAATCGTGTCAAACTTGAACTTGGACCTTGTTTGAGTCGTGTCAAGCATTATCTTGTGTTTTAAAACTTGTTCTCGTTTGAATCGTGTCAAACTTGAACTTGGACTTTGTTTGAATCGTGTCAAGCATTGTCTTGTGTTTTAAAACTTGTTCTCGTTTGAATCGTGTCAAACTTGAACTTGGACTTTGTTTGAATCGTGTCAAGCATTGTCTTGTGTTTTAAAACTTGTTCTCGTTTGAATCGTGTGAAACTTGAACCTGGACTTTGTTTGAATCGTGTCAAGCATTGTCATGTGTTTTAAAACTTGTTCTCGTTTGAATTGTGTCAAACTTGAACTTGGACTTTGTTTGAATCGTGTCAAGCATTGTCTTCTTGTTTTAAAACCGTTCTTGTTCGAATCGTGTTGGACATGAACAGAATCTTTGTTCGAATCGTGTCGGACATTGCCTCTTGTTTTAAAACTGGTCACGTTTGAATCGTGTCAAACTTGAACTTGGACTTTGTTTGAATCGTGTCAAGCATTGTCTTGTGTTTTAAAACCTGTTCTCGTTTGAATCGTGTCAAACTTGAACTTGGACTTTGTTTGAATCGTGTCAAGCATTGTCTAGTGTTTTAAAACTTGTTCTCGTTTTAATCGTGTCAAACTTGAACTTGGACTTTGTTTGAATCGTGTCAAGCATTGTCTTGTGTTTTAAAACTTGTTCTCATTTGAATCGTGTCAAACTTGAACTTGGACTTTGTTTGAATCGTGTCAAGCATTGTCTTGTGTTTTAAAACTTATTCTCGTTTGAATCGTGTCAAACTTGAACTTGGACTTTGTTTGAATCGTGTCAAGCATTGTCTTGTGTTTTAAAACTTGTTCTCGTTTGAATCGTGTCAAACTTGAACTTGGACTTTGTTTGAATCGTGTCAAGCATTGTCTAGTGTTTTAAAACTTGTTCTCGTCTGAATCGTGTCAAACTTGAACTTGGACTTTGTTTGAATCGTGTCAAGCATTGTCTTGTGTTTTAAAACTTGTTCTCGTTTGAATCGTGTCAAACTTGAACTTGGACTTTGTTTGAATCGTGTCAAACATTGTCTTGTGTTTTAAAACTTGTTCTCGTTTGAATCGTGTCAAACTTGAACTTGGACTTTGTTTGAATCGTGTCAAGCATTGTCTAGTGTTTTAAAACTTGTTCTCGTTTGAATCGTGTCAAACTTGAACTTGGACTTTGTTTGAATCGTGTCAAGCATTGTCTTGTGTTTTAAAACTTGTTCTCGTCTGAATCGTGTCAAACTTGAACTTGGACTTTGTTTGAATCGTGTCAAGCATTGTCTTGTGTTTTAAAACTTGTTCTCGTTTGAATCATGTCAAACTTGAACTTGGACTTTGTTTGAATCGTGTCAAGCATTGTCTTGTGTTTTAAAACTTGTTCTCGTTTGAATTGTGTCAAACTTGAACTTGGACTTTGTTTGAATCGTGTCAAGCATTGTCTTCTTGTTTTAAAACCGTTCTTGTTCGAATCGTGTTGGACATGAACAGAATCTTTGTTCGAATCGTGTCGGACATTGCCTCTTGTTTTAAAACTGGTCACGTTTGAATCGTGTCAAACTTGAACTTGGACTTTGTTTGAATCGTGTCAAGCATTGTCTTGTGTTTTAAAACCTGTTCTCGTTTGAATCGCGTCAAACTTGAACTTGGACTTTGTTTGAATCGTGTCAAGCATTGTCTAGTGTTTTAAAACTTGTTCTCGTTTGAATCGTGTCAAACTTGAACTTGGACTTTGTTTGAATCGTGTCAAGCATTGTCTTGTGTTTTAAAACCTGTTCTCGTTTGAATCGTGTCAAACTTGAACTTGGACTTTGTTTGAATCGTGTCAAGCATTGTCTAGTGTTTTAAAACTTGTTCTCGTTTTAATCGTGTCAAACTTGAACTTGGACTTTGTTTGAATCGTGTCAAGCATTGTCTTGTGTTTTAAAACTTGTTCTCATTTGAATCGTGTCAAACTTGAACTTGGACTTTGTTTGAATCGTGTCAAGCATTGTCTTGTGTTTTAAAACTTATTCTCGTTTGAATCGTGTCAAACTTGAACTTGGACTTTGTTTGAATCGTGTCAAGCATTGTCTTGTGTTTTAAAACTTGTTCTCGTTTGAATCGTGTCAAACTTGAACTTGGACTTTGTTTGAATCGTGTCAAGCATTGTCTAGTGTTTTAAAACTTGTTCTCGTCTGAATCGTGTCAAACTTGAACTTGGACTTTGTTTGAATCGTGTCAAGCATTGTCTTGTGTTTTAAAACTTGTTCTCGTTTGAATCGTGTCAAACTTGAACTTGGACTTTGTTTGAATCGTGTCAAACATTGTCTTGTGTTTTAAAACTTGTTCTCGTTTGAATCGTGTCAAACTTGAACTTGGACTTTGTTTGAATCGTGTCAAGCATTGTCTAGTGTTTTAAAACTTGTTCTCGTTTGAATCGTGTCAAACTTGAACTTGGACTTTGTTTGAATCGTGTCAAGCATTGTCTTGTGTTTTAAAACTTGTTCTCGTCTGAATCGTGTCAAACTTGAACTTGGACTTTGTTTGAATCGTGTCAAGCATTGTCTTGTGTTTTAAAACTTGTTCTCGTTTGAATCATGTCAAACTTGAACTTGGACTTTGTTTGAATCGTGTCAAGCATTGTCTTGTGTTTTAAAACTTGTTCTCGTTTGAATTGTGTCAAACTTGAACTTGGACTTTGTTTGAATCGTGTCAAGCATTGTCTTCTTGTTTTAAAACCGTTCTTGTTCGAATCGTGTTGGACATGAACAGAATCTTTGTTCGAATCGTGTCGGACATTGCCTCTTGTTTTAAAACTGGTCACGTTTGAATCGTGTCAAACTTGAACTTGGACTTTGTTTGAATCGTGTCAAGCATTGTCTTGTGTTTTAAAACCTGTTCTCGTTTGAATCGCGTCAAACTTGAACTTGGACTTTGTTTGAATCGTGTCAAGCATTGTCTAGTGTTTTAAAACTTGTTCTCGTTTGAATCGTGTCAAACTTGAACTTGGACTTTGTTTGAATCGTGTCAAGCATTGTCTTGTGTTTTAAAACTTGTTCTCATTTGAATCGTGTCAAACTTGAACTTGGACTTTGTTTGAATCGTGTCAAGCATTGTCTTGTGTTTTAAAACTTATTCTCGTTTGAATCGTGTCAAACTTGAACTTGGACTTTGTTTGAATCGTGTCAAGCATTGTCTTGTGTTTTAAAACTTGTTCTCGTTTGAATCGTGTCAAACTTGAACTTGGACTTTGTTTGAATCGTGTCAAGCATTGTCTAGTGTTTTAAAACTTGTTCTCGTCTGAATCGTGTCAAACTTGAACTTGGACTTTGTTTGAATCGTGTCAAGCATTGTCTTGTGTTTTAAAACTTGTTCTCGTTTGAATCGTGTCAAACTTGAACTTGGACTTTGTTTGAATCGTGTCAAACATTGTCTTGTGTTTTAAAACTTGTTCTCGTTTGAATCGTGTCAAACTTGAACTTGGACTTTGTTTGAATCGTGTCAAGCATTGTCTAGTGTTTTAAAACTTGTTCTCGTTTGAATCATGTCAAACTTGAACTTGGACTTTGTTTGAATCGTGTCAAGCATTGTCTTGTGTTTTAAAACTTGTTCTCATTTGAATCGTGTCAAACTTGAACTTGGACTTTGTTTGAATCGTGTCAAGCATTGTCTTGTGTTTTAAAACCTGTTCTCGTTTGAATCGTGTCAAACTTGAACTTGGACTTTCTTTGAATCGTGTCAAGGATTGTCTTGTGTTTTAAAACTTGTTCTCGTTTGAATCGTGTCAAACTTGAACTTGGACTTTGTTTGAATCGTGTCAAGAATTGTCTTTTGTTTTAAAACTTGTTCTCGTTTGAATCGTGTCAAACTTGAACTTGGACTTTGTTTGAGTCGTGTCAAGCATTATCTTGTGTTTTAA
Organism: Lathyrus tuberosus; assembly: GCA_022829125.1. NCBI lineage: Eukaryota > Viridiplantae > Streptophyta > Magnoliopsida > Fabales > Fabaceae > Lathyrus > Lathyrus tuberosus. The sequence goes on from JALAZF010000054.1 coordinate 16,227,475, forward strand.
AACTTGTTCTCGTTTGAATCGTGTCAAACTTGAACTTGGACTTTGTTTGAATCGTGTCAAGCATTGTCTTGTGTTTTAAAACTTGTTCTCGTTTGAATCGTGTCAAACTTGAACTTGGACTTTGTTTGAATCGTGTCAAGCATTGTCTTGTGTTTTAAAACTTGTTCTCGTTTGAATCGTGTGAAACTTGAACCTGGACTTTGTTTGAATCGTGTCAAGCATTGTCATGTGTTTTAAAACTTGTTCTCGTTTGAATTGTGTCAAACTTGAACTTGGACTTTGTTTGAATCGTGTCAAGCATTGTCTTCTTGTTTTAAAACCGTTCTTGTTCGAATCGTGTTGGACATGAACAGAATCTTTGTTCGAATCGTGTCGGACATTGCCTCTTGTTTTAAAACTGGTCACGTTTGAATCGTGTCAAACTTGAACTTGGACTTTGTTTGAATCGTGTCAAGCATTGTCTTGTGTTTTAAAACCTGTTCTCGTTTGAATCGTGTCAAACTTGAACTTGGACTTTGTTTGAATCGTGTCAAGCATTGTCATGTGTTTTAAAACTTGTTCTCGTTTGAATTGTGTCAAACTTGAACTTGGACTTTGTTTGAATCGTGTCAAGCATTGTCTTCTTGTTTTAAAACCGTTCTTGTTCGAATCGTGTTGGACATGAACTGAATCTTTGTTCGAATCGTGTCGGACATTGCCTCTTGTTTTAAAACTGGTCACGTTTGAATCGTGTCAAACTTGAACTTGGACTTTGTTTGAATCGTGTCAAGCATTGTCTTGTGTTTTAAAACTTGTTCTCGTTTGAATTGTCTCAAACTTGAACTTGGACTTTGTTTGAATCGTGTCAAGCATTGTCTTCTTGTTTTAAAACCGTTCTTTTTCGAATCGTGTTGGACATGAACAGAGTCTTTGTTCGAATCGTGTCGGACATTTCCTCTTGTTTTAAAACTGTTTCTTTTTGAATCGTGTCAAGCATTGTCTTGTGTTTTAAAACCTGTTCTCGTTTGAATCGTGTCAAACTTGAACTTGGACTTTGTTTGAATCGTGTCAAGGATTGTCTTGTGTTTTAAAACTTGTTCTCGTTTGAATCATGTCAAACTTGAACTTGGACTTTGTTTGAATCGTGTCAAGCATTGTCTTGTGTTTTAAAACTTGTTCTCGTTTGAATCGTGTCAAACTTGAACCTAGACTTTGTTTGAATCGTGTCAAGCATTGTCTTGTGTTTTAAAACTTGTTCCCGTTTGAATTGTGTCAAACTTGAACTTGGACTTTGTTTGAATCGTGTCAAGCATTGTCTAGTGTTTTAAAACTTGTTCTCGTTTGAATCGTGTCAAACTTGAACTTGGACTTTGTTTGAATCGTGTCAAGCATTGTCTTGTGTTTTAAAACCTGTTCTCGTTTGAATCGTGTCAATCGTGTCAAGAATTGTCTTGTGTTTTAAAACTTGTTCTCGTTTGAATCGTGTCAAACTTGAACTTGGACTTTGTTTGAGTCGTGTCAAGCATTATCTTGTGTTTTAAAACTTGTTCTCGTTTGAATCGTGTCAAACTTGAACTTGGACTTTGTTTGAATCGTGTCAAGCATTGTCTTGTGTTTTAAAACTTGTCCTCGTTTGAATCGTGTCAAACTTGAACTTGGACTTTGTTTGAATCGTGTCAAGCATTGTCTTGTGTTTTAAAACTTGTTCTCGTTTGAATCGTGTGAAACTTGAACCTGGACTTTGTTTGAATCGTGTCAAGCATTGTCATGTGTTTTAAAACTTGTTCTCGTTTGAATTGTGTCAAACTTGAACTTGGACTTTGTTTGAATCGTGTCAAGCATTGTCTTCTTGTTTTAAAACCGTTCTTGTTCGAATCGTGTTGGACATGAACAGAGTCTTTGTTCGAATCGTGTCGGACATTGCCTCTTGTTTTAAAACTGTTCCCGTTTGAATCGTGTCAAACTTAAACTTGGACTTTGTTTGAATCGTGTCAAGCATTGTCTTGTGTTTTAAAACTTGTTCTCATTTGAATCGTGTCAAACTTGAACTTGGACTTTGTTTGAATCGTGTCAAACATTGTCTTGTGTTTTAAAACTTGTTCTCGTTTGAATCGTGTCAAACTTGAACTTGGACTTTGTTTGAATCGTGTCAAGCATTGTCTAGTGTTTTAAAACTTGTTCTCGTTTGAATCGTGTCAAACTTGAACTTGGACTTTGTTTGAATCGTGTCAAGCATTGTCTTGTGTTTTAAAACTTGTTCTCATTTGAATCGTGTCAAACTTGAACTTGGACTTTGTTTGAATCGTGTCAAACATTGTCTTGTGTTTTAAAACTTATTCTCGTTTGAATCGTGTCAAACTTGAACTTGGACTTTGTTTGAATCGTGTCAAGCATTGTCTTGTGTTTTAAAACTTGTTCTCGTCTGAATCGTGTCAAACTTGAACTTGGACTTTGTTTGAATCGTGTCAAGCATTGTCTTGTGTTTTAAAACTTGTTCTCGTTTGAATCGTGTCAAACTTGAACTTGGACTTTGTTTGAATCGTGTCAAGCATTGTCTTGTGTTTTAAAACTTGTTCTCGTTTGAATTGTGTCAAACTTGAACTTGGACTTTGTTTGAATCGTGTCAAGCATTGTCTTCTTGTTTTAAAACCGTTCTTGTTCGAATCGTGTTGGACATGAACAGAATCTTTGTTCGAATCGTGTCGGACATTGCCTCTTGTTTTAAAACTGGTCACGTTTGAATCGTGTCAAACTTGAACTTGGACTTTGTTTGAATCGTGTCAAGCATTGTCTTGTGTTTTAAAACCTGTTCTCGTTTGAATCGCGTCAAACTTGAACTTGGACTTTGTTTGAATCGTGTCAAGCATTGTCTAGTGTTTTAAAACTTGTTCTCGTTTGAATCGTGTCAAACTTGAACTTGGACTTTGTTTGAATCGTGTCAAGCATTGTCTTGTGTTTTAAAACTTGTTCTCATTTGAATCGTGTCAAACTTGAACTTGGACCTTGTTTGAATCGTGTCAAGCATTGTCTTGTGTTTTAAAACTTATTCTCGTTTGAATCGTGTCAAACTTGAACTTGGACTTTGTTTGAATCGTGTCAAGCATTGTCTTGTGTTTTAAAACTTGTTCTCGTTTGAATCGTGTCAAACTTGAACTTGGACTTTGTTTGAATCGTGTCAAGCATTGTCTAGTGTTTTAAAACTTGTTCTCGTCTGAATCGTGTCAAACTTGAACTTGGACTTTGTTTGAATCGTGTCAAGCATTGTCTTGTGTTTTAAAACTTGTTCTCGTTTGAATCGTGTCAAACTTGAACTTGGACTTTGTTTGAATCGTGTCAAACATTGTCTTGTGTTTTAAAACTTGTTCTCGTTTGAATCGTGTCAAACTTGAACTTGGACTTTGTTTGAATCGTGCAAGCATTGTCTAGTGTTTTAAAACTTGTTCTCGTTTGAATCGTGTCAAACTTGAACTTGGACTTTGTTTGAATCGTGTCAAGCATTGTCTTGTGTTTTAAAACTTGTTCTCATTTGAATCGTGTCAAACTTGAACTTGGACTTTGTTTGAATCGTGTCAAGCATTGTCTTGTGTTTTAAAACCTGTTCTCGTTTGAATCGTGTCAAACTTGAACTTGGACTTTCTTTGAATCGTGTCAAGGATTGTCTTGTGTTTTAAAACTTGTTCTCGTTTGAATCGTGTCAAACTTGAACTTGGACTTTGTTTGAATCGTGTCAAGAATTGTCTTTTGTTTTAAAACTTGTTCTCGTTTGAATCGTGTCAAACTTGAACTTGGACCTTGTTTGAGTCGTGTCAAGCATTATCTTGTGTTTTAAAACTTGTTCTCGTTTGAATCGTGTCAAACTTGAACTTGGACTTTGTTTGAATCGTGTCAAGCATTGTCTTGTGTTTTAAAACTTGTTCTCGTTTGAATCGTGTCAAACTTGAACTTGGACTTTGTTTGAATCGTGTCAAGCATTGTCTTGTGTTTTAAAACTTGTTCTCGTTTGAATCGTGTGAAACTTGAACCTGGACTTTGTTTGAATCGTGTCAAGCATTGTCATGTGTTTTAAAACTTGTTCTCGTTTGAATTGTGTCAAACTTGAACTTGGACTTTGTTTGAATCGTGTCAAGCATTGTCTTCTTGTTTTAAAACCGTTCTTGTTCGAATCGTGTTGGACATGAACAGAATCTTTGTTCGAATCGTGTCGGACATTGCCTCTCGTTTTAAAACTGGTCACGTTTGAATCGTGTCAAACTTGAACTTGGACTTTGTTTGAATCGTGTCAAGCATTGTCTTGTGTTTTAAAACCTGTTCTCGTTTGAATCGTGTCAAACTTGAACTTGGACTTTGTTTGAATCGTGTCAAGCATTGTCTAGTGTTTTAAAACTTGTTCTCGTTTTAATCGTGTCAAACTTGAACTTGGACTTTGTTTGAATCGTGTCAAGCATTGTCTTGTGTTTTAAAACTTGTTCTCATTTGAATCGTGTCAAACTTGAACTTGGACTTTGTTTGAATCGTGTCAAGCATTGTCTTGTGTTTTAAAACTTATTCTCGTTTGAATCGTGTCAAACTTGAACTTGGACTTTGTTTGAATCGTGTCAAGCATTGTCTTGTGTTTTAAAACTTGTTCTCGTTTGAATCGTGTCAAACTTGAACATGGACTTTGTTTGAATCGTGTCAAGCATTGTCTAGTGTTTTAAAACTTGTTCTCGTCTGAATCGTGTCAAACTTGAACTTGGACTTTGTTTGAATCGTGTCAAGCATTGTCTTGTGTTTTAAAACTTGTTCTCGTTTGAATCGTGTCAAACTTGAACTTGGACTTTGTTTGAATCGTGTCAAACATTGTCTTGTGTTTTAAAACTTGTTCTCGTTTGAATCGTGTCAAACTTGAACTTGGACTTTGTTTGAATCGTGTCAAGCATTGTCTAGTGTTTTAAAACTTGTTCTCGTTTGAATCGTGTCAAACTTGAACTTGGACTTTGTTTGAATCGTGTCAAGCATTGTCTTGTGTTTTAAAACTTGTTCTCATTTGAATCGTGTCAAACTTGAACTTGGACTTTGTTTGAATCGTGTCAAGCATTGTCTTGTGTTTTAAAACCTGTTCTCGTTTGAATCATGTCAAACTTGAACTTGGACTTTCTTTGAATCGTGTCAAGGATTGTCTTGTGTTTTAAAACTTGTTCTCGTTTGAATCGTGTCAAACTTGAACTTGGACTTTGTTTGAATCGTGTCAAGAATTGTCTTGTGTTTTAAAACTTGTTCTCGTTTGAATCGTGTCAAACTTGAACTTGGACTTTGTTTGAGTCGTGTCAAGCATTATCTTGTGTTTTAAAACTTGTTCTCGTTTGAATCGTGTCAAACTTGAACTTGGACTTTTTTTGAATCGTGTCAAGCATTGTCTTGTGTTTTAAAACTTGTTCTCGTTTGAATCGTGTCAAACTTGAACTTGGACTTTGTTTGAATCGTGTCAAGCATTGTCTTGTGTTTTAAAACTTGTTCTCGTTTGAATTGTGTGAAACTTGAACCTGGACTTTGTTTGAATCGTGTCAAGCATTGTCATGTGTTTTAAAACTTGTTCTCGTTTGAATTGTGTCAAACTTGAACTTGGACTTTGTTTGAATCGTGTCAAGCATTGTCTTCTTGTTTTAAAACCGTTCTTGTTCGAATCGTGTTGGACATGAACAGAGTCTTTGTTCGAATCGTGTCGGACATTGCCTCTTGTTTTAAAACTGTTCCCGTTTGAATCGTGTCAAACTTGAACTTGGACTTTGTTTGAATCGTGTCAAGCATTGTCTTGTGTTTTAAAACTTGTTCTCGTTTGAATCGTGTCAAACTTGAACTTGGACTTTGTTTGAATCGTGTCAAACATTGTCTTGTGTTTTAAAACTTGTTCTCGTTTGAATCGTGTCAAACTTGAACTTGGACTTTGTTTGAATCGTGTCAAGCATTGTCTAGTGTTTTAAAACTTGTTCTCGTTTGAATCGTGTCAAACTTGAACTTGGACTTTGTTTGAATCGTGTCAAGCATTGTCTTGTGTTTTAAAACTTGTTCTCATTTGAATCGTGTCAAACTTGAACTTGGACTTTGTTTGAATCGTGTCAAGCATTGTCTTGTGTTTTAAAACTTATTCTCGTTTGAATCGTGTCAAACTTGAACTTGGACTTTGTTTGAATCGTGTCAAGCATTGTCTTGTGTTTTAAAACTTGTTCTCGTTTGAATCGTGTCAAACTTGAACTTGGACTTTGTTTGAATCGTGTCAAGCATTGTCTAGTGTTTTAAAACTTGTTCTCGTCTGAATCGTGTCAAACTTGAACTTGGACTTTGTTTGAATCGTGTCAAGCATTGTCTTGTGTTTTAAAACTTGTTCTCGTTTGAATCGTGTCAAACTTGAACTTGGACTTTGTTTGAATCGTGTCAAGCATTGTCTTGTGTTTTAAAACTTGTTCTCGTTTGAATTGTGTCAAACTTGAACTTGGACTTTGTTTGAATCGTGTCAAGCATTGCCTTCTTGTTTTAAAACCGTTCTTGTTCGAATCGTGTTGGACATGAACAGAATCTTTGTTCGAATCGTGTCGGACATTGCCTCTTGTTTTAAAACTGGTCACGTTTGAATCGTGTCAAACTTGAACTTGGACTTTGTTTGAATCGTGTCAAGCATTGTCTTGTGTTTTAAAACCTGTTCTCGTTTGAATCGTGTCAAACTTGAACTTGGACTTTGTTTGAATCGTGTCAAGCATTGTCTAGTGTTTTAAAACTTGTTCTCGTTTGAATCGTGTCAAACTTGAACTTGGACTTTGATTGAATCGTGTCAAGCATTGTCTTGTGTTTTAAAACTTGTTCTCATTTGAATCGTGTCAAACTTGAACTTGGACTTTGTTTGAATCGTGTCAAGCATTGTCTTGTGTTTTAAAACTTATTCTCGTTTGAATCGTGTCAAACTTGAACTTGGACTTTGTTTGAATCGTGTCAAGCATTGTCTTGTGTTTTAAAACTTGTTCTCGTTTGAATCGTGTCAAACTTGAACTTGGACTTTGTTTGAATCGTGTCAAGCATTGTCTAGTGTTTTAAAACTTGTTCTCGTCTGAATCGTGTCAAACTTGGACTTTGTTTGAATCGTGTCAAGCATTGTCTTGTGTTTTAAAACTTGTTCTCGTTTGAATCGTGTCAAACTTGAACTTGGAATTTGTTTGAATCGTGTCAAACATTGTCTTGTGTTTTAAAACTTGTTCTCGTTTGAATCGTGTCAAACTTGAACTTGGACTTTGTTTGAATCGTGTCAAGCATTGTCTAGTGTTTTAAAACTTGTTCTCGTTTGAATCGTGTCAAACTTGAACTTGGACTTTGTTTGAATCGTGTCAAGCATTGTCTTGTGTTTTAAAACTTGTTCTCATTTGAATCGTGTCAAACTTGAACTTGGACTTTGTTTGAATCGTGTCAAGCATTGTCTTGTGTTTTAAAACTTATTCTCGTTTGAATCGTGTCAAACTTGAACTTGGACTTTGTTTGAATCGTGTCAAGCATTGTCTTGTGTTTTAAAACTTGTTCTCGTTTGAATCGTGTCAAACTTGAACTTGGACTTTGTTTGAATCGTGTCAAGCATTGTCTAGTGTTTTAAAACTTGTTCTCGTCTGAATCGTGTCAAACTTGAACTTGGACTTTGTTTGAATCGTGTCAAGCATTGTCTTGTGTTTTAAAACTTGTTCTCGTTTGAATTGTCTCAAACTTGAACTTGGACTTTGTTTGAATCGTGTCAAGCATTGTCTTCTTGTTTTAAAACCGTTCTTTTTCGAATCGTGTTGGACATGAACAGAGTCTTTGTTCGAATCGTGTCGGACATTGCCTCTTGTTTTAAAACTGTTTCTGTTTGAATCGTGTCAAGCATTGTCTTGTGTTTTAAAACCTGTTCTCGTTTGAATCGTGTCAAACTTGAACTTGGACTTTGTTTGAATCGTGTCAAGGATTGTCTTGTGTTTTAAAACTTGTTCTCGTTTGAATCATGTCAAACTTGAACTTGGACTTTGTTTGAATCGTGTCAAGCATTGTCTTGTGTTTTAAAACTTGTTCTCATTTGAATCGTGTCAAACTTGAACCTAGACTTTGTTTGAATCGTGTCAAGCATTGTCTTGTGTTTTAAAACTTGTTCTCGTTTTAATTGTGTCAAACTTGAACTTGGACTTTGTTTGAATCGTGTCAAGCATTGTCTTCTTGTTTTAAAACCGTTCTTTTTCGAATCGTGTTGGACATTAACAGAGTCTTTGTTCGAATCGTGTCGGACATTGCCTCTTGTTTTAAAACTGTTCCCGTTTGAATCGTGTCAAACTTGAACTTGGACTTTGTTTGAATCGTGTCAAGCATTGTCTAGTGTTTTAAAACTTGTTCTCGTTTGAATCGTGTCAAACTTGAACTTGGACTTTGTTTAAATCGTGTCAAGCATTGTCTTGTGTTTTAAAACTTGTTCTCATTTGAATCGTGTCAAACTTGAACTTGGACTTTGTTTGAATCGTGTCAAGCATTGTCTTGTGTTTTAAAACTTATTCTCGTTTGAATCGTGTCAAACTTGAACTTGGACTTTGTTTGAATCGTGTCAAGCATTGTCTTGTGTTTTAAAACTTGTTCTCGTTTGAATCGTGTCAAACTTGAACTTGGACTTTGTTTGAATCGTGTCAAGCATTGTCTAGTGTTTTAAAACTTGTTCTCGTCTGAATCGTGTCAAACTTGAACTTGGACTTTGTTTGAATCGTGTCAAGCATTGTCTTGTGTTTTAAAACTTGTTCTCGTTTGAATCGTGTCAAACTTGAACTTCGACTTTGTTTGAATCGTGTCAAACTTGAACTTGGACTTTGTTTGAATCGTGTCAAGCATTGTCTTGTGTTTTAAAACTTATTCTCGTTTGAATCGTGTCAAACTTGAACTTGGACTTTGTTTGAATCGTGTCAAGCATTGTCTTGTGTTTTAAAACTTGTTCTCGTTTGAATCGTGTCAAACTTGAACTTGGACTTTGTTTGAATCGTGTCAAGCATTGTCTTGTGTTTTAAAACTTGTTCTCGTTTGAATCGTGTCAAACTTGAACTTCGACTTTGTTTGAATCGTGTCAAACTTGAACTTGGACTTTGTTTGAATCGTGTCAAGCATTGTCTTGTGTTTTAAAACTTATTCTCGTTTGAATCGTGTCAAACTTGAACTTGGACTTTGTTTGAATCGTGTCAAGCATTGTCTTGTGTTTTAAAACTTGTTCTCGTTTGAATCGTGTCAAACTTGAACTTGGACTTTGTTTGAATCGTGTCAAGCATTGTCTTGTGTTTTAAAACTTGTTCTCGTTTGAATCGTGTCAAACTTGAACTTGGACTTTGTTTGAATCGTGTCAAGCATTGTCTTGTGTTTTAAAACTTGTTCTCGTTTGAATCGTGTCAAACTTGAACTTCGACTTTGTTTGAATCGTGTCAAACTTGAACTTGGACTTTGTTTGAATCGTGTCAAGCATTGTCTTGTGTTTTAAAACTTATTCTCGTTTGAATCGTGTCAAACTTGAACTTGGACTTTGTTTGAATCGTGTCAAGCATTGTCTAGTGTTTTAAAACTTGTTCTCGTTTGAATCGTGTCAAACTTGAACTTGGACTTTGTTTGAATCGTGTCAAGCATTGTCTTGTGTTTTAAAACTTGTTCTCATTTGAATCGTGTCAAACTTGAACTTGGACTTTGTTTGAATCGTGTCAAGCATTGTCTTGTGTTTTAAAACTTATTCTCGTTTGAATCGTGTCAAACTTGAACTTGGACTTTGTTTGAATCGTGTCAAGCATTGTCTTGTGTTTTAAAACTTGTTCTCGTTTGAATCGTGTCAAACTTGAACTTGGACTTTGTTTGAATCGTGTCAAGCATTGTCTAGTGTTTTAAAACTTGTTCTCGTCTGAATCGTGTCAAACTTGAACTTGGACTTTGTTTGAATCGTGTCAAGCATTGTCTTGTGTTTTAAAACTTGTTCTCGTTTGAATCGTGTCAAACTTGAACTTGGACTTTGTTTGAATCGTGTCAAACATTGTCTTGTGTTTTAAAACTTGTTCTCGTTTGAATCGTGTCAAACTTGAACTTGGACTTTGTTTGAATCGTGTCAAGCATTGTCTAGTGTTTTAAAACTTGTTCTCGTTTGAATCGTGTCAAACTTGAACTTGGACTTTGTTTGAATCGTGTCAAGCATTGTCTTGTGTTTTAAAACTTGTTCTCATTTGAATCGTGTCAAACTTGAACTTGGACTTTGTTTGAATCGTGTCAAGCATTGTCTTGTGTTTTAAAACTTATTCTCGTTTGAATCGTGTCAAACTTGAACTTGGACTTTGTTTGAATCGTGTCAAGCATTGTCTTGTGTTTTAAAACTTGTTCTCGTTTGAATCGTGTCAAACTTGAACTTGGACTTTGTTTGAATCGTGTCAAGCATTGTCTAGTGTTTTAAAACTTGTTCTCGTCTGAATCGTGTCAAACTTGAACTTGGACTTTGTTTGAATCGTGTCAAGCATTGTCTTGTGTTTTAAAACTTGTTCTCGTTTGAATCGTGTCAAACTTGAACTTCGACTTTGTTTGAATCGTGTCAAGCATTGTCTTGTGTTTTAAAACTTGTTCTCGTTTGAATCGTGTCAAACTTGAACCTAGACTTTGTTTGAATCGTGTCAAGCATTGTCTTGTGTTTTAAAACTTGTTCTCGTTTGAATCGTGTCAAACTTGAACCTGGACTTTGTTTGAATAGTGTCAATCAATGTCTTGTGTTTTAAAACTTGTTCTCGTTTGAATTGTGTCAAACTTGAACTTGGACTTTGTTTGAATCGTGTCAAGCATTGTCTTCTTGTTTTAAAACCGTTCTTGTTCGAATCGTGTTGGACATGAACAGAGTCTTTGTTCGAATCGTGTCGGACATTGCCTCTTGTTTTAAAACTGTTCCCGTTTGAATCGTGTCAAACTTGAACTTGGACTTTGTTTGAATTGTGTCAAGCATTGTCTTGTGTTTTAAAACTTGTTCTCGTTTGAATCGTGTCAAACTAGAACTTGGACTTTGTTTGAATCGTGTCAAACATTGTCTTGTGTTTTAAAACTTGTTCTCGTTTGAATCGTGTCAAACTTGAACTTGGACTTTGTTTGAATCGTGTCAAGCATTGTCTAGTGTTTTAAAACTTGTTCTCGTTTGAATCGTGTCAAACTTGAACTTGGACTTTGTTTGAATCGTGTCAAGCATTGTCTTGTGTTTTAAAACTTGTTCTCATTTGAATCGTGTCAAACTTGAACTTGGACTTTGTTTGAATCGTGTCAAGCATTGTCTTGTGTTTTAAAACCTGTTCTCGTTTGAATCGTGTCAAACTTGAACTTGGACTTTGTTTGAATCGTGTCAAGCATTGTCTTGTGTTTTAAAACTTATTCTCGTTTGAATCGTGTCAAACTTGAACTTGGACTTTGTTTGAATCGTGTCAAGCATTGTCTTGTGTTTTAAAACTTGTTCTCGTTTGAATCGTGTCAAACTTGAACTTGGACTTTGTTTGAATCGTGTCAAGCATTGTCTAGTGTTTTAAAACTTGTTCTCGTCTGAATCGTGTCAAACTTGAACTTGGACTTTGTTTGAATCGTGTCAAGCATTGTCTTGTGTTTTAAAACTTGTTCTCGTTTGAATCGTGTCAAACTTGAACTTGGACTTTGTTTGAATCGTGTCAAGCATTGTCTTGTGTTTTAAAACTTGTTCTCGTTTGAATCGTGTCAAACTTGAACTTCGACTTTGTTTGAATCGTGTCAAACTTGAACTTGGACTTTGTTTGAATCGTGTCAAGCATTGTCTTGTGTTTTAAAACTTATTCTCGTTTGAATCGTGTCAAACTTGAACTTGGACTTTGTTTGAATCGTGTCAAGCATTGTCTTGTGTTTTAAAACTTGTTCTCGTTTGAATCGTGTCAAACTTGAACTTGGACTTTGTTTGAATCGTGTCAAGCATTGTCTTGTGTTTTAAAACTTGTTCTCGTTTGAATCGTGTCAAACTTGAACTTCGACTTTGTTTGAATCGTGTCAAACTTGAACTTGGACTTTGTTTGAATCGTGTCAAGCATTGTCTTGTGTTTTAAAACTTATTCTCGTTTGAATCGTGTCAAACTTGAACTTGGACTTTGTTTGAATCGTGTCAAGCATTGTCTTGTGTTTTAAAACTTGTTCTCGTTTGAATCGTGTCAAACTTGAACTTGGACTTTGTTTGAATCGTGTCAAGCATTGTCTTGTGTTTGAAAACTTGTTCTCGTTTGAATCGTGTCAAACTTGAACTTGGACTTTGTTTGAATCGTGTCAAGCATTGTCTTGTGTTTTAAAACTTGTTCTCGTTTGAATCGTGTCAAACTTGAACTTCGACTTTGTTTGAATCGTGTCAAACTTGAACTTGGACTTTGTTTGAATCGTGTCAAGCATTGTCTTGTGTTTTAAAACTTATTCTCGTTTGAATCGTGTCAAACTTGAACTTGGACTTTGTTTGAATCGTGTCAAGCATTGTCTAGTGTTTTAAAACTTGTTCTCGTTTGAATCGTGTCAAACTTGAACTTGGACTTTGTTTGAATCGTGTCAAGCATTGTCTTGTGTTTTAAAACTTGTTCTCATTTGAATCGTGTCAAACTTGAACTTGGACTTTGTTTGAATCGTGTCAAGCATTGTCTTGTGTTTTAAAACTTATTCTCGTTTGAATCGTGTCAAACTTGAACTTGGACTTTGTTTGAATCGTGTCAAGCATTGTCTTGTGTTTTAAAACTTGTTCTCGTTTGAATCGTGTCAAACTTGAACTTGGACTTTGTTTGAATCGTGTCAAGCATTGTCTAGTGTTTTAAAACTTGTTCTCGTCTGAATCGTGTCAAACTTGAACTTGGACTTTGTTTGAATCGTGTCAAGCATTGTCTTGTGTTTTAAAACTTGTTCTCGTTTGAATCGTGTCAAACTTGAACTTGGACTTTGTTTGAATCGTGTCAAACATTGTCTTGTGTTTTAAAACTTGTTCTCGTTTGAATCGTGTCAAACTTGAACTTGGACTTTGTTTGAATCGTGTCAAGCATTGTCTAGTGTTTTAAAACTTGTTCTCGTTTGAATCGTGTCAAACTTGAACTTGGACTTTGTTTGAATCGTGTCAAGCATTGTCTTGTGTTTTAAAACTTGTTCTCATTTGAATCGTGTCAAACTTGAACTTGGACTTTGTTTGAATCGTGTCAAGCATTGTCTTGTGTTTTAAAACTTATTCTCGTTTGAATCGTGTCAAACTTGAACTTGGACTTTGTTTGAATCGTGTCAAGCATTGTCTTGTGTTTTAAAACTTGTTCTCGTTTGAATCGTGTCAAACTTGAACTTGGACTTTGTTTGAATCGTGTCAAGCATTGTCTAGTGTTTTAAAACTTGTTCTCGTCTGAATCGTGTCAAACTTGAACTTGGACTTTGTTTGAATCGTGTCAAGCATTGTCTTGTGTTTTAAAACTTGTTCTCGTTTGAATCGTGTCAAACTTGAACTTCGACTTTGTTTGAATCGTGTCAAGCATTGTCTTGTGTTTTAAAACTTGTTCTCGTTTGAATCGTGTCAAACTTGAACCTAGACTTTGTTTGAATCGTGTCAAGCATTGTCTTGTGTTTTAAAACTTGTTCTCGTTTGAATCGTGTCAAACTTGAACCTGGACTTTGTTTGAATAGTGTCAATCAATGTCTTGTGTTTTAAAACTTGTTCTCGTTTGAATTGTGTCAAACTTGAACTTGGACTTTGTTTGAATCGTGTCAAGCATTGTCTTCTTGTTTTAAAAACGTTCTTGTTCGAATCGTGTTGGACATGAACAGAGTCTTTGTTCGAATCGTGTCGGACATTGCCTCTTGTTTTAAAACTGTTCCCGTTTGAATCGTGTCAAACTTGAACTTGGACTTTGTTTGAATTGTGTCAAGCATTGTCTTGTGTTTTAAAACTTGTTCTCGTTTGAATCGTGTCAAACTAGAACTTGGACTTTGTTTGAATCGTGTCAAACATTGTCTTGTGTTTTAAAACTTGTTCTCGTTTGAATCGTGTCAAACTTGAACTTGGACTTTGTTTGAATCGTGTCAAGCATTGTCTAGTGTTTTAAAACTTGTTCTCGTTTGAATCGTGTCAAACTTGAACTTGGACTTTGTTTGAATCGTGTCAAGCATTGTCTTGTGTTTTAAAACTTGTTCTCATTTGAATCGTGTCAAACTTGAACATGGACTTTGTTTGAATCGTGTCAAGCATTGTCTTGTGTTTTAAAACTTATTCTCGTTTGAATCGTGTCAAACTTGAACTTGGACTTTGTTTGAATCGTGTCAAGCATTGACTTGTGTTTTAAAACTTGTTCTCGTTTGAATCGTGTCAAACTTGAACTTGGACTTTGTTTGAATCGTGTCAAGCATTGTCTAGTGTTTTAAAACTTGTTCTCGTCTGAATCGTGTCAAACTTGAACTTGGACTTTGTTTGAATCGTGTCAAGCATTGTCTTGTGTTTTAAAACTTGTTCTCGTTTGAATCGTGTCAAACTTGAACTTGGACTTTGTTTGAATCGTGTCAAGCATTGTCTTGTGTTTTAAAACTTGTTCTCGTTTGAATCGTGTCAAACTTGAACCTAGACTTTGTTTGAATCGTGTCAAGCATTGTCTTGTGTTTTAAAACTTGTTCTCGTTTGAATTGTCTCAAACTTGAACTTGGACTTTGTTTGAATCGTGTCAAGCATTGTCTTCTTGTTTTAAAACCGTTCTTTTTCGAATCGTGTTGGACATGAACAGAGTCTTTGTTCGAATCGTGTCGGTCATTGCCTCTTGTTTTAAAACTGTTTCTGTTTGAATCGTGTCAAGCATTGTCTTGTGTTTTAAAACCTGTTCTCGTTTGAATCGTGTCAAACTTGAACTTGGACTTTGTTTGAATCGGGTCAAGGATTGTCTTGTGTTTTAAAACTTGTTCTCGTTTGAATCATGTCAAACTTGAACTTGGACTTTGTTTGAATCGTGTCAAGCATTGTCTTGTGTTTTAAAACTTGTTCTCGTTTGAATCGTGTCAAACTTGAACCTAGACTTTGTTTGAATCGTGTCAAGCATTGTCTTGTGTTTTAAAACTTGTTCTCGTTTAAATTGTGTCAAACTTGAACTTGGACTTTGTTTGAATCGTGTCAAGCATTGTCTTCTTGTTTTAAAACCGTTCTTTTTCGAATCGTGTTGGACATTAACAGAGTCTTTGTTCGAATCGTGTCAGACATTGCCTCTTGTATTAAAACTGTTCCCGTTTGAATCGTGTCAAACTTGAACTTGGACTTTGTTTGAATCGTGTCAAGCATTGTCTTGTGTTTTAAAACTTGTTCTCGTTTGAATCGTGTTAAACTTGAACTTGGACTTTGTTTGAATCGTGTCAAACATTGCCTTGTGTTTTAAAACTTGTTCTCGTTTGAATCGTGTCAAACTTGAACTTGGACTTTGTTTGAATCGTGTCAAACATTGTCTTGTGTTTTAAAACTTGTTCTCGTTTGAATCGTGTCAAATTGAACTTGCACTTTGTTTGAATCGTGTCAAGCATTATCTTCTTGTTTTAAAACATGTTCTTGTTTAAATAGTGTCAAACTTGAACTTGGACTTTGTTTGAATGGTGTCAAGCACTGCCTTCTTGTTTAAAAACCGTTCTTGTTCGAATCGTGTTGGACATGAACAGAGCCTTTGTTCGAATCGTGTCGGACATTGCCTCTTGTTTAAAACTGTTCCCGTTTGATTCGTGTCAAACTTGAACTTGGACTTTGTTTGAATCGTGTCAAGCATTGTCTTGTGTTTTAAAACTTGTTCTCGTTTGAATCGTGTCAAACTTGGACTTGGACTTTGTTTGAACCGTGTCAAGCATTGTCTTGTGTTTTAAAACTTGTTCTCGTTTGAATCGTGTCAAACTTGAACTTGGACTTTGTTTGAATCGTGTCAAGCATTGTCTAGTGTTTTAAAACTTGTTCTCGTTTGAATCTTGTCAAACTTGAACTTGGACTTTGTTTGAATCGTGTCAAGCATTGTCTTGTGTTTTAAAACTTGTTCTCGTTTGAATCGTGTCAAACTTGAACCTGGACTTTGTTTGAATCGTGTCAAGCATTGTCTTGTGTTTTAAAACTTCTTCTCGTTTGAATTGTGTCAAACTTGAACTTGGACTTTGTTTGTATCGTGTCAAGCATTGTCTAGTGTTTTAAAACTTGTTCTCGTTTGAATCGTGTCAAACTTGAACTTGGACTTTGTTTGAATCGTGTCAAGCGTTGTCTTGTGTTTTATAACAAGTTCTCATTTGAATCGTGTCAAACTTGAACTTGTACTTTGTTTGAATCGTGTCAAGCATTGTCTTGTGTTTTAAAACTTGTTCTCGTTTGAATCATGTCAAACTTGAACTTGGACTTTGTTTGAATCGTGTCAAGCATTGTCTTGTGTTTTAAAACTTGTTCTCGTTTGAATCGTGTCAAACTTGAACCTAGACTTTGTTTGAATCGTGTCAAGCATTGTCTTGTGTTTTAAAACTTGTTCTCGTTTGAATTGTGTCAAACTTGAACTTGGAATTTCTTTGAATCGTGTCAAGCATTGTCTTCTTGTTTTAAAACCGTTCTTTTTCGAATCGTGTTGGACATGAACAGAGTCTTTGTTCGAATCGTGTCGGACATTGCCTCTTGTTTTAAAACTGTTCCTGTTTGAATCGTGTCAAACTTGAACTTGGACTTTGTTTGAATCGTGTCAAGCATCGTCTTGTGTTTTAAAACTTGTTCTCGTTTGAATCGTGTCAAACTTGAACTTGGACTTTGTTTGAATCGTGTCAAGCATTGTCTTGTGTTTTAAAACCTGTTCTCGTTTGAATCGTGTCAAACTTGAACTTGGACTTTGTTTGAATCGTGTCAAGCATTGTCTAGTGTTTTAAAACGTGTTCTCATTTGAATCGTGTCAAACTTGAACTTGGACTTTGTTTGAATCGTGTCAAGCATTGTCTTGTGTTTTAAAACCTGTTCTCGTTTGAATCGTGTCAAACTTGAACTTGGACTTTGTTTGAATCGTGTCAAGGATTGTCTTGTGTTTTAAAACTTGTTCTCGTTTGAATCGTGTCAAACTTGAACTTGGACTTTGTTTGAATCGTGTCAAGCATTGCCTTGTGTTTTAAAACTTGTTCTCGTTTGAATCGTGTCAAACTTGAACTTGGACTTTGTTTGAATCGTGTCAAGCATTGTCTTCTTGTTTTAAAACCGTTCTTGTTCGAATCGTGTTGGACATGAACAGAGTCTTTGTTCGAATCGTGTCGGACATTGCCTCTTGTTTTAAAACTGTTCCCGTTTGAATCGTGTCAAACTTGAACTTGGACTTTGTTTGAATTGTGTCAAGCATTGTCTTGTGTTTTAAAACTTGTTCTCGTTTGAATCGTGTCAAACTTGAACTTGGACTTTGTTTGAATCGTGTCAAGCATTGTCTTGTGTTTTAAAACTTGTTCTCGTTTGAATCGTGTCAAACTTGAACTTGGACTTTGTTTGAATCGTGTCAAGCATTGTCTAGTGTTTTAAAACTTGTTCTCGTTTGAATCGTGTCAAACTTGAACTTGGACTTTGTTTGAATCGTGTCAAGCATTGTCTTGTGTTTTAAAACTTGTTCTTATTTGAATCGTGTCAAACTTGAACTTGGACTTTGTTTGAATCGTGTCAAGCATTGTCTTGTGTTTTAAAACTTATTCTCGTTTGAATCGTGTCAAACTTGAACTTGGACTTTGTTTGAATCGTGTCAAGCATTGTCTTGTGTTTTAAAACTTGTTCTCGTTTGAATCGTGTCAAACTTGAACTTGGACTTTGTTTGAATCGTGTCAAGCATTGTCTAGTGTTTTAAAACTTGTTCTCATCTGAATCGTGTCAAACTTGAACTTGGACTTTGTTTGAATCGTGTCAAGCATTGTCTTGTGTTTTAAAACTTGTTCTCGTTTGAATCGTGTCAAACTTGAACATGGACTTTGTTTGAATCGTGTCAAGCATTGTCTTGTGTTTTAAAACTTGTTCTCATTTGAATCGTGTCAAACTTGAACTTGGACTTTGTTTGAATCGTGTCAAGCATTATCTTGTGTTTTAAAACTTGAACTTGGACTTTGTTTGAATCGTGTCAAGCATTGTCTTGTGTTTTAAAACTTGTTCTCGTTTGAATCGTGTCAAACTTGAACCTGGACTTTGTTTGAATCGTGTCAAGCATTGTCTTGTGTTTTAAAACTTCTTCTCGTTTGAATTGTGTCAAACTTGAACTTGGACTTTGTTTGTATCGTGTCAAGCATTGTCTAGTGTTTTAAAACATGTTCTCGTTTGAATCGTGTCAAACTTGAACTTGGACTTTGTTTGAATCGTGTCAAGCGTTGTCTTGTGTTTTATAACAAGTTCTCATTTGAATCGTGCCAAACTTGAACTTGGACTTTGTTTGAATCGTGTCAAGCATTGTCTTGTGTTTTAAAACTTGTTCTCGTTTGAATCATGTCAAACTTGAACTTGGACTTTGTTTGAATCGTGTCAAGCATTGTCTTGTGTTTTAAAACTTGTTCTCGTTTGAATCGTGTCAAACTTGAACCTAGACTTTGTTTGAATCGTGTCAAGCATTGTCTTGTGTTTTAAAACTTGTTCTCGTTTGAATTATGTCAAACTTGAACTTGGAATTTCTTTGAATCGTGTCAAGCACTGCCTTCTTGTTTTAAAACCGTTCTTGTTCGAATCGTGTTGGACATGAACAAAGCCTTTGTTCGAATCGTGTCGGACATTGCCTCTTGTTTAAAACTGTTCCCGTTTGATTCGTGTCAAACTTGAACTTGGACTTTGTTTGAATCGTGTCAAGCATTGTCTTGTGTTTTAAAACTTGTTCTCGTTTGAATCGTGTCAAACTTGGACTTGGACTTTGTTTGAACCGTGTCAAGCATTGTCTTGTGTTTTAAAACTTGTTCTCGTTTGAATCGTGTCAAACTTGAACTTGGACTTTGTTTGAATCGTGTCAAGCATTGTCTAGTGTTTTAAAACTTGTTCTCGTTTGAATCGTGTCAAACTTGAACTTGGACTTTGTTTGAATCGTGTCAAGCGTTGTCTTGTGTTTTAAAACAAGTTCTCATTTGAATCGTGTCAAACTTGAACTTGGACTTTGTTTGAATCGTGTCAAGCATTGTCTTGTGTTTTAAAACTTGTTCTCGTTTGAATCTTGTCAAACTTGAACTTGGACTTTGTTTGAATCGTGTCAAGCATTGTCTTGTGTTTTAAAACTTGTTCTCGTTTGAATCGTGTCAAACTTGAACCTGGACTTTGTTTGAATCGTGTCAAGCATTGTCTTGTGTTTTAAAACTTCTTCTCGTTTGAATTGTGTCAAACTTGAACTTGGACTTTGTTTGTATCGTGTCAAGCATTGTCTAGTGTTTTAAAACATGTTCTCGTTTGAATCGTGTCAAACTTGAACTTGGACTTTGTTTGAATCGTGTCAAGCGTTGTCTTGTGTTTTATAACAAGTTCTCATTTGAATCGTGTCAAACTTGAACTTGTACTTTGTTTGAATCGTGTCAAGCATTGTCTTGTGTTTTAAAACTTGTTCTCGTTTGAATCATGTCAAACTTGAACTTGGACTTTGTTTGAATCGTGTCAAGCATTGTCTTGTGTTTTAAAACTTATTCTCGTTTGAATCGTGTCAAACTTGAACCTAGACTTTGTTTGAATCGTGTCAAGCATTGTCTTGTGTTTTAAAACTTGTTCTCGTTTGAATTGTGTCAAACTTGAACTTGGAATTTCTTTGAATCGTGTCAAGCATTGTCTTCTTGTTTTAAAACCGTTCTTTTTCGAATCGTGTTGGACATGAACAGAGTCTTTGTTCGAATCGTGTCGGACATTGCCTCTTGTTTTAAAACTGTTCCTGTTTGAATCGTGTCAAACTTGAACTTGGACTTTGTTTGAATCGTGTCAAGCATCGTCTTGTGTTTTAAAACTTGTTCTCGTTTGAATCGTGTCAAACTTGAACTTGGACTTTGTTTGAATCGTGTCAAGCATTGTCTTGTGTTTTAAAACCTGTTCTCGTTTGAATCGTGTCAAACTTGAACTTGGACTTTGTTTGAATCGTGTCAAGCATTGTCTAGTGTTTTAAAACGTGTTCTCATTTGAATCGTGTCAAACTTGAACTTGGACTTTGTTTGAATCGTGTCAAGCATTGTCTTGTGTTTTAAAACCTGTTCTCGTTTGAATCGTGTCAAACTTGAACTTGGACTTTGTTTGAATCGTGTCAAGGATTGTCTTGTGTTTTAAAACTTGTTCTCGTTTGAATCGTGTCAAACTTGAACTTGGACTTTGTTTGAATCGTGTCAAGCATTGCCTTGTGTTTTAAAACTTGTTCTCGTTTGAATCGTGTCAAACTTGAACTTGGACTTTGTTTGAATCGTGTCAAGCATTGTCTTCTTGTTTTAAAACCGTTCTTGTTCGAATCGTGTTGGACATGAACAGAGTCTTTGTTCGAATCGTGTCGGACATTGCCTCTTGTTTTAAAACTGTTCCCGTTTGAATCGTGTCAAACTTGAACTTGGACTTTGTTTGAATTGTGTCAAGCATTGTCTTGTGTTTTAAAACTTGTTCTCGTTTGAATCGTGTCAAACTTGAACTTGGACTTTGTTTGAATCGTGTCAAGCATTGTCTTGTGTTTTAAAACTTGTTCTCGTTTGAATCGTGTCAAACTTGAACTTGGACTTTGTTTGAATCGTGTCAAGCATTGTCTAGTGTTTTAAAACTTGTTCTCGTTTGAATCGTGTCAAACTTGAACTTGGACTTTGTTTGAATCGTGTCAAGCATTGTCTTGTGTTTTAAAACTTGTTCTTATTTGAATCGTGTCAAACTTGAACTTGGACTTTGTTTGAATCGTGTCAAGCATTGTCTTGTGTTTTAAAACTTATTCTCGTTTGAATCGTGTCAAACTTGAACTTGGACTTTGTTTGAATCGTGTCAAGCATTGTCTTGTGTTTTAAAACTTGTTCTCGTTTGAATCGTGTCAAACTTGAACTTGGACTTTGTTTGAATCGTGTCAAGCATTGTCTAGTGTTTTAAAACTTGTTCTCATCTGAATCGTGTCAAACTTGAACTTGGACTTTGTTTGAATCGTGTCAAGCATTGTCTTGTGTTTTAAAACTTGTTCTCGTTTGAATCGTGTCAAACTTGAACATGGACTTTGTTTGAATCGTGTCAAGCATTGTCTTGTGTTTTAAAACTTGTTCTCATTTGAATCGTGTCAAACTTGAACTTGGACTTTGTTTGAATCGTGTCAAGCATTATCTTGTGTTTTAAAACTTGAACTTGGACTTTGTTTGAATCGTGTCAAGCATTGTCTTGTGTTTTAAAACTTGTTCTCGTTTGAATCATGTCAAACTTGAACTTGGACTTTGTTTGAATCGTGTCAAGCATTGTCTTGTGTTTTAAATCTTGTTCTCGTTTGAATCGTGTGAAACTTGAACCTGGACTTTGTTTGAATCGTGTCAAGCATTGTCTTGTGTTTTAAAACTTGTTCTCGTTTGAATTGTGTCAAACTTGAACTTGGACTTTGTTTGAATCGTGTTAAGCATTGTCTTCTTGTTTTAAAACCGTTCTTGTTCGAATCGTGTTGGACATGAACAGAGTCTTTGTTCGAATCGTGTCGGACATTGCCTCTTGTTTTAAAACTGTTCCCGTTTGAATCGTGTCAAACTTGAACTTGGACTTTGTTTGAATCGTGTCAAGCATTGTCTTGTGTTTTAAAACTTGTTCTCGTTTGAATCGTGTCAAACTTGAACTTGGACTTTGTTTGAATCGTGTCAAGCATTGTCTTGTGTTTTAAAACTTGTTCTCGTTTGAATCGTGTCAAACTTGAACCTGGACTTTGTTTGAATAGTGTCAAGCATTGTCTTGTGTTTTAAAACTTGTTCTCCTTTGAATTGTGTCAAACTTGAACTTGGACTTTGTTTGAATCGTGTCAAGCATTGTCTTCTTGTTTTAAAACCGTTCTTGTTCGAATCGTGTTGGACATGAACAGAGTCTTTGTTCGAATCGTGTCGGACATTGCCTCTTGTTTTAAAACTGTTCCCGTTTGAATCGTGTCAAACTTGAACTTGGACTTTGTTTGAATTGTGTCAAGCATTGTCTTGTGTTTTAAAACTTGTTCTCTTTTGAATCGTGTCAAACTTGAACTTGGACTTTGTTTGAATCGTGTCAAGCATTGTCTTGTGTTTTAAAACTTGTTCTCGTTTGAATCGTGTCAAACTTGAACATGGACTTTGTTTGAATCGTGTCAAGCATTGTCTTGTGTTTTAAAACTTGTTCTCGTTTGAATTGTGTCAAACTTGAACTTGGACTTTGTTTGAACCGTGTCAAGCATTGTCTTGTGTTTTAAAACTTGTTCTCGTTTGAATCGTGTCAAACTTGAACCTAGACTTTGTTTGAATCGTGTCAAGCATTGTCTTGTGTTTTAAAACTTGTTCTCGTATGAATTGTCTCAAACTTGAACTTGGACTTTGTTTGAATCGTGTCAAGCATTGTCTAGTGTTTTAAAACTTGTTCTCGTTTGAATCGTGTCAAACTTGAACTTGGACTTTGTTTGAATCGTGTCAAGCATTGTCTTGTGTTTTAAAACTTGTTCTCATTTGAATCGTGTCAAACTTGAACTTGGACTTTGTTTGAATCGTGTCAAGCATTGTCTTGTGTTTTAAAACTTATTCTCGTTTGAATCGTGTCAAACTTGAACTTGGACTTTGTTTGAATCGTGTCAAGCATTGTCTTGTGTTTTAAAACTTGTTCTCGTTTGAATCGTGTCAAACTTGAACTTGGACTTTGTTTGAATCGTGTCAAGCATTGTCTAGTGTTTTAAAACTTGTTCTCGTCTGAATCGTGTCAAACTTGAACTTGGACTTTGTTTGAATCGTGTCAAGCATTGTCTTGTGTTTTAAAACTTGTTCTCGTTTGAATCGTGTCAAACTTGAACTTGGACTTTGTTTGAACCGTGTCAAGCATTGTCTTGTGTTTTAAAACTTGTTCTCGTTTGAATCGTGTCAAACTTGAACCTAGACTTTGTTTGAATCGTGTCAAGCATTGTCTTGTGTTTTAAAACTTGTTCTCGTATGAATTGTCTCAAACTTGAACTTGGACTTTGTTTGAATCGTGTCAAGCATTGTCTTCTTGTTTTAAAACCGTTCTTTTTCGAATCGTGTTGGACATGAACAGAGTCTTTGTTCGAATCGTGTCGGACATTGCCTCTTGTTTTAAAACTGTTTCTGTTATAATCGTGTCAAACTTGAACTTGGACTTTGTTTGAATCGTGTCAAGCATTGTCTTGTGTTTTAAAACTTGTTCTCGTTTGAATCATGTCAAACTTGAACTTGGACTTTGTTTGAATCGTGTCAAGCATTGTCTTGTGTTTTAAAACGTGTTCTCGTTTGAATCGTGTCAAACTTGAACTTGAACTTTGTTTGAATCGTGTCAAGCATTGTCTAGTGTTTTAAAACTTGTTCTCGTTTGAATTGTGTCAAACTTGAACTTGGACTTTGTTTGAATCGTGTCAAGCATTGTCTAGTGTTTTAAAACTTGTTCTCGTTTGAATCGTGTGAAACTTGAACCTGGACATTGTTTGAATCGTGTCAAGCATTGTCTTGTGTTTTAAAACTTGTTCTCGTTTGAATTGTGTCAAACTTGAACATGGACTTTGTTTGAATCGTGTCAAGCATTGTCTTCTTGTTTTAAAACCATTCTTTTTCGAGTCGTGTTGGACATGAACAGAGTGTTTGTTCGAATCGTGTCGGACATTGCCTCTTGTTTTAAAACTGTTCCCGTTTGAATCGTGTCAAACTTGAACTTGGACTTTGTTTGAATCGTGTCAAGCATTGTCTTGTGTTTTAATACTTGTTCTCGTTTGAATCGTGTCAAACTTGAACTTGGACCTTGTTTGAATCGTGTCAAGCATTGTCTTGTGTTTTAAAACTTGTTCTCGTTTGAATCGTGTCAAACTTGAACCTGGACTTTGTTTGAATAGTGTCAAGCATTGTCTTGTGTTTTAAAACTTGTTCTCGTTTGAATTGTGTCAAACTTGAACTTGGACTTTGTTTGAATCGTGTCAAGCATTGTCTTCTTGTTTTAAAACCGTTCTTGTTCGAATCGTGTTGGACATGAACAGAGTCTTTGTTCGAATCGTGTCGGACATTGCCTCTTGTTTTAAAACTGTTCCCGTTTGAATCGTGTCAAACTTGAACTTGGACTTTGTTTGAATTGTGTCAAGCATTGTCTTGTGTTTTAAAACTTGTTCTCGTTTGAATCGTATCAAACTTGAACTTGGACTTTGTTTGAATCGTGTCAAGCATTGTCTTGTGTTTTAAAACTTGTTCTCGTTTGAATCGTGTCAAACTTGAACTTGGACTTTGTTTGAATCGTGTCAAGCATTGTCTAGTGTTTTAAAACATGTTCTCGTTTGAATCGTGTCAAACTTGAACTTGGACTTTGTTTGAATCGTGTCAAGCATTGTCTTCTGTTTTAAAACTTGTTCTCGTTTGAATCGTGTCAAACTTGAACTTGGACTTTGTCTGAATCGTGTCAAGCATTGTCTAGTGTTTTAAAACTTGTTCTCGTTTGAATCGTGTCAAACATGAACTTGGACTTTGTTTGAATCGTGTCAAGCATTGTCTTGTGTTTTAAAACTTGTTCTCGTTTGAATCGTGTCAAACTTGAACCTAGACTTTGTTTGAATCGTGTCAAGCATTGTCTTGTGTTTTAAAACTTGTTCTCGTTTGAATTGTCTCAAACTTGAACTTGGACTTTGTTTGAATCGTGTCAAGCATTGTCTTCTTGTTTTAAAACCGTTCTTGTTCGAATCGTGTTGGACATGAACAGAGTCTTTGTTCGAATCATGTCGGACATTGCCTCTTGTTTTAAAACTGTTCCCGTTTGAATCGTGTCAAACTTGAACTTGGACTTTGTTTGAATTGTGTCAAGCATTGTCTTGTGTTTTAAAACTTGTTCTCGTTTGAATCGTGTCAAACTTGAACTTGGACTTTGTTTGAATCGTGTCAAGCATTGTCTTGTGTTTTAAAACTTGTTCTCGTTTGAATCGTGTCAAACTTGAACTTGGACTTTGTTTGAATCGTGTCAAGCATTGTCTAGTGTTTTAAAACTTGTTCTCGTTTGAATCGTGTCAAACTTGAACTTGGACTTTGTTTGAATTGTGTCAAGCATTGTCTTGTGTTTTAAAACTTGTTCTCGTCTGAATCGTGTCAAACTTGAACTTGGACTTTGTTTGAATCGTGTCAAGCATTGTCTTGTGTTTTAAAACTTGTTCTCGTTTGAATCGTGTCAAACTTGAACTTGGACTTTGTTTGAATCGTGTCAAGCATTGTCTTGTGTTTTAAAACTTGTTCTCGTTTGAATCGTGTCAAACTTGAACCTAGACTTTGTTTGAATCGTGTCAAGCATTGTCTTGTGTTTTAAAACTTGTTCTCGTTTGAATTGTCTCAAACTTGAACTTGGACTTTGTTTGAATCGTGTCAAGCATTGTCTTCTTGTTTTAAAACCGTTCTTTTTCGAATCGTGTTGGACATGAACAGAGTCTTTGATCGAATCGTGTCGGACATTGCCTCTTGTTTTTAAACTGTTTCTGTTTGAATCGTGTCAAACTTCAACTTGGACTTTGTTTGAATCGTGTCAAGCATTGTCTTGTGTTTTAAAACTTGTTCTCGTCTGAATCGTGTCAAACTTGAACTTGGACTTTGTTTGAATCGTGTCAAGCATTGTCTTGTGTTTTAAAACTTGTTCTAGTTTGAATCGTGTCAAACTTGAACTTGGACTTTGTTTGAATCGTGTCAAGCATTGTCTTGTGTTTTAAAACTTGTTCTCGTTTGAATCGTGTCAAACTTGAACCTAGATTTTGTTTGAATCGTGTCAAGCATTGTCTTGTGTTTTAAAACTTGTTCTCGTTTGAATTGTCTCAAACATGAACTTGGACTTTGTTTGAATCGTGTCAAGCATTGTCTTCTTGTTTTAAAACCGTTCTTTTTCGAATCGTGTTGGACATGAACAGAGTCTTTGTTAGAATCGTGTCGGACATTGCCTCTTGTTTTAAAACTGTTTCTGTTATAATCGTGTCAAACTTGAACTTGGACTTTGTTTGAATCGTGTCAAGCATTGTCTTGTGTTTTAAAACTTGTTCTCGTTTGAATCGTGTCAAACTTGAACTTGGACTTTGTTTGAATCGTGTCAAGCATTGTCTTGTGTTTTCAAACGTGTTCTCATTTGAATCGTGTCAAACTTGAACTTGAACTTTGTTTGAATCGTGTCAAGCATTGTCTAGTGTTTTAAAACTTGTTCTCGTTTGAATCGTGTCAAACTTGAACTTGGACTTTGTTTGAATCGTGTCAAGCATTGTCTAGTGTTTTAAAACTTGTTCTCATTTGAATCGTGTGAAACTTGAACCGGGACATTGTTTGAATCGTGTCAAGCATTGTCTTGTGTTTTAAAACTTGTTCTCGTTTGAATTGTGTCAAACTTGAACATGGACTTTGTTTGAATCGTGTCAAGCATTGTCTTCTTGTTTTAAAACCGTTCTTGTTCGAATTGTGTTGGACATGAACAGAGTCTTTGTTCGAATCGTGTCGGACATTGCCTCTTGTTTTAAAACTGTTCCCGTTTAAATCGTGTCAAACTTGAACTTGGACTTTGTTTGAATAGTGTCAAGCATTGTCTTGTGTTTTAAAACTTGTTCTCGTTTGAAACGTGTCAAACTTGAACTTGGACTTTGTTTGAATCGTGTCAAGCATTGTCTTGTGTTTTAAAACTTGTTCTCGTTTGAATCGTGTCAAACTTGAACTTGGACTTTGTTTGAATCGTGTCAAGCATTGTCTAGTGTTTTAAAGCTTGTTCTCGTTTGAATCGTGTCAAACTTGAACTTGGACTTTGTTTGAATCGTGTCAAGCATTGTCTTGTGTTTTAAAACTTGTTCTCATTTGAATCGTGTCAAACTTGAACTTGGACTTTGTTTGAATCGTGTCAAGCATTGTCTTGTGTTTTAAAACTTATTCTCGTTTGAATCGTGTCAAACTTGAACTTGGACTTTGTTTGAATCGTGTCAAGCATTATCTTGTGTTTTAAAACTTGTTCTCGTTTGAATCGTGTCAAACTTGAACTTGGACTTTGTTTGAATCGTGTCAAGCATTGTCTGGTGTTTTAAAACTTGTTCTCGTCTGAATCGTGTCAAACTTGAACTTGGACTTTGTTTGAATCGTGTCAAGCATTTTCTTGTGTTTTAAAACTTGATCTCGTTTGAATCGTGTCAAACTTGAACTTGGACTTTGTTTGAATCGTGTCAAGCATTGTCTTGTGTTTTAAAACTTGTTCTCGTTTGAATCGTGTAAAACTTGAACCTAGACTTTGTTTGAATCGTGTCAAGCATTGTCTTGTGTTTTAAAACTTGTTCTCGTTTGAATTGTCTCAAACTTGAACTTGGACTTTGTTTGAATCGTGTCAAGCATTGTCTTCTTGTTTTAAAACCGTTCTTTTTCGAATCGTGTTGGACATGAACAGAGTCTTTGTTCGAATCGTGTCGGACATTGCCTCTTGTTTTAAAACTGTTTCTGTTATAATCGTGTCAAACTTGAACTTGGACTTTGTTTGAATCGTGTCAAGCATTGTCTTGTGTTTTAAAACTTGTTCTCGTTTGAATCGTGTCAAACTTGAACTTGGACTTTGTTTGAATCGTGTCAAGCATTGTCTAGTGTTTTAAAACTTGTTCTCGTTTGAATCGTGTGAAACTTGAACCAGGACATTGTTTGAATCGTGTCAAGCATTGTCTTGTGTTTTAAAACTTGTTCTCGTTTGAATTGTGTCAAACTTGAACATGGACTTTGTTTGAATCGTGTCAAGCATTGTCTTCTTGTTTTAAAACCGTTCTTGTTCGAATCGTGTTGGACATGAACAGAGTCTTTGTTCGAATCGTGTCGGACATTGCCTCTTGTTTTAAAACTGTTCCCGTTTGAATCGTGTCAAACTTGAACTTGGACTTTGTTTGAATCGTGTCAAGCATTGTCTTGTGTTTTAATACTTGTTCTCGTTTGAATCGTGTCAAACTTGAACTTGGACCTTGTTTGAATCGTGTCAAGCATTGTCTTTTGTTTTAAAACTTGTTCTCGTTTGAATCGTGTCAAACTTGAACCTGGACTTTGTTTGAATAGTGTCAAGCATTGTCTTGTGTTTTAAAACTTGTTCTCGTTTGAATTGTGTCAAACTTGAACTTGGACTTTGTTTGAATCGTGTCAAGCATTGTTTTCTTGTTTTAAAACCGTTCTTGTTCGAATCGTGTTGGACATGAACAGAGTCTTTGTTCGAATCGTGTCGGACATTGCCTCTTGTTTTAAAACTGTTCCCGTTTGATTCGTGTCAAACTTGAACTTGGACTTTGTTTGAATTGTGTCAAGCATTGTCTTGTGTTTTAAAACTTGTTCTCGTTTGAATCGTGTCAAACTTGAACTTGGACTTTGTTTGAATCGTGTCAAGCATTGTCTTGTGTTTTAAAACTTGTTCTCGTTTGAATCGTGTCAAACTTGAACTTGGACTTTGCTTGAATCGTGTCAAGCATTGTCTAGTGTTTTAAAACTTGTTCTCGTTTGAATCGTGTCAAACTTGAACTTGGACTTTGTTTGAATCGTGTCAAGCATTGTCTTCTGTTTTAAAACTTGTTCTCGTTTGAATCGTGTCAAACTTGAACTTGGACTTTGTTTGAATCGTGTCAAGCATTGTGTAGTGTTTTAAAACTTGTTCTCGTTTGAATCGTGTCAAACATGAACTTGGACTTTGTTTGAATCGTGTCAAGCATTGTCTTGTGTTTTAAAACTTGTTCTCGTTTGAATCGTGTCAAACTTGAACCTAGACTTTGTTTGAATCGTGTCAAGCATTGTCTTGTGTTTTAAAACTTGTTCTCGTTTGAATTGTCTCAAACTTGAACTTGGACTTTGTTTGAATCGTGTCAAGCATTGTCTTCTTGTTTTAAAACCGTTCTTGTTCGAATTGTGTTGGACATGAACAGAGTCTTTGTTCGAATCGTGTCGGACATTGCCTCTTATTTTAGAACTGTTCCCGTTTGAATCGTGTCAAACTTGAACTTGGACTTTGTTTGAATTGTGTCAAGCATTGTCTTGTGTTTTAAAACTTGTTCTCGTTTGAATCGTGTCAAACTTGAACTTGGACTTTGTTTGAATCGTGTCAAGCATTGTCTTGTGTTTTAAAACTTGTTCTCGTTTGAATCGTGTCAAACTTGAACTTGGACTTTGTTTGAATCGTGTCAAGCATTGTCTAGTGTTTTAAAACTTGTTCTCGTTTGAATCGTGTCAAACTTGAACTTGGACTTTGTTTGAATTGTGTCAAGCATTGTCTTGTGTTTTAAAACTTGTTCTCGTCTGAATCGTGTCAAACTTGAACTTGGACTTTGTTTGAATCATGTCAAGCATTGTCTTGTGTTTTAAAACTTGTTCTCGTTTGAATCGTGTCAAACTTGAACTTGGACTTTGTTTGAATCGTGTCAAGCATTGTCTTGTGTTTTAAAACTTGTTCTCGTTTGAATCGTGTCAAACTTGAACCTAGACTTTGTTTGAATCGTGTCAAGCATTGTCTTGTGTTTTAAAACTTGTTCTCGTTTGAATTGTCTCAAACTTGAACTTGGACTTTGTTTGAATCGTGTCAAGCATTGTCTTCTTGTTTTAAAACCGTGCTTTTTCGAATCGTGTTGGACATGAACAGAGTCTTTGTTCGAATCGTGTCGGACATTGCCTCTTGTTTTTAAACTGTTTCTGTTTGAATCGTGTCAAACTTCAACTTGGACTTTGTTTGAATCGTGTCAAGCATTGTCTTGTGTTTTAAAACTTGTTCTCGTCTGAATGGTGTCAAACTTGAACTTGGACTTTGTTTGAATCGTGTCAAGCATTGTCTTGTGTTTTAAAACTTGTTCTAGTTTGAATCGTGTCAAACTTGAACTTGGACTTTGTTTGAATCGTGTCAAGCATTGTCTTGTGTTTTAAAACTTGTTCTCGTTTGAATCGTGTCAAACTTGAACCTAGATTTTGTTTGAACCGTGTCAAGCATTGTCTTGTGTTTTAAAACTTGTTCTCGTTTGAATTGTCTCAAACTTGAACTTGGACTTTGTTTGAATCGTGTCAGGCATTGTCTTCTTGTTTTAAAACCGTTCTTTTTCGAATCGTGTTGGACATGAACAGAGTCTTTGTTAGAATCGTGTCGGACATTGCCTCTTGTTTTAAAACTGTTTCTGTTATAATCGTGTCAAACTTGAACTTGGACTTTGTTTGAATCGTGTCAAGCATTGTCTTGTGTTTTAAAACTTGTTCTCGTTTGAATCGTGTCAAACTTGAACTTGGACTTTGTTTGAATCGTGTCAAGCATTGTCTTGTGTTTTAAAACGTGTTCTCGTTTGAATCGTGTCAAACTTGAACTTGAACTTTGTTTGAATCGTGTCAAGCATTGTCTAGTGTTTTAAAACTTGTTCTCGTTTGAATCGTGTCAAACTTGAGCTTGGACTTTGTTTGAATCGTGTCAAGCATTGTCTAGTGTTTTAAAACTTGTTCTCGTTTGAATCGTGTGAAACTTGAACCGGGACATTGTTTGAATCGTGTCAAGCATTGTCTTGTGTTTTAAAACTTGTTCTCGTTTGAATTGTGTCAAACTTGAACATGGACTTTGTTTGAATCGTGTCAAGCATTGTCTTCTTGTTTTAAAACCGTTCTTGTTCGAATCGTGTTGGACATGAACAGAGTGTTTGTTCGAATCGTGTCGGACATTGCCTCTTGTTTTAAAACTGTTCCCGTTTGAATCGTGTCAAACTTGAACTCGGACTTTGTTTGAATCGTGTCAAGCATTGTCTTGTGTTTTAAAACTTATTCTCGTTTGAATCGTGTCAAACTTGAACTTGGACCTTGTTTGAATCGTGTCAAGCATTGTCTTGTGTTTTAAAACTTGTTCTCGTTTGAATCGTGTCAAACTTGAACCTGGACTTTGTTTGAATAGTGTCAAGCATTGTCTTGTGTTTTAAAACTTGTTCTCGTTTGAATTGTGTCAAACTTGAACTTGGACTTTGTTTGAATCGTGTCAAGCATTGTCTTCTTATTTTAAAACCGTTCTTGTTCGAATTGTGTTGGACATGAACAGAGTCTTTGTTCGAATCGTGTCGGACATTGCCTCTTGTTTTAAAACTGTTCCCGTTTAAATCGTGTCAAACTTGAACTTGGACTTTGTTTGAATAGTGTCAAGCATTGTCTTGTGTTTTAAAACTTGTTCTCGTTTGAATCGTGTCAAACTTGAACTTGGACTTTGTTTGAATCGTGTCAAGCATTGTCTTGTGTTTTAAAACTTGTTCTCGTTTGAATCGTGTCAAACTTGAACTTGGACTTTGTTTGAATCGTGTCAAGCATTGTCTAGTGTTTTAAAACTTGTTCTCGTTTGAATCGTGTCAAACTTGAACTTGGACTTTGTTTGAATCGTGTCAAGCACTGTCTTGTGTTTTAAAACTTGTTCTCATTTGAATCGTGTCAAACTTGAACTTGGACTTTGTTTGAATCGTGTCAAGCATTGTCTTGTGTTTTAAAACTTATTCTCGTTTGAATCGTGTCAAACTTGAACTTGGACTTTGTTTGAATCGTGTCAAGCATTATCTTGTGTTTTAAAACTTGTTCTCGTTTGAATCGTGTCAAACTTGAACTTGGACTTTGTTTGAATCGTGTCAAGCATTGTCTGGTGTTTTAAAACTTGTTCTCGTCTGAATCGTGTCAAACTTGAACTTGGACTTTGTTTGAATCGTGTCAAGCATTGTCTTGTGTTTTAAAACTTGATCTCGTTTGAATCGTGTCAAACTTGAACTTGGACTTTGTTTGAATCGTGCAAGCATTGTCTTGTGTTTTAAAACTTGTTCTCGTTTGAATCGTGTCAAACTTGAACCTAGACTTTGTTTGAATCGTGTCAAGCATTGTCTTGTGTTTTAAAACTTGTTCTCGTTTGAATTGTGTCAAACTTGAACATGGACTTTGTTTGAATCGTGTCAAGCATTGTCTTCTTGTTTTAAAACCGTTCTTGTTCGAATCGTGTTGGACATGAACAGAGTCTTTGTTCGAATCGTGTCGGAGATTGCCTCTTGTTTTAAAACTGTTCCCGTTTGAATCGTGTCAAACTTGAACTTGGACTTTGTTTGAATCGTGTCAAGCATTGTCTTGTGTTTTAATACTTGTTCTCGTTTGAATCGTGTCAAACTTGAACTTGGACCTTGTTTGAATCGTGTCAAGCATTGTCTTTTGTTTTAAAACTTGTTCTCGTTTGAATCGTGTCAAACTTGAACCTGGACTTTGTTTGAATAGTGTCAAGCATTGTCTTGTGTTTTAAAACTTGTTCTCGTTTGAATTGTGTCAAACTTGAACTTGGACTTTGTTTGAATCGTGTCAAGCATTGTCTTCTTGTTTTAAAACTGTTCTTGTTCGAATCGTGTTGGACATGAACAGAGTCTTTGTTCGAATCGTGTCGGACATTGCCTCTTGTTTTAAAACTGTTCCCGTTTGATTCGTGTCAAACTTGAACTTGGACTTTGTTTGAATTGTGTCAAGCATTGTCTTGTGTTTTAAAACTTGTTCTCGTTTGAATCGTGTCAAACTTGAACTTGGACTTTGTTTGAATCGTGTCAAGCATTGTCTTGTGTTTTAAAACTTGTTCTCGTTTGAATCGTGTCAAACTTGAACTTGGACTTTGTTTGAATCGTGTCAAGCATTGTCTAGTGTTTTAAAACTTGTTCTCGTTTGAATCGTGTCAAACTTGAACTTGGACTTTGTTTGAATCGTGTCAAGCATTGTCTTCTGTTTTAAAACTTGTTCTCGTTTGAATCGTGTCAAACTTGAACTTGGACTTTGTTTGAATCGTGTCAAGCATTGTGTAGTGTTTTAAAACTTGTTCTCGTTTGAATCGTGTCAAACATGAACTTGGACTTTGTTTGAATCGTGTCAAGCATTGTCTTGTGTTTTAAAACTTGTTCTCGTTTGAATCGTGTCAAACTTGAACCTAGACTTTGTTTGAATCGTGTCAAGCATTGTCTTGTGTTTTAAAACTTGTTCTCGTTTGAATTGTCTCAAACTTGAACTTGGACTTTGTTTGAATCGTGTCAAGCATTGTCTTCTTGTTTTAAAACCGTTCTTTTTCGAATCGTGTTGGACATGAACAGAGTCTTTGTTCGAATCGTGTCGGACATTGCCTCTTGTTTTTAAACTGTTTCTGTTTGAATCGTGTCAAACTTGAACTTGGACTTTGTTTGAATCGTGTCAAGCATTGTCTTGTGTTTTAAAACTTGTTCTCGTCTGAATCGTGTCAAACTTGAACTTGGACTTTGTTTGAATCGTGTCAAGCATTGTCTTGTGTTTTAAAACTTGTTCTCGTTTGAATCGTGTCAAACTTGAACTTGGACTTTGTTTGAATCGTGTCAAGCATTGTCTAGTGTTTTAAAACTTGTTCTCGTTTGAATCGTGTCAAACTTGAACTTGGACTTTGTTTGAATTGTGTCAAGCATTGTCTTCTTGTTTTAAAACCGTTCTTGTTCGAATCGTGTTGGACATGAACAGAGTCTTTGTTCGAATCGTGTCGGACATTGCCTCTTGTTTTAAAACTGTTCCCGTTTGATTCGTGTCAAACTTGAACTTGGACTTTGTTTGAATTGTGTCAAGCATTGTCTTGTGTTTTAAAACTTGTTCTCGTTTGAATCGTGTCAAACTTGAACTTGGACTTTGTTTGAATCGTGTCAAGCATTGTCTTGTGTTTTAAAACTTGTTCTCGTTTGAATCGTGTCAAACTTGAACTTGGACTTTGTTTGAATCGTGTCAAGCATTGTCTAGTGTTTTAAAACTTGTTCTCGTTTGAATCGTGTCAAACTTGAACTTGGACTTTGTTTGAATCGTGTCAAGCATTGTCTTCTGTTTTAAAACTTGTTCTCGTTTGAATCGTGTCAAACTTGAACTTGGACTTTGTTTGAATCGTGTCAAGCATTGTGTAGTGTTTTAAAACTTGTTCTCGTTTGAATCGTGTCAAACATGAACTTGGACTTTGTTTGAATCGTGTCAAGCATTGTCTTGTGTTTTAAAACTTGT
Organism: Lathyrus tuberosus; assembly: GCA_022829125.1. NCBI lineage: Eukaryota > Viridiplantae > Streptophyta > Magnoliopsida > Fabales > Fabaceae > Lathyrus > Lathyrus tuberosus. Next base: position 16,261,582 of record JALAZF010000054.1, read on the forward strand.
TCTCGTTTGAATCGTGTCAAACTTGAACCTAGACTTTGTTTGAATCGTGTCAAGCATTGTCTTGTGTTTTAAAACTTGTTCTCGTTTGAATTGTCTCAAACTTGAACTTGGACTTTGTTTGAATCGTGTCAAGCATTGTCTTCTTGTTTTAAAACCGTTCTTTTTCGAATCGTGTTGGACATGAACAGAGTCTTTGTTCGAATCGTGTCGGACATTGCCTCTTGTTTTTAAACTGTTTCTGTTTGAATCGTGTCAAACTTGAACTTGGACTTTGTTTGAATCGTGTCAAGCATTGTGTAGTGTTTTAAAACTTGTTCTCGTTTGAATCGTGTCAAACATGAACTTGGACTTTGTTTGAATCGTGTCAAGCATTGTCTTGTGTTTTAAAACTTGTTCTCGTTTGAATCGTGTCAAACTTGAACCTAGACTTTGTTTGAATCGTGTCAAGCATTGTCTTGTGTTTTAAAACTTGTTCTCGTTTGAATTGTCTCAAACTTGAACTTGGACTTTGTTTGAATCGTGTCAAGCATTGTCTTCTTGTTTTAAAACCGTTCTTGTTCGAATTGTGTTGGACATGAACAGAGTCTTTGTTCGAATCGTGTCGGACATTGCCTCTTGTTTTAAAACTGTTCCCGTTTGAATCGTGTCAAATTTGAACTTGGACTTTGTTTGAATTGTGTCAAGCATTGTCTTGTGTTTTAAAACTTGTTCTCGTTTGAATCGTGTCAAACTTGAACTTGGACTTTGTTTGAATCGTGTCAAGCATTGTCTTGTGTTTTAAAACTTGTTCTCGTTTGAATCGTGTCAAACTTGAACTTGGACTTTGTTTGAATCGTGTCAAGCATTGTCTAGTGTTTTAAAACTTGTTCTCGTTTGAATCGTGTCAAACTTGAACTTGGACTTTGTTTGAATTGTGTCAAGCATTGTCTTGTGTTTTAAAACTTGTTCTCGTCTGAATCGTGTCAAACTTGAACTTGGACTTTGTTTGAATCATGTCAAGCATTGTCTTGTGTTTTAAAACTTGTTCTCGTTTGAATCGTGTCAAACTTGAACTTGGACTTTGTTTGAATCGTGTCAAGCATTGTCTTGTGTTTTAAAACTTGTTCTCGTTTGAATCGTGTCAAACTTGAACCTAGACTTTGTTTGAATCGTGTCAAGCATTGTCTTGTGTTTTAAAACTTGTTCTTGTTTGAATTGTCTCAAACTTGAACTTGGACTTTGTTTGAATCGTGTCAAGCATTGTCTTCTTGTTTTAAAACCGTTCTTTTTCGAATCGTGTTGGACATGAACAGAGTCTTTGTTCGAATCGTGTCGGACATTGCCTCTTGTTTTTAAACTGTTTCTGTTTGAATCGTGTCAAACTTGAACTTGGACTTTGTTTGAATCGTGTCAAGCATTGTCTTGTGTTTTAAAACTTGTTCTCGTCTGAATCGTGTCAAACTTGAACTTGGACTTTGTTTGAATCGTGTCAAGCATTGTCTTGTGTTTTAAAACTTGTTCTAGTTTGAATCGTGTCAAACTTGAACTTGGACTTTGTTTGAATCGTGTCAAGCATTCTCTTGTGTTTTAAAACTTGTTCTCGTTTGAATCGTGTCAAACTTGAACCTAGACTTTGTTTGAATCGTGTCAAGCATTGTCTTGTGTTTTAAAACTTGTTCTCGTTTGAATTGTCTCAAACTTGAACTTGGACTTTGTTTGAATCGTGTCAAGCATTGTCTTCTTGTTTTAAAACCGTTCTTTTTCGAATCGTGTTGGACATGAACAGAGTCTTTGTTAGAATCGTGTCGGACATTGCCTCTTGTTTTAAAACTGTTTCTGTTATAATCGTGTCAAACTTGAACTTGGACTTTGTTTGAATCGTGTCAAGCATTGTCTTGTGTTTTAAAACTTGTTCTCGTTTGAATCGTGTCAAACTTAAACTTGGACTTTGTTTGAATCGTGTCAAGCATTGTCTTGTGTTTTAAAACGTGTTCTCGTTTGAATCGTGTCAAGAATTGTCTAGTGTTTTAAAACTTGTTCTCGTTTGAATCGTGTCAAACTTGAACTTGGACTTTGTTTGAATCGTGTCAAGCATTGTCTTGTGTTTTAAAACGTGTTCTCGTTTGAATCGTGTCAAACTTGAACTTGAACTTTGTTTGAATCGTGTCAAGCATTGTCTAGTGTTTTAAAACTTGTTATCGTTTGAATCGTGTCAAACTTGAACTTGGACTTTGTTTGAATCGTGTCAAGCATTGTTTAGTGTTTTAAAACTTGTTCTCGTTTGAATCGTGTCAAACATGAACTTGGACTTTGTTTGAATCGTGTCAAGCATTGTCTTGTGTTTTAAAACTTGTTCTCGTTTGAATCGTGTCAAACTTGAACCTAGACTTTGTTTGAATCGTGTCAAGCATTGTCTTGTGTTTTAAAACTTGTTCTCGTTTGAATTGTCTCAAACTTGAACTTGGACTTTGTTTGAATTGTGTCAAGCATTGTCTTCTTGTTTTAAAACCGTTCTTGTTCGAATCGTGTTGGACATGAACAGAGTCTTTGTTCGAATCGTGTCGGACATTGCCTCTTGTTTTAAAACTGTTCCCGTTTGAATCGTGTCAAACTTGAACTTGGACTTTGTTTGAATTGTGTCAAGCATTGTCTTGTGTTTTAAAACTTGTTCTCGTTTGAATCGTGTCAAACTTGAACTTGGACTTTGTTTGAATCGTGTCAAGCATTGTCTTGTGTTTTAAAACTTGTTCTCGTTTGAATCGTGTCAAACTTGAACTTGGACTTTGTTTGAATCGTGTCAAGCATTGTCTAGTGTTTTAAAACTTGTTCTCGTTTGAATCGTGTCAAACTTGAACTTGGACTTTGTTTGAATTGTGTCAAGCATTGTCTTGTGTTTTAAAACTTGTTCTCGTCTGAATCGTGTCAAACTTGAACTTGGACTTTGTTTGAATCGTGTCAAGCATTGTCTTGTGTTTTAAAACTTGTTCTCGTTTGAATCGTGTCAAACTTGAACTTGGACTTTGTTTGAATCGTGTCAAGCATTGTCTTGTGTTTTAAAACTTGTTCTCGTTTGAATCGTGTCAAACTTGAACCTAGACTTTGTTTGAATCGTGTCAAGCATTGTCTTGTGTTTTAAAACTTGTTCTCGTTTGAATTGTCTCAAACTTGAACTTGGACTTTGTTTGAATCGTGTCAAGCATTGTCTTCTTGTTTTAAAACCGTTCTTTTTCGAATCGTGTTGGACATGAACAGAGTCTTTGTTCGAATCGTGTCGGACATTGCCTCTTGTTTTAAACTGTTTCTGTTTGAATCGTGTCAAACTTGAACTTGGACTTTGTTTGAATCGTGTCAAGCATTGTCTTGTGTTTTAAAACTTGTTCTCGTCTGAATCGTGTCAAACTTGAACTTGGACTTTGTTTGAATCGTGTCAAGCATTGTCTTGTGTTTTAAAACTTGTTCTAGTTTGAATCGTGTCAAACTTGAACTTGGACTTTGTTTGAATCGTGTCAAGCATTCTCTTGTGTTTTAAAACTTGTTCTCGTTTGAATCGTGTCAAACTTGAACCTAGACTTTGTTTGAATCGTGTCAAGCATTGTCTTGTGTTTTAAAACTTGTTCTCGTTTGAATTGTCTCAAACTTGAACTTGGACTTTGTTTGAATCGTGTCAAGCATTGTCTTCTTGTTTTAAAACCGTTCTTTTTCGAATCGTGTTGGACATGAACAGAGTCTTTGTTAGAATCGTGTCGGACATTGCCTCTTGTTTTAAAACTGTTTCTGTTATAATCGTGTCAAACTTGAACTTGGACTTTGTTTGAATCGTGTCAAGCATTGTCTTGTGTTTTAAAACTTGTTCTCGTTTGAATCGTGTCAAACTTGAACTTGGACTTTGTTTGAATCGTGTCAAGCATTGTCTTGTGTTTTAAAACGTGTTCTCGTTTGAATCGTGTCAAGCATTGTCTAGTGTTTTAAAACTTGTTCTCGTTTGAATCGTGTCAAACTTGAACTTGGACTATGTTTGAATCGTGTCAAGCATTGTCTAGTGTTTTAAAACTTGTTCTCGTTTGAATCGTGTGAAACTTGAACCTGGACATTGTTTGAATCGTGTCAAGCATTGTCTTGTGTTTTAAAACTTGTTCTCGTTTGAATTGTGTCAAACTTGAACATGGACTTTGTTTGAATCGTGTCAAGCATTGTCTTCTTGTTTTAAAACCGTTCTTGTTCTAATCGTGTTGGACATGAACAGAGTGTTTGTTCGAATCGTGTCGGACATTGCCTCTTGTTTTAAAACTGTTCCCGTTTGAATCGTGTCAAACTTGAACTTGGACTTTGTTTGAATCGTGTCAAGCATTGTCTTGTGTTTTAAAACTTGTTCTCGTTTGAATCGTGTCAAACTTGAACTTGGACCTTGTTTGAATCGTGTCAAGCATTGTCTTGTGTTTTAAAACTTGTTCTCGTTTGAATCGTGTCAAACTTGAACCTGGACTTTGTTTGAATAGTGTCAAGCATTGTCTTGTGTTTTAAAACTTGTTCTCGTTTGAATTGTGTCAAACTTGAACTTGGACTTTGTTTGAATCGTGTCAAGCATTGTCTTCTTGTTTTAAAACCGTTCTTGTTCGAATCGTGTTGGACATGAACAGAGTCTTTGTTCGAATCGTGTCGGACATTGCCTCTTGTTTTAAAACTGTTCCCGTTTGAATCGTGTCAAACTTGAACTTGGACTTTGTTTGAATTGTGTCAAGCATTGTCTTGTGTTTTAAAACTTGTTCTCGTTTGAATCGTGTCAAACTGGAACTTGGACTTTGTTTGAATCGTGTCAAGCATTGTCTTGTGTTTTAAAACTTGTTCTCGTTTGAATCGTGTCAAACTTGAACCTAGACTTTGTTTGAATCGTGTCAAGCATTGTCTTGTGTTTTAAAACTTGTTCTCGTTTGAATTGTCTCAAACTTGAACTTGGACTTTGTTTGAATCGTGTCAAGCATTGTCTTCTTGTTTTAAAACCGTTCTTTTTCGAATCGTGTTGGACATGAACAGAGTCTTTGTTCGAATCGTGTCGGACATTGCCTCTTGTTTTTAAGCTGTTTCTGTTTGAATCGTGTCAAACTTGAACTTGGACTTTGTTTGAATCGTGTCAAGCATTGTCTTGTGTTTTAAAACTTGTTCTCGTTTGAATCGTGTCAAACTTGAACTTGGACTTTGTTTGAATCGTGTCAAGCATTGTCTTGTGTTTTAAAACGTGTTCTCGTTTGAATCGTGTCAAACTTGAACTTGGACTTTGTTTGAATCGTGTCAAGCATTGTCTAGTGTTTTAAAACTTGTTCTCGTTTGAATCGTGCCAAACTTGAACTTGGACTTTGTTTGAATCGTGTCAAGCATTGTCTTGTGTTTTAAAACTTGTTCTCGTTTGAATCGTGTGAAACTTGAACCTGGACTTTGTTTGAATCGTGTCAAGCATTGTCTTGTGTTTTAAAACTTGTTCTCGTTTGAATTGTGTCAAACTTGAACATGGACTTTGTTTGAATCGTGTCAAGCATTGTCTTCTTGTTTTAAAACCGTTCTTGTTCGAATCGTGTTGCACATGAACAGAGTGTTTGTTCGAATCGTGTCGGACATTGCCTCTTGTTTTAAAACTGTTCCCGTTTGAATCGTGTCAAACTTGAACTTGGACTTTGTTTGAATCGTGTCAAGCATTGTCTTGTGTTTTAAAACTTGTTCTCGTTTGAATCGTGTCAAACTTGAACTTGGACCTTGTTTGAATCATGTCAAGCATTGTCTTGTGTTTTAAAACTTGTTCTCGTTTGAATCGTGTCAAACTTGAACCTGGACTTTGTTTGAATAGTGTCAAGCATTGTCTTGTGTTTTAAAACTTGTTCTCGTTTGAATTGTGTCAAACTTGAACTTGGACTTTGTTTGAATCGTGCCAAGCATTGTCTTCTTGTTTTAAAACCGTTCTTGTTCGAATCGTGTTGGACATGAACAGAGTCTTTGTTCGAATCGTGTCGGTCATTGCCTCTTGTTTTAAAACTGTTCCCGTTTGAATCGTGTCAAACTTGAACTTGGACTTTGTTTGAATTGTGTCAAGCATTGTCTTGTGTTTTAAAACTTGTTCTCGTTTGAATCGTGTCAAACTTGAACTTGGACTTTGTTTGAATCGTGTCAAGCATTGTCTTGTGTTTTAAAACTTGTTCTCGTTTGAATCGTGTCAAACTTGAACTTGGACTTTGTTTGAATATTGTCAAGCATTGTCTAGTGTTTTAAAACTTGTTCTCGTTTGAATCGTGTCAAACTTGAACTTGAACTTTGTTTGAATCGTGTCAAGCATTGTCTTCTGTTTTAAAACTTGTTCTCGTTTAAATCGTGTCAAACTTGAACTTGGACTTTGTTTGAATCGTGTCAAGCATTCTCTAGTGTTTTAAAACTTGTTCTCGTTTGAATCGTGTCAAACATGAACTTGGACTTTGTTTGAATCGTGTCAAGCATTGTCTTGTGTTTTAAAACTTGTTCTCGTTTGAATCGTGTCAAACTTGAACCTAGACTTTGTTTGAATCGTGTCAAGCAATGTCTTGTGTTTTAAAACTTGTTCTCGTTTGAATTGTCTCAAACTTGAACTTGGACTTTGTTTGAATCGTGTCAAGCATTGTCTTCTTGTTTTAAAACCGTTCTTGTTCGAATCGTGTTGGACATGAACAGAGTCTTTGTTCGAATCGTGTCGGACATTGCCTCTTGTTTTAAAACTGTTCCCGTTTGAATCGTGTCAAACTTGAACTTGGACTTTGTTTGAATTGTGTCAAGCATTGTCTTGTGTTTTAAAACTTGTTCTCGTTTGAATCGTGTCAAACTTGAACTTGGACTTTGTTTGAATCGTGTCAAGCATTGTCTTGTGTTTTAAAACTTGTTCTCGTTTGAATCGTGTCAAACTTGAACTTGGACTTTGTTTGAATCGTGTCAAGCATTGTCTAGGGTTTTAAAACTTGTTCTCGTTTGAATCGTGTCAAACTTGAACTTGGACTTTGTTTGAATTGTGTCAAGCATTGTCTTGTGTTTTAAAACTTGTTCTCGTCTGAATCGTGTCAAACTTGAACTTGGACCTTGTTTGAATCGTGTCAAGCATTGTCTTGTGTTTTAAAACTTGTTCTCGTTTGAATCGTGTCAAACTTGAACCTGGACTTTGTTTGAATAGTGTCAAGCATTGTCTTGTGTTTTAAAACTTGTTCTCGTTTGAATTGTGTCAAACTTGAACTTGGACTTTGTTTGAATCGTGTCAAGCATTGTCTTCTTGTTTTAAAACCGTTCTTGTTCGAATCGTGTTGGACATGAACAGAGTCTTTGTTCGAATCGTGTCGGTCATTGCCTCTTGTTTTAAAACTGTTCCCGTTTGAATCGTGTCAAACTTGAACTTGGACTTTGTTTGAATTGTGTCAAGCATTGTCTTGTGTTTTAAAACTTGTTCTCGTTTGAATCGTGTCAAACTTGAACTTGGACTTTGTTTGAATCGTGTCAAGCATTGTCTTGTGTTTTAAAACTTGTTCTCGTTTGAATCGTGTCAAACTTGAACTTGGACTTTGTTTGAATATTGTCAAGCATTGTCTAGTGTTTTAAAACTTGTTCTCGTTTGAATCGTGTCAAACTTGAACTTGGACTTTGTTTGAATCGTGTCAAGCATTGTCTTCTGTTTTAAAACTTGTTCTCGTTTGAATCGTGTTAAACTTGAACTTGGACTTTGTTTGAATCGTGTCAAGCATTCTCTAGTGTTTTAAAACTTGTTCTCGTTTGAATCGTGTCAAACATGAACTTGGACTTTGTTTGAATCGTGTCAAGCATTGTCTTGTGTTTTAAAACTTGTTCTCGTTTGAATCGTGTCAAACTTGAACCTAGACTTTGTTTGAATCGTGTCAAGCATTGTCTTGTGTTTTAAAACTTGTTCTCGTTTGAATTGTCTCAAACTTGAACTTGGACTTTGTTTGAATCGTGTCAAGCATTGTCTTCTTGTTTTAAAACCGTTCTTGTTCGAATCGTGTTGGACATGAACAGAGTCTTTGTTCGAATCGTGTCGGACATTGCCTCTTGTTTTAGAACTGTTCCCGTTTGAATCGTGTCAAACTTGAACTTGGACTTTGTTTGAATTGTGTCAAGCATTGTCTTGTGTTTTAAAACTTGTTCTCGTTTGAATCGTGTCAAACTTGAACTTGGACTTTGTTTGAATCGTGTCAAGCATTGTCTTGTGTTTTAAAACTTGTTCTCGTTTGAATCGTGTCAAACTTGAACTTGGACTTTGTTTGAATCGTGTCAAGCATTGTCTAGTGTTTTAAAACTTGTTCTCGTTTGAATCGTGTCAAACTTGAACTTGGACTTTGTTTGAATTGTGTCAAGCATTGTCTTGTGTTTTAAAACTTGTTCTCGTCTGAATCGTGTCAAACTTGAACTTGGCCTTGTTTGAATCGTGTCAAGCATTGTCTTGTGTTTTAAAACTTGTTCTCATTTGAATCGTGTCAAACTTGAACCTGGACTTTGTTTGAATAGTGTCAAGCATTGTCTTGTGTTTTAAAACTTGTTCTCGTTTGAATTGTGTCAAACTTGAACTTGGACTTTGTTTGAATCGTGACAAGCATTGTCTTCTTGTTTTAAAACCGTTCTTGTTCGAATCGTGTTGGACATGAACAGAGTCTTTGTTTGAATCGTGTCGGACATTGCCTCTTGTTTTAAAACTGTTCCCGTTTGAATCGTGTCAAACTTGAACTTGGACTTTGTTTGAATTGTGTCAAGCATTGTCTTGTGTTTTAAAACTTGTTCTCGTTTGAATTGTGTCAAACTTGAACTTGGACTTTGTTTGAATCGTGTCAAGCATTGTCTTGTGTTTTAAAACTTGTTCTCGTTTGAATCGTGTCAAACTTGAACTTGGACTTTGTTTGAATCGTGTCAAGCATTGTCTAGTGTTTTAAAACTTGTTCTCGTTTGAATCGTGTCAAACTTGAACTTGGACTTTGTTTGAATTGTGTCAAGCATTGTCTTGTGTTTTAAAACTTGTTCTCGTCTGAATCGTGTCAAACTTGAACTTGGACTTTGTTTGAATCGTGTCAAGCATTGTCTTGTGTTTTAAAACTTGTTCTCGTTTGAATCGTGTCAAACTTGAACTTGGACTTTGTTTGAATCGTGTCAAGCATTGTCTTGTGTTTTAAAACTTGTTCTCGTTTGAATCGTGTCAAACTTGAACCTAGACTTTGTTTGAATCGTGTCAAGCATTGTCTTGTGTTTTAAAACTTGTTCTCGTTTGAATTGTCTCAAACTTGAACTTGGACTTTGTTTGAATCGTGTCAAGCATTGTCTTCTTGTTTTAAAACCGTTCTTGTTCGAATTGTGTTGGACATGAACAGAGTGTTTGTTCGAATCGTGTCGGACATTGCCTCTTGTTTTAAAACTGTTCCCGTTTGAATCGTGTCAAACTTGAACTTGGACTTTGTTTGAATCGTGTCAAGCATTGTCTTGTGTTTTAAAACTTGTTCTCGTTTGAATCGTGTCAAACTTGAACTTGGACTTTGTTTGAATCGTGTCAAGCATTGTCTTGTGTTTTAAAACATGTTCTCGTTTGAATCGTGTCAAACTTGAACCTAGACTTTGTTTGAATCGTGTCAAGCATTGTCTAGTGTTTTAGAACTTGTTCTCGTTTGAATCGTGTCAAACTTGAACTTGGACTTTGTTTGAATCGTGTCAAGCATTGTCTTCTGTTTTAAAACTTGTTCTCGTTTGAATCGTGTCAAACTTGAACTTGGACTTTGTTTGAATCGTGTCAAGCATTGTCTAGTGTTTTAAAACTTGTTCTCGTTTGAATCGTGACAAACTTGAACTTGGACTTTGTTTGAATCGTGTCAAGCATTGTCTTGTGTTTTAAAACTTGTTCTCGTTTGAATCGTGTCAAACTTGAACTTGGACTTTGTTTGAATCGTGTCAAGCATTGTCTAGTGTTTTAAAACTTGTTCTCGTTTGAATCGTGTCAAACTTGAACTTGGACTTTGTTTGAATTGTGTCAAGCATTGTCTTGTGTTTTAAAACTTGTTCTCGTCTGAATCGTGTCAAACTTGAACTTGGACCTTGTTTGAATCGTGTCAAGCATTGTCTTGTGTTTTAAAACTTGTTCTCGTTTGAATCGTGTCAAACTTGAACCTGGACTTTGTTTGAATAGTGTCAAGCATTGTCTTGTGTTTTAAAACATGTTCTCGTTTGAATTGTGTCAAACTTGAACTTGGACTTTGTTTGAATCGTGTCAAGCATTGTCTTCTTGTTTTAAAACCGTTCTTGTTCGAATCGTGTTGGACATGAACAGAGTCTTTGTTTGAATCGTGTCGGACATTGCCTCTTGTTTTAAAAAGTGTTCCCGTTTGAATCGTGTCAAACTTGAACTTGGACTTTGTTTGAATTGTGTCAAGCATTGTCTTGTGTTTTAAAACTTGTTCTCGTTTGAATTGTGTCAAACTTGAACTTGGACTTTGTTTGAATCGTGTCAAGCATTGTCTTGTGTTTGAAAACTTGTTCTCGTTTGAATCGTGTCAAACTTGAACTTGGACTTTGTTTGAATCGTGTCAAGCATTATCTAGTGTTTTAAAACTTGTTCTCGTTTGAATCGTGTCAAACTTGAACTTGGACTTTGTTTGAATTGTGTCAAGCATTGTCTTGTGTTTTAAAACTTGTTCTCGTCTGAATCGTTTCAAACTTGAACTTGGACTTTGTTTGAATCGTGTCAAGCATTGTCTTGTGTTTTAAAACTTGTTCTCGTTTGAATCGTGTCAAACTTGAACCTAGACTTTGTTTGAATCGTGTCAAGCATTGTCTTGTGTTTTAAAACTTGTTCTCGTTTGAATTGTCTCAAACTTGAACTTGGACTTTGTTTGAATCGTGTCAAGCATTGTATTCTTGTTTTAAAACCGTTCTTGTTCGAATCGTGTTGGACATGAACAGAGTGTTTGTTCGAATCGTGTCGGACATTGCCTCTTGTTTTAAAACTGTTCCCGTTTGAATCGTGTCAAACTTGAACTTGGACTTTGTTTGAATTGTGTCAAGCATTGTCTTGTGTTTTAAAACTTGTTCTCGTTTGAATCGTGTCAAACTTGAACTTGGACTTTGTTTGAATCGTGTCAAGCATTGTCTTGTGTTTTAAAACATGTTCTCGTTTGAATCGTGTCAAACTTGAACCTAGACTTTGTTTGAATCGTGTCAAGCATTGTCTTGTGTTTTAAAACTTGTTCTCGTTTGAATTGTCTCAAACTTGAACTTGGACTTTGTTTGAATCGTGTCAAGCATTGTCTTGTGTTTTAAAACTTGTTCTCGTTTGAATCGTGTCAAACTTGAACTTGGACATTGTTTGAATCGTGTCAAGCATTGTCTTGTGTTTTAAAACTTGTTCTCGTTTGAATTGTGTCAAACTTGAACATGGACTTTGTTTGAATCGTGTCAAGCATTGTCTTCTTGTTTTAAAACCGTTCTTGTTCGAATCGTGTTGCACATGAACAGAGTGTTTGTTCGAATCGTGTCGGACATTGCCTCTTGTTTTAAAACTGTTCCCGTTTGAATCGTGTCAAACTTGAACTTGGACTTTGTTTGAATCGTGTCAAGCATTGTCTTGTGTTTTAAAACTTGTTCTCGTTTGAATCGTGTCAAACTTGAACTTGGACCTTGTTTGAATCATGTCAAGCATTGTCTTGTGTTTTAAAACTTGTTCTCGTTTGAATCGTGTCAAACTTGAACCTGGACTTTGTTTGAATAGTGTCAAGCATTGTCTTGTGTTTTAAAACTTGTTCTCGTTTGAATTGTGTCAAACTTGAACTTGGACTTTGTTTGAATCGTGTCAAGCATTGTCTTCTTGTTTTAAAACCGTTCTTGTTCGAATCGTGTTGGACATGAACAGAGTCTTTGTTCGAATCGTGTCGGTCATTGCCTCTTGTTTTAAAACTGTTCCCGTTTGAATCGTGTCAAACTTGAACTTGGACTTTGTTTGAATTGTGTCAAGCATTGTCTTGTGTTTTAAAACTTGTTCTCGTTTGAATCGTGTCAAACTTGAACTTGGACTTTGTTTGAATCGTGTCAAGCATTGTCTTGTGTTTTAAAACTTGTTCTCGTTTGAATCGTGTCAAACTTGAACTTGGACTTTGTTTGAATATTGTCAAGCATTGTCTAGTGTTTTAAAACTTGTTCTCGTTTGAATCGTGTCAAACTTGAACTTGAACTTTGTTTGAATCGTGTCAAGCATTGTCTTCTGTTTTAAAACTTGTTCTCGTTTAAATCGTGTCAAACTTGAACTTGGACTTTGTTTGAATCGTGTCAAGCATTCTCTAGTGTTTTAAAACTTGTTCTCGTTTGAATCGTGTCAAACATGAACTTGGACTTTGTTTGAATCGTGTCAAGCATTGTCTTGTGTTTTAAAACTTGTTCTCGTTTGAATCGTGTCAAACTTGAACCTAGACTTTGTTTGAATCGTGTCAAGCATTGTCTTGTGTTTTAAAACTTGTTCTCGTTTGAATTGTCTCAAACTTGAACTTGGACTTTGTTTGAATCGTGTCAAGCATTGTCTTCTTGTTTTAAAACCGTTCTTGTTCGAATCGTGTTGGACATGAACAGAGTCTTTGTTCGAATCGTGTCGGACATTGCCTCTTGTTTTAAAACTGTTCCCGTTTGAATCGTATCAAACTTGAACTTGGACTTTGTTTGAATTGTGTCAAGCATTGTCTTGTGTTTTAAAACTTGTTCTCGTTTGAATCGTGTCAAACTTGAACTTGGACTTTGTTTGAATCGTGTCAAGCATTGTCTTGTGTTTTAAAACTTGTTCTCGTTTGAATCGTGTCAAACTTGAACTTGGACTTTGTTTGAATCGTGTCAAGCATTGTCTAGGGTTTTAAAACTTGTTCTCGTTTGAATCGTGTCAAACTTGAACTTGGACTTTGTTTGAATTGTGTCAAGCATTGTCTTGTGTTTTAAAACTTGTTCTCGTCTGAATCGTGTCAAACTTGAACTTGGACCTTGTTTGAATCGTGTCAAGCATTGTCTTGTGTTTTAAAACTTGTTCTCGTTTGAATCGTGTCAAACTTGAACCTGGACTTTGTTTGAATAGTGTCAAGCATTGTCTTGTGTTTTAAAACTTGTTCTCGTTTGAATTGTGTCAAACTTGAACTTGGACTTTGTTTGAATCGTGTCAAGCATTGTCTTCTTGTTTTAAAACCGTTCTTGTTCGAATCGTGTTGGACATGAACAGAGTCTTTGTTCGAATCGTGTCGGTCATTGCCTCTTGTTTTAAAACTGTTCCCGTTTGAATCGTGTCAAACTTGAACTTGGACTTTGTTTGAATTGTGTCAAGCATTGTCTTGTGTTTTAAAACTTGTTCTCGTTTGAATCGTGTCAAACTTGAACTTGGACTTTGTTTGAATCGTGTCAAGCATTGTCTTGTGTTTTAAAACTTGTTCTCGTTTGAATCGTGTCAAACTTGAACTTGGACTTTGTTTGAATATTGTCAAGCATTGTCTAGTGTTTTAAAACTTGTTCTCGTTTGAATCGTGTCAAACTTGAACTTGGACTTTGTTTGAATCGTGTCAAGCATTGTCTTCTGTTTTAAAACTTGTTCTCATTTGAATCGTGTCAAACTTGAACTTGGACTTTGTTTGAATCGTGTCAAGCATTCTCTAGTGTTTTAAAACTTGTTCTCGTTTGAATCGTGTCAAACATGAACTTGGACTTTGTTTGAATCGTGTCAAGCATTGTCTTGTGTTTTAAAACTTGTTCTCGTTTGAATCGTGTCAAACTTGAACCTAGACTTTGTTTGAATCGTGTCAAGCATTGTCTTGTGTTTTAAAACTTGTTCTCGTTTGAATTGTCTCAAACTTGAACTTGGACTTTGTTTGAATCGTGTCAAGCATTGTCTTCTTGTTTTAAAACCGTTCTTGTTCGAATCGTGTTGGACATGAACAGAGTCTTTGTTCGAATCGTGTCGGACATTGCCTCTTGTTTTAAAACTGTTCCCGTTTGAATCGTGTCAAACTTGAACTTGGACTTTGTTTGAATTGTGTCAAGCATTGTCTTGTGTTTTAAAACTTGTTCTCGTTTGAATCGTGTCAAACTTGAACTTGGACTTTGTTTGAATCGTGTCAAGCATTGTCTTGTGTTTTAAAACTTGTTCTCGTTTGAATCGTGTCAAACTTGAACTTGGACTTTGTTTGAATCGTGTCAAGCATTGTCTAGTGTTTTAAAACTTGTTCTCGTTTGAATCGTGTCAAACTTGAACTTGGACTTTGTTTGAATTGTGTCAAGCATTGTCTTGTGTTTTAAAACTTGTTCTCGTCTGAATCGTGTCAAACTTGAACTTGGACCTTGTTTGAATCGTGTCAAGCATTGTCTTGTGTTTTAAAACTTGTTCTCATTTGAATCGTGTCAAACTTGAACCTGGACTTTGTTTGAATAGTGTCAAGCATTGTCTTGTGTTTTAAAACTTGTTCTCGTTTGAATTGTGTCAAACTTGAACTTGGACTTTGTTTGAATCGTGTCAAGCATTGTCTTCTTGTTTTAAAACCGTTCTTGTTCGAATCGTGTTGGACATGAACAGAGTCTTTGTTTGAATCGTGTCGGACATTGCCTCTTGTTTTAAAACTGTTCCCGTTTGAATCGTGTCAAACTTGAACTTGGACTTTGTTTGAATTGTGTCAAGCATTGTCTTGTGTTTTAAAACTTGTTCTCGTTTGAATTGTGTCAAACTTGAACTTGGACTTTGTTTGAATCGTGTCAAGCATTGTCTTGTGTTTTAAAACTTGTTCTCGTTTGAATCGTGTCAAACTTGAACTTGGACTTTGTTTGAATCGTGTCAAGCATTGTCTAGTGTTTTAAAACTTGTTCTCGTTTGAATCGTGTCAAACTTGAACTTGGACTTTGTTTGAATTGTGTCAAGCATTGTGTTGTGTTTTAAAACTTGTTCTCGTCTGAATCGTGTCAAACTTGAACTTGGACTTTGTTTGAATCGTGTCAAGCATTGTCTTGTGTTTTAAAACTTGTTCTCGTTTGAATCGTGTCAAACTTGAACTTGGACTTTGTTTGAATCGTGTCAAGCATTGTCTTGTGTTTTAAAACTTGTTCTCGTTTGAATCGTGTCAAACTTGAACCTAGACTTTGTTTGAATCGTGTCAAGCATTGTCTTGTGTTTTAAAACTTGTTCTCGTTTGAATTGTCTCAAACTTGAACTTGGACTTTGTTTGAATCGTGTCAAGCATTGTCTTCTTGTTTTAAAACCGTTCTTGTTCGAATTGTGTTGGACATGAACAGAGTGTTTGTTCGAATCGTGTCGGACATTGCCTCTTGTTTTAAAACTGTTCCCGTTTGAATCGTGTCAAACTTGAACTTGGACTTTGTTTGAATCGTGTCAAGCATTGTCTTGTGTTTTAAAACTTGTTCTCGTTTGAATCGTGTCAAACTTGAACTTGGACTTTGTTTGAATCGTGTCAAGCATTGTCTTGTGTTTTAAAACATGTTCTCGTTTGAATCGTGTCAAACTTGAACCTAGACTTTGTTTGAATCGTGTCAAGCATTGTCTAGTGTTTTAGAACTTGTTCTCGTTTGAATCGTGTCAAACTTGAACTTGGACTTTGTTTGAATCGTGTCAAGCATTGTCTAGTGTTTTAAAACTTGTTCTCGTTTGAATCGTGTCAAACTTGAACTTGGACTTTGTTTGAATTGTGTCAAGCATTGTCTTGTGTTTTAAAACTTGTTCTCGTCTGAATCGTGTCAAACTTGAACTTGGACCTTGTTTGAATCGTGTCAAGCATTGTCTTGTGTTTTAAAACTTGTTCTCGTTTGAATCGTGTCAAACTTGAACATGGACTTTGTTTGAATAGTGTCAAGCATTGTCTTGTGTTTTAAAACATGTTCTCGTTTGAATTGTGTCAAACTTGAACTTGGACTTTGTTTGAATCGTGTCAAGCATTGTCTTCTTGTTTTAAAACCGTTCTTGTTCGAATCGTGATGGACATGAACAGAGTCTTTGTTTGAATCGTGTCGGACATTGCCTCTTGTTTTAAAAAGTGTTCCCGTTTGAATCGTGTCAAACTTGAACTTGGACTTTGTTTGAATTGTGTCAAGCATTGTCTTGTGTTTTAAAACTTGTTCTCGTTTGAATTGTGTCAAACTTGAACTTGGACTTTGTTTGAATCGTGTCAAGCATTGTCTTGTGTTTTAAAACTTGTTCTCGTTTGAATCGTGTCAAACTTGAACTTGGACTTTGTTTGAATCGTGTCAAGCATTGTCTAGTGTTTTAAAACTTGTTCTCGTTTGAATCGTGTCAAACTTGAACTTGGACTTTGTTTGAATTGTGTCAAGCATTGTCTTGTGTTTTAAAACTAGTTCTCGTCTGAATCGTTTCAAACTTGAACTTGGACTTTGTTTGAATCGTGTCAAGCATTGTCTTGTGTTTTAAAACTTGTTCTCGTTTGAATCGTGTCAAACTTGAACTTGGACTTTGTTTGAATCGTGTCAAGCATTGTCTTGTGTTTTAAAACTTGTTCTCGTTTGAATCGTGTCAAACTTGAACCTAGACTTTGTTTGAATCGTGTCAAGCATTGTCTTGTGTTTTAAAACTTGTTCTCGTTTGAATTGTCTCAAACTTGAACTTGGACTTTGTTTGAATCGTGTCAAGCATTGTATTCTTGTTTTAAAACCGTTCTTGTTCGAATCGTGTTGGACATGAACAGAGTGTTTGTTCGAATCGTGTCGGACATTGCCTCTTGTTTTAAAACTGTTCCCGTTTGAATCGTGTCAAACTTGAACTTGGACTTTGTTTGAATTGTGTCAAGCATTGTCTTGTGTTTTAAAACTTGTTCTCGTTTGAATCGTGTCAAACTTGAACTTGGACTTTGTTTGAATCGTGTCAAGCATTGTCTTGTGTTTTAAAACATGTTCTCGTTTGAATCGTGTCAAACTTGAACCTAGACTTTGTTTGAATCGTGTCAAGCATTGTCTTGTGTTTTAAAACTTGTTCTCGTTTGAATTGTCTCAAACTTGAACTTGGACTTTGTTTGAATCGTGTCAAGCATTGTCTTCTTGTTTTAAAACCGTTCTTTTTCGAATCGTGTTGGACATGAACAGAGTCTTTGTTCGAATCGTGTCGGACATTGCCTCTTGTTTTTAAACTGTTTCTGTTTGAATCGTGTCAAACTTGAACTTGGACTTTGTTTGAATCGTGTCAAGCATTGTCTTGTGTTTTAAAACTTGTTCTCGTTTGAATCGTGTCAAACTTGAACTTGGACTTTGTTTGAATCGTGTCAAGCATTGTCTTGTGTTTTAAAACGTGTTCTCGTTTGAATCGTGTCAAACTTGAACTTGGACTTTGTTTGAATCGGGTCAAGCATTGTCTAGTGTTTTAAAACTTGTTCTCGTTTGAATCGTGTCAAACTTGAACTTGAACTTTGTTTGAATCGTGTCAAGCATTGTCTTGTGTTTTAAAACTTGTTCTCGTTTGAATCGTGTGAAACTTGAACCTGGACTTTGTTTGAATCGTGTCAAGCATTGTCTTGTGTTTTAAAACTTGTTCTCGTTTGAATTGTGTCAAACTTGAACATGGACTTTGTTTGAATCGTGTCAAGCATTGTCTTCTTGTTTTAAAACCGTTCTTGTTCGAATCGTGTTGGACATGAATAGAGTGTTTGTTCGAATCGTGTCGGACATTGCCTCTTGTTTTAAAACTGTTCCCGTTTGAATCGTGTCAAACTTGAACTTGGACTTTGTTTGAATCGTGTCAAGCATTGTCTTGTGTTTTAAAACTTGTTCTCGTTTGAATCGTGTCAAACTTGAACTTGGACCTTGTTTGAATCATGTCAAGCATTGTCTTGTGTTTTAAAACTTGTTCTCGTTTGAATCGTGTCAAACTTGAACCTGGACTTTGTTTGAATAGTGTCAAGCATTGTCTTGTGTTTTAAAACTTGTTCTCGTTTGAATTGTGTCAAACTTGAACTTGGACTTTGTTTGAATCGTGTCAAGCATTGTCTTCTTGTTTTAAAACCGTTCTTGTTCGAATCGTGTTGGACATGAACAGAGTCTTTGTTCGAATCGTGTCGGTCATTGCCTCTTGTTTTAAAACTGTTCCCGTTTGAATCGTGTCAAGCTTGAACTTGGACTTTGTTTGAATTGTGTCAAGCATTGTCTTGTGTTTTAAAACTTGTTCTCATTTGAATCGTGTCAAACTTGAACTTGGAATTTGTTTGAATCGTGTCAAGCATTGTCTTGTGTTTTAAAACTTGTTCTCGTTTGAATCGTGTCAAACTTGAACTTGGACTTTGTTTGAATCGTGTCAAGCGTTGTCTTGTGTTTTAAAACAAGTTCTCATTTGAATCGTGTCAAACTTGAACTTGGACTTTGTTTGAATCGTGTCAAGCATTGTCTTGTGTTTTAAAACGTGTTCTCGTTTGAATCGTGTCAAACTTGAACTTGGACTTTGGTTGAATCGTGTCAAGCATTGTCTTCTTGTTTTAAAACCGTTCTTGTTCGAATCGTGTTGGACATGAACAGAGTCTTTGTTCGAATCGTGTCGGACATTGCCTCTTGTTTTAAAACTGTTCCCGTTTGAATCGTGTCAAACTTGAACTTGGACTTTGTTTGAATTGTGTCAAGCATTGTCTTGTGTTTTAAAACTTGTTCTCATTTGAATCGTGTCAAACTTGAACTTGGACTTTGTTTGAATCGTGTCAAGCATTGTCTTGTGTTTTAAAACTTGTTCTCGTTTGAATCGTGTCAAACTTGAACTTGGACTTTGTTTGAATCGTGTCAAGCATTGTCTTGTGTTTTAAAACTTGTTCTCGTTTGAATCGTGTCAAACTTGAACTTGGACTTTGTTTGAATATTGTCAAGCATTGTCTAGTGTTTTAAAACTTGTTCTCGTTTGAATCGTGTCAAACTTGAACTTGGACTTTGTTTGAATCGTGTCAAGCATTGTCTTCTGTTTTAAAACTTGTTCTCGTTTGAATCGTGTCAAACTTGAACTTGGACTTTGTTTGAATCGTGTCAAGCATTCTCTAGTGTTTTAAAACTTGTTCTCGTTTGAATCGTGTCAAACATGAACTTGGACTTTGTTTGAATCGTGTCAAGCATTGTCTTGTGTTTTAAAACTTGTTCTCGTTTGAATCGTGTCAAACTTGAACCTAGACTTTGTTTGAATCGTGTCAAGCATTGTCTTGTGTTTTAAAACTTGTTCTCGTTTGAATTGTCTCAAACTTGAACTTGGACTTTGTTTGAATCGTGTCAAGCATTGTCTTCTTGTTTTAAAACCGTTCTTGTTCGAATCGTGTTGGACATGAACAGAGTCTTTGTTCGAATCGTGTCGGACATTGCCTCTTGTTTTAAAACTGTTCCCGTTTGAATCGTGTCAAACTTGAACTTGGACTTTGTTTGAATTGTGTCAAGCATTGTCTTGTGTTTTAAAACTTGTTCTCGTTTGAATCGTGTCAAACTTGAACTTGGACTTTGTTTGAATCGTGTCAAGCATTGTCTTGTGTTTTAAAACTTGTTCTCGTTTGAATCGTGTCAAACTTGAACTTGGACTTTGTTTGAATCGTGTCAAGCATTGTCTAGTGTTTTAAAACTTGTTCTCGTTTGAATCGTGTCAAACTGTAACTTGGACTTTGTTTGAATTGTGTCAAGCATTGTCTTGTGTTTTAAAACTTGTTCTCGTCTGAATCGTGTCAAACTTGAACTTGGACCTTGTTTGAATCGTGTCAAGCATTGTCTTGTGTTTTAAAACTTGTTCTCGTTTGAATCGTGTCAAACTTGAACCTGGACTTTGTTTGAATAGTGTCAAGCATTGTCTTGTGTTTTAAAACTTGTTCTCGTTTGAATTGTGTCAAACTTGAACTTGGACTTTGTTTGAATCGTGTCAAGCATTGTCTTCTTGTTTTAAAACCGTTCTTGTTCGAATCGTGTTGGACATGAACAGAGTCTTTGTTTGAATCGTGTCGGACATTGCCTCTTGTTTTAAAACTGTTCCCGTTTGAATCGTGTCAAACTTGAACTTGGACTTTGTTTGAATTGTGTCAAGCATTGTCTTGTGTTTTAAAACTTGTTCTCGTTTGAATCGTGTCAAACTTGAACTTGGACTTTGTTTGAATCGTGTCAAGCATTGTCTTGTGTTTTAAAACTTGTTCTCGTTTGAATCGTGTCAAACTTGAACTTGGACTTTGTTTGAATCGTGTCAAGCATTGTCTAGTGTTTTAAAACTTGTTCTCGTTTGAATCGTGTCAAACTTGAACTTGGACTTTGTTTGAATTGTGTCAAGCATTGTCTTGTGTTTTAAAACTTGTTCTCGTCTGAATCGTGTCAAACTTGAACTTGGACTTTGTTTGAATCGTGTCAAGCATTGTCTTGTGTTTTAAAACTTGTTCTCGTTTGAATCGTGTCAAACTTGAACTTGGACTTTGTTTGAATCGTGTCAAGCATTGTCTTGTGTTTTAAAACTTGTTCTCGTTTGAATCGTGTCAAACTTGAACCTAGACTTTGTTTGAATCGTGTCAAGCATTGTCTTGTGTTTTAAAACTTGTTCTCGTTTGAATTGTCTCAAACTTGAACTTGGACTTTGTTTGAATCGTGTCAAGCATTGTCTTCTTGTTTTAAAACCGTTCTTGTTCGAATCGTGTTGGACATGAACAGAGTCTTTGTTCGAATCGTGTCGGACATTGCCTCTTGTTTTAAAACTGTTCCCGTTTGAATCGTGTCAAACTTGAACTTGGACTTTGTTTGAATTGTGTCAAGCATTGTCTTGTGTTTTAAAACTTGTTCTCGTTTGAATCGTGTCAAACTTGAACTTGGACTTTGTTTGAATCGTGTCAAGCATTGTCTTGTGTTTTAAAACTTGTTCTCGTTTGAATCGTGTCAAACTTGAACTTGGACTTTGTTTGAATCGTGTCAAGCATTGTCTAGTGTTTTAAAACTTGTTCTCGTTAGAATCGTGTCAAACTGTAACTTGGACTTTGTTTGAATTGTGTCAAGCATTGTCTTGTGTTTTAAAACTTGTTCTCGTCTGAATCGTGTCAAACTTGAACTTGGAACTTGTTTGAATCGTGTCAAGCATTGTCTTGTGTTTTAAAACTTGTTCTCGTTTGAATCGTGTCAAACTTGAACCTGGACTTTGTTTGAATAGTGTCAAGCATTGTCTTGTGTTTTAAAACTTGTTCTCGTTTGAATTGTGTCAAACTTGAACTTGGACTTTGTTTGAATCGTGTCAAGCATTGTCTTCTTGTTTTAAAACCGTTCTTGTTCGAATCGTGTTGGACATGAACAGAGTCTTTGTTCGAATCGTGTCGGACGTTGCCTCTTGTTTTAAAACTGTTCCCGTTTGAATCGTGTCAAACTTGAACTTGGACTTTGTTTGAATTGTGTCAAGCATTGTCTTGTGTTTTAAAACTTGTTCTCGTTTGAATCGTGTCAAACTTGAACTTGGACTTTGTTTGAATCGTGTCAAGCATTGTCTTGTGTTTTAAAACTTGTTCTCGTTTGAATCGTGTCAAACTTGAACTTGGACTTTGTTTGAATCGTGTCAAGCATTGTCTAGTGTTTTAAAACTTGTTCTCGTTTGAATCGTGTCAAACTGTAACTTGGACTTTGTTTGAATTGTGTCAAGCATTGTCTTGTGTTTTAAAACTTGTTCTCGTCTGAATCGTGTCAAACTTGAACTTGGACCTTGTTTGAATCGTGTCAAGCATTTTCTTGTGTTTTAAAACTTGTTCTCGTTTGAATCGTGTCAAACTTGAACCTGGGCTTTGTTTGAATAGTGTCAAGCATTGTCTTGTGTTTTAAAACTTGTTCTCGTTTGAATTGTGTCAAACTTGAACTTGGACTTTGTTTGAATCGTGTCAAGCATTGTCTTCTTGTTTTAAAACCGTTCTTGTTCGAATCGTGTTGGACATGAACAGAGTCTTTGTTTGAATCGTGTCGGACATTGCCTCTTGTTTTAAAACTGTTCCCGTTTGAATCGTGTCAAACTTGAACTTGGACTTTGTTTGAATTGTGTCAAGCATTGTCTTGTGTTTTAAAACTTGTTCTCGTTTGAATCGTGTCAAACTTGAACTTGGACTTTGTTTGAATCGTGTCAAGCATTGTCTTGTGTTTTAAAACTTGTTCTCGTTTGAATCGTGTCAAACTTGAACTTGGACTTTGTTTGAATCGTGTCAAGCATTGTCTAGTGTTTTAAAACTTGTTCTCGTTTGAATCGTGTCAAACTTGAACTTGGACTTTGTTTGAATTGTGTCAAGCATTGTCTTGTGTTTTAAAACTTGTTCTCGTCTGAATCGTGTCAAACTTGAACTTGGACTTTGTTTGAATCGTGTCAAGCATTGTCTTGTGTTTTAAAACTTGTTCTCGTTTGAATCGTGTCAAACTTGAACTTGGACTTTGTTTGAATCGTGTCAAGCATTGTCTTGTGTTTTAAAACTTGTTCTCGTTTGAATCGTGTCAAACTTGAACCTAGACTTTGTTTGAATCGTGTCAAGCATTGTCTTGTGTTTTAAAACTTGTTCTCGTTTGAATTGTCTCAAACTTGAACTTGGACTTTGTTTGAATCGTGTCAAGCATTGTCTTCTTGTTTTAAAACCGTTCTTGTTCGAATCGTGTTGGACATGAACAGAGTCTTTGTTCGAATCGTGTCGGACATTGCCTCTTGTTTTAAAACTGTTCCCGTTTGAATCGTGTCAAACTTGAACTTGGACTTTGTTTGAATTGTGTCAAGCATTGTCTTGTGTTTTAAAACTTGTTCTCGTTTGAATCGTGTCAAACTTGAACTTGGACTTTGTTTGAATCGTGTCAAGCATTGTCTTGTGTTTTAAAACTTGTTCTCGTTTGAATCGTGTCAAACTTGAACTTGGACTTTGTTTGAATCGTGTCAAGCATTGTCTAGTGTTTTAAAACTTGTTCTCGTTTGAATCGTGTCAAACTGTAACTTGGACTTTGTTTGAATTGTGTCAAGCATTGTCTTGTGTTTTAAAACTTGTTCTCGTCTGAATCGTGTCAAACTTGAACTTGGACCTTGTTTGAATCGTGTCAAGCATTGTCTTGTGTTTTAAAACTTGTTCTCGTTTGAATCGTGTCAAACTTGAACCTGGACTTTGTTTGAATAGTGTCAAGCATTGTCTTGTGTTTTAAAACTTGTTCTCGTTTGAATTGTGTCAAACTTGAACTTGGACTTTGTTTGAATCGTGTCAAGCATTGTCTTCTTGTTTTAAAACCGTTCTTGTTCGAATCGTGTTGGACATGAACAGAGTCTTTGTTTGAATCGTGTCGGACATTGCCTCTTGTTTTAAAACTGTTCCCGTTTGAATCGTGTCAAACTTGAACTTGGACTTTGTTTGAATTGTGTCAAGCATTGTCTTGTGTTTTAAAACTTGTTCTCGTTTGAATCGTGTCAAACTTGAACTTGGACTTTGTTTGAATCGTGTCAAGCATTGTCTTGTGTTTTAAAACTTGTTCTCGTTTGAATCGTGTCAAACTTGAACTTGGACTTTGTTTGAATCGTGTCAAGCATTGTCTAGTGTTTTAAAACTTGTTCTCGTTTGAATCGTGTCAAACTTGAACTTGGACTTTGTTTGAATTGTGTCAAGCATTGTCTTGTGTTTTAAAACTTGTTCTCGTCTGAATCGTGTCAAACTTGAACTTGGACTTTGTTTGAATCGTGTCAAGCATTGTCTTGTGTTTTAAAACTTGTTCTCGTTTGAATCGTGTCAAACTTGAACTTGGACTTTGTTTGAATCGTGTCAAGCATTGTCTTGTGTTTTAAAACTTGTTCTCGTTTGAATCGTGTCAAACTTGAACCTAGACTTTGTTTGAATCGTGTCAAGCATTGTCTTGTGTTTTAAAACTTGTTCTCGTTTGAATTGTCTCAAACTTGAACTTGGACTTTGTTTGAATCGTGTCAAGCATTGTCTTCTTGTTTTAAAACCGTTCTTGTTCGAATCGTGTTGGACATGAACAGAGTCTTTGTTCGAATCGTGTCGGACATTGCCTCTTGTTTTAAAACTGTTCCCGTTTGAATCGTGTCAAACTTGAACTTGGACTTTGTTTGAATTGTGTCAAGCATTGTCTTGTGTTTTAAAACTTGTTCTCGTTTGAATCGTGTCAAACTTGAACTTGGACTTTGTTTGAATCGTGTCAAGCATTGTCTTGTGTTTTAAAACTTGTTCTCGTTTGAATCATGTCAAACTTGAACTTGGACTTTGTTTGAATCGTGTCAAGCATTGTCTAGTGTTTTAAAACTTGTTCTCGTTAGAATCGTGTCAAACTGTAACTTGGACTTTGTTTGAATTGTGTCAAGCATTGTCTTGTGTTTTAAAACTTGTTCTCGTCTGAATCGTGTCAAACTTGAACTTGGAACTTGTTTGAATCGTGTCAAGCATTGTCTTGTGTTTTAAAACTTGTTCTCGTTTGAATCGTGTCAAACTTGAACCTGGACTTTGTTTGAATAGTGTCAAGCATTGTCTTGTGTTTTAAAACTTGTTCTCGTTTGAATTGTGTCAAACTTGAACTTGGACTTTGTTTGAATCGTGTCAAGCATTGTCTTCTTGTTTTAAAACCGTTCTTGTTCGAATCGTGTTGGACATGAACAGAGTCTTTGTTTGAATCGTGTCGGACATTGCCTCTTGTTTTAAAACTGTTCCCATTTGAATCGTGTCAAACTTGAACTTGGACTTTGTTTGAATTGTGTCAAGCATTGACTTGTGTTTTAAAACTTGTTCTCGTTTGAATTGTGTCAAACTTGAACTTGGACTTTGTTTGAATCGTGTCAAGCATTGTCTTGTGTTTTAAAACTTGTTCTCGTTTGAATCGTGTCAAACTTGAACTTGGACTTTGTTTGAATCGTGTCAAGCATTGTCTAGTGTTTTAAAACTTGTTCTCGTTTGAATCGTGTCAAACTTGTACTTGGACTTTGTTTGAATTGTGTCAAGCATTGTCTTGTGTTTTAAAACTTGTTCTCGTCTGAATCGTGTCAAACTTGAACTTGGACTTTGTTTGAATCGTGTCAAGCATTGTCTTGTGTTTTAAAACTTGTTCTCGTTTGAATCGTGTCAAACTTGAACTTGGAATTTGTTTGAATCGTGTCAAGCATTGTCTTGTGTTTTAAAACTTGTTCTCGTTTGAATCGTGTCAAACTTGAACCTAGACTTTGTTTGAATCGTGTCAAGCATTGTCTTGTGTTTTAAAACTTGTTCTCGTTTGAATTGTCTCAAACTTGAACTTGGACTTTGTTTGAATCGTGTCAAGCATTGTCTTCTTGTTTTAAAACTGTTCTTGTTCGAATCGTGTTGGACATGAACAGAGTCTTTGTTCGAATCGTGTCGGACATTGCCTCTTGTTTTAAAACTGTTCCCGTTTGAATCGTGTCAAACTTGAACTTGGACTTTGTTTGAATTGTGTCAAGCATTGTCTTGTGTTTTAAAACTTGTTCTCGTTTGAATCGTGTCAAACTTGAACTTGGACTTTGTTTGAATCGTGTCAAGCATTGTCTTGTGTTTTAAAACTTGTTCTCGTTTGAATCGTGTCAAACTTGAACTTGGACTTTGTTTGAATCGTGTCAAGCATTGTCTAGTGTTTTAAAACTTGTTCTCGTTTGAATCGTGTCAAACTTGAACTTGGACTTTGTTTGAATTGTGTCAAGCATTGTCTTGTGTTTTAAAACTTGTTCTCGTCTGAATCGTGTCAAACTTGAACTTGGACTTTGTTTGAATCGTGTCAAGCATTGTCTTGTGTTTTAAAACTTGTTCTCGTTTGAATCGTGTCAAACTTCAACTTGGACTTTGTTTGAATCGTGTCAAGCATTGTCTTGTGTTTTAAAACTTGTTCTCGTTTGAATCGTGTCAAACATGAACCTAGACTTTGTTTGAATCGTGTCAAGCATTGTCTTGTGTTTTAAAACTTGTTCTCGTTTGAATTGTCTCAAACTTGAACTTGGACTTTGTTTGAATCGTGTCAAGCATTGTCTTCTTGTTTTAAAACCGTTCTTTTTCGAATCGTGTTGGACATGAACAGAGTCTTTGTTCGAATCCTGTCGGACATTGCCTCTTGTTTTTAAACTGTTTCTGTTTGAATCGTGTCAAACTTGAACTTGGACTTTGTTTGAATCGTGTCAAGCATTGTCTTGTGTTTTAAAACTTGTTCTCGTTTGAATCATGTCAAACTTGAACTTGGACTTTGTTTGAATCGTGTCAAGCATTGTCTTGTGTTTTAAAACGTGTTCTCGTTTGAATCGTGTCAAACTTGAACTTGGACTTTGTTTGAATCGTGTCAAGCATTGTCTAGTGTTTTAAAACTTGTTCTCGTTTGAATCGTGTCAAACTTGAACTTGGACTTTGTTTGAATCGTGTCAAGCATTGTCTTGTGTTTTAAAACTTGTTCTCGTTTGAATCGTGTGAAACTTGAACCTGGACTTTGTTTGAATCGTGTCAAGCATTGTCTTGTGTTTTAAAACTTGTTCTCGTTTGAATTGTGTCAAACTTGAACATGGACTTTGTTTGAATCGTGTCAAGCATTGTCTTCTTGTTTTAAAACCGTTCTTGTTCGAATCGTGTTGGACATGAACAGAGTGTTTGTTCGAATCGTGTCGGACATTGCCTCTTGTTTTAAAACTGTTCCCGTTTGAATCGTGTCAAACTTGAACTTGGACTTTGTTTGAATCGTGTCAAGCATTGTCTTGTGTTTTAAAACTTGTTCTCGTTTGAATCGTGTCAAACTTGAACTTGGACCTTGTTTGAATCGTGTCAAGCATTGTCTTGTGTTTTAAAACTTGTTCTCGTTTGAATCGTGTCAAACTTGAACCTGGACTTTGTTTGAATAGTGTCAAGCATTGTCTTGTGTTTTAAAACTTGTTCTCGTTTGAATTGTGTCAAACTTGAACTTGGACTTTGTTTGAATCGTGTCAAGCATTGTCTTCTTGTTTTAAAACCGTTCTTGTTCGAATCGTGTTGGACATGAACAGATTCTTGGTTCGAATCGTGTCGGTCATTGCCTCTTGTTTTAAAACTGTTCCCGTTTGAATCGTGTCAAACTTGAACTTGGACTTTGTTTGAATTGTGTCAAGCATTGTCTTGTGTTTTAAAACTTGTTCTCGTTTGAATCGTGTCAAACTTGAACTTGGACTTTGTTTGAATCGTGTCAAGCATTGTCTTGTGTTTTAAAACTTGTTCTCGTTTGAATCGTGTCAAACTTGAACTTGGACTTTGTTTGAATCGTGTCAAGCATTGTCTAGTGTTTTAAAACTTGTTCTCGTTTGAATCGTGTCAAACTTGAACATGGACTTTGTTTGATTCGTGTCAAGCATTGTCTTCTTGTTTTAAAACCGTTCTTGTTCGAATCGTGTTGGACATAAACAGAGTGTTTGTTCGAATCGTGTCGGACATTGCCTCTTGTTTTAAAACTGTTCCCGTTTGAATCGTGTCAAACTTGAACTTGGACTTTGTTTGAATCGTGTCAAGCATTGTCTTGTGTTTTAAAACTTGTTCTCGTTTGAATCGTGTCAAACTTGAACTTGGACCTTGTTTGAATCGTGTCAAGCATTGTCATGTGTTTTAATACTTGTTCTCGTTTGAATCGTGTCAAACTTGAACCTGGACTTTGTTTGAATAGTGTCAAGCATTGTCTTGTGTTTTAAAACTTGTTCTCGTTTGAATTGTGTCAAACTTGAACTTGGACTTTGTTTGAATCGTGTCAAGCATTGTCTTCTTGTTTTAAAACCGTTCTTGTTCGAATCGTGTTGGACATGAACAGAGTCTTTGTTCGAATCGTGTCGGTCATTGCCTCTTGTTTTAAAACTGTTCCCGTTTGAATCGTGTCAAACTTGAACTTGGACTTTGTTTGAATTGTGTCAAGCATTGTCTTGTGTTTTAAAACTTGTTCTCGTTTGAATCGTGTCAAACTTGAACTTAGACTTTGTTTGAATCGTGTCAAGCATTGTCTTGTGTTTTAAAACTTGTTCTCGTTTGAATCGTGTCAAACTTGAACTTGGACTTTGTTTGAATCGTGTCAAGCATTGTCTAGTGTTTTAAAACTTGTTCTCGTTTGAATCGTGTCAAACTTGAACTTGGACTTTGTTTGAATCGTGTCAAGCATTGTCTTCTGTTTTAAAACTTGTTCTCGTTTGAATCGTGTCAAACTTGAACTTGGAGTTTGTTTGAATCGTGTCAAGCATTCTCTAGTGTTTTAAAACTTGTTCTCGTTTGAATCGTGTCAAACATGAACTTGGACTTTGATTGAATCGTGTCAAGCATTGTCTTGTGTTTTAAAACTTGTTCTCGTTTGAATTGTGTCAAACTTGAACCTAGACTTTGTTTGAATCGTGTCAAGCATTGTCTTGTGTTTTAAAACTTGTTCTCGTTTGAATTGTCTCAAACTTGAACTTGGACTTTGTTTGAATCGTGTCAAGCATTATCTAGTGTTTTAAAACTTGTTCTCGTTTGAATCGTGTCAAACTTGAACTTGGACTTTGTTTGAATCGTGTCAAGCATTGTCTTCTGTTTTAAAACTTGTTCTCGTTTGAATCGTGTCAAACTTGAACTTGGACTTTGTTTGAATCGTGTCAAGCATTCTCTAGTGTTTTAAAACTTGTTCTCGTTTGAATCGTGTCAAACATGAACTTGGACTTTGTTTGAATCGTGTCAAGCATTGTCTTGTGTTTTAAAACTTGTTCTCATTTGAATCGTGTCAAACTTGAACCTAGACTTTGTTTGAATCGTGTCAAGCATTGTCTTGTGTTTTAAAACTTGTTCTCGTTTGAATTGTCTCAAACTTGAACTTGGACTTTGTTTGAATCGTGTCAAGCATTGTCTTCTTGTTTTAAAACCGTTCTTGTTCGAATCGTGTTGGACATGAACATAGTCTTTGTTCGAATCGTGTCGGACATTGCCTCTTGTTTTAAAACTGTTCCCTTTTGAATCGTGTCAAACTTGAACTTGGACTTTGTTTGAGTTGTGTCAAGCATTGTCTTGTGTTTTAAAACTTGTTCTCGTTTGAATCGTGTCAAACTTGAACTTGGACTTTGTTTGAATCGTGTCAAGCATTGTCTTGTGTTTTAAAACTTGTTCTCGTTTGAATCGTGTCAAACTTGAACTTGGACTTTGTTTGAATCGTGTCAAGCATTGTCTAGTGTTTTAAAACTTGTTCTCGTTTGAATCGTGTCAAACTTGAACTTGGACATTGTTTG
This sequence comes from Lathyrus tuberosus, assembly GCA_022829125.1. NCBI lineage: Eukaryota > Viridiplantae > Streptophyta > Magnoliopsida > Fabales > Fabaceae > Lathyrus > Lathyrus tuberosus. The sequence continues at coordinate 16,290,740 of JALAZF010000054.1, forward strand.
AATTGTGTCAAGCATTGTCTTGTGTTTTAAAACTTGTTCTCGTCTGAATCGTGTCAAACTTGAACTTGGACCTTGTTTGAATCGTGTCAAGCATTGTCTTGTGTTTTAAAACTTGTTCTCGTTTGAATCGTGTCAAACTTGAACCTGGACTTTGTTTGAATAGTGTCAAGCATTGTCTTGTGTTTTAAGACTTGTTCTCGTTTGAATTGTGTCAAACTTGAACTTGGACTTTGTTTGAATCGTGTCAAGCATTGTCTTCTTGTTTTAAAACCGTTCTTTTTCGAATCGTGTTGGACATGAACAGAGTCTTTGTTCGAATCGTGTCGGACATTGCCTCTTGTTTTAAAACTGTTCCCGTTTGAATCGTGTCAAACTTGAACTTGGACTTTGTTTGAATTGTGTCAAGCATTGTCTTGTGTTTTAAAACTTGTTCTCGTTTGAATCGTGTCAAACTTGAACTTAGACTTTGTTTGAATCGTGTCAAGCATTGTCTTGTGTTTTAAAACTTGTTCTCGTATGGATCGTGTCAAACTTGAACTTGGACTTTGTTTCAATCGTGTCAAGCATTGTCTAGTGTTTTAAAACTTGTTCTCGTTTGAATCGTGTCAAACTTGAACTTGGACTTTGTTTGAATCGTGTCAAGCATTGTCTTGTGTTTTAAAACTTGTTCTCGTTTGAATCGTGTCAAACTTGAACTTGGACTTTGTTTGAATCGTGTCAAGCATTCTCTAGTGTTTTAAAACTTGTTCTCGTTTGAATCGTGTCAAACATGAACTTGGACTTTGTTTGAATCGTGTCAAGCATTGTCTTGTGTTTTAAAACTTGTTCTCGTTTGAATCGTGTCAAACTTGAACCTAGACTTTGTTTGAATCGTGTCAAGCATTGTCTTGTGTTTTAAAACTTGTTCTCGTTTGAATTGTCTCAAACTTGAACTTGGACTTTGTTTCAATCGTGTCAAGCATTGTCTTCTTGTTTTAAAACCGTTCTTGTTCGAATCGTGTTGGACATGAACAGAGTCTTTGTTCGAATCGTGTCGGACATTGCCTCTTGTTTTAAAACTGTTCCCTTTTGAATCGTGTCAAACTTGAAGTTGGACTTTGTTTGAATTGTGTCAAGCATTGTCTTGTGTTTTAAAACTTGTTCTCGTTTGAATCGTGTCAAACTTGAACTTGGACTTTGTTTGAATCGTGTCAAGCATTGTCTTGTGTTTTAAAACTTGTTCTCGTTTGAATCGTGTCAAACTTGAACTTGGACTTTGTTTGAATCGTGTCAAGCATTGTCTAGTGTTTTAAAACTTGTTCTCGTTTGAATCGTGTCAAACTTGAACTTGGACTTTGTTTGAATTGTGTCAAGCATTGTCTTGTGTTTTAAAACTTGTTCTCGTCTGAATCGTGTCAAACTTGAACTTGGACCTTGTTTGAATCGTGTCAAGCATTGTCTTGTGTTTTAAAAGTTGTTCTCGTTTGAATCGTGTCAAACTTGAACCTGGACTTTGTTTGAATAGTGTCAAGCATTGTCTTGTGTTTTAAAACTTGTTCTCGTTTGAATTGTGTCAAACTTGAACTTGGACTTTGTTTGAATCATGTCAAGCATTGTCTTCTTGTTTTAAAACCGTTCTTGTTCGAATCGTGTTGGACATGAACAGAGTCTTTGTTCGAATCGTGTCGGACATTGCCTCTTGTTTTAAAACTGTTCCCGTTTGAATCGTGTCAAACTTGAACTTGGACTTTGTTTGAATTGTGTCAAGCATTGTCTTGTGTTTTAAAACTTGTTCTCGTTTGAATCGTGTCAAACTTGAACTTGGACTTTGTTTGAATCGTGTCAAGCATTGTCTTGTGTTTTAAAACTTGTTCTCATTTGAATCGTGTCAAACTTGAACTTGGACTTTGTTTGAATCGTGTCAAGCATTGTCTTGTGTTTTAAAACTTGTTCTCGTTTGAATTGTCTCAAACTTGAACTTGGACTTTGTTTGAATCGTGTCAAGCATTGTCTTCTTGTTTTAAAACCGTTCTTGTTCGAATCGTGTTGGACATGAACAGAGTCTTTGTTCGAATCGTGTCGGACATTGCCTATTGTTTTAAAACTGTTCCCGTTTGAATCGTGTCAAACTTGAACTTGGACTTTGTTTGAATTGTGTCAAGCATTGTCTTGTGTTTTAAAACTTGTTCTCGTTTGAATCGTGTCAAACTTGAACTTGGACTTTGTTTGAATCGTGTCAAGCATTGTCTTGTGTTTTAAAACTTGTTCTCGTTTGGATCGTGTCAAACTTGAACTTGGACTTTGTTTCAATCGTGTCAAGCATTGTCTAGTGTTTTAAAACTTGTTCTCGTTTGAATCGTGTCAAACTTGAACTTGGACTTTGTTTGAATCGTGTCAAGCATTGTCTTGTGTTTTAAAACTTGTTCTCGTTTGAATCGTGTCAAACTTGAACTTGGACTTTGTTTGAATCGTGTCAAGCATTCTCTAGTGTTTTAAAACTTGTTCTCGTTTGAATCGTGTCAAACATGAACTTGGACTTTGTTTGAATCGTGTCAAGCATTGTCTTGTGTTTTAAAACTTGTTCTCGTTTGAATCGTGTCAAACTTGAACCTAGACTTTGTTTGAATCGTGTCAAGCATTGTCTTGTGTTTTAAAACTTGTTCTCGTTTGAATTGTCTCAAACTTGAACTTGGACTTTGTTTGAATCGTGTCAAGCATTGTCTTGTGTTTTAAAACTTGTTCTCGTTTGAATCGTGTCAAACTTGAACCTAGACTTTGTTTGAATCGTGTCAAGCATTGTCTTGTGTTTTAAAACTTGTTCTCGTTTGAATTGTCTCAAACTTGAACTTGGACTTTGTTTGAATCGTGTCAAGCATTGTCTTCTTGTTTTAAAACCGTTCTTGTTCGAATCGTGTTGGACATGAACAGAGTCTTTGTTCGAATCGTGTCGGACATTGCCTATTGTTTTAAAACTGTTCCCGTTTGAATCGTGTCAAACTTGAACTTGGACTTTGTTTGAATTGTGTCAAGCATTGTCTTGTGTTTTAAAACTTGTTCTCGTTTGAATCGTGTCAAACTTGAACTTGGACTTTGTTTGAATCGTGTCAAGCATTGTCTTGTGTTTTAAAACTTGTTCTCGTTTGGATCGTGTCAAACTTGAACTTGGACTTTGTTTCAATCGTGTCAAGCATTGTCTAGTGTTTTAAAACTTGTTCTCGTTTGAATCGTGTCAAACTTGAACTTGGACTTTGTTTGAATCGTGTCAAGCATTGTCTTGTGTTTTAAAACTTGTTCTCGTTTGAATCGTGTCAAACTTGAACTTGGACTTTGTTTGAATCGTGTCAAGCATTCTCTAGTGTTTTAAAACTTGTTCTCGTTTGAATCGTGTCAAACATGAACTTGGACTTTGTTTGAATCGTGTCAAGCATTGTCTTGTGTTTTAAAACTTGTTCTCGTTTGAATCGTGTCAAACTTGAGCCTAGACTTTGTTTGAATCGTGTCAAGCATTGTCTTGTGTTTTAAAACTTGTTCTCGTTTGAATTGTCTCAAACTTGAACTTGGACTTTGTTTGAATCGTGTCAAGCATTGTCTTCTTGTTTTAAAACCGTTCTTGTTCGAATCGTGTTGGACATGAACAGAGTCTTTGTTCGAATCGTGTCGGACATTGCCTCTTGTTTTAAAACTGTTCCCTTTTGAATCGTGTCAAACTTGAACTTGGACTTTGTTTGAATTGTGTCAAGCATTGTCTTGTGTTTTAAAACTTGTTCTCGTTTGAATCGTGTCAAACTTGAACTTGGACTTTGTTTGAATCGTGTCAAGCATTGTCTTGTGTTTTAAAACTTGTTCTCGTTTGAATCGTGTCAAACTTGAACTTGGACTTTGTTTGAATCGTGTCAAGCATTGTCTAGTGTTTTAAAACTTGTTCTCGTTTGAATCGTGTCAAACTTGAACTTGGACTTTGTTTGAATTGTGTCAAGCATTGTCTGGTGTTTTAAAACTTGTTCTCGTCTGAATCGTGTCAAACTTGAACTTGGACCTTGTTTGAATCGTGTCAAGCATTGTCTTGTGTTTTAAAAGTTGTTCTCGTTTGAATCGTGTCAAACTTGAACCTGGACTTTGTTTGAATAGTGTCAAGCATTGTCTTGTGTTTTAAAACTTGTTCTCGTTTGAATTGTGTCAAACTTGAACTTGGACTTTGTTTGAATCATGTCAAGCATTGTCTTCTTGTTTTAAAACCGTTCTTGTTCGAATCGTGTTGGACATGAACAGAGTCTTTGTTCGAATCGTGTCGGACATTGCCTCTTGTTTTAAAACTGTTCCCGTTTGAATCGTGTCAAACTTGAACTTGGACTTTGTTTGAATTGTGTCAAGCATTGTCTTGTGTTTTAAAACTTGTTCTCGTTTGAATCGTGTCAAACTTGAACTTGGACTTTGTTTGAATCGTGTCAAGCATTGTCTTGTGTTTTAAAACTTGTTCTCGTTTGAATCGTGTCAAACTTGAACTTGGACTTTGTTTGAATCGTGTCAAGCATTGTCTAGTGTTTTAAAACTTGTTCTCTTTTGAATCGTGTCAAACTTGAACTTGGACTTTGTTTGAATTGTGTCAAGCATTATCTTGTGTTTTAAAACTTGTTCTCGTCTGAATCGTGTCAAACTTGAACTTGGACTTTGTTTGAATCGTGTCAAGCATTGTCTTGTGTTTTAAAACTTGTTCTCGTTTGAATCGTGTCAAACTTGAACTTGGACTTTGTTTGAATCGTGTCAAGCATTGTCTTGTGTTTTAAAACTTGTTCTCGTTTGAATCGTGTCAAACTTGAACCTAGACTTTGTTTGAATCGTGTCAAGCATTGTCTTGTGTTTTAAAACTTGTTCTCGTTTGAATTGTCTCAAACTTGAACTTGGACTTTGTTTGAATCGTGTCAAGCATTGTCTTCTTGTTTTAAAACCGTTCTTGTTCGAATCGTGTTGGACATGAACAGAGTCTTTGTTCGAATCGTGTCGGACATTGCCTATTGTTTTAAAAATGTTCCCGTTTGAATCGTGTCAAACTTGAACTTGGACTTTGTTTGAATTGTGTCAAGCATTGTCTTGTGTTTTAAAACTTGTTCTCGTTTGAATCGTGTCAAACTTGAACTTGGACTTTGTTTGAATCGTGTCAAGCATTGTCTTGTGTTTTAAAACATGTTCTCGTTTGGATCGTGTCAAACTTGAACTTGGACTTTGTTTCAATCGTGTCAAGCATTGTCTAGTGTTTTAAAACTTCTTCTCGTTTGAATCGTGTCAAACTTGAACTTTGACTTTGTTTGAATCGTGTCAAGCATTGTCTTGTGTTTTAAAACTTGTTCTCGTTTGAATCGTGTTAAACTTGAACTTGGACTTTGTTTGAATCGTGTCAAGCATTGTCTAGTGTTTTAAAACTTGTTCTCGTTTGAATCGTGTCAAACATGAACTTGGACTTTGTTTGAATCGTGTCAAGCATTGTCTTGTGTTTTAAAACTTGTTCTCGTTTGAATCGTGTCAAACTTGAACTTGTACTTTGTTTGAATCGTGTCAAGCATTGTCTTGTGTTTTAAAACTTGTTCTCGTTTGAATCGTGTCAAACTTGAACTTGGACTTTGTTTGGATCGTGTCAAGCATTGTCTAGTGTTTTAAAACTTGTTCTCGTCTGAATCGTGTCAAACTTGAACTTGGACTTTGTTTGAATCGTGTCAAGCGTTGTCTTGTGTTTTAAAACAAGTTCTCATTTGAATCGTGTCAAACTTGAACTTGGACTTTGTTTGAATCGTGTCAAGCGTTGTCTTGTGTTTTAAAACAAGTTCTCATTTGAATCATGTCAAACTTGAACTTGGACTTTGTTTCAATCGTGTCAAGCATTGTCTAGTGTTTTAAAACTTGTTCTCGTTTGAATCGTGTCAAACTTGAACTTGGACTATGTTTGAATTGTGTCAAGCATTGTCTTGTGTTTTAAAACTTGTTCTCGTCTGAATCGTGTCAAACTTGAACTTAGACCTTGTTTGAATCGTGTCAAGCATTGTCTTGGTATTTAAAACTTGTTCTCGTTTGAATCGTGTCAAACTTGAACCTGGACTTTGTTTGAATAGTGTCAAGCATTGTGTTGTGTTTTAAAACTTGTTCTCGTTTGAATTGTGTCAAACTTGAACATGGACTTTGTTTGAATCGTGTCAAGCATTGTCTTCTTGTTTTACAACCGTTCTTGTTCGAATCGTGTTGGACATGAACAGAGTCTTTGTTCGAATCGTGTCGGACATTGCCTCTTGTTTTAAAACTGTTCCCATTTGAATCGTGTCAAACTTGAACTTGGACTTTGTTTGAATTGTGTCAAGCATTGTCTTGTGTTTTAAAACTTGTTCTCGTTTGAATCGTGTCAAACTTGAACTTGGACTTTGTTTGAATCGTTTCAAGCATTGTCTTGTGTTTTAAAACTTGTTCTCGTTTGAATCGTGTCAAACTTGAACTTGGACTTTGTTTGAATCGTGTCAAGCATTGTCTAGTGTTTTAAAACTTGTTCTCGTTTGAATCGTGTCAAACTTGAACTTGGACTTTGTTTGAATTGTGTCAAGCATTATCTTGTGTTTTAAAACTTGTTCTCGTCTGAATCGTGTCAAACTTGAACTTGGACTTTGTTTGAATCGTGTCAAGCATTGTCTTGTGTTTTAAAACTTGTTCTCGTTTGAATCGTGTCAAACTTGAACTTGGACTTTGTTTGAATCGTGTCAAGCATTGTCTTGTGTTTTAAAACTTGTTCTCGTTTGAATCGTGTCAAACTTGAACCGAGACTTTGTTTGAATCGTGTCAAGCATTGTCTTGTGTTTTAAAATTTGTTCTCGTTTGAATTGTCTCAAACTTGAACTTGGACTTTGTTTAAATCGTGTCAAGCATTGTCTTCTTGTTTTAAAACCGTTCTTGTTCGAATCGTGTTGGACATGAACAGAGTCTTTGTTCGAATCGTGTCGGACAGTGCCTATTGTTTTAAAACTGTTCCCGTTTGAATCGTGTCAAACTTGAACTTGGACTTTGTTTGAATTGTGTCAAGCATTGTCTTGTGTTTTAAAACTTGTTCTCGTTTGAATCGTGTCAAACTTGACCTTGGACTTTGTTTGAATTGTGTCAAGCATTGTCTTGTGTTTTAAAACTTGTTCTCGTTTGAATCGTGTCAAACTTGAACTTGGACTTTGTTTGAATCGTGTCAAGCATTGTCTAGTGTTTTAAAACTTGTTCTCGTTTGAATCGTGTCAAACTTGAACTTTGACTTTGTTTGAATCGTGTCAAGCATTGTCTTGTGTTTTAAAACTTGTTCTCGTTTGAATCGTGTTAAACTTGAACTTGGACTTTGTTTGAATCGTGTCAAGCATTGTCTAGTGTTTTAAAACTTGTTCTCGTTTGAATCGTGTCAAACATGAACTTGGACTTTGTTTGAATCGTGTCAAGCATTGTCTTGTGTTTTAAAACTTGTTCTCGTTTGAATCGTGTCAAACTTGAACTTGTACTTTGTTTGAATCGTGTCAAGCATTGTCTTGTGTTTTAAAACTTGTTCTCGTTTGAATCGTGTCAAACTTGAACTTGGACTTTGTTTGGATCGTGTCAAGCATTGTCTAGTGTTTTAAAACTTGTTCTCGTCTGAATCGTGTCAAACTTGAACTTGGACTTTGTTTGAATCGTGTCAAGCGTTGTCTTGTGTTTTAAAACAAGTTCTCATTTGAATCGTGTCAAACTTGAACTTGGACTTTGTTTGAATCGTGTCAAGCGTTGTCTTGTGTTTTAAAACAAGTTCTCATTTGAATCATGTCAAACTTGAACTTGGACTTTGTTTCAATCGTGTCAAGCATTGTCTAGTGTTTTAAAACTTGTTCTCGTTTGAATCGTGTCAAACTTGAACTTGGACTATGTTTGAATTGTGTCAAGCATTGTCTTGTGTTTTAAAACTTGTTCTCGTCTGAATCGTGTCAAACTTGAACTTAGACCTTGTTTGAATCGTGTCAAGCATTGTCTTGGTATTTAAAACTTGTTCTCGTTTGAATCGTGTCAAACTTGAACCTGGACTTTGTTTGAATAGTGTCAAGCATTGTGTTGTGTTTTAAAACTTGTTCTCGTTTGAATTGTGTCAAACTTGAACATGGACTTTGTTTGAATCGTGTCAAGCATTGTCTTCTTGTTTTACAACCGTTCTTGTTCGAATCGTGTTGGACATGAACAGAGTCTTTGTTCGAATCGTGTCGGACATTGCCTCTTGTTTTAAAACTGTTCCCATTTGAATCGTGTCAAACTTGAACTTGGACTTTGTTTGAATTGTGTCAAGCATTGTCTTGTGTTTTAAAACTTGTTCTCGTTTGAATCGTGTCAAACTTGAACTTGGACTTTGTTTGAATCGTGTCAAGCATTGTCTTGTGTTTTAAAACTTGTTCTCGTTTGAATCGTGTCAAACTTGAACTTGGACTTTGTTTGAATCGTGTCAAGCATTGTCTAGTGTTTTAAAACTTGTTCTCGTTTGAATCGTGTCAAACTTGAACTTGGACTTTGTTTGAATTGTGTCAAGCATTATCTTGTGTTTTAAAACTTGTTCTCGTCTGAATCGTGTCAAACTTGAACTTGGACTTTGTTTGAATCGTGTCAAGCATTGTCTTGTGTTTTAAAACTTGTTCTCGTTTGAATCGTGTCAAACTTGAACTTGGACTTTGTTTGAATCGTGTCAAGCATTGTCTTGTGTTTTAAAACTTGTTCTCGTTTGAATCGTGTCAAACTTGAACCGAGACTTTGTTTGAATCGTGTCAAGCATTGTCTTGTGTTTTAAAATTTGTTCTCGTTTGAATTGTCTCAAACTTGAACTTGGACTTTGTTTAAATCGTGTCAAGCATTGTCTTCTTGTTTTAAAACCGTTCTTGTTCGAATCGTGTTGGACATGAACAGAGTCTTTGTTCGAATCGTGTCGGACAGTGCCTATTGTTTTAAAACTGTTCCCGTTTGAATCGTGTCAAACTTGAACTTGGACTTTGTTTGAATTGTGTCAAGCATTGTCTTGTGTTTTAAAACTTGTTCTCGTTTGAATCGTGTCAAACTTGACCTTGGACTTTGTTTGAATTGTGTCAAGCATTGTCTTGTGTTTTAAAACTTGTTCTCGTTTGAATCGTGTCAAACTTGAACTTGGACTTTGTTTCAATCGTGTCAAGCATTGTCTAGTGTTTTAAAACTTGTTCTCGTTTGAATCGTGTCAAACTTGAACTTGGACTTTGTTTGAATCGTGTCAAGCATTGTCTTGTGTTTTAAAACTTGTTCTCGTTTGAATCGTGTTAAACTTGAACTTGGACTTTGTTTGAATCGTGTCAAGCATTGTCTAGTGTTTTAAAACTTGTTCTCGTTTGAATCGTGTCAAACATGAACTTGGACTTTGTTTGAATCGTGTCAAGCATTGTCTTGTGTTTTAAAACTTGTTCTCGTTTGAATCGTGTCAAACTTGAACTTGTACTTTGTTTGAATCGTGTCAAGCATTGTCTTGTGTTTTAAAACTTGTTCTCGTTTGAATCGTGTCAAACTTGAACTTGGACTTTGTTTGGATCGTGTCAAGCATTGTCTAGTGTTTTAAAACTTGTTCTCGTCTGAATCGTGTCAAACTTGAACTTGGACTTTGTTTGAATCGTGTCAAGCGTTGTCTTGTGTTTTAAAACAAGTTCTCATTTGAATCGTGTCAAACTTGAACTTGGACTTTGTTTGAATCGTGTCAAGCGTTGTCTTGTGTTTTAAAACAAGTTCTCATTTGAATCATGTCAAACTTGAACTTGGACTTTGTTTCAATCGTGTCAAGCATTGTCTAGTGTTTTAAAACTTGTTCTCGTTTGAATCGTGTCAAACTTGAACTTGGACTATGTTTGAATTGTGTCAAGCATTGTCTTGTGTTTTAAAACTTGTTCTCGTCTGAATCGTGTCAAACTTGAACTTAGACCTTGTTTGAATCGTGTCAAGCATTGTCTTGGTATTTAAAACTTGTTCTCGTTTGAATCGTGTCAAACTTGAACCTGGACTTTGTTTGAATAGTGTCAAGCATTGTGTTGTGTTTTAAAACTTGTTCTCGTTTGAATTGTGTCAAACTTGAACATGGACTTTGTTTGAATCGTGTCAAGCATTGTCTTCTTGTTTTACAACCGTTCTTGTTCGAATCGTGTTGGACATGAACAGAGTCTTTGTTCGAATTGTGTCGGACATTGCCTCTTGTTTTAAAACTGTTCCCATTTGAATCGTGTCAAACTTGAACTTGGACTTTGTTTGAATTGTGTCAAGCATTGTCTTGTGTTTTAAAACTTGTTCTCGTTTGAATCGTGTCAAACTTGAACTTGGACTTTGTTTGAATCGTGTCAAGCATTGTCTTGTGTTTTAAAACTTGTTCTCGTTTGAATCGTGTCAAACTTGAACTTGGACTTTGTTTGAATCGTGTCAAGCATTGTCTAGTGTTTTAAAACTTGTTCTCGTTTGAATCGTGTCAAACTTGAACTTGGACTTTGTTTGAATTGTGTCAAGCATTATCTTGTGTTTTAAAACTTGTTCTCGTCTGAATCGTGTCAAACTTGAACTTGGACTTTGTTTGAATCGTGTCAAGCATTGTCTTGTGTTTTAAAACTTGTTCTCGTTTGAATCGTGTCAAACTTGAACTTGGACTTTGTTTGAATCGTGTCAAGCATTGTCTTGTGTTTTAAAACTTGTTCTCGTTTGAATCGTGTCAAACTTGAACCGAGACTTTGTTTGAATCGTGTCAAGCATTGTCTTGTGTTTTAAAATTTGTTCTCGTTTGAATTGTCTCAAACTTGAACTTGGACTTTGTTTAAATCGTGTCAAGCATTGTCTTCTTGTTTTAAAACCGTTCTTGTTCGAATCGTGTTGGACATGAACAGAGTCTTTGTTCGAATCGTGTCGGACATTGCCTATTGTTTTAAAACTGTTCCCGTTTGAATCGTGTCAAACTTGAACTTGGACTTTGTTTGAATTGTGTCAAGCATTGTCTTGTGTTTTAAAACTTGTTCTCGTTTGAATCGTGTCAAACTTGACCTTGGACTTTGTTTGAATTGTGTCAAGCATTGTCTTGTGTTTTAAAACTTGTTCTCGTTTGAATCGTGTCAAACTTGAACTTGGACTTTGTTTCAATCGTGTCAAGCATTGTCTAGTGTTTTAAAACTTGTTCTCGTTTGAATCGTGTCAAACTTGAACTTGGACTTTGTTTGAATAGTGTCAAGCATTGTGTTGTGTTTTAAAACTTGTTCTCGTTTGAATTGTGTCAAACTTGAACATGGACTTTGTTTGAATCGTGTCAAGCATTGTCTTCTTGTTTTACAACCGTTCTTGTTCGAATCGTGTTGGACATGAACAGAGTCTTTGTTCGAATTGTGTCGGACATTGCCTCTTGTTTTAAAACTGTTCCCATTTGAATCGTGTCAAACTTGAACTTGGACTTTGTTTGAATTGTGTCAAGCATTGTCTTGTGTTTTAAAACTTGTTCTCGTTTGAATCGTGTCAAACTTGAACTTGGACTTTGTTTGAATCGTGTCAAGCATTGTCTTGTGTTTTAAAACTTGTTCTCGTTTGAATCGTGTCAAACTTGAACTTGGACTTTGTTTGAATCGTGTCAAGCATTGTCTAGTGTTTTAAAACTTGTTCTCGTTTGAATCGTGTCAAACTTGAACTTGGACTTTGTTTGAATTGTGTCAAGCATTATCTTGTGTTTTAAAACTTGTTCTCGTCTGAATCGTGTCAAACTTGAACTTGGACTTTGTTTGAATCGTGTCAAGCATTGTCTTGTGTTTTAAAACTTGTTCTCGTTTGAATCGTGTCAAACTTGAACTTGGACTTTGTTTGAATCGTGTCAAGCATTGTCTTGTGTTTTAAAACTTGTTCTCGTTTGAATCGTGTCAAACTTGAACCGAGACTTTGTTTGAATCGTGTCAAGCATTGTCTTGTGTTTTAAAATTTGTTCTCGTTTGAATTGTCTCAAACTTGAACTTGGACTTTGTTTAAATCGTGTCAAGCATTGTCTTCTTGTTTTAAAACCGTTCTTGTTCGAATCGTGTTGGACATGAACAGAGTCTTTGTTCGAATCGTGTCGGACATTGCCTATTGTTTTAAAACTGTTCCCGTTTGAATCGTGTCAAACTTGAACTTGGACTTTGTTTGAATTGTGTCAAGCATTGTCTTGTGTTTTAAAACTTGTTCTCGTTTGAATCGTGTCAAACTTGACCTTGGACTTTGTTTGAATTGTGTCAAGCATTGTCTTGTGTTTTAAAACTTGTTCTCGTTTGAATCGTGTCAAACTTGAACTTGGACTTTGTTTCAATCGTGTCAAGCATTGTCTAGTGTTTTAAAACTTGTTCTCGTTTGAATCGTGTCAAACTTGAACTTGGACTTTGTTTGAATCGTGTCAAGCATTGTCTTGTGTTTTAAAACTTGTTCTCGTTTGAATCGTGTCAAACTTGAACTTGGACTTTGTTTGAATCGTGTCAAGCATTGTCTAGTGTTTTAAAACTTGTTCTCGTTTGAATCGTGTCAAACATGAACTTGGACTTTGTTTGAATCGTGTCAAGTATTGTCTTGTGTTTTAAAACTTGTTCTCGTTTGAATCGTGTCAAACTTGAACTTGTACTTTGTTTGAATCGTGTCAAGCATTGTCTTGTGTTTTAAAACTTGTTCTCGTTTGAATCGTGTCAAACTTGAACTTGGACTTTGTTTGGATCGTGTCAAGCATTGTCTAGTGTTTTAAAACTTGTTCTCGTCTGAATCGTGTCAAACTTGAACTTGGACTTTGTTTGAATCGTGTCAAGCGTTGTCTTGTGTTTTAAAATAAGTTCTCATTTGAATCGTGTCAAACTTGAACTTGGACTTTGTTTGAATCGTGTCAAGCATTGTCTTGTGTTTTAAAACTTGTTCTCGTTTGAATCGTGTCAAACTTGAACTTGGACTTTGTTTGAATCGTGTCAAGCATTGTCTTGTGTTTTAAAACTTGTTCTCGTTTGAATCGTGTCAAACTTGAACCTAGACTTTGTTTGAATCGTGTCAAGCATTGTCTTGTGTTTTAAAACTTGTTCTCGTTTGAATTGTGTCAAACTTGAACTTGGACTTTGTTTGAATCGTGTCAAGCATTGTCTTCTTGTTTTAAAACCGTTCTTTTTCGAATCGTGTTGGACATGAACAGAGTCTTTGTTCGAATCGTGTCGGACATTGCCTCTTGTTTTAAAACTGTTTCTGTTTGAATCGTGTCAAACTTGAACTTGGACTTTGTTTGAATCGTGTCAAGCATTGTCTTGTGTTTTAAAACTTGTTCTCGTTTGAATCGTGTCAAACTTGAACTTGGACTTTGTTTGAATCGTGTCAAGCATTGTCTTGTGTTTTAAAATGTGTTCTCGTTTGAATCGTGTCAAACTTGAACTTGGACTTTGTTTGAATCGTGTCAAGCATTGTCTAGTGTTTTAAAACTTGTTCTCGTTTGAATCGGGTCAAACTTGAACTTGGACTTTGTTTGAATCGTGTCAAGCATTGTCTTGTGTTTTAAAACCTGTTCTCGTTTGAATCGTGTCAAACTTGAACTTGGACTTTGTTTGAATCGTGTCAAGCATTGTCTTGTGTTTTAAAACCTGTTCTCGTTTGAATCGTGTCAAACTTGAACCTGGACTTTGATTGAATCGTGTCAAGGATTGTCTTGTGTTTTAAAACTTGTTCTCGTTTGAATCGTGTCAAACTTGAACTTGGACTTTGTTTGAATCGTGTCAAGCATTGTCTTGTGTTTTAAAACTTGTTCTCGTTTGAATCGTGTCAAACTTGAACTTGGACTTTGTTTGAATCGTGTCAAGCATTATCTTGTGTTTTAAAACTTGTTCTCGTTTGAATCGTGTCAAACTTGAACTTGGACTTTGTTTGAATCGTGTCAAGCATTGTCTTGTGTTTTAAAACTTGTTCTCGTTTGAATCGTGTCAAACTTGAACTTGGACTTTGTTTGAATCGTGTCAAGCATTGTCTTGTGTTTTAAAACTTGTTCTCGTTTGAATCGTGTGAAACTTGAACCTGGACTTTGTTTGAATCGTGCCAAGCATTGTCTTGTGTTTTAAAACTTGTTCTCGTTTGAATTGTGTCAAACTTGAACTTCGACTTTGTTTGAATCGTGTCAAGCATTGTCTTCTTGTTTTAAAACTGTTCTTGTTCGAATCGTGTTGGACATGAACAGAGTCTTTGTTCGAATCGTGTCGGACATTGCCTCTTGTTTTAAAACTGTTCCCGTTTGAATCGTGTCAAACTTGAACTTGGACTTTGTTTAAATCGTGTCAAGCATTGTCTTGTGTTTTAAAACTTGTTCTCGTTTGAATCGTGTCAAACTTGAACTTAGACTTTGTTTGAATCGTGTCAAGCATTGTCTTGTGTTTTAAAACTTGTTCTCGTTTGAATCGTGTCAAACTTGAACCTGGACTTTGTTTGAATAGTGTCAAGCATTGTCTTGTGTTTTAAAACTTGTTCTCGTTTGAATTGTGTCAAACTTGAAATTGGACTTTGTTTGAATCGTGTCAAGCATTGTCTTCTTGTTTTAAAACCGTTCTTGTTCGAAGCGTGTTGGACATGAACAGAGTCTTTGTTCAAATCGTGTCGGACATTGCCTCTTGTTTTAAAACTGTTCCCGTTTGAATCGTGTCAAACTTGAACTTGGACTTTGTTTGAATTGTGTCAAGCATTGTCTTGTGTTTTAAAACTTGTTCTCATTTGAATCGTGTCAAACTTGAACTTGGACTTTGTTTGAATCGTGTCAAGCATTGTCTTGTGTTTTAAAACTTGTTCTCGTTTGAATCGTGTCAAACTTGAACTTGGACTTTGTTTGAATCGTGTTAAGCATTGTCTAGTGTTTTAAAACTTGTTCTCGTTTGAATCGTGTCAAACATGAACTTGGACTTTGTTTGAATCGTGTCAAGCATTGTCTTGTGTTTTAAAACTTGTTCTCGTTTGAATCGTGTCAAACTTGAACTTGTACTTTGTTTGAATCGTGTCAAGCATTGTCTTGTGTTTTAAAACTTGTTCTTGTTTGAATCGTGTCAAACTTGAACTTGGACTTTGATTGGATCGTGTCAAGCATTGTCTAGTGTTTTAAAACTTGTTCTCGTCTGAATCGTGTCAAACTTGAACTTGGACTTTGTTTGAATCGTGTCAAGCGTTGTCTTGTGTTTTAAAACAAGTTCTCATTTGAATCGTGTCAAACTTGAACTTGGACTTTGTTTGAATCGTGTCAAGCGTTGTCTTGTGTTTTAAAACAAGTTCTCATTTGAATCATGTCAAACTTGAACTTGGACTTTGTTTCAATCGTGTCAAGCATTGTCTAGTGTTTTAAAACTTGTTCTCGTTTGAATCGTGTCAAACTTGAACTTGGACTATGTTTGAATTGTGTCAAGCATTGTCTTGTGTTTTAAAACTTGTTCTCGTCTGAATCGTGTCAAACTTGAACTTGGACCTTGTTTGAATCGTGTCAAGCATTGTCTTGTGTTTTAAAACTTGTTCTCGTTTGAATCGTGTCAAACTTGAACCTGGACTTTGTTTGAATAGTGTCAAGCATTGTGTTGTGTTTTCAAACTTGTTCTCGTTTGAATTGTGTCAAACTTGAACATGGACTTTGTTTGAATCGTGTCAAGCATTGTCTTCTTGTTTTAAAAC
The DNA here is from genome assembly GCA_022829125.1 of Lathyrus tuberosus. NCBI lineage: Eukaryota > Viridiplantae > Streptophyta > Magnoliopsida > Fabales > Fabaceae > Lathyrus > Lathyrus tuberosus. The sequence goes on from JALAZF010000054.1 coordinate 16,306,397, forward strand.
CGTTCTTGTTCGAATCGTGTTGGACATGAACAGAGTCTTTGTTCGAATCGTGTCGGACATTGCCTCTTGTTTTAAAACTGTTCCCATTTGAATCGTGTCAAACTTGAACTTGGACTTTGTTTGAATTGTGTCAAGCATTGTCTTGTGTTTTAAAACTTGTTCTCGTTTGAATCGTGTCAAACTTGAACTTGGACCTTGTTTGAATCGTGTCAAGCATTGTCTAGTGTTTTAAAACTTGTTCTCGTTTGAATCGTGTCAAACATGAACTTGGACTTTGTTTGAATCGTGTCAAGTATTGTCTTGTGTTTTAAAACTTGTTCTCGTTTGAATCGTGTCAAACTTGAACTTGTACTTTGTTTGAATCGTGTCAAGCATTGTCTTGTGTTTTAAAACCTGTTCTCGTCTGAATCGTGTCAAACTTGAACTTGGACTTTGTTTGAATCGTGTCAAGCGTTGTCTTGTGTTTTAAAATAAGTTCTCATTTGAATCGTGTCAAACTTGAACTTGGACTTTGTTTGAATCGTGTCAAGCATTGTCTTGTGTTTTAAAACTTGTTCTCGTTTGAATCGTGTCAAACTTGAACTTGGACTTTGTTTGAATCGTGTCAAGCATTGTCTTGTGTTTTAAAACTTGTTCTCGTTTGAATCGTGTCAAACTTGAACTTGGACTTTGTTTGAATCGTGTCAAGCATTGTCTTGTGTTTTAAAACCTGTTCTCGTTTGAATCGTGTCAAACTTGAACTTGGACTTTGTTTGAATCGTGTCAAGCATTGTCTTGTGTTTTAAAACCTGTTCTCGTTTGAATCGTGTCAAACTTGAACCTGGACTTTGATTGAATCGTGTCAAGGATTATCTTGTGTTTTAAAACTTGTTCTCGTTTGAATCGTGTCAAACTTGAACTTGGACTTTGTTTGAATCGTGTCAAGGATTGTCTTGTGTTTTAAAACTTGTTCTCGTTTGAATCGTGTCAAACTTGAACTTGGACTTTGTTTGAATCGTGTCAAGCATTGTCTTGTGTTTTAAAACTTGTTCTTGTTTGAATTGTGTCAAACTTGAACTTGGACTTTGTTTGAATCGTGTCAAGCATTGTCTAGTGTTTTAAAACTTGTTCTCGTTTGAATCGTGTCAAACATGAACTTGGACTTTGTTTGAATCGTGTCAAGTATTGTCTTGTGTTTTAAAACTTGTTCTCGTTTGAATCGTGTCAAACTTGAACTTGTACTTTGTTTGAATCGTGTCAAGCATTGTCTTGTGTTTTAAAACTTGTTCTCGTTTGAATCGTGTCAAACTTGAACTTGGACTTTGTTTGGATCGTGTCAAGCATTGTCTAGTGTTTTAAAACTTGTTCTCGTCTGAATCGTGTCAAACTTGAACTTGGACTTTGTTTGAATCGTGTCAAGCGTTGTCTTGTGTTTTAAAATAAGTTCTCGTTTGAATCGTGTCAAACTTGAACTTGGACTTTGTTTGAATCGTGTCAAGCATTGTCTTGTGTTTTAAAACTTGTTCTCGTTTGAATCGTGTCAAACTTGAACTTGGACTTTGTTTGAATCGTGTCAAGCATTGTCTTGTGTTTTAAAACTTGTTCTCGTTTGAATCGTGTCAAACTTGAACCTAGACTTTGTTTGAATCGTGTCAAGCATTGTCTTGTGTTTTAAAACTTGTTCTCGTTTGAATTGTGTCAAACTTGAACTTGGACTTTGTTTGAATCGTGTCAAGCATTGTCTTCTTGTTTTAAAACCGTTCTTTTTCGAATCGTGTTGGACATGAACAGAGTCTTTGTTCGAATCGGGTCGGACATTGCCTCTTGTTTTAAAACTGTTTCTGTTTGAATCGTGTCAAACTTGAACTTGGACTTTGTTTGAATCGTGTCAAGCATTGTCTTGTGTTTTAAAACTTGTTCTCGTTTGAATCGTGTCAAACTTGAACTTGGACTTTGTTTGAATCGTGTCAAGCATTGTCTTGTGTTTTAAAATGTGTTCTCGTTTGAATCGTGTCAAACTTGAACTTGGACTTTGTTTGAATCGTGTCAAGCATTGTCTAGTGTTTTAAAACTTGTTCTCGTTTGAATCGTGTCAAACTTGAACTTGGACTTTGTTTGAATCGTGTCAAGCATTGTCTTGTGTTTTAAAACCTGTTCTCGTTTGAATCGTGTCAAACTTGAACTTGGACTTTGTTTGAATCGTGTCAAGCATTGTCTTGTGTTTTAAAACCTGTTCTCGTTTGAATCGTGTCAAACTTGAACCTGGACTTTGATTGAATCGTGTCAAGGATTATCTTGTGTTTTAAAACTTGTTCTCGTTTGAATCGTGTCAAACTTGAACTTGGACTTTGTTTGAATCGTGTCAAGCATTGTCTTGTGTTTTAAAACTTGTTCTCGTTTGAATCGTGTCAAACTTGAACTTGGACTTTGTTTGAATCGTGTCAAGCATTATCTTGTGTTTTAAAACTTGTTCTCGTTTGAATCGTGTCAAACTTGAACTTGGACTTTGTTTGAATCGTGTCAAGCATTGTCTTGTGTTTTAAAACTTGTTCTCGTTTGAATCGTGTCAAACTTGAACTTGGACTTTGTTTGAATCGTGTCAAGCATTGTCTTGTGTTTTAAAACTTGTTCTCGTTTGAATCGTGTGAAACTTGAACCTGGACTTTGTTTGAATCGTGCCAAGCATTGTCTTGTGTTTTAAAACTTGTTCTCGTTTGAATTGTGTCAAACTTGAACTTCGACTTTGTTTGAATCGTGTCAAGCATTGTCTTCTGGTTTTAAAACTGTTCTTGTTCGAATCGTGTTGGACATGAACAGAGTCTTTGTTCGAATCGTGTCGGACATTGCCTCTTGTTTTAAAACTGTTCCCGTTTGAATCGTGTCAAACTTGAACTTGGACTTTGTTTAAATCGTGTCAAGCATTGTCTTGTGTTTTAAAACTTGTTCTCGTTTGAATCGTGTCAAACTTGAACTTAGACTTTGTTTGAATCGTGTCAAGCATTGTCTTGTGTTTTAAAACTTGTTCTCGTTTGAATCGTGTCAAACTTGAACCTGGACTTTGTTTGAATAGTGTCAAGCATTGTCTTGTGTTTTAAAACTTGTTCTCGTTTGAATTGTGTCAAACTTGAAATTGGACTTTGTTTGAATCGTGTCAAGCATTGTCTTCTTGTTTTAAAACCGTTCTTGTTCGAAGCGTGTTGGACATGAACAGAGTCTTTGTTCAAATCGTGTCGGACATTGCCTCTTGTTTTAAAACTGTTCTCGTTTGAATCGTGTCAAACTTGAACTTGGACTTTGTTTGAATTGTGTCAAGCATTGTCTTGTGTTTTAAAACTTGTTCTCATTTGAATCGTGTCAAACTTGAACTTGGACTTTGTTTGAATCGTGTCAAGCATTGTCTTGTGTTTTAAAACTTGTTCTCGTTTGAATCGTGTCAAACTTGAACTTGGACTTTGTTTGAATCGTGTTAAGCATTGTCTAGTGTTTTAAAACTTGTTCTCGTTTGAATCGTGTCAAACTTGAACTTGGACTTTGTTTGAATCGTGTCAAGCATTGTCTTGTGTTTTAACACTTGTTCTCATTTGAATCGTGTCAAACTTGAACTTCGACTTTGTTTGAATCGTGTCAAGCATTGTCTTGTGTTTTAAAACTTGTTCTCGTTTGAATCGTGTCAAACTTGAACTTGGACTTTGTTTGAATCGTGTCAAGCATTGTCTTGTGTTTTACAACTTGTTCTCATTTGAATCGTGTCAAACTTGAACTTGGACTTTGTTTTAATCGTGTCAAGCATTGTCTAGTGTTTTAAAACTTGTTCTCGTTTGAATCGTGTCAAACTTGAACTTGGACTTTGTTTGAATCGTGTCAAGCATTGTCTTGTGTTTTAAAATGTGTTCTCGTTTGAATCGTGTCAAACTTGAACTTGGACTTTGTTTGAATCGTGTCAAGCATTGTCTAGTGTTTTAAAACTTGTTCTCGTTTGAATCGTGTCAAACTTGAACTTGGACTTTGTTTGAATCGTGTCAAGCATTGTCTTGTGTTTTAAAACCTGTTCTCGTTTGAATCGTGTCAAACTTGAACTTGGACTTTGTTTGAATCGTGTCAAGCATTGTCTTGTGTTTTAAAACCTGTTCTCGTTTGAATCGTGTCAAACTTGAACCTGGACTTTGATTGAATCGTGTCAAGGATTGTCTTGTGTTTTAAAACTTGTTCTCGTTTGAATCGTGTCAAACTTGAACTTGGACTTTGTTTGAATCGTGTCAAGCATTGTCTTGTGTTTTAAAACTTGTTCTCGTTTGAATCGTGTCAAACTTGAACTTGGACTTTGTTTGAATCGTGTCAAGCATTATCTTGTGTTTTAAAACTTGTTCTCGTTTGAATCGTGTCAAACTTGAACTTGGACTTTGTTTGAATCGTGTCAAGCATTGTCTTGTGTTTTAAAACTTGTTCTCGTTTGAATCGTGTCAAACTTGAACTTGGACTTTGTTTGAATCGTGTCAAGCATTGTCTTGTGTTTTAAAACTTGTTCTCGTTTGAATCGTGTGAAACTTGAACCTGGACTTTGTTTGAATCGTGCCAAGCATTGTCTTGTGTTTTAAAACTTGTTCTCGTTTGAATTGTGTCAAACTTGAACTTCGACTTTGTTTGAATCGTGTCAAGCATTGTCTTCTTGTTTTAAAACTGTTCTTGTTCGAATCGTGTTGGACATGAACCGAGTCTTTGTTCGAATCGTGTCGGACATTGCCTCTTGTTTTAAAACTGTTCCCGTTTGAATCGTGTCAAACTTGAACTTGGACTTTGTTTAAATCGTGTCAAGCATTGTCTTGTGTTTTAAAACTTGTTCTCGTTTGAATCGTGTCAAACTTGAACTTAGACTTTGTTTGAATCGTGTCAAGCATTGTCTTGTGTTTTAAAACTTGTTCTCGTTTGAATCGTGTCAAACTTGAACCTGGACTTTGTTTGAATAGTGTCAAGCATTGTCTTGTGTTTTAAAACTTGTTCTCGTTTGAATTGTGTCAAACTTGAAATTGGACTTTGTTTGAATCGTGTCAAGCATTGTCTTCTTGTTTTAAAACCGTTCTTGTTCGAATCGTGTTGGACATGAACAGAGTCTTTGTTCAAATCGTGTCGGACATTGCCTCTTGTTTTAAAACTGTTCCCGTTTGAATCGTGTCAAACTTGAACTTGGACTTTGTTTGAATTGTGTCAAGCATTGTCTTGTGTTTTAAAACTTGTTCTCATTTGAATCGTGTCAAACTTGAACTTGGACTTTGTTTGAATCGTGTCAAGCATTGTCTTGTGTTTTAAAACTTGTTCTCGTTTGAATCGTGTCAAACTTGAACTTGGACTTTGTTTGAATCGTGTTAAGCATTGTCTAGTGTTTTAAAACTTGTTCTCGTTTGAATCGTGTCAAACTTGAACTTGGACTTTGTTTGAATCGTGTCAAGCATTATCTTGTGTTTTAAAACTTGTTCTCGTTTGAATCGTGTCAAACTTGAACTTGGACTTTGTTTGAATCGTGTCAAGCATTGTCTTGTGTTTTAAAACTTGTTCTCGTTTGAATCGTGTCAAACTTGAACTTGGACTTTGTTTGAATCGTGTCAAGCATTGTCTTGTGTTTTAAAACTTGTTCTCGTTTGAATCGTGTGAAACTTGAACCTGGACTTTGTTTGAATCGTGCCAAGCATTGTCTTGTGTTTTAAAACTTGTTCTCGTTTGAATTGTGTCAAACTTGAACTTCGACTTTGTTTGAATCGTGTCAAGCATTGTCTTCTTGTTTTAAAACTGTTCTTGTTCGAATCGTGTTGGACATGAACCGAGTCTTTGTTCGAATCGTGTCGGACATTGCCTCTTGTTTTAAAACTGTTCCCGTTTGAATCGTGTCAAACTTGAACTTGGACTTTGTTTAAATCGTGTCAAGCATTGTCTTGTGTTTTAAAACTTGTTCTCGTTTGAATCGTGTCAAACTTGAACTTAGATTTTGTTTGAATCGTGTCAAGCATTGTCTTGTGTTTTAAAACTTGTTCTCGTTTGAATCGTGTCAAACTTGAACCTGGACTTTGTTTGAATAGTGTCAAGCATTGTCTTGTGTTTTAAAACTTGTTCTCGTTTGAATTGTGTCAAACTTGAAATTGGACTTTGTTTGAATCGTGTCAAGCATTGTCTTCTTGTTTTAAAACCGTTCTTGTTCGAATCGTGTTGGACATGAACAGAGTCTTTGTTCAAATCGTGTCGGACATTGCCTCTTGTTTTAAAACTGTTCCCGTTTGAATCGTGTCAAACTTGAACTTGGACTTTGTTTGAATTGTGTCAAGCATTGTCTTGTGTTTTAAAACTTGTTCTCATTTGAATCGTGTCAAACTTGAACTTGGACTTTGTTTGAATCGTGTCAAGCATTGTCTTGTGTTTTAAAACTTGTTCTCGTTTGAATCGTGTCAAACTTGAACTTGGACTTTGTTTGAATCGTGTTAAGCATTGTCTAGTGTTTTAAAACTTGTTCTCGTTTGAATCGTGTCAAACTTGAACTTGGACTTTGTTTGAATCGTGTCAAGCATTGTCTTGTGTTTTAAACTTGTTCTCATTTGAATCGTGTCAAACTTGAACTTGGACTTTGTTTGAATCGTGTCAAGCATTGTCTTGTGTTTTAAAACTTGTTCTCGTTTGAATCGTGTCAAACTTGAACTTGGACTTTGTTTGAATCGTGTCAAGCATTGTCTTGTGTTTTACAACTTGTTCTCGTTTGAATCGTGTCAAACTTGAACTTGGACTTTGTTTTAATCGTGTCAAGCATTGTCTAGTGTTTTAAAACTTGTTCTCGTTTGAATCGTGTCAAACTTGAACTTGGACTTTGTTTGAATCGTGTCAAGCATTGTCTTCTTGTTTTAAAACCGTTCTTTTTCGAATCGTGTTGGACATGAACAGAGTCTTTGTTCGAATCGTGTCGGACATTGCCTCTTGTTTTAAAACTGTTTCTGTTTGAATCGTGTCAAACTTGAACTTGGACTTTGTTTGAATCGTGTCAAGCATTGTCTTGTGTTTTAAAACTTGTTCTCGTTTGAATCGTGTCAAACTTGAAATTGGACTTTGTTTGAATCGTGTCAAGCATTGTCTTCTTGTTTTAAAACCGTTCTTGTTCGAATCGTGTTGGACATGAACAAAGTCTTTGTTCGAATCGTGTCGGACATTGCCTCTTGTTTTAAAACTGTTCCCGTTTGAATCGTGTCAAAGTTGAACTTGGACTTTGTTTGAATTGTGTCAAGCATTGTCTTGTGTTTTAAAACTTGTTCTCGTTTGAATCGTGTCAAACTTGAACTTGGACTTTGTTTGAATCGTGTCAAGCATTGTCTTGTGTTTTAAAACTTGTTCTCGTTTGAATCGTGTCAAACTTGAACTTGGACTTTGTTTGAATCGTGTCAAGCATTGTCTAGTGTTTACAACTTGTTCTCGTTTGAATCGTGTCAAACTTGAACTTGGACTTTGTTTGAATCGTGTCAAGCATTGTCTTGTGTTTTAAAACTTGTTCTCATTTGAATCGTGTCAAACTTGAACTTGGACTTTGTTTGAATCGTGTCAAGCATTGTCTTGTGTTTTAAAACTTGTTCTCGTTTGAATCGTGTCAAACTTGAACTTGGACTTTGTTTGAATCGTGTCAAGCATTGTCTTGTGTTTTAAAACTTGTTCTCGTTTGAATCGTGTCAAACTTGAACTTGGACTTTGTTTGAATCGTGTCAAGCATTGTCTTGTGTTTTAAAACTTGTTCTCGTTTGAATCGTGTCAAACTTGAACTTGGACTTTGTTTGAATCGTGTCAAGCATTGTCTTGTGTTTTACAACTTGTTCTCGTTTGAATCGTGTCAAACTTGAACTTGGACTTTGTTTTAATCGTGTCAAGCATTGTCTAGTGTTTTAAAACTTGTTCTCGTTTGAATCGTGTCAAACTTGAACTTGGACTTTGTTTGAATCGTGTCAAGCATTGTCTTCTTGTTTTAAAACCGTTCTTTTTCGAATCGTGTTGGACATGAACAGAGTCTTTGTTCGAATCGTGTCGGACATTGCCTCTTGTTTTAAAACTGTTTCTGTTTGAATCGTGTCAAACTTGAACTTGGACTTTGTTTGAATCGTGTCAAGCATTGTCTTGTGTTTTAAAACTTGTTCTCGTTTGAATCGTGTCAAACTTGAAATTGGACTTTGTTTGAATCGTGTCAAGCATTGTCTTCTTGTTTTAAAACCGTTCTTGTTCGAATCGTGTTGGACATGAACAGAGTCTTTGTTCGAATCGTGTCGGACATTGCCTCTTGTTTTAAAACTGTTCCCGTTTGAATCGTGTCAAAGTTGAACTTGGACTTTGTTTGAATTGTGTCAAGCATTGTCTTGTGTTTTAAAACTTGTTCTCGTTTGAATCGTGTCAAACTTGAACTTGGACTTTGTTTGAATCGTGTCAAGCATTGTCTTGTGTTTTAAAACTTGTTCTCGTTTGAATCGTGTCAAACTTGAACTTGGACTTTGTTTGAATCGTGTCAAGCATTGTCTAGTGTTTACAACTTGTTCTCGTTTGAATCGTGTCAAACTTGAACTTGGACTTTGTTTGAATCGTGTCAAGCATTGTCTTGTGTTTTAAAACTTGTTCTCATTTGAATCGTGTCAAACTTGAACTTGGACTTTGTTTGAATCGTGTCAAGCATTGTCTTGTGTTTTAAAACTTGTTCTCGTTTGAATCGTGTCAAACTTGAACTTGGACTTTGTTTGAATCGTGTCAAGCATTGTCTTGTGTTTTAAAACTTGTTCTCGTTTGAATCGTGTCAAACTTGAACTTGGACTTTGTTTGAATCGTGTCAAGCATTGTCTAGTGTTTTAAAACTTGTTCTCGTTTGAATCGTGTCAAACTTGAACTTGGACTTTGTTTGAATCGTGTCAAGCATTGTCTTCTTGTTTTAAAACCGTTCTTTTTCGAATCGTGTTAGACATGAACAGAGTCTTTGTTCGAATCGTGTCGGACATTGCCTCTTGTTTTAAAACTGTTTCTGTTTGAATCGTGTCAAACTTGAACTTGGACTTTGTTTGAATCGTGTCAAGCATTGTCTTGTGTTTTAAAACTTGTTCTCGTTTGAATCGTGTCAAACTTGAACTTGGACTTTGTTTGAATCGTGTCAAGCATTGTCTTGTGTTTTAAAATGTGTTCTCGTTTGAATCGTGACAAACTTGAACTTGGACTTTGTTTGAATCGTGTCAAGCATTGTCTAGTGTTTTAAAACTTGTTCTCGTTTGAATCGTGTCAAACTTGAACTTGGACTTTGTTTGAATCGTGTCAAGCATTGTCTTGTGTTTTAAAACCTGTTCTCGTTTGAATCGTGTCAAACTTGAACTTGGACTTTGTTTGAATCGTGTCAAGCATTGTCTAGTGTTTTAAAACTTGTTCTCGTTTGAATCGTGTCAAACTTGAACTTGGACTTTGTTTGAATCGTGTCAAGCATTGTCTTGTGTTTTAAAACTTGTTCTCGTTTGAATCGTGTCAAACTTGAACTTGGACTTTGTTTGAATCGTGTCAAGCATTGTCTTGTGTTTTAAAACCTGTTCTCGTTTGAATCGTGTCAAACTTGAACTTGGACTTTGTTTGAATCGTGTCAAGCATTGTCTTGTGTTTTAAAACCTGTTCTTGTTTGAATCGTGTCAAACTTGAACTTGGAGTTTGATTGAATCGTGTCAAGGATTGTCTTGTGTTTTAAAACTTGTTCTCGTTTGAATCGTGTCAAACTTGAACTTGGACTTTGTTTGAATCGTGTCAAGCATTGTCTTGTGTTTTAAAACTTGTTCTCGTTTGAATCGTGTCAAACTTGAACTTGGACTTTGTTTGAATCGTGTCAAGCATTATCTTGTGTTTTAAAACTTGTTCTCGTTTGAATCGTGTCAAACTTGAACTTGGACTTTGTTTGAATCGTGTCAAGCATTGTCTTGTGTTTTAAAACCTGTTCTCGTTTGAATCGTGTCAAACTTGAACTTGGACTTTGTTTGAATCGTGTCAAGCATTGTCTTGTGTTTTAAAACCTGTTCTCGTTTGAATCGTGTCAAACTTGAACTTGGACTTTGTTTGAATCGTGTCAAGCATTGTCTTGTGTTTTAAAACCTGTTCTCGTTTGAATCGTGTCAAACTTGAACTTGGACTTTGTTTGAATCGTGTCAAGCATTGTCTTGTGTTTTAAAACCTGTTCTCGTTTGAATCGTGTCAAACTTGAACTTGGACTTTGTTTGAATCGTGTCAAGCATTGTCTTGTGTTTTAAAACCTGTTCTCGTTTGAATCGTGTCAAACTTGAACTTGGACTTTGATTGAATCGTGTCAAGGATTGTCTTGTGTTTTAAAACTTGTTCTCGTTTGAATCGTGTCAAACTTGAACCTGGACTTTGTTTGAATCGTGCCAAGCATTGTCTTGTGTTTTAAAACTTGTTCTCGTCTGAATCGTGTCAAACTTGAACTTGGACTTTGTTTGAATCGTGTCAAGCATTGTCTTCTTGTTTTAAAACCGTTCTTGTTCGAATCGTGTTGGACATGAACAGAGTCTTTGTTCGAATCGTGTCGGACATTGCCTCTTGTTTTAAAACTGTTTCCGTTTGAATCGTGTCAAACTTGAACTTGGACTTTGTTTGAATTGTGTCAAGCATTGTCTTGTGTTTTAAAACTTGTTCTCGTTTGAATCGTGTCAAACTTGAACTTGGACTTTGTTTGAATCGTGTCAAGCATTGTCTTGTGTTTTAAAACCTGTTCTCGTTTGAATCGTGTCAAACTTGAACTTGGACTTTGTTTGAATCGTGTCAAGCATTGTCTTGTGTTTTAAAACCTGTTCTTGTTTGAATCGTGTCAAACTTGAACTTGGAGTTTGATTGAATCGTGTCAAGGATTGTCTTGTGTTTTAAAACTTGTTCTCGTTTGAATCGTGTCAAACTTGAACTTGGACTTTGTTTGAATCGTGTCAAGCATTGTCTTGTGTTTTAAAACTTGTTCTCGTTTGAATCGTGTCAAACTTGAACTTGGACTTTGTTTGAATCGTGTCAAGCATTATCTTGTGTTTTAAAACTTGTTCTCGTTTGAATCGTGTCAAACTTGAACTTGGACTTTGTTTGAATCGTGTCAAGCATTGTCTTGTGTTTTAAAACCTGTTCTCGTTTGAATCGTGTCAAACTTGAACTTGGACTTTGTTTGAATCGTGTCAAGCATTGTCTTGTGTTTTAAAACCTGTTCTCGTTTGAATCGTGTCAAACTTGAACTTGGACTTTGTTTGAATCGTGTCAAGCATTGTCTTGTGTTTTAAAACCTGTTCTCGTTTGAATCGTGTCAAACTTGAACTTGGACTTTGTTTGAATCGTGTCAAGCATTGTCTTGTGTTTTAAAACCTGTTCTCGTTTGAATCGTGTCAAACTTGAACTTGGACTTTGTTTGAATCGTGTCAAGCATTGTCTTGTGTTTTAAAACCTGTTCTCGTTTGAATCGTGTCAAACTTGAACTTGGACTTTGATTGAATCGTGTCAAGGATTGTCTTGTGTTTTAAAACTTGTTCTCGTTTGAATCGTGTCAAACTTGAACTTGGACTTTGTTTGAATCGTGTCAAGCATTGTCTTGTGTTTTAAAACTTGTTCTCGTTTGAATCGTGTCAAACTTGAACTTGGACTTTGTTTGAATCGTGTCAAGCATTGTCTTGTGTTTTAAAACCTGTTCTCGTTTGAATCGTGTCAAACTTGAACTTGGACTTTGTTTGAATCGTGTCAAGCATTGTCTTGTGTTTTAAAACCTGTTCTTGTTTGAATCGTGTCAAACTTGAACTTGGAGTTTGATTGAATCGTGTCAAGGATTGTCTTGTGTTTTAAAACTTGTTCTCGTTTGAATCGTGTCAAACTTGAACTTGGACTTTGTTTGAATCGTGTCAAGCATTGTCTTGTGTTTTAAAACTTGTTCTCGTTTGAATCGTGTCAAACTTGAACTTGGACTTTGTTTGAATCGTGTCAAGCATTATCTTGTGTTTTAAAACTTGTTCTCGTTTGAATCGTGTCAAACTTGAACTTGGACTTTGTTTGAATCGTGTCAAGCATTGTCTTGTGTTTTAAAACCTGTTCTCGTTTGAATCGTGTCAAACTTGAACTTGGACTTTGTTTGAATCGTGTCAAGCATTGTCTTGTGTTTTAAAACCTGTTCTCGTTTGAATCGTGTCAAACTTGAACTTGGACTTTGTTTGAATCGTGTCAAGCATTGTCTTGTGTTTTAAAACCTGTTCTTGTTTGAATCGTGTCAAACTTGAACTTGGAGTTTGATTGAATCGTGTCAAGGATTGTCTTGTGTTTTAAAACTTGTTCTCGTTTGAATCGTGTCAAACTTGAACTTGGACTTTGTTTGAATCGTGTCAAGCATTGTCTTGTGTTTTAAAACTTGTTCTCGTTTGAATCGTGTCAAACTTGAACTTGGACTTTGTTTGAATCGTGTCAAGCATTATCTTGTGTTTTAAAACTTGTTCTCGTTTGAATCGTGTCAAACTTGAACTTGGACTTTGTTTGAATCGTGTCAAGCATTGTCTTGTGTTTTAAAACCTGTTCTCGTTTGAATCGTGTCAAACTTGAACTTGGACTTTGTTTGAATCGTGTCAAGCATTGTCTTGTGTTTTAAAACCTGTTCTCGTTTGAATCGTGTCAAACTTGAACTTGGACTTTGTTTGAATCGTGTCAAGCATTGTCTTGTGTTTTAAAACCTGTTCTCGTTTGAATCGTGTCAAACTTGAACTTGGACTTTGTTTGAATCGTGTCAAGCATTGTCTTGTGTTTTAAAACCTGTTCTCGTTTGAATCGTGTCAAACTTGAACTTGGACTTTGTTTGAATCGTGTCAAGCATTGTCTTGTGTTTTAAAACCTGTTCTCGTTTGAATCGTGTCAAACTTGAACTTGGACTTTGATTGAATCGTGTCAAGGATTGTCTTGTGTTTTAAAACTTGTTCTCGTTTGAATCGTGTCAAACTTGAACTTGGACTTTGTTTGAATCGTGTCAAGCATTGTCTTGTGTTTTAAAACTTGTTCTCGTTTGAATCGTGTCAAACTTGAACTTGGACTTTGTTTGAATCGTGTCAAGCATTGTCTTGTGTTTTAAAACCTGTTCTCGTTTGAATCGTGTCAAACTTGAACTTGGACTTTGTTTGAATCGTGTCAAGCATTGTCTTGTGTTTTAAAACCTGTTCTTGTTTGAATCGTGTCAAACTTGAACTTGGAGTTTGATTGAATCGTGTCAAGGATTGTCTTGTGTTTTAAAACTTGTTCTCGTTTGAATCGTGTCAAACTTGAACTTGGACTTTGTTTGAATCGTGTCAAGCATTGTCTTGTGTTTTAAAACTTGTTCTCGTTTGAATCGTGTCAAACTTGAACTTGGACTTTGTTTGAATCGTGTCAAGCATTATCTTGTGTTTTAAAACTTGTTCTCGTTTGAATCGTGTCAAACTTGAACTTGGACTTTGTTTGAATCGTGTCAAGCATTGTCTTGTGTTTTAAAACCTGTTCTCGTTTGAATCGTGTCAAACTTGAACTTGGACTTTGTTTGAATCGTGTCAAGCATTGTCTTGTGTTTTAAAACCTGTTCTCGTTTGAATCGTGTCAAACTTGAACTTGGACTTTGTTTGAATCGTGTCAAGCATTGTCTTGTGTTTTAAAACCTGTTCTCGTTTGAATCGTGTCAAACTTGAACTTGGACTTTGTTTGAATCGTGTCAAGCATTGTCTTGTGTTTTAAAACCTGTTCTCGTTTGAATCGTGTCAAACTTGAACTTGGACTTTGTTTGAATCGTGTCAAGCATTGTCTTGTGTTTTAAAACCTGTTCTCGTTTGAATCGTGTCAAACTTGAACTTGGACTTTGATTGAATCGTGTCAAGGATTGTCTTGTGTTTTAAAACTTGTTCTCGTTTGAATCGTGTCAAACTTGAACCTGGACTTTGTTTGAATCGTGCCAAGCATTGTCTTGTGTTTTAAAACTTGTTCTCGTCTGAATCGTGTCAAACTTGAACTTGGACTTTGTTTGAATCGTGTCAAGCATTGTCTTCTTGTTTTAAAACCGTTCTTGTTCGAATCGTGTTGGACATGAACAGAGTCTTTGTTCGAATCGTGTCGGACATTGCCTCTTGTTTTAAAACTGTTTCCGTTTGAATCGTGTCAAACTTGAACTTGGACTTTGTTTGAATTGTGTCAAGCATTGTCTTGTGTTTTAAAACTTGTTCTCGTTTGAATCGTGTCAAACTTGAACTTGGACTTTGTTTGAATCGTGTCAAGCATTGTCTTGTGTTTTAAAACTTGTTCTCGTTTGAATCGTGTCAAACTTGAACTTGGACTTTGTTTGAATCGTGTCAAGCATTGTCTAGTGTTTTAAAACTTGTTCTCGTTTGAATCGTGTCATACTTGAACTTGGACTTTGTTTGAATCGTGTCAAGCATTGTCTTGTGTTTTAAAACTTGTTCTCATTTGAATCGTGTCAAACTTGAACTTGGACTTTGTTTGAATCGTGTCAAGCATTGTCTTGTGTTTTAAAACTTGTTCTCGTTTGAATCGTGTCAAACTTGAACTTGGACTTTGTTTGAATCGTGTCAAGCATTGTCTTGTGTTTTAAAACTTGTTCTCGTTTGAATCGTGTCAAACTTGAACTTGGACTTTGTTTGAATCGTGTCAAGCATTGTCTTGTGTTTTAAAACTTGTTCTCGTTTGAATCGTGTCAAACTTGAACTTGGACTTTGTTTGAATCGTGTCAAGCATTATCTTGTGTTTTAAAACTTGTTCTCGTTTGAATCGTGTCAAACTTGAACTTGGACTTTGTTTGAATCGTGTCAAGCATTGTCTAGTGTTTACAACTTGTTCTCGTTTGAATCGTGTCAAACTTGAACTTGGACTTTGTTTGAATCGTGTCAAGCATTGTCTTGTGTTTTAAAACTTGTTCTCATTTGAATCGTGTCAAACTTGAACTTGGACTTTGTTTGAATCGTGTCAAGCATTGTCTTGTGTTTTAAAACTTGTTCTCGTTTGAATCGTGTCAAACTTGAACTTGGACTTTGTTTGAATCGTGTCAAGCATTGTCTTGTGTTTTAAAACTTGTTCTCGTATGAATCGTGTCAAACTTGAACTTGGACTTTGTTTGAATCGTGTCAAGCATTGTCTAGTGTTTTAAAACTTGTTCTCGTTTGAATCGTGTCAAACTTGAACTTGGACTTTGTTTGAATCGTGTCAAGCATTGTCTTCTTGTTTTAAAACCGTTCTTTTTCGAATCGTGTTAGACATGAACAGAGTCTTTGTTCGAATCGTGTCGGACATTGCCTCTTGTTTTAAAACTGTTTCTGTTTGAATCGTGTCAAACTTGAACTTGGACTTTGTTTGAATCGTGTCAAGCATTGTCTTGTGTTTTAAAACTTGTTCTCGTTTGAATCGTGTCAAACTTGAACTTGGACTTTGTTTGAATCGTGTCAAGCATTGTCTTGTGTTTTAAAATGTGTTCTCGTTTGAATCGTGTTAAACTTGAACTTGGACTTTGTTTGAATCGTGTCAAGCATTGTCTAGTGTTTTAAAACTTGTTCTCGTTTGAATCGTGTCAAACTTGAACTTGGACTTTGTTTGAATCGTGTCAAGCATTGTCTTTTGTTTTAAAACCTGTTCTCGTTTGAATCGTGTCAAACTTGAACTTGGACTTTGTTTGAATCGTGTCAAGCATTGTCTTGTGTTTTAAAACCTGTTCTCGTTTGAATCGTGTCAAACTTGAACTTGGACTTTGATTGAATCGTGTCAAGGATTGTCTTGTGTTTTAAAACTTGTTCTCGTTTGAATCGTGTCAAACTTGAACTTGGACTTTGTTTGAATCGTGTCAAGCATTGTCTTGTGTTTTAAAACTTGTTCTCGTTTGAATCGTGTCAAACTTGAACTTGGACTTTGTTTGAATCGTGTCAAGCATTATCTTGTGTTTTAAAACTTGTTCTCGTTTGAATCGTGTCAAACTTGAACTTGGACTTTGTTTGAATCGTGTCAAGCATTGTCTTGTGTTTTAAAACCTGTTCTCGTTTGAATCGTGTCAAACTTGAACTTGGACTTTGTTTGAATCGTGTCAAGCATTGTCTAGTGTTTTAAAACTTGTTCTCGTTTGAATCGTGTCATACTTGAACTTGGACTTTGTTTGAATCGTGTCAAGCATTGTCTTGTGTTTTAAAACTTGTTCTCATTTGAATCGTGTCAAACTTGAACTTGGACTTTGTTTGAATCGTGTCAAGCATTGTCTTGTGTTTTAAAACTTGTTCTCGTTTGAATCGTGTCAAACTTGAACTTGGACTTTGTTTGAATCGTGTCAAGCATTGTCTTGTGTTTTAAAACTTGTTCTCGTTTGAATCGTGTCAAACTTGAACTTGGACTTTGTTTGAATCGTGTCAAGCATTGTCTTGTGTTTTAAAACTTGTTCTCGTATGAATCGTGTCAAACTTGAACTTGGACTTTGTTTGAATCGTGTCAAGCATTGTCTAGTGTTTTAAAACTTGTTCTCGTTTGAATCGTGTCAAACTTGAACTTGGACTTTGTTTGAATCGTGTCAAGCATTGTCTTCTTGTTTTAAAACCGTTCTTTTTCGAATCGTGTTAGACATGAACAGAGTCTTTGTTCGAATCGTGTCGGACATTGCCTCTTGTTTTAAAACTGTTTCTGTTTGAATCGTGTCAAACTTGAACTTGGACTTTGTTTGAATCGTGTCAAGCATTGTCTTGTGTTTTAAAACTTGTTCTCGTTTGAATCGTGTCAAACTTGAACTTGGACTTTGTTTGAATCGTGTCAAGCATTGTCTTGTGTTTTAAAATGTGTTCTCGTTTGAATCGTGTTAAACTTGAACTTGGACTTTGTTTGAATCGTGTCAAGCATTGTCTAGTGTTTTAAAACTTGTTCTCGTTTGAATCGTGTCAAACTTGAACTTGGACTTTGTTTGAATCGTGTCAAGCATTGTCTTTTGTTTTAAAACCTGTTCTCGTTTGAATCGTGTCAAACTTGAACTTGGACTTTGTTTGAATCGTGTCAAGCATTGTCTTGTGTTTTAAAACCTGTTCTCGTTTGAATCGTGTCAAACTTGAACTTGGACTTTGATTGAATCGTGTCAAGGATTGTCTTGTGTTTTAAAACTTGTTCTCGTTTGAATCGTGTCAAACTTGAACTTGGACTTTGTTTGAATCGTGTCAAGCATTGTCTTGTGTTTTAAAACTTGTTCTCGTTTGAATCGTGTCAAACTTGAACTTGGACTTTGTTTGAATCGTGTCAAGCATTATCTTGTGTTTTAAAACTTGTTCTCGTTTGAATCGTGTCAAACTTGAACTTGGACTTTGTTTGAATCGTGTCAAGCATTGTCTTGTGTTTTAAAACCTGTTCTCGTTTGAATCGTGTCAAACTTGAACTTGGACTTTGTTTGAATCGTGTCAAGCATTGTCTAGTGTTTTAAAACTTGTTCTCGTTTGAATCGTGTCATACTTGAACTTGGACTTTGTTTGAATCGTGTCAAGCATTGTCTTGTGTTTTAAAACTTGTTCTCATTTGAATCGTGTCAAACTTGAACTTGGACTTTGTTTGAATCGTGTCAAGCATTGTCTTGTGTTTTAAAACTTGTTCTCGTTTGAATCGTGTCAAACTTGAACTTGGACTTTGTTTGAATCGTGTCAAGCATTGTCTTGTGTTTTAAAACTTGTTCTCGTTTGAATCGTGTCAAACTTGAACTTGGACTTTGTTTGAATCGTGTCAAGCATTGTCTTGTGTTTTAAAACTTGTTCTCGTTTGAATCGTGTCAAACTTGAACTTGGACTTTGTTTGAATCGTGTCAAGCATTATCTTGTGTTTTAAAACTTGTTCTCGTTTGAATCGTGTCAAACTTGAACTTGGACTTTGTTTGAATCGTGTCAAGCATTGTCTAGTGTTTACAACTTGTTCTCGTTTGAATCGTGTCAAACTTGAACTTGGACTTTGTTTGAATCGTGTCAAGCATTGTCTTGTGTTTTAAAACTTGTTCTCATTTGAATCGTGTCAAACTTGAACTTGGACTTTGTTTGAATCGTGTCAAGCATTGTCTTGTGTTTTAAAACTTGTTCTCGTTTGAATCGTGTCAAACTTGAACTTGGACTTTGTTTGAATCGTGTCAAGCATTGTCTTGTGTTTTAAAACTTGTTCTCGTATGAATCGTGTCAAACTTGAACTTGGACTTTGTTTGAATCGTGTCAAGCATTGTCTAGTGTTTTAAAACTTGTTCTCGTTTGAATCGTGTCAAACTTGAACTTGGACTTTGTTTGAATCGTGTCAAGCATTGTCTTCTTGTTTTAAAACCGTTCTTTTTCGAATCGTGTTAGACATGAACAGAGTCTTTGTTCGAATCGTGTCGGACATTGCCTCTTGTTTTAAAACTGTTTCTATTTGAATCGTGTCAAACTTGAACTTGGACTTTGTTTGAATCGTGTCAAGCATTGTCTTGTGTTTTAAAACTTGTTCTCGTTTGAATCGTGTCAAACTTGAACTTGGACTTTGTTTGAATCGTGTCAAGCATTGTCTTGTGTTTTAAAATGTGTTCTCGTTTGAATCGTGTTAAACTTGAACTTGGACTTTGTTTGAATCGTGTCAAGCATTGTCTAGTGTTTTAAAACTTGTTCTCGTTTGAATCGTGTCAAACTTGAACTTGGACTTTGTTTGAATCGTGTCAAGCATTGTCTTGTGTTTTAAAACCTGTTCTCGTTTGAATCGTGTCAAACTTGAACTTGGACTTTGTTTGAATCGTGTCAAGCATTGTCTTGTGTTTTAAAACCTGTTCTCGTTTGAATCGTGTCAAACTTGAACTTGGACTTTGATTGAATCGTGTCAAGGATTGTCTTGTGTTTTAAAACTTGTTCTCGTTTGAATCGTGTCAAACTTGAACTTGGACTTTGTTTGAATCGTGTCAAGCATTGTCTTGTGTTTTAAAACTTGTTCTCGTTTGAATCGTGTCAAACTTGAACTTGGACTTTGTTTGAATCGTGTCAAGCATTATCTTGTGTTTTAAAACTTGTTCTCGTTTGAATCGTGTCAAACTTGAACTTGGACTTTGTTTGAATCGTGTCAAGCATTGTCTTGTGTTTTAAAACCTGTTCTCGTTTGAATCGTGTCAAACTTGAACTTGGACTTTGTTTGAATCGTGTCAAGCATTGTCTTGTGTTTTAAAACCTGTTCTCGTTTGAATCGTGTCAAACTTGAACTTGGACTTTGTTTGAATCGTGTCAAGCATTGTCTTGTGTTTTAAAACCTGTTCTCGTTTGAATCGTGTCAAACTTGAACTTGGACTTTGTTTGAATCGTGTCAAGCATTGTCTTGTGTTTTAAAACCTGTTCTCGTTTGAATCGTGTCAAACTTGAACTTGGACTTTGTTTGAATCGTGTCAAGCATTGTCTTGTGTTTTAAAACCTGTTCTCGTTTGAATCGTGTCAAACTTGAACTTGGACTTTGATTGAATCGTGTCAAGGATTGTCTTGTGTTTTAAAACTTGTTCTCGTTTGAATCGTGTCAAACTTGAACCTGGACTTTGTTTGAATCGTGCCAAGCATTGTCTTGTGTTTTAAAACTTGTTCTCGTCTGAATCGTGTCAAACTTGAACTTGGACTTTGTTTGAATCGTGTCAAGCATTGTCTTCTTGTTTTAAAACCGTTCTTTTTCGAATCGTGTTAGACATGAACAGAGTCTTTGTTCGAATCGTGTCGGACATTGCCTCTTGTTTTAAAACTGTTTCTGTTTGAATCGTGTCAAACTTGAACTTGGACTTTGTTTGAATCGTGTCAAGCATTGTCTTGTGTTTTAAAACTTGTTCTCGTTTGAATCGTGTCAAACTTGAACTTGGACTTTGTTTGAATCGTGTCAAGCATTGTCTTGTGTTTTAAAATGTGTTCTCGTTTGAATCGTGTTAAACTTGAACTTGGACTTTGTTTGAATCGTGTCAAGCATTGTCTAGTGTTTTAAAACTTGTTCTCGTTTGAATCGTGTCAAACTTGAACTTGGACTTTGTTTGAATCGTGTCAAGCATTGTCTTGTGTTTTAAAACCTGTTCTCGTTTGAATCGTGTCAAACTTGAACTTGGACTTTGTTTGAATCGTGTCAAGCATTGTCTTGTGTTTTAAAACCTGTTCTCGTTTGAATCGTGTCAAACTTGAACTTGGACTTTGATTGAATCGTGTCAAGGATTGTCTTGTGTTTTAAAACTTGTTCTCGTTTGAATCGTGTCAAACTTGAACTTGGACTTTGTTTGAATCGTGTCAAGCATTGTCTTGTGTTTTAAAACTTGTTCTCGTTTGAATCGTGTCAAACTTGAACTTGGACTTTGTTTGAATCGTGTCAAGCATTATCTTGTGTTTTAAAACTTGTTCTCGTTTGAATCGTGTCAAACTTGAACTTGGACTTTGTTTGAATCGTGTCAAGCATTGTCTTGTGTTTTAAAACCTGTTCTCGTTTGAATCGTGTCAAACTTGAACTTGGACTTTGTTTGAATCGTGTCAAGCATTGTCTTGTGTTTTAAAACCTGTTCTCGTTTGAATCGTGTCAAACTTGAACTTGGACTTTGTTTGAATCGTGTCAAGCATTGTCTTGTGTTTTAAAACCTGTTCTCGTTTGAATCGTGTCAAACTTGAACTTGGACTTTGTTTGAATCGTGTCAAGCATTGTCTTGTGTTTTAAAACCTGTTCTCGTTTGAATCGTGTCAAACTTGAACTTGGACTTTGTTTGAATCGTGTCAAGCATTGTCTTGTGTTTTAAAACCTGTTCTCGTTTGAATCGTGTCAAACTTGAACTTGGACTTTGATTGAATCGTGTCAAGGATTGTCTTGTGTTTTAAAACTTGTTCTCGTTTGAATCGTGTCAAACTTGAACCTGGACTTTGTTTGAATCGTGCCAAGCATTGTCTTGTGTTTTAAAACTTGTTCTCGTCTGAATCGTGTCAAACTTGAACTTGGACTTTGTTTGAATCGTGTCAAGCATTGTCTTCTTGTTTTAAAACCGTTCTTGTTCGAATCGTGTTGGACATGAACAGAGTCTTTGTTCGAATCGTGTCGGACATTGCCTCTTGTTTTAAAACTGTTTCCGTTTGAATCGTGTCAAACTTGAACTTGGACTTTGTTTGAATTGTGTCAAGCATTGTCTTGTGTTTTAAAACTTGTTCTCGTTTGAATCGTGTCAAACTTGAACTTGGACTTTGTTTGAATCGTGTCAAGCATTGTCTTGTGTTTTAAAACTTGTTCTCGTTTGAATCGTGTCAAACTTGAACTTGGACTTTGTTTGAATCGTGTCAAGCATTGTCTAGTGTTTTAAAACTTGTTCTCGTTTGAATCGTGTCATACTTGAACTTGGACTTTGTTTGAATCGTGTCAAGCATTGTCTTGTGTTTTAAAACTTGTTCTCATTTGAATCGTGTCAAACTTGAACTTGGACTTTGTTTGAATCGTGTCAAGCATTGTCTTGTGTTTTAAAACTTGTTCTCGTTTGAATCGTGTCAAACTTGAACTTGGACTTTGTTTGAATCGTGTCAAGCATTGTCTTGTGTTTTAAAACTTGTTCTCGTTTGAATCGTGTCAAACTTGAACTTGGACTTTGTTTGAATCGTGTCAAGCATTGTCTAGTGTTTTAAAACTTGTTCTCGTTTGAGTCGTGTCAAACTTGAACTTGGACTTTGTTTGAATCGTGTCAAGCGTTGTCATGTGTTTTAAAACAAGTTCTCATTTGAATCGTGTCAAACTTGAACTTGGAATTTGTTTGAATCGTGTCAAGCATTGTCTTGTGTTTTAAAACTTGTTCTCGTTTGAATCGTGTCAAACTTGAACTTGGACTTTGTTTGAATCGTGTCAAGCATTGTATTGTGTTTTAAAACTTGTACTCGTTTGAATCGTGTCAAACTTGAACCTAGACTTTGTTTGAATCGTGTCAAGCATTGTCTTGTGTTTTAAAACTTGTTCTCGTTTGAATCGTGTCAAACTTGAACCTAGACTTTGTTTGAATCGTTTCAAGCATTGTCTTGTGTTTTAAAACTTGTTCTCGTTTGAATTGTGTCAAACTTGAACTTGGACTTTGTTTGAATCGTGTCAAGCATTGTCTTCTTGTTTTAAAACCGTTCTTTTTCGAATCGTGTTGGACATGAACAGAGTCTTTGTTCGAATCGTGTCGGACATTGCCTCTTGTTTTAAAACTGTTTCTGTTTGAATCGTGTCAAACTTGAACTTGGACTTTGTTTGAATCGTGTCAAGCATTGTCTTGTGTTTTAAAACTTGTTCTCGTTTGAATCGTGTCAAACTTGAACTTGGACTTTGTTTGAATCGTGTCAAGCATTGTCTTGTGTTTTAAAACGTGTTCTCGTTTGAATCGTGTCAAACTTGAACTTGGACTTTGTTTGAATCGTGTCAAGCATTGTCTTGTGTTTTAAAACAAGTTCTCATTTGAATCGTGTCAAACTTGAACTTGGAATTTGTTTGAATCGTGTCAAGCATTGTCTTGTGTTTTAAAACTTGTTCTCGTTTGAATCGTGTCAAACTTGAACTTGGACTTTGTTTGAATCGTGTCAAGCATTGTCTTGTGTTTTAAAACTTGTTCTCGTTTGAATCGTGTCAAACTTGAACCTAGACTTTGTTTGAATCGTGTCAAGCATTGTCTTGTGTTTTAAAACTTGTTCTCGTTTGAATCGTGTCAAACTTGAACCTAGACTTTGTTTGAATCGTGTCAAGCATTGTCTTGTGTTTTAAAACTTGTTCTCGTTTGAATTGTGTCAAACTTGAACTTGGACTTTGTTTGAATCGTGCAAAGCATTGTCTTCTTGTTTTAAAACCGTTCTTTTTCGAATTGTGTTGGACATGAACAGAGTCTTTGTTCGAATCGTGTCGGACATTGCCTCTTGTTTTAAAACTGTTTCTGTTTGAATCGTGTCAAACTTGAACTTGGACTTTGTTTGAATCGTGTCAAGCATTGTCTTATGTTTTAAAACTTGTTCTCGTTTGAATCGTGTCAAACTTGAACTTGGACTTTGTTTGAATCGTGTCAAGCATTGTCTTGTGTTTTAAAATGTGTTCTCGTTTGAATCGTGTCAAACTTGAACTTGGACTTTGTTTGAATCGTGTCAAGCATTGTCTAGTGTTTTAAAACTTGTTCTCGTTTGTATCGTGTCAAACTTGAACTTGGACTTTGTTTGAATCGTGTCAAGCATTGTCTTGTGTTTTAAAACCTGTTCTCGTTTGAATCGTGTCAAACTTGAACTTGGACTTTGTTTGAATCGTGTCAAGCATTGTCTTGTGTTTTAAAACCTGTTCTTGTTTGAATCGTGTCAAACTTGAACTTGGACTTTGATTGAATCGTGTCAAGGATTGTCTTGTGTTTTAAAACTTGTTCTCGTTTGAATCGTGTCAAACTTGAACTTGGACTTTGTTTGAATCGTGTCAAGCATTGTCTTGTGTTTTAAAACTTGTTCTCGTTTGAATCGTGTCAAACTTGAACTTGGACTTTGTTTGAATCGTGTCAAGCATTATCTTGTGTTTTAAAACTTGTTCTCGTTTGAATCGTGTCAAACTTGAACTTGGACTTTGTTTGAATCGTGTCAAGCATTGTCTAGTGTTTACAACTTGTTCTCGTTTGAATCGTGTCAAACTTGAACTTGGACTTTGTTTGAATCGTGTCAAGCATTGTCTTGTGTTTTAAAACTTGTTCTCGTTTGAATCGTGTCAAACTTGAACTTGGACTTTGTTTGAATCGTGTCAAGCATTGTCTTGTGTTTTAAAACCTGTTCTCGTTTGAATCGTGTCAAACTTGAACTTGGACTTTGTTTGAATCGTGTCAAGCATTGTCTTGTGTTTTAAAACCTGTTCTTGTTTGAATCGTGTCAAACTTGAACTTGGACTTTGTTTGAATCGTGTCAAGCATTGTCTTGTGTTTTAAAACCTGTTCTCGTTTGAATCGTGTCAAACTTGAACTTGGACTTTGTTTGAATCGTGTCAAGCATTGTCTTGTGTTTTAAAACCTGTTCTTGTTTGAATCGTGTCAAACTTGAACTTGGACTTTGATTGAATCGTGTCAAGGATTGTCTTGTGTTTTAAAACTTGTTCTCGTTTGAATCGTGTCAAACTTGAACTTGGACTTTGTTTGAATCGTGTCAAGCATTGTCTTGTGTTTTAAAACTTGTTCTCGTTTGAATCGTGTCAAACTTGAACTTGGACTTTGTTTGAATCGTGTCAAGCATTATCTTGTGTTTTAAAACTTGTTCTCGTTTGAATCGTGTCAAACTTGAACTTGGACTTTGTTTGAATCGTGTCAAGCATTGTCTTGTGTTTTAAAACCTGTTCTCGTTTGAATCGTGTCAAACTTGAACTTGGACTTTGTTTGAATCGTGTCAAGCATTGTCTTGTGTTTTAAAACCTGTTCTCGTTTGAATCGTGTCAAACTTGAACTTGGACTTTGATTGAATCCTGTCAAGGATTGTCTTGTGTTTTAAAACTTGTTCTCGTTTGAATCGTGTCAAACTTGAACCTGGACTTTGTTTGAATCGTGCCAAGCATTGTCTTGTGTTTTAAAACTTGTTCTCGTCTGAATCGTGTCAAACTTGAACTTGGACTTTGTTTGAATCGTGTCAAGCATTGTCTTCTTGTTTTAAAACCGTTCTTTTTCGAATCGTGTTAGACATGAACAGAGTCTTTGTTCGAATCGTGTCGGACATTGCCTCTTGTTTTAAAACTGTTTCTGTTTGAATCGTGTCAAACTTGAACTTGGACTTTGTTTGAATCGTGTCAAGCATTGTCTTGTGTTTTAAAACTTGTTCTCGTTTGAATCGTGTCAAACTTGAACTTGGACTTTGTTTGAATCGTGTCAAGCATTGTCTTGTGTTTTAAAATGTGTTCTCGTTTGAATCGTGTTAAACTTGAACTTGGACTTTGTTTGAATCGTGTCAAGCATTGTCTAGTGTTTTAAAACTTGTTCTCGTTTGAATCGTGTCAAACTTGAACTTGGACTTTGTTTGAATCGTGTCAAGCATTGTCTTGTGTTTTAAAACCTGTTCTCGTTTGAATCGTGTCAAAATTGAACTTGGACTTTGTTTGAATCGTGTCAAGCATTGTCTTGTGTTTTAAAACCTGTTCTCGTTTGAATCGTGTCAAACTTGAACTTGGACTTTGATTGAATCGTGTCAAGGATTGTCTTGTGTTTTAAAACTTGTTCTCGTTTGAATCGTGTCAAACTTGAACTTGGACTTTGTTTGAATCGTGTCAAGCATTGTCTTGTGTTTTAAAACTTGTTCTCGTTTGAATCGTGTCAAACTTGAACTTGGACTTTGTTTGAATCGTGTCAAGCATTATCTTGTGTTTTAAAACTTGTTCTCGTTTGAATCGTGTCAAACTTGAACTTGGACTTTGTTTGAATCGTGTCAAGCATTGTCTTGTGTTTTAAAACCTGTTCTCGTTTGAATCGTGTCAAACTTGAACTTGGACTTTGTTTGAATCGTGTCAAGCATTGTCTTGTGTTTTAAAACCTGTTCTCGTTTGAATCGTGTCAAACTTGAACTTGGACTTTGTTTGAATCGTGTCAAGCATTGTCTTGTGTTTTAAAACCTGTTCTCGTTTGAATCGTGTCAAACTTGAACTTGGACTTTGTTTGAATCGTGTCAAGCATTGTCTTGTGTTTTAAAACCTGTTCTCGTTTGAATCGTGTCAAACTTGAACTTGGACTTTGTTTGAATCGTGTCAAGCATTGTCTTGTGTTTTAAAACCTGTTCTCGTTTGAATCGTGTCAAACTTGAACTTGGACTTTGATTGAATCGTGTCAAGGATTGTCTTGTGTTTTAAAACTTGTTCTCGTTTGAATCGTGTCAAACTTGAACCTGGACTTTGTTTGAATCGTGCCAAGCATTGTCTTGTGTTTTAAAACTTGTTCTCGTCTGAATCGTGTCAAACTTGAACTTGGACTTTGTTTGAATCGTGTCAAGCATTGTCTTCTTGTTTTAAAACCGTTCTTGTTCGAATCGTGTTGGACATGAACAGAGTCTTTGTTCGAATCGTGTCGGACATTGCCTCTTGTTTTAAAACTGTTTCCGTTTGAATCGTGTCAAACTTGAACTTGGACTTTGTTTGAATTGTGTCAAGCATTGTCTTGTGTTTTAAAACTTGTTCTCGTTTGAATCGTGTCAAACTTGAACTTGGACTTTGTTTGAATCGTGTCAAGCATTGTCTTGTGTTTTAAAACTTGTTCTCGTTTGAATCGTGTCAAACTTGAACTTGGACTTTGTTTGAATCGTGTCAAGCATTGTCTAGTGTTTTAAAACTTGTTCTCGTTTGAATCGTGTCATACTTGAACTTGGACTTTGTTTGAATCGTGTCAAGCATTGTCTTGTGTTTTAAAACTTGTTCTCATTTGAATCGTGTCAAACTTGAACTTGGACTTTGTTTGAATCGTGTCAAGCATTGTCTTGTGTTTTAAAACTTGTTCTCGTTTGAATCGTGTCAAACTTGAACTTGGACTTTGTTTGAATCGTGTCAAGCATTGTCTTGTGTTTTAAAACTTGTTCTCGTTTGAATCGTGTCAAACTTGAACTTGGACTTTGTTTGAATCGTGTCAAGCATTGTCTAGTGTTTTAAAACTTGTTCTCGTTTGAGTCGTGTCAAACTTGAACTTGGACTTTGTTTGAATCGTGTCAAGCGTTGTCATGTGTTTTAAAACAAGTTCTCATTTGAATCGTGTCAAACTTGAACTTGGAATTTGTTTGAATCGTGTCAAGCATTGTCTTGTGTTTTAAAACTTGTTCTCGTTTGAATCGTGTCAAACTTGAACTTGGACTTTGTTTGAATCGTGTCAAGCATTGTATTGTGTTTTAAAACTTGTACTCGTTTGAATCGTGTCAAACTTGAACCTAGACTTTGTTTGAATCGTGTCAAGCATTGTCTTGTGTTTTAAAACTTGTTCTCGTTTGAATCGTGTCAAACTTGAACCTAGACTTTGTTTGAATCGTTTCAAGCATTGTCTTGTGTTTTAAAACTTGTTCTCGTTTGAATTGTGTCAAACTTGAACTTGGACTTTGTTTGAATCGTGTCAAGCATTGTCTTCTTGTTTTAAAACCGTTCTTTTTCGAATCGTGTTGGACATGAACAGAGTCTTTGTTCGAATCGTGTCGGACATTGCCTCTTGTTTTAAAACTGTTTCTGTTTGAATCGTGTCAAACTTGAACTTGGACTTTGTTTGAATCGTGTCAAGCATTGTCTTGTGTTTTAAAACTTGTTCTCGTTTGAATCGTGTCAAACTTGAACTTGGACTTTGTTTGAATCGTGTCAAGCATTGTCTTGTGTTTTAAAACGTGTTCTCGTTTGAATCGTGTCAAACTTGAACTTGGACTTTGTTTGAATCGTGTCAAGCATTGTCTTGTGTTTTAAAACAAGTTCTCATTTGAATCGTGTCAAACTTGAACTTGGAATTTGTTTGAATCGTGTCAAGCATTGTCTTGTGTTTTAAAACTTGTTCTCGTTTGAATCGTGTCAAACTTGAACTTGGACTTTGTTTGAACGTGTCAAGCATTGTCTTGTGTTTTAAAACTTGTTCTCGTTTGAATCGTGTCAAACTTGAACCTAGACTTTGTTTGAATCGTGTCAAGCATTGTCTTGTGTTTTAAAACTTGTTCTCGTTTGAATCGTGTCAAACTTGAACCTAGACTTTGTTTGAATCGTGTCAAGCATTGTCTTGTGTTTTAAAACTTGTTCTCGTTTGAATTGTGTCAAACTTGAACTTGGACTTTGTTTGAATCGTGCAAAGCATTGTCTTCTTGTTTTAAAACCGTTCTTTTTCGAATTGTGTTGGACATGAACAGAGTCTTTGTTCGAATCGTGTCGGACATTGCCTCTTGTTTTAAAACTGTTTCTGTTTGAATCGTGTCAAACTTGAACTTGGACTTTGTTTGAATCGTGTCAAGCATTGTCTTATGTTTTAAAACTTGTTCTCGTTTGAATCGTGTCAAACTTGAACTTGGACTTTGTTTGAATCGTGTCAAGCATTGTCTTGTGTTTTAAAATGTGTTCTCGTTTGAATCGTGTCAAACTTGAACTTGGACTTTGTTTGAATCGTGTCAAGCATTGTCTAGTGTTTTAAAACTTGTTCTCGTTTGAATCGTGTCAAACTTGAACTTGGACTTTGTTTGAATCGTGTCAAGCATTGTCTTGTGTTTTAAAACCTGTTCTCGTTTGAATCGTGTCAAACTTGAACTTGGACTTTGTTTGAATCGTGTCAAGCATTGTCTTGTGTTTTAAAACCTGTTCTTGTTTGAATCGTGTCAAACTTGAACTTGGACTTTGATTGAATCGTGTCAAGGATTGTCTTGTGTTTTAAAACTTGTTCTCGTTTGAATCGTGTCAAACTTGAACTTGGACTTTGTTTGAATCGTGTCAAGCATTGTCTTGTGTTTTAAAACTTGTTCTCGTTTGAATCGTGTCAAACTTGAACTTGGACTTTGTTTGAATCGTGTCAAGCATTATCTTGTGTTTTAAAACTTGTTCTCGTTTGAATCGTGTCAAACTTGAACTTGGACTTTGTTTGAATCGTGTCAAGCATTGTCTAGTGTTTACAACTTGTTCTCGTTTGAATCGTGTCAAACTTGAACTTGGACTTTGTTTGAATCGTGTCAAGCATTGTCTTGTGTTTTAAAACTTGTTCTCATTTGAATCGTGTCAAACTTGAACTTGGACTTTGTTTGAATCGTGTCAAGCATTGTCTTGTGTTTTAAAACTTGTTCTCGTTTGAATCGTGTCAAACTTGAACTTGGACTTTGTTTGAATCGTGTCAAGCATTGTCTAGTGTTTTAAAACTTGTTCTCGTTTGAATCGTGTCAAACTTGAACTTGGACTTTGTTTGAATCGTGTCAAGCATTGTCTTCTTGTTTTAAAACCGATCTTTTTCGAATCGTGTTAGACATGAACAGAGTCTTTGTTCGAATCGTGTCGGACATTGCCTCTTGTTTTAAAACTGTTTCTGTTTGAATCGTGTCAAACTTGAACTTGGACTTTGTTTGAATCGTGTCAAGCATTGTCTTGTGTTTTAAAACTTGTTCTCGTTTGAATCGTGTCAAACTTGAACTTGGACTTTGTTTGAATCGTGTCAAGCATTGTCTTGTGTTTTAAAACCTGTTCTCGTTTGAATCGTGTCAAACTTGAACTTGGACTTTGATTGAATCGTGTCAAGGATTGTCTTGTGTTTTAAAACTTGTTCTCGTTTGAATCGTGTCAAACTTGAACTTGGACTTTGTTTGAATCGTGTCAAACATTGTCTTGTGTTTTAAAACTTGTTCTCGTTTGAATCGTGTCAAACTTGAACTTGGACTTTGTTTGAATCGTGTCAAGCATTATCTTGTGTTTTAAAACTTGTTCTCGTTTGAATCGTGTCAAACTTGAACTTGGACTTTGTTTGAATCGTGTCAAGCATTGTCTTGTGTTTTAAAACTTGTTCTCGTTTGAATCGTGTCAAACTTGAACTTGGACTTTGTTTGAATCGTGTCAAGCATTGTCTAGTGTTTTAAAACTTGTTCTCGTTTGAATCGGGTCAAACTTGAACCTGGACTTTGTTTGAATCGTGCCAAGCATTGTCTTGTGTTTTAAAACTTGTTCTCGTCTGAATCGTGTCAAACTTGAACTTGGACTTTGTTTGAATCGTGTCAAGCATTGTCTTCTTGTTTTAAAACTGTTCTTGTTCGAATCGTGTTGGACATGAACAGAGTCTTTGTTCGAATCGTGTCGGACATTGCCTCTTGTTTTAAAACTGTTTCTGTTTGAATCGTGTCAAACTTGAACTTGGACTTTGTTTGAATCGTGTCAAGCATTGTCTTGTGTTTTAAAACTTGTTCTCGTTTGAATCGTGTCAAACTTGAACTTGGACTTTGTTTGAATCGTGTCAAGCATTGTCTTGTGTTTTAAAATGTGTTCTCGTTTGAATCATGTTAAACTTGAACTTGGACTTTGTTTGAATCGTGTCAAGCATTGTCTAGTGTTTTAAAACTTGTTCTCGTTTGAATCGTGTCAAACTTGAACTTGGACTTTGTTTGAATCGTGTCAAGCATTGTCTTGTGTTTTAAAACCTGTTCTCGTTTGAATCGTGTCAAACTTGAACTTGGACTTTGTTTGAATCGTGTCAAGCATTGTCTTGTGTTTTAAAACCTGTTCTCGTTTGAATCGTGTCAAACTTGAACTTGGACTTTGATTGAATCGTGTCAAGGATTGTCTTGTGTTTTAAAACTTGTTCTCGTTTGAATCGTGTCAAACTTGAACTTGGACTTTGTTTGAATCGTGTCAAGCATTGTCTTGTGTTTTAAAACTTGTTCTCGTTTGAATCGTGTCAAACTTGAACTTGGACTTTGTTTGAATCGTGTCAAGCATTATCTTGTGTTTTAAAACTTGTTCTCGTTTGAATCGTGTCAAACTTGAACTTGGACTTTGTTTGAATCGTGTCAAGCATTGTATTGTGTTTTAAAACTTGTACTCGTTTGAATCGTGTCAAACTTGAACCTAGACTTTGTTTGAATCGTGTCAAGCATTGTCTTGTGTTTTAAAACTTGTTCTCGTTTGAATCGTGTCAAACTTGAACCTAGACTTTGTTTGAATCGTTTCAAGCATTGTCTTGTGTTTTAAAACTTGTTCTCGTTTGAATTGTGTCAAACTTGAACTTGGACTTTGTTTGAATCGTGTCAAGCATTGTCTTCTTGTTTTAAAACCGTTCTTTTTCGAATCGTGTTGGACATGAACAGAGTCTTTGTTCGAATCGTGTCGGACATTGCCTCTTGTTTTAAAACTGTTTCTGTTTGAATCGTGTCAAACTTGAACTTGGACTTTGTTTGAATCGTGTCAAGCATTGTCTTGTGTTTTAAAACTTGTTCTCGTTTGAATCGTGTCAAACTTGAACTTGGACTTTGTTTGAATCGTGTCAAGCATTGTCTTGTGTTTTAAAACGTGTTCTCGTTTGAATCGTGTCAAACTTGAACTTGGACTTTGTTTGAATCGTGTCAAGCATTGTCTTGTGTTTTAAAACAAGTTCTCATTTGAATCGTGTCAAACTTGAACTTGGAATTTGTTTGAATCGTGTCAAGCATTGTCTTGTGTTTTAAAACTTGTTCTCGTTTGAATCGTGTCAAACTTGAACTTGGACTTTGTTTGAACGTGTCAAGCATTGTCTTGTGTTTTAAAACTTGTTCTCGTTTGAATCGTGTCAAACTTGAACCTAGACTTTGTTTGAATCGTGTCAAGCATTGTCTTGTGTTTTAAAACTTGTTCTCGTTTGAATCGTGTCAAACTTGAACCTAGACTTTGTTTGAATCGTGTCAAGCATTGTCTTGTGTTTTAAAACTTGTTCTCGTTTGAATTGTGTCAAACTTGAACTTGGACTTTGTTTGAATCGTGCAAAGCATTGTCTTCTTGTTTTAAAACCGTTCTTTTTCGAATTGTGTTGGACATGAACAGAGTCTTTGTTCGAATCGTGTCGGACATTGCCTCTTGTTTTAAAACTGTTTCTGTTTGAATCGTGTCAAACTTGAACTTGGACTTTGTTTGAATCGTGTCAAGCATTGTCTTATGTTTTAAAACTTGTTCTCGTTTGAATCGTGTCAAACTTGAACTTGGACTTTGTTTGAATCGTGTCAAGCATTGTCTTGTGTTTTAAAATGTGTTCTCGTTTGAATCGTGTCAAACTTGAACTTGGACTTTGTTTGAATCGTGTCAAGCATTGTCTAGTGTTTTAAAACTTGTTCTCGTTTGAATCGTGTCAAACTTGAACTTGGACTTTGTTTGAATCGTGTCAAGCATTGTCTTGTGTTTTAAAACCTGTTCTCGTTTGAATCGTGTCAAACTTGAACTTGGACTTTGTTTGAATCGTGTCAAGCATTGTCTTGTGTTTTAAAACCTGTTCTTGTTTGAATCGTGTCAAACTTGAACTTGGACTTTGATTGAATCGTGTCAAGGATTGTCTTGTGTTTTAAAACTTGTTCTCGTTTGAATCGTGTCAAACTTGAACTTGGACTTTGTTTGAATCGTGTCAAGCATTGTCTTGTGTTTTAAAACTTGTTCTCGTTTGAATCGTGTCAAACTTGAACTTGGACTTTGTTTGAATCGTGTCAAGCATTATCTTGTGTTTTAAAACTTGTTCTCGTTTGAATCGTGTCAAACTTGAACTTGGACTTTGTTTGAATCGTGTCAAGCATTGTCTAGTGTTTACAACTTGTTCTCGTTTGAATCGTGTCAAACTTGAACTTGGACTTTGTTTGAATCGTGTCAAGCATTGTCTTGTGTTTTAAAACTTGTTCTCATTTGAATCGTGTCAAACTTGAACTTGGACTTTGTTTGAATCGTGTCAAGCATTGTCTTGTGTTTTAAAACTTGTTCTCGTTTGAATCGTGTCAAACTTGAACTTGGACTTTGTTTGAATCGTGTCAAGCATTGTCTAGTGTTTTAAAACTTGTTCTCGTTTGAATCGTGTCAAACTTGAACTTGGACTTTGTTTGAATCGTGTCAAGCATTGTCTTCTTGTTTTAAAACCGATCTTTTTCGAATCGTGTTAGACATGAACAGAGTCTTTGTTCGAATCGTGTCGGACATTGCCTCTTGTTTTAAAACTGTTTCTGTTTGAATCGTGTCAAACTTGAACTTGGACTTTGTTTGAATCGTGTCAAGCATTGTCTTGTGTTTTAAAACTTGTTCTCGTTTGAATCGTGTCAAACTTGAACTTGGACTTTGTTTGAATCGTGTCAAGCATTGTCTTGTGTTTTAAAATGTGTTCTCGTTTGAATCATGTTAAACTTGAACTTGGACTTTGTTTGAATCGTGTCAAGCATTGTCTAGTGTTTTAAAACTTGTTCTCGTTTGAATCGTGTCAAACTTGAACTTGGACTTTGTTTGAATCGTGTCAAGCATTGTCTTGTGTTTTAAAACCTGTTCTCGTTTGAATCGTGTCAAACTTGAACTTGGACTTTGTTTGAATCGTGTCAAGCATTGTCTTGTGTTTTAAAACCTGTTCTCGTTTGAATCGTGTCAAACTTGAACTTGGACTTTGATTGAATCGTGTCAAGGATTGTCTTGTGTTTTAAAACTTGTTCTCGTTTGAATCGTGTCAAACTTGAACTTGGACTTTGTTTGAATCGTGTCAAGCATTGTCTTGTGTTTTAAAACTTGTTCTCGTTTGAATCGTGTCAAACTTGAACTTGGACTTTGTTTGAATCGTGTCAAGCATTATCTTGTGTTTTAAAACTTGTTCTCATTTGAATCGTGTCAAACTTGAACTTGGACTTTGTTTGAATCGTGTCAAGCATTGTCTTGTGTTTTAAAACTTGTTCTCGTTTGAATCGTGTCAAACTTGAACTTGGACTTTGTTTGAATCGTGTCAAGCATTGTCTAGTGTTTTAAAACTTGTTCTCGTTTGAATCGTGTCAAACTTGAACCTGGACTTTGTTTGAATCGTGCCAAGCATTGTCTTGTGTTTTAAAACTTGTTCTCGTCTGAATCGTGTCAAACTTGAACTTGGACTTTGTTTGAATCGTGTCAAGCATTGTCTTCTTGTTTTAAAACTGTTCTTGTTCGAATCGTGTTGGACATGAACAGAGTCTTTGTTCGAATCGTGTCGGACATTGCCTCTTGTTTTAAAACTGTTCCGGTTTGAATCGTGTCAAACTTGAACTTGGACTTTGTTTGAATCGTGTCAAGCATTGTCTTGTGTTTTAAAACTTATTCTCGTTTGAATCGTGTCAAACTTGAACTTGGACTTTGTTTGAAACGTGTCAAGCATTGTCTTGTGTTTTAAAACTTGTTCTCGTTTGAATCGTGTCAAACTTGAACCTGGACTTTGTTTGAATCGTGTCAAGCATTGTCTTGTGTTTTAAAACTTGTTCTCGTTTGAATTGTGTCAAACTTGAAATTGGACTTTGTTTGAATCGTGTCAAGCATTGTCTTCTTGTTTTAAAACCGTTCTTGTTCGAATCGTGTTGGACATGAACAGAGTCTTTGTTCGAATCGTGTCGGACATTGCCTCTTGTTTTAAAACTGTTTCCATTTGAATCGTGTCAAACTTGAACTTGGACTTTGTTTGAATTGTGTCAAGCATTGTCTTGTGTTTTAAAACTTGTTCTCGTTTGAATTGTGTCAAACTTGAACTTGGACTTTGTTTGAATCGTGTCAAGCATTGTCTTGTGTTTTAAAACTTGTTCTCGTTTGAATCGTGTCAAACTTGAACTTGGACTTTGTTTGAATCGTGTCAAGCATTGTCTAGTGTTTTAAAACTTGTTCTCGTTTGAATCGTGTCATACTTGAACTTGGACTTTGTTTGAATCGTGTCAAGCATTGTCTTGTGTTTTAAAACTTGTTCTCATTTGAATCGTGTCAAACTTGAACTTGGACTTTGTTTGAATCGTGTCAAGCATTGTCTTGTGTTTTAAAACTTGTTCTCGTTTGAATCGTGTCAAACTTGAACTTGGACTTTGTTTGAATCGTGTCAAGCATTGTCTTGTGTTTTAAAACTTGTTCTCGTTTGAATCGTGTCAAACTTGAACCTAGACTTTGTTTGAATCGTGTCAAGCATTGTCTTGTGTTTTAAAACTTGTTCTCGTTTGAATCGTGTCAAACTTGAACCTAGACTTTGTTTGAATCGTGTCAAGCATTGTCTTGTGTTTTAAAACTTGTTCTCGTTTGAATTGTGTCAAACTTGAACTTGGACTTTGTTTGAATCGTGCAAAGCATTGTCTTCTTGTTTTAAAACCGTTCTTTTTCGAATTGTGTTGGACATGAACAGAGTCTTTGTTCGAATCGTGTCGGACATTGCCTCTTGTTTTAAAACTGTTTCTGTTTGAATCGTGTCAAACTTGAACTTGGACTTTGTTTGAATCGTGTCAAGCATTGTCTTGTGTTTTAAAACTTGTTCTCGTTTGAATCGTGTCAAACTTGAACTTGGACTTTGTTTGAATCGTGTCAAGCATTGTCTTGTGTTTTAAAATGTGTTCTCGTTTGAATCGTGTCAAACTTGAACTTGGACTTTGTTTGAATCGTGTCAAGCATTGTCTAGTGTTTTAAAACTTGTTCTCGTTTGAATCGTGTCAAACTTGAACTTGGACTTTGTTTGAATCGTGTCAAGCATTGTCTTGTGTTTTAAAACCTGTTCTCGTTTGAATCGTGTCAAACTTGAACTTGGACTTTGTTTGAATCGTGTCAAGCATTGTCTTGTGTTTTAAAACCTGTTCTTGTTTGAATCGTGTCAAACTTGAACTTGGACTTTGATTGAATCGTGTCAAGGATTGTCTTGTGTTTTAAAACTTGTTCTCGTTTGAATCGTGTCAAACTTGAACTTGGACTTTGTTTGAATCGTGTCAAGCATTGTCTTGTGTTTTAAAACTTGTTCTCGTTTGAATCGTGTCAAACTTGAACTTGGACTTTGTTTGAATCGTGTCAAGCATTATCTTGTGTTTTAAAACTTGTTCTCGTTTGAATCGTGTCAAACTTGAACTTGGACTTTGTTTGAATCGTGTCAAGCATTGTCTAGTGTTTACAACTTGTTCTCGTTTGAATCGTGTCAAACTTGAACTTGGACTTTGTTTGAATCGTGTCAAGCATTGTCTTGTGTTTTAAAACTTGTTCTCATTTGAATCGTGTCAAACTTGAACTTGGACTTTGTTTGAATCGTGTCAAGCATTGTCTTGTGTTTTAAAACTTGTTCTCGTTTGAATCGTGTCAAACTTGAACTTGGACTTTGTTTGAATCGTGTCAAGCATTGTCTTGTGTTTTAAAACTTGTTCTCGTATGAATCGTGTCAAACTTGAACTTGGACTTTGTTTGAATCGTGTCAAGCATTGTCTAGTGTTTTAAAACTTGTTCTCGTTTGAATCGTGTCAAACTTGAACTTGGACTTTGTTTGAATCGTGTCAAGCATGGTCTTCTTGTTTAAAAACCGTTCTTTTTCGAATCGTGTTAGACATGAACAGAGTCTTTGTTCGAATCGTGTCGGACATTGCCTCTTGTTTTAAAACTGTTTCTGTTTGAATCGTGTCAAACTTGAACTTGGACTTTGTTTGAATCGTGTCAAGCATTGTCTTGTGTTTTAAAACTTGTTCTCGTTTGAATCGTGTCAAACTTGAACTTGGACTTTGTTTGAATCGTGTCAAGCATTGTCTTGTGTTTTAAAATGTGTTCTCGTTTGAATCATGTTAAACTTGAACTTGGACTTTGTTTGAATCGTGTCAAGCATTGTCTAGTGTTTTAAAACTTGTTCTCGTTTGAATCGTGTCAAACTTGAACTTGGACTTTGTTTGAATCGTGTCAAGCATTGTCTTGTGTTTTAAAACCTGTTCTTGTTTGAATCGTGTCAAACTTGAACTTGGACTTTGATTGAATCGTGTCAAGGATTGTCTTGTGTTTTAAAACTTGTTCTCGTTTGAATCGTGTCAAACTTGAACTTGGACTTTGTTTGAATCGTGTCAAGCATTGTCTTGTGTTTTAAAACTTGTTCTCGTTTGAATCGTGTCAAACTTGAACTTGGACTTTGTTTGAATCGTGTCAAGAATTATCTTGTGTTTTAAAACTTGTTCTCGTTTGAATCGTGTCAAACTTGAACTTGGACTTTGTTTGAATCGTGTCAAGCATTGTCTAGTGTTTACAACTTGTTCTCGTTTGAATCGTGTCAAACTTGAACTTGGACTTTGTTTGAATCGTGTCAAGCATTGTCTTGTGTTTTAAAACTTGTTCTCATTTGAATCGTGTCAAACTTGAACTTGGACTTTGTTTGAATCGTGTCAAGCATTGTCTTGTGTTTTAAAACTTGTTCTCGTTTGAATCGTGTCAAACTTGAACTTGGACTTTGTTTGAATCGTGTCAAGCATTGTCTTGTGTTTTAAAACTTGTTCTCGTATGAATCGTGTCAAACTTGAACTTGGACTTTGTTTGAATCGTGTCAAGCATTGTCTAGTGTTTTAAAACTTGTTCTCGTTTGAATCGTGTCAAACTTGAACTTGGACTTTGTTTGAATCGTGTCAAGCATTGTCTTCTTGTTTTAAAACCGTTCTTTTTCGAATCGTGTTAGACATGAACAGAGTCTTTGTTCGAATCGTGTCGGACATTGCCTCTTGTTTTAAAACTGTTTCTGTTTGAATCGTGTCAAACTTGAACTTGGACTTTGTTTGAATCGTGTCAAGCATTGTCTTGTGTTTTAAAACTTGTTCTCGTTTGAATCGTGTCAAACTTGAACTTGGACTTTGTTTGAATCGTGTCAAGCATTGTCTTGTGTTTTAAAATGTGTTCTCGTTTGAATCATGTTAAACTTGAACTTGGACTTTGTTTGAATCGTGTCAAGCATTGTCTAGTGTTTTAAAACTTGTTCTCGTTTGAATCGTGTCAAACTTGAACTTGGACTTTGTTTGAATCGTGTCAAGCATTGTCTTGTGTTTTAAAACCTGTTCTTGTTTGAATCGTGTCAAACTTGAACTTGGACTTTGATTGAATCGTGTCAAGGATTGTCTTGTGTTTTAAAACTTGTTCTCGTTTGAATCGTGTCAAACTTGAACTTGGACTTTGTTTGAATCGTGTCAAGCATTGTCTTGTGTTTTAAAACTTGTTCTCGTTTGAATCGTGTCAAACTTGAACTTGGACTTTGTTTGAATCGTGTCAAGAATTATCTTGTGTTTTAAAACTTGTTCTCGTTTGAATCGTGTCAAACTTGAACTTGGACTTTGTTTGAATCGTGTCAAGCATTGTCTAGTGTTTACAACTTGTTCTCGTTTGAATCGTGTCAAACTTGAACTTGGACTTTGTTTGAATCGTGTCAAGCATTGTCTTGTGTTTTAAAACTTGTTCTCATTTGAATCGTGTCAAACTTGAACTTGGACTTTGTTTGAATCGTGTCAAGCATTGTCTTGTGTTTTAAAACTTGTTCTCGTTTGAATCGTGTCAAACTTGAACTTGGACTTTGTTTGAATCGTGTCAAGCATTGTCTTGTGTTTTAAAACTTGTTCTCGTATGAATCGTGTCAAACTTGAACTTGGACTTTGTTTGAATCGTGTCAAGCATTGTCTAGTGTTTTAAAACTTGTTCTCGTTTGAATCGTGTCAAACTTGAACTTGGACTTTGTTTGAATCGTGTCAAGCATTGTCTTCTTGTTTTAAAACCGTTCTTTTTCGAATCGTGTTAGACATGAACAGAGTCTTTGTTCGAATCGTGTCGGACATTGCCTCTTGTTTTAAAACTGTTTCTGTTTGAATCGTGTCAAACTTGAACTTGGACTTTGTTTGAATCGTGTCATGCATTGTCTTGTGTTTTAAAACTTGTTCTCGTTTGAATCGTGTCAAACTTGAACTTGGACTTTGTTTGAATCGTGTCAAGCATTGTCTTGTGTTTTAAAATGTGTTCTCGTTTGAATCATGTTAAACTTGAACTTGGACTTTGTTTGAATCGTGTCAAGCATTGTCTAGTGTTTTAAAACTTGTTCTCGTTTGAATCGTGTCAAACTTGAACTTGGACTTTGTTTGAATCGTGTCAAGCATTGTCTTGTGTTTTAAAACCTGTTCTCGTTTGAATCGTGTCAAACTTGAACTTGGACTTTGTTTGAATCGTGTCAAGCATTGTCTTGTGTTTTAAAACCTGTTCTCGTTTGAATCGTGTCAAACTTGAACTTGGACTTTGATTGAATCGTGTCAAGGATTGTCTTGTGTTTTAAAACTTGTTCTCGTTTGAATCGTGTCAAACTTGAACTTGGACTTTGTTTGAATCGTGTCAAGCATTGTCTTGTGTTTTAAAACTTGTTCTCGTTTGAATCGTGTCAAACTTGAACTTGGACTTTGTTTGAATCGTGTCAAGCATTATCTTGTGTTTTAAAACTTGTTCTCGTTTGAATCGTGTCAAACTTGAACTTGGACTTTGTTTGAATCGTGTCAAGCATTGTCTTGTGTTTTAAAACTTGTTCTCGTTTGAATCGTGTCAAACTTGAACTTGGACTTTGTTTGAATCGTGTCAAGCATTGTCTAGTGTTTTAAAACTTGTTCTCGTTTGAATCGTGTCAAACTTGAACCTGGACTTTGTTTGAATCGTGCCAAGCATTGTCTTGTGTTTTAAAACTTGTTCTCGTCTGAATCGTGTCAAACTTGAACTTGGACTTTGTTTGAATCGTGTCAAGCATTGTCTTCTTGTTTTAAAACTGTTCTTGTTCGAATCGTGTTGGACATGAACAGAGTCTTTGTTCGAATCGTGTCGGACATTGCCTCTTGTTTTAAAACTGTTCCGGTTTGAATCGTGTCAAACTTGAACTTGGACTTTGTTTGAATCGTGTCAAGCATTGTCTTGTGTTTTAAAACTTGTTCTCGTTTGAATCGTGTCAAACTTGAACTTGGACTTTGTTTGAATCGTGTCAAGCATTGTCTTGTGTTTTAAAACTTGTTCTCGTTTGAATCGTGTCAAACTTGAACCTGGACTTTGTTTGAATCGTGTCAAGCATTGTCTTGTGTTTTAAAACTTGTTCTCGTTTGAATTGTGTCAAACTTGAAATTGGACTTTGTTTGAATCGTGTCAAGCATTGTCTTCTTGTTTTAAAACCGTTCTTGTTCGAATCGTGTTGGACATGAACAGAGTCTTTGTTCGAATCGTGTCGGACATTGCCTCTTGTTTTAAAATTGTTTCCGTTTGAATCGTGTCAAACTTGAACTTGGACTTTGTTTGAATTGTGTCAAGCATTGTCTTGTGTTTTAAAACTTGTTCTCGTTTGAATCGTGTCAAACTTGAACTTGGACTTTGTTTGAATCGTGTCAAGCATTGTCTTGTGTTTTAAAACTTGTTCTCGTTTGAATCGTGTCAAACTTGAACTTGGACTTTGTTTGAATCGTGTCAAGCATTGTCTAGTGTTTTAAAACTTGTTCTCGTTTGAATCGTGTCATATTTGAACTTGGACTTTGTTTGAATCGTGTCAAGCATTGTCTTGTGTTTTAAAACTTGTTCTCATTTGAATCGTGTCAAACTTGAACTTGGACTTTGTTTGAATCGTGTCAAGCATTGTCTTGTGTTTTAAAACTTGTTCTCGTTTGAATCGTGTCAAACTTGAACTTGGACTTTGTTTGAATCGTGTCAAGCATTGTCTTGTGTTTTAAAACTTGTTCTCGTTTGAATCGTGTCAAACTTGAACTTGGACTTTGTTTGAATCGTGTCAAGCATTGTCTAGTGTTTTAAAACTTGTTCTCGTTTGAGTCGTGTCAAACTTGAACTTGGACTTTGTTTGAATCGTGTCAAGCGTTGTCATGTGTTTTAAAACAAGTTATCATTTGAATCGTGTCAAACTTGAACTTGGAATTTGTTTGAATCGTGTCAAGCATTGTCTTGTGTTTTAAAACTTGTTCTCGTTTGAATCGTGTCAAACTTGAACTTGGACTTTGTTTGAATCGTGTCAAGCATTGTCTTGTGTTTTAAAACTTGTTCTCGTTTGAATCGTGTCAAACTTGAACCTAGACTTTGTTTGAATCGTGTCAAGCATTGTCTTGTGTTTTAAAACTTGTTCTCGTTTGAATCGTGTCAAACTTGAACCTAGACTTTGTTTGAATCGTTTCAAGCATTGTCTTGTGTTTTAAAACTTGTTCTCGTTTGAATTGTGTCAAACTTGAACTTGGACTTTGTTTGAATCGTGTCAAGCATTGTCTTCTTGTTTTAAAACCGTTCTTTTTCGAATCGTGTTGGACATGAAAAGAGTCTTTGTTCGAATCGTGTCGGACATTGCCTCTTGTTTTAAAACTGTTTCTGTTTGAATCGTGTCAAACTTGAACTTGGACTTTGTTTGAATCGTGTCAAGCATTGTCTTGTGTTTTAAAACTTGTTCTCGTTTGAATCGTGTCAAACTTGAACTTGGACTTTGTTTGAATCGTGTCAAGCATTGTCTTGTGTTTTAAAACGTGTTCTCGTTTGAATCGTGTCAAACTTGAACTTGGACTTTGTTTGAATCGTGTCAAGCATTGTCTTGTGTTTTAAAACAAGTTCTCATTTGAATCGTGTCAAACTTGAACTTGGAATTTGTTTGAATCGTGTCAAGCATTGTCTTGTGTTTTAAAACTTGTTCTCGTTTGAATCGTGTCAAACTTGAACTTGGACTTTGTTTGAATCGTGTCAAGCATTGTCTTGTGTTTTAAAACTTGTTCTCGTTTGAATCGTGTCAAACTTGAACCTAGACTTTGTTTGAATCGTGTCAAGCATTGTCTTGTGTTTTAAAACTTGTTCTCGTTTGAATCGTGTCAAACTTGAACCTAGACTTTGTTTGAATCGTGTCAAGCATTGTCTTGTGTTTTAAAACTTGTTCTCGTTTGAATTGTGTCAAACTTGAACTTGGACTTTGTTTGAATCGTGCAAAGCATTGTCTTCTTGTTTTAAAACCGTTCTTTTTCTAATCGTGTTGGACATGAACAGAGTCTTTGTTCGAATCGTGTCGGACATTGCCTCTTGTTTTAAAACTGTTTCTGTTTGAATCGTGTCAAACTTGAACTTGGACTTTGTTTGAATCGTGTCAAGCATTGTCTTGTGTTTTAAAACTTGTTCTCGTTTGAATCGTGTCAAACTTGAACTTGGACTTTGTTTGAATCGTGTCAAGCATTGTCTTGTGTTTTAAAATGTGTTCTCGTTTGAATCGTGTCAAACTTGAACTTGGACTTTGTTTGAATCGTGTCAAGCATTGTCTAGTGTTTTAAAACTTGTTCTCGTTTGAATCGTGTCAAACTTGAACTTGGACTTTGTTTGAATCGTGTCAAGCATTGTCTTGTGTTTTAAAACCTGTTCTCGTTTGAATCGTGTCAAACTTGAACTTGGACTTTGTTTGAATCGTGTCAAGCATTGTCTTGTGTTTTAAAACTTGTTCTCGTTTGAATCGTGTCAAACTTGAACTTGGACTTTGTTTGAATCGTGTAAAGGATTGTCTTGTGTTTTAAAACTTGTTCTCGTTTGAATCGTGTCAAACTTGAACTTGGACTTTGTTTGAATCGTGTCAAGCATTGTCTTGTGTTTTAAAACTTATTCTCGTTTGAATCGTGTCAAACTTGAACTTGGACTTTGTTTGAATCGTGTCAAGCATTATCTTGTGTTTTAAAACTTGTTCTCGTTTGAATCGTGTCAAACTTGAACTTGGACTTTGTTTGAATCGTGTCAAGCATTATCTTGTGTTTTAAAACTTGTTCTCGTTTGAATCGTGTCAAACTTGAACTTGGACTTTGTTTGAATCGTGTCAAGCATTGTCTTGTGTTTTAAAACTTGTTCTCGTTTGAATCGTGTCAAACTTGAACTTGGACTTTGTTTGAATCGTGTCAAGCATTGTCTTGTGTTTTAAAACTTGTTCTCGTTTGAATCGTGTGAAACTTGAACCTGGACTTTGTTTGAATCGTGCCAAGCATTGTCTTGTGTTTTAAAACTTGTTCTCGTTTGAATTGTGTCAAACTTGAACTTGGACTTTGTTTGAATCGTGTCAAGCATTGTCTTCTTGTTTTAAAACTGTTCTTGTTCGAATCGTGTTGGACATGAACAGAGTCTTTGTTCGAATCGTGTCGGACATTGCCTCTTGTTTTAAAACTGTTCCCGTTTGAATCGTGTCAAACTTGAACTTGGACTTTGTTTGAATCGTGTCAAGCATTGTCTTGTGTTTTAAAACTTGTTCTCGTTTGAATCGTGTCAAACTTGAACTTGGACTTTGTTTGAATCGTGTCAAGCATTGTCTTGTGTTTTAAAACTTGTTCTCGTTTGAATCGTGTCAAACTTGAACCTGGACTTTGTTTGAATCGTGTCAAGCATTGTCTTGTGTTTTAAAACTTGTTCTCGTTTGAATTGTGTCAAACTTGAAATTGGACTTTGTTTGAATCGTGTCAAGCATTGTCTTCTTGTTTTAAAACCGTTC
Organism: Lathyrus tuberosus; assembly: GCA_022829125.1. Taxonomy (NCBI): domain Eukaryota; kingdom Viridiplantae; phylum Streptophyta; class Magnoliopsida; order Fabales; family Fabaceae; genus Lathyrus; species Lathyrus tuberosus. The sequence continues at coordinate 16,349,244 of JALAZF010000054.1, forward strand.
TTGTTCGAATCGTGTTGGACATGAACAGAGTCTTTGTTCGAATCGTGTCGGACATTGCCTCTTGTTTTAAAACTGTTTCCGTTTGAATCGTGTCAAACTTGAACTTGGACTTTGTTTGAATTGTGTCAAGCATTGTCTTGTGTTTTTAAACTTGTTCTCGTTTGAATCGTGTCAAACTTGAACTTGGAAATTGTTTGAATCGTGTCAAGCATTGTCTTGTGTTTTAAAACTTGTTCTCGTTTGAATCGTGTCAAACTTGAACTTGGACTTTGTTTGAATCGTGTCAAGCATTGTCTAGTGTTTTAAAACTTGTTCTCGTTTGAATCGTGTCAAACTTGAACTTGGACTTTGTTTGAATCGTGTCAAGCATTGTCTTGTGTTTTAAAACTTGTTCTCATTTGAATCATGTCAAACTTGAACTTGGACTTTGTTTGAATCGTGTCAAGCATTGTCTTGTGTTTTAAAACTTGTTCTCGTTTGAATCGTGTCAAACTTGAAGTTGGACTTTGTTTGAATCGTGTCAAGCATTGTCTTGTGTTTTAAAACTTGTTCTCGTTTGAATCGTGTCAAACTTGAACTTGGACTTTGTTTGAATCGTGTCAAGCATTGTCTTGTGTTTTAAAACGTGTTCTCGTTTGAATCGTGTCAAACTTGAACTTGGACTTTGTTTGAATCGTGTCAAGCATTGTCTAGTGTTTTAAAACTTGTTCTCGTTTGAATCGTGTCAAACTTGAACTTGGACTTTGTTTGAATCGTGTCAAGCATTGTCTTGTGTTTTAAAACTTGTTCTCGTTTGAATCGTGTCAAACTTGAACCTAGACTTTGTTTGAATCGTGTCAAGCATTGTCTTGTGTTTTAAAACTTGTTCTCGTTTGAATTGTGTCAAACTTGAACTTGGACTTTGTTTGAATCGTGCAAAGCATTGTCTTCTTGTTTTAAAACCGTTCTTTTTCTAATCGTGTTGGACATGAACAGAGTCTTTGTTCGAATCGTGTCGGACATTGCCTCTTGTTTTAAAACTGTTTCTGTTTGAATCGTGTCAAACTTGAACTTGGACTTTGTTTGAATCGTGTCAAGCATTGTCTTGTGTTTTAAAACTTGTTCTCGTTTGAATCGTGTCAAACTTGAACTTGGACTTTGTTTGAATCGTGTCAAGCATTGTCTTGTGTTTTAAAATGTGTTCTCGTTTGAATCGTGTCAAACTTGAACTTGGACTTTGTTTGAATCGTGTCAAGCATTGTCTAGTGTTTTAAAACTTGTTCTCGTTTGAATCGTGTCAAACTTGAACTTGGACTTTGTTTGAATCGTGTCAAGCATTGTCTTGTGTTTTAAAACCTGTTCTCGTTTGAATCGTGTCAAACTTGAACTTGGACTTTGTTTGAATCGTGTCAAGCATTGTCTTGTGTTTTAAAACTTGTTCTCGTTTGAATCGTGTCAAACTTGAACTTGGACTTTGTTTGAATCGTGTAAAGGATTGTCTTGTGTTTTAAAACTTGTTCTCGTTTGAATCGTGTCAAACTTGAACTTGGACTTTGTTTGAATCGTGTCAAGCATTGTCTTGTGTTTTAAAACTTAATCTCGTTTGAATCGTGTCAAACTTGAACTTGGACTTTGTTTGAATCGTGTCAAGCATTATCTTGTGTTTTAAAACTTGTTCTCGTTTGAATCGTGTCAAACTTGAACTTGGACTTTGTTTGAATCGTGTCAAGCATTATCTTGTGTTTTAAAACTTGTTCTCGTTTGAATCGTGTCAAACTTGAACTTGGACTTTGTTTGAATCGTGTCAAGCATTGTCTTGTGTTTTAAAACTTGTTCTCGTTTGAATCGTGTCAAACTTGAACTTGGACTTTGTTTGAATCGTGTCAAGCATTGTCTTGTGTTTTAAAACTTGTTCTCGTTTGAATCGTGTGAAACTTGAACCTGGACTTTGTTTGAATCGTGCCAAGCATTGTCTTGTGTTTTAAAACTTGTTCTCGTTTGAATTGTGTCAAACTTGAACTTGGACTTTGTTTGAATCGTGTCAAGCATTGTCTTCTTGTTTTAAAACTGTTCTTGTTCGAATCGTGTTGGACATGAACAGAGTCTTTGTTCGAATCGTGTCGGACATTGCCTCTTGTTTTAAAACTGTTCCCGTTTGAATCGTGTCAAACTTGAACTTGGACTTTGTTTGAATCGTGTCAAGCATTGTCTTGTGTTTTAAAACTTGTTCTCGTTTGAATCGTGTCAAACTTGAACTTGGACTTTGTTTGAATCGTGTCAAGCATTGTCTTGTGTTTTAAAACTTGTTCTCGTTTGAATCGTGTCAAACTTGAACCTGGACTTTGTTTGAATCGTGTCAAGCATTGTCTTGTGTTTTAAAACTTGTTCTCGTTTGAATTGTGTCAAACTTGAAATTGGACTTTGTTTGAATCGTGTCAAGCATTGTCTTCTTGTTTTAAAACCGTTCTTGTTCGAATCGTGTTGGACATGAACAGAGTCTTTGTTCGAATCGTGTCGGACATTGCCTCTTGTTTTAAAACTGTTTCCGTTTGAATCGTGTCAAACTTGAACTTGGACTTTGTTTGAATTGTGTCAAGCATTGTCTTGTGTTTTTAAACTTGTTCTCGTTTGAATCGTGTCAAACTTGAACTTGGACTTTGTTTGAATCGTGTCAAGCATTGTCTTGTGTTTTAAAACTTGTTCTCGTTTGAATCGTGTCAAACTTGAACTTGGACTTTGTTTGAATCGTGTCAAGCATTGTCTAGTGTTTTAAAACTTGTTCTCGTTTGAATCGTGTCAAACTTGAACTTGGACTTTGTTTGAATCGTGTCAAGCATTGTCTTGTGTTTTAAAACTTGTTCTCATTTGAATCATGTCAAACTTGAACTTGGACTTTGTTTGAATCGTGTCAAGCATTGTCTTGTGTTTTAAAACTTGTTCTCGTTTGAATCGTGTCAAACTTGAAGTTGGACTTTGTTTGAATCGTGTCAAGCATTGTCTTGTGTTTTAAAACTTGTTCTCGTTTGAATCGTGTCAAACTTGAACTTGGACTTTGTTTGAATCGTGTCAAGCATTGTCTTGTGTTTTAAAACGTGTTCTCGTTTGAATCGTGTCAAACTTGAACTTGGACTTTGTTTGAATCGTGTCAAGCATTGTCTAGTGTTTTAAAACTTGTTCTCGTTTGAATCGTGTCAAACTTGAACTTGGACTTTGTTTGAATCGTGTCAAGCATTGTCTTGTGTTTTAAAACCTGTTCTCGTTTGAATCGGGTCAAACTTGAACTTGGACTTTGTTTGAATCGTGTCAAGCATTGTCTTGTGTTTTAAAACTTGTTCTCATTTGAATCGTGTCAAACTTGAACTTGGACTTTGTTTGAATCGTGTCAAGCATTGTCTTGTGTTTTAAAACTTGTTCTCGTTTGAATCGTGTCAAACTTGAACTTGGACTTTGTTTGAATCGTGTCAAGCGTTGTCTTGTGTTTTAAAACAAGTTCTCATTTGAATCGTGTCAAACTTGAACTTGGAATTTGTTTGAATCGTGTCAAGCATTGTCTTGTGTTTTAAAACTTGTTCTCGTTTGAATCGTGTCAAACTTGAACTTGGACTTTGTTTGAATCGTGTCAAGCATTGTCTTGTGTTTTAAAACTTGTTCTCGTTTGAATCGTGTCAAACTTGAACCTAGACTTTGTTTAAATCGTGTCAAGCATTGTCTTGTGTTTTAAAACTTGTTCTCGTTTGAATCGTGTCAAACTTGAACCTAGACTTTGTTTGAATCGTGTCAAGCATTGTCTTGTGTTTTAAAACTTGTTCTCGTTTGAATTGTGTCAAACTTGAACTTGGACTTTGTTTGAATCGTGTCAAGCATTGTCTTCTTGTTTTAAAACCGTTCTTTTTCGAATCGTGTTGGACATGAACAGAGTCTTTGTTCGAATCGTGTCGGACATTGCCTCTTGTTTTAAAACTGTTTCTGTTTGAATCGTGTCAAACTTGAACTTGGACTTTGTTTGAATCGTGTCAAGCATTGTCTTGTGTTTTAAAACTTGTTCTCGTTTGAATCGTGTCAAACTTGAACTTGGACTTTGTTTGAATCGTGTCAAGCATTGTCTTGTGTTTTAAAACGTGTTCTCGTTTGAATCGTGTCAAACTTGAACTTGGACTTTGTTTGAATCGTGTCAAGCATTGTCTAGTGTTTTAAAACTTGTTCTCGTTTGAATCGTGTCAAACTTGAACTTGGACTTTGTTTGAATCGTGTCAAGCATTGTCTTGTGTTTTAAAACCTGTTCTCGTTTGAATCGTGTCAAACTTGAACTTGGACTTTGTTTGAATCGTGTCAAGCATTGTCTTGTGTTTTAAAAATTGTTCTCGTTTGAATCGTGTCAAACTTGAACTTGGACTTTGTTTGAATCGTGTCAAGCATTGTCTTGTGTTTTAAAACTTGTTCTCGTTTGAATCGTGTCAAACTTGAACTTGGACTTTGTTTGAATCGTGTCAAGCATTGTCTAGTGTTTTAAAACTTGTTCTCGTTTGAATCGTGTCAAACTTGAACTTGGACTTTGTTTGAATCGTGTCAAGCGTTGTCTTGTGTTTTAAAACAAGTTCTCATTTGAATCGTGTCAAACTTGAACTTGGAATTTGTTGGAATCGTGTCAAGCATTGTCTTGTGTTTTAAAACTTGTTCTCGTTTGAATCGTGTCAAACTTGAACTTGGACTTTGTTTAAATCGTGTCAAGCATTGTCTTGTGTTTTAAAACTTGTTCTCGTTTGAATCGTGTCAAACTTGAACCTAGACTTTGTTTGAATCGTGTCAAGCATTGTCTTGTGTTTTAAAACTTGTTCTCGTTTGAATCGTGTCAAACTTGAACCTAGACTTTGTTTGAATCGTGTCAAGCATTGTCTTGTGTTTTAAAACTTGTTCTCGTTTGAATTGTGTCAAACTTGAACTTGGACTTTGTTTGAATCGTGTCAAGCATTGTCTTCTTGTTTTAAAACCGTTCTTTTTCGAATCGTGTTGGACATGAACAGAGTCTTTGTTCGAATCGTGTCGGACATTGCCTCTTGTTTTAAAACTGTTTCTGTTTGAATCGTGTCAAACTTGAACTTGGACTTTGTTGGAATCGTGTCAAGCATTGTCTTGTGTTTTAAAACTTGTTCTCGTTTGAATCGTGTCAAACTTGAACTTGGACTTTGTTTGAATCGTGTCAAGCATTGTCTTGTATTTTAAAACATGTTCTCGTTTGAATCGTGTCAAACTTGAACTTGGACTTTGTTTGAATCGTGTCAAGCATTGTCTAGTGTTTTAAAACTTGTTCTCGTTTGAATCGTGTCAAACTTGAACTTGGACTTTGTTTGAATCGTGTCAAGCATTGTCTTGTGTTTTAAAACCTGTTCTCGTTTGAATCGTGTCAAACTTGAACTTGGACTTTGTTTGAATCGTGTCAAGCATTGTCTTGTGTTTTAAAACTTGTTCTCGTTTGAATCGTGTCAAACTTGAACTTGGACTTTGTTTGAATCGTGTCAAGGATTGTCTTGTGTTTTAAAACTTGTTCTCGTTTGAATCGTGTCAAACTTGAACTTGGACTTTGTTTGAATCGTGTCAAGCATTGTCTTGTGTTTTAAAACTTATTCTCGTTTAAATCGTGTCAAACTTGAACTTGGACTTTGTTTGAATCGTGTCAAGCATTATCTTGTGTTTTAAAACTTGGTCTCGTTTGAATCGTGTCAAACTTGAACTTGGACTTTGTTTGAATCGTGTCAAGCATTGTCTTGTGTTTTAAAACCTGTTCTCGTTTGAATTGTGTCAAACTTGAACTTGGACTTTGTTTGAATCGTGTCAAGCATTGTCTTGTGTTTTAAAACTTGTTCTCGTTTGAATCGTGTCAAACTTGAACCTAGACTTTGTTTGAATCGTGTCAAGCATTGTCTTGTGTGTTAAAACTTGTTCTCGTTTGAATTGTGTCAAACTTGAACTTGGACTTTGTTTGAATCGTGTCAAGCATTGTCTTCTTGTTTTAAAACCGTTCTTTTTCGAATCGTGTTGGACATGAACAAAGTCTTTGTTCGAATCGTGTCGGACATTGCCTCTTGTTTTAAAACTGTTTCTGTTTGAATCGTGTCAAACTCGAACTTGGACTTTGTTTGAATCGTGTCAAGCATTGTCTTGTGTTTGAAAACTTGTTCTCGTTTGAATCGTGTCAAACTTGAACTTGGACTTTGTTTGAATCGTGTCAAGCATTGTCTTGTGTTTTAAAACTTGTTCTCGTTTGAATCGTGTCAAACTTGAACTTGGACTTTGTTTGAATCGTGTCAAGCATTGTCTTGTGTTTTAAAACGTGTTCTCGTTTGAATCGTGTCAAACTTGAACTTGGACTTTGTTTGAATCGTGTCAAGCATTGTGTAGTGTTTTAAAACTTGTTCTCGTTTGAATCGTGTCAAACTTGAACTTGGACTTTGTTTGAATCGTGTCAAGCATTGTCTTGTGTTTTAAAACCTGTTCTCGTTTGAATCGTGTCAAACTTGAACTTGGACTTTGTTTGAATCGTGTCAAGCATTGTCTTGTGTTTTAAAACTTGTTCTCATTTGAATCGTGTTAAACTTGAACTTGGACTTTGTTTGAATCGTGTCAAGCATTGTCTTGTGTTTTAAAACTTGTTCTCGTTTGAATCGTGTCAAACTTGAACTTGGACTTTGTTTGAATCGTGTCAAGCGTTGTCTTGTGTTTTAAAACAAGTTCTCATTTGAATCGTGTCAAACTTGAACTTGGAATTTGTTTGAATCGTGTCAAGCATTGTCTTGTGTTTTAAAACTTGTTCTCGTTTGAATCGTGTCAAACTTGAACCTAGACTTTGTTTGAATCGTGTCAAGCATTGTCTTGTGTTTTAAAACTTGTTCTCGTTTGAATCGTGTCAAACTTGAACCTAGACTTTGTTTAAATCGTGTCAAGCATTGTCTTGTGTTTTAAAACTTGTTCTCGTTTGAATCGTGTCAAACTTGAACCTAGACTTTGTTTGAATCGTGTCAAGCATTGTCTTGTGTTTTAAAACTTGTTCTCGTTTGAATTGTGTCAAACTTGAACTTGGACTTTGTTTGAATCGTGTCAAGCATTGTCTTCTTGTTTTAAAACCGTTCTTTTTCGAATCGTGTTGGACATGAACAGAGTCTTTGTTCGAATCGTGTCGGACATTGCCTCTTGTTTTAAAACTGTTTCTGTTTGAATCGTGTCAAACTTGAACTTGGACTTTGTTTGAATCGTGTCAAGCATTGTCTTGTGTTTTAAAACTTGTTCTCGTTTGAATCGTGTCAAACTTGAACTTGCACTTTGTTTGAATCGTGTCAAGCATTGTCTTGTGTTTTAAAACGTGTTCTCGTTTGAATCGTGTCAAACTTGAACTTGGACTTTGTTTGAATCGTGTCAAGCATTGTCTAGTGTTTTAAAACTTGTTCTCGTTTGAATCGTGTCAAACTTGAACTTGGACTTTGTTTGAATCGTGTCAAGCATTGTCTTGTGTTTTAAAACCTGTTCTCGTTTGAATCGTGTCAAACTTGATCTTGGACTTTGTTTGAATCGTGTCAAGCATTGTCTTGTGTTTTAAAAATTGTTCTCGTTTGAATTGTGTCAAACTTGAACTTGGACTTTGTTTGAATCGTGTCAAGCATTGTCTTGTGTTTTAAAACTTGTTCTCGTTTGAATCGTGTCAAACTTGAACTTGGACTTTGTTTGAATCGTGTCAAGCATTGTCTAGTGTTTTAAAACTTGTTCTCGTTTGAATCGTGTCAAACTTGAACTTGGACTTTGTTTGAATCGTGTCAAGCGTTGTCTTGTGTTTTAAAACAAGTTCTCATTTGAATCGTGTCAAACTTGAACTTGGAATTTGTTGGAATCGTGTCAAGCATTGTCTTGTGTTTTAAAACTTGTTCTCGTTTGAATCGTGTCAAACTTGAACTTGGACTTTGTTTAAATCGTGTCAAGCATTGTCTTGTGTTTTAAAACTTATTCTCGTTTAAATCGTGTCAAACTTGAACTTGGACTTTGTTTGAATCGTGTCAAGCATTGTCTTCTTGTTTTAAAACCGTTCTTTTTCGAATCGTGTTGGACATGAACAAAGTCTTTGTTCGAATCGTGTCGGACATTGCCTCTTGTTTTAAAACTGTTTCTGTTTGAATCGTGTCAAACTCGAACTTGGACTTTGTTTGAATCGTGTCAAGCATTGTCTTGTGTTTTAAAACTTGTTCTCGTTTGAATCGTGTCAAACTTGAACTTGGACTTTGTTTGAATCGTGTCAAGCATTGTCTTGTGTTTTAAAACTTGTTCTCGTTTGAATCGTGTCAAACTTGAACTTGGACTTTGTTTGAATCGTGTCAAGCATTGTCTTGTGTTTTAAAACTTGTTCTCGTTTGAATCGTGTCAAACTTGAACTTGGACTTTGTTTGAATCGTGTCAAGCATTGTCTTGTGTTTTAAAACGTGTTCTCGTTTGAATCGTGTCAAACTTGAACTTGGACTTTGTTTGAATCGTGTCAAGCATTGTCTAGTGTTTTAAAACTTGTTCTCGTTTGAATCGTGTCAAACTTGAACTTGGACTTTGTTTGAATCGTGTCAAGCATTGTCTTGTGTTTTAAAACCTGTTCTCGTTTGAATCGTGTCAAACTTGAACTTGGACTTTGTTTGAATCGTGTCAAGCATTGTCTTGTGTTTTAAAACTTGTTCTCATTTGAATCGTGTTAAACTTGAACTTGGACTTTGTTTGAATCGTGTCAAGCATTGTCTTGTGTTTTAAAACTTGTTCTCGTTTGAATCGTGTCAAACTTGAACTTGGACTTTGTTTGAATCGTGTCAAGCGTTGTCTTGTGTTTTAAAACAAGTTCTCATTTGAATCGTGTCAAACTTGAACTTGGAATTTGTTTGAATCGTGTCAAGCATTGTCTTGTGTTTTAAAACTTGTTCTCGTTTGAATCGTGTCAAACTTGAACCTAGACTTTGTTTGAATCGTGTCAAGCATTGTCTTGTGTTTTAAAACTTGTTCTCGTTTGAATCGTGTCAAACTTGAACCTAGACTTTGTTTAAATCGTGTCAAGCATTGTCTTGTGTTTTAAAACTTGTTCTCGTTTGAATCGTGTCAAACTTGAACCTAGACTTTGTTTGAATCGTGTCAAGCATTGTCTTGTGTTTTAAAACTTGTTCTCGTTTGAATTGTGTCAAACTTGAACTTGGACTTTGTTTGAATCGTGTCAAGCATTGTCTTCTTGTTTTAAAACCGTTCTTTTTCGAATCGTGTTGGACATGAACAGAGTCTTTGTTCGAATCGTGTCGGACATTGCCTCTTGTTTTAAAACTGTTTCTGTTTGAATCGTGTCAAACTTGAACTTGGACTTTGTTTGAATCGTGTCAAGCATTGTCTTGTGTTTTAAAACTTGTTCTCGTTTGAATCGTGTCAAACTTGAACTTGCACTTTGTTTGAATCGTGTCAAGCATTGTCTTGTGTTTTAAAACGTGTTCTCGTTTGAATCGTGTCAAACTTGAACTTGGACTTTGTTTGAATCGTGTCAAGCATTGTCTAGTGTTTTAAAACTTGTTCTCGTTTGAATCGTGTCAAACTTGAACTTGGACTTTGTTTGAATCGTGTCAAGCATTGTCTTGTGTTTTAAAACCTGTTCTCGTTTGAATCGTGTCAAACTTGAACTTGGACTTTGTTTGAATCGTGTCAAGCATTGTCTTGTGTTTTAAAAATTGTTCTCGTTTGAATCGTGTCAAACTTGAACTTGGACTTTGTTTGAATCGTGTCAAGCATTGTCTTGTGTTTTAAAACTTGTTCTCGTTTGAATCGTGTCAAACTTGAACTTGGACTTTGTTTGAATCGTGTCAAGCATTGTCTAGTGTTTTAAAACTTGTTCTCGTTTGAATCGTGTCAAACTTGAACTTGGACTTTGTTTGAATCGTGTCAAGCGTTGTCTTGTGTTTTAAAACAAGTTCTCATTTGAATCGTGTCAAACTTGAACTTGGAATTTGTTGGAATCGTGTCAAGCATTGTCTTGTGTTTTAAAACTTGTTCTCGTTTGAATCGTGTCAAACTTGAACTTGGACTTTGTTTAAATCGTGTCAAGCATTGTCTTGTGTTTTAAAACTTGTTCTCGTTTGAATCGTGTCAAACTTGAACCTAGACTTTGTTTGAATCGTGTCAAGCATTGTCTTGTGTTTTAAAACTTGTTCTCGTTTGAATCGTGTCAAACTTGAACCTAGACTTTGTTTGAATCGTGTCAAGCATTGTCTTGTGTTTTAAAACTTGTTCTCGTTTGAATTGTGTAAAACTTGAACTTGGACTTTGTTTGAATCGTGTCAAGCATTGTCTTCTTGTTTTAAAACCGTTCTTTTTCGAATCGTGTTGGACATGAACAGAGTCTTTGTTCGAATCGTGTCGGACATTGCCTCTTGTTTTAAAACTGTTTCTGTTTGAATCGTGTCAAGCATTGTCTTGTGTTATAAAACTTGTTCTCGTTTGAATCGTGTCAAACTTGAACTTGGACTTTGTTTGAATCGTGTCAAGCATTGTCTTGTATTTTAAAACGTGTTCTCGTTTGAATCGTGTCAAACTTGAACTTGGACTTTGTTTGAATCGTGTCAAGCATTGTCTTGTGTTTTAAAACTTGTTCTCGTTTGAATCGTGTCAAACTTGAACTTGGACTTTGTTTGAATCGTGTCAAGCATTGTCTTGTGTTTTAAAACCTGTTCTCGTTTGAATCGTGTCAAACTTGAACTTGGACTTTGTTTGAATCGTGTCAAGCATTGTCTTGTGTTTTAAAACTTGTTCTCGTTTGAATCGTGTCAAACTTGAACCTAGACTTTGTTTGAATCGTGTCAAGCATTGTCTTGTGTTTTAAAACTTGTTCTCGTTTGAATCGTGTCAAACTTGAACCTAGACTTTGTTTGAATCGTGTCAAGCATTGTCTTGTGTGTTAAAACTTGTTCTCGTTTGAATTGTGTCAAACTTGAACTTGGACTTTGTTTGAATCGTGTCAAGCATTGTCTTCTTGTTTTAAAACCGTTCTTTTTCGAATCGTGTTGGACATGAACAAAGTCTTTGTTCGAATCGTGTCGGACATTGCCTCTTGTTTTAAAACTGTTTCTGTTTGAATCGTGTCAAACTCGAACTTGGACTTTGTTTGAATCGTGTCAAGCATTGTCTTGTGTTTTAAAACTTGTTCTCGTTTGAATCGTGTCAAACTTGAACTTGGACTTTGTTTGAATCGTGTCAAGCATTGTCTTGTGTTTTAAAACTTGTTCTCGTTTGAATCGTGTCAAACTTGAACTTGGACTTTGTTTGAATCGTGTCAAGCATTGTCTTGTGTTTTAAAACGTGTTCTCGTTTGAATCGTGTCAAACTTGAACTTGGACTTTGTTTGAATCGTGTCAAGCATTGTCTAGTGTTTTAAAACTTGTTCTCGTTTGAATCGTGTCAAACTTGAACTTGGACTTTGTTTGAATCGTGTCAAGCATTGTCTTGTGTTTTAAAACCTGTTCTCGTTTGAATCGTGTCAAACTTGAACTTGGACTTTGTTTGAATCGTGTCAAGCATTGTCTTGTGTTTTAAAACTTGTTCTCATTTGAATCGTGTCAAACTTGAACTTGGACTTTGTTTGAATCGTGTCAAGCATTGTCTTGTGTTTTAAAACTTGTTCTCGTTTGAATCGTGTCAAACTTGAACTTGGACTTTGTTTGAATCGTGTCAAGCGTTGTCTTGTGTTTTAAAACAAGTTCTCATTTGAATCGTGTCAAACTTGAACTTGGAATTTGTTTGAATCGTGTCAAGCATTGTCTTGTGTTTTAAAACCTGTTCTCGTTTGAATCGTGTCAAACTTGAACTTGGACTTTGTTTAAATCGTGTCAAGCATTGTCTTGTGTTTTAAAACTTGTTCTCGTTTGAATCGTGTCAAACTTGAACCTAGACTTTGTTTGAATCGTGTCAAGCATTGTCTTGTGTTTTAAAACTTGTTCTCGTTTGAATCGTGTCAAACTTGAACCTAGACTTTGTTTGAATCGTGTCAAGCATTGTCTTGTGTTTTAAAACTTGTTCTCGTTTGAATTGTGTAAAACTTGAACTTGGACTTTGTTTGAATCGTGTCAAGCATTGTCTTCTTGTTTTAAAACCGTTCTTTTTCGAATCGTGTTGGACATGAACAGAGTCTTTGTTCGAATCGTGTCGGACATTGCCTCTTGTTTTAAAACTGTTTCTGTTTGAATCGTGTCAAGCATTGTCTTGTGTTATAAAACTTGTTCTCGTTTGAATCGTGTCAAACTTGAACTTGGACTTTGTTTGAATCGTGTCAAGCATTGTCTTGTATTTTAAAACGTGTTCTCGTTTGAATCGTGTCAAACTTGAACTTGGACTTTGTTTGAATCGTGTCAAGCATTGTCTTGTGTTTTAAAACTTGTTCTCGTTTGAATCGTGTCAAACTTGAACTTGGACTTTGTTTGAATCGTGTCAAGCATTGTCTTGTGTTTTAAAACCTGTTCTCGTTTGAATCGTGTCAAACTTGAACTTGGACTTTGTTTGAATCGTGTCAAGCATTGTCTTGTGTTTTAAAACTTGTTCTCGTTTGAATCGTGTCAAACTTGAACCTAGACTTTGTTTGAATCGTGTCAAGCATTGTCTTGTGTTTTAAAACTTGTTCTCGTTTGAATCGTGTCAAACTTGAACCTAGACTTTGTTTGAATCGTGTCAAGCATTGTCTTGTGTGTTAAAACTTGTTCTCGTTTGAATTGTGTCAAACTTGAACTTGGACTTTGTTTGAATCGTGTCAAGCATTGTCTTCTTGTTTTAAAACCGTTCTTTTTCGAATCGTGTTGGACATGAACAAAGTCTTTGTTCGAATCGTGTCGGACATTGCCTCTTGTTTTAAAACTGTTTCTGTTTGAATCGTGTCAAACTCGAACTTGGACTTTGTTTGAATCGTGTCAAGCATTGTCTTGTGTTTTAAAACTTGTTCTCGTTTGAATCGTGTCAAACTTGAACTTGGACTTTGTTTGAATCGTGTCAAGCATTGTCTTGTGTTTTAAAACTTGTTCTCGTTTGAATCGTGTCAAACTTGAACTTGGACTTTGTTTGAATCGTGTCAAGCATTGTCTTGTGTTTTAAAACGTGTTCTCGTTTGAATCGTGTCAAACTTGAACTTGGACTTTGTTTGAATCGTGTCAAGCATTGTCTAGTGTTTTAAAACTTGTTCTCGTTTGAATCGTGTCAAACTTGAACTTGGACTTTGTTTGAATCGTGTCAAGCATTGTCTTGTGTTTTAAAACCTGTTCTCGTTTGAATCGTGTCAAACTTGAACTTGGACTTTGTTTGAATCGTGTCAAGCATTGTCTTGTGCTTTAAAACTTGTTCTCATTTGAATCGTGTCAAACTTGAACTTGGACTTTGTTTGAATCGTGTCAAGCATTGTCTTGTGTTTTAAAACTTGTTCTCGTTTGAATCGTGTCAAACTTGAACTTGGACTTTGTTTGAATCGTGTCAAGCGTTGTCTTGTGTTTTAAAACAAGTTCTCATTTGAATCGTGTCAAACTTGAACTTGGAATTTGTTTGAATCGTGTCAAGCATTGTCTTATGTTTTAAAACTTGTTCTCGTTTGAATCGTGTCAAACTTGAACTTGGACTTTGTTTGAATCGTGTCAAGCATTGTCTTGTGTTTTAAAACTTGTTCTCGTTTGAATCGTGTCAAACTTGAACCTAGACTTTGTTTAAATCGTGTCAAGCATTGTCTTGTGTTTTAAAACTTGTTCTCGTTTGAATCGTGTCAAACTTGAACCTAGACTTTGTTTGAATCGTGTCAAGCATTGTCTTGTGTTTTAAAACTTGTTCTCGTTTGAATTGTGTCAAACTTGAACTTGGACTTTGTTTGAATCGTGTCAAGCATTGTCTTCTTGTTTTAAAACCGTTCTTTTTCGAATCGTGTTGGACATGAACAGAGTCTTTGTTCGAATCGTGTCGGACATTGCCTCTTGTTTTAAAACTGTTTCTGTTTGAATCGTGTCAAACTTGAACTTGGACTTTGTTTGAATCGTGTCAAGCATTGTCTTGTGTTTTAAAACTTGTTCTCGTTTGAATCGTGTCAAACTTGAACTTGCACTTTGTTTGAATCGTGTCAAGCATTGTCTTGTGTTTTAAAACGTGTTCTCGTTTGAATCGTGTCAAACTTGAACTTGGACTTTGTTTGAATCGTGTCAAGCAGTGTCTAGTGTTTTAAAACTTGTTCTCGTTTGAATCGTGTCAAACTTGAACTTGGACTTTGTTTGAATCGTGTCAAGCATTGTCTTGTGTTTTAAAACCTGTTCTCGTTTGAATCGTGTCAAACTTGAACTTGGACTTTGTTTGAATCGTGTCAAGCATTGTCTTGTGTTTTAAAAATTGTTCTCGTTTGAATCGTGTCAAACTTGAACTTGGACTTTGTTTGAATCGTGTCAAGCATTGTCTTGTGTTTTAAAACTTGTTCTCGTTTGAATCGTGTCAAACTTGAACTTGGACTTTGTTTGAATCGTGTCAAGCATTGTCTAGTGTTTTAAAACTTGTTCTCGTTTGAATCGTGTCAAACTTGAACTTGGACTTTGTTTGAATCGTGTCAAGCGTTGTCTTGTGTTTTAAAACAAGTTCTCATTTGAATCGTGTCAAACTTGAACTTGGAATTTGTTGGAATCGTGTCAAGCATTGTCTTGTGTTTTAAAACTTGTTCTCGTTTGAATCGTGTCAAACTTGAACTTGGACTTTGTTTAAATCGTGTCAAGCATTGTCTTGTGTTTTAAAACTTGTTCTCGTTTGAATCGTGTCAAACTTGAACCTAGACTTTGTTTGAATCGTGTCAAGCATTGTCTTGTGTTTTAAAACTTGTTCTCGTTTGAATCGTGTCAAACTTGAACCTAGACTTTGTTTGAATCGTGTCAAGCATTGTCTTGTGTTTTAAAACTTGTTCTCGTTTGAATTGTGTAAAACTTGAACTTGGACTTTGTTTGAATCGTGTCAAGCATTGTCTTCTTGTTTTAAAACCGTTCTTTTTCGAATCGTGTTGGACATGAACAGAGTCTTTGTTCGAATCGTGTCGGACATTGCCTCTTGTTTTAAAACTGTTTCTGTTTGAATCGTGTCAAACTTGAACTTGGACTTTGTTTGAATCGTGTCAAGCATTGTCTTGTGTTTTAAAACTTGTTCTCGTTTGAATCGTGTCAAACTTGAACTTGGACTTTGTTTGAATCGTGTCAAGCATTGTCTTGTATTTTAAAACGTGTTCTCGTTTGAATCGTGTCAAACTTGAACTTGGACTTTGTTTGAATCGTGTCAAGCATTGTCTTGTGTTTTAAAACTTGTTCTCGTTTGAATCGTGTCAAACTTGAACCTAGACTTTGTTTGAATCGTGTCAAGCATTGTCTTGTGTTTTAAAACTTGTTCTCGTTTGAATCGTGTCAAACTTGAACCTAGACTTTGTTTGAATCGTGTCAAGCATTGTCTTGTGTGTTAAAACTTGTTCTCGTTTGAATTGTGTCAAACTTGAACTTGGACTTTGTTTGAATCGTGTCAAGCATTGTCTTGTGTTTTAAAACTTGTTCTCGTTTGAATCGTGTCAAACTTGAACCTAGACTTTGTTTGAATCGTGTCAAGCATTGTCTTGTGTTTTAAAACTTGTTCTCGTTTGAATCGTGTCAAACTTGAACCTAGACTTTGTTTGAATCGTGTCAAGCATTGTCTTGTGTGTTAAAACTTGTTCTCGTTTGAATTGTGTCAAACTTGAACTTGGACTTTGTTTGAATCGTGTCAAGCATTGTCTTCTTGTTTTAAAACCGTTCTTTTTCGAATCGTGTTGGACATGAACAAAGTCTTTGTTCGAATCGTGTCGGACATTGCCTCTTGTTTTAAAACTGTTTCTGTTTGAATCGTGTCAAACTTGAACTTGGACTTTGTTTGAATCGTGTCAAGCATTATCTTGTGTTTTAAAACTTGGTCTCGTTTGAATCGTGTCAAACTTGAACTTGGACTTTGTTTGAATCGTGTCAAGCATTGTCTTGTGTTTTAAAACCTGTTCTCGTTTGAATCGTGTCAAACTTGAACTTGGACTTTGTTTGAATCGTGTCAAGCATTGTCTTGTGTTTTAAAACTTGGTCTCGTTTGAATCGTGTCAAACTTGAACTTGGACTTTGTTTGAATCGTGTCAAGCATTGTCTTGTGTTTTAAAACTTGTTCTCGTTTGAATCGTGTCAAACTTGAACCTAGACTTTGTTTGAATCGTGTCAAGCATTGTCTTGTGTTTTAAAACTTGTTCTCGTTTGAATCGTGTCAAACTTGAACCTAGACTTTGTTTGAATCGTGTCAAGCATTGTCTTGTGTGTTAAAACTTGTTCTCGTTTGAATTGTGTCAAACTTGAACTTGGACTTTGTTTGAATCGTGTCAAGCATTGTCTTCTTGTTTTAAAACCGTTCTTTTTCGAATCGTGTTGGACATGAACAAAGTCTTTGTTCGAATCGTGTCGGACATTGCCTCTTGTTTTAAAACTGTTTCTGTTTGAATCGTGTCAAACTTGAACTTGGACTTTATTTGAATCGTGTCAAGCATTGTCTTGTGTTTTAAAACTTGTTCTCGTTTGAATCGTGTCAAACTTGAACTTGGACTTTGTTTGAATCGTGTCAAGCATTATCTTGTGTTTTAAAACTTGGTCTCGTTTGAATCGTGTCAAACTTGAACTTGGACTTTGTTTGAATCGTGTCAAGCATTGTCTTGTGTTTTAAAACCTGTTCTCGTTTGAATCGTGTCAAACTTGAACTTGGACTTTGTTTGAATCGTGTCAAGCATTGTCTTGTGTTTTAAAACTTGTTCTCGTTTGAATCGTGTCAAACTTGAACTTGGACTTTGTTTGAATCGTGTCAAGCATTGTCTTGTGTTTTAAAACTTGTTCTCGTTTGAATCGTGTCAAACTTGAACCTAGACTTTGTTTGAATCGTGTCAAGCATTGTCTTGTGTTTTAAAACTTGTTCTCATTTGAATCGTGTCAAACTTGAACTTGGACTTTGTTTGAATCGTGTCAAGCATTGTCTTGTGTTTTAAAACTTGTTCTCGTTTGAATCGTGTCAAACTTGAACCTAGACTTTGTTTGAATCGTGTCAAGCATTGTCTTGTGTGTTAAAACTTGTTCTCGTTTGAATTGTGTCAAACTTGAACTTGGACTTTGTTTGAATCGTGTCAAGCATTGTCTTCTTGTTTTAAAACCGTTCTTTTTCGAATCGTGTTGGACATGAACAAAGTCTTTGTTCGAATCGTGTCGGACATTGCCTCTTGTTTTAAAACTGTTTCTGTTTGAATCGTGTCAAACTTGAACTTGGACTTTGTTTGAATCGTGTCAAGCATTGTCTTGTGTTTTAAAACTTGTTCTCGTTTGAATCGTGTCAAACTTGAACTTGGACTTTGTTTGAATCGTGTCAAGCATTGTCTTGTGTTTTAAAACTTGTTCTCGTTTGAATCGTGTCAAACTTGAACTTGGACTTTGTTTGAATCGTGTCAAGCATTGTCTTGTGTTTTAAAACGTGTTCTCGTTTGAATCGTGTCAAACTTGAACTTGGACTTTGTTTGAATCGTGTCAAGCATTGTCTAGTGTTTTAAAACTTGTTCTCGTTTGAATCGTGTCAAACTTGAACTTGGACTTTGTTTGAATCGTGTCAAGCATTGTCTTGTGTTTTAAAACTTGTTCTCGTTTGAATCGTGTCAAACTTGAACTTGGACTTTGTTTGAATCGTGTCAAGCATTGTCTTGTGTTTTAAAACTTGTTCTCGTTTGAATCGTGTCAAACTTGAACCTAGACTTTGTTTGAATCGTGTCAAGCATTGTCTTGTGTGTTAAAACTTGTTCTCGTTTGAATTGTGTCAAACTTGAACTTGGACTTTGTTTGAATCGTGTCAAGCATTGTCTTCTTGTTTTAAAACCGTTCTTTTTCGAATCGTGTTGGACATGAACAAAGTCTTTGTTCGAATCGTGTCGGACATTGCCTCTTGTTTTAAAACTGTTTCTGTTTGAATCGTGTCAAACTTGAACTTGGACTTTGTTTGAATCGTGTCAAGCATTGTCTTGTGTTTTAAAACTTGTTCTCGTTTGAATCGTGTCAAACTTGAACTTGGACTTTGTTTGAATCGTGTCAAGCATTGTCTTGTGTTTTAAAACTTGTTCTCGTTTGAATCGTGTCAAACTTGAACTTGGACTTTGTTTGAATCGTGTCAAGCATTGTCTTGTGTTTTAAAACGTGTTCTCGTTTGAATCGTGTCAAACTTGAACTTGGACTTTGTTTGAATCGTGTCAAGCATTGTCTAGTGTTTTAAAACTTGTTCTCGTTTGAATCGTGTCAAACTTGAACTTGGACTTTGTTTGAATCGTGTCAAGCATTGTCTTGTGTTTTAAAACTTGTTCTCGTTTGAATCGTGTCAAACTTGAACTTGGACTTTGTTTGAATCGTGTCAAGCATTGTCTTGTGTTTTAAAACTTGTTCTCGTTTGAATCGTGTCAAACTTGAACCTAGACTTTGTTTGAATCGTGTCAAGCATTGTCTTGTGTTTTAAAACTTGTTCTCGTTTGAATCGTGTCAAACTTGAACCTAGACTTTGTTTGAATCGTGTCAAGCATTGTCTTGTGTGTTAAAACTTGTTCTCGTTTGAATTGTGTCAAACTTGAACTTGGACTTTGTTTGAATCGTGTCAAGCATTGTCTTCTTGTTTTAAAACCGTTCTTTTTCGAATCGTGTTGGACATGAACAAAGTCTTTGTTCGAATCGTGTCGGACATTGCCTCTTGTTTTAAAACTGTTTCTGTTTGAATCGTGTCAAACTTGAACTTGGACTTTGTTTGAATCGTGTCAAGCATTGTCTTGTGTTTTAAAACTTGTTCTCGTTTGAATCGTGTCAAACTTGAACTTGGACTTTGTTTGAATCGTGTCAAGCATTATCTTGTGTTTTAAAACTTGGTCTCGTTTGAATCGTGTCAAACTTGAACTTGGACTTTGTTTGAATCGTGTCAAGCATTGTCTTGTGTTTTAAAACCTGTTCTCGTTTGAATCGTGTCAAACTTGAACTTGGACTTTGTTTGAATTGTGTCAAGCATTGTCTTGTGTTTTAAAACTTGTTCTCGTTTGAATCGTGTCAAACTTGAACTTGGACTTTGTTTGAATCGTGTCAAGCATTGTCTTGTGTTTTAAAACTTGTTCTCGTTTGAATCGTGTCAAACTTGAACCTAGACTTTGTTTGAATCGTGTCAAGCATTGTCTTGTGTTTTAAAACTTGTTCTCGTTTGAATCGTGTCAAACTTGAACCTAGACTTTGTTTGAATCGTGTCAAGCATTGTCTTGTGTGTTAAAACTTGTTCTCGTTTGAATTGTGTCAAACTTGAACTTGGACTTTGTTTGAATCGTGTCAAGCATTGTCTTCTTGTTTTAAAACCGTTCTTTTTCGAATCGTGTTGGACATGAACAAAGTCTTTGTTCGAATCGTGTCGGACATTGCCTCTTGTTTTAAAACTGTTTCTGTTTGAATCGTGTCAAACTTGAACTTGGACTTTGTTTGAATCGTGTCAAGCATTGTCTTGTGTTTTAAAACTTGTTCTCGTTTGAATCGTGTCAAACTTGAACTTGGACTTTGTTTGAATCGTGTCAAGCATTGTCTTGTGTTTTAAAACTTGTTCTCGTTTGAATCGTGTCAAACTTGAACTTGGACTTTGTTTGAATCGTGTCAAGCATTGTCTTGTGTTTTAAAACGTGTTCTCGTTTGAATCGTGTCAAACTTGAACTTGGACTTTGTTTGAATCGTGTCAAGCATTGTCTAGTGTTTTAAAACTTGTTCTCGTTTGAATCGTGTCAAACTTGAACTTGGACTTTGTTTGAATCGTGTCAAGCATTGTCTTGTGTTTTAAAACTTGTTCTCGTTTGAATCGTGTCAAACTTGAACTTGGACTTTGTTTGAATCGTGTCAAGCATTGTCTTGTGTTTTAAAACTTGTTCTCGTTTGAATCGTGTCAAACTTGAACCTAGACTTTGTTTGAATCGTGTCAAGCATTGTCTTGTGTGTTAAAACTTGTTCTCGTTTGAATTGTGTCAAACTTGAACTTGGACTTTGTTTGAATCGTGTCAAGCATTGTCTTCTTGTTTTAAAACCGTTCTTTTTCGAATCGTGTTGGACATGAACAAAGTCTTTGTTCGAATCGTGTCGGACATTGCCTCTTGTTTTAAAACTGTTTCTGTTTGAATCATGTCAAACTTGAACTTGGACTTTGTTTGAATCGTGTCAAGCATTGTCTTGTGTTTTAAAACTTGTTCTCGTTTGAATCGTGTCAAACTTGAACTTGGACTTTGTTTGAATCGTGTCAAGCATTGTCTTGTGTTTTAAAACTTGTTCTCGTTTGAATCGTGTCAAACTTGAACTTGGACTTTGTTTGAATCGTGTCAAGCATTGTCTTGTGTTTTAAAACGTGTTCTCGTTTGAATCGTGTCAAACTTGAACTTGGACTTTGTTTGAATCGTGTCAAGCATTGTCTAGTGTTTTAAAACTTGTTCTCGTTTGAATCGTGTCAAACTTGAACTTGGACTTTGTTTGAATCGTGTCAAGCATTGTCTTGTGTTTTAAAACCTGTTCTCGTTTGAATCGTGTCAAACTTGAACTTGGACTTTGTTTGAATCGTGTCAAGCATTGTCTTGTGTTTTAAAACTTGTTCTCATTTGAATCGTGTCAAACTTGAACTTGGACTTTGTTTGAATCGTGTCAAGCATTGTCTTGTGTTTTAAAACTTGTTCTCGTTTGAATCGTGTCAAACTTGAACTTGGACTTTGTTTGAATCGTGTCAAGCGTTGTCTTGTGTTTTAAAACAAGTTCTCATTTGAATCGTGTCAAACTTGAACTTGGAATTTGTTTGAATCGTGTCAAGCATTGTCTTGTGTTTTAAAACTTGTTCTCGTTTGAATCGT
Source organism: Lathyrus tuberosus (assembly GCA_022829125.1). Lineage (NCBI taxonomy): Eukaryota > Viridiplantae > Streptophyta > Magnoliopsida > Fabales > Fabaceae > Lathyrus > Lathyrus tuberosus. The sequence goes on from JALAZF010000054.1 coordinate 16,370,182, forward strand.
GTCAAACTTGAACTTGGACTTTGTTTGAATCGTGTCAAGCATTGTCTTGTGTTTTAAAACTTGTTCTCGTTTGAATCGTGTCGAACTTGAACCTAGACTTTGTTTAAATCGTGTCAAGCATTGTCTTGTGTTTTAAAACTTGTTCTCGTTTGAATCGTGTCAAACTTGAACCTAGACTTTGTTTGAATCGTGTCAAGCATTGTCTTGTGTTTTAAAACTTGTTCTCGTTTGAATTGTGTCAAACTTGAACTTGGACTTTGTTTGAATCGTGTCAAGCATTGTCTTCTTGTTTTAAAACCGTTCTTTTTCGAATCGTGTTGGACATGAACAGAGTCTTTGTTCGAATCGTGTCTGACATTGCCTCTTGTTTTAAAACTGTTTCTGTTTGAATCGTGTCAAACTTGAACTTGGACTTTGTTTGAATCGTGTCAAGCATTGTCTTGTTTTTTAAAACTTGTTCTCGTTTGAATCGTGTCAAACTTGAACTTGCACTTTGTTTGAATCGTGTCAAGCATTGTCTTGTGTTTTAAAACGTGTTCTCGTTTGAATCGTGTCAAACTTGAACTTGGACTTTGTTTGAATCGTGTCAAGCATTGTCTAGTGTTTTAAAACTTGTTCTCGTTTGAATCGTGTCAAACTTGAACTTGGACTTTGTTTGAATCGTGTCAAGCATTGTCTTGTGTTTTAAAACCTGTTCTCGTTTGAATCGTGTCAAACTTGAACTTGGACTTTGTTTGAATCGTGTCAAGCATTGTCTTGTGTTTTAAAAATTGTTCTCGTTTGAATCGTGTCAAACTTGAACTTGGACTTTGTTTGAATCGTGTCAAGCATTGTCTTGTGTTTTAAAACTTGTTCTCGTTTGAATCGTGTCAAACTTGAACTTGGACTTTGTTTGAATCGTGTCAAGCATTGTCTAGTGTTTTAAAACTTGTTCTCGTTTGAATCGTGTCAAACTTGAACTTGGACTTTGTTTGAATCGTGTCAAGCGTTGTCTTGTGTTTTAAAACAAGTTCTCATTTGAATCGTGTCAAACTTGAACTTGGAATTTGTTGGAATCGTGTCAAGCATTGTCTTGTGTTTTAAAACTTGTTCTCGTTTGAATCGTGTCAAACTTGAACTTGGACTTTGTTTAAATCGTGTCAAGCATTGTCTTGTGTTTTAAAACTTGTTCTCGTTTGAATCGTGTCAAACTTGAACCTAGACTTTGTTTGAATCGTGTCAAGCATTGTCTTGTGTTTTAAAACTTGTTCTCGTTTGAATCGTGTCAAACTTGAACCTAGACTTTGTTTGAATCGTGTCAAGCATTGTCTTGTGTTTTAAAACTTGTTCTCGTTTGATTTGTGTCAAACTTGAACTTGGACTTTGTTTGAATCGTGTCAAGCATTGTCTTCTTGTTTTAAAACCGTTCTTTTTCGAATCGTGTTGGACATGAACAGAGTCTTTGTTCGAATCGTGTCGGACATTGCCTCTTGTTTTAAAACTGTATCTGTTTGTATCGTGTCAAACTTGAACTTGGACTTTGTTTGAATCGTGTCAAGCATTGTCTTGTGTTTTAAAACTTGTTCTCGTTTGAATCGTGTCAAACTTGAACTTGGACTTTGTTTGAATCGTGTCAAGCATTGTCTTGTATTTTAAAACGTGTTCTCGTTTGAATCGTGTCAAACTTGAACTTGGACTTTGTTTGAATCGTGTCAAGCATTGTCTAGTGTTTTAAAACATGTTCTCGTTTGAATCGTGTCAAACTTGAACTTGGACTTTGTTTGAATCGTGTCAAGCATTGTCTTGTGTTTTAAAACCTGTTCTCGTTTGAATCGTGTCAAACTTGAACTTGGACTTTGTTTGAATCGTGTCAAGCATTGTCTTGTGTTTTAAAACTTGTTCTCGTTTGAATCGTGTCAAACTTGAACTTGGACTTTGTTTGAATCGTGTCAAGGATTGTCTTGTGTTTTAAAACTTGTTCTCGTTTGAATCGTGTCAAACTTGAACTTGGACTTTGTTTGAATCGTGTCAAGCATTGTCTTGTGTTTTAAAACTTATTCTCGTTTAAATCGTGTCAAACTTGAACTTGGACTTTGTTTGAATCGTGTCAAGCATTATCTTGTGTTTTGAAACTTGGTCTCGTTTGAATCGTGTCAAACTTGAACTTGGACTTTGTTTGAATCGTGTCAAGCATTGTCTTGTGTTTTAAAACCTGTTCTCGTTTGAATCGTGTCAAACTTGAACTTGGACTTTGTTTGAATCGTGTCAAGCATTGTCTTGTGTTTTAAAACTTGTTCTCGTTTGAATCGTGTCAAACTTGAACTTGGACTTTGTTTGAATCGTGTCAAGCAATATCTTGTGTTTTAAAACTTGTTCTCGTTTGAATCGTGTCAAACTTGAACTTGGACTTTGTTTGAATCGTGTCAAGCATTGTCTTGTGTTTTAAAACTTGTTCTCGTTTGAATCGTGTCAAACTTGAACTTGGACTTTGTTTGAATCGTGTCAAGCATTGTCTAGTGTTTTAAAACTTGTTCTCGTTTGAATCGTGTCAAACTTGAACTTGGACTTTGTTTGAATCGTGTCAAGCATTGTCTTGTGTTTTAAAACTTGTTCTCATTTGAATCGTGTCAAACTTGAACTTGGACTTTGTTTGAATCGTGTCAAGCATTGTCTTGTGTTTTAAAACTTGTTCTCGTTTGAATCGTGTCAAACTTGAACCTAGACTTTGTTTGAATCGTGTCAAGCATTGTCTTGTGTTTTAAAACTTGTTCTCGTTTGAATCGTGTCAAACTTGAACCTAGACTTTGTTTGAATCGTGTCAAGCATTGTCTTGTGTTTTAAAACTTGTTCTCGTTTGAATCATGTCAAACTTGAACTTGGACTTTGTTTGAATCGTGTCAAGCATTGTCTTGTGTTTTAAAACTTGTTCTCGTTTGAATCGTGTCAAACTTGAACTTGGACTTTGTTTGAATCGTGTCAAGCAATATCTTGTGTTATAAAACTTGTTCTCGTTTGAATCGTGTCAAACTTGAACTTGGACTTTGTTTGAATCGTGTCACGCATTGTCTTGTGTTTTAAAACTTGTTCTCGTTTGAATCGTGTCAAACTTGAACTTGGACTTTGTTTGAATCGTGTCAAGCATTGTCTAGTGTTTTAAAACTTGTTCTCGTTTGAATCGTGTCAAACTTGAACTTGGACTTTGTTTGAATCGTGTCAAGCATTGTCTTGTGTTTTAAAACTTGTTCTCATTTGAATCGTGTCAAACTTGAACTTGGACTTTGTTTGAATCGTGTCAAGCATTGTCTTGTGTTTTAAAACTTGTTCTCGTTTGAATCGTGTCAAACTTGAACCTAGACTTTGTTTGAATCGTGTCAAGCATTGTCTTGTGTTTTAAAACTTGTTCTCGTTTGAATCGTGTCAAACTTGAACCTAGACTTTGTTTGAATCGTGTCAAGCATTGTCTTGTGTTTTAAAACTTGTTCTCGTTTGAATTGTGTCAAACTTGAACTTGGACTTTGTTTGAATCGTGTCAAGCATTGTCTTCTTGTTTTAAAACCGTTCTTTTTCGAATCGTGTTGGACATGAACAGAGTCTTTGTTCGAATCGTGTCGGACATTGCCTCTTGTTTTAAAACTGTTTCTGTTTGAATCGTGTCAAACTTGAACTTGGACTTTGTTTGAATCGTGTCAAGCATTGTCTTGTGTTTTAAAACTTGTTCTCGTTTGAATCGTGTCAAACTTGAACTTGGACTTTGTTTGAATCGTGTCAAGCAATATCTTGTGTTTTAAAACTTGTTCTCGTTTGAATCGTGTCAAACTTGAACTTGGACTTTGTTTGAATCGTGTCAAGCATTGTCTTGTGTTTTAAAACTTGTTCTCGTTTGAATCGTGTCAAACTTGAACTTGGACTTTGTTTGAATCGTGTCAAGCATTGTCTAGTGTTTTAAAACTTGTTCTCGTTTGAATCGTGTCAAACTTGAACTTGGACTTTGTTTGAATCGTGTCAAGCATTGTCTTGTGTTTTAAAACTTGTTCTCATTTGAATCGTGTCAAACTTGAACTTGGACTTTGTTTGAATCGTGTCAAGCATTGTCTTGTGTTTTAAAACTTGTTCTCGTTTGAATCGTGTCAAACTTGAACCTAGACTTTGTTTGAATCGTGTCAAGCATTGTCTTGTGTTTTAAAACTTGTTCTCGTTTGAATCGTGTCAAACTTGAACTTGGACTTTGTTTGAATCGTGTCAAGCATTGTCTTGTGTTTTAAAACTTGTTCTCGTTTGAATTGTGTCAAACTTGAACTTGGACTTTGTTTGAATCGTGTCAAGCATTGTCTTCTTGTTTTAAAACCGTTCTTTTTCAAATCGTGTTGGACATGAACAGAGTCTTTGTTCGAATCGTGTCGGACATTGCCTCTTGTTTTAAAACTGTTTCTGTTTGAATCGTGTCAAACTTGAACTTGGACTTTGTTTGAATCGTGTCAAGCATTGTCTTGTGTTTTAAAACTTGTTCTCGTTTGAATCGTGTCAAACTTGAACTTGGACTTTGTTTGAATCGTGTCAAGCATTGTCTTGTGTTTTAAAACGTGTTCTCGTTTGAATCGTGTCAAACTTGAACTTGGACTTTGTTTGAATTGTGTCAAGCATTGTCTAGTGTTTTAAAACTTGTTCTCGTTTGAATCGTGTCAAACTTGAACTTGGACTTTGTTTGAATCGTGTCAAGCATTGTCTTGTGTTTTAAAACTTGTTCTCGTTTGAATCGTGTCAAACTTGAACTTGGACTTTGTTTGAATCGTGTCAAGCATTGTCTTGTGTTTTAAAACTTGTTCTCGTTTGAATCGTGTCAAACTTGAACTTGGACTTTGTTTGAATCGTGTCAAGGATTGTCTTGTGTTTTAAAACTTGTTCTCGTTTGAATCGTGTCAAACTTGAACTTGGACTTTGTTTGAATCGTGTCAAGCATTGTCTAGTGTTTTAAAACTTGTTCTCGTTTGAATCGTGTCAAACTTGAACTTGGACTTTGTTTGAATCGTGTCAAGCGTTGTCTTGTGTTTTAAAACAAGTTCTCATTTGAATCATGTCAAACTTGAACTTGGACTTTGTTTGAATCGTGTCAAGCATTGTCTTGTGTTTTAAAACTTGTTCTCGTTTGAATCGTGTCAAACTTGAACTTGGACTTTGTTTGAATCGTGTCAAGCATTGTCTTGTGTTTTAAAACTTGTTCTCGTTTGAATCGTGTCAAACTTGAACTTGGACTTTGTTTGAATCGTGTCAAGCATTGTCTAGTGTTTTAAAACTTGTTCTCGTATGAATCGTGTCAAACTTGAACTTGGACTTTGTTTGAATCGTGTCAAGCGTTGTCTTGTGTTTTAAAACAAGTTCTCATTTGAATCGTGTCAAACTTGAACTTGGACTTTGTTTGAATCGTGTCAAGCATTGTCTTGTGTTTTAAAACTTGTTCTCGTTTGAATCGTGTCAAACTTGAACTTGGACTTTGTTTGAATCGTGTCAAGCATTGTCTTGTGTTTTAAAACTTGTTCTCGTTTGAATCGTGTCAAACTTGAACCTAGACTTTGTTTGAATCGTGTCAAGCATTGTCTTGTGTTTTAAAACTTGTTCTCGTTTGAATCGTGTCAAACTTGAACCTAGACTTTGTTTGAATCGTGTCAAGCATTGTCTTGTGTGTTAAAACTTGTTCTCGTTTGAATTGTGTCAAACTTGAACTTGGACTTTGTTTGAATCGTGTCAAGCATTGTCTTCTTGTTTTAAAACCGTTCATTTTCGAATCGTGTTGGACATGAACAAAGTCTTTGTTCGAATCGTGTCGGACATTGCCTCTTGTTTTAAAACTGTTTCTGTTTGAATCGTGCCAAACTTGAACTTGGACTTTGTTTGAATCGTGTCAAGCAATATCTTGTGTTTTAAAACTTGTTCTCGTTTGAATCGTGTCAAACTTGAACTTGGACTTTGTTTGAATCGTGTCAAGCATTGTCTTGTGTTTTAAAACTTGTTCTCGTTTGAATCGTGTCAAACTTGAACTTGGACTTTGTTTGAATCGTGTCAAGCATTGTCTAGTGTTTTAAAACTTGTTCTCGTTTGAATCGTGTCAAACTTGAACTTGGACTTTGTTTGAATCGTGTCAAGCATTGTCTTGTGTTTTAAAACTTGTTCTCATTTGAATCGTGTCAAACTTGAACTTGGACTTTGTTTGAATCGTGTCAAGCATTGTCTTGTGTTTTAAAACTTGTTCTCGTTTGAATCGTGTCAAACTTGAACCTAGACTTTGTTTGAATCGTGTCAAGCATTGTCTTGTGTTTTAAAACTTGTTCTCGTTTGAATCGTGTCAAACTTGAACTTGGACTTTGTTTGAATCGTGTCAAGCATTGTCTTGTGTTTTAAAACTTGTTCTCGTTTGAATTGTGTCAAACTTGAACTTGGACTTTGTTCGAATCGTGTCAAGCATTGTCTTCTTGTTTTAAAACTTGTTCTCGTTTGAATCGTGTCAAACTTGAACTTGGACTTTGTTTGAATCGTGTCAAGCATTGTCTTATGTTTTAAAACTTGTTCTCGTTTGAATCGTGTCAAACTTGAACTTGGACTTTGTTTGAATCGTGTCAAGCATTGTCTTGTGTTTTAAAACTTGTTCTCGTTTGAATCGTGTCAAACTTGAACTTGGACTTTATTTGAATCGTGTCAAGCATTGTCTTGTGTTTTAAAACGTGTTCTCATTTGAATCGTGTCAAACTTGAACTTGGACTTTGTTTGAATCGTGTCAAGCATTGTCTAGTGTTTTAAAACTTGTTCTCGTTTGAATCGTGTCAAACTTGAACTTGGACTTTGTTTGAATCGTGTCAACCATTGTCTTGTGTTTTAAAACCTGTTCTCGTTTGAATCGTGTCAAACTTGAACTTGGACTTTGTTTGAATCGTGTCAAGCATTGTCTTGTGTTTTAAAACTTGTTCTCGTTTGAATCGTGTCAAACTTGAACTTGGACTTTGTTTGAATCGTGTCAAGGATTGTCTTGTGTTTTAAAACTTATTCTCGTTTGAATCGTGTCAAACTTGAACTTGGACTTTGTTTGAATCGTGTCAAGCATTATCTTGTGTTTTAAAACTTGTTCTCGTTTGAATCGTGTCAAACTTGAACTTGGACTTTGTTTGAATCGTGTCAAGCATTGTCTTGTGTTTTAAAACTTGTTCTCGTTTGAATCGTGTCAAACTTGAACTTGGACTTTGTTTGAATCGTGTCAAGCATTGTCTAGTGTTTTAAAACCTGTTCTCGTTTGAATCGTGTCAAACTTGAACTTGGACTTTGATTGAATCGTGTCAAGGATTGTCTTGTGTTTTAAAACTTGTTCTCGTTTGAATCGTGTCAAACTTGAACTTGGACTTTGTTTGAATCGTGTCAAGCATTGTCTTGTGTTTTAAAACTTGTTCTCGTTTGAATCGTGTCAAACTTGAACTTGGACTTTGTTTGAATCGTGTCAAGCATTGTCTTGTGTTTTAAAACTTGTTCTCGTTTGAATCGTGTCAAACTTGAACCTAGACTTTGTTTGAATCGTGTCAAGCATTGTCTTGTGTTTTAAAACTTGTTCTCGTTTGAATCGTGTCAAACTTGAACCTAGACTTTGTTTGAATCGTGTCAAGCATTGTCTTGTGTTTTAAAACTTGTTCTCGTTTGAATCGTGTCAAACTTGAACCTAGACTTTGTTTGAATCGTGTCAAGCATTGTCTTGTGTGTTAAAACTTGTTCTCGTTTGAATTGTGTCAAACTTGAACTTGGACTTTGTTTGAATCGTGTCAAGCATTTTCTTCTTGTTTTAAAACCGTTCATTTTCGAATCGTGTTGGACATGAACAAAGTCTTTGTTCGAATCGTGTCGGACATTGCCTCTTGTTTTAAAACTGTTTCTGTTTGAATCGTGCCAAACTTGAACTTGGACTTTGTTTGAATCGTGTCAAGCATTGTCTTGTGTTTTAAAACTTGTTCTCGTTTGAATCGTGTCAAACTTGAACTTGGACTTTGTTTGAATCGTGTCAAGCATTGTCTAGTGTTTTAAAACTTGTTCTCGTTTGAATCGTGTCAAACTTGAACTTGGACTTTGTTTGAATCGTGTCAAGCGTTGTCTTGTGTTTTAAAACAAGTTCTCATTTGAATCGTGTCAAACTTGAACTTGGACTTTGTTCGAATCGTGTCGGACATTGCCTCTTGTTTTAAAACTTGTTCTCGTTTGAATCGTGTCAAACTTGAACTTGGACTTTGTTTGAATCGTGTCAAGCATTGTCTTGTGTTTTAAAACTTGTTCTCGTTTGAATCGTGTCAAACTTGAACTTGGACTTTGTTTGAATCGTGTCAAGCATTGTCTTGTGTTTTAAAACTTGTTCTCGTTTGAATCGTGTCAAACTTGAACTTGGACTTTATTTGAATCGTGTCAAGCATTGTCTTGTGTTTTAAAACGTGTTCTCGTTTGAATCGTGTCAAACTTGAACTTGGACTTTGTTTGAATCGTGTCAAGCATTGTCTAGTGTTTTAAAACTTTTTCTCGTTTGAATCGTGTCAAACTTGAACTTGGACTTTGTTTGAATCGTGTCAACCATTGTCTTGTGTTTTAAAACCTGTTCTCGTTTGAATCGTGTCAAACTTGAACTTGGACTTTGTTTGAATCGTGTCAAGCATTGTCTTGTGTTTTAAAACTTGTTCTCGTTTGAATCGTGTCAAACTTGAACTTGGACTTTGTTTGAATCGTGTCAAGCATTGTCTTGTGTTTTAAAACTTGTTCTCGTTTGAATCGTGTCAAACTTGAACTTGGACTTTGTTTGAATCGTGTCAAGCATTATCTTGTGTTTTAAAACTTGTTCTCGTTTGAATCGTGTCAAACTTGAACTTGGACTTTGTTTGAATCGTGTCAAGCATTGTCTTGTGTTTTAAAACTTGTTCTCGTTTGAATCGTGTCAAACTTGAACTTGGACTTTGTTTGAATCGTGTCAAGCATTGTCTAGTGTTTTAAAACCTGTTCTCGTTTGAATCGTGTCAAACTTGAACTTGGACTTTGATTGAATCGTGTCAAGGATTGTCTTGTGTTTTAAAACTTGTTCTCGTTTGAATCGTGTCAAACTTGAACTTGGACTTTGTTTGAATCGTGTCAAGCATTGTCTTGTGTTTTAAAACTTGTTCTCGTTTGAATCGTGTCAAACTTGAACTTGGACTTTGTTTGAATCGTGTCAAGCATTGTCTTGTGTTTTAAAACTTGTTCTCGTTTGAATCGTGTCAAACTTGAACCTAGACTTTGTTTGAATCGTGTCAAGCATTGTCTTGTGTTTTAAAACTTGTTCTCGTTTGAATCGTGTCAAACTTGAACCTAGACTTTGTTTGAATCGTGTCAAGCATTGTCTTGTGTTTTAAAACTTGTTCTCGTTTGAATCGTGTCAAACTTGAACCTAGACTTTGTTTGAATCGTGTCAAGCATTGTCTTGTGTGTTAAAACTTGTTCTCGTTTGAATTGTGTCAAACTTGAACTTGGACTTTGTTTGAATCGTGTCAAGCATTGTCTTCTTGTTTTAAAACCGTTCATTTTCGAATCGTGTTGGACATGAACAAAGTCTTTGTTCGAATCGTGTCGGACATTGCCTCTTGTTTTAAAACTGTTTCTGTTTGAATCGTGCCAAACTTGAACTTGGACTTTGTTTGAATCGTGTCAAGCATTGTCTTGTGTTTTAAAACTTGTTCTCGTTTGAATCGTGTCAAACTTGAACTTGGACTTTGTTTGAATCGTGTCAAGCATTGTCTTGTGTTTTAAAACTTGTTCTCGTTTGAATCGTGTCAAACTTGAACTTGGACTTTGTTTGAATCGTGTCAAGCATTGTCTTGTGTTTTAAAACTTGTTCTCGTTTGAATCGTGTCAAACTTGAACCTAGACTTTGTTTGAATCGTGTCAAGCATTGTCTTGTGTTTTAAAACTTGTTCTCGTTTGAATCGTGTCAAACTTGAACCTAGACTTTGTTTGAATCGTGTCAAGCATTGTCTTGTGTGTTAAAACTTGTTCTCGTTTGAATTGTGTCAAACTTGAACTTGGACTTTGTTTGAATCGTGTCAAGCATTGTCTTCTTGTTTTAAAACCGTTCATTTTCGAATCGTGTTGGACATGAACAAAGTCTTTGTTCGAATCGTGTCGGACATTGCCTCTTGTTTTAAAACTGTTTCTGTTTGAATCGTGCCAAACTTGAACTTGGACTTTGTTTGAATCGTGTCAAGCATTGTCTTGTGTTTTAAAACCTGTTCTCGTTTGAATCGTGTCAAACTTGAACTTGGACTTTGTTTGAATCGTGTCAAGCATTGTCTTGTGTTTTAAAACTTATTCTCGTTTGAATCGTGTCAAACTTGAACTTGGACTTTGTTTGAATCGTGTCAAGCATTATCTTGTGTTTTAAAACTTGTTCTCGTTTGAATCGTGTCAAACTTGAACTTGGACTTTGTTTGAATCGTGTCAAGCATTGTCTTGTGTTTTAAAACCTGTTCTCGTTTGAATCGTGTCAAACTTGAACTTGGACTTTGATTGAATCGTGTCAAGGATTATCTTGTGTTTTAAAACAAGTTCTCGTTTGAATCGTGTCAAACTTGAACTTGGACTTTGTTTGAATCGTGTCAAGCATTGTCTTGTGTTTTAAAACTTGTTCTCGTTTGAATCGTGTCAAACTTGAACTTGGACTTTGTTTGAATCGTGTCAAGCATTATCTTGTGTTTTAAAACTTGTTCTCGTTTGAATCGTGTCAAACTTGAACTTGGACTTTGTTTGAATCGTGTCAAGCATTGTCTTGTGTTTTAAAACTTGTTCTCGTTTGAATCGTGTCAAACTTGAACTTGGACTTTGTTTGAATCGTGTCAAGCATTGTCTTGTGTTTTAAAACTTGTTCTCGTTTGAATCGTGTCAAACTTGAACTTGGACTTTGTTTGAATCGTGTCAAGCATTGTCTAGTGTTTTAAAACTTGTTCTCGTTTGAATCGTGTCAAACTTGAACTTGGACTTTGTTTGAATCGTGTCAAGCATTGTCTTGTGTTTTAAAACTTGTTCTCATTTGAATCGTGTCAAACTTGAACTTGGACTTTGTTTGAATCGTGTCAAGCATTGTCTTGTGTTTTAAAACTTGTTCTCGTTTGAATCGTGTCAAACTTGAACTTGGACTTTGTTTGAATCGTGTCAAGCATTGTCTTGTGTTTTAAAACTTGTTCTCGTTTGAATCGTGTCAAACTTGAACTTGGACTTTGTTTGAATCGTGTCAAGCATTGTCTAGTGTTTTAAAACTTGTTCTCGTTTGAATCGTGTCAAACTTGAACTTGGACTTTGTTTGAATCGTGTCAAGCGTTGTCTTGTGTTTTAAAACAAGTTCTCATTTGAATCGTGTCAAACTTGAACTTGGACTTTGTTCGAATCGTGTCGGACATTGCCTCTTGTTTTAAAACTTGTTCTCGTTTGAATCGTGTCAAACTTGAACTTGGACTTTGTTTGAATCGTGTCAAGCATTGTCTTGTGTTTTAAAACTTGTTCTCGTTTGAATCGTGTCAAACTTGAACTTGGACTTTGTTTGAATCGTGTCAAGCATTGTCTTGTGTTTTAAAACTTGTTCTCGTTAGAATCGTGTCAAACATGAACTTGGACTTTGTTTGAATCGTGTCAAGCATTGTCTTGTGTTTTAAAACTTATTCTCGTTTGAATCGTGTCAAACTTGAACTTGGACTTTGTTTGAATCGTGTCAAGGATTGTCTTGTGTTTTAAAACTTGTTCTCGTTTGAATCGTGTCAAACTTAAACTTGGACTTTGTTTGAATCGTGTCAAGCATTGTCTAGTGTTTTAAAACCTGTTCTCGTTTGAATCGTGTCAAACTTGAACTTGGACTTTGATTGAATCGTGTCAAGGATTGTCTTGTGTTTTAAAACTTGTTCTCGTTTGAATCGTGTCAAACTTGAACTTGGACTTTGTTTGAATCGTGTCAAGCATTGTCTTGTGTTTTAAAACTTGTTCTCGTTTGAATCGTGTCAAACTTGAACTTGGACTTTGTTTGAATCGTGTCAAGCATTGTCTTGTGTTTTAAAACTTGTTCTCGTTTGAATCGTGTCAAACTTGAACCTAGACTTTGTTTGAATCGTGTCAAGCATTGTCTTGTGTTTTAAAACTTGTTCTCGTTTGAATCGTGTCAAACTTGAACCTAGACTTTGTTTGAATCGTGTCAAGCATTGTCTTGTGTTTTAAAACTTGTTCTCGTTTGAATTGTGTCAAACTTGAACTTGGACTTTGTTTGAATCGTGTCAAGCATTGTCTTCTTGTTTTAAAACCGTTCTTTTTCGAATCGTGTTGGACATGAACAAAGTCTTTGTTCGAATCGTGTCGGACATTGCCTCTTGTTTTAAAACTGTTTCTGTTTGAATCGTGTCAAACTTGAACTTGGACTTTGTTTGAATCGTGTCAAGCATTGTCTTGTGTTTTAAAACTTGTTCTCGTTTGAATCGTGTCAAACTTGAACTTGGACTTTGTTTGAATCGTGTCAAGCATTGTCTTGTGTTTTAAAACTTGTTCTCGTTTGAATCGTGTCAAACTTGAACTTGGACTTTGTTTGAATCGTGTCAAGCATTGTCTTGTGTTTTAAAACGTGTTCTCGTTTGAATCGTGTCAAACTTGAACTTGGACTTTGTTTGAATCGTGTCAAGCATTGTCTAGTGTTTTAAAACTTGATCTCATTTGAATCGTGTCAAACTTGAACTTGGACTTTGTTTGAATCGTGTCAAGCATTGTCTTGTGTTTTAAAACCTGTTCTCGTTTGAATCGTGTCAAACTTGAACTTGGACTTTGTTTGAATCGTGTCAAGCATTGTCTTGTGTTTTAAAACTTATTCTCGTTTGAATCGTGTCAAACTTGAACTTGGACTTTGTTTGAATCGTGTCAAGCATTGTCTTGTGTTTTAAAACTTGTTCTCGTTTGAATCGTGTCAAACTTGAACTTGGACTTTGTTTGAATCGTGTCAAGCATTGTCTAGTGTTTTAAAACTTGTTCTCGTTTGAATCGTGTCAAACTTGAACTTGGACTTTGTTTGAATCGTGTCAAGCATTGTCTTGTGTTTTAAAACGTGTTCTCGTTTGAATCGTGTCAAACTTGAACTTGGACTTTGTTTGAATCGTGTCAAGCATTGTCTAGTGTTTTAAAACTTGTTCTCGTTTGAATCGTGTCAAACTTGAACTTGGACTTTGTTTGAATCGTGTCAAGCATTGTCTTGTGTTTTAAAACCTGTTCTCGTTTGAATCGTGTCAAACTTGAACTTGGACTTTGTTTGAATCGTGTCAAGCATTGTCTTGTGTTTTAAAACTTATTCTCGTTTGAATCGTGTCAAACTTGAACTTGGACTTTGTTTGAATCGTGTCAAGCATTATCTTGTGTTTTAAAACTTGTTCTCGTTTGAATCGTGTCAAACTTGAACTTGGACTTTGTTTGAATCGTGTCAAGCATTGTCTTGTGTTTTAAAACCTGTTCTCGTTTGAATCGTGTCAAACTTGAACTTGGACTTTGATTGAATCGTGTCAAGGATTATCTTGTGTTTTAAAACAAGTTCTCGTTTGAATCGTGTCAAACTTGAACTTGGACTTTGTTTGAATCGTGTCAAGCATTGTCTTGTGTTTTAAAACTTGTTCTCGTTTGAATCGTGTCAAACTTGAACTTGGACTTTGTTTGAATCGTGTCAAGCATTATCTTGTGTTTTAAAACTTGTTCTCGTTTGAATCGTGTCAAACTTGAACTTGGACTTTGTTTGAATCGTGTCAAGCATTGTCTTGTGTTTTAAAACTTGTTCTCGTTTGAATCGTGTCAAACTTGAACTTGGACTTTGTTTGAATCGTGTCAAGCATTGTCTTGTGTTTTAAAACTTGTTCTCGTTTGAATCGTGTCAAACTTGAACTTGGACTTTGTTTGAATCGTGTCAAGCATTGTCTAGTGTTTTAAAACTTGTTCTCGTTTGAATCGTGTCAAACTTGAACTTGGACTTTGTTTGAATCGTGTCAAGCATTGTCTTGTGTTTTAAAACTTGTTCTCATTTGAATCGTGTCAAACTTGAACTTGGACTTTGTTTGAATCGTGTCAAGCATTGTCTTGTGTTTTAAAACTTGTTCTCGTTTGAATCGTGTCAAACTTGAACTTGGACTTTGTTTGAATCGTGTCAAGCATTGTCTTGTGTTTTAAAACTTGTTCTCGTTTGAATCGTGTCAAACTTGAACTTGGACTTTGTTTGAATCGTGTCAAGCATTGTCTAGTGTTTTAAAACTTGTTCTCGTTTGAATCGTGTCAAACTTGAACTTGGACTTTGTTTGAATCGTGTCAAGCGTTGTCTTGTGTTTTAAAACAAGTTCTCATTTGAATCGTGTCAAACTTGAACTTGGACTTTGTTCGAATCGTGTCGGACATTGCCTCTTGTTTTAAAACTTGTTCTCGTTTGAATCGTGTCAAACTTGAACTTGGACTTTGTTTGAATCGTGTCAAGCATTGTCTTGTGTTTTAAAACTTGTTCTCGTTTGAATCGTGTCAAACTTGAACTTGGACTTTGTTTGAATCGTGTCAAGCATTGTCTTGTGTTTTAAAACTTGTTCTCGTTAGAATCGTGTCAAACATGAACTTGGACTTTGTTTGAATCGTGTCAAGCATTGTCTTGTGTTTTAAAACTTATTCTCGTTTGAATCGTGTCAAACTTGAACTTGGACTTTGTTTGAATCGTGTCAAGGATTGTCTTGTGTTTTAAAACTTGTTCTCGTTTGAATCGTGTCAAACTTAAACTTGGACTTTGTTTGAATCGTGTCAAGCATTGTCTAGTGTTTTAAAACCTGTTCTCGTTTGAATCGTGTCAAACTTGAACTTGGACTTTGATTGAATCGTGTCAAGGATTGTCTTGTGTTTTAAAACTTGTTCTCGTTTGAATCGTGTCAAACTTGAACTTGGACTTTGTTTGAATCGTGTCAAGCATTGTCTTGTGTTTTAAAACTTGTTCTCGTTTGAATCGTGTCAAACTTGAACTTGGACTTTGTTTGAATCGTGTCAAGCATTGTCTTGTGTTTTAAAACTTGTTCTCGTTTGAATCGTGTCAAACTTGAACCTAGACTTTGTTTGAATCGTGTCAAGCATTGTCTTGTGTTTTAAAACTTGTTCTCGTTTGAATCGTGTCAAACTTGAACCTAGACTTTGTTTGAATCGTGTCAAGCATTGTCTTGTGTTTTAAAACTTGTTCTCGTTTGAATTGTGTCAAACTTGAACTTGGACTTTGTTTGAATCGTGTCAAGCATTGTCTTCTTGTTTTAAAACCGTTCTTTTTCGAATCGTGTTGGACATGAACAAAGTCTTTGTTCGAATCGTGTCGGACATTGCCTCTTGTTTTAAAACTGTTTCTGTTTGAATCGTGTCAAACTTGAACTTGGACTTTGTTTGAATCGTGTCAAGCATTGTCTTGTGTTTTAAAACTTGTTCTCGTTTGAATCGTGTCAAACTTGAACTTGGACTTTGTTTGAATCGTGTCAAGCATTGTCTTGTGTTTTAAAACTTGTTCTCGTTTGAATCGTGTCAAACTTGAACTTGGACTTTGTTTGAATCGTGTCAAGCATTGTCTTGTGTTTTAAAACGTGTTCTCGTTTGAATCGTGTCAAACTTGAACTTGGACTTTGTTTGAATCGTGTCAAGCATTGTCTAGTGTTTTAAAACTTGATCTCATTTGAATCGTGTCAAACTTGAACTTGGACTTTGTTTGAATCGTGTCAAGCATTGTCTTGTGTTTTAAAACCTGTTCTCGTTTGAATCGTGTCAAACTTGAACTTGGACTTTGTTTGAATCGTGTCAAGCATTGTCTTGTGTTTTAAAACTTATTCTCGTTTGAATCGTGTCAAACTTGAACTTGGACTTTGTTTGAATCGTGTCAAGCATTGTCTTGTGTTTTAAAACTTGTTCTCGTTTGAATCGTGTCAAACTTGAACTTGGACTTTGTTTGAATCGTGTCAAGCATTGTCTAGTGTTTTAAAACTTGTTCTCGTTTGAATCGTGTCAAACTTGAACTTGGACTTTGTTTGAATCGTGTCAAGCATTGTCTTGTGTTTTAAAACTTGTTCTCATTTGAATCGTGTCAAACTTGAACTTGGACTTTGTTTGAATCGTGTCAAGCATTGTCTTGTGTTTTAAAACTTGTTCTCGTTTGAATCGTGTCAAACTTGAACTTGGACTTTGTTTGAATCGTGTCAAGCATTGTCTTGTGTTTTAAAACTTGTTCTCGTTTGAATCGTGTCAAACTTGAACTTGGACTTTGTTTGAATCGTGTCAAGCATTGTCTAGTGTTTTAAAACTTGTTCTCGTTTGAATCGTGTCAAACTTGAACTTGGACTTTGTTTGAATCGTGTCAAGCGTTGTCTTGTGTTTTAAAACAAGTTCTCATTTGAATCGTGTCAAACTTGAACTTGGACTTTGTTCGAATCGTGTCGGACATTGCCTCTTGTTTTAAAACTTGTTCTCGTTTGAATCGTGTCAAACTTGAACTTGGACTTTGTTTGAATCGTGTCAAGCATTGTCTTGTGTTTTAAAACTTGTTCTCGTTTGAATCGTGTCAAACTTGAACTTGGACTTTGTTTGAATCGTGTCAAGCATTGTCTTGTGTTTTAAAACTTGTTCTCGTTTGAATCGTGTCAAACTTGAACTTGGACTTTGTTTGAATCGTGTCAAGCATTGTCTTGTGTTTTAAAACGTGTTCTCGTTTGAATCGTGTCAAACTTGAACTTGGACTTTGTTTGAATCGTGTCAAGCATTGTCTAGTGTTTTAAAACTTGTTCTCGTTTGAATCGTGTCAAACTTGAACTTGGACTTTGTTTGAATCGTGTCAAGCATTGTCTTGTGTTTTAAAACCTGTTCTCGTTTGAATCGTGTCAAACTTGAACTTGGACTTTGTTTGAATCGTGTCAAGCATTGTCTTGTGTTTTAAAACTTGTTCTCGTTTGAATCGTGTCAAACTTGAACTTGGACTTTGTTTGAATCGTGTCAAGGATTGTCTTGTGTTTTAAAACTTGTTCTCGTTTGAATCGTGTCAAACTTGAACTTGGACTTTGTTTGAATCGTGTCAAGCATTGTCTTGTGTTTTAAAACTTATTCTCGTTTGAATCGTGTCAAACTTGAACTTGGACTTTGTTTGAATCGTGTCAAGCATTATCTTGTGTTTTAAAACTTGTTCTCGTTTGAATCGTGTCAAACTTGAACTTGGACTTTGTTTGAATCGTGTCAAGCATTGTCTTGTGTTTTAAAACCTGTTCTCGTTTGAATCGTGTCAAACTTGAACTTGGACTTTGATTGAATCGTGTCAAGGATTATCTTGTGTTTTAAAACTTGTTCTCGTTTGAATCGTGTCAAACTTGAACTTGGACTTTGTTTGAATCGTGTCAAGCATTGTCTTGTGTTTTAAAACTTTTTCTCGTTTGAATCGTGTCAAACTTGAACTTGGACTTTGTTTGAATCGTGTCAAGCATTATCTTGTGTTTTAAAACTTGTTCTCGTTTGAATCGTGTCAAACTTGAACTTGGACTTTGTTTGAATCGTGTCAAGCATTGTCTTGTGTTTTAAAACTTGTTCTCGTTTGAATCGTGTCAAACTTGAACTTGGACTTTGTTTGAATCGTGTCAAGCATTGTCTAGTGTTTTAAAACTTGTTCTCGTTTGAATCGTGTCAAACTTGAACTTGGACTTTGATTGAATCGTGTCAAGGATTGTCTTGTGTTTTAAAACTTGTTCTCGTTTGAATCGTGTCAAACTTGAACTTGGACTTTGTTTGAATCGTGTCAAGCATTGTCTTGTGTTTTAAAACTTGTTCTCGTTTGAATCGTGTCAAACTTGAACTTGGACATTGTTTGAATCGTGTCAAGCATTGTCTTGTGTTTTAAAACTTGTTCTCGTTTGAATCGTGTCAAACTTGAACCTAGACTTTGTTTGAATCGTGTCAAGCATTGTCTTGTGTTTTAAAACTTGTTCTCGTTTGAATCGTGTCAAACTTGAACCTAGACTTTGTTTGAATCGTGTCAAGCATTGTCTTGTGTTTTAAAATTTGTTCTCGTTTGAATTGTGTCAAACTTGAACTTGGACTTTGTTTGAATCGTGTCAAGCATTGTCTTCTTGTTTTAAAACCGTTCTTTTTCGAATCGTGTTGGACATGAACAAAGTCTTTGTTCGAATCGTGTCGGACATTGCCTCTTGTTTTAAAACTGTTTCTGTTTGAATCGTGTCAAACTTGACCTTGGACTTTGTTTGAATCGTGTCAAGCATTGTCTTGTGTTTTAAAACTTGTTCTCGTTTGAATCGTGTCAAACTTGAACTTGGACTTTGTTTGAATCGTGTCAAGCATTGTCTTGTGTTTTAAAACTTGTTCTCGTTTGAATCGTGTCAAACTTGAACTTGGACTTTGTTTGAATCGTGTCAAGCATTGTCTTGTGTTTTAAAACGTGTTCTCGTTTGAATCGTGTCAAACTTGAACTTGGACTTTGTTTGAATCGTGTCAAGCATTGTCTAGTGTTTTAAAACTTGTTCTCGTTTGAATCGTGTCAAACTTGAACTTGGACTTTGTTTGAATCGTGTCAAGCATTGTCTTGTGTTTTAAAACCTGTTCTCGTTTGAATCGTGTCAAACTTGAACTTGGACTTTGTTTGAATCGTGTCAAGCATTGTCTTGTGTTTTAAAACTTATTCTCGTTTGAATCGTGTCAAACTTGAACTTGGACTTTGTTTGAATCGTGTCAAGCATTATCTTGTGTTTTAAAACTTGTTCTCGTTTGAATCGTGTCAAACTTGAACTTGGACTTTGTTTGAATCGTGTCAAGCATTGTCTTGTGTTTTAAAACCTGTTCTCGTTTGAATCGTGTCAAACTTGAACTTGGACTTTGATTGAATCGTGTCAAGGATTATCTTGTGTTTTAAAACAAGTTCTCGTTTGAATCGTGTCAAACTTGAACTTGGACTTTGTTTGAATCGTGTCAAGCATTGTCTTGTGTTTTAAAACTTGTTCTCGTTTGAATCGTGTCAAACTTGAACTTGGACTTTGTTTGAATCGTGTCAAGCATTATCTTGTGTTTTAAAACTTGTTCTCGTTTGAATCGTGTCAAACTTGAACTTGGACTTTGTTTGAATCGTGTCAAGCATTGTCTTGTGTTTTAAAACTTGTTCTCGTTTGAATCGTGTCAAACTTGAACTTGGACTTTGTTTGAATCGTGTCAAGCATTGTCTTGTGTTTTAAAACTTGTTCTCGTTTGAATCGTGTCAAACTTGAACTTGGACTTTGTTTGAATCGTGTCAAGCATTGTCTAGTGTTTTAAAACTTGTTCTCGTTTGAATCGTGTCAAACTTGAACTTGGACTTTGTTTGAATCGTGTCAAGCATTGTCTTGTGTTTTAAAACTTGTTCTCATTTGAATCGTGTCAAACTTGAACTTGGACTTTGTTTGAATCGTGTCAAGCATTGTCTTGTGTTTTAAAACTTGTTCTCGTTTGAATCGTGTCAAACTTGAACTTGGACTTTGTTTGAATCGTGTCAAGCATTGTCTTGTGTTTTAAAACTTGTTCTCGTTTGAATCGTGTCAAACTTGAACTTGGACTTTGTTTGAATCGTGTCAAGCATTGTCTAGTGTTTTAAAACTTGTTCTCGTTTGAATCGTGTCAAACTTGAACTTGGACTTTGTTTGAATCGTGTCAAGCGTTGTCTTGTGTTTTAAAACAAGTTCTCATTTGAATCGTGTCAAACTTGAACTTGGACTTTGTTCGAATCGTGTCGGACATTGCCTCTTGTTTTAAAACTTGTTCTCGTTTGAATCGTGTCAAACTTGAACTTGGACTTTGTTTGAATCGTGTCAAGCATTGTCTTGTGTTTTAAAACTTGTTCTCGTTTGAATCGTGTCAAACTTGAACTTGGACTTTGTTTGAATCGTGTCAAGCATTGTCTTGTGTTTTAAAACTTGTTCTCGTTAGAATCGTGTCAAACATGAACTTGGACTTTGTTTGAATCGTGTCAAGCATTGTCTTGTGTTTTAAAACTTATTCTCGTTTGAATCGTGTCAAACTTGAACTTGGACTTTGTTTGAATCGTGTCAAGCATTATCTTGTGTTTTAAAACTTATTCTCGTTTGAATCGTGTCAAACTTGAACTTGGACTTTGTTTGAATCGTGTCAAGCATTATCTTGTGTTTTAAAACTTGTTCTCGTTTGAATCGTGTCAAACTTGAACTTGGACTTTGTTTGAATCGTGTCAAGCATTGTCTTGTGTTTTAAAACCTGTTCTCGTTTGAATCGTGTCAAACTTGAACTTGGACTTTGATTGAATCGTGTCAAGGATTATCTTGTGTTTTAAAACAAGTTCTCGTTTGAATCGTGTCAAACTTGAACTTGGACTTTGTTTGAATCGTGTCAAGCATTGTCTTGTGTTTTAAAACTTGTTCTCGTTTGAATCGTGTCAAACTTGAACTTGGACTTTGTTTGAATCGTGTCAAGCATTATCTTGTGTTTTAAAACTTGTTCTCGTTTGAATCGTGTCAAACTTGAACTTGGACTTTGTTTGAATCGTGTCAAGCATTGTCTTGTGTTTTAAAACTTGTTCTCGTTTGAATCGTGTCAAACTTGAACTTGGACTTTGTTTGAATCGTGTCAAGCATTGTCTTGTGTTTTAAAACTTGTTCTCGTTTGAATCGTGTCAAACTTGAACTTGGACTTTGTTTGAATCGTGTCAAGCATTGTCTAGTGTTTTAAAACTTGTTCTCGTTTGAATCGTGTCAAACTTGAACTTGGACTTTGTTTGAATCGTGTCAAGCATTGTCTTGTGTTTTAAAACTTGTTCTCATTTGAATCGTGTCAAACTTGAACTTGGACTTTGTTTGAATCGTGTCAAGCATTGTCTTGTGTTTTAAAACTTGTTCTCGTTTGAATCGTGTCAAACTTGAACTTGGACTTTGTTTGAATCGTGTCAAGCATTGTCTTGTGTTTTAAAACTTGTTCTCGTTTGAATCGTGTCAAACTTGAACTTGGACTTTGTTTGAATCGTGTCAAGCATTGTCTAGTGTTTTAAAACTTGTTCTCGTTTGAATCGTGTCAAACTTGAACTTGGACTTTGTTTGAATCGTGTCAAGCGTTGTCTTGTGTTTTAAAACAAGTTCTCATTTGAATCGTGTCAAACTTGAACTTGGACTTTGTTCGAATCGTGTCGGACATTGCCTCTTGTTTTAAAACTTGTTCTCGTTTGAATCGTGTCAAACTTGAACTTGGACTTTGTTTGAATCGTGTCAAGCATTGTCTTGTGTTTTAAAACTTGTTCCCGTTTGAATCGTGTCAAACTTGAACTTGGACTTTGTTTGAATCGTGTCAAGCATTGTCTTGTGTTTTAAAACTTGTTCTCGTTTGAATCGTGTCAAACTTGAACTTGGACTTTGTTTGAATCGTGTCAAGCATTGTCTTGTGTTTTAAAACTTGTTCTCGTTTGAATCGTGTCAAACTTGAACTTGGACTTTGTTTGAATCGTGTCAAGCATTGTCTTGTGTTTTAAAACTTGTTCTCGTTTGAATCGTGTCAAACTTGAACTTGGACTTTGTTTGAATCGTGTCAAGCATTATCTTGTGTTTTAAAACTTGTTCTCGTTTGAATCGTGTCAAACTTGAACTTGGACTTTGTTTGAATCGTGTCAAGCATTGTCTTGTGTTTTAAAACTTGTTCTCGTTTGAATCGTGTCAAACTTGAACTTGGACTTTGTTTGAATCGTGTCAAGCATTGTCTTGTGTTTTAAAACTTGTTCTCGTTTGAATCGTGTCAAACTTGAACTTGGACTTTGTTTGAATCGTGTCAAGCATTGTCTAGTGTTTTAAAACTTGTTC
This sequence comes from Lathyrus tuberosus, assembly GCA_022829125.1. Lineage (NCBI taxonomy): Eukaryota > Viridiplantae > Streptophyta > Magnoliopsida > Fabales > Fabaceae > Lathyrus > Lathyrus tuberosus. Next base: position 16,392,042 of record JALAZF010000054.1, read on the forward strand.
TCGTTTGAATCGTGTCAAACTTGAACTTGGACTTTGTTTGAATCGTGTCAAGCATTGTCTTGTGTTTTAAAACTTGTTCTCATTTGAATCGTGTCAAACTTGAACTTGGACTTTGTTTGAATCGTGTCAAGCATTGTCTTGTGTTTTAAAACTTGTTCTCGTTTGAATCGTGTCAAACTTGAACTTGGACTTTGTTTGAATCGTGTCAAGCATTGTCTTGTGTTTTAAAACTTGTTCTCGTTTGAATCGTGTCAAACTTGAACTTGGACTTTGTTTGAATCGTGTCAAGCATTGTCTAGTGTTTTAAAACTTGTTCTCGTTTGAATCGTGTCAAACTTGAACTTGGACTTTGTTTGAATCGTGTCAAGCGTTGTCTTGTGTTTTAAAACAAGTTCTCATTTGAATCGTGTCAAACTTGAACTTGGACTTTGTTCGAATCGTGTCGGACATTGCCTCTTGTTTTAAAACTTGTTCTCGTTTGAATCGTGTCAAACTTGAACTTGGACTTTGTTTGAATCGTGTCAAGCATTGTCTTGTGTTTTAAAACTTGTTCTCGTTTGAATCGTGTCAAACTTGAACTTGGACTTTGTTTGAATCGTGTCAAGCATTGTCTTGTGTTTTAAAACTTGTTCTCGTTAGAATCGTGTCAAACATGAACTTGGACTTTGTTTGAATCGTGTCAAGCATTGTCTTGTGTTTTAAAACTTATTCTCGTTTGAATCGTGTCAAACTTGAACTTGGACTTTGTTTGAATCGTGTCAAGCATTATCTTGTGTTTTAAAACTTATTCTCGTTTGAATCGTGTCAAACTTGAACTTGGACTTTGTTTGAATCGTGTCAAGCATTATCTTGTGTTTTAAAACTTGTTCTCGTTTGAATCGTGTCAAACTTGAACTTGGACTTTGTTTGAATCGTGTCAAGCATTGTCTTGTGTTTTAAAACCTGTTCTCGTTTGAATCGTGTCAAACTTGAACTTGGACTTTGATTGAATCGTGTCAAGGATTATCTTGTGTTTTAAAACAAGTTCTCGTTTGAATCGTGTCAAACTTGAACTTGGACTTTGTTTGAATCGTGTCAAGCATTGTCTTGTGTTTTAAAACTTGTTCTCGTTTGAATCGTGTCAAACTTGAACTTGGACTTTGTTTGAATCGTGTCAAGCATTATCTTGTGTTTTAAAACTTGTTCTCGTTTGAATCGTGTCAAACTTGAACTTGGACTTTGTTTGAATCGTGTCAAGCATTGTCTTGTGTTTTAAAACTTGTTCTCGTTTGAATCGTGTCAAACTTGAACTTGGACTTTGTTTGAATCGTGTCAAGCATTGTCTTGTGTTTTAAAACTTGTTCTCGTTTGAATCGTGTCAAACTTGAACTTGGACTTTGTTTGAATCGTGTCAAGCATTGTCTAGTGTTTTAAAACTTGTTCTCGTTTGAATCGTGTCAAACTTGAACTTGGACTTTGTTTGAATCGTGTCAAGCATTGTCTTGTGTTTTAAAACTTGTTCTCATTTGAATCGTGTCAAACTTGAACTTGGACTTTGTTTGAATCGTGTCAAGCATTGTCTTGTGTTTTAAAACTTGTTCTCGTTTGAATCGTGCCAAACTTGAACTTGGACTTTGTTTGAATCGTGTCAAGCATTGTCTTGTGTTTTAAAACTTGTTCTCGTTTGAATCGTGTCAAACTTGAACTTGGACTTTGTTTGAATCGTGTCAAGCATTGTCTAGTGTTTTAAAACTTGTTCTCGTTTGAATCGTGTCAAACTTGAACTTGGACTTTGTTTGAATCGTGTCAAGCGTTGTCTTGTGTTTTAAAACAAGTTCTCATTTGAATCGTGTCAAACTTGAACTTGGACTTTGTTCGAATCGTGTCGGACATTGCCTCTTGTTTTAAAACTTGTTCTCGTTTGAATCGTGTCAAACTTGAACTTGGACTTTGTTTGAATCGTGTCAAGCATTGTCTTGTGTTTTAAAACTTGTTCCCGTTTGAATCGTGTCAAACTTGAACTTGGACTTTGTTTGAATCGTGTCAAGCATTGTCTTGTGTTTTAAAACTTGTTCTCGTTTGAATCGTGTCAAACTTGAACTTGGACTTTGTTTGAATCGTGTCAAGCATTGTCTTGTGTTTTAAAACGTGTTCTCGTTTGAATCGTGTCAAACTTGAACTTGGACTTTGTTTGAATCGTGTCAAGCATTGTCTAGTGTTTTAAAACTTGTTCTCGTTTGAATCGTGTCAAACTTGAACTTGGACTTTGTTTGAATCGTGTCAAGCATTGTCTTGTGTTTTAAAACCTGTTCTCGTTTGAATCGTGTCAAACTTGAACTTGGACTTTGTTTGAATCGTGTCAAGCATTGTCTTGTGTTTTAAAACTTGTTCTCGTTTGAATCGTGTCAAACTTGAACTTGGACTTTGTTTGAATCGTGTCAAGGATTGTCTTGTGTTTTAAAACTTGTTCTCGTTTGAATCGTGTCAAACTTGAACTTGGACTTTGTTTGAATCGTGTCAAGCATTGTCTTGTGTTTTAAAACTTATTCTCGTTTGAATCGTGTCAAACTTGAACTTGGACTTTGTTTGAATCGTGTCAAGCATTATCTTGTGTTTTAAAACTTGTTCTCGTTTGAATCGTGTCAAACTTGAACTTGGACTTTGTTTGAATCGTGTCAAGCATTGTCTTGTGTTTTAAAACCTGTTCTCGTTTGAATCGTGTCAAACTTGAACTTGGACTTTGATTGAATCGTGTCAAGGATTATCTTGTATTTTAAAACTTGTTCTCGTTTGAATCGTGTCAAACTTGAACTTGGACTTTGTTTGAATCGTGTCAAGCATTGTCTTGTGTTTTAAAACTTGTTCTCGTTCGAATCGTGTCAAACTTGAACTTGGACTTTGTTTGAATCGTGTCAAGCATTATCTTGTGTTTTAAAACTTGTTCTCGTTTGAATCGTGTCAAACTTGAACTTGGACTTTGTTTGAATCGTGTCAAGCATTGTCTTGTGTTTTAAAACTTGTTCTCGTTTGAATCGTGTCAAACTTGAACTTGGACTTTGTTTGAATCGTGTCAAGCATTGTCTTGTGTTTTAAAACTTGTTCTCGTTTGAATCGTGTCAAACTTGAAATTGGACTTTGTTTGAATCGTGTCAAGCATTGTCTAGTGTTTTAAAACTTGTTCTCGTTTGAATCGTGTCAAACTTGAACTTGGACTTTGTTTGAATCGTGTCAAGCATTATCTTGTGTTTTAAAACTTGTTCTCGTTTGAATCGTGTCAAACTTGAACTTGGACTTTGTTTGAATCGTGTCAAGCATTGTCTTGTGTTTTAAAACCTGTTCTCGTTTGAATCGTGTCAAACTTGAACTTGGACTTTGATTGAATCGTGTCAAGGATTATCTTGTGTTTTAAAACTTATTCTCGTTTGAATCGTGTCAAACTTGAACTTGGACTTTGTTTGAATCGTGTCAAGCATTGTCTTGTGTTTTAAAACTTGTTCTCGTTTGAATCGTGTCAAACTTGAACTTGGACTTTGTTTGAATCGTGTCAAGCATTATCTTGTGTTTTAAAACTTGTTCTCGTTTGAATCGTGTCAAACTTGAACTTGGACTTTGTTTGAATCGTGTCAAGCATTGTCTTGTGTTTTAAAACTTGTTCTCGTTTGAATCGTGTCAAACTTGAACTTGGACTTTGTTTGAATCGTGTCAAGCATTGTCTTGTGTTTTAAAACTTGTTCTCGTTTGAATCGTGTCAAACTTGAACTTGGACTTTGTTTGAATCGTGTCAAGGATTGTCTTGTGTTTTAAAACTTGTTCTCGTTTGAATCGTGTCAAACTTGAACTTGGACTTTGTTTGAATCGTGTCAAGCATTGTCTTGTGTTTTAAAACTTATTCTCGTTTGAATCGTGTCAAACTTGAACTTGGACTTTGTTTGAATCGTGTCAAGCATTATCTTGTGTTTTAAAACTTGTTCTCGTTTGAATCGTGTCAAACTTGAACTTGGACTTTGTTTGAATCGTGTCAAGCATTGTCTTGTGTTTTAAAACCTGTTCTCGTTTGAATCGTGTCAAACTTGAACTTGGACTTTGATTGAATCGTGTCAAGGATTATCTTGTATTTTAAAACTTGTTCTCGTTTGAATCGTGTCAAACTTGAACTTGGACTTTGTTTGAATCGTGTCAAGCATTGTCTTGTGTTTTAAAACTTGTTCTCGTTCGAATCGTGTCAAACTTGAACTTGGACTTTGTTTGAATCGTGTCAAGCATTATCTTGTGTTTTAAAACTTGTTCTCGTTTGAATCGTGTCAAACTTGAACTTGGACTTTGTTTGAATCGTGTCAAGCATTGTCTTGTGTTTTAAAACTTGTTCTCGTTTGAATCGTGTCAAACTTGAACTTGGACTTTGTTTGAATCGTGTCAAGCATTGTCTTGTGTTTTAAAACTTGTTCTCGTTTGAATCGTGTCAAACTTGAAATTGGACTTTGTTTGAATCGTGTCAAGCATTGTCTAGTGTTTTAAAACTTGTTCTCGTTTGAATCGTGTCAAACTTGAACTTGGACTTTGTTTGAATCGTGTCAAGCATTATCTTGTGTTTTAAAACTTGTTCTCGTTTGAATCGTGTCAAACTTGAACTTGGACTTTGTTTGAATCGTGTCAAGCATTGTCTTGTGTTTTAAAACCTGTTCTCGTTTGAATCGTGTCAAACTTGAACTTGGACTTTGATTGAATCGTGTCAAGGATTATCTTGTGTTTTAAAACTTATTCTCGTTTGAATCGTGTCAAACTTGAACTTGGACTTTGTTTGAATCGTGTCAAGCATTGTCTTGTGTTTTAAAACTTGTTCTCGTTTGAATCGTGTCAAACTTGAACTTGGACTTTGTTTGAATCGTGTCAAGCATTATCTTGTGTTTTAAAACTTGTTCTCGTTTGAATCGTGTCAAACTTGAACTTGGACTTTGTTTGAATCGTGTCAAGCATTGTCTTGTGTTTTAAAACTTGTTCTCGTTTGAATCGTGTCAACCTTGAACTTGGACTTTGTTTGAATCGTGTCAAGCATTGTCTTGTGTTTTAAAACTTGTTCTCGTTTGAATCGTGTCAAACTTGAACTTGGACTTTGTTTGAATCGTGTCAAGCATTGTCTAGTGTTTTAAAACTTGTTCTCGTTTGAATCGTGTCAAACTTGAACTTGGACTTTGTTTGAATCGTGTCAAGCATTGTCTAGTGTTTTAAAACCTGTTCTCGTTTGAATCGTGTCAAACTTGAACTTGGACTTTGTTTGAATCGTGTCAAGCATTGTCTTGTGTTTTAAAACTTGTTCTCGTTTGAATCGTGTCAAACTTGAACTTGGACTTTGTTTGAATCGTGTCAAGGATTGTCTTGTGTTTTAAAACTTGTTCTCGTTTGAATCGTGTCAAACTTGAACTTGGACTTTGTTTGAATCGTGTCAAGCATTGTCTAGTATTTTAAAACTTGTTCTCGTTTGAATCGTGTCAAACTTGAACTTGGACTTTGTTTGAATCGTGTCAAGCGTTGTCTTGTGTTTTAAAACATGTTCTCGTTTGAATCGTGTCAAACTTGAACTTGGACTTTGTTTGAATCGTGTCAAGCATTGTCTTGTGTTTTAAAACTTGTTCTCGTTTGAATCGTGTCAAACTTGAACTTGGACTTTGTTTGAATCGTGTCAAGCATTGTCTTGTGTTTTAAAACTTGTTCTCGTTTGAATCGTGTCAAACTTGAACTTGGACTTTGTTTGAATCGTGTCAAGCATTGTCTTGTGTTTTAAAACTTGTTCTCGTTTGAATCGTGTCAAACTTGAACTTGGACTTTGTTTGAATCGTGTCAAGCATTGTCTTGTGTTTTAAAACGTGTTCTCGTTTGAATCGTGTCAAACTTGAACTTGGACTTTGTTTGAATCGTGTCAAGCATTGTCTAGTGTTTTAAAACTTGTTCTCGTTTGAATCGTGTCAAACTTGAACTTGGACTTTGTTTGAATCGTGTCAAGGATTGTCTTGTGTTTTAAAACTTGTTCTCGTTTGAATCGTGTCAAACTTGAACTTGGACTTTGTTTGAATCGTGTCAAGCATTGTCTAGTGTTTTAAAACTTGTTCTCGTTTGAATCGTGTCAAACTTGAACTTGGACTTTGTTTGAATCGTGTCAAGCGTTGTCTTGTGTTTTAAAACAAGTTCTCATTTGAATCGTGTCAAACTTGAACTTGGACTTTGTTTGAATCGTGTCAAGCATTGTCTTGTGTTTTAAAACTTGTTCTCGTTTGAATCGTGTCAAACTTGAACTTGGACTTTGTTTGAATCGTGTCAAGCATTGTCTTGTGTTTTAAAACTTGTTCTCGTTTGAATCGTGTCAAACTTGAACTTGGACTTTGTTTGAATCGTGTCAAGCATTGTCTTGTGTTTTAAAACGTGTTCTCGTTTGAATCGTGTCAAACTTGAACTTGGACTTTGTTTGAATCGTGTCAAGCATTGTCTTGTGTTTTAAAACTTGTTCTCGTTTGAATCGTGTCAAACTTGAACTTGGACTTTGTTTGAATCGTGTCAAGCATTGTCTAGTGTTTTAAAACTTGTTCTCGTTTGAATCGTGTCAAACTTGAACTTGGACTTTGTTTGAATCGTGTCAAGCATTGTCTTGTGTTTTAAAACCTGTTCTCGTTTGAATCGTGTCAAACTTGAACTTGGACTTTGTTTGAATCGTGTCTAGCATTGTCTTGTGTTTTAAAACTTGTTCTCGTTTGAATCGTGTCAAACTTGAACTTGGACTTTGTTTGAATCGTGTCAAGCATTGTCTTGTGTTTTAAAACTTATTCTCGTTTGAATCGTGTCAAACTTGAACTTGGACTTTGTTTGAATCGTGTCAAGCATTGTCTTGTGTTTTAAAACCTGTTCTCGTTTGAATCGTGTCAAACTTGAACTTGGACTTTGATTGAATCGTGTCAAGGATTATCTTGTGTTTTAAAACTTGTTCTCGTTTGAATCGTGTCATACTTGAACTTGGACTTTGTTTGAATCGTGTCAAGCATTGTCTTGTGTTTTAAAACTTGTTCTCGTTTGAATCGTGTCAAACTTGAACTTGGATTTTGTTTGAATCGTGTCAAGCATTATCTTGTGTTTTAAAACTTGTTCTCGTTTGAATCGTGTCAAACTTGAACTTGGACTTTGTTTGAATCGTGTCAAGCATTGTCTTGTGTTTTAAAACTTGTTCTCGTTTGAATCGTGTCAAACTTGAACTTGGACTTTGTTTGAATCGTGTCAAGCATTGTCTTGTGTTTTAAAACTTGTTCTCGTTTGAATCGTGTCAAACTTGAACTTGGACTTTGTTTGAATCGTGTCAAGCATTGTCTAGTGTTTTAAAACTTGTTCTCGTTTGAATCGTGTCAAACTTGAACTTGGACTTTGTTTGAATCGTGTCAAGCATTATCTTGTGTTTTAAAACCTGTTCTCGTTTGAATCGTGTCAAACTTGAACTTGGACTTTGTTTGAATCGTGTCAAGCATTGTCTTGTGTTTTAAAACTTGTTCTCGTTTGAATCGTGTCAAACTTGAACTTGGACTTTGTTTGAATAGTGTCAAGCATTGTCTTGTGTTTTAAAACTTGTTCTCGTTTGAATCGTGTCAAACTTGAACTTGGACTTTGTTTGAATCGTGTCAAGCATTGTCTTGTGTTTTAAAACTTGTTCTCGTTTGAATCGTGTCAAACTTGAACTTGGACTTTGTTTGAATCGTGTCAAGCATTATCTTGTGTTTTAAAACTTGTTCTCGTTTGAATCGTGTCAAAATTGAACTTGGACTTTGTTTGAATCGTGTCAAGCATTGTCTTGTGTTTTAAAACTTGTTCTCGTTTGAATCGTGTCAAACTTGAACTTGGACTTTGTTTGAATCGTGTCAAGCATTGTCTTGTGTTTTAAAACTTGTTCTCGTTTGAATCGTGTGAAACTTGAACCTGGACTTTGTTTGAATCGTGCCAAGCATTGTCTTGTGTTTTAAAACTTGTTCTCGTTTGAATTGTGTCAAACTTGAACTTGGACTTTGTTTGAATCGTGTCAAGCATTGTCTTCTTGTTTTAAAATTGTTCTTGTTCGAATCGTGTTGGACATGAACAGAGTCTTTGTTCGAATCGTGTCGGACATTGCCTCTTGTTTTAAAACTGTTCCCGTTTAAATCGTGTCAAACTTGAACTTGGACTTTGTTTGAATCGTGTCAAGCATTGTCTTGTGTTTTAAAACTTGTTCTCGTTTGAATCGTGTCAAACTTGAACTTGGACTTTGTTTGAATCGTGTCAAGCATTGTCTTGTGTTTTAAAACGTGTTCTCGTTTGAATCGTGTCAAACTTGAACTTGGACTTTGTTTGAATCGTGTCAAGCATTGTCTAGTGTTTTAATACTGTTCTCGTTTGAATCGTGTCAAACTTGAACTTGGACTTTGTTTGAATCGTGTCAAGCATTGTCTTGTGTTTTAAAACGTGTTCTCGTTTGAATCGTGTCAAACTTGAACTTGGACTTTGTTTGAATCGTGTCAAGCATTATCTTGTGTTTTAAAACTTGTTCTCGTTTGAATCGTGTCAAACTTGAACTTGGACTTTGTTTGAATCGTGTCATGCATTGTATTGTGTTTTAAAACTTGTTCTCGTTTGAATCGTGTCAAACTTGAACTTGGACTTTGATTGAATCGTGTCAAGGATTGTCTTGTGTTTTAAAACTTGTTCTCGTTTGAATCGTGTCAAACTTGAACTTGGACTTTGTTTGAATCGTGTCAAGCATTGTCTTTTGTTTTAAAACTTGTTCTCGTTTGAATCGTGTCAAACTTGAACTTGGACTTTGTTTGAATCGTGTCAAGCATTATCTTGTGTTTTAAAACTTGTTCTCGTTTGAATCGTGTCAAACTTGAACTTGGACTTTGTTTGAATCGTGTCAAGCATTGTATTGTGTTTTAAAACTTGTTCTCGTTTGAATCGTGTCAAACTTGAACTTGGACTTTGTTTGAATCGTGTCAAGCATTGTCTTGTGTTTTAAAACTTGTTCTCGTTTGAATCGTGTCAAACTTGAACTTGGACTTTGTTTGAATCGTGTCAAGCATTGTCTTGTGTTTTAAAACGTGTTCTCGTTTGAATCGTGTCAAACTTGAACTTGGACTTTGTTTGAATCGTGTCAAGCATTGTCTAGTGTTTTAAAACTTGTTCTCGTTTGAATCGTGTCAAACTTGAACTTGGACTTTGTTTGAATCGTGTCAAGCATTATCTTGTGTTTTAAAACCTGTTCTCGTTTGAATCGTGTCAAACTTGAACTTGGACTTTGTTTGAATCGTGTCGAGCATTGTCTTGTGTTTTAAAACTTGTTCTCGTTTGAATCGTGTCAAACTTGAACTTGGACTTTGTTTGAATCGAACAAGGATTGTCTTGTGTTTTAAAACTTGTTCTCGTTTGAATCGTGTCAAACTTGAACTTGGACTTTGTTTGAATCGTGTCAAGCATTGTCTAGTGTTTTAAAACTTGTTCTCGTTTGAATCGTGTCAAACTTGAACTTGGACTTTGTTTGAAACGTGTCAAGCGTTGTCTTGTGTTTTAAAACAAGTTCTCGTTTGAATCGTGTCAAACTTGAACTTGGACTTTGTTTGAATCGTGTCAAGCATTGTCTAGTGTTTTAAAACTGTTCTCGTTTGAATCGTGTCAAACTTGAACTTGGACTTTGTTTGAATCGTGTCAAGCATTATCTTGTGTTTTCAAACTTGTTCTCGTTTGAATCGTGTCAAACTTGAACTTGGACTTTGTTTGAATCGTGTCAAGCATTGTCTTGTGTTTTAAAACTTGTTCTCGTTTGAATCGTGTCAAACTTGAACTTGGACTTTGTTTGAATCGTGTCAAGCATTGTCTTGTGTTTTAAAACTTGTTCTCGTTTGAATCGTGTGAAACTTGAACCTGGACTTTGTTTGAATCGTGCCAAGCATTGTCTTGTGTTTTAAAACTTGTTCTCGTTTGAATTGTGTCAAACTTGAACTTGGACTTTGTTTGAATCGTGTCAAGCATTGTCTTGTTGTTTTAAAACTGTTCTTTTTCGAATCGTGTTGGACATGAACAGAGTCTTTGTTCGAATCGTGTCGGACATTGCCTCTTGTTTTAAAACTGTTCCCGTTTGAATCGTGTCAAACTTGAACTTGGACTTTGTTTGAATCGTGTCAAGCATTGTCTTGTGTTTTAAAACTTGTTCTCGTTTGAATCGTGTCAAACTTGAACTTGGACTTTGTTTGAATCGTGTCAAGCATTGTCTTGTGTTTTAAAACGTGTTCTCGTTTGAATCGTGTCAAACTTGAACTTGGACTTTGTTTGAATCGTGTCAAGCATTGTCTAGTGTTTTAAAACTGTTCTCGTTTGAATCGTGTCAAACTTGAACTTGGACTTTGTTTGAATCGTGTCAAGCATTGTCTTGTGTTTTAAAACGTGTTCTCGTTTGAATCGTGTCAAACTTGAACTTGGACTTTGTTTGAATCGTGTCAAGCATTGTCTAGTGTTTTAAAACTGTTCCCGTTTGAATCGTGTCAAACTTGAACTTGGACTTTGTTTGAATCGTGTCAAGCATAGTCTTGTGTTTTAAAACTTGTTCTCGTTTGAATCGTGTCAAACTTGAACTTGGACTTTGTTTGAATCGTGTCAAGGATTGTCTTGTGTTTTAAAACTTGTTCTCGTTTGAATCGTGTCAAACTTGAACTTGGACTTTGTTTGAATCGTGTCAAGCATTGTCTTGTGTTTTAAAACTTGTTCTCGTTTGAATCGTGTCAAACTTGAACTTGGACTTTGTTTGAATCGTGTCAAGCATTATCTTGTGTTTTAAAACTTGTTCTCGTTTGAATCGTGTCAAACTTGAACTTGGACTTTGTTTGAATCGTGTCAAGCATTGTCTTGTGTTTTAAAACCTGTTCTCGTTTGAATCGTGTCAAACTTGAACTTGGACTTTGATTGAATCGTGTCAAGGATTGTCTTGTGTTTTAAAACTTGTTCTCGTTTGAATCGTGTCAAACTTGAACTTGGACTTTGTTTGAATCGTGTCAAGCATTGTCTTGTGTTTTAAAACTTGTTCTCGTTTGAATCGTGTCAAACTTGAACTTGGACTTTGTTTGAATCGTGTCAAGCATTATCTTGTGTTTTAAAACTTGTTCTCGTTTGAATCGTGTCAAACTTGAACTTGGACTTTGTTTGAATCGTGTCAAGCATTGTCTTGTGTTTTAAAACTTGTTCTCGTTTGAATCGTGTCAAACTTGAACTTGGACTTTGTTTGAATCGTGTCAAGCATTGTCTTGTGTTTTAAAACTTGTTCTCGTTTGAATCGTGTGAAACTTGAACCTGGACTTTGTTTGAATCGTGCCAAGCATTGTCTTGTGTTTTAAAACTTGTTCTCGTTTGAATTGTGTCAAACTTTAACTTGGACTTTGTTTGAATCGTGTCAAGCATTGTCTTCTTGTTTTAAAACTGTTCTTGTTCGAATCGTGTTGGACATGAACAAAGTCTTTGTTCGAATCGTGTCGGACATTACCTCTTGTTTTAAAACTGTTCTCGTTTGAATCGTGTCAAACTTGAACTTGGACTTTGTTTGAATCGTGTCAAGCATTGTCTTGTGTTTTAAAACTTGTTCTCGTTTGAATCGTGTCAAACTTGAACTTGGACTTTGTTTGAATCGTGTCAAGGATTGTCTTGTGTTTTAAAACTTGTTCTCGTTTGAATCGTGTCAAACTTGAACTTGGACTTTGTTTGAATCGTGTCAAGCATTGTCTTGTGTTTTAAAACTTGTTCTCGTTTGAATCGTGTCAAACTTGAACTTGGACTTTGTTTGAATCGTGTCAAGCATTATCTTGTGTTTTAAAAATTGTTCTCGTTTGAATCGTGTCAAACTTGAACTTGGACTTTGTTTGAATCGTGTCAAGCATTGTCTTGTGTTTTAAAACCTGTTCTCGTTTGAATCATGTCAAACTTGAACTTGGACTTTGATTGAATCGTGTCAAGGATTGTCTTGTGTTTTAAAACTTGTTCTCGTTTGAATCGTGTCAAACTTGAACTTGGACTTTGTTTGAATCGTGTCAAGCATTGTCTTGTGTTTTAAAACTTGTTCTCGTTTGAATCGTGTCAAACTTGAACTTGGACTTTGTTTGAATCGTGTCAAGCATTATCTTGTGTTTTAAAACTTGTTCTCGTTTGAATCGTGTCAAAATTGAACTTGGACTTTGTTTGAATCGTGTCAAGCATTGTCTTGTGTTTTAAAACTTGTTCTCGTTTGAATCGTGTCAAACTTGAACTTGGACTTTGTTTGAATCGTGTCAAGCATTGTCTTGTGTTTTAAAACTTGTTCTCGTTTGAATCGTGTGAAACTTGAACCTGGACTTTGTTTGAATCGTGCCAAGCATTGTCTTGTGTTTTAAAACTTGTTCTCGTTTGAATTGTGTCAAACTTGAACTTGGACTTTGTTTGAATCGTGTCAAGCATTGTCTTCTTGTTTTAAAACTGTTCTTGTTCGAATCGTGTTGGACATGAACAGAGTCTTTGTTCGAATCGTGTCGGACATTGCCTCTTGTTTTAAAACTGTTCCCGTTTAAATCGTGTCAAACTTGAACTTGGACTTTGTTTGAATCGTGTCAAGCATTGTCTTGTGTTTTAAAACTTGTTCTCGTTTGAATCGTGTCAAACTTGAACTTGGACTTTGTTTGAATCGTGTCAAGCATTGTCTTGTGTTTTAAAACGTGTTCTCGTTTGAATCGTGTCAAACTTGAACTTGGACTTTGTTTGAATCGTGTCAAGCATTGTCTAGTGTTTTAAAACTGTTCTCGTTTGAATCGTGTCAAACTTGAACTTGGACTTTGTTTGAATCGTGTCAAGCATTGTCTTGTGTTTTAAAACGTGTTCTCGTTTGAATCGTGTCAAACTTGAACTTGGACTTTGTTTGAATCGTGTCAAGCATTATCTTGTGTTTTAAAACTTGTTCTCGGTTGAATCGTGTCAAACTTGAACTTGGACTTTGTTTGAATCGTGTCAAGCATTGTATTGTGTTTTAAAACTTGTTCTCGTTTGAATCGTGTCAAACTTGAACTTGGACTTTGATTGAATCGTGTCAAGGATTGTCTTGTGTTTTAAAACTTGTTCTCGTTTGAATCGTGTCAAACTTGAACTTGGACTTTGTTTGAATCGTGTCAAGCATTGTCTTTTGTTTTAAAACTTGTTCTCGTTTGAATCGTGTCAAACTTGAACTTGGACTTTGTTTGAATCGTGTCAAGCATTATCTTGTGTTTTAAAACTTGTTCTCGTTTGAATCGTGTCAAACTTGAACTTGGACTTTGTTTGAATCGTGTCAAGCATTGTATTGTGTTTTAAAACTTGTTCTCGTTTGAATCGTGTCAAACTTGAACTTGGACTTTGTTTGAATCGTGTCAAGCATTGTCTTGTGTTTTAAAACTTGTTCTCGTTTGAATCGTGTCAAACTTGAACTTGGACTTTGTTTGAATCGTGTCAAGCATTGTCTTGTGTTTTAAAACGTGTTCTCGTTTGAATCGTGTCAAACTTGAACTTGGACTTTGTTTGAATCGTGTCAAGCATTGTCTAGTGTTTTAAAACTTGTTCTCGTTTGAATCGTGTCAAACTTGAACTTGGACTTTGTTTGAATCGTGTCAAGCATTATCTTGTGTTTTAAAACCTGTTCTCGTTTGAATCGTGTCAAACTTGAACTTGGACTTTGTTTGAATCGTGTCGAGCATTGTCTTCTGTTTTAAAACTTGTTCTCGTTTGAATCGTGTCAAACTTGAACTTGGACTTTGTTTGAATCGTGTCAAGGATTGTCTTGTGTTTTAAAACTTGTTCTCGTTTGAATCGTGTCAAACTTGAACTTGGACTTTGTTTGAATCGTGTCAAGCATTGTCTAGTGTTTTAAAACTTGTTCTCGTTTGAATCGTGTCAAACTTGAACTTGGACTTTGTTTGAATCGTGTCAAGCGTTGTCTTGTGTTTTAAAACAAGTTCTCGTTTGAATCGTGTCAAACTTGAACTTGGACTTTGTTTGAATCGTGTCAAGCATTGTCTAGTGTTTTAAAACTGTTCTCGTTTGAATCGTGTCAAACTTGAACTTGGACTTTGTTTGAATCGTGTCAAGCATTATCTTGTGTTTTCAAACTTGTTCTCGTTTGAATCGTGTCAAACTTGAACTTGGACTTTGTTTGAATCGTGTCAAGCATTGTCTTGTGTTTTAAAACTTGTTCTCGTTTGAATCGTGTCAAACTTGAACTTGGACTTTGTTTGAATCGTGTCAAGCATTGTCTTGTGTTTTAAAACTTGTTCTCGTTTGAATCGTGTGAAACTTGAACCTGGACTTTGTTTGAATCGTGCCAAGCATTGTCTTGTGTTTTAAAACTTGTTCTCGTTTGAATTGTGTCAAACTTGAACTTGGACTTTGTTTGAATCGTGTCAAGCATTGTCTTGTTGTTTTAAAACTGTTCTTTTTCGAATCGTGTTGGACATGAACAGAGTCTTTGTTCGAATCGTGTCGGACATTGCCTCTTGTTTTAAAACTGTTCCCGTTTGAATCGTGTCAAACTTGAACTTGGACTTTGTTTGAATCGTGTCAAGCATTGTCTTGTGTTTTAAAACTTGTTCTCGTTTGAATCGTGTCAAACTTGAACTTGGACTTTGTTTGAATCGTGTCAAGCATTGTCTTGTGTTTTAAAACGTGTTCTCGTTTGAATCGTGTCAAACTTGAACTTGGACTTTGTTTGAATCGTGTCAAGCATTGTCTAGTGTTTTAAAACTGTTCTCGTTTGAATCGTGTCAAACTTGAACTTGGACTTTGTTTGAATCGTGTCAAGCATTGTCTTGTGTTTTAAAACGTGTTCTCGTTTGAATCGTGTCAAACTTGAACTTGGACTTTGTTTGAATCGTGTCAAGCATTGTCTAGTGTTTTAAAACTGTTCCCGTTTGAATCGTGTCAAACTTGAACTTGGACTTTGTTTGAATCGTGTCAAGCATAGTCTTGTGTTTTAAAACTTGTTCTCGTTTGAATCGTGTCAAACTTGAACTTGGACTTTGTTTGAATCGTGTCAAGGATTGTCTTGTGTTTTAAAACTTGTTCTCGTTTGAATCGTGTCAAACTTGAACTTGGACTTTGTTTGAATCGTGTCAAGCATTGTCTTGTGTTTTAAAACTTGTTCTCGTTTGAATCGTGCCAAACTTGAACTTGGACTTTGTTTGAATCGTGTCAAGCATTATCTTGTGTTTTAAAACTTGTTCTCGTTTGAATCGTGTCAAACTTGAACTTGGACTTTGTTTGAATCGTGTCAAGCATTGTCTTGTGTTTTAAAACCTGTTCTCGTTTGAATCGTGTCAAACTTGAACTTGGACTTTGATTGAATCGTGTCAAGGATTGTCTTGTGTTTTAAAACTTGTTCTCGTTTGAATCGTGTCAAACTTGAACTTGGACTTTGTTTGAATCGTGTCAAGCATTGTCTTGTGTTTTAAAACTTGTTCTCGTTTGAATCGTGTCAAACTTGAACTTGGACTTTGTTTGAATCGTGTCAAGCATTATCTTGTGTTTTAAAACTTGTTCTCGTTTGAATCGTGTCAAACTTGAACTTGGACTTTGTTTGAATCGTGTCAAGCATTGTCTTGTGTTTTAAAACTTGTTCTCGTTTGAATCGTGTCAAACTTGAACTTGGACTTTGTTTGAATCGTGTCAAGCATTGTCTTGTGTTTTAAAACTTGTTCTCGTTTGAATCGTGTGAAACTTGAACCTGGACTTTGTTTGAATCGTGCCAAGCATTGTCTTGTGTTTTAAAACTTGTTCTCGTTTGAATTGTGTCAAACTTTAACTTGGACTTTGTTTGAATCGTGTCAAGCATTGTCCTCTTGTTTTAAAACTGTTCTTGTTCGAATCGTGTTGGACATGAACAGAGTCTTTGTTCGAATCGTGTCGGACATTACCTCTTGTTTTAAAACTGTTCTCGTTTGAATCGTGTCAAACTTGAACTTGGACTTTGTTTGAATCGTGTCAAGCATTGTCTTGTGTTTTAAAACTTGTTCTCGTTTGAATCGTGTCAAACTTGAACTTGGACTTTGTTTGAATCGTGTCAAGGATTGTCTTGTGTTTTAAAACTTGTTCTCGTTTGAATCGTGTCAAACTTGAACTTGGACTTTGTTTGAATCGTGTCAAGCATTGTCTTGTGTTTTAAAACTTGTTCTCGTTTGAATCGTGTCAAACTTGAACTTGGACTTTGTTTGAATCGTGTCAAGCATTATCTTGTGTTTTAAAAATTGTTCTCGTTTGAATCGTGTCAAACTTGAACTTGGACTTTGTTTGAATCGTGTCAAGCATTGTCTTGTGTTTTAAAACCTGTTCTCGTTTGAATCATGTCAAACTTGAACTTGGACTTTGATTGAATCGTGTCAAGGATTGTCTTGTGTTTTAAAACTTGTTCTCGTTTGAATCGTGTCAAACTTGAACTTGGACTTTGTTTGAATCGTGTCAAGCATTGTCTTGTGTTTTAAAACTTGTTCTCGTTTGAATCGTGTCAAACTTGAACTTGGACTTTGTTTGAATCGTGTCAAGCATTATCTTGTGTTTTAAAACTTGTTCTCGTTTGAATCGTGTCAAAATTGAACTTGGACTTTGTTTGAATCGTGTCAAGCATTGTCTTGTGTTTTAAAACTTGTTCTCGTTTGAATCGTGTCAAACTTGAACTTGGACTTTGTTTGAATCGTGTCAAGCATTGTCTTGTGTTTTAAAACTTGTTCTCGTTTGAATCGTGTGAAACTTGAACCTGGACTTTGTTTGAATCGTGCCAAGCATTGTCTTGTGTTTTAAAACTTGTTCTCGTTTGAATTGTGTCAAACTTGAACTTGGACTTTGTTTGAATCGTGTCAAGCATTGTCTTCTTGTTTTAAAACTGTTCTTGTTCGAATCGTGTTGGACATGAACAGAGTCTTTGTTCGAATCGTGTCGGACATTACCTCTTGTTTTAAAACTGTTCTCGTTTGAATCGTGTCAAACTTGAACTTGGACTTTGTTTGAATCGTGTCAAGCATTGTCTTGTGTTTTAAAACTTGTTCTCGTTTGAATCGTGTCAAACTTGAACTTGGACTTTGTTTGAATCGTGTCAAGCATTGTCTTGTGTTTTAAAACGTGTTCTCGTTTGAATCGTGTCAAACTTGAACTTGGACTTTGTTTGAATCGTGTCAAGCATTGTCTAGTGTTTTAAAACTTGTTCTCGTTTGAATCGTGTCAAACTTGAACTTGGACTTTGTTTGAATCGTGTCAAGCATTATCTTGTGTTTTAAAACCTGTTCTCGTTTGAATCGTGTCAAACTTGAACTTGGACTTTGTTTGAATCGTGTCGAGCATTGTCTTGTGTTTTAAAACTTGTTCTCGTTTGAATCGTGTCAAACTTGAACTTGGACTTTGTTTGAATCGTGTCAAGGATTGTCTTGTGTTTTAAAACTTGTTCTCGTTTGAATCGTTTCAAACTTGAACTTGGACTTTGTTTGAATCGTGTCAAGCATTGTCTAGTGTTTTAAAACTTGTTCTCGTTTGAATCGTGTCAAACTTGAACTTGGACTTTGTTTGAATCGTGTCAAGCGTTGTCTTGTGTTTTAAAACAAGTTCTCATTTGAATCGTGTCAAACTTGAACTTGGACTTTGTTTGAATCGTGTCAAGCATTGTCTTGTGTTTTAAAACGTGTTCTCGTTTGAATCGTGTCAAACTTGAACTTGGACTTTGTTTGAATCGTGTCAAGCATTGTCTTCTTGTTTTAAAACTGTTCTTGTTCGAATCGTGTTGGACATGAACAGAGTCTTTGTTCGAATCGTGTCGGACATTACCTCTTGTTTTAAAACTGTTCTCGTTTGAATCGTGTCAAACTTGAACTTGGACTTTGTTTGAATAGTGTCAAGCATTGTCTTGTGTTTTAAAACTTGTTCTCGTTTGAATCGTGTCAAACTTGAACTTGGACTTTGTTTGAATCGTGTCAAGCATTATCTTGTGTTTTAAAACTTGTTCTCGTTTGAATCGTGTCAAACTTGAACTTGGACTTTGTTTGAATCGTGTCAAGCATTGTCTTGTGTTTTAAAACTTGTTCTCGTTTGAATCGTGTCAAACTTGAACTTGGACTTTGTTTGAATCGTGTCAAGCATTGTCTTGTGTTTTAAAACTTGTTCTCGTTTGAATCGTGTGAAACTTGAACCTGGACTTTGTTTGAATCGTGCCAAGCATTGTCTTGTGTTTTAAAACTTGTTCTCGTTTGAATTGTGTCAAACTTTAACTTGGACTTTGTTTGAATCGTGTCAAGCATTGTCTTCTTGTTTTAAAACTGTTCTTGTTCGAATCGTGTTGGACATGAACAGAGTCTTTGTTCGAATCGTGTCGGACATTACCTCTTGTTTTAAAACTGTTCTCGTTTGAATCGTGTCAAACTTGAACTTGGACTTTGTTTGAATCGTGTCAAGCATTGTCTTGTGTTTTAAAACTTGTTCTCGTTTGAATCGTGTCAAACTTGAACTTGGACTTTGTTTGAATCGTGTCAAGCATTGTCTTGTGTTTTAAAACGTGTTCTCGTTTGAATCGTGTCAAACTTGAACTTGGACTTTGTTTGAATCGTGTCAAGCATTGTCTAGTGTTTTAAAACTTGTTCTCGTTTGAATCGTGTCAAACTTGAACTTGGACTTTGTTTGAATCGTGTCAAGCATTATCTTGTGTTTTAAAACCTGTTCTCGTTTGAATCGTGTCAAACTTGAACTTGGACTTTGTTTGAATCGTGTCGAGCATTGTCTTGTGTTTTAAAACTTGTTCTCGTTTGAATCGTGTCAAACTTAAACTTGGACTTTGTTTGAATCGTGTCAAGGATTGTCTTGTGTTTTAAAACTTGTTCTCGTTTGAATCGTGTCAAACTTGAACTTGGACTTTGTTTGAATCGTGTCAAGCATTGTCTAGTGTTTTAAAACTTGTTCTCGTTTGAATCGTGTCAAACTTGAACTTGGACTTTGTTTGAATCGTGTCAAGCGTTGTCATGTGTTTTAAAACAAGTTCTCATTTGAATCGTGTCAAACTTGAACTTGGACTTTGTTTGAATCGTGTCAAGCATTGTCTTGTGTTTTAAAACGTGTTCTCGTTTGAATCGTGTCAAACTTGAACTTGGACTTTGTTTGAATCGTGTCAAGCATTGTCTAGTGTTTTAAAACTGTTCTCGTTTGAATCGTGTCAAACTTGAACTTGGACTTTGTTTGAATCGTGTCAAGCATTGTCTTCTTGTTTTAAAACTGTTCTTGTTCGAATCGTGTTGGACATGAACAGAGTCTTTGTTCGAATCGTGTCGGACATTGCCTCTTGTTTTAAAACTGTTCTCGTTTGAATCGTGTCAAACTTGAACTTGGACTTTGTTTGAATCGTGTCAAGCATTGTCTTGTGTTTTAAAACTTGTTCTCGTTTGAATCGTGTCAAACTTGAACTTGGACTTTGTTTGAATCGTGTCAAGCATTGTCTTGTGTTTTAAAACGTGTTCTCGTTTGAATCGTGTCAAACTTGAACTTGGACTTTGTTTGAATCGTGTCAAGCATTGTCTAGTATTTTAAAACTTGTTCTCGTTTGAATCGTGTCAAACTTGAACTTGGACTTTGTTTGAATCGTGTCAAGCATTATCTTGTGTTTTAAAACCTGTTCTCGTTTGAATCGTGTCAAACTTGAACTTGGACTTTGTTTGAATCGTGTCGAGCATTGTCTTGTGTTTTAAAACTTGTTCTCGTTAGAATCGTGTCAAACTTGAACTTGGACTTTGTTTGAATCGTGTCAAGGATTGTCTTGTGTTTTAAAACTTGTTCTCGTTTGAATCGTGTCAAACTTGAACTTGGACTTTGTTTGAATCGTGTCAAGCATTGTCTAGTGTTTTAAAACTTGTTCTCGTTTGAATCGTGTCAAACTTGAACTTGGACTTTGTTTGAATCGTGTCAAGCGTTGTCTTGTGTTTTAAAACAAGTTCTCATTTGAATCGTGTCAAACTTGAACTTGGACTTTGATTGAATCGTGTCAAGCATTGTCTTGTGTTTTAAAACGTGTTCTCGTTTGAATCGTGTCAAACTTGAACTTGGACTTTGTTTGAATCGTGTCAAGCATTGTCTAGTGTTTTAAAACTGTTCTCGTTTGAATCGTGTCAAACTTGAACTTGGACTTTGTTTGAATCGTGTCAAGCATTGTCTTGTGTTTTAAAACCTGTTCTCGTTTGAATCGTGTCAAACTTGAACTTGGACTTTGTTTGAATCGTGTCAAGCATAGTCTTGTGTTTTAAAACTTGTTCTCGTTTGAATCGTGTCAAACTTGAACTTGGACTTTGTTTGAATCGTGTCAAGGATTGTCTTGTGTTTTAAAACTTGTTCTCGTTTGAATCGTGTCAAACTTGAACTTGGACTTTGTTTGAATCGTGTCAAGCATTGTCTTGTGTTTTAAAACTTGTTCTCGTTTGAATCGTGTCAAACTTGAACTTGGACTTTGTTTGAATCGTGTCAAGCATTATCTTGTGTTTTAAAACTTGTTCTCGTTTGAATCGTGTCAAACTTGAACTTGGACTTTGTTTGAATCGTGTCAAGCATTGTCTTGTGTTTTAAAACCTGTTCTCGTTTGAATCGTGTCAAACTTAAACTTGGACTTTGATTGAATCGTGTCAAGGATTGTCTTGTGTTTTAAAACTTGTTCTCGTTTGAATCGTGTCAAACTTGAACTTGGACTTTGTTTGAATCGTGTCAAGCATTGTCTTGTGTTTTAAAACTTGTTCTCGTTTGAATCGTGTCAAACTTGAACTTGGACTTTGTTTGAATCGTGTCAAGCATTATCTTGTGTTTTAAAACTTGTTCTCATTTGAATCATGTCAAACTTGAACTTGGACTTTGTTTGAATCGTGTCAAGCATTGTCTTGTGTTTTAAAACTTGTTCTCGTTTGAATCGTGTCAAACTTGAACTTGGACTTTGTTTGAATCGTGTCAAGCATTGTCTTGTGTTTTAAAACTTGTTCTCGTTTGAATCGTGTGAAACTTGAACCTGGACTTTGTTTGAATCGTGCCAAGCATTGTCTTGTGTTTTAAAACTTGTTCTCGTTTGAATTGTATCAAACTTTAACTTGGACTTTGTTTGAATCGTGTCAAGCATTGTCTTCTTGTTTTAAAACTGTTCTTGTTCGAATCGTGTTGGACATGAACAGAGTCTTTGTTCGAATCGTGTCAGACATTGCCTCTTGTTTTAAAACTGTTCTCGTTTGAATCATGTCAAACTTGAACTTGGACTTTGTTTGAATCGTGTCAAGGATTGTCTTGTGTTTTAAAACTTGTTCTCGTTTGAATCGTGTCAAACTTGAACTTGGACTTTGTTTGAATCGTGTCAAGCATTGTCTAGTGTTTTAAAACTTGTTCTCGTTTGAATCGTGTCAAACTTGAACTTGGACTTTGTTTGAATCGTGTCAAGCGTTGTCTTGTGTTTTAAAACAAGTTCTCATTTGAATCGTGTCAAACTTGAACTTGGACTTTGTTTGAATCGTGTCAAGCATTGTCTTGTGTTTTAAAACGTGTTCTCGTTTGAATCGTGTCAAACTTGAACCTGGACTTTGTTTGAATCGTGTCAAGCATTGTCTAGTGTTTTAAAACTGTTCTCGTTTGAATCGTGTCAAACTTGAACTTGGACTTTGTTTGAATCGTGTCAAGCATTGTCTTGTGTTTTAAAACCTGTTCTCGTTTGAATCGTGTCAAACTTGAACTTGGACTTTGTTTGAATCGTGTCAAGCATAGTCTTGTGTTTTAAAACTTGTTCTCGTTTGAATCGTGTCAAACTTGAACTTGGACTTTGTTTGAATCGTGTCAAGGATTGTCTTGTGTTTTAAAACTTGTTCTCATTTGAATCGTGTCAAACTTGAACTTGGACTTTGTTTGAATCGTGTCAAGCATTGTCTTGTGTTTTAAAACTTGTTCTCGTTTGAATCGTGTCAAACTTGAACTTGGACTTTGTTTGAATCGTGTCAAGCATTATCTTGTGTTTTAAAACTTGTTCTCGTTTGAATCGTGTCAAACTTGAACTTGGACTTTGTTTGAATCGTGTCAAGCATTGTCTTGTGTTTTAAAACCTGTTCTCGTTTGAATCGTGTCAAACTTGAACTTGGACTTTGATTGAATCGTGTCAAGGATTGTCTTGTGTTTTAAAACTTGTTCTCGTTTGAATCGTGTCAAACTTGAACTTGGACTTTGTTTGAATCGTGTCAAGCATTGTCTTGTGTTTTAAAACTTGTTCTCGTTTGAATCGTGTCAAACTTGAACTTGGACTTTGTTTGAATCGTGTCAAGCATTATCTTGTGTTTTAAAACTTGTTCTCGTTTGAATCGTGTCAAACTTGAACTTGGACTTTGTTTGAATCATGTCAAGCATTGTCTTGTGTTTTAAAACTTGTTCTCGTTTGAATCGTGTCAAACTTGAACTTGGACTTTGTTTGAATCGTGTCAAGCATTGTCTTGTGTTTTAAAACTTGTTCTCGTTTGAATCGTGTGAAACTTGAACCTGGACTTTGTTTGAATCGTGCCAAGCATTGTCTTGTGTTTTAAAACTTGTTCTCGTTTGAATTGTGTCAAACTTTAACTTGGACTTTGTTTGAATCGTGTCAAGCATTGTCTTCTTGTTTTAAAACTGTTCTTGTTCGAATCGTGTTGGACATGAACAGAGTCTTTGTTCGAATCGTGTCGGACATTGCCTCTTGTTTTAATACTGTTCTCGTTTGAATCGTGTCAAACTTGAACTTGGACTTTGTTTGAATCGTGTCAAGCATTGTCTTGTGTTTTAAAACCTGTTCTCGTTTGAATCGTGTCAAACTTGAACTTGGACTTTGTTTGAATCGTGTCAAGCATAGTCTTGTGTTTTAAAACTTGTTCTCGTTTGAATCGTGTCAAACTTGAACTTGGACTTTGTTTGAATCGTGTCAAGGATTGTCTTGTGTTTTAAAACTTGTTCTCATTTGAATCGTGTCAAACTTGAACTTGGACTTTGTTTGAATCGTGTCAAGCATTGTCTTGTGTTTTAAAACTTGTTCTCGTTTGAATCGTGTCAAACTTGAACTTGGACTTTGTTTGAATCGTGTCAAGCATTATCTTGTGTTTTAAAACTTGTTCTCGTTTGAATCGTGTCAAACTTGAACTTGGACTTTGTTTGAATCGTGTCAAGCATTGTCTTGTGTTTTAAAACCTGTTCTCGTTTGAATCGTGTCAAACTTGAACTTGGACTTTGATTGAATCGTGTCAAGGATTGTCTTGTGTTTTAAAACTTGTTCTCGTTTGAATCGTGTCAAACTTGAACTTGGACTTTGTTTGAATCGTGTCAAGCATTGTCTTGTGTTTTAAAACCTGTTCTCGTTTGAATCGTGTCAAACTTGAACTTGGACTTTGATTGAATCGTGTCAAGGATTGTCTTGTGTTTTAAAACTTGTTCTCGTTTGAATCGTGTCAAACTTGAACTTGGACTTTGTTTGAATCGTGTCAAGCATTGTCTTGTGTTTTAAAACTTGTTCTCGTTTGAATCGTGTCAAACTTGAACTTGGACTTTGTTTGAATCGTGTCAAGCATTATCTTGTGTTTTAAAACTTGTTCTCATTTGAATCATGTCAAACTTGAACTTGGACTTTGTTTGAATCGTGTCAAGCATTGTCTTGTGTTTTAAAACTTGTTCTCGTTTGAATCGTGTCAAACTTGAACTTGGACTTTGTTTGAATCGTGTCAAGCATTGTCTTGTGTTTTAAAACTTGTTCTCGTTTGAATCGTGTGAAACTTGAACCTGGACTTTGTTTGAATCGTGCCAAGCATTGTCTTGTGTTTTAAAACTTGTTCTCGTTTGAATTGTGTCAAACTTTAACTTGGACTTTGTTTGAATCGTGTCAAGCATTGTCTTCTTGTTTTAAAACTGTTCTTGTTCGAATCGTGTTGGACATGAACAGAGTCTTTGTTCGAATCGTGTCAGACATTGCCTCTTGTTTTAAAACTGTTCTCGTTTGAATCATGTCAAACTTGAACTTGGACTTTGTTTGAATCGTGTCAAGGATTGTCTTGTGTTTTAAAACTTGTTCTCGTTTGAATCGTGTCAAACTTGAACTTGGACTTTGTTTGAATCGTGTCAAGCATTGTCTAGTGTTTTAAAACTTGTTCTCGTTTGAATCGTGTCAAACTTGAACTTGGACTTTGTTTGAATCGTGTCAAGCGTTGTCTTGTGTTTTAAAACAAGTTCTCATTTGAATCGTGTCAAACTTGAACTTGGACTTTGTTTGAATCGTGTCAAGCATTGTCTTGTGTTTTAAAACGTGTTCTCGTTTGAATCGTGTCAAACTTGAACTTGGACTTTGTTTGAATCGTGTCAAGCATTGTCTAGTGTTTTAAAACTGTTCTCGTTTGAATCGTGTCAAACTTGAACTTGGACTTTGTTTGAATCGTGTCAAGCATTGTCTTGTGTTTTAAAACCTGTTCTCGTTTGAATCGTGTCAAACTTGAACTTGGACTTTGTTTGAATCGTGTCAAGCATAGTCTTGTGTTTTAAAACTTGTTCTCGTTTGAATCGTGTCAAACTTGAACTTGGACTTTGTTTGAATCGTGTCAAGGATTGTCTTGTGTTTTAAAACTTGTTCTCATTTGAATCGTGTCAAACTTGAACTTGGACTTTGTTTGAATCGTGTCAAGCATTGTCTTGTGTTTTAAAACTTGTTCTCGTTTGAATCGTGTCAAACTTGAACTTGGACTTTGTTTGAATCGTGTCAAGCATTATCTTGTGTTTTAAAACTTGTTCTCGTTTGAATCGTGTCAAACTTGAACTTGGACTTTGTTTGAATCGTGTCAAGCATTGTCTTGTGTTTTAAAACCTGTTCTCGTTTGAATCGTGTCAAACTTGAACTTGGACTTTGATTGAATCGTGTCAAGGATTGTCTTGTGTTTTAAAACTTGTTCTCGTTTGAATCGTGTCAAACTTGAACTTGGACTTTGTTTGAATCGTGTCAAGCATTGTCTTGTGTTTTAAAACTTGTTCTCGTTTGAATCGTGTCAAACTTGAACTTGGACTTTGTTTGAATCGTGTCAAGCATTATCTTGTGTTTTAAAACTTGTTCTCGTTTGAATCGTGTCAAACTTGAACTTGGACTTTGTTTGAATCATGTCAAGCATTGTCTTGTGTTTTAAAACTTGTTCTCGTTTGAATCGTGTCAAACTTGAACTTGGACTTTGTTTGAATCGTGTCAAGCATTGTCTTGTGTTTTAAAACTTGTTCTCGTTTGAATCGTGTGAAACTTGAACCTGGACTTTGTTTGAATCGTGCCAAGCATTGTCTTGTGTTTTAAAACTTGTTCTCGTTTGAATTGTGTCAAACTTTAACTTGGACTTTGTTTGAATCGTGTCAAGCATTGTCTTCTTGTTTTAAAACTGTTCTTGTTCGAATCGTGTTGGACATGAACAGAGTCTTTGTTCGAATCGTGTCGGACATTGCCTCTTGTTTTAATACTGTTCTCGTTTGAATCGTGTCAAACTTGAACTTGGACTTTGTTTGAATCGTGTCAAGCATTGTCTTGTGTTTTAAAACTTGTTCTCGTTTGAATCGTGTGAAACTTGAACCTGGACTTTGTTTGAATCGTGCCAAGCATTGTCTTGTGTTTTAAAACTTGTTCTCGTTTGAATTGTGTCAAACTTTAACTTGGACTTTGTTTGAATCGTGTCAAGCATTGTCTTCTTGTTTTAAAACTGTTCTTGTTCGAATCGTGTTGGACATGAACAGAGTCTTTGTTCGAATCGTGTCGGACATTGCCTCTTGTTTTAAAACTGTTCTCGTTTGAATCGTGTCAAACTTGAACTTGGACTTTGTTTGAATCGTGTCAAGCATTGTCTTGTGTTTTAAAACTTGTTCTCGTTTGAATCGTGTCAAACTTGAACTTGGACTTTGTTTGAATCGTGTCAAGCATTATCTTGTGTTTTAAAACTTGTTCTCGTTTGAATCGTGTCAAACTTGAACTTGGACTTTGTTTGAATCGTGTCAAGCATTGTCTTGTGTTTTAAAACCTGTTCTCGTTTGAATCGTGTCAAACTTGAACTTGGACTTTGATTGAATCGTGTCAAGGATTGTCTTGTGTTTTAAAACTTGTTCTCGTTTGAATCGTGTCAAACTTGAACTTGGACTTTGTTTGAATCGTGTCAAGCATTGTCTTGTGTTTTAAAACTTGTTCTCGTTTGAATCGTGTCAAACTTGAACTTGGACTTTGTTTGAATCGTGTCAAGCATTGTCTTGTGTTTTAAAACTTGTTCTCGTTTGAATCGTGTGAAACTTGAACCTGGACTTTGTTTGAATCGTGCCAAGCATTGTCTTGTGTTTTAAAACTTGTTCTCGTTTGAATCGTGTCAAACTTGAACTTGGACTTTGTTTGAATCGTGTCAAGGATTGTCTTGTGTTTTAAAACTTGTTCTCGTTTGAATCGTGTCAAACTTGAACTTGGACTTTGTTTGAATCGTGTCAAGCATTGTCTTGTGTTTTAAAACTTGTTCTCGTTTGAATCGTGTCAAACTTGAACTTGGACTTTGTTTGAATCGTGTCAAGCATTATCTTGTGTTTTAAAACTTGTTCTCGTTTGAATCGTGTCAAACTTGAACTTGGGCTTTGTTTGAATCGTGTCAAGCATTGTCTTGTGTTTTAAAACCTGTTCTCGTTTGAATCGTGTCAAACTTGAACTTGGACTTTGATTGAATCGTGTCAAGGATTGTCTTGTGTTTTAAAACTTGTTCTCGTTTGAATCGTGTCAAACTTGAACTTGGACTTTGTTTGAATCGTGTCAAGCATTGTCTTGTGTTTTAAAACTTGTTCTCGTTTGAATCGTGTCAAACTTGAACTTGGACTTTGTTTGAATCGTGTCAAGCATTATCTTGTGTTTTTAAACTTGTTCTCGTTTGAATCATGTCAAACTTGAACTTGGACTTTGTTTGAATCGTGTCAAGCATTGTCTTATGTTTTAAAACTTGTTCTCGTTTGAATCGTGTCAAACTTGAACTTGGACTTTGTTTGAATCGTGTCAAGCATTGTCTTGTGTTTTAAAACTTGTTCTCGTTTGAATCGTGTGAAACTTGAACCTGGACTTTGTTTGAATCGTGCCAAGCATTGTCTTGTGTTTTAAAACTTGTTCTCGTTTGAATTGTGTCAAACTTTAACTTGGACTTTGTTTGAATCGTGTCAAGCATTGTCTTCTTGTTTTAAAACTGTTCTTGTTCGAATCGTGTTGGACATGAACAGAGTCTTTGTTCGAATCGTGTCAGACATTGCCTCTTGTTTTAAAACTGTTCTCGTTTGAATCATGTCAAACTTGAACTTGGACTTTGTTTGAATCGTGTCAAGGATTGTCTTGTGTTTTAAAACTTGTTCTCGTTTGAATCGTGTCAAACTTGAACTTGGACTTTGTTTGAATCGTGTCAAGCATTGTCTAGTGTTTTAAAACTTGTTCTCGTTTGAATCGTGTCAAACTTGAACTTGGACTTTGTTTGAATCGTGTCAAGCGTTGTCTTGTGTTTTAAAACAAGTTCTCATTTGAATCGTGTCAAACTTGAACTTGGACTTTGTTTGAATCGTGTCAAGCATTGTCTTGTGTTTTAAAACGTGTTCTCGTTTGAATCGTGTCAAACTTGAACTTGGACTTTGTTTGAATCGTGTCAAGCATTGTCTAGTGTTTTAAAACTGTTCTCGTTTGAATCGTGTCAAACTTGAACTTGGACTTTGTTTGAATCGTGTCAAGCATTGTCTTGTGTTTTAAAACCTGTTCTCGTTTGAATCGTGTCAAACTTGAACTTGGACTTTGTTTGAATCGTGTCAAGCATAGTCTTGTGTTTTAAAACTTGTTCTCGTTTGAATCGTGTCAAACTTGAACTTGGACTTTGTTTGAATCGTGTCAAGGATTGTCTTGTGTTTTAAAACTTGTTCTCATTTGAATCGTGTCAAACTTGAACTTGGACTTTGTTTGAATCGTGTCAAGCATTGTCTTGTGTTTTAAAACTTGTTCTCGTTTGAATCGTGTCAAACTTGAACTTGGACTTTGTTTGAATCGTGTCAAGCATTATCTTGTGTTTTAAAACTTGTTCTCGTTTGAATCGTGTCAAACTTGAACTTGGACTTTGTTTGAATCGTGTCAAGCATTGTCTTGTGTTTTAAAACCTGTTCTCGATTGAATCGTGTCAAACTTGAACTTGGACTTTGATTGAATTGTGTCAAGGATTGTCTTGTGTTTTAAAACTTGTTCTCGTTTGAATCGTGTCAAACTTGAACTTGGACTTTGTTTGAATCGTGTCAAGCATTGTCTTGTGTTTTAAAACTTGTTCTCGTTTGAATCGTGTCAAACTTGAACTTGGACTTTGTTTGAATCGTGTCAAGCATTATCTTGTGTTTTAAAACTTGTTCTCGTTTGAATCGTGTCAAACTTGAACTTGGACTTTGTTTGAATCATGTCAAGCATTGTCTTGTGTTTTAAAACTTGTTCTCGTTTGAATCGTGTCAAACTTGAACTTGGACTTTGTTTGAATCGTGTCAAGCATTGTCTTGTGTTTTAAAACTTGTTCTCGTTTGAATCGTGTGAAACTTGAACCTGGACTTTGTTTGAATCGTGCCAAGCATTGTCTTGTGTTTTAAAACTTGTTCTCGTTTGAATTGTGTCAAACTTTAACTTGGACTTTGTTTGAATCGTGTCAAGCATTTTCTTCTTGTTTTAAAACTGTTCTTGTTCGAATCGTGTTGGACATGAACAGAGTCTTTGTTCGAATCGTGTCGGACATTGCCTCTTGTTTTAAAACTGTTCTCGTTTGAATCGTGTCAAACTTGAACTTGGACTTTGTTTGAATCGTGTCAAGCATTGTCTTGTGTTTTAAAACTTGTTCTCGTTTGAATCGTGTCAAACTTGAACTTGGACTTTGTTTGAATCGTGTCAAGCATTATCTTGTGTTTTAAAACTTGTTCTCGTTTGAATCGTGTCAAACTTGAACTTGGACTTTGTTTGAATCGTGTCAAGCATTGTCTTGTGTTTTAAAACCTGTTCTCGTTTGAATCGTGTCAAACTTGAACTTGGACTTTGATTGAATCGTGTCAAGGATTGTCTTGTGTTTTAAAACTTGTTCTCGTTTGAATCGTGTCAAACTTGAACTTGGACTTTGTTTGAATCGTGTCAAGCATTGTCTTGTGTTTTAAAACTTGTTCTCGTTTGAATCGTGTCAAACTTGAACTTGGACTTTGTTTGAATCGTGTCAAGCATTGTCTTGTGTTTTAAAACTTGTTCTCGTTTGAATCGTGTGAAACTTGAACCTGGACTTTGTTTGAATCGTGCCAAGCATTGTCTTGTGTTTTAAAACTTGTTCTCGTTTGAATTGTGTCAAACTTTAACTTGGACTTTGTTTGAATCGTGTCAAGCATTGTCTTCTTGTTTTAAAACTGTTCTTGTTCGAATCGTGTTGGACATGAACAGAGTCTTTGTTCGAATCGTGTCAGACATTGCCTCTTGTTTTAAAACTGTTCTCGTTTGAATCATGTCAAACTTGAACTTGGACTTTGTTTGAATCGTGTCAAGGATTGTCTTGTGTTTTAAAACTTGTTCTCGTTTGAATCGTGTCAAACTTGAACTTGGACTTTGTTTGATTCGTGTCAAGCATTGTCTAGTGTTTTAAAACTTGTTCTCGTTTGAATCGTGTCAAACTTGAACTTGGACTTTGTTTGAATCGTGTCAAGCGTTGTCTTGTGTTTTAAAACAAGTTCTCATTTGAATCGTGTCAAACTTGAACTTGGACTTTGTTTGAATCGTGTCAAGCATTGTCTTGTGTTTTAAAACGTGTTCTCGTTTGAATCGTGTCAAACTTGAACTTGGACTTTGTTTGAATCGTGTCAAGCATTGTCTAGTGTTTTAAAACTGTTCTCGTTTGAATCGTGTCAAACTTGAACTTGGACTTTGTTTGAATCGTGTCAAGCATTGCCTTGTGTTTTAAAACCTGTTCTCGTTTGAATCGTGTCAAACTTGAACTTGGACTTTGTTTGAATCGTGTCAAGCATAGTCTTGTGTTTTAAAACTTGTTCTCGTTAGAATCATGTCAAACTTGAACTTGGACTTTGTTTGAATCGTGTCAAGGATTGTCTTGTGTTTTAAAACTTGTTCTCGTTTGAATCGTGTCAAACTTGAACTTGGACTTTGTTTGAATCGTGTCAAGCATTGTCTTGTGTTTTAAAACTTGTTCTCGTTTGAATCGTGTCAAACTTGAACTTGGACTTTGTTTGAATCGTGTCAAGCATTATCTTGTGTTTTAAAACTTGTTCTCGTTTGGATCGTGTCAAACTTGAACTTGGACTTTGTTTGAATCGTGTCAAGCATTGTCTTGTGTTTTAAAACCTGTTCTCGTTTGAATCGTGTCAAACTTGAACTTGGACTTTGATTGAATTGTGTCAAGGATTGTCTTGTGTTTTAAAACTTGTTCTCGTTTGAATCGTGTCAAACTTGAACTTGGACTTTGTTTGAATCGTGTCAAGCATTATCTTGTGTTTTAAAACTTGTTCTCGTTTGAATCGTGTCAAACTTGAACTTGGACTTTGTTTGAATCGTGTCAAGCATTATCTTGTGTTTTAAAACTTGTTCTCGTTTGAATCGTGTCAAACTTGAACTTGGACTTTGTTTGAATCATGTCAAGCATTGTCTTGTGTTTTAAAACTTGTTCTCGTTTGAATCGTGTCAAACTTGAACTTGGACTTTGTTTGAATCGTGTCAAGCATTGTCTTGTGTTTTAAAACTTGTTCTCGTTTGAATCGTGTGAAACTTGAACCTGGACTTTGTTTGAATCGTGCCAAGCATTGTCTTGTGTTTTAAAACTTGTTCTCGTTTGAATTGTGTCAAACTTTAACTTGGACTTTGTTTGAATCGTGTCAAGCATTGTCTTCTTGTTTTAAAACTGTTCTTGTTCGAATCGTGTTGGACATGAACAGAGTCTTTGTTCGAATCGTGTCGGACATTGCCTCTTGTTTTAAAACTGTTCTCGTTTGAATCGTGTCAAACTTGAACTTGGACTTTGTTTGAATCGTGTCAAGCATTGTCTTGTGTTTTAAAACTTGTTCTCGTTTGAATCGTGTCAAACTTGAACTTGGACTTTGTTTGAATCGTGTCAAGCATTATCTTGTGTTTTAAAACTTGTTCTCGTTTGAATCGTGTCAAACTTGAACTTGGACTTTGTTTGAATCGTGTCAAGCATTGTCTTGTGTTTTAAAACCTGTTCTCGTTTGAATCGTGTCAAACTTGAATTTGGACTTTGATTGAATCGTGTCAAGGATTGTCTTGTGTTTTAAAACTTGTTCTCGTTTGAATCGTGTCAAACTTGAACTTGGACTTTGTTTGATTCGTGTCAAGCATTGTCTTGTGTTTTAAAACTTGTTCTCGTTTGAATCGTGTCAAACTTGAACTTGGACTTTGTTTGAATCGTGTCAAGCATTATCTTGTGTTTTAAAACTTGTTCTCGTTTGAATCGTGTCAAACTTGAACTTGGACTTTGTTTGAATCGTGTCAAGCATTGTCTTGTGTTTTAAAACTTGTTCTCGTTTGAATCGTGTCAAACTTGAACTTGGACTTTGTTTGAATCGTGTCAAGCATTGTCTTGTGTTTTAAAACTTGTTCTCATTTGAATCGTGTGAAACTTGAACCTGGACTTTGTTTGAATCGTGCCAAGCATTGTCTAGTGTTTTAAAACTTGTTCTCGTTTGAATCGTGTCAAACTTGAACTTGGACTTTGTTTGAATCGTGTCAAGCATTGTCTTGTGTTTTAAAACTTGTTCTCGTTTGAATCGTGTGAAACTTGAACCTGGA
This sequence comes from Lathyrus tuberosus, assembly GCA_022829125.1. Taxonomy (NCBI): domain Eukaryota; kingdom Viridiplantae; phylum Streptophyta; class Magnoliopsida; order Fabales; family Fabaceae; genus Lathyrus; species Lathyrus tuberosus. The sequence continues at coordinate 16,423,876 of JALAZF010000054.1, forward strand.
CTTTGTTTGAATCGTGCCAAGCATTGTCTTGTGTTTTAAAACTTGTTCTCGTTTGAATTGTGTCAAACTTTAACTTGGACTTTGTTTGAATCGTGTCAAGCATTGTCTTCTTGTTTTAAAACTGTTCTTGTTCGAATCGTGTTGGACATGAACAGAGTCTTTGTTCGAATCGTGTCGGACATTGCCTCTTGTTTTAAAACTGTTCTCGTTTGAATCGTGTCAAACTTGAACTTGGACTTTGTTTGAATCGTGTCAAGCATTGTCTTGTGTTTTAAAACTTGTTCTCGTTTGAATCGTGTCAAACTTGAACTTGGACTTTGTTTGAATCGTGTCAAGCATTATCTTGTGTTTTAAAACTTGTTCTCGTTTGAATCGTGTCAAACTTGAACTTGGACTTTGTTTGAATCGTGTCAAGCATTGTCTTGTGTTTTAAAACCTGTTCTCGTTTGAATCGTGTCAAACTTGAACTTGGACTTTGATTGAATCGTGTCAAGGATTGTCTTGTGTTTTAAAACTTGTTCTCGTTTGAATCGTGTCAAACTTGAACTTGGACTTTGTTTGAATCGTGTCAAGCATTGTCTTGTGTTTTAAAACTTGTTCTCGTTTGAATCGTGTCAAACTTGAACTTGGACTTTGTTTGAATCGTGTCAAGCAATGTCTTGTGTTTTAAAACTTGTTCTCGTTTGAATCGTGTGAAACTTGAACCTGGACTTTGTTTGAATCGTGCCAAGCATTGTCTTGTGTTTTAAAACTTGTTCTCGTTTGAATTGTGTCAAACTTTAACTTGGACTTTGTTTGAATCGTGTCAAGCATTGTCTTCTTGTTTTAAAACTGTTCTTGTTCGAATCGTGTTGGACATGAACAGAGTCTTTGTTCGAATCGTGTCAGACATTGCCTCTTGTTTTAAAACTGTTCTCGTTTGAATCATGTCAAACTTGAACTTGGACTTTGTTTGAATCGTGTCAAGGATTGTCTTGTGTTTTAAAACTTGTTCTCGTTTGAATCGTGTCAAACTTGAACTTGGACTTTGTTTGATTCGTGTCAAGCATTGTCTAGTGTTTTAAAACTTGTTCTCGTTTGAATCGTGTCAAACTTGAACTTGGACTTTGTTTGAATCGTGTCAAGCGTTGTCTTGTGTTTTAAAACAAGTTCTCATTTGAATCGTGTCAAACTTGAACTTGGACTTTGTTTGAATCGTGTCAAGCATTGTCTTGTGTTTTAAAACGTGTTCTCGTTTGAATCGTGTCAAACTTGAACTTGGACTTTGTTTGAATCGTGTCAAGCATTGTCTAGTGTTTTAAAACTGTTCTCGTTTGAATCGTGTCAAACTTGAACTTGGACTTTGTTTGAATCGTGTCAAGCATTGCCTTGTGTTTTAAAACCTGTTCTCGTTTGAATCGTGTCAAACTTGAACTTGGACTTTGTTTGAATCGTGTCAAGCATAGTCTTGTGTTTTAAAACTTGTTCTCGTTAGAATCATGTCAAACTTGAACTTGGACTTTGTTTGAATCGTGTCAAGGATTGTCTTGTGTTTTAAAACTTGTTCTCGTTTGAATCGTGTCAAACTTGAACTTGGACTTTGTTTGAATCGTGTCAAGCATTGTCTTGTGTTTTAAAACTTGTTCTCGTTTGAATCGTGTCAAACTTGAACTTGGACTTTGTTTGAATCGTGTCAAGCATTATCTTGTGTTTTAAAACTTGTTCTCGTTTGAATCGTGTCAAACTTGAACTTGGACTTTGTTTGAATCGTGTCAAGCATTGTCTTGTGTTTTAAAACCTGTTCTCGTTTGAATCGTGTCAAACTTGAATTTGGACTTTGATTGAATCGTGTCAAGGATTGTCTTGTGTTTTAAAACTTGTTCTCGTTTGAATCGTGTCAAACTTGAACTTGGACTTTGTTTGATTCGTGTCAAGCATTGTCTTGTGTTTTAAAACTTGTTCTCGTTTGAATCGTGTCAAACTTGAACTTGGACTTTGTTTGAATCGTGTCAAGCATTATCTTGTGTTTTAAAACTTGTTCTCGTTTGAATCGTGTCAAACTTGAACTTGGACTTTGTTTGAATCGTGTCAAGCATTGTCTTGTGTTTTAAAACTTGTTCTCGTTTGAATCGTGTCAAACTTGAACTTGGACTTTGTTTGAATCGTGTCAAGGATTGTCTTGTGTTTTAAAACTTGTTCTCGTTTGAATCGTGTCAAACTTGAACTTGGACTTTGTTTGAATCGTGTCAAGCATTGTCTTGTGTTTTAAAACTTGTTCTCGTTTGAATCGTGTCAAACTTGAACTTGGACTTTGTTTGAATCGTGTCAAGCATTATCTTGTGTTTTAAAACTTGTTCTCGTTTGAATCGTGTCAAACTTGAACTTGGACTTTGTTTGAATCGTGTCAAGCATTGTCTTGTGTTTTAAAACCTGTTCTCGTTTGAATCGTGTCAAACTTGAACTTGGACTTTGATTGAATTGTGTCAAGGATTGTCTTGTGTTTTAAAACTTGTTCTCGTTTGAATCGTGTCAAACTTGAACTTGGACTTTGTTTGAATCGTGTCAAGCATTATCTTGTGTTTTAAAACTTGTTCTCGTTTGAATCGTGTCAAACTTGAACTTGGACTTTGTTTGAATCGTGTCAAGCATTATCTTGTGTTTTAAAACTTGTTCTCGTTTGAATCGTGTCAAACTTGAACTTGGACTTTGTTTGAATCATGTCAAGCATTGTCTTGTGTTTTAAAACTTGTTCTCGTTTGAATCGTGTCAAACTTGAACTTGGACTTTGTTTGAATCGTGTCAAGCATTGTCTTGTGTTTTAAAACTTGTTCTCGTTTGAATCGTGTGAAACTTGAACCTGGACTTTGTTTGAATCGTGCCAAGCATTGTCTTGTGTTTTAAAACTTGTTCTCGTTTGAATTGTGTCAAACTTTAACTTGGACTTTGTTTGAATCGTGTCAAGCATTGTCTTCTTGTTTTAAAACTGTTCTTGTTCGAATCGTGTTGGACATGAACAGAGTCTTTGTTCGAATCGTGTCGGACATTGCCTCTTGTTTTAAAACTGTTCTCGTTTGAATCGTGTCAAACTTGAACTTGGACTTTGTTTGAATCGTGTCAAGCATTGTCTTGTGTTTTAAAACTTGTTCTCGTTTGAATCGTGTCAAACTTGAACTTGGACTTTGTTTGAATCGTGTCAAGCATTATCTTGTGTTTTAAAACTTGTTCTCGTTTGAATCGTGTCAAACTTGAACTTGGACTTTGTTTGAATCGTGTCAAGCATTGTCTTGTGTTTTAAAACCTGTTCTCGTTTGAATCGTGTCAAACTTGAATTTGGACTTTGATTGAATCGTGTCAAGGATTGTCTTGTGTTTTAAAACTTGTTCTCGTTTGAATCGTGTCAAACTTGAACTTGGACTTTGTTTGATTCGTGTCAAGCATTGTCTTGTGTTTTAAAACTTGTTCTCGTTTGAATCGTGTCAAACTTGAACTTGGACTTTGTTTGAATCGTGTCAAGCATTATCTTGTGTTTTAAAACTTGTTCTCGTTTGAATCGTGTCAAACTTGAACTTGGACTTTGTTTGAATCGTGTCAAGCATTGTCTTGTGTTTTAAAACTTGTTCTCGTTTGAATCGTGTCAAACTTGAACTTGGACTTTGTTTGAATCGTGTCAAGGATTGTCTTGTGTTTTAAAACTTGTTCTCGTTTGAATCGTGTCAAACTTGAACTTGGACTTTGTTTGAATCGTGTCAAGCATTGTCTTGTGTTTTAAAACTTGTTCTCGTTTGAATCGTGTCAAACTTGAACTTGGACTTTGTTTGAATCGTGTCAAGCATTATCTTGTGTTTTAAAACTTGTTCTCGTTTGAATCGTGTCAAACTTGAACTTGGAGTTTGTTTGAATCGTGTCAAGCATTGTCTTGTGTTTTAAAACCTGTTCTCGTTTGAATCGTGTCAAACTTGAACTTGGACTTTGATTGAATTGTGTCAAGGATTGTCTTGTGTTTTAAAACTTGTTCTCGTTTGAATCGTGTCAAACTTGAACTTGGACTTTGTTTGAATCGTGTCAAGCATTATCTTGTGTTTTAAAACTTGTTCTCGTTTGAATCGTGTCAAACTTGAACTTGGACTTTGTTTGAATCGTGTCAAGCATTATCTTGTGTTTTAAAACTTGTTCTCGTTTGAATCGTGTCAAACTTGAACTTGGACTTTGTTTGAATCATGTCAAGCATTGTCTTGTGTTTTAAAACTTGTTCTCGTTTGAATCGTGTCAAACTTGAACTTGGACTTTGTTTGAATCGTGTCAAGCATTGTCTTGTGTTTTAAAACTTGTTCTCGTTTGAATCGTGTGAAACTTGAACCTGGACTTTGTTTGAATCGTGCCAAGCATTGTCTTGTGTTTTAAAACTTGTTCTCGTTTGAATTGTGTCAAACTTTAACTTGGACTTTGTTTGAATCGTGTCAAGCATTGTCTTCTTGTTTTAAAACTGTTCTTGTTCGAATCGTGTTGGACATGAACAGAGTCTTTGTTCGAATCGTGTCGGACATTGCCTCTTGTTTTAAAACTGTTCTCGTTTGAATCGTGTCAAACTTGAACTTGGACTTTGTTTGAATCGTGTCAAGCATTGTCTTGTGTTTTAAAACATGTTCTCGTTTGAATCGTGTCAAACTTGAACTTGGACTTTGTTTGAATCGTGTCAAGCATTATCTTGTGTTTTAAAACTTGTTCTCGTTTGAATCGTGTCAAACTTGAACTTGGACTTTGTTTGAATCGTGTCAAGCATTGTCTTGTGTTTTAAAACCTGTTCTCGTTTGAATCGTGTCAAACTTGAATTTGGACTTTGATTGAATCGTGTCAAGGATTGTCTTGTGTTTTAAAACTTGTTCTCGTTTGAATCGTGTCAAACTTGAACTTGGACTTTGTTTGATTCGTGTCAAGCATTGTCTTGTGTTTTAAAACTTGTTCTCGTTTGAATCGTGTCAAACTTGAACTTGGACTTTGTTTGAATCGTGTCAAGCATTATCTTGTGTTTTAAAACTTGTTCTCGTTTGAATCGTGTCAAACTTGAACTTGGACTTTGTTTGAATCGTGTCAAGCATTGTCTTGTGTTTTAAAACTTGTTCTCGTTTGAATCGTGTCAAACTTGAACTTGGACTTTGTTTGAATCGTGTCAAGCATTGTCTTGTGTTTTAAAACTTGTTCTCATTTGAATCGTGTGAAACTTGAACCTGGACTTTGTTTGAATCGTGCCAAGCATTGTCTAGTGTTTTAAAACTTGTTCTCGTTTGAATCGTGTCAAACTTGAACTTGGACTTTGTTTGAATCGTGTCAAGCATTGTCTTGTGTTTTAAAACTTGTTCTCGTTTGAATCGTGTGAAACTTGAACCTGGACTTTGTTTGAATCGTGCCAAGCATTGTCTTGTGTTTTAAAACTTGTTCTCGTTTGAATTGTGTCAAACTTTAACTTGGACTTTGTTTGAATCGTGTCAAGCATTGTCTTCTTGTTTTAAAACTGTTCTTGTTCGAATCGTGTTGGACATGAACAGAGTCTTTGTTCGAATCGTGTCAGACATTGCCTCTTGTTTTAAAACTGTTCTCGTTTGAATCATGTCAAACTTGAACTTGGACTTTGTTTGAATCGTGTCAAGGATTGTCTTGTGTTTTAAAACTTGTTCTCGTTTGAATCGTGTCAAACTTGAACTTGGACTTTGTTTGAATCGTGTCAAGCATTGTCTAGTGTTTTAAAACTTGTTCTCGTTTGAATCGTGTCAAACTTGAACTTGGACTTTGTTTGAATCGTGTCAAGCGTTGTCTTGTGTTTTAAAACAAGTTCTCATTTGAATCGTGTCAAACTTGAACTTGGACTTTGTTTGAATCGTGTCAAGCATTGTCTTGTGTTTTAAAACGTGTTCTCGTTTGAATCGTGTCAAACTTGAACTTGGACTTTGTTTGAATCGTGTCAAGCATTGTCTAGTGTTTTAAAACTGTTCTCGTTTGAATCGTGTCAAACTTGAACTTGGACTTTGTTTGAATCGTGTCAAGCATTGTCTTGTGTTTTAAAACCTGTTCTCGTTTGAATCGTGTCAAACTTGAACTTGGACTTTGTTTGAATCGTGTCAAGCATAGTCTTGTGTTTTAAAACTTGTTCTCGTTTGAATCGTGTCAAACTTGAACTTGGACTTTGTTTGAATCGTGTCAAGGATTGTCTTGTGTTTTAAAACTTGTTCTCGTTTGAATCGTGTCAAACTTGAACTTGGACTTTGTTTGAATCGTGTCAAGCATTGTCTTGTGTTTTAAAACTTGTTCTCGTTTGAATCGTGTCAAACTTGAACTTGGACTTTGTTTGAATCGTGTCAAGCATTATCTTGTGTTTTAAAACTTGTTCTCGTTTGAATCGTGTCAAACTTGAACTTGGACTTTGTTTGAATCGTGTCAAGCATTGTCTTGTGTTTTAAAACCTGTTCTCGTTTGAATCGTGTCAAACTTGAACTTGGACTTTGATTGAATCGTGTCAAGGATTGTCTTGTGTTTTAAAACTTGTTCTCGTTTGAATCGTGTCAAACTTGAACTTGGACTTTGTTTGAATCGTGTCAGGCATTGTCTTGTGTTTTAAAACTTGTTCTCGTTTGAATCGTGTCAAACTTGAACTTGGACTTTGTTTGAATCGTGTCAAGCATTATCTTGTGTTTTAAAACTTGTTCTCGTTTGAATCGTGTCAAACTTGAACTTGGACTTTGTTTGAATCATGTCAAGCATTGTCTTGTGTTTTAAAACTTGTTCTCGTTTGAATCGTGTCAAACTTGAACTTGGACTTTGTTTGAATCGTGTCAAGCATTGTCTTGTGTTTTAAAACTTGTTCTCGTTTGAATCGTGTGAAACTTGAACCTGGACTTTGTTTGAATCGTGCCAAGCATTGTCTTGTGTTTTAAAACTTGTTCTCGTTTGAATTGTGTCAAACTTTAACTTGGACTTTGTTTGAATCGTGTCAAGCATTGTCTTCTTGTTTTAAAACTGTTCTTGTTCGAATCGTGTTGGACATGAACAGAGTCTTTGTTCGAATCGTGTCGGACATTGCCTCTTGTTTTAAAACAGTTCTCGTTTGAATCGTGTCAAACTTGAACTTGGACTTTGTTTGAATCGTGTCAAGCATTGTCTTGTGTTTTAAAACTTGTTCTCGTTTGAATCGTGTCAAACTTGAACTTGGACTTTGTTTGAATCGTGTCAAGCATTATCTTGTGTTTTAAAACTTGTTCTCGTTTGAATCGTGTCAAACTTGAACTTGGACTTTGTTTGAATCGTGTCAAGCGTTGTCTTGTGTTTTAAAACTTGTTCTCGTTTGAATCGTGTCAAACTTGAACTTGGACTTTGTTTGAATCGTGTCAAGCATTGTCTTGTGTTTTAAAACTTGTTCTCGTTTGAATCGTGTGAAACTTGAACCTGGACTTTGTTTGAATCGTGCCAAGCATTGTCTTGTGTTTTAAAACTTGTTCTCGTTTGAATTGTGTCAAACTTTAACTTGGACTTTGTTTGAATCGTGTCAAGCATTGTCTTCTTGTTTTAAAACTGTTCTTGTTCGAATCGTGTTGGACATGAACAGAGTCTTTGTTCGAATCGTGTCGGACATTGCCTCTTGTTTTAAAACTGTTCTCGTTTGAATCGTGTCAAACTTGAACTTGGACTTTGTTTGAATCGTGTCAAGCATTGTCTTGTGTTTTAAAACTTGTTCTCGTTTGAATCGTGTCAAACTTGAACTTGGACTTTGTTTGAATCGTGTCAAGCATTATCTTGTGTTTTAAAACTTGTTCTCGTTTGAATCGTGTCAAACTTGAACTTGGACTTTGTTTGAATCGTGTCAAGCATTGTCTTGTGTTTTAAAACTTGTTCTCGTTTGAATCGTGTCAAACTTGAACTTGGACTTTGTTTGAATCGTGTCAAGCATTGTCTTGTGTTTTAAAACTTGTTCTCGTTTGAATCGTGTGAAACTTGAACCTGGACTTTGTTTGAATCGTGCCAAGCATTGTCTTGTGTTTTAAAACTTGTTCTCGTTTGAATTGTGTCAAACTTTAACTTGGACTTTGTTTGAATCGTGTCAAGCATTGTCTTCTTGTTTTAAAACTGTTCTTGTTCGAATCGTGTTGGACATGAACAAAGTCTTTGTTCGAATCGTGTCAGACATTGCCTCTTGTTTTAAAACTGTTCTCGTTTGAATCATGTCAAACTTGAACTTGGACTTTGTTTGAATCGTGTCAAGGATTGTCTTGTGTTTTAAAACTTGTTCTCGTTTGAATCGTGTCAAACTTGAACTTGGACTTTGTTTGATTTGTGTCAAGCATTGTCTAGTGTTTTAAAACTTGTTCTCGTTTGAATCGTGTCAAACTTGAACTTGGACTTTGTTTGAATCGTGTCAAGCGTTGTCTTGTGTTTTAAAACAAGTTCTCATTTGAATCGTGTCAAACTTGAACTTGGACTTTGTTTGAATCGTGTCAAGCATTGTCTTGTGTTTTAAAACGTGTTCTCGTTTGAATCGTGTCAAACTTGAACTTGGACTTTGTTTGAATCGTGTCAAGCATTGTCTAGTGTTTTAAAACTGTTCTCGTTTGAATCGTGTCAAACTTGAACTTGGACTTTGTTTGAATCGTGTCAAGCATTGTCTTGTGTTTTAAAACGTGTTCTCGTTTGAATCGTGTCAAACTTGAACTTGGACTTTGTTTGAATCGTGTCAAGCATTGTCTAGTGTTTTAAAACTGTTCTCGTTTGAATCATGTCAAACTTGAACTTGGACTTTGTTTGAATCGTGTCAAGGATTGTCTTGTGTTTTAAAACTTGTTCTCGTTTGAATCGTGTCAAACTTGAACTTGGACTTTGTTTGAATCGTGTCAAGCATTGTCTAGTGTTTTAAAACTTGTTCTCGTTTGAATCGTGTCAAACTTGAACTTGGACTTTGTTTGAATCGTGTCAAGCGTTGTCTTGTGTTTTAAAACAAGTTCTCATTTGAATCGTGTCAAACTTGAACTTGGACTTTGTTTGAATCGTGTCAAGCATTGTCTTGTGTTTTAAAACGTGTTCTCGTTTGAATCGTGTCAAACTTGAACTTGGACTTTGTTTGAATCGTGTCAAGCATTGTCTAGTGTTTTAAAACTGTTCTCGTTTGAATCGTGTCAAACTTGAACTTGGACTTTGTTTGAATCGTGTCAAGCATTGTCTTGTGTTTTAAAACCTGTTCTCGTTTGAATCGTGTCAAACTTGAACTTGGACTTTGTTTGAATCGTGTCAAGCATAGTCTTGTGTTTTAAAACTTGTTCTCGTTTGAATCGTGTCAAACTTGAACTTGGACTTTGTTTGAATCGTGTCAAGGATTGTCTTGTGTTTTAAAACTTGTTCTCGTTTGAATCGTGTCAAACTTGAACTTGGACTTTGTTTGAATCGTGTCAAGCATTGTCTTGTGTTTTAAAACTTGTTCTCGTTTGAATCGTGTCAAACTTGAACTTGGACTTTGTTTGAATCGTGTCAAGCATTATCTTGTGTTTTAAAACTTGTTCTCGTTTGAATCGTGTCAAACTTGAACTTGGACTTTGTTTGAATCGTGTCAAGCATTGTCTTGTGTTTTAAAACCTGTTCTCGTTTGAATCGTGTCAAACTTGAACTTGGACTTTGATTGAATCGTGTCAAGGATTGTCTTGTGTTTTAAAACTTGTTCTCGTTTGAATCGTGTCAAACTTGAACTTGGACTTTGTTTGAATCGTGTCAAGCATTGTCTTGTGTTTTAAAACTTGTTCTCGTTTGAATCGTGTCAAACTTGAACTTGGACTTTGTTTGAATCGTGTCAAGCATTATCTTGTGTTTTAAAACTTGTTCTCGTTTGAATCGTGTCAAACTTGAACTTGGACTTTGTTTGAATCATGTCAAGCATTGTCTTGTGTTTTAAAACTTGTTCTCGTTTGAATCGTGTCAAACTTGAACTTGGACTTTGTTTGAATCGTGTCAAGCATTGTCTTGTGTTTTAAAACTTGTTCTCGTTTGAATCGTGTGAAACTTGAACCTGGACTTTGTTTGAATCGTGCCAAGCATTGTCTTGTGTTTTAAAACTTGTTCTCGTTTGAATTGTGTCAAACTTTAACTTGGACTTTGTTTGAATCGTGTCAAGCATTGTCTTCTTGTTTTAAAACTGTTCTTGTTCGAATCGTGTTGGACATGAACAGAGTCTTTGTTCGAATCGTGTCGGACATTGCCTCTTGTTTTAAAACAGTTCTCGTTTGAATCGTGTTAAACTTGAACTTGGACTTTGTTTGAATCGTGTCAAGCATTGTCTTGTGTTTTAAAACTTGTTCTCGTTTGAATCGTGTCAAACTTGAACTTGGACTTTGTTTGAATCGTGTCAAGCATTATCTTGTGTTTTAAAACTTGTTCTCGTTTGAATCGTGTCAAACTTGAACTTGGACTTTGTTTGAATCGTGTCAAGCATTGTCTTGTGTTTTAAAACCTGTTCTCGTTTGAATCGTGTCAAACTTGAACTTGGACTTTGATTGAATCGTGTCAAGGATTGTCTTGTGTTTTAAAACTTGTTCTCGTTTGAATCGTGTCAAACTTGAACTTGGACTTTGTTTGAATCGTGTCAAGCATTGTCTTGTGTTTTAAAACTTGTTCTCGTTTGAATCGTGTCAAACTTGAACTTGGACTTTGTTTGAATCGTGTCAAGCATTGTCTTGTGTTTTAAAACTTGTTCTCGTTTGAATCGTGTGAAACTTGAACCTGGACTTTGTTTGAATCGTGCCAAGCATTGTCTTGTGTTTTAAAACTTGTTCTCGTTTGAATTGTGTCAAACTTTAACTTGGACTTTGTTTGAATCGTGTCAAGCATTGTCTTCTTGTTTTAAAACTGTTCTTGTTCGAATCGTGTTGGACATGAACAAAGTCTTTGTTCGAATCGTGTCAGACATTGCCTCTTGTTTTAAAACTGTTCTCGTTTGAATCATGTCAAACTTGAACTTGGACTTTGTTTGAATCGTGTCAAGGATTGTCTTGTGTTTTAAAACTTGTTCTCGTTTGAATCGTGTCAAACTTGAACTTGGACTTTGTTTGATTCGTGTCAAGCATTGTCTAGTGTTTTAAAACTTGTTCTCGTTTGAATCGTGTCAAACTTGAACTTGGACTTTGTTTGAATCGTGTCAAGCGTTGTCTTGTGTTTTAAAACAAGTTCTCATTTGAATCGTGTCAAACTTGAACTTGGACTTTGTTTGAATCGTGTCAAGCATTGTCTTGTGTTTTAAAACGTGTTCTCGTTTGAATCGTGTCAAACTTGAACTTGGACTTTGTTTGAATCGTGTCAAGCATTGTCTAGTGTTTTAAAACTGTTCTCGTTTGAATCGTGTCAAACTTGAACTTGGACTTTGTTTGAATTGTGTCAAGCATTGCCTTGTGTTTTAAAACCTGTTCTCGTTTGAATCGTGTCAAACTTGAACTTGGACTTTGTTTGAATCGTGTCAAGCATAGTCTTGTGTTTTAAAACTTGTTCTCGTTTGAATCGTGTCAAACTTGAACTTGGACTTTGTTTGAATCGTGTCAAGGATTGTCTTGTGTTTTAAAACTTGTTCTCGTTTGAATCGTGTCAAACTTGAACTTGGACTTTGTTTGAATCGTGTCAAGCATTGTCTTGTGTTTTAAAACTTGTTCTCGTTTGAATCGTGTCAAACTTGAACTTGGACTTTGTTTGAATCGTGTCAAGCATTATCTTGTGTTTTAAAACTTGTTCTCGTTTGAATCGTGTCAAACTTGAACTTGGACTTTGTTTGAATCGTGTCAAGCATTGTCTTGTGTTTTAAAACCTGTTCTCGTTTGAATCGTGTCAAACTTGAACTTGGACTTTGATTGAATCGTGTCAAGGATTGTCTTGTGTTTTAAAACTTGTTCTCGTTTGAATCGTGTCAAACTTGAACTTGGACTTTGTTTGAATCGTGTCAAGCATTATCTTGTGTTTTAAAACTTGTCCTCGTTTGAATCGTGTCAAACTTGAACTTGGACTTTGTTTGAATCGTGTCAAGCATTATCTTGTGTTTTAAAACTTGTTCTCGTTTGAATCGTGTCAAACGTGAACTTGGACTTTGTTTGAATCATGTCAAGCATTGTCTTGTGTTTTAAAACTTGTTCTCGTTTGAATCGTGTCAAACTTGAACTTGGACTTTGTTTGAATCGTGTCAAGCATTGTCTTGTGTTTTAAAACTTGTTCTCGTTTGAATCGTGTGAAACTTGAACCTGGACTTTGTTTGAATCGTGCCAAGCATTGTCTTGTGTTTTAAAACTTGTTCTCGTTTGAATTGTGTCAAACTTTAACTTGGACTTTGTTTGAATCGTGTCAAGCATTGTCTTCTTGTTTTAAAACTATTCTTGTTCGAATCGTGTTGGACATGAACAGAGTCTTTGTTCGAATCGTGTCGGACATTGCCTCTTGTTTTAAAACTGTTCTCGTTTGAATCGTGTCAAACTTGAACTTGGACTTTGTTTGAATCGTGTCAAGCATTGTCTTGTGTTTTAAAACTTGTTCTCGTTTGAATCGTGTCAAACTTGAACTTGGACTTTGTTTGAATCGTGTCAAGCATTATCTTGTGTTTTAAAACTTGTTCTCGTTTGAATCGTGTCAAACTTGAACTTGGACTTTGTTTGAATCGTGTCAAGCATTGTCTTGTGTTTTAAAACCTGTTCTCGTTTGAATCGTGTCAAACTTGAATTTGGACTTTGATTGAATCGTGTCAAGGATTGTCTTGTGTTTTAAAACTTGTTCTCGTTTGAATCGTGTCAAACTTGAACTTGGACTTTGTTTGAATCGTGTCAAGCATTGTCTTGTGTTTTAAAACTTGTTCTCGTTTGAATCGTGTCAAACTTGAACTTGGACTTTGTTTGAATCGTGTCAAGCATTATCTTGTGTTTTAAAACTTGTTCTCGTTTGAATCGTGTCAAACTTGAACTTGGACTTTGTTTGAATCGTGTCAAGCATTGTCTTGTGTTTTAAAACTTGTTCTCGTTTGAATCGTGTCAAACTTGAACTTGGACTTTGTTTGAATCGTGTCAAGCATTGTCTTGTGTTTTAAAACTTGTTCTCGTTTGAATCGTGTGAAACTTGAACCTGGACTTTGTTTGAATCGTGCCAAGCATTGTCTTGTGTTTTAAAACTTGTTCTCGTTTGAATTGTGTCAAACTTTAACTTGGACTTTCTTTGAATCGTGTCAAGCATTGTCTTCTTGTTTTAAAACTGTTCTTGTTCGAATCGTGTTGGACATGAACAGAGTCTTTGTTCGAATCGTGTCGAACATTGCCTCTTGTTTTAAAACTGTTCTCGTTTGAATCGTGTCAAACTTGAACTTGGACTTTGTTTGAATCGTGTCAAGCATTGTCTTGTGTTTTAAAACTTGTTCTCGTTTGAATCGTGTCAAACTTGAACTTGGACTTTGTTTGAATCGTGTCAAGCATTGTCTTGTGTTTTAAAACGTGTTCTCGTTTGAATCGTGCCAAACTTGAACTTGGACTTTGTTTGAATCGTGTCAAGCATTGTCTAGTGTTTTAAAACTTGTTCTCGTTTGAATCGTGTCAAACTTGAACTTGGACTTTGTTTGAATCGTGTCAAGCATTATCTTGTGTTTTAAAACTTGTTCTCGTTTGAATCGTGTCAAACTTGAACTTGGACTTTGTTTGAATCGTGTCAAGCATTATCTTGTGTTTTAAAACCTGTTCTAATTTGAATCGTGTCAAACTTGAACTTGGACTTTGTTTGAATCGTGTCAAGCATTGTCTTGTGTTTTAAAACCTGTTCTCGTTTGAATCGTGTCAAACTTGAACTTGGACTTTGATTGAATCGTGTAAAGGATTGTCTTGTGTTTTAAAACTTGTTCTCGTTTGAATCGTGTCAAACTTGAACTTGGACTTTGTTTGAATCGTGTCAAGCATTGTCTTGTGTTTTAAAACTTGTTCTCGTTTGAATCGTGTCAAACTTGAACTTGGACTTTGTTTGAATCGTGTCAAGCATTATCTTGTGTTTTAAAACTTGTTCTCGTTTGAATCGTGTCAAACTTGAACTTGGACTTTGTTTGAATCGTGTCAAGCATTGTCTAGTGTTTTAAAACTGTTCTCGTTTGAATCGTGTCAAACTTGAACTTGGACTTTGTTTGAATCGTGCCAAGCATTGTCTTGTGTTTTAAAACTTGTTCTCGTTTGAATTGTGTCAAACTTTAACTTGGACTTTGTTTGAATCGTGTCAAGCATTGTCTTCTTGTTTTAAAACTGTTCTTGTTCGAATCGTGTTGGACATGAACAGAGTCTTTGTTCGAATCGTGTCGAACATTGCCTCTTGTTTTAAAACTGTTCTCGTTTGAATCGTGTCAAACTTGAACTTGGACTTTGTTTGAATCGTGTCAAGCATTGTCTTGTGTTTTAAAACTTGTTCTCGTTTGAATCGTGTCAAACTTGAACTTGGACTTTGTTTGAATCGTGTCAAGCATTGTCTTGTGTTTTAAAACGTGTTCTCGTTTGAATCGTGTCAAACTTGAACTTGGACTTTGTTTGAATCGTGTCAAGCATTGTCTAGTGTTTTAAAACTTGTTCTCGTTTGAATCGTGTCAAACTTGAACTTGGACTTTGTTTGAATCGTGTCAAGCATTATCTTGTGTTTTAAAACTTGTTCTCGTTTGAATCGTGTCAAACTTGAACTTGGACTTTGTTTGAATCGTGTCAAGCATTATCTTGTGTTTTAAAACCTGTTCTCATTTGAATCGTGTCAAACTTGAACTTGGACTTTGTTTGAATCGTGTCAAGCATTGTCTTGTGTTTTAAAACCTGTTCTCGTTTGAATCGTGTCAAACTTGAACTTGGACTTTGATTGAATCATGTAAAGGATTGTCTTGTGTTTTAAAACTTGTTCTCGTTTGAATCGTGTCAAACTTGAACTTGGACTTTGTTTGAATCGTGTCAAGCATTGTCTTGTGTTTTAAAACTTGTTCTCGTTTGAATCGTGTCAAACTTGAACTTGGACTTTGTTTGAATCGTGTCAAGCATTATCTTGTGTTTTAAAACTTGTTCTCGTTTGAATCGTGTCAAACTTGAACTTGGACTTTGTTTGAATCGTGTCAAGCATTGTCTTGTGTTTTAAAACTTGTTCTCGTTTGAATCGTGTCAAACTTGAACTTGGACTTTGTTTGAATCGTGTCAAGCATTGTCTTGTGTTTTAAAACTTGTTCTCGTTTGAATCGTGTGAAACTTGAACCTGGACTTTGTTTGAATCATGCCAAGCATTGTCTTCTTGTTTTAAAACCGTTCTTTTTCGAATCGTGTTGGACATGAACAGAGTCTTTGTTCGAATCGTGTCGGACATTGCCTCTTGTTTTAAAACTGTTTCTGTTTGAATCGTGTCAAACTTGAACTTGGACTTTGTTTGAATCGTGTCAAGCATTGTCTTGTGTTTTAAAACTTGTTCTCGTTTGAATCGTGTCAAACTTGAACTTGGACTTTGTTTGAATCGTGTCAAGCATTGTCTTGTGTTTTAAAACTTGTTCTCGTTTGAATCGTGTCAAACTTGAACTTGGACTTTGTTTGAATCGTGTCAAGCATTATCTTGTGTTTTAAAACTTGTTCTCGTTTGAATCGTGTCAAACTTGAACTTGGACTTTGTTTGAATCGTGTCAAGCATTGTCTAGTGTTTTAAAACTGTTCTCGTTTGAATCGTGTCAAACTTGAACTTGGACTTTGTTTGAATCGTGCCAAGCATTGTCTTGTGTTTTAAAACTTGTTCTCGTTTGAATTGTGTCAAACTTTAACTTGGACTTTGTTTGAATCGTGTCAAGCATTGTCTTCTTGTTTTAAAACTGTTCTTGTTCGAATCGTGTTGGACATGAACAGAGTCTTTGTTCGAATCGTGTCGAACATTGCCTCTTGTTTTAAAACTGTTCTCGTTTGAATCGTGTCAAACTTGAACTTGGACTTTGTTTGAATCGTGTCAAGCATTGTCTTGTGTTTTAAAACTTGTTCTCGTTTGAATCGTGTCAAACTTGAACTTGGACTTTGTTTGAATCGTGTCAAGCATAGTCTTGTGTTTTAAAACGTGTTCTCGTTTGAATCGTGTCAAACTTGAACTTGGACTTTGTTTGAATCGTGTCAAGCATTGTCTAGTGTTTTAAAACTTGTTCTCGTTTGAATCGTGTCAAACTTGAACTTGGACTTTGTTTGAATCGTGTCAAGCATTATCTTGTGTTTTAAAACTTGTTCTCGTTTGAATCGTGTCAAACTTGAACTTGGACTTTGTTTGAATCGTGTCAAGCATTATCTTGTGTTTTAAAACCTGTTCTCATTTGAATCGTGTCAAACTTGAACTTGGACTTTGTTTGAATCGTGTCAAGCATTGTCTTGTGTTTTAAAACCTGTTCTCGTTTGAATCGTGTCAAACTTGAACTTGGACTTTGATTGAATCGTGTAAAGGATTGTCTTGTGTTTTAAAACTTGTTCTCGTTTGAATCGTGTCAAACTTGAACTTGGACTTTGTTTGAATCGTGTCAAGCATTGTCTTGTGTTTTAAAACTTGTTCTCGTTTGAATCGTGTCAAACTTGAACTTGGACTTTGTTTGAATCGTGTCAAGCATTATCTTGTGTTTTAAAACTTGTTCTCGTTTGAATCGTGTCAAACTTGAACTTGGACTTTGTTTGAATCGTGTCAAGCATTGTCTTGTGTTTTAAAACTTGTTCTCGTTTGAATCGTGTCAAACTTGAACTTGGACTTTGTTTGAATCGTGTCAAGCATTGTCTTGTGTTTTAAAACTTGTTCTCGTTTGAATCGTGTGAAACTTGAACCTGGACTTTGTTTGAATCATGCCAAGCATTGTCTTCTTGTTTTAAAACCGTTCTTTTTCGAATCGTGTTGGACATGAACAGAGTCTTTGTTCGAATCGTGTCGGACATTGCCTCTTGTTTTAAAACTGTTTCTGTTTGAATCGTGTCAAACTTGAACTTGGACTTTGTTTGAATCGTGTCAAGCATTGTCTTGTGTTTTAAAACTTGTTCTCGTTTGAATCGTGTCAAACTTGAACTTGGACTTTGTTTGAATCGTGTCAAGCATTGTCTTGTGTTTTAAAACTTGTTCTCGTTTGAATCGTGTCAAACTTGAACTTGGACTTTGTTTGAATCTTGTCAAGGATTGTCTTGTGTTTTAAAACTTGTTCTCGTTTGAATCGTGTCAAACTTGAACTTGGACTTTGACTGAATCGTGTCAAGGATTGTCTTGTGTTTTAAAACTTGTTCTCGTTTGAATCGTGTCAAACTTGAACTTGGACTTTGTTTGAATCGTGTCAAGCATTGTCTTGTGTTTTAAAACTTGTTCTCGTTTGAATCGTGTCAAACTTGAACTTGGACTTTGTTTGAATCGTGTCAAGCATTATCTTGTGTTTTAAAACTTGTTCTCGTTTGAATCGTGTCAAACTTGAACTTGGACTTTGTTTGAATCGTGTCAAGCATTATCTTGTGTTTTAAAACCTGTTCTCGTTTGAATCGTGTCAAACTTGAACTTGGACTTTGACTGAATCGTGTCAAGGATTGTCTTGTGTTTTAAAACTTGTTCTCGTTTGAATCGTGTCAAACTTGAACTTGGACTTTGTTTGAATCGTGTCAAGCATTGTCTTGTGTTTTAAAACTTGTTCTCGTTTGAATCGTGTCAAACTTGAACTTGGACTTTGTTTGAATCGTGTCAAGCATTATCTTGTGTTTTAAAACTTGTTCTCGTTTGAATCGTGTCAAACTTGAACTTGGACTTTGTTTGAATCGTGTCAAGCATTATCTTGTGTTTTAAAACCTGTTCTCGTTTGAATCGTGTCAAACTTGAACTTGGACTTTGTTTGAATCGTGTCAAGCATTGTCTTGTGTTTTAAAACCTGTTCTCGTTTGAATCGTGTCAAACTTGAACTTGGACTTTGAATGAATCGTGTAAAGGATTGTCTTGTGTTTTAAAACTTGTTTTCGTTTGAATCGTGTCAAACTTGAACTTGGACTTTGTTTGAATCGTGTCAAGCATTGTCTTGTGTTTTAAAACTTGTTCTCGTTTGAATCGTGTCAAACTTGAACTTGGACTTTGTTTGAATCGTGTCAAGCATTATCTTGTGTTTTAAAACTTGTTCTCGTTTGAATCGTGTCAAACTTGAACTTGGACTTTGTTTGAATCGTGTCAAGCATTGTCTTGTGTTTTAAAACTTGTTCTCGTTTGAATCGTGTCAAACTTGAACTTGGACTTTGTTTGAATCGTGTCAAGCATTGTCTTGTGTTTTAAAACTTGTTCTCGTTTGAATCGTGTGAAACTTGAACCTGGACTTTGTTTGAATCGTGCCAAGCATTGTCTTCTTGTTTTAAAACCGTTCTTTTTCGAATCGTGTTGGACATGAACAGAGTCTTTGTTCGAATCGTGTCGGACATTGCCTCTTGTTTTAAAACTGTTTCTGTTTGAATCGTGTCAAACTTGAACTTGGACTTTGTTTGAATCGTGTCAAGCATTGTCTTGTGTTTTAAAACTTGTTCTCGTTTGAATCGTGTCAAACTTGAACTTGGACTTTGTTTGAATCGTGTCAAGCATTGTCTTGTGTTTTAAAACTTGTTCTCGTTTAAATCGTGTCAAACTTGAACTTGGACTTTGTTTGAATCGTGTCAAGGATTGTCTTGTGTTTTAAAACTTGTTCTCGTTTGAATCGTGTCAAACTTGAACTTGGACTTTGACTGAATCGTGTCAAGGATTGTCCTGTGTTTTAAAACTTGTTCTCGTTTGAATCGTGTCAAACTTGAACTTGGACTTTGTTTGAATCGTGTCAAGCATTGTCTTGTGTTTTAAAACTTGTTCTAGTTTGAATCGTGTCAAACTTGAACTTGGACTTTGTTTGAATCGTGTCAAGCATTGTCTTGTGTTTTAAAACCTGTTCTCGTTTGAATCGTGTCAAACTTGAACTTGGACTTTGACTGAATCGTGTCAAGGATTGTCTTGTGTTTTAAAACTTGTTCTCGTTTGAATCGTGTCAAACTTGAACTTGGACTTTGTTTGAATCGTGTCAAGCATTGTCTTGTGTTTTAAAACTTGTTCTCGTTTGAATCGTGTCAAACTTGAACTTGGACTTTGTTTGAATCGTGTCAAGCATTGTCTTGTCTTTTAAAACTTGTTCTCGTTTGAATCGTGTCAAACTTGAACTTGGACTTTGTTTGAATCGTGTCAAGCATTGTCTAGTGTTTTAAAACTTGTTCTCGTTTGAATCGTGTCAAACTTGAACTTGGACTTTGTTTGAATCGTGTCAAGCATTGTCTTATGTTTTAAAACCTGTTCTCGTTTGAATCGTGTCAAACTTGAACTTGGACTTTGTTTGAATCGTGTCAAGCATTGTCTTGTGTTTTAAAACTTGTTCTCGTTTGAATCGTGTCAAACTTGAACTTGGACTTTGTTTGAATCGTGTCAAGCATTATCTTGTGTTTTAAAACTTGTTCTCGTTTGAATCGTGTCAAACTTGAACTTGGACTTTGTTTGAATCGTGTCAAGCATTGTCTTGTGTTTTAAAACTTGTTCTCGTTTGAATCGTGTCAAACTTGAACTTGGACTTTGTTTGAATCGTGTCAAGCATTGTCTTGTGTTTTAAAACTTGTTCTCGTTTGAATCGTGTGAAACTTGAACCTGGACTTTGTTTGAATCATGCCAAGCATTGTCTTCTTGTTTTAAAACCGTTCTTTTTCGAATCGTGTTGGACATGAACAGAGTCTTTGTTCGAATCGTGTCGGACATTGCCTCTTGTTTTAAAACTGTTTCTGTTTGAATCGTGTCAAACTTGAACTTGGACTTTGTTTGAATCGTGTCAAGCATTGTCTTGTGTTTTAAAACTTGTTCTCGTTTGAATCGTGTCAAACTTGAACTTGGACTTTGTTTGAATCGTGTCAAGCATTGTCTTGTGTTTTAAAACTTGTTCTCGTTTGAATCGTGTCAAACTTGAACTTGGACTTTGTTTGAATCTTGTCAAGGATTGTCTTGTGTTTTAAAACTTGTTCTCGTTTGAATCGTGTCAAACTTGAACTTGGACTTTGACTGAATCGTGTCAAGGATTGTCTTGTGTTTTAAAACTTGTTCTCGTTTGAATCGTGTCAAACTTGAACTTGGACTTTGTTTGAATCGTGTCAAGCATTGTCTTGTGTTTTAAAACTTGTTCTCGTTTGAATCGTGTCAAACTTGAACTTGGACTTTGTTTGAATCGTGTCAAGCATTATCTTGTGTTTTAAAACTTGTTCTCGTTTGAATCGTGTCAAACTTGAACTTGGACTTTGTTTGAATCGTGTCAAGCATTATCTTGTGTTTTAAAACCTGTTCTCGTTTGAATCGTGTCAAACTTGAACTTGGACTTTGACTGAATCGTGTCAAGGATTGTCTTGTGTTTTAAAACTTGTTCTCGTTTGAATCGTGTCAAACTTGAACTTGGACTTTGTTTGAATCGTGTCAAGCATTGTCTTGTGTTTTAAAACTTGTTCTCGTTTGAATCGTGTCAAACTTGAACTTGGACTTTGTTTGAATCGTGTCAAGCATTATCTTGTGTTTTAAAACTTGTTCTCGTTTGAATCGTGTCAAACTTGAACTTGGACTTTGTTTGAATCGTGTCAAGCATTATCTTGTGTTTTAAAACCTGTTCTCGTTTGAATCGTGTCAAACTTGAACTTGGACTTTGTTTGAATCGTGTCAAGCATTGTCTTGTGTTTTAAAACCTGTTCTCGTTTGAATCGTGTCAAACTTGAACTTGGACTTTGAATGAATCGTGTAAAGGATTGTCTTGTGTTTTAAAACTTGTTTTCGTTTGAATCGTGTCAAACTTGAACTTGGACTTTGTTTGAATCGTGTCAAGCATTGTCTTGTGTTTTAAAACTTGTTCTCGTTTGAATCGTGTCAAACTTGAACTTGGACTTTGTTTGAATCGTGTCAAGCATTATCTTGTGTTTTAAAACTTGTTCTCGTTTGAATCGTGTCAAACTTGAACTTGGACTTTGTTTGAATCGTGTCAAGCATTGTCTTGTGTTTTAAAACTTGTTCTCGTTTGAATCGTGTCAAACTTGAACTTGGACTTTGTTTGAATCGTGTCAAGCATTGTCTTGTGTTTTAAAACTTGTTCTCGTTTGAATCGTGTGAAACTTGAACCTGGACTTTGTTTGAATCGTGCCAAGCATTGTCTTCTTGTTTTAAAACCGTTCTTTTTCGAATCGTGTTGGACATGAACAGAGTCTTTGTTCGAATCGTGTCGGACATTGCCTCTTGTTTTAAAACTGTTTCTGTTTGAATCGTGTCAAACTTGAACTTGGACTTTGTTTGAATCGTGTCAAGCATTGTCTTGTGTTTTAAAACTTGTTCTCGTTTGAATCGTGTCAAACTTGAACTTGGACTTTGTTTGAATCGTGTCAAGCATTGTCTTGTGTTTTAAAACTTGTTCTCGTTTAAATCGTGTCAAACTTGAACTTGGACTTTGTTTGAATCGTGTCAAGGATTGTCTTGTGTTTTAAAACTTGTTCTCGTTTGAATCGTGTCAAACTTGAACTTGGACTTTGACTGAATCGTGTCAAGGATTGTCCTGTGTTTTAAAACTTGTTCTCGTTTGAATCGTGTCAAACTTGAACTTGGACTTTGTTTGAATCGTGTCAAGCATTGTCTTGTGTTTTAAAACTTGTTCTAGTTTGAATCGTGTCAAACTTGAACTTGGACTTTGTTTGAATCGTGTCAAGCATTGTCTTGTGTTTTAAAACCTGTTCTCGTTTGAATCGTGTCAAACTTGAACTTGGACTTTGACTGAATCGTGTCAAGGATTGTCTTGTGTTTTAAAACTTGTTCTCGTTTGAATCGTGTCAAACTTGAACTTGGACTTTGTTTGAATCGTGTCAAGCATTGTCTTGTGTTTTAAAACTTGTTCTCGTTTGAATCGTGTCAAACTTGAACTTGGACTTTGTTTGAATCGTGTCAAGCATTGTCTTGTCTTTTAAAACTTGTTCTCGTTTGAATCGTGTCAAACTTGAACTTGGACTTTGTTTGAATCGTGTCAAGCATTGTCTAGTGTTTTAAAACTTGTTCTCGTTTGAATCGTGTCAAACTTGAACTTGGACTTTGTTTGAATCGTGTCAAGCATTGTCTTATGTTTTAAAACCTGTTCTCGTTTGAATCGTGTCAAACTTGAACTTGGACTTTGTTTGAATCGTGTCAAGCATTGTCTTGTGTTTTAAAACTTGTTCTCGTTTGAATCGTGTCAAACTTGAACTTGGACTTTGTTTGAATCGTGTCAAGGATTGTCTTGTGTTTTAAAACTTGTTCTCGTTTGAATCGTGTCAAACTTGAACTTGGACTTTGTTTGAATCGTGTCAAGCATTGTCTAGTGTTTTAAAACTTGTTCTCGTTTGAATCGTGTCAAACTTGAACTTGGACTTTGTTTGAATCGTGTCAAGCGTTGTCTTGTGTTTTAAAACAAGTTCTCATTTGAATCGTGTCAAACTTGAACTTGGACTTTGTTTGAATCGTGTCAAGCATTGTCTTGTGTTTAAAAACTTGTTCTCGTTTGAATCGTGTCAAATTTGAACTTGGACTTTGTTTGAATCGTGTCAAGCATTGTCTTGTGTTTTAAAACTTGTTCTCGTTTGAATCGTGTTAAACTTGAACTTGGACTTTGTTTGAATCGTGTCAAGCATTGTTTAGTGTTTTAAAACTTGTTCTCGTTTGAATCGTGTCAAACTTGAACTTGGACTTTGTTTGAATCGTGTCAAGCATTGTCTTGTGTTTTAAAACTTGTTCTCGTTTGAATCGTGTCAAACTTGAACTTGGACTTTGTTTGAATCGTGTCAAGCATTATCTTGTGTTTTAAAACTTGTTCTCGTTTGAATCGTGTCAAACTTGAACTTGGACTTTGTTTGAATCGTGTCAAGCATTGTCTTGTGTTTTAAAACTTGTTCTCGTTTGAATCGTGTCAAACTTGAACTTGGACTTTGTTTGAATCGTGTCAAGCATTGTCTTGTGTTTTAAAACTTGTTCTCGTTTGAATCGTGTCAAACTTGAACCTGGACTTTGTTTGAATCGTGCCAAGCATTGTCTTCTTGTTTTAAAACCGTTCTTTTTCGAATCGTGTTGGACATGAACAGAGTCTTTGTTCGAATCGTGTCGGACATTGCCTCTTGTTTTAAAACTGTTTCTGTTTGAATCGTGTCAAACTTGAACTTGGACTTTGTTTGAATCGTGTCAAGCATTGTCTTGTGTTTTAAAACTTGTTCTCGTTTGAATCGTGTCAAACTTGAACTTGGACTTTGTTTGAATCGTGTCAAGCATTGTCTTGTGTTTTAAAACTTGTTCTCGTTTGAATCGTGTGAAACTTGAACCTGGACTTTGTTTGAATCGTGCCAAGCATTGTCTTCTTGTTTTAAAACCGTTCTTTTTCGAATCGTGTTGGACATGAACAGAGTCTTTGTTCGAATCGTGTCGGACATTGCCTCTTGTTTTAAAACTGTTTCTGTTTGAATCGTGTCAAACTTGAACTTGGACTTTGTTTGAATCGTGTCAAGCATTGTCTTGTGTTTTAAAACTTGTTCTCGTTTGAATCGTGTCAAACTTGAACTTGGACTTTGTTTGAATCGTGTCAAGCATTGTCTTGTGTTTTAAAACTTGTTCTCGTTTGAATCGTGTCAAACTTGAACTTGGACTTTGTTTGAATCGTGTCAAGGATTGTCTTGTGTTTTAAAACTTGTTCTCGTTTGAATCGTGTCAAACTTGAACTTGGACTTTGTTTGAATCGTGTCAAGCATTGTCTAGTGTTTTAAAACTTGTTCTCGTTTGAATCGTGTCAAACTTGAACTTGGACTTTGTTTGAATCGTGTCAAGCGTTGTCTTGTGTTTTAAAACAAGTTCTCATTTGAATCGTGTCAAACTTGAACTTGGACTTTGTTTGAATCGTGTCAAGCATTGTCTTGTGTTTTAAAACTTGTTCTCGTTTGAATCGTGTCAAACTTGAACTTGGACTTTGTTTGAATCGTGTCAAGCATTGTCTTGTGTTTTAAAACTTGTTCTCGTTTGAATCGTGTCAAACTTGAACTTGGACTTTGTTTGAATCGTGTCAAGCATTGTCTAGTGTTTTAAAACTTGTTCTCGTTTGAATCGTGTCAAACTTGAACTTGGACTTTGTTTGAATCATGTCAAGCATTGCCTTGTGTTTTAAAACTTGTTCTCGTTTGAATCGTGTCAAACTTGAACTTGGACTTTGTTTGAATCGTGTCAAGCATTGTCTTGTGTTTTAAAACTTGTTCTCGTTTGAATCGTGTGAAACTTGAACCTGGACATTGTTTGAATCGTGCCAAGCATTGTCTTCTTGTTTTAAAACCGTTCTTTTTCGAATCGTGTTGGACATGAACAGAGTCTTTGTTCGAATCGTGTCGGAAGATTGCCTCTTGTTTTAAAACTGTTTCTGTTTGAATCGTGTCAAACTTGAACTTGGGCTTTGTTTGAATCGTGTCAAGCATTGTCTTGTGTTTTAAAACTTGTTCTCGTTTGAATCGTGTCAAACTTGAACTTGGACTTTGTTTGAATCGTGTCAAGCATTGTCTTGTGTTTTAAAACTTGTTCTCGTTTGAATCGTGTCAAACTTGAACTTGGACTTTGTTTGAATCGTGTCAAGGATTGTCTTGTGTTTTAAAACTTGTTCTCGTTTGAATCGTGTCAAACTTGAACTTGGACTTTGTTTGAATCGTGTCAAGCATTGTCTAGTGTTTTAAAACTTGTTCTCGTTTGAATCGTGTCAAACTTGAACTTGGACTTTGTTTGAATCGTGTCAAGCGTTGTCTTGTGTTTTAAAACAAGTTCTCATTTGAATCGTGTCAAACTTGAACTTGGACTTTGTTTGAATCGTGTCAAGCATTGTCTTGTGTTTTAAAACTTGTTCTCGTTTGAATCGTGTCAAACTTGAACTTGGACTTTGTTTGAATCGTGTCAAGCATTGTCTTGTGTTTTAAAACTTGTTCTCGTTTGAATCGTGTCAAACTTGAACTTGGACTTTGTTTGAATCGTGTCAAGCATTGTCTAGTGTTTTAAAACTTGTTCTCGTTTGAATCGTGTCAAACTTGAACTTGGACTTTGTTTGAATCGTGTCAAGCGTTGTCTTGTGTTTTAAAACAAGTTCTCATTTGAATCGTGTCAAACTTGAACTTGGACTTTGTTTGAATCGTGTCAAGCATTGTCTTGTGTTTAAAAACTTGTTCTCGTTTGAATCGTGTCAAATTTGAACTTGGACTTTGTTTGAATCGTGTCAAGCATTGTCTTGTGTTTTAAAACTTGTTCTCGTTTGAATCGTGTTAAACTTGAACTTGGACTTTGTTTGAATCGTGTCAAGCATTGTCTAGTGTTTTAAAACTTGTTCTCGTTTGAATCGTGTCAAACTTGAACTTGGACTTTGTTTGAATCGTGTCAAGCATTGTCTTGTGTTTTAAAACTTGTTCTCGTTTGAATCGTGTCAAACTTGAACTTGGACTTTGTTTGAATCGTGTCAAGCATTGTCTTGTGTTTTAAAACTTGTTCTCGTTTGAATCGTGTGAAACTTGAACCTGGACTTTGTTTGAATCGTGCCAAGCATTGTCTTCTTGTTTTAAAACTGTTCTTTTTCGAATCGTGTTGGACATGAACAGAGTCTTTGTTCGAATCGTGTCGGACATTGCCTCTTGTTTTAAAACTGTTTCTGTTTGAATCGTGTCAAACTTGAACTTGGACTTTGTTTGAATCGTGTCAAGCATTGTCTTGTGTTTTAAAACTTGTTCTCGTTTGAATCGTGTCAAACTTGAACTTGGACTTTGTTTGAATCGTGTCAAGCATTGTCTTGTGTTTTAAAACTTGTTCTCGTTTGAATCGTGTCAAACTTGAACTTGGACTTTGTTTGAATCG
Organism: Lathyrus tuberosus; assembly: GCA_022829125.1. NCBI lineage: Eukaryota > Viridiplantae > Streptophyta > Magnoliopsida > Fabales > Fabaceae > Lathyrus > Lathyrus tuberosus. Next base: position 16,449,772 of record JALAZF010000054.1, read on the forward strand.
TGTCAAGGATTGTCTTGTGTTTTAAAACTTGTTCTCGTTTGAATCGTGTCAAACTTGAACTTGGACTTTGTTTGAATCGTGTCAAGCATTGTCTAGTGTTTTAAAACTTGTTCTCGTTTGAATCGTGTCAAACTTGAACTTGGACTTTGTTTGAATCGTGTCAAGCGTTGTCTTGTGTTTTAAAACAAGTTCTCATTTGAATCGTGTCAAACTTGAACTTGGACTTTGTTTGAATCGTGTCAAGCATTGTCTTGTGTTTTAAAACTTGTTCTCGTTTGAATCGTGTCAAACTTGAACTTGGACTTTGTTTGAATCGTGTCAAGCATTGTCTTGTGTTTTAAAACTTGTTCTCGTTTGAATCGTGTCAAACTTGAACTTGGACTTTGTTTGAATCGTGTCAAGCATTGTCTAGTGTTTTAAAACTTGTTCTCGTTTGAATCGTGTCAAACTTGAACTTGGACTTTGTTTGAATCATGTCAAGCATTGCCTTGTGTTTTAAAACTTGTTCTCGTTTGAATCGTGTCAAACTTGAACTTGGACTTTGTTTGAATCGTGTCAAGCATTGTCTTGTGTTTTAAAACTTGTTCTCGTTTGAATCGTGTGAAACTTGAACCTGGACTTTGTTTGAATCGTGCCAAGCATTGTCTTCTTGTTTTAAAACCGTTCTTTTTCGAATCGTGTTGGACATGAACAGAGTCTTTGTTCGAATCGTGTCGGAAGATTGCCTCTTGTTTTAAAACTGTTTCTGTTTGAATCGTGTCAAACTTGAACTTGGACTTTGTTTGAATCATGTCAAGCATTGTCTTGTGTTTTAAAACTTGTTCTCGTTTGAATCGTGTCAAACTTGAACTTGGACTTTGTTTGAATCGTGTCAAGCATTGTCTTGTGTTTTAAAACTTGTTCTCGTTTGAATCGTGTCAAACTTGAACTTGGACTTTGTTTGAATCGTGTCAAGGATTGTCTTGTGTTTTAAAACTTGTTCTCGTTTGAATCGTGTCAAACTTGAACTTGGACTTTGTTTGAATCGTGTCAAGCATTGTCTAGTGTTTTAAAACTTGTTCTCGTTTGAATCGTGTCAAACTTGAACTTGGACTTTGTTTGAATCGTGTCAAGCATTGTCTTGTGTTTTAAAACTTGTTCTCGTTTGAATCGTGTCAAACTTGAACTTGGACTTTGTTTGAATCGTGTCAAGCATTGTCTTGTGTTTTAAAACTTGTTCTCGTTTGAATCGTGTCAAACTTGAACTTGGACTTTGTTTGAATCGTGTCAAGCATTGTCTAGTGTTTTAAAACTTGTTCTCGTTTGAATCGTGTCAAACTTGAACTTGGACTTTGTTTGAATCGTGTCAAGCATTGTCTTGTGTTTTAAAACTTGTTCTCGTTTGAATCGTGTCAAACTTGAACTTGGACTTTGTTTGAATCGTGTCAAGCATTGTCTTGTTTTTTAAAACTTGTTCTCGTTTGAATCGTGTGAAACTTGAACCTGGACTTTGTTTGAATCGTGCCAAGCATTGTCTTCTTGTTTTAAAACCGTTCTTTTTCGAATCGTGTTGGACATGAACAGAGTCTTTGTTCGAATCGTGTCGGACATTGCCTCTTGTTTTAAAACTGTTTCTGTTTGAATCGTGTCAAACTTGAACTTGGACTTTGTTTGAATCGTGTCAAGCATTTACTTGTGTTTTAAAACTTGTTCTCGTTTGAATCGTGTCAAACTTGAACTTGGACTTTGTTTGAATCGTGTCAAGCATTGTCTTGTGTTTTAAAACTTGTTCTCGTTTGAATCGTGTCAAACTTGAACTTGGACTTTGTTTGAATCGTGTCAAGGATTGTCTTGTGTTTTAAAACATGTTCTCGTTTGAATCGTGTCAAACTTGAACTTGGACTTTGTTTGAATCGTGTCAAGCATTGTCTTGTGTTTTAAAACTTGTTCTCGTTTGAATCGTGTCAAACTTGAACTTGGACTTTGTTTGAATCGTGTCAAGCATTGTCTTGTGTTTTAAAACTTGTTCTCGTTTGAATCGTGTGAAACTTGAACCTGGACTTTGTTTGAATCGTGCCAAGCATTGTCTTCTTGTTTTAAAACCGTTCTTTTTCGAATCGTGTTGGACATGAACAGAGTCTTTGTTCGAATCGTGTCGGACATTGCCTCTTGTTTTAAAACTGTTTCTGTTTGAATCGTGTCAAACTTGAACTTGGACTTTGTTTGAATCGTGTCAAGCATTGTCTTGTGTTTTAAAACTTGTTCTCGTTTGAATCGTGTCAAACTTGAACTTGGACTTTGTTTGAATCGTGTCAAGCATTGTCTTGTGTTTTAAAACTTGTTCTCGTTTGAATCGTGTCAAACTTGAACTTGGACTTTGTTTGAATCGTGTCAAGCATTGTCTTGTGTTTTAAAACTTGTTCTCGTTTGAATCGTGTCAAACTTGAACTTGGACTTTGTTTGAATCGTGTCAAGCATTGTCTAGTGTTTTAAAACTTGTGCTCGTTTGAATCGTGTCAAACTTGAACTTGGACTTTGTTTGAATCGTGTCAAGCATTGTCTTGTGTTTTAAAACTTGTTCTCGTTTGAATCGTGTCAAACTTGAACTTGGACTTTGTTTGAATCGTGTCAAGCATTGTCTTGTGTTTCAAAACTTGTTCTCGTTTGAATCGTGTGAAACTTGAACCTGGACTTTGTTTGAATCGTGCCAAGCATTGTCTTCTTGTTTTAAAACCGTTCTTTTTCGAATCGTGTTGGACATGAACAGAGTCTTTGTTCAAATCGTGTCGGACATTGCCTCTTGTTTTAAAACTGTTTCTGTTTGAATCGTGTCAAACTTGAACTTGGACTTTGTTTGAATCGTGTCAAGCATTGTCTTGTGTTTTAAAACTTGTTCTCGTTTGAATCGTGTCAAAATTGAACTTGGACTTTGTTTGAATCGTGTCAAGGATTGTCTTGCGTTTTAAAACCTGTTCTCGTTTGAATCGTGTCAAACTTGAACTTGGACTTTGATTGAATCGTGTCAAGGATTGTCTTGTGTTTTAAAACTTGTTCTCGTTTGAATCGTGTCAAACTTGAACTTGGACTTTGTTTGAATCGTGTCAAGCATTGTCTTGTGTTTTAAAACTTGTTCTCGTTTGAATCGTGTCAAACTTGAACTTGGACTTTGTTTGAATCGTGTCAAGCATTATCTTGTGTTTTAAAACTTGTTCTCGTTTGAATCGTGTCAAACTTGAACTTGGACTTTGTTTGAATCATGTCAAGCATTGTCTTGTGTTTTAAAACTTGTTCTCGTTTGAATCGTGTCAAACTTGAACTTGGACTTTGTTTGAATCGTGTCAAGCATTGTCTTGTGTTTTAAAACTTGTTCTCATTTGAATCGTGTGAAACTTGAACCTGGACTTTGTTTGAATCGTGCCAAGCATTGTCTTGTGTTTTAAAACTTGTTCTCGTTTGAATTGTGTCAAACTTTAACTTGGACTTTGTTTGAATCGTGTCAAGCATTGTCTTCTTGTTTTAAAACTGTTCTTGTTCGAATCGTGTTGGACATGAACAGAGTCTTTGTTCGAATCGTGTCGGACATTGCCTCTTGTTTTAAAACTGTTTCTGTTTGAATCGTGTCAAACTTGAACTTGGACTTTGTTTGAATCGTGTCAAGCATTGTCTTGTGTTTTAAAACTTGTTCTCGTTTGAATCGTGTCAAACTTGAACTTGGACTTTGTTTGAATCGTGTCAAGCATTGTCTTGTGTTTTAAAACTTGTTCTCGTTTGAATCGTGTCAAACTTGAACTTGGACTTTGTTTGAATCGTGTCAAGCATTGTCTTGTGTTTTAAAACTTGTTCTCGTTTGAATCGTGTCAAACTTGAACTTGGACTTTGTTTGAATCGTGTCAAGCATTGTCTAGTGTTTTAAAACTTGTTCTCGTTTGAATCGTGTCAAACTTGAACTTGGACTTTGTTTGAATCGTGTCAAGCATTGTCTTGTGTTTTAAAACTTGTTCTCGTTTGAATCGTGTCAAACTTGAACTTGGACTTTGTTTGAATTGTGTCAAGCATTGTCTTTTGTTTCAAAACTTGTTCTCGTTTGAATCGTGTGAAACTTGAACCTGGACTTTGTTTGAATCGTGCCAAGCATTGTCTTCTTGTTTTAAAACCGTTCTTTTTCGAATCGTGTTGGACATGAACAGAGTCTTTGTTCGAATCGTGTCGGACATTGCCTCTTGTTTTAAAACTGTTTCTGTTTGAATCGTGTCAAACTTGAACTTGGACTTTGTTTGAATCGTGTCAAGCATTGTCTTGTGTTTTAAAACTTGTTCTCGTTTGAATCGTGTCAAAATTGAACTTGGACTTTGTTTGAATCGTGTCAAGGATTGTCTTGTGTTTTAAAACCTGTTCTCGTTTGAATCGTGTTAAACTTGAACTTGGACTTTGATTGAATCGTGTCAAGGATTGTCTTGTGTTTTAAAACTTGTTCTCGTTTGAATCGTGTCAAACTTGAACTTGGACTTTGTTTGAATCGTGTCAAGCATTGTCTTGTGTTTTAAAACTTGTTCTCGTTTGAATCGTGTCAAACTTGAACTTGGACTTTGTTTGAATCGTGTCAAGCATTATCTTGTGTTTTAAAACTTGTTCTCGTTTGAATCGTGTCAAACTTGAACTTGGACTTTGTTTGAATCATGTCAAGCATTGTCTTGTGTTTTAAAACTTGTTTTCGTTTGAATCGTGTCAAACTTGAACTTGGACTTTGTTTGAATCGTGTCAAGCATTGTCTTGTGTTTTAAAACTTGTTCTCGTTTGAATCGTGTGAAACTTGAACCTGGACTTTGTTTGAATCGTGCCAAGCATTGTCTTGTGTTTTAAAACTTGTTCTCGTTTGAATTGTGTCAAACTTTAACTTGGACTTTGTTTGAATCGTGTCAAGCATTGTCTTCTTGTTTTAAAACTGTTCTTGTTCGAATCGTGTTGGACATGAACAGAGTCTTTGTTCGAATCGTGTCGGACATTGCCTCTTGTTTTAAAACTGTTTCTGTTTGAATCGTGTCAAACTTGAACTTGGACTTTGTTTGAATCGTGTCAAGCATTGTCTTGTGTTTTAAAACTTGTTCTCGTTTGAATCGTGTCAAACTTGAACTTGGACTTTGTTTGAATCGTGTCAAGCATTGTCTTGTGTTTTAAAACTTGTTCTCGTTTGAATCGTGTCAAACTTGAACTTGGACTTTGTTTGAATCGTGTCAAGCATTGTCTTGTGTTTTAAAACTTGTTCTCGTTTGAATCGTGTCAAACTTGAACTTGGACTTTGTTTGAATCGTGTCAAGCATTGTCTAGTGTTTTAAAACTTGTTCTCGTTTGAATCGTGTCAAACTTGAACTTGGACTTTGTTTGAATCGTGTCAAGCATTGTCTTGTGTTTTAAAACTTGTTCTCGTTCGAATCGTGTCAAACTTGAACTTGGACTTTGTTTGAATCGTGTCAAGCATTGTCTTGTGTTTTAAAACTTGTTCTCGTTTGAATCGTGTGAAACTTGAACCTGGACTTTGTTTGAATCGTGCCAAGCATTGTCTTCTTGTTTTAAAACCGTTCTTTTTCGAATCGTGTTGGACATGAACAGAGTCTTTGTTCGAATCGTGTCGGACATTGCCTCTTGTTTTAAAACTGTTTCTGTTTGAATCGTGTCAAACTTGAACTTGGACTTTGTTTGAATCGTGTCAAGCATTGTCTTGTGTTTTAAAACTTGTTCTCGTTTGAATCGTGTGAAACTTGAACCTGGACTTTGTTTGAATCGTGCCAAGCATTGTCTTCTTGTTTTAAAACCGTTCTTTTTCGAATCGTGTTGGACATGAACAGAGTCTTTGTTCGAATCGTGTCGGACATTGCCTCTTGTTTTAAAACTGTTTCTGTTTGAATCGTGTCAAACTTGAACTTGGACTTTGTTTGAATCGTGTCAAGCATTGTCTTGTGTTTTAAAACTTGTTCTCGTTTGAATCGTGTCAAACTTGAACTTGGACTTTGTTTGAATCGTGTCAAGCATTGTCTTGTGTTTTAAAACTTGTTCTCGTTTGAATCGTGTCAAACTTGAACTTGGACTTTGTTTGAATCGTGTCAAGCATTGTCTAGTGTTTTAAAACTTGTTCTCGTTTGAATCGTGTCAAACTTGAACTTGGACTTTGTTTGAATCGTGTCAAGCGTTGTCTTGTGTTTTAAAACAAGTTCTCATTTGAATCGTGTCTAACTTGAACTTGGACTTTGTTTGAATCGTGTCAAGCATTGTCTTGTGTTTTAAAACTTGTTCTCGTTTGAATCGTGTCAAACTTGAACTTGGACTTTGTTTGAATCGTGTCAAGCATTGTCTTGTGTTTTAAAACTTGTTCTCGTTTGAATCGTGTCAAACTTGAACTTGGACTTTGTTTGAATCGTGTCAAGCATTGTCTAGTGTTTTAAAACTTGTTCTCGTTTGAATCGTGTCAAACTTGAACTTGGACTTTGTTTGAATCGTGTCAAGCATTGTCTTGTGTTTTAAAACTTGTTCTCGTTTGAATCGTGTCAAACTTGAACTTGGACTTTGTTTGAATCGTGTCAAGCATTGTCTTGTGTTTTAAAACTTGTTCTCGTTTAAATCGTGTGAAACTTGAACCTGGACTTTGTTTGAATCGTGCCAAGCATTGTCTTCTTGTTTTAAAACCGTTCTTTTTCGAATCGTGTTGGACATGAACAGAGTCTTTGTTCGAATCGTGTCGGACATTGCCTCTTGTTTTAAAACTGTTTCTGTTTGAATCGTGTCAAACTTGAACTTGGACTTTGTTTGAATCGTGTCAAGCATTGTCTTGTGTTTTAAAACTTGTTCTCGTTTGAATCGTGTCAAACTTGAACTTGGACTTTGTTTGAATCGTGTCAAGCATTGTCTTGTGTTTTAAAACTTGTTCTCGTTTGAATCGTGTCAAACTTGAACTTGGACTTTGTTTGAATCGTGTCAAGGATTGTCTTGTGTTTTAAAACATGTTCTCGTTTGAATCGTGTCAAACTTGAACTTGGACTTTGTTTGAATCGTGTCAAGCATTGTCTTGTGTTTTAAAACTTGTTCTCGTTTGAATCGTGTCAAACTTGAACTTGGACTTTGTTTGAATCGTGTCAAGCATTGTCTTGTGTTTTAAAACTTGTTCTCGTTTGAATCGTGTGAAACTTGAACCTGGACTTTGTTTGAATCGTGCCAAGCATTGTCTTCTTGTTTTAAAACTGTTCTTTTTCGAATCGTGTTGGACATGAACAGAGTCTTTGTTCGAATCGTGTCGGACATTGCCTCTTGTTTTAAAACTGTTTCTGTTTGAATCGTGTCAAACTTGAACTTGGACTTTGTTTGAATCGTGTCAAGCATTGTCTTGTGTTTTAAAACTTGTTCTCGTTTGAATCGTGTCAAACTTGAACTTGGACTTTGTTTGAATCGTGTCAAGCATTGTCTTGTGTTTTAAAACTTGTTCTCGTTTGAATCGTGTCAAACTTGAACTTGGACTTTGTTTGAATCGTGTCAAGCATTGTCTTGTGTTTTAAAACTTGTTCTCGTTTGAATCGTGTCAAACTTGAACTTGGACTTTGTTTGAATCGTGTCAAGCATTGTCTTGTGTTTTAAAACTTGTTCTCGTTTGAATCGTGTCAAACTTGAACTTGGACTTTGTTTGAATCGTGTCAAGCATTGTCTAGTGTTTTAAAACTTGTTCTCGTTTGAATCGTGTCAAACTTGAACTTGGACTTTGTTTGAATCGTGTCAAGCATTGTCTTGTGTTTTAAAACTTGTTCTCGTTCGAATCGTGTCAAACTTGAACTTGGACTTTGTTTGAATCGTGTCAAGCATTGTCTTGTGTTTTAAAACTTGTTCTCGTTTGAATCGTGTGAAACTTGAACCTGGACTTTGTTTGAATCGTGCCAAGCATTGTCTTCTTGTTTTAAAACCGTTCTTTTTCGAATCGTGTTGGACATGAACAGAGTCTTTGTTCGAATCGTGTCGGACATTGCCTCTTGTTTTAAAACTGTTTCTGTTTGAATCGTGTCAAACTTGAACTTGGACTTTGTTTGAATCGTGTCAAGCATTGTCTTGTGTTTTAAAACTTGTTCTCGTTTGAATCGTGTGAAACTTGAACCTGGACTTTGTTTGAATCGTGCCAAGCATTGTCTTCTTGTTTTAAAACCGTTCTTTTTCGAATCGTGTTGGACATGAACAGAGTCTTTGTTCGAATCGTGTCGGACATTGCCTCTTGTTTTAAAACTGTTTCTGTTTGAATCGTGTCAAACTTGAACTTGGACTTTGTTTGAATCGTGTCAAGCATTGTCTTGTGTTTTAAAACTTGTTCTCGTTTGAATCGTGTCAAACTTGAACTTGGACTTTGTTTGAATCGTGTCAAGCATTGTCTTGTGTTTTAAAACTTGTTCTCGTTTGAATCGTGTCAAACTTGAACTTGGACTTTGTTTGAATCGTGTCAAGCATTGTCTAGTGTTTTAAAACTTGTTCTCGTTTGAATCGTGTCAAACTTGAACTTGGACTTTGTTTGAATCGTGTCAAGCGTTGTCTTGTGTTTTAAAACAAGTTCTCATTTGAATCGTGTCTAACTTGAACTTGGACTTTGTTTGAATCGTGTCAAGCATTGTCTTGTGTTTTAAAACTTGTTCTCGTTTGAATCGTGTCAAACTTGAACTTGGACTTTGTTTGAATCGTGTCAAGCATTGTCTTGTGTTTTAAAACTTGTTCTCGTTTGAATCGTGTCAAACTTGAACTTGGACTTTGTTTGAATCGTGTCAAGCATTGTCTAGTGTTTTAAAACTTGTTCTCGTTTGAATCGTGTCAAACTTGAACTTGGACTTTGTTTGAATCGTGTCAAGCATTGTCTTGTGTTTTAAAACTTGTTCTCGTTTGAATCGTGTCAAACTTGAACTTGGACTTTGTTTGAATCGTGTCAAGCATTGTCTTGTGTTTTAAAACTTGTTCTCGTTTAAATCGTGTGAAACTTGAACCTGGACTTTGTTTGAATCGTGCCAAGCATTGTCTTCTTGTTTTAAAACCGTTCTTTTTCGAATCGTGTTGGACATGAACAGAGTCTTTGTTCGAATCGTGTCGGACATTGCCTCTTGTTTTAAAACTGTTTCTGTTTGAATCGTGTCAAACTTGAACTTGGACTTTGTTTGAATCGTGTCAAGCATTGTCTTGTGTTTTAAAACTTGTTCTCGTTTGAATCGTGTCAAACTTGAACTTGGACTTTGTTTGAATCGTGTCAAGCATTGTCTTGTGTTTTAAAACTTGTTCTCGTTTGAATCGTGTCAAACTTGAACTTGGACTTTGTTTGAATCGTGTCAAGGATTGTCTTGTGTTTTAAAACATGTTCTCGTTTGAATCGTGTCAAACTTGAACTTGGACTTTGTTTGAATCGTGTCAAGCATTGTCTTGTGTTTTAAAACTTGTTCTCGTTTGAATCGTGTCAAACTTGAACTTGGACTTTGTTTGAATCGTGTCAAGCATTGTCTTGTGTTTTAAAACTTGTTCTCGTTTGAATCGTGTGAAACTTGAACCTGGACTTTGTTTGAATCGTGCCAAGCATTGTCTTCTTGTTTTAAAACTGTTCTTTTTCGAATCGTGTTGGACATGAACAGAGTCTTTGTTCGAATCGTGTCGGACATTGCCTCTTGTTTTAAAACTGTTTCTGTTTGAATCGTGTCAAACTTGAACTTGGACTTTGTTTGAATCGTGTCAAGCATTGTCTTGTGTTTTAAAACTTGTTCTCGTTTGAATCGTGTCAAACTTGAACTTGGACTTTGTTTGAATCGTGTCAAGCATTGTCTTGTGTTTTAAAACTTGTTCTCGTTTGAATCGTGTCAAACTTGAACTTGGACTTTGTTTGAATCGTGTCAAGCATTGTCTTGTGTTTTAAAACTTGTTCTCGTTTGAATCGTGTCAAACTTGAACTTGGACTTTGTTTGAATCGTGTCAAGCATTGTCTAGTTTTTTAAAACTTGTTCTCGTTTGAATCGTGTCAAACTTGAACTTGGACTTTGTTTGAATCGTGTCAAGCATTGTCTTGTGTTTTAAAACTTGTTCTCGTTTGAATCGTGTCAAACTTGAACTTGGACTTTGTTTGAATCGTGTCAAGCATTGTCTTGTGTTTTCAAACTTGTTCTCGTTTGAATCGTGTGAAACTTGAACCTGGACTTTGTTTGAATCGTGCCAAGCATTGTCTTCTTGTTTTAAAACTGTTCTTTTTCGAATCGTGTTGGACATGAACAGAGTCTTTGTTCGAATCGTGTCGGACATTGCCTCTTGTTTTAAAACTGTTTCTGTTTGAATCGTGTCAAACTTGAACTTGGACTTTGTTTGAATCGTGTCAAGCATTGTCTTGTGTTTTAAAACTTGTTCTCGTTTGAATCGTGTCAAACTTGAACTTGGACTTTGTTTGAATCGTGTCAAGCATTGTCTTGTGTTTTAAAACTTGTTCTCGTTTGAATCGTGTCAAACTTGAACTTGGACTTTGTTTGAATCGTGTCAAGCATTGTCTTGTGTTTTAAAACTTGTTCTCGTTTGAATCGTGTCAAACTTGAACTTGGACTTTGTTTGAATCGTGTCAAGCATTGTCTAGTGTTTTAAAACTTGTTCTCGTTTGAATCGTGTCAAACTTGAACTTGGACTTTGTTTGAATCGTGTCAAGCATTGTCTTGTGTTTTAAAACTTGTTCTCGTTTGAATCGTGTCAAACTTGAACTTGGACTTTGTTTGAATCGTGTCAAGGATTGTCTTGTGTTTTAAAACATGTTCTCGTTTGAATCGTGTCAAACTTGAACTTGGACTTTGTTTGAATCGTGTCAAGCATTGTCTTGTGTTTTAAAACTTGTTCTCGTTTGAATCGTGTCAAACTTGAACTTGGACTTTGTTTGAATCGTGTCAAACATTGTCTTGTGTTTTAAAACTTGTTCTCGTTTGAATCGTGTGAAACTTGAACCTGGATTTTGTTTGAATCGTGCCAAGCATTGTCTTCTTGTTTTAAAACTGTTCTTTTTCGAATCGTGTTGGATATGAACAGAGTCTTTGTTCGAATCGTGTCGGACATTGCCTCTTGTTTTAAAACTGTTTCTGTTTGAATCGTGTCAAACTTGAACTTGGACTTTGTTTGAATCGTGTCAAGCATTGTCTTGTGTTTTAAAACTTGTTCTCGTTTGAATCGTGTCAAACTTGAACTTGGACTTTGTTTGAATCGTGTCAAGCATTGTCTTGTGTTTTAAAACTTGTTCTCGTTTGAATCGTGTCAAACTTGAACTTGGACTTTGTTTGAATCGTGTCAAGCATTGTCTTGTGTTTTAAAACTTGTTCTCGTTTGAATCGTGTCAAACTTGAACTTGGACTTTGTTTGAATCGTGTCAAGCATTGTCTAGTTTTTTAAAACTTGTTCTCGTTTGAATCGTGTCAAACTTGAACTTGGACTTTGTTTGAATCGTGTCAAGCATTGTCTTGTGTTTTAAAACTTGTTCTCGTTTGAATCGTGTCAAACTTGAACTTGGACTTTGTTTGAATCGTGTCAAGCATTGTCTTGTGTTTTAAAACTTGTTCTCGTTTGAATCGTGTGAAACTTGAACCTGGACTTTGTTTGAATCGTGCCAAGCATTGTCTTCTTGTTTTAAAACTGTTCTTTTTCGAATCGTGTTGGACATGAACAGAGTCTTTGTTCGAATCGTGTCGGACATTGCCTCTTGTTTTAAAACTGTTTCTGTTTGAATCGTGTCAAACTTGAACTTGGACTTTGTTTGAATCGTGTCAAGCATTGTCTTGTGTTTTAAAACTTGTTCTCGTTTGAATCGTGTCAAACTTGAACTTGGACTTTATTTGAATCGTGTCAAGCATTGTCTTGTGTTTTAAAACTTGTTCTCGTTTGAATCGTGTCAAACTTGAACTTGGACTTTGTTTGAATCGTGTCAAGCATTGTCTTGTGTTTTAAAACTTGTTCTCGTTTGAATCGTGTCAAACTTGAACTTGGACTTTGTTTGAATCGTGTCAAGCATTGTCTAGTGTTTTAAAACTTGTTCTCGTTTGAATCGTGTCAAACTTGAACTTGGACTTTGTTTGAATCGTGTCAAGCATTGTCTTGTGTTTTAAAACTTGTTCTCGTTTGAATCGTGTCAAACTTGAACTTGGACTTTGTTTGAATCGTGTCAAGCATTGTCTTGTGTTTTAAAACTTGTTCTCGTTTGAATCGTGTGAAACTTGAACCTGGACTTTGTTTGAATCGTGCCAAGCATTGTCTTCTTGTTTTAAAACTGTTCTTTTTCGAATCGTGTTGGACATGAACAGAGTCTTTGTTCGAATCGTGTCGGACATTGCCTCTTGTTTTAAAACTGTTTCTGTTTGAATCGTGTCAAACTTGAACTTGGACTTTGTTTGAATCGTGTCAAGCATTGTCTTGTGTTTTAAAACTTGTTCTCGTTTGAATCGTGTCAAACTTGAACTTGGACTTTGTTTGAATCGTGTCAAGCATTATCTTGTGTTTTAAAACTTGTTCTCGTTTGAATCGTGTCAAACTTGAACTTGGACTTTGTTTGAATCGTGTCAAGGATTGTCTTGTGTTTTAAAACCTGTTCTCGTTTGAATCGTGTCAAACTTGAACTTGGACTTTGATTGAATCGTGTCAAGGATTGTCTTGTGTTTTAAAACTTGTTCTCGTTTGAATCGTGTCAAACTTGAACTTGGACTTTGTTTGAATCGTGTCAAGCATTGTCTTGTGTTTTAAAACTTGTTCTCGTTTGAATCGTGTCAAACTTGAACTTGGACTTTGTTTGAATCGTGTCAAGCATTATCTTGTGTTTTAAAACTTGTTCTCGTTTGAATCGTGTCAAACTTGAACTTGGACTTTGTTTGAATCATGTCAAGCATTGTCTTGTGTTTTAAAACTTGTTCTCGTTTGAATCGTGTCAAACTTGAACTTGGACTTTGTTTGAATCGTGTCAAGCATTGTCTTGTGTTTTAAAACTTGTTCTCGTTTGAATCGTGTGAAACTTGAACCTGGACTTTGTTTGAATCGTGCCAAGCATTGTCTTGTGTTTTAAAACTTGTTCTCGTTTGAATTGTGTCAAACTTTAACTTGGACTTTGTTTGAATCGTGTCAAGCATTTACTTCTTGTTTTAAAACTGTTCTTGTTCGAATCGTGTTGGACATGAACAGAGTCTTTGTTCGAATCGTGTCGGACATTGCCTCTTGTTTTAAAACTGTTCTCGTTTGAATCGTGTCAAACTTGAACTTGGACTTTGTTTGAATCGTGTCAAGCATTGTCTTGTGTTTTAAAACTTGTTCTCGTTTGAATCGTGTCAAATTTGAACTTGGACTTTGTTTGAATCGTGTCAAGCATTATCTTGTGTTTTAAAACTTGTTCTCGTTTGAATCGTGTCAAACCTGAACTTGGACTTTGTTTGAATCGTGTCAAGCATTGTCTTGTGTTTTAAAACCTGTTCTCGTTTGAATCGTGTCAAACTTGAATTTGGACTTTGATTGAATCGTGTCAAGGATTGTCTTGTGTTTTAAAACTTGTTCTCGTTTGAATCGTGTCAAACTTGAACTTGGACTTTGTTTGAATCGTGTCAAGCATTGTCTTGTGTTTTAAAACTTGTTCTCGTTTGAATCGTGTCAAACTTGAACTTGGACTTTGTTTGAATCGTGTCAAGCATTATCTTGTGTTTTAAAACTTGTTCTCGTTTGAATCGTGTCAAACTTGAACTTGGACTTTGTTTGAATCGTGTCAAGCATTGTCTTGTGTTTTAAAACTTGTTCTCGTTTGAATCGTGTCAAACTTGAACTTGGACTTTGTTTGAATCGTGTCAAGCATTGTCTTGTGTTTTAAAACTTGTTCTCGTTTGAATCGTGTGAAACTTGAACCTGGACTTTGATTGAATCGTGTCAAGGATTGTCTTGTGTTTTAAAACTTGTTCTCGTTTGAATTGTGTCAAACTTTAACTTGGACTTTGTTTGAATCGTGTCAAGCATTGTCTTCTTGTTTTAAAACCGTTCTTGTTCGAATCGTGTTGGACATTAACAGAGTCTTTGTTCGAATCGTGTCGGACATTGCCTCTTGTTTTAAAACTGTTCTCGTTTGAATCGTGTCAAACTTGAACTTGGACTTTGTTTGAATCGTGTCAAGCATTGTCTTGTGTTTTAAAACTTGTTCTCGTTTGAATCGTGTCAAACTTGAACTTGGACTTTGTTTGAATCGTGTCAAGCATTGTCTTGTGTTTTAAAACTTGTTCTCGTTTGAATCGTGTCAAACTTGAACTTGGACTTTGTTTGAATCGTGTCAAGGATTGTCTTGTGTTTTAAAACCTGTTCTCGTTTGAATCGTGTCAAAGTTGAACTTGGACTTTGATTGAATCGTGTCAAGGATTGTCTTGTGTTTTAAAACTTGTTCTCGTTTGAATCGTGTCAAACTTGAACTTGGACTTTGTTTGAATCGTGTCAAGCATTGTCTAGTTTTTTAAAACTTGTTCTCGTTTGAATCGTGTCAAACTTGAACTTGGACTTTGTTTGAATCGTGTCAAGCATTGTCTTGTGTTTTAAAACTTGTTCTCGTTTGAATCGTGTCAAACTTGAACTTGGACTTTGTTTGAATCGTGTCAAGCATTGTCTTGTGTTTTCAAACTTGTTCTCGTTTGAATCGTGTGAAACTTGAACCTGGACTTTGTTTGAATCGTGCCAAGCATTGTCTTCTTGTTTTAAAACTGTTCTTTTTCGAATCGTGTTGGACATGAACAGAGTCTTTGTTCGAATCGTGTCGGACATTGCCTCTTGTTTTAAAACTGTTTCTGTTTGAATCGTGTCAAACTTGAACTTGGACTTTGTTTGAATCGTGTCAAGCATTGTCTTGTGTTTTAAAACTTGTTCTCGTTTGAATCGTGTCAAACTTGAACTTGGACTTTGTTTGAATCGTGTCAAGCATTGTCTTGTGTTTTAAAACTTGTTCTCGTTTGAATCGTGTCAAACTTGAACTTGGACTTTGTTTGAATAGTGTCAAGCATTGTCTTGTGTTTTAAAACTTGTTCTCGTTTGAATCGTGTCAAACTTGAACTTGGACTTTGTTTGAATCGTGTCTAGCATTGTCTTGTGTTTTAAAACTTGTTCTCGTTTGAATCGTGTCAAACTTGAACTTGGACTTTGTTTGAATCGTGTCAAGCATTGTCTTGTGTTTTAAAACTTGTTCTCGTTTGAATCGTGTCAAACTTGAACTTGGACTTTGTTTGAATCGTGTCAAGCATTGTCTAGTTTTTTAAAACATGTTCTCGTTTGAATCGTGTCAAACTTGAACTTGGACTTTGTTTGAATCGTGTCAAGCATTGTCTTGTGTTTTAAAACTTGTTCTCGTTTGAATCGTGTCAAACTTGAACTTGGACTTTGTTTGAATCGTGTCAAACATTGTCTTGTGTTTTAAAACTTGTTCTCGTTTGAATCGTGTGAAACTTGAACCTGGATTTTGTTTGAATCGTGCCAAGCATTGTCTTCTTGTTTTAAAACTGTTCTTTTTCGAATCGTGTTGGACATGAACAGAGTCTTTGTTCGAATCGTGTCGGACATTGCCTCTTGTTTTAAAACTGTTTCTGTTTGAATCGTGTCAAACTTGAACTTGGACTTTGTTTGAATCGTGTCAAGCATTGTCTTGTGTTTTAAAACTTGTTCTCGTTTGAATCGTGTCAAACTTGAACTTGGACTTTGTTTGAATCGTGTCAAGCATTGTCTTGTGTTTTAAAACTTGTTCTCGTTTGAATCGTGTCAAACTTGAACTTGGACTTTGTTTGAATCGTGTCAAGCATTGTCTTGTGTTTTAAAACTTGTTCTCGTTTGAATCGTGTCAAACTTGAACTTGGACTTTGTTTGAATCGTGTCAAGCATTGTCTAGTGTTTTAAAACTTGTTCTCGTTTGAATCGTGTCAAACTTGAACTTGGACTTTGTTTGAATCGTGTCAAGCATTGTCTTGTGTTTTAAAACTTGTTCTCGTTTGAATCGTGTCAAACTTGAACTTGGACTTTGTTTGAATCGTGTCAAGCATTGTCTTGTGTTTTAAAACTTGTTCTCGTTTGAATCGTGTGAAACTTGAACCTGGACTTTGTTTGAATCGTGCCAAGCATTGTCTTCTTGTTTTAAAACTGTTCTTTTTCGAATCGTGTTGGACATGAACAGAGTCTTTGTTCGAATCGTGTCGGACATTGCCTCTTGTTTTAAAACTGTTTCTGTTTGAATCGTGTCAAACTTGAACTTGGACTTTGTTTGAATCGTGTCAAGCATTGTCTTGTGTTTTAAAACTTGTTCTCGTTTGAATCGTGTCAAACTTGAACTTGGACTTTGTTTGAATCGTGTCAAGCATTATCTTGTGTTTTAAAACTTGTTCTCGTTTGAATCGTGTCAAACTTGAACTTGGACTTTGTTTGAATCGTGTCAAGGATTGTCTTGTGTTTTAAAACCTGTTCTCGTTTGAATCGTGTCAAACTTGAACTTGGACTTTGATTGAATCGTGTCAAGGATTGTCTTGTGTTTTAAAACTTGTTCTCGTTTGAATCGTGTCAAACTTGAACTTGGACTTTGTTTGAATCGTGTCAAGCATTGTCTTGTGTTTTAAAACTTGTTCTCGTTTGAATCGTGTCAAACTTGAACTTGGACTTTGTTTGAATCGTGTCAAGCATTATCTTGTGTTTTAAAACTTGTTCTCGTTTGAATCGTGTCAAACTTGAACTTGGACTTTGTTTGAATCATGTCAAGCATTGTCTTGTGTTTTAAAACTTGTTCTCGTTTGAATCGTGTCAAACTTGAACTTGGACTTTGTTTGAATCGTGTCAAGCATTGTCTTGTGTTTTAAAACTTGTTCTCGTTTGAATCGTGTGAAACTTGAACCTGGACTTTGTTTGAATCGTGCCAAGCATTGTCTTGTGTTTTAAAACTTGTTCTCGTTTGAATTGTGTCAAACTTTAACTTGGACTTTGTTTGAATCGTGTCAAGCATTTACTTCTTGTTTTAAAACTGTTCTTGTTCGAATCGTGTTGGACATGAACAGAGTCTTTGTTCGAATCGTGTCGGACATTGCCTCTTGTTTTAAAACTGTTCTCGTTTGAATCGTGTCAAACTTGAACTTGGACTTTGTTTGAATCGTGTCAAGCATTGTCTTGTGTTTTAAAACTTGTTCTCGTTTGAATCGTGTCAAACTTGAACTTGGACTTTGTTTGAATCGTGTCAAGCATTATCTTGTGTTTTAAAACTTGTTCTCGTTTGAATCGTGTCAAACCTGAACTTGGACTTTGTTTGAATCGTGTCAAGCATTGTCTTGTGTTTTAAAACCTGTTCTCGTTTGAATCGTGTCAAACTTGAATTTGGACTTTGATTGAATCGTGTCAAGGATTGTCTTGTGTTTTAAAACTTGTTCTCGTTTGAATCGTGTCAAACTTGAACTTGGACTTTGTTTGAATCGTGTCAAGCATTGTCTTGTGTTTTAAAACTTGTTCTCGTTTGAATCGTGTCAAACTTGAACTTGGACTTTGTTTGAATCGTGTCAAGCATTATCTTGTGTTTTAAAACTTGTTCTCGTTTGAATCGTGTCAAACTTGAACTTGGACTTTGTTTGAATCGTGTCAAGCATTGTCTTGTGTTTTAAAACTTGTTCTCGTTTGAATCGTGTCAAACTTGAACTTGGACTTTGTTTGAATCGTGTCAAGCATTGTCTTGTGTTTTAAAACTTGTTCTCGTTTGAATCGTGTGAAACTTGAACCTGGACTTTGATTGAATCGTGTCAAGGATTGTCTTGTGTTTTAAAACTTGTTCTCGTTTGAATTGTGTCAAACTTTAACTTGGACTTTGTTTGAATCGTGTCAAGCATTGTCTTCTTGTTTTAAAACTGTTCTTGTTCGAATCGTGTTGGACATTAACAGAGTCTTTGTTCGAATCGTGTCGGACATTGCCTCTTGTTTTAAAACTGTTCTCGTTTGAATCGTGTCAAACTTGAACTTGGACTTTGTTTGAATCGTGTCAAGCATTGTCTTGTGTTTTAAAACTTGTTCTCGTTTGAATCGTGTCAAACTTGAACTTGGACTTTGTTTGAATCGTGTCAAGCATTGTCTTGTGTTTTAAAACTTGTTCTCGTTTGAATCGTGTCAAACTTGAACTTGGACTTTGTTTGAATCGTGTCAAGCATTGTCTTGTGTTTTAAAACTTGTTCTCGTTTGAATCGTGTCAAACTTGAACTTGGACTTTGTTTGAATCGTGTCAAGCATTGTCTTGTGTTTTAAAACTTGTTCTCGTTTAAATCGTGTGAAACTTGAACCTGGACTTTGTTTAAATCGTGCCAAGCATTGTCTTGTGTTTTAAAACTTGTTCTCGTTTGAATTGTGTCAAACTTTAACTTGGACTTTGTTTGAATCGTGTCAAGCATTGTCTTCTTGTTTTAAAACTGTTCTTGTTCGAATCGTGTTGGACATGAACAGAGTCTTTGTTCGAATCGTGTCGGACATTGCCTCTTGTTTTAAAACTGTTCTCGTTTGAATCGTGTCAAACTTGAACTTGGACTTTGTTTGAATCGTGTCAAGCATTGTCTTGTGTTTTAAAACTTGTTCTCGTTTGAATCGTGTCAAACTTGAACTTGGACTTTGTTTCAATCGTGTCAAGCATTGTCTTGTGTTTTAAAACGTGTTCTCGTTTGAATCGTGTCAAACTTGAACTTGGACTTTGTTTGAATCGTGTCAAGCATTGTCTAGTGTTTTAAAACTTGTTCTCGTTTGAATCGTGTCAAACTTGAACTTGGACTTTGTTTGAATCGTGTCAAGCATTATCTTGTGTTTTAAAACTTGTTCTCGTTTGAATCGTTTCAAACTTGAACTTGGACTTTGTTTGAATCGTGTCAAGCATTATCTTGTGTTTTAAAACCTGTTCTCGTTTGAATCGTGTCAAACTTGAACTTGGACTTTGTTTGAATCGTGTCAAGCATTGTCTTGTGTTTTAAAACCTGTTCTCGTTTGAATCGTGTCAAACTTGAACTTGGACTTTGATTGAATCGTGTAAAGGATTGTCTTGTGTTTTAAAACTTGTTCTCGTTTGAATCGTGTCAAACTTGAACTTGGACTTTGTTTGAATCGTGTCAAGCATTGTCTTGTGTTTTAAAACTTGTTCTCGTTTGAATCGTGTCAAACTTGAACTTGGACTTTGTTTGAATCGTGTCAAGCATTATCTTGTGTTTTAAAACTTGTTCTCGTTTGAATCGTGTCAAACTTGAACTTGGACTTTGTTTGAATCGTGTCAAGCATTGTCTTTTGTTTAAAAACTTGTTCTCGTTTGAATCGTGTTAAACTTGAACTTGGACTTTGTTTGAATCGTGTCAAGCATTGTCTTGTGTTTTAAAACTTGTTCTCGTTTGAATCGTGTGAAACTTGAACCTGGACTTTGTTTGAATCGTGCCAAGCATTGTCTTCTTGTTTTAAAACCGTTCTTTTTCGAATCGTGTTGGACATGAACAGAGTCTTTGTTCGAATCGTGTCGGACATTGCCTCTTGTTTTAAAACTGTTTCTGTTTGAATCGTGTCAAACTTGAACTTGGACTTTGTTTGAATCGTGTCAAGCATTGTCTTGTGTTTTAAAACTTGTTCTCGTTTGAATCGTGTCAAACTTGAACTTGGACTTTGTTTGAATCGTGTCAAGCATTGTCTTGTGTTTTAAAACTTGTTCTCGTTTGAATCGTGTCAAACTTGAACTTGGACTTTGTTTGAATCGTGTCAAGGATTGTCTTGTGTTTTAAAACTTGTTCTCGTTTGAATCGTGTCAAACTTGAACTTGGACTTTGACTGAATCGTGTCAAGGATTGTCTTGTGTTTTAAAACTTGTTCTCGTTTGAATCGTGTCAAACTTGAACTTGGACTTTGTTTGAATCGTGTCAAGCATTGTCTTGTGTTTTAAAACTTGTTCTCGTTTGAATCGTGTCAAACTTGAACTTGGACTTTGTTTGAATCGTGTCAAGCATTGTCTAGTGTTTTAAAACTTGTTCTCGTTTGAATCGTGTCAAACTTGAACTTGGACTTTGTTTGAATCGTGTCAAGCATTATCTTGTGTTTTAAAACTTGTTCTCGTTTGAATCGTGTCAAACTTGAACTTGGACTTTGTTTGAATCGTGTCAAGCATTATCTTGTGTTTTAAAACCTGTTCTCGTTTGACTCGTGTCAAACTTGAACTTGGACTTTGTTTGAATCGTGTCAAGCATTGTCTTGTGTTTTAAAACCTGTTCTCGTTTGAATCGTGTCAAACTTGAACTTGGACTTTGATTGAATCGTGTAAAGGATTGTCTTGTGTTTTAAAACTTGTTCTCGTTTGAATCGTGTCAAACTTGAACTTGGACTTTGTTTGAATCGTGTCAAGCATTGTCTTGTGTTTTAAAACTTGTTCTCGTTTGAATCGTGTCAAACTTGAACTTGGACTTTGTTTGAATCGTGTCAAGCATTATCTTGTGTTTTAAAACTTGTTCTCGTTTGAATCGTGTCAAACTTGAACTTGGACTTTGTTTGAATCGTGTCAAGCATTGTCTTGTGTTTTAAAACTTGTTCTCGTTTGAATCGTGTCAAACTTGAACTTGGACTTTGTTTGAATCGTGTCAAGCATTGTCTTGTGTTTTAAAACTTGTTCTCGTTTGAATCGTGTGAAACTTGAACCTGGACTTTGTTTGAATCGTGCCAAGCATTGTCTTCTTGTTTTAAAACCGTTCTTTTTCGAATCGTGTTGGACATGAACAGAGTCTTTGTTCGAATCGTGTCGGACATTGCCTCTTGTTTTAAAACTGTTTCTGTTTGAATCGTGTCAAACTTGAACTTGGACTTTGTTTGAATCGTGTCAAGCATTGTCTTGTGTTTTAAAACTTGTTCTCGTTTGAATCGTGTCAAACTTGAACTTGGACTTTGTTTGAATCGTGTCAAGCATTGTCTTGTGTTTTAAAACTTGTTCTCGTTTGAATCGTGTCAAACTTGAACTTGGACTTTGTTTGAATCGTGTCAAGGATTGTCTTGTGTTTTAAAACTTGTTCTCGTTTGAATCGTGTCAAACTTGAACTTGGACTTTGACTGAATCGTGTCAAGGATTGTCTTGTGTTTTAAAACTTGTTCTCGTTTGAATCGTGTCAAACTTGAACTTGGACTTTGTTTGAATCGTGTCAAGCATTGTCTTGTGTTTTAAAACTGGTTCTAGTTTGAATCGTGTCAAACTTGAACTTGGACTTTGTTTGAATCGTGTCAAGCATTGTCTTGTGTTTTAAAACCTGTTCTCGTTTGAATCGTGTCAAACTTGAACTTGGACTTTGACTGAATCGTGTCAAGGATTGTCTTGTGTTTTAAAACTTGTTCTCGTTTGAATCGTGTCAAACTTGAACTTGGATTTTGTTTGAATCGTGTCAAGCATTGTCTTGTGTTTTGAAACTTGTTCTCGTTTGAATCGTGTCACACTTGAACTTGGACTTTGTTTGAATCGTGTCAAGCATTATCTTGTGTTTTAAAACTTGTTCTCGTTTGAATCGTGTCAAACTTGAACTTGGACTTTGTTTGAATCGTGTCAAGCATTGTCTTGTGTTTTAAAACTTGTTCTCGTTTGAATCGTGTCAAACTTGAACTTGGACTTTGTTTGAATCGTGTCAAGCATTGTCTTGTGTTTTAAAACTTGTTCTCGTTTGAATCGTGTCAAACTTGAACTTGGACTTTGTTTGAATCGTGTCAAGCATTGTCTAGTGTTTTAAAACTTGTTCTCGTTTGAATCGTGTGAAACTTGAACCTGGACTTTGATTGAATCGTGTCAAGGATTGTCTTGTGTTTTAAAACTTGTTCTCGTTTGAATTGTGTCAAACTTTAACTTGGACTTTGTTTGAATCGTGTCAAGCATTGTCTTCTTGTTTTAAAACTGTTCTTGTTCGAATCGTGTTGGACATTAACAGAGTCTTTGTTCGAATCGTGTCGGACATTGCCTCTTGTTTTAAAACTGTTCTCGTTTGAATCGTGTCAAACTTGAACTTGGACTTTGTTTGAATCGTGTCAAGCATTGTCTTGTGTTTTAAAACTTGTTCTCGTTTGAATCGTGTCAAACTTGAACTTGGACTTTGTTTGAATCGTGTCAAGCATTGTCTTGTGTTTTAAAACTTGTTCTCGTTTGAATCGTGTCAAACTTGAACTTGGACTTTGTTTGAATCGTGTCAAGCATTGTCTTGTGTTTTAAAACTTGTTCTCGTTTGAATCGTGTCAAACTTGAACTTGGACTTTGTTTGAATCGTGTCAAGCATTGTCTTGTGTTTTAAAACTTGTTCTCGTTTGAATCGTGTGAAACTTGAACCTGGACTTTGTTTAAAT
This sequence comes from Lathyrus tuberosus, assembly GCA_022829125.1. NCBI lineage: Eukaryota > Viridiplantae > Streptophyta > Magnoliopsida > Fabales > Fabaceae > Lathyrus > Lathyrus tuberosus. Next base: position 16,472,098 of record JALAZF010000054.1, read on the forward strand.
CGTGCCAAGCATTGTCTTGTGTTTTAAAACTTGTTCTCGTTTGAATTGTGTCAAACTTTAACTTGGACTTTGTTTGAATCGTGTCAAGCATTGTCTTCTTGTTTTAAAACTGTTCTTGTTCGAATCGTGTTGGACATGAACAGAGTCTTTGTTCGAATCGTGTCGGACATTGCCTCTTGTTTTAAAACTGTTCTCGTTTGAATCGTGTCAAACTTGAACTTGGACTTTGTTTGAATCGTGTCAAGCATTGTCTTGTGTTTTAAAACTTGTTCTCGTTTGAATCGTGTCAAACTTGAACTTGGACTTTGTTTCAATCGTGTCAAGCATTGTCTTGTGTTTTAAAACGTGTTCTCGTTTGAATCGTGTCAAACTTGAACTTGGACTTTGTTTGAATCGTGTCAAGCATTGTCTAGTGTTTTAAAACTTGTTCTCGTTTGAATCGTGTCAAACTTGAACTTGGACTTTGTTTGAATCGTGTCAAGCATTATCTTGTGTTTTAAAACTTGTTCTCGTTTGAATCGTTTCAAACTTGAACTTGGACTTTGTTTGAATCGTGTCAAGCATTATCTTGTGTTTTAAAACCTGTTCTCGTTTGAATCGTGTCAAACTTGAACTTGGACTTTGTTTGAATCGTGTCAAGCATTGTCTTGTGTTTTAAAACCTGTTCTCGTTTGAATCGTGTCAAACTTGAACTTGGACTTTGATTGAATCGTGTAAAGGATTGTCTTGTGTTTTAAAACTTGTTCTCGTTTGAATCGTGTCAAACTTGAACTTGGACTTTGTTTGAATCGTGTCAAGCATTGTCTTGTGTTTTAAAACTTGTTCTCGTTTGAATCGTGTCAAACTTGAACTTGGACTTTGTTTGAATCGTGTCAAGCATTATCTTGTGTTTTAAAACTTGTTCTCGTTTGAATCGTGTCAAACTTGAACTTGGACTTTGTTTGAATCGTGTCAAGCATTGTCTTTTGTTTTAAAACTTGTTCTCGTTTGAATCGTGTTAAACTTGAACTTGGACTTTGTTTGAATCGTGTCAAGCATTGTCTTGTGTTTTAAAACTTGTTCTCGTTTGAATCGTGTGAAACTTGAACCTGGACTTTGTTTGAATCGTGCCAAGCATTGTCTTCTTGTTTTAAAACCGTTCTTTTTCGAATCGTGTTGGACATGAACAGAGTCTTTGTTCGAATCGTGTCGGACATTGCCTCTTGTTTTAAAACTGTTTCTGTTTGAATCGTGTCAAACTTGAACTTGGACTTTGTTTGAATCGTGTCAAGCATTGTCTTGTGTTTTAAAACTTGTTCTCGTTTGAATCGTGTCAAACTTGAACTTGGACTTTGTTTGAATCGTGTCAAGGATTGTCTTGTGTTTTAAAACTTGTTCTCGTTTGAATCGTGTCAAACTTGAACTTGGACTTTGTTTGAATCGTGTCAAGCATTGTCTTGTGTTTTAAAACTTGTTCTCGTTTGAATCGTGTCAAACTTGAACTTGGACTTTGTTTGAATCGTGTCAAGCATTGTCTAGTGTTTTAAAACTTGTTCTCGTTTGAATCGTGTCAAACTTGAACTTGGACTTTGTTTGAATCGTGTCAAGCATTATCTTGTGTTTTAAAACTTGTTCTCGTTTGAATCGTGTCAAACTTGAACTTGGACTTTGTTTGAATCGTGTCAAGCATTATCTTGTGTTTTAAAACCTGTTCTCGTTTGACTCGTGTCAAACTTGAACTTGGACTTTGTTTGAATCGTGTCAAGCATTGTCTTGTGTTTTAAAACCTGTTCTCGTTTGAATCGTGTCAAACTTGAACTTGGACTTTGATTGAATCGTGTAAAGGATTGTCTTGTGTTTTAAAACTTGTTCTCGTTTGAATCGTGTCAAACTTGAACTTGGACTTTGTTTGAATCGTGTCAAGCATTGTCTTGTGTTTTAAAACTTGTTCTCGTTTGAATCGTGTCAAACTTGAACTTGGACTTTGTTTGAATCGTGTCAAGCATTATCTTGTGTTTTAAAACTTGTTCTCGTTTGAATCGTGTCAAACTTGAACTTGGACTTTGTTTGAATCGTGTCAAGCATTGTCTTGTGTTTTAAAACTTGTTCTCGTTTGAATCGTGTCAAACTTGAACTTGGACTTTGTTTGAATCGTGTCAAGCATTGTCTTGTGTTTTAAAACTTGTTCTCGTTTGAATCGTGTGAAACTTGAACCTGGACTTTGTTTGAATCGTGCCAAGCATTGTCTTCTTGTTTTAAAACCGTTCTTTTTCGAATCGTGTTGGACATGAACAGAGTCTTTGTTCGAATCGTGTCGGACATTGCCTCTTGTTTTAAAACTGTTTCTGTTTGAATCGTGTCAAACTTGAACTTGGACTTTGTTTGAATCGTGTCAAGCATTGTCTTGTGTTTTAAAACTTGTTCTCGTTTGAATCGTGTCAAACTTGAACTTGGACTTTGTTTGAATCGTGTCAAGCATTGTCTTGTGTTTTAAAACTTGTTCTCGTTTGAATCGTGTCAAACTTGAACTTGGACTTTGTTTGAATCGTGTCAAGGATTGTCTTGTGTTTTAAAACTTGTTCTCGTTTGAATCGTGTCAAACTTGAACTTGGACTTTGACTGAATCGTGTCAAGGATTGTCTTGTGTTTTAAAACTTGTTCTCGTTTGAATCGTGTCAAACTTGAACTTGGACTTTGTTTGAATCGTGTCAAGCATTGTCTTGTGTTTTAAAACTTGTTCTAGTTTGAATCGTGTCAAACTTGAACTTGGACTTTGTTTGAATCGTGTCAAGCATTGTCTTGTGTTTTAAAACCTGTTCTCGTTTGAATCGTGTCAAACTTGAACTTGGACTTTGACTGAATCGTGTCAAGGATTGTCTTGTGTTTTAAAACTTGTTCTCGTTTGAATCGTGTCAAACTTGAACTTGGATTTTGTTTGAATCGTGTCAAGCATTGTCTTGTGTTTTGAAACTTGTTCTCGTTTGAATCGTGTCACACTTGAACTTGGACTTTGTTTGAATCGTGTCAAGCATTATCTTGTGTTTTTAAAACTTGTTCTCGTTTGAATCGTGTCAAACTTGAACTTGGACTTTGTTTGAATCGTGTCAAGCATTGTCTTGTGTTTTAAAACTTGTTCTCGTTTGAATCGTGTCAAACTTGAACTTGGACTTTGTTTGAATCGTGTCAAGCATTGTCTTGTGTTTTAAAACTTGTTCTCGTTTGAATCGTGTCAAACTTGAACTTGGACTTTGTTTGAATCGTGTCAAGCATTGTCTAGTGTTTTAAAACTTGTTCTCGTTTGAATCGTGTCAAACTTGAACTTGGACTTTGTTTGAATCGTGTCAAGCATTGTCTTGTGTTTTAAAACTTGTTCTCGTTTGAATCGTGTCAAACTTGAACTTGGACTTTGTTTGAATCGTGTGAAGCATTGTCTTGTGTTTTAAAACTTGTTCTCGTTTGAATCGTGTCAAACTTGAACTTGGACTTTGTTTGAATCGTGTCAAGGATTGTCTTGTGTTTTAAAACTTGTTCTCGTTTGAATCGTGTCAAACTTGAACTTGGACTTTGTTTGAATCGTGTCAAGCATTGTCTAGTGTTTTAAAACTTGTTCTCGTTTGAATCGTGTCAAACTTGAACTTGGACTTTGTTTGAATCGTGTCAAGCGTTGTCTTGTGTTTTAAAACAAGTTCTCATTTGAATCGTGTCAAACTTGAACTTGGACTTTGTTTGAATCGTGTCAAGCATTGTCTTGTGTTTTAAAACTTGTTCTCGTTTGAATCGTGTCAAACTTGAACTTGGACTTTGTTTGAATCGTGTCAAGCATTGTCTTGTGTTTTAAAACTTGTTCTCGTTTGAATCGTGTCAAACTTGAACTTGGACTTTGTTTGAATCGTGTCAAGCATTGTCTAGTGTTTTAAAACTTGTTCTCGTTTGAATCGTGTCAAACTTGAACTTGGACTTTGTTTGAATCGTGTCAAGCATTGTCTTGTGTTTTAAAACTTGTTCTCGTTTGAATCGTGTCAAACTTGAACTTGGACTTTGTTTGAATCGTGTCAAGCATTGTCTTGTGTTTTAAAACTTGTTCTCGTTTGAATCGTGTGAAACTTGAACCTGGACTTTGTTTGAATCGTGCCAAGCATTGTCTTCTTGTTTTAAAACCGTTCTTTTTCGAATCGTGTTGGACATGAACAGAGTCTTTGTTCGAATCGTGTCGGACATTGCCTCTTGTTTTAAAACTGTTTCTGTTTGAATCGTGTCAAACTTGAACTTGGACTTTGTTTGAATCGTGTCAAGCATTGTCTTGTGTTTTAAAACTTGTTCTCGTTTGAATCGTGTCAAACTGGAACTTGGACTTTGTTTGAATCGTGTCAAGCATTGTCTTGTGTTTTAAAACTTGTTCTCGTTTGAATCGTGTCAAACTTGAACTTGGACTTTGTTTGAATCGTGTCAAGGATTGTCTTGTGTTTTAAAACTTGTTCTCGTTTGAATCGTGTCAAACTTGAACTTGGACTTTGTTTGAATCGTGTCAAGCATTGTCTAGTGTTTTAAAACTTGTTCTCGTTTGAATCGTGTCAAACTTGAACTTGGACTTTGTTTGAATCGTGTCAAGCGTTGTCTTGTGTTTTAAAACAAGTTCTCATTTGAATCGTGTCAAACTTGAACTTGGACTTTGTTTGAATCGTGTCAAGCATTGTCTTGTGTTTTAAAACTTGTTCTCGTTTGAATCGTGTCAAACTTGAACTTGGACTTTGTTTGAATCGTGTCAAGCATTGTCTTGTGTTTTAAAACTTGTTCTCGTTTGAATCGTGTCAAACTTGAACTTGGACTTTGTTTGAATCGTGTCAAGCATTGTCTAGTGTTTTAAAACTTGTTCTCGTTTGAATCGTGTCAAACTTGAACTTGGACTTTGTTTGAATCGTGTCAAGCATTGTCTTGTGTTTTAAAACTTGTTCTCGTTTGAATCGTGTCAAACTTGAACTTGGACTTTGTTTGAATCGTGTCAAGCATTGTCTTGTGTTTTAAAACTTGTTCTCGTTTGAATCGTGTGAAACTTGAACCTGGACTTTGTTTGAATCGTGCCAAGCATTGTCTTCTTGTTTTAAAACCGTTCTTTTTCGAATCGTGTTGGACATGAACAGAGTCTTTGTTCGAATCGTGTCGGACATTGCCTCTTGTTTTAAAACTGTTTCTGTTTGAATCGTGTCAAACTTGAACTTGGACTTTGTTTGAATCGTGTCAAGCATTGTCTTGTCTTTTAAAACTTGTTCTCGTTTGAATCGTGTCAAACTTGAACTTGGACTTTGTTTGAATCGTGTCAAGCATTGTCTTGTGTTTTAAAACTTGTTCTCGTTTGAATCGTGTCAAACTTGAACTTGGACTTTGTTTGAATCGTGTCAAGGATTGTCTTGTGTTTTAAAACTTGTTCTCGTTTGAATCGTGTCAAACTTGAACTTGGACTTTGTTTGAATCGTGTCAAGCATTGTCTTGTGTTTTAAAACTTGTTCTCGTTTGAATCGTGTCAAACTTGAACTTGGACTTTGTTTGAATCGTGTCAAGCATTGTCTTGTGTTTTAAAACTTGTTCTCGTTTGAATCGTGTGAAACTTGAACCTGGACTTTGTTTGAATCGTGCCAAGCATTGTCTTCTTGTTTTAAAACCGTTCTTTTTCGAATCGTGTTGGACATGAACAGAGTCTTTGTTCGAATCGTGTCGGACATTGCCTCTTGTTTTAAAACTGTTTCTGTTTGAATCGTGTCAAACTTGAACTTGGACTTTGTTTGAATCGTGTCAAGCATTGTCTTGTGTTTTAAAACTTGTTCTCGTTTGAATCGTGTCAAACTTGAACTTGGACTTTGTTTGAATCGTGTCAAGCATTGTCTTGTGTTTTAAAACTTGTTCTCGTTTGAATCGTGTCAAACTTGAACTTGGACTTTGTTTGAATCGTGTCAAGCATTGTCTTGTGTTTTAAAACTTGTTCTCGTTTGAATCGTGTCAAACTTGAACTTGGACTTTGTTTGAATCGTGTCAAGCATTGTCTTGTGTTTTAAAACTTGTTCTCGTTTGAATCGTGTCAAACTTGAACTTGGACTTTGTTTGAATCGTGTCAAGCGTTGTCTTGTGTTTTAAAACAAGTTCTCATTTGAATCGTGTCAAACTTGAACTTGGACTTTGTTTGATTCGTGTCAAGCATTGTCTTGTGTTTTAAAACTTGTTCTCGTTTGAATCGTGTCAAACTTGAACTTGGACTTTGTTTGAATCGTGTCAAGCATTGTCTTGTGTTTTAAAACTTGTTCTCGTTTGAATCGTGTCAAACTTGAACTTGGACTTTGTTTGAATCGTGTCAAGCATTGTCTAGTGTTTTAAAACTTGTTCTCGTTTGAATCGTGTCAAACTTGAACTTGGACTTTGTTTGAATCGTGTCAAGCATTGTCTTGTGTTTTAAAACTTGTTCTCGTTTGAATCGTGTCAAACTTGAACTTGGACTTTGTTTGAATCGTGTCAAGCATTGTCTTGTGTTTTAAAACTTGTTCTCGTTTGAATCGTGTGAAACTTGAACCTGGACTTTGTTTGAATCGTGCCAAGCATTGTCTTCTTGTTTTAAAACCGTTCTTTTTCGAATCGTGTTGGACATGAACAGAGTCTTTGTTCGAATCGTGTCGGACATTGCCTCTTGTTTTAAAACTGTTTCTGTTTGAATCGTGTCAAACTTGAACTTGGACTTTGTTTGAATCGTGTCAAGCATTGTCTTGTGTTTTAAAACTTGTTCTCGTTTGAATCGTGTCAAACTTGAACTTGGACTTTGTTTGAATCGTGTCAAGCATTGTCTTGTGTTTTAAAACTTGTTCTCGTTTGAATCGTGTCAAACTTGAACTTGGACTTTGTTTGAATCGTGTCAAGGATTGTCTTGTGTTTTAAAACTTGTTCTCGTTTGAATCGTGTCAAACTTGAACTTGGACTTTGTTTGAATCGTGTCAAGCATTATCTTGTGTTTTAAAACCTGTTCTCGTTTGACTCGTGTCAAACTTGAACTTGGACTTTGTTTGAATCGTGTCAAGCATTGTCTTGTGTTTTAAAACCTGTTCTCGTTTGAATCGTGTCAAACTTGAACTTGGACTTTGATTGAATCGTGTAAAGGATTGTCTTGTGTTTTAAAACTTGTTCTCGTTTGAATCGTGTCAAACTTGAACTTGGACTTTGTTTGAATCGTGTCAAGCATTGTCTTGTGTTTTAAAACTTGTTCTCGTTTGAATCGTGTCAAACTTGAACTTGGACTTTGTTTGAATCGTGTCAAGCATTATCTTGTGTTTTAAAACTTGTTCTCGTTTGAATCGTGTCAAACTTGAACTTGGACTTTGTTTGAATCGTGTCAAGCATTGTCTTGTGTTTTAAAACTTGTTCTCGTTTGAATCGTGTCAAACTTGAACTTGGACTTTGTTTGAATCGTGTCAAGCATTGTCTTGTGTTTTAAAACTTGTTCTCGTTTGAATCGTGTGAAACTTGAACCTGGACTTTGTTTGAATCGTGCCAAGCATTGTCTTCTTGTTTTAAAACCGTTCTTTTTCGAATCGTGTTGGACATGAACAGAGTCTTTGTTCGAATCGTGTCGGACATTGCCTCTTGTTTTAAAACTGTTTCTGTTTGAATCGTGTCAAACTTGAACTTGGACTTTGTTTGAATCGTGTCAAGCATTGTCTTGTGTTTTAAAACTTGTTCTCGTTTGAATCGTGTCAAACTTGAACTTGGACTTTGTTTGAATCGTGTCAAGCATTGTCTTGTGTTTTAAAACTTGTTCTCGTTTGAATCGTGTCAAACTTGAACTTGGACTTTGTTTGAATCGTGTCAAGCATTGTCTTGTGTTTTAAAACTTGTTCTCGTTTGAATCGTGTCAAACTTGAACTTGGACTTTGTTTGAATCGTGTCAAGCATTGTCTTGTGTTTTAAAACTTGTTCTCGTTTGAATCGTGTCAAACTTGAACTTGGACTTTGTTTGAATCGTGTCAAGCGTTGTCTTGTGTTTTAAAACAAGTTCTCATTTGAATCGTGTCAAACTTGAACTTGGACTTTGTTTGATTCGTGTCAAGCATTGTCTTGTGTTTTAAAACTTGTTCTCGTTTGAATCGTGTCAAACTTGAACTTGGACTTTGTTTGAATCGTGTCAAGCATTGTCTTGTGTTTTAAAACTTGTTCTCGTTTGAATCGTGTCAAACTTGAACTTGGACTTTGTTTGAATCGTGTCAAGCATTGTCTAGTGTTTTAAAACTTGTTCTCGTTTGAATCGTGTCAAACTTGAACTTGGACTTTGTTTGAATCGTGTCAAGCATTGTCTTGTGTTTTAAAACTTGTTCTCGTTTGAATCGTGTCAAACTTGAACTTGGACTTTGTTTGAATCGTGTCAAGCATTGTCTTGTGTTTTAAAACTTGTTCTCGTTTGAATCGTGTGAAACTTGAACCTGGACTTTGTTTGAATCGTGCCAAGCATTGTCTTCTTGTTTTAAAACCGTTCTTTTTCGAATCGTGTTGGACATGAACAGAGTCTTTGTTCGAATCGTGTCGGACATTGCCTCTTGTTTTAAAACTGTTTCTGTTTGAATCGTGTCAAACTTGAACTTGGACTTTGTTTGAATCGTGTCAAGCATTGTCTTGTGTTTTAAAACTTGTTCTCGTTTGAATCGTGTCAAACTTGAACTTGGACTTTGTTTGAATCGTGTCAAGCATTGTCTTGTGTTTTAAAACTTGTTCTCGTTTGAATCGTGTCAAACTTGAACTTGGACTTTGTTTGAATCGTGTCAAGGATTGTCTTGTGTTTTAAAACTTGTTCTCGTTTGAATCGTGTCAAACTTGAACTTGGACTTTGTTTGAATCGTGTCAAGCATTATCTTGTGTTTTAAAACCTGTTCTCGTTTGACTCGTGTCAAACTTGAACTTGGACTTTGTTTGAATCGTGTCAAGCATTGTCTTGTGTTTTAAAACCTGTTCTCGTTTGAATCGTGTCAAACTTGAACTTGGACTTTGATTGAATCGTGTAAAGGATTGTCTTGTGTTTTAAAACTTGTTCTCGTTTGAATCGTGTCAAACTTGAACTTGGACTTTGTTTGAATCGTGTCAAGCATTGTCTTGTGTTTTAAAACTTGTTCTCGTTTGAATCGTGTCAAACTTGAACTTGGACTTTGTTTGAATCGTGTCAAGCATTATCTTGTGTTTTAAAACTTGTTCTCGTTTGAATCGTGTCAAACTTGAACTTGGACTTTGTTTGAATCGTGTCAAGCATTGTCTTGTGTTTTAAAACTTGTTCTCGTTTGAATCGTGTCAAACTTGAACTTGGACTTTGTTTGAATCGTGTCAAGCATTGTCTTGTGTTTTAAAACTTGTTCTCGTTTGAATCGTGTGAAACTTGAACCTGGACTTTGTTTGAATCGTGCCAAGCATTGTCTTCTTGTTTTAAAACCGTTCTTTTTCGAATCGTGTTGGACATGAACAGAGTCTTTGTTCGAATCGTGTCGGACATTGCCTCTTGTTTTAAAACTGTTTCTGTTTGAATCGTGTCAAACTTGAACTTGGACTTTGTTTGAATCGTGTCAAGCATTGTCTTGTGTTTTAAAACTTGTTCTCGTTTGAATCGTGTCAAACTTGAACTTGGACTTTGTTTGAATCGTGTCAAGCATTGTCTTGTGTTTTAAAACTTGTTCTCGTTTGAATCGTGTCAAACTTGAACTTGGACTTTGTTTGAATCGTGTCAAGGATTGTCTTGTGTTTTAAAACTTGTTCTCGTTTGAATCGTGTCAAACTTGAACTTGGACTTTGACTGAATCGTGTCAAGGATTGTCTTGTGTTTTAAAACTTGTTCTCGTTTGAATCGTGTCAAACTTGAACTTGGACTTTGTTTGAATCGTGTCAAGCATTGTCTTGTGTTTTAAAACTTGTTCTAGTTTGAATCGTGTCAAACTTGAACTTGGACTTTGTTTGAATCGTGTCAAGCATTGTCTTGTGTTTTAAAACCTGTTCTCGTTTGAATCGTGTCAAACTTGAACTTGGACTTTGACTGAATCGTGTCAAGGATTGTCTTGTGTTATAAAACTTGTTCTCGTTTGAATCGTGTCAAACTTGAACTTGGATTTTGTTTGAATCGTGTCAAGCATTGTCTTGTGTTTTGAAACTTGTTCTCGTTTGAATCGTGTCACACTTGAACTTGGACTTTGTTTGAATCGTGTCAAGCATTATCTTGTGTTTTTAAAACTTGTTCTCGTTTGAATCGTGTCAAACTTGAACTTGGACTTTGTTTGAATCGTGTCAAGCATTGTCTTGTGTTTTAAAACTTGTTCTCGTTTGAATCGTGTCAAACTTGAACTTGGACTTTGTTTGAATCGTGTCAAGCATTGTCTTGTGTTTTAAAACTTGTTCTCGTTTGAATCGTGTCAAACTTGAACTTGGACTTTGTTTGAATCGTGTCAAGCATTGTCTAGTGTTTTAAAACTTGTTCTCGTTTGAATCGTGTCAAACTTGAACTTGGACTTTGTTTGAATCGTGTCAAGCATTGTCTTGTGTTTTAAAACTTGTTCTCGTTTGAATCGTGTCAAACTTGAACTTGGACTTTGTTTGAATCGTGTGAAGCATTGTCTTGTGTTTTAAAACTTGTTCTCGTTTGAATCGTGTCAAACTTGAACTTGGACTTTGTTTGAATCGTGTCAAGGATTGTCTTGTGTTTTAAAACTTGTTCTCGTTTGAATCGTGTCAAACTTGAACTTGGACTTTGTTTGAATCGTGTCAAGCATTGTCTAGTGTTTTAAAACTTGTTCTCGTTTGAATCGTGTCAAACTTGAACTTGGACTTTGTTTGAATCGTGTCAAGCGTTGTCTTGTGTTTTAAAACAAGTTCTCATTTGAATCGTGTCAAACTTGAACTTGGACTTTGTTTGAATCGTGTCAAGCATTGTCTTGTGTTTTAAAACTTGTTCTCGTTTGAATCGTGTCATACTTGAACTTGGACTTTGTTTGAATCGTGTCAAGCATTGTCTTGTGTTTTAAAACTTGTTCTCGTTTGAATCGTGTCAAACTTGAACTTGGACTTTGTTTGAATCGTGTCAAGCATTGTCTAGTGTTTTAAAACTTGTTCTCGTTTGAATCGTGTCAAACTTGAACTTGGACTTTGTTTGAATCGTGTCAAGCATTGTCTTGTGTTTTAAAACTTGTTCTCGTTTGAATCGTGTCAAACTTGAACTTGGACTTTGTTTGAATCGTGTCAAGCATTGTCTTGTGTTTTAAAACTTGTTCTCGTTTGAATCGTGTGAAACTTGAACCTGGACTTTGTTTGAATCGTGCCAAGCATTGTCTTCTTGTTTTAAAACCGTTCTTTTTCGAATCGTGTTGGACATGAACAGAGTCTTTGTTCGAATCGTGTCGGACATTGCCTCTTGTTTTAAAACTGTTTCTGTTTGAATCGTGTCAAACTTGAACTTGGACTTTGTTTGAATCGTGTCAAGCATTGTCTTGTGTTTTAAAACTTGTTCTCGTTTGAATCGTGTCAAACTGGAACTTGGACTTTGTTTGAATCGTGTCAAGCATTGTCTTGTGTTTTAAAACTTGTTCTCGTTTGAATCGTGTCAAACTTGAACTTGGACTTTGTTTGAATCGTGTCAAGGATTGTCTTGTGTTTTAAAACTTGTTCTCGTTTGAATCGTGTCAAACTTGAACTTGGACTTTGTTTGAATCGTGTCAAGCATTGTCTAGTGTTTTAAAACTTGTTCTCGTTTGAATCGTGTCAAACTTGAACTTGGACTTTGTTTGAATCGTGTCAAGCGTTGTCTTGTGTTTTAAAACAAGTTCTCATTTGAATCGTGTCAAACTTGAACTTGGACTTTGTTTGAATCGTGTCAAGCATTGTCTTGTGTTTTAAAACTTGTTCTCGTTTGAATCGTGTCAAACTTGAACTTGGACTTTGTTTGAATCGTGTCAAGCATTGTCTTGTGTTTTAAAACTTGTTCTCGTTTGAATCGTGTCAAACTTGAACTTGGACTTTGTTTGAATCGTGTCAAGCATTGTCTAGTGTTTTAAAACTTGTTCTCGTTTGAATCGTGTCAAACTTGAACTTGGACTTTGTTTGAATCGTGTCAAGCATTGTCTTGTGTTTTAAAACTTGTTCTCGTTTGAATCGTGTCAAACTTGAACTTGGACTTTGTTTGAATCGTGTCAAGCATTGTCTTGTGTTTTAAAACTTGTTCTCGTTTGAATCGTGTGAAACTTGAACCTGGACTTTGTTTGAATCGTGCCAAGCATTGTCTTCTTGTTTTAAAACCGTTCTTTTTCGAATCGTGTTGGACATGAACAGAGTCTTTGTTCGAATCGTGTCGGACATTGCCTCTTGTTTTAAAACTGTTTCTGTTTGAATCGTGTCAAACTTGAACTTGGACTTTGTTTGAATCGTGTCAAGCATTGTCTTGTCTTTTAAAACTTGTTCTCGTTTGAATCGTGTCAAACTTGAACTTGGACTTTGTTTGAATCGTGTCAAGCATTGTCTTGTGTTTTAAAACTTGTTCTCGTTTGAATCGTGTCAAACTTGAACTTGGACTTTGTTTGAATCGTGTCAAGGATTGTCTTGTGTTTTAAAACTTGTTCTCGTTTGAATCGTGTCAAACTTGAACTTGGACTTTGTTTGAATCGTGTCAAGCATTGTCTTGTGTTTTAAAACTTGTTCTCGTTTGAATCGTGTCAAACTTGAACTTGGACTTTGTTTGAATCGTGTCAAGCATTGTCTTGTGTTTTAAAACTTGTTCTCGTTTGAATCGTGTGAAACTTGAACCTGGACTTTGTTTGAATCGTGCCAAGCATTGTCTTCTTGTTTTAAAACCGTTCTTTTTCGAATCGTGTTGGACATGAACAGAGTCTTTGTTCGAATCGTGTCGGACATTGCCTCTTGTTTTAAAACTGTTTCTGTTTGAATCGTGTCAAACTTGAACTTGGACTTTGTTTGAATCGTGTCAAGCATTGTCTTGTGTTTTAAAACTTGTTCTCGTTTGAATCGTGTCAAACTTGAACTTGGACTTTGTTTGAATCGTGTCAAGCATTGTCTTGTGTTTTAAAACTTGTTCTCGTTTGAATCGTGTCAAACTTGAACTTGGACTTTGTTTGAATCGTGTCAAGCATTGTCTTGTGTTTTAAAACTTGTTCTCGTTTGAATCGTGTCAAACTTGAACTTGGACTTTGTTTGAATCGTGTCAAGCATTGTCTTGTGTTTTAAAACTTGTTCTCGTTTGAATCGTGTCAAACTTGAACTTGGACTTTGTTTGAATCGTGTCAAGCGTTGTCTTGTGTTTTAAAACAAGTTCTCATTTGAATCGTGTCAAACTTGAACTTGGACTTTGTTTGATTCGTGTCAAGCATTGTCTTGTGTTTTAAAACTTGTTCTCGTTTGAATCGTGTCAAACTTGAACTTGGACTTTGTTTGAATCGTGTCAAGCATTGTCTTGTGTTTTAAAACTTGTTCTCGTTTGAATCGTGTCAAACTTGAACTTGGACTTTGTTTGAATCGTGTCAAGCATTGTCTAGTGTTTTAAAACTTGTTCTCGTTTGAATCGTGTCAAACTTGAACTTGGACTTTGTTTGAATCGTGTCAAGCATTGTCTTGTGTTTTAAAACTTGTTCTCGTTTGAATCGTGTCAAACTTGAACTTGGACTTTGTTTGAATCGTGTCAAGCATTGTCTTGTGTTTTAAAACTTGTTCTCGTTTGAATCGTGTGAAACTTGAACCTGGACTTTGTTTGAATCGTGCCAAGCATTGTCTTCTTGTTTTAAAACCGTTCTTTTTCGAATCGTGTTGGACATGAACAGAGTCTTTGTTCGAATCGTGTCGGACATTGCCTCTTGTTTTAAAACTGTTTCTGTTTGAATCGTGTCAAACTTGAACTTGGACTTTGTTTGAATCGTGTCAAGCATTGTCTTGTGTTTTAAAACTTGTTCTCGTTTGAATCGTGTCAAACTTGAACTTGGACTTTGTTTGAATCGTGTCAAGCATTGTCTTGTGTTTTAAAACTTGTTCTCGTTTGAATCGTGTCAAACTTGAACTTGGACTTTGTTTGAATCGTGTCAAGGATTGTCTTGTGTTTTAAAACTTGTTCTCGTTTGAATCGTGTCAAACTTGAACTTGGACTTTGTTTGAATCGTGTCAAGCATTGTCTAGTGTTTTAAAACTTGTTCTCGTTTGAATCGTGTCAAACTTGAACTTGGACTTTGTTTGAATCGTGTCAAGCGTTGTCTTGTGTTTTAAAACAAGTTCTCATTTGAATCGTGTCAAACTTGAACTTGGACTTTGTTTGAATCGTGTCAAGCATTGTCTTGTGTTTTAAAACTTGTTCTCGTTTGAATCGTGTCAAACTTGAACTTGGACTTTGTTTGAATCGTGTCAAGCATTGTCTTGTGTTTTAAAACTTGTTCTCGTTTGAATCGTGTCAAACTTGAACTTGGACTTTGTTTGAATCGTGTCAAGCATTGTCTAGTGTTTTAAAACTTGTTCTCGTTTGAATCGTGTCAAACTTGAACTTGGACTTTGTTTGAATCGTGTCAAGCATTGTCTTGTGTTTTAAAACTTGTTCTCGTTTGAATCGTGTCAAACTTGAACTTGGACTTTGTTTGAATCGTGTCAAGCATTGTCTTGTGTTTTAAAACTTGTTCTCGTTTGAATCGTGTGAAACTTGAACCTGGACTTTGTTTGAATCGTGCCAAGCATTGTCTTCTTGTTTTAAAACCGTTCTTTTTCGAATCGTGTTGGACATGAACAGAGTCTTTGTTCGAATCGTGTCGGACATTGCCTCTTGTTTTAAAACTGTTTCTGTTTGAATCGTGTCAAACTTGAACTTGGACTTTGTTTGAATCGTGTCAAGCATTGTCTTGTCTTTTAAAACTTGTTCTCGTTTGAATCGTGTCAAACTTGAACTTGGACTTTGTTTGAATCGTGTCAAGCATTGTCTTGTGTTTTAAAACTTGTTCTCGTTTGAATCGTGTCAAACTTGAACTTGGACTTTGTTTGAATCGTGTCAAGGATTGTCTTGTGTTTTAAAACTTGTTCTCGTTTGAATCGTGTCAAACTTGAACTTGGACTTTGTTTGAATCGTGTCAAGCATTGTCTTGTGTTTTAAAACTTGTTCTCGTTTGAATCGTGTCAAACTTGAACTTGGACTTTGTTTGAATCGTGTCAAGCATTGTCTTGTGTTTTAAAACTTGTTCTCGTTTGAATCGTGTGAAACTTGAACCTGGACTTTGTTTGAATCGTGCCAAGCATTGTCTTCTTGTTTTAAAACCGTTCTTTTTCGAATCGTGTTGGACATGAACAGAGTCTTTGTTCGAATCGTGTCGGACATTGCCTCTTGTTTTAAAACTGTTTCTGTTTGAATCGTGTCAAACTTGAACTTGGACTTTGTTTGAATCGTGTCAAGCATTGTCTTGTGTTTTAAAACTTGTTCTCGTTTGAATCGTGTCAAACTTGAACTTGGACTTTGTTTGAATCGTGTCAAGCATTGTCTTGTGTTTTAAAACTTGTTCTCGTTTGAATCGTGTCAAACTTGAACTTGGACTTTGTTTGAATCGTGTCAAGCATTGTCTTGTGTTTTAAAACTTGTTCTCGTTTGAATCGTGTCAAACTTGAACTTGGACTTTGTTTGAATCGTGTCAAGCATTGTCTTGTGTTTTAAAACTTGTTCTCGTTTGAATCGTGTCAAACTTGAACTTGGACTTTGTTTGAATCGTGTCAAGCGTTGTCTTGTGTTTTAAAACAAGTTCTCATTTGAATCGTGTCAAACTTGAACTTGGACTTTGTTTGATTCGTGTCAAGCATTGTCTTGTGTTTTAAAACTTGTTCTCGTTTGAATCGTGTCAAACTTGAACTTGGACTTTGTTTGAATCGTGTCAAGCATTGTCTTGTGTTTTAAAACTTGTTCTCGTTTGAATCGTGTCAAACTTGAACTTGGACTTTGTTTGAATCGTGTCAAGCATTGTCTAGTGTTTTAAAACTTGTTCTCGTTTGAATCGTGTCAAACTTGAACTTGGACTTTGTTTGAATCGTGTCAAGCATTGTCTTGTGTTTTAAAACTTGTTCTCGTTTGAATCGTGTCAAACTTGAACTTGGACTTTGTTTGAATCGTGTCAAGCATTGTCTTGTGTTTTAAAACTTGTTCTCGTTTGAATCGTGTGAAACTTGAACCTGGACTTTGTTTGAATCGTGCCAAGCATTGTCTTCTTGTTTTAAAACCGTTCTTTTTCGAATCGTGTTGGACATGAACAGAGTCTTTGTTCGAATCGTGTCGGACATTGCCTCTTGTTTTAAAACTGTTTCTGTTTGAATCGTGTCAAACTTGAACTTGGACTTTGTTTGAATCGTGTCAAGCATTGTCTTGTGTTTTAAAACTTGTTCTCGTTTGAATCGTGTCAAACTTGAACTTGGACTTTGTTTGAATCGTGTCAAGCATTGTCTTGTGTTTTAAAACTTGTTCTCGTTTGAATCGTGTCAAACTTGAACTTGGACTTTGTTTGAATCGTGTCAAGGATTGTCTTGTGTTTTAAAACTTGTTCTCGTTTGAATCGTGTCAAACTTGAACTTGGACTTTGTTTGAATCGTGTCAAGCATTGTCTAGTGTTTTAAAACTTGTTCTCGTTTGAATCGTGTCAAACTTGAACTTGGACTTTGTTTGAATCGTGTCAAGCGTTGTCTTGTGTTTTAAAACAAGTTCTCATTTGAATCGTGTCAAACTTGAACTTGGACTTTGTTTGAATCGTGTCAAGCATTGTCTTGTGTTTTAAAACTTGTTCTCGTTTGAATCGTGTCAAACTTGAACTTGGACTTTGTTTGAATCGTGTCAAGCATTGTCTTGTGTTTTAAAACTTGTTCTCGTTTGAATCGTGTCAAACTTGAACTTGGACTTTGTTTGAATCGTGTCAAGCATTGTCTAGTGTTTTAAAACTTGTTCTCGTTTGAATCGTGTCAAACTTGAACTTGGACTTTGTTTGAATCGTGCCAAGCATTGTCTTGTGTTTTAAAACTTGTTCTCATTTGAATCGTGTCAAACTTGAACTTGGACTTTGTTTGAATCGTGTCAAGCATTGTCTTGTGTTTTAAAACTTGTTCTCGTTTGAATCGTGTGAAACTTGAACCTGGACTTTGTTTGAATCGTGCCAAGCATTGTCTTCTTGTTTTAAAACCGTTCTTTTTCGAATCGTGTTGGACATGAACAGAGTCTTTGTTCGAATCGTGTCGGACATTGCCTCTTGTTTTAAAACTGTTTCTGTTTGAATCGTGTCAAACTTGAACTTGGACTTTGTTTGAATCGTGTCAAGCATTGTCTTGTCTTTTAAAACTTGTTCTCGTTTGAATCGTGTCAAACTTGAACTTGGACTTTGTTTGAATCGTGTCAAGCATTGTCTTGTGTTTTAAAACTTGTTCTCGTTTGAATCGTGTCAAACTTGAACTTGGACTTTGTTTGAATCGTGTCAAGGATTGTCTTGTGTTTTAAAACTTGTTCTCGTTTGAATCGTGTCAAACTTGAACTTGGACTTTGTTTGAATCGTGTCAAGCATTGTCTTGTGTTTTAAAACTTGTTCTCGTTTGAATCGTGTCAAACTTGAACTTGGACTTTGTTTGAATCGTGTCAAGCATTGTCTTATGTTTTAAAACTTGTTCTCGTTTGAATCGTGTGAAACTTGAACCTGGACTTTGTTTGAATCGTGCCAAGCATTGTCTTCTTGTTTTAAAACCGTTCTTTTTCGAATCGTGTTGGACATGAACAGAGTCTTTGTTCGAATCGTGTCAGACATTGCCTCTTGTTTTAAAACTGTTTCTGTTTGAATCGTGTCAAACTTGAACTTGGACTTTGTTTGAATCGTGTCAAGCATTGTCTTGTGTTTTAAAACTTGTTCTCGTTTGAATCGTGTCAAACTTGAACTTGGACTTTGTTTGAATCGTGTCAAGCATTGTCTTGTGTTTTAAAACTTGTTCTCGTTTGAATCGTGTCAAACTTGAACTTGGACTTTGTTTGAATCGTGTCAAGCATTGTCTTGTGTTTTAAAACTTGTTCTCGTTTGAATCGTGTCAAACTTGAACTTGGACTTTGTTTGAATCGTGTCAAGTGTGACGCCCCCAATCTAATACCCCCAATTAGCATGCATTTAAAGCAGTTAAAAGAAAAAATTCAAAAATTGATCAGAGTACATTTGAAAACACGGCATAGAAAGGAGACATCCCATCAACGTAACCAAAATATACACATAACATGCAACACCTGCCCATAATGATATGCAACTGTGGGGTAGCAATCAAACAGAGGAAACTTCGTTCCTTACACCCACTTTTCAGAAATTAGAATTAAAACGGAAAATCTAAAATCTGATTAACATATACACATATAAACAGTTTGTCATACATCAAGTAGCATATGTACAACCAAAATATAATATATCATCAGATATACAAAACAATAGCACGCGGCCACCCTAACTACCCGGAGTCACATATCAGAGCCGACCGACCAAAATAATGAAGATGCAAAGCTTCACAAAAAGAATACCTCCAGCAAACCTAATCTGCAACGCCTCATAGAGCGTTATAAAACAGCAGAAGGGTGAGAAAAACAACCATAATATAATTGCATAAAATTATATATATTAACACAAAAATACACAAGCAACACATTCTCACCACAAATGCTCAACAGACGCATATAATATCACACGGTACAATTCTCACTTATCGTATACCACATCACATCAATCATTCACAATACAATCAAACACGTTCCAAGCACAATTACTCATGATTTATGCAATGCACATAGACCGACACAACGACTCTATGCACATGCCATGCGGTACCGACTTCAAATCTTGTAATTCATTAGTCCCCCAGGAACTCTTGGAATCATCGCTCGTTACATAGAGTAACTCCCCGTCGGGCCTACGATGTTCCCCGTCGCTATAAACCATTATTTCAGGGCGTACGACGTTTATGGATTGCTTTCGACCACTATTTCAAGGCGCACAATCCGATTGCCATAGTCCACTATTTCAGGGCGCACAATCATTTGTGATTAATCGCTTCTACCATTATTTCAGGGCGTAAGACGATAAAACTGATTCATCTATGAATCTTCCAATGCAAGAATGCATATCATGATACTTGACACATTAATGACTCATGCCAACATCAAATACTCATGCATCAACAATATTCATGTATTTCAAGTGCACACAAAGTAATGCACACAATTGCCCAAAATGGCCACAAACACCAATATACCACACTTAGCATTTTCTTGCCTCTCGGCCACAAATCGTCATCACAACAGCACATAAGGCATACACATCCAAAGCACAAACATATAACACAATACAAGTCAATTACGCACTATTAAAAACGACAAAAGTCGAGATTCGACACTATTCACATTTTCCGACCAAATTTAATCGGCTAACGATTCTCAAAACCTCATATTCACAAAGTACAACTCGATACCTTTCTAACGACACCAAGAATTCAAAAATCGGATAATCGGAACCAAAGTTACGGACAAAACCGAAAACACATTTTGAAAAATCACATTTTTGACATTCCCCTGTCCATACGCGTATCACTCATATCCATACGCGTACGGACAGAACCCATTTCCTTCACAAATTCCTCGTTCCAAAACCCATACGCGTATTGGCCCATGGCTCGCCCATGTTACGCGTAATGCCAAGAATCATACGCGTATTGGCCCAAAAACAAGCCAATGATACGCGTATCGCCTTGGCTCATACGCGTATGGACATGCCCCTTACGCGTATGGCCAGAGCATACCCAGAAAAATTCTGCAGAACAATTTCTGCGTTTTCCTACCCAACATCAACCAATTTCTTCACCTAAAACTCAGAAAAACAGCAATTTGAAGTGTAATAGCATACCACAAACATGTATGAACAATCAACAATGCATTCAACAAGATTTTTACCACAATCAAATTCGTTTCTAATCAATTCTTACACAATCTAAGTTTTAATAATATTCTCCAAATCAATCCAAAAACAACAACAAAACACATACATAATCATATACAATCATAGAATAATCGAGTTTCGCACCCTTACCCGATTAATCGATTCCTAGAAATTGTTCTTGATGATTTTTCCACTCTTTCTCCAATTTTCTCTCTTCTCCTCTTTTCTTCCCTTTTTCCTTCTTTCTTCTTTCTTTCTCTCTATTTTTCTTTCCCTTTTCTTTTCTATTTTCTTTTCTTTCTTACTAACTTAGTAAAAATATCTATGAAATGTCCAAAATACCCCCACACTCAAATATCCCGCAAATGTTCCCAAAACGCGATAAAATATAATCACGACGAAAAATAACATATTTTCGCATAAAAGTCGAGAATAAAATAAAATAATAATAAAATAATCCAAAAAGACTCAATAATATAAAATTGGCAAAACGGGGCGTTACATCAAGCATTGTCTTGTGTTTTAAAACTTGTTCTCGTTTGAATCGTGTCAAACTTGAACTTGGACTTTGTTTGAATCGTGTCAAGGATTGTCTTGTGTTTTAAAACTTGTTCTCGTTTGAATCGTGTCAAACTTGAACTTGGACTTTGTTTGAATCGTGTCAAGCATTGTCTTGTGTTTTAAAACTTGTTCTCGTTTGAATCGTGTCAAACTTGAACTTGGACTTTGTTTGAATCGTGTCAAGCATTGTCTTGTGTTTTAAAACTTGTTCTCGTTTGAATCGTGTGAAACTTGAACCTGGACTTTGTTTGAATCGTGCCAAGCATTGTCTTGTGTTTTAAAACTTGTTCTCGTTTGAATCGTGTCAAACTTGAACTTGGACTTTGTTCGAATCGTGTCGGACATTGCCTCTTGTTTTAAAACTGTTTCTGTTTGAATCGTGTCAAACTTGAACTTGGACTTTGTTTGAATCGTGTCAAGCATTGTCTTGTGTTTTAAAACTTGTTCTCGTTTGAATCGTGTCAAACTTGAACTTGGACTTTGTTTGAATCGTGTCAAGCATTGTCTTGTGTTTTAAAACTTGTTCTCGTTTGAATCGTGTCAAACTTGAACTTGGACTTTGTTTGAATCGTGTCAAGGATTGTCTTGTGTTTTAAAACTTGTTCTCGTTTGAATCGTGTCAAACTTGAACTTGGACTTTGTTTGAATCGTGTCAAGCATTGTCTAGTGTTTTAAAACTTGTTCTCGTTTGAATCGTGTCAAACTTGAACTTGGACTTTGTTTGAATCGTGTCAAGCGTTGTCTTGTGTTTTAAAACAAGTTCTCATTTGAATCGTGTCAAACTTGAACTTGGACTTTGTTTGAATCGTGTCAAGCATTGTCTTGTGTTTTAAAACTTGTTCTCGTTTGAATCGTGTCAAACTTGAACTTGGACTTTGTTTGAATCGTGTCAAGCATTGTCTTGTGTTTTAAAACTTGTTCTCGTTTGAATCGTGTCAAACTTGAACTTGGACTTTGTTTGAATCGTGTCAAGCATTGTCTAGTGTTTTAAAACTTGTTCTCGTTTGAATCGTGTCAAACTTGAACTTGGACTTTGTTTGAATCGTGCCAAGCATTGTCTTGTGTTTTAAAACTTGTTCTCGTTTGAATCGTGTCAAACTTGAACTTGGACTTTGTTTGAATCGTGTCAAGCATTGTCTTGTGTTTTAAAACTTGTTCTCGTTTGAATCGTGTGAAACTTGAACCTGGACTTTGTTTGAATCGTGCCAAGCATTGTCTTCTTGTTTTAAAACCGTTCTTTTTCGAATCGTGTTGGACATGAACAGAGTCTTTGTTCGAATCGTGTCGGACATTGCCTCTTGTTTTAAAACTGTTTCTGTTTGAATCGTGTCAAACTTGAACTTGGACTTTGTTTGAATCGTGTCAAGCATTGTCTTGTCTTTTAAAACTTGTTCTCGTTTGAATCGTGTCAAACTTGAACTTGGACTTTGTTTGAATCGTGTCAAGCATTGTCTTGTGTTTTAAAACTTGTTCTCGTTTGAATCGTGTCAAACTTGAACTTGGACTTTGTTTGAATCGTGTCAAGGATTGTCTTGTGTTTTAAAACTTGTTCTCGTTTGAATCGTGTCAAACTTGAACTTGGACTTTGTTTGAATCGTGTCAAGCATTGTCTTGTGTTTTAAAACTTGTTCTCGTTTGAATCGTGTCAAACTTGAACTTGGACTTTGTTTGAATCGTGTCAAGCATTGTCTTGTGTTTTAAAACTTGTTCTCGTTTGAATCGTGTGAAACTTGAACCTAGACTTTGTTTGAATCGTGCCAAGCATTGTCTTCTTGTTTTAAAACCGTTCTTTTTCGAATCGTGTTGGACATGAACAGAGTCTTTGTTCGAATCGTGTCAGACATTGCCTCTTGTTTTAAAACTGTTTCTGTTTGAATCGTGTCAAACTTGAACTTGGACTTTGTTTGAATCGTGTCAAGCATTGTCTTGTGTTTTAAAACTTGTTCTCGTTTGAATCGTGTCAAACTTGAACTTGGACTTTGTTTGAATCGTGTCAAGCATTGTCTTGTGTTTTAAAACTTGTTCTCGTTTGAATCGTGTCAAACTTGAACTTGGACTTTGTTTGAATCGTGTCAAGCATTGTCTTGTGTTTTAAAACTTGTTCTCGTTTGAATCGTGTCAAACTTGAACTTGGACTTTGTTTGAATCGTGTCAAGCATTGTCTTGTGTTTTAAAACTTGTTCTCGTTTGAATCGTGTCAAACTTGAACTTGGACTTTGTTTGAATCGTGTCAAGGATTGTCTTGTGTTTTAAAACTTGTTCTCGTTTGAATCGTGTCAAACTTGAACTTGGACTTTGTTTGAATCGTGTCAAGCATTGTCTTGTGTTTTAAAACTTGTTCTCGTTTGAATCGTGTCAAACTTGAACTTGGACTTTGTTTGAATCGTGTCAAGCATTGTCTTGTGTTTTAAAACTTGTTCTCGTTTGAATCGTGTGAAACTTGAACCTGGACTTTGTTTGAATCGTGCCAAGCATTGTCTTGTGTTTTAAAACTTGTTCTCGTTTGAATCGTGTCAAACTTGAACTTGGACTTTGTTCGAATCGTGTCGGACATTGCCTCTTGTTTTAAAACTGTTTCTGTTTGAATCGTGTCAAACTTGAACTTGGACTTTGTTTGAATCGTGTCAAGCATTGTCTTGTGTTTTAAAACTTGTTCTCGTTTGAATCGTGTCAAACTTGAACTTGGACTTTGTTCGAATCGTGTCGGACATTGCCTCTTGTTTTAAAACTGTTTCTGTTTGAATCGTGTCAAACTTGAACTTGGACTTTGTTTGAATCGTGTCAAGCATTGTCTTGTGTTTTAAAACTTGTTCTCGTTTGAATCGTGTCAAACTTGAACTTGGACTTTGTTTGAATCGTGTCAAGCATTGTCTTGTGTTTTAAAACATGTTCTCGTTTGAATCGTGTCAAACTTGAACTTGGACTTTGTTTGAATCGTGTCAAGGATTGTCTTGTGTTTTAAAACTTGTTCTCGTTTGAATCGTGTCAAACTTGAACTTGGACTTTGTTTGAATCGTGTCAAGCATTGTCTAGTGTTTTAAAACTTGTTCTCGTTTGAATCGTGTCAAACTTGAACTTGGACTTTGTTTGAATCGTGTCAAGCGTTGTCTTGTGTTTTAAAACAAGTTCTCATTTGAATCGTGTCAAACTTGAACTTGGACTTTGTTTGAATCGTGTCAAGCATTGTCTTGTGTTTTAAAACTTGTTCTCGTTTGAATCGTGTCAAACTTGAACTTGGACTTTGTTTGAATCGTGTCAAGCATTGTCTTGTGTTTTAAAACTTGTTCTCGTTTGAATCGTGTCAAACTTGAACTTGGACTTTGTTTGAATCGTGTCAAGCATTGTCTAGTGTTTTAAAACTTGTTCTCGTTTGAATCGTGTCAAACTTGAACTTGGACTTTGTTTGAATCGTGCCAAGCATTGTCTTGTGTTTTAAAACTTGTTCTCGTTTGAATCGTGTCAAACTTGAACTTGGACTTTGTTTGAATCGTGTCAAGCATTGTCTTGTGTTTTAAAACTTGTTCTCGTTTGAATCGTGTGAAACTTGAACCTGGACTTTGTTTGAATCGTGCCAAGCATTGTCTTCTTGTTTTAAAACCGTTCTTTTTCGAATCGTGTTGGACATGAACAGAGTCTTTATTCGAATCGTGTCGGACATTGCCTCTTGTTTTAAAACTGTTTCTGTTTGAATCGTGTCAAACTTGAACTTGGACTTTGTTTGAATCGTGTCAAGCATTGTCTTGTCTTTTAAAACTTGTTCTCGTTTGAATCGTGTCAAACTTGAACTTGGACTTTGTTTGAATCGTGTCAAGCATTGTCTTGTGTTTTAAAACTTGTTCTCGTTTGAATCGTGTCAAACTTGAACTTGGACTTTGTTTGAATCGTGTCAAGGATTGTCTTGTGTTTTAAAACTTGTTCTCGTTTGAATCGTGTCAAACTTGAACTTGGACTTTGTTTGAATCGTTTCAAGCATTGTCTTGTGTTTTAAAACTTGTTCTCGTTTGAATCGTGTCAAACTTGAACTTGGACTTTGTTTGAATCGTGTCAAGCATTGTCTTGTGTTTTAAAACTTGTTCTCGTTTGAATCGTGTGAAACTTGAACCTGGACTTTGTTTGAATCGTGCCAAGCATTGTCTTCTTGTTTTAAAACCGTTCTTTTTCGAATCGTGTTGGACATGAACAGAGTCTTTGTTCGAATCGTGTCAGACATTGCCTCTTGTTTTAAAACTGTTTCTGTTTGAATCGTGTCAAACTTGAACTTGGACTTTGTTTGAATCGTGTCAAGCATTGTCTTGTGTTTTAAAACTTGTTCTCGTTTGAATCGTGTCAAACTTGAACTTGGACTTTGTTTGAATCGTGTCAAGCATTGTCTTGTGTTTTAAAACTTGTTCTCGTTTGAATCGTGTCAAACTTGAACTTGGACTTTGTTTGAATCGTGTCAAGCATTGTCTTGTGTTTTAAAACTTGTTCTCGTTTGAATCGTGTCAAACTTGAACTTGGACTTTGTTTGAATCGTGTTAAGCATTGTCTTGTGTTTTAAAACTTGTTCTCGTTTGAATCGTGTCAAACTTGAACTTGGACTTTGTTTGAATCGTGTCAAGGATTGTCTTGTGTTTTAAAACTTGTTCTCGTTTGAATCGTGTCAAACTTGAACTTGGACTTTGTTTGAATCGTGTCAAGCATTGTCTTGTGTTTTAAAACTTGTTCTCGTTTGAATCGTGTCAAACTTGAACTTGGACTTTGTTTGAATCGTGTCAAGCATTGTCTTGTGTTTTAAAACTTGTTCTCGTTTGAATCGTGTGAAACTTGAACCTGGACTTTGTTTGAATCGTGCCAAGCATTGTCTTCTTGTTTTAAAACCGTTCTTTTTCGAATCGTGTTGGACATGAACAGAGTCTTTGTTCGAATCGTGTCGGACATTGCCTCTTGTTTTAAAACTGTTTCTGTTTGAATCGTGTCAAACTTGAACTTGGACTTTGTTTGAATCGTGTCAAGCATTGTCTTGTGTTTTAAAACTTGTTCTCGTTTGAATCGTGTCAAACTTGAACTTGGACTTTGTTTGAATCGTGTCAAGCATTGTCTTGTGTTTTAAAACTTGTTCTCGTTTGAATCGTGTCAAACTTGAACTTGGACTTTGTTTGAATCGTGTCAAGCATTGTCTTGTGTTTTAAAACTTGTTCTCGTTTGAATCGTGTCAAACTTGAACTTGGACTTTGTTTGAATCGTGTCAAGGATTGTCTTGTGTTTTAAAACTTGTTCTCGTTTGAATCGTGTCAAACTTGAACTTGGACTTTGTTTGAATCGTGTCAAGCATTGTCTTGTGTTTTAAAACTTGTTCTCGTTTGAATCGTGTCAAACTTGAACTTGGACTTTGTTTGAATCGTGTCAAGCATTGTCTTGTGTTTTAAAACTTGTTCTCGTTTGAATCGTGTGAAACTTGAACCTGGACTTTGTTTGAATCGTGCCAAGCATTGTCTTCTTGTTTTAAAACCGTTCTTTTTCGAATCGTGTTGGACATGAACAGAGTCTTTGTTCGAATCGTGTCGGACATTGCCTCTTGTTTTAAAACTGTTTCTGTTTGAATCGTGTCAAACTTGAACTTGGACTTTGTTTGAATCGTGTCAAGCATTGTCTTGTGTTTTAAAACTTGTTCTCGTTTGAATCGTGTCAAACTTGAACTTGGACTTTGTTTGAATCGTGTCAAGCATTGTCTTGTGTTTTAAAACTTGTTCTCGTTTGAATCGTGTCAAACTTGAACTTGGACTTTGTTTGAATCGTGTCAAGCATTGTCTAGTGTTTTAAAACTTGTTCTCGTTTGAATCGTGTCAAACTTGAACTTGGACTTTGTTTGAATCGTGTCAAGCGTTGTCTTGTGTTTTAAAACTTGTTCTCATTTGAATCGTGTCAAACATGAACTTGGACTTTGACTGAATCGTGTCAAGCATTGTCTTGTG
This sequence comes from Lathyrus tuberosus, assembly GCA_022829125.1. NCBI lineage: Eukaryota > Viridiplantae > Streptophyta > Magnoliopsida > Fabales > Fabaceae > Lathyrus > Lathyrus tuberosus. Next base: position 16,498,541 of record JALAZF010000054.1, read on the forward strand.
TTTTAAAACTTGTTCTCGTTTGAATCGTGTCAAACTTGAACTTGGACTTTGTTTGAATCGTGTCAAGCATTGTCTTGTGTTTTAAAACTTGTTCTCGTTTGAATCGTGTCAAACTTGAACTTGGACTTTGTTTGAATCGTGTCAAGCATTGTCTAGTGTTTTAAAACTTGTTCTCGTTTGAATCGTGTCAAACTTGAACTTGGACTTTGTTTGAATCGTGTCAAGCATTGTCTTGTGTTTTAAAACTTGTTCTCGTTTGAATCGTGTCAAACTTGAACTTGGACTTTGTTTGAATCGTGTCAAGCATTGTCTTGTGTTTTAAAACTTGTTCTCGTTTGAATCGTGTGAAACTTGAACCTGGACTTTGTTTGAATCGTGCCAAGCATTGTCTTCTTGTTTTAAAACCGTTCTTTTTCGAATCGTGTTGGACATGAACAGAGTCTTTGTTCGAATCGTGTCGGACATTGCCTCTTGTTTTAAAACTGTTTCTGTTTGAATCGTGTCAAACTTGAACTTGGACTTTGTTTGAATCGTGTCAAGCATTGTCTTGTGTTTTAAAACTTGTTCTCGTTTGAATCGTGTCAAACTTGAACTTGGACTTTGTTTGAATCGTGTCAAGCATTGTCTTGTGTTTTAAAACTTGTTCTCGTTTGAATCGTGTCAAACTTGAACTTGGACTTTGTTTGAATCGTGTCAAGGATTGTCTTGTGTTTTAAAACTTGTTCTCGTTTGAATCGTGTCAAACTTGAACTTGGACTTTGTTTGAATCGCGTCAAGCATTGTCTTGTGTTTTAAAACTTGTTCTCGTTTGAATCGTGTCAAACTTGAACTTGGACTTTGTTTGAATCGTGTCAAGCATTGTCTTGTGTTTTAAAACTTGTTCTCGTTTGAATCGTGTGAAACTTGAACCTGGACTTTGTTTGAATCGTGCCAAGCATTGTCTTCTTGTTTTAAAACCGTTCTTTTTCGAATCGTGTTGGACATGAACAGAGTCTTTGTTCGAATCGTGTCGGACATTGCCTCTTGTTTTAAAACTGTTTCTGTTTGAATCGTGTCAAACTTGAACTTGGACTTTGTTTGAATCGTGTCAAGCATTGTCTTGTGTTTTAAAACTTGTTCTCGTTTGAATCGTGTCAAACTTGAACTTGGACTTTGTTTGAATCGTGTCAAGCATTGTCTTGTGTTTTAAAACTTGTTCTCGTTTGAATCGTGTCAAACTTGAACTTGGACTTTGTTTGAATCGTGTCAAGCATTGTCTTGTGTTTTAAAACTTGTTCTCGTTTGAATCGTGTCAAACTTGAACTTGGACTTTGTTTGAATCGTGTCAAGCATTGTCTTGTGTTTTAAAACTTGTTCTCGTTTGAATCGTGTCAAACTTGAACTTGGACTTTGTTTGAATCGTGTCAAGGATTGTCTTGTGTTTTAAAACTTGTTCTCGTTTGAATCGTGTCAAACTTGAACTTGGACTTTGACTGAATCGTGTCAAGGATTGTCTTGTGTTTTAAAACTTGTTCTAGTTTGAATCGTGTCAAACTTGAACTTGGACTTTGTTTGAATCGTGTCAAGGATTGTCTTGTGTTTTAAAACTTCTTCTCGTTTGAATCGTGTCAAACTTGAACTTGGACTTTGACTGAATCGTGTCAAGGATTGTCTTGTGTTTTAAAACTTGTTCTCGTTTGAATCGTGTCAAACTTGAACTTGGACTTTGTTTGAATCGTGTCAAGCATTGTCTTGTGTTTTAAAACTTGTTCTCGTTTGAATCGTGTCAAATTTGAACTTGGACTTTGTTTGAATCGTGTCAAGCATTGTCTTGTGTTTTAAAACTTGTTCTCGTTTGAATCGTGTCAAACTTGAACTTGGACTTTGTTTGAATCGTGTCAAGCATTGTCTAGTGTTTTAAAACTTGTTCTCGTTTGAATCGTGTCAAACTTGAACTTGGACTTTGTTTGAATCGTGTCAAGCATTGTCTTGTGTTTTAAAACTTGTTCTCGTTTGAATCGTGTGAAACTTGAACCTGGACTTTGTTTGAATCGTGCCAAGCATTGTCTTCTTGTTTTAAAACCGTTCTTTTTCGAATCGTGTTGGACATGAACAGAGTCTTTGTTCGAATCGTGTCGGACATTGCCTCTTGTTTTAAAACTGTTTCTGTTTGAATCGTGTCAAACTTGAACTTGGACTTTGTTTGAATCGTGTCAAGCATTGTCTTGTGTTTTAAATCTTGTTCTCGTTTGAATCGTGTCAAACTTGAACTTGGACTTTGTTTGAATCGTGTCAAGCATTGTCTTGTGTTTTAAAACTTGTTCTCGTTTGAATCGTGTCAAACTTGAACTTGGACTTTGTTTGAATCGTGTCAAGGATTGTCTTGTGTTTTAAAACTTGTTCTCGTTTGAATCGTGTCAAACATGAACTTGGACTTTGACTGAATCGTGTCAAGGATTGTCTTGTGTTTTAAAACTTGTTCTCGTTTGAATCGTGTCAAACTTGAACTTGGACTTTGTTTGAATCGTGTCAAGCATTGTCTTGTGTTTTAAAACTTGTTCTAGTTTGAATCGTGTCAAACTTGAACTTGGACTTTGTTTGAATCGTGTCAAGCATTGTCTTGTGTTTTAAAACCTGTTCTCGTTTGAATCGTGTCAAACTTGAACTTGGACTTTGACTGAATCGTGTCAAGGATTGTCTTGTGTTTTAAAACTTGTTCTCGTTTGAATCGTGTCAAACTTGAACTTGGACTTTGTTTGAATCGTGTCAAGCATTGTCTTGTGTTTTGAAACTTGTTCTCGTTTGAATCGTGTCACACTTGAACTTGGACTTTGTTTGAATCGTGTCAAGCATTATCTTGTGTTTTAAAACTTGTTCTCGTTTGAATCGTGTCAAACTTGAACTTGGACTTTGTTTGAATCGTGTCAAGCATTGTCTTGTGTTTTAAAACTTGTTCTCGTTTGAATCGTGTCAAACTTGAACTTGGACTTTGTTTGAATCGTGTCAAGCATTGTCTTGTGTTTTAAAACTTGTTCTCGTTTGAATCGTGTCAAACTTGAACTTGGACTTTGTTTGAATCGTGTCAAGCATTGTCTAGTGTTTTAAAACTTGTTCTCGTTTGAATCGTGTCAAACTTGAACTTGGACTTTGTTTGAATCGTGTCAAGCATTGTCTTGTGTTTTAAAACCTGTTCTCGTTTGAATCGTGTCAAACTTGAACTTGGACTTTGTTTGAATCATGTCAAGCATTGTCTTGTGTTTTAAAACTTGTTCTCGTTTGAATCGTGTCAAACTTGAACTTGGACTTTGTTTGAATCGTGTCAAGGATTGTCTTGTGTTTTAAAACTTGTTCTCGTTTGAATCGTGTCAAACTTGAACTTGGACTTTGTTTGAATCGTGTCAAGCATTGTCTAGTGTTTTAAAACTTGTTCTCGTTTGAATCGTGTCAAACTTGAACTTGGACTTTGTTTGAATCGTGTCAAGCGTTGTCTTGTGTTTTAAAACAAGTTCTCATTTGAATCGTGTCAAACTTGAACTTGGACTTTGTTTGAATCGTGTCAAGCATTGTCTTGTGTTTTAAAACTTGTTCTCGTTTGAATCGTGTCAAACTTGAACTTGGACTTTGTTTGAATCGTGTCAAGCATTGTCTTGTGTTTTAAAACTTGTTCTCGTTTGAATCGTGTCAAACTTGAACTTGGACTTTGTTTGAATCGTGTCAAGCATTGTCTAGTGTTTTAAAACTTGTTCTCGTTTGAATCGTGTCAAACTTGAACTTGGACTTTGTTTGAATCGTGTCAAGCGTTGTCTTGTGTTTTAAAACAAGTTCTCGTTTGAATCGTGTCAAACTTGAACTTGGACTTTGTTTGAATCGTGTCAAGCATTGTCTTGTGTTTTAAAACTTGTTCTCGTTTGAATCGTGTCAAACTTGAACTTGGACTTTGTTTGAATCGTGTCAAGCATTGTCTTGTGTTTTAAAACTTGTTCTCGTTTGAATCGTGTGAAACTTGAACCTGGACTTTGTTTGAATCGTGCCAAGCATTGTCTTCTTGTTTTAAAACCGTTCTTTTTCGAATCGTGTTGGACATGAACAGAGTCTTTGTTCGAATCGTGTCGGACATTGCCTCTTGTTTTAAAACTGTTTCTGTTTGAATCGTGTCAAACTTGAACTTGGACTTTGTTTGAATCGTGTCAAGCATTGTCTTGTGTTTTAAATCTTGTTCTCGTTTGAATCGTGTCAAACTTGAACTTGGACTTTGTTTGAATCGTGTCAAGCATTGTCTTGTGTTTTAAAACTTGTTCTCGTTTGAATCGTGTCAAACTTGAACTTGGACTTTGTTTGAATCGTGTCAAGGATTGTCTTGTGTTTTAAAACTTGTTCTCGTTTGAATCGTGTCAAACATGAACTTGGACTTTGACTGAATCGTGTCAAGGATTGTCTTGTGTTTTAAAACTTGTTCTCGTTTGAATCGTGTCAAACTTGAACTTGGACTTTGTTTGAATCGTGTCAAGCATTGTCTTGTGTTTTAAAACTTGTTCTAGTTTGAATCGTGTCAAACTTGAACTTGGACTTTGTTTGAATCGTGTCAAGCATTGTCTTGTGTTTTAAAACCTGTTCTCGTTTGAATCGTGTCAAACTTGAACTTGGACTTTGACTGAATCGTGTCAAGGATTGTCTTGTGTTTTAAAACTTGTTCTCGTTTGAATCGTGTCAAACTTGAACTTGGACTTTGTTTGAATCGTGTCAAGCATTGTCTTGTGTTTTGAAACTTGTTCTCGTTTGAATCGTGTCACACTTGAACTTGGACTTTGTTTGAATCGTGTCAAGCATTATCTTGTGTTTTAAAACTTGTTCTCGTTTGAATCGTGTCAAACTTGAACTTGGACTTTGTTTGAATCGTGTCAAGCATTGTCTTGTGTTTTAAAACTTGTTCTCGTTTGAATCGTGTCAAACTTGAACTTGGACTTTGTTTGAATCGTGTCAAGCATTGTCTTGTGTTTTAAAACTTGTTCTCGTTTGAATCGTGTCAAACTTGAACTTGGACTTTGTTTGAATCGTGTCAAGCATTGTCTAGTGTTTTAAAACTTGTTCTCGTTTGAATCGTGTCAAACTTGAACTTGGACTTTGTTTGAATCGTGTCAAGCATTGTCTTGTGTTTTAAAACCTGTTCTCGTTTGAATCGTGTCAAACTTGAACTTGGACTTTGTTTGAATCGTGTCAAGCATTGACTTGTGTTTTAAAACTTGTTCTCGTTTGAATCGTGTCAAACTTGAACTTGGACTTTGTTTGAATCGTGTCAAGGATTGTCTTGTGTTTTAAAACTTGTTCTCGTTTGAATCGTGTCAAACTTGAACTTGGACTTTGTTTGAATCGTGTCAAGCATTGTCTAGTGTTTTAAAACTTGTTCTCGTTTGAATCGTGTCAAACTTGAACTTGGACTTTGTTTGAATCGTGTCAAGCGTTGTCTTGTGTTTTAAAACAAGTTCTCATTTGAATCGTGTCAAACTTGAACTTGGACTTTGTTTGAATCGTGTCAAGCATTGTCTTGTGTTTTAAAACTTGTTCTCGTTTGAATCGTGTCAAACTTGAACTTGGACTTTGTTTGAATCGTGTCAAGCATTGTCTTGTGTTTTAAAACTTGTTCTCGTTTGAATCGTGTCAAACTTGAACTTGGACTTTGTTTGAATCGTGTCAAGCATTGTCTAGTGTTTTAAAACTTGTTCTCGTTTGAATCGTGTCAAACTTGAACTTGGACTTTGTTTGAATCGTGTCAAGCGTTGTCTTGTGTTTTAAAACAAGTTCTCGTTTGAATCGTGTCAAACTTGAACTTGGACTTTGTTTGAATCGTGTCAAGCATTGTCTTGTGTTTTAAAACTTGTTCTCGTTTGAATCGTGTCAAACTTGAACTTGGACTTTGTTTGAATCGTGTCAAGCATTGTCTTGTGTTTTAAAACTTGTTCTCGTTTGAATCGTGTCAAACTTGAACCTAGACTTTGTTTGAATCGTGTCAAGCATTGTCTTGTGTTTTAAAACTTGTTCTCGTTTGAATCGTGTCAAACTTGAACCTAGACTTTATTTGAATCGTGTCAAGCATTGTCTTGTGTTTTAAAACTTGTTCTCGTTTGAATTGTGTCAAACTTGAACTTGAACTTTGTTTGAATCGTGTCAAGCATTGTCTTCTTGTTTTAAAACCGTTCTTTTTCGAATCGTGTTGGACATGAACAGAGTCTTTGTTCGAATCGTGTCGGACATTGCCTCTTGTTTTAAAACTGTTTCTGTTTGAATCGTGTCAAACTTGAACTTGGTCTTTGTTTGAATCGTGTCAAGCATTGTCTTGTGTTTTAAAACTTGTTCTCGTTTGAATCGTGTCAAACTTGAACTTGGACTTTGTTTGAATCGTGTCAAGCATTGTCTTGTGTTTTAAAACTTGTTCTAGTTTGAATCGTGTCAAACTTGAACTTGGACTTTGTTTGAATCGTGTCAAGCATTGTCTTGTGTTTTAAAACCTGTTCTCGTTTGAATCGTGTCAAACTTGAACTTGGACTTTGACTGAATCGTGTCAAGGATTGTCTTGTGTTTTAAAACTTGTTCTCGTTTGAATCGTGTCAAACTTGAACTTGGACTTTGTTTGAATCGTGTCAAGCATTGTCTTGTGTTTTAAAACTTGTTCTCGTTTGAATCGTGTCAAACTTGAACTTGGACTTTGTTTGAATCGTGTCAAGCATTGTCTTGTGTTTTAAAACTTGTTCTCGTTTGAATCGTGTCAAACTTGAACTTGGACTTTGTTTGAATCGTGTCAAGCATTGTCTTGTGTTTTAAAACTTGTTCTCGTTTGAATCATGTCAAACTTGAACTTGGACTTTGTTTGAATCGTGTCAAGCATTGTCTTGTGTTTTAAAACCTGTTCTCGTTTGAATCGTGTCAAACTTGAACTTGGACTTTGTTTGAATCGTGTCAAGCATTGTCTAGTGTTTTAAAACTTGTTCTCGTTTGAATCGTGTCAAACTTGAACTTGGACTTTGTTTGAATCGTGTCAAGCATTGTCTTGTGTTTTAAAACTTGTTCTCGTTTGAATCGTGTCAAACTTGAACTTGGACTTTGTTTGAATCGTGTCAAGCATTCTCTTGTGTTTTAAAACTTGTTCTCGTTTGAATCGTGTCAAACTTGAACTTGGACTTTGTTTGAATCGTGTCAAGCATTGTCTTGTGTTTTAAAACTTGTTCTAGTTTGAATCGTGTCAAACTTGAACTTGGACTTTGTTTGAATCGTGTCAAGCATTGTCTTGTGTTTTAAAACCTGTTCTCGTTTGAATTGTGTCAAACTTGAACTTGGACTTTGACTGAATCGTGTCAAGGATTGTCTTATGTTTTAAAACTTGTTCTCGTTTGAATCGTGTCAAACTTGAACTTGGACTTTGTTTGAATCGTGTCAAGCATTGTCTTGTGTTTTAAAACCTGTTCTCGTTTGAATCGTGTCAAACTTGAACTTGGACTTTGTTTGAATCGTGTCAAGCATTGTCTTGTGTTTTAAAACTTGTTCTCGTTTGAATCGTGTCAAACTTGAACTTGGACTTTGTTTGAATCGTGTCAAGGATTGTCTTGTGTTTTAAAACTTGTTCTCGTTTGAATCGTGTCAAACTTGAACTTGGACTTTGTTTGAATCGTGTCAAGCATTGTCTAGTGTTTTAAAACTTGTTCTCGTTTGAATCGTGTCAAACTTGAACTTGGACTTTGTTTGAATCGTGTCAAGCGTTGTCTTGTGTTTTAAAACAAGTTCTCATTTGAATCGTGTCAAACTTGAACTTGGACTTTGTTTGAATCGTGTCAAGCATTGTCTTGTGTTTTAAAACTTGTTCTCGTTTGAATCGTGTCAAACTTGAACTTGGACTTTGTTTGAATCGTGTCAAGCATTGTGTTGTGTTTTAAAACTTGTTCTCGTTTGAATCGTGTCAAACTTGAACTTGGACTTTGTTTGAATCGTGTCAAGCATTGTCTAGTGTTTTAAAACTTGTTCTCGTTTGAATCGTGTCAAACTTGAACTTGGACTTTGTTTGAATCGTGTCAAGCGTTGTCTTGTGTTTTAAAACAAGTTCTCGTTTGAATCGTGTCAAACTTGAACTTGGACTTTGTTTGAATCGTGTCAAGCATTGTCTTGTGTTTTAAAACTTGTTCTCGTTTGAATCGTATCAAACTTGAACTTGGACTTTGTTTGAATCGTGTCAAGCATTGTCTTGTGTTTTAAAACTTGTTCTCGTTTGAATCGTGTCAAACTTGAACCTAGACTTTGTTTGAATCGTGTCAAGCATTGTCTTGTGTTTTAAAACTTGTTCTCGTTTGAATCGTGTCAAACTTGAACCTAGACTTTATTTGAATCGTGTCAAGCATTGTCTTGTGTTTTAAAACTTGTTCTCGTTTGAATTGTGTCAAACTTGAACTTGAACTTTGTTTGAATCGTGTCAAGCATTGTCTTCTTGTTTTAAAACCGTTCTTTTTCGAATCGTGTTGGACATGAACAGAGTCTTTGTTCGAATCGTGTCGGACATTGCCTCTTGTTTTAAAACTGTTTCTGTTTGAATCTTGTCAAACTTGAACTTGGTCTTTGTTTGAATCGTGTCAAGCATTGTCTTGTGTTTTAAAACTTGTTCTCGTTTGAATCGTGTCAAACTTGAACTTGGACTTTGTTTGAATCGTGTCAAGCATTGTCTTGTGTTTTAAAACTTGTTCTCGTTTGAATCGTGTCAAACTTGAACTTGGACTTTGTTTGAATCGTGTCAAGGATTGTCTTGTGTTTTATAACTTGTTCTCGTTTGAATCGTGTCAAACTTGAACTTGGACTTTGTTTGAATCGTGTCAAGCATTCTCTTGTGTTTTAAAACTTGTTCTCGTTTGAATCGTGTCAAACTTGAACTTGGACTTTGTTTGAATCGTGTCAAGCATTGTCTTGTGTTTTAAAACTTGTTCTAGTTTGAATCGTGTCAAACTTGAACTTGGACTTTGTTTGAATCGTGTCAAGCATTGTCTTGTGTTTTAAAACCTGTTCTCGTTTGAATCGTGTCAAACTTGAACTTGGACTTTGACTGAATCGTGTCAAGGATTGTCTTGTGTTTTAAAACTTGTTCTCGTTTGAATCGTGTCAAACTTGAACTTGGACTTTGTTTGAATCGTGTCAAGCATTGTCTTGTGTTTTAAAACTTGTTCTCGTTTGAATCGTGTCACACTTGAACTTGGACTTTGTTTGAATCGTGTCAAGCATTATCTTGTGTTTTAAAACTTGTTCTCGTTTGAATCGTGTCAAACTTGAACTTGGACTTTGTTTGAATCGTCTCAAGCATTGTCTTGTGTTTTAAAACTTGTTCTCGTTTGAATCGTGTCAAACTTGAACTTGGACTTTGTTTGAATCGTGTCAAGCATTGTCTTGTGTTTTAAAACTTGTTCTCGTTTGAATCGTGTGAAACTTGAACCTGGACTTTGTTTGAATCGTGCCAAGCATTGTCTTGTGTTTTAAAACTTGTTCTCGTTTGAATTGTGTCAAACTTGAACTTGGACTTTGTTTGAATCGTGTCAAGCATTGTCTTCTTGTTTTAAAACTGTTCTTGTTCGAATCGTGTTGGACATGAACATAGTCTTTGTTCGAATCGTGTCGGACATTGCCTCTTGTTTTAAAACTGTTCCCGTTTGAATCGTGTCAAACTTGAACTTGGACTTTGTTTGAATCGTGTCAAGCATTGTCTTGTGTTTTAAAACTTGTTCTCGTTTGAATCGTGTCAAACTTGAACTTGGACTTTGTTTGAATCGTGTCAAGCATTGTCTTGTGTTTTAAAACTTGTTCTCGTTTGAATCGTGTCAAACTTGAACTTGGACTTTGTTTGAATCGTGTCAAGCATTGTCTAGTGTTTTAAAACTTGTTCTCGTTTGAATCGTGTCAAACTTGAACTTGGACTTTGTTTGAATCGTGTCAAGCATTGTCTTGTGTTTTAAAACCTGTTCTCGTTTGAATCGTGTCAAACTTGAACTTGGACTTTGTTTGAATCGTGTCAAGCATTGTCTTGTGTTTTAAAACTTGTTCTCGTTTGAATCGTGTCAAACTTGAACTTGGACTTTGTTTGAATCGTGTCAAGGATTGTCTTGTGTTTTAAAACTTGTTCTCGTTTGAATCGTGTCAAACTTGAACTTGGACTTTGTTTGAATCGTGTCAAGCATTGTCTAGTGTTTTAAAACTTGTTCTCGTTTGAATCGTGTCAAACTTGAACTTGGACTTTGTTTGAATCGTGTCAAGCGTTGTCTTGTGTTTTAAAACAAGTTCTCATTTGAATCGTGTCAAACTTGAACTTGGACTTTGTTTGAATCGTGTCAAGCATTGTCTTGTGTTTTAAAACTTGTTCTCGTTTGAATCGTGTCAAACTTGAACTTGGACTTTGTTTGAATCGTGTCAAGCATTGTCTTGTGTTTTAAAACTTGTTCTCGTTTGAATTGTGTCACACTTGAACTTGGACTTTGTTTGAATCGTGTCAAGCATTGTCTAGTGTTTTAAAACTTGTTCTCGTTTGAATCGTGTCAAACTTGAACTTGGACTTTGTTTGAATCGTGTCAAGCGTTGTCTTGTGTTTTAAAACAAGTTCTCATTTGAATCGTGTCAAACTTGAACTTGGAATTTGTTTGAATCGTGTCAAGCATTGTCTTGTGTTTTAAAACTTGTTCTCGTTTGAATCGTGTCAAACTTGAACTTGGACTTTGTTTGAATCCTGTCAAGCATTGTCTTGTGTTTTAAAACTTGTTCTCGTTTGAATCGTGTCAAACTTGAACCTAGACTTTGTTTGAATCGTGTCAAGCATTGTCTTGTGTTTTAAAACTTGTTCTCGTTTGAATCGTGTCAAACTTGAACCTAGACTTTGTTTGAATTGTGTCAAGCATTGTCTTGTGTTTTAAAACTTGTTCTCATTTGAATTATGTCAAACTTGAACTTGAATTTTGTTTGAATCGTGTCAAGCATTGTCTTCTTGTTTTAAAACCGTTCTTTTTCGAATCGTGTTGGACGTGAACAGAGTCTTTGTTCGAATCGTGTCGGACATTGCCTCTTGTTTTATAACTGTTTCTGTTTGAATCGTGTCAAACTTGAACTTGGACTTTGTTTGAATCGTGTCAAGCATTGTCTTGTGTTTTAAAACTTGTTCTCGTTTGAATCGTGTCAAACTTGAACTTGGACTTTGTTTGAATCGTGTCAAGCATTGTCTTGTGTTTTAAAACTTGTTCTCGTTTGAATCGTGTCAAACTTGAACTTGGACTTTGTTTGAATCGTGTCAAGGATTGTCTTGTGTTTTAAAACTTGTTCTCGTTTGAATCGTGTCAAACTTGAACTTGGACTTTGTTTGAATCGTGTCAAGCATTGTCTTGTGTTTTAAAACTTGTTCTCGTTTGAATCGTGTCAAACTTGAACTTGGACTTTGTTTGAATCGTGTCAAGCATTGTCTTGTGTTTTAAAACTTGTTCTAGTTTGAATCGTGTCAAACTTGAACTTGGACTTTGTTTGAATCGTGTCAAGCATTGTCTTGTGTTTTAAAACCTGTTCTCGTTTGAATCGTGTCAAACTTGAACTTGGACTTTGATTGAATCGTGTCAAGGATTGTCTTGTGTTTTAAAACTTGTTCTCGTTTGAATCGTGTCAAACTTGAACTTGGACTTTGTTTGAATCGTGTCAAGCATTGTCTTGTGTTTTAAAACTTGTTCTCGTTTGAATCGTGTCAAACTTGAACTTGGACTTTGTTTGAATCGTGTCAAGCATTATCTTGTGTTTTAAAACTTGTTCTCGTTTGAATCGTGTCAAACTTGAACTTGGACTTTGTTTGAATCGTGTCAAGCATTGTCTTGTGTTTTAAAACTTGTTCTCGTTTGAATCGTGTCAAACTTGAACTTGGACTTTGTTTGAATCGTGTCAAGCATTGTCTTGTGTTTTAAAACTTGTTCTCGTTTGAATCGTGTCAAACTTGAACTAGGACTTTGTTTGAATCGTGTCAAGGATTGTCTTGTGTTTTATAACTTGTTCTCGTTTGAATCGTGTCAAACTTGAACTTGGACTTTGTTTGAATCGTGTCAAGCATTCTCTTGTGTTTTAAAACTTGTTCTCGTTTGAATCGTGTCAAACTTGAACTTGGACTTTGTTTGAATCGTGTCAAGCATTGTCTTGTGTTTTAAAACTTGTTCTAGTTTGAATCGTGTCAAACTTGAACTTGGACTTTGTTTGAATCGTGTCAAGCATTGTCTTGTGTTTTAAAACCTGTTCTCGTTTGAATCGTGTCAAACTTGAACTTGGACTTTGACTGAATCGTGTCAAGGATTGTCTTGTGTTTTAAAACTTGTTCTCGTTTGAATCGTGTCAAACTTGAACTTGGACTTTGTTTGAATCGTGTCAAGCATTGTCTTGTGTTTTAAAACTTGTTCTCGTTTGAATCGTGTCACACTTGAACTTGGACTTTGTTTGAATCGTGTCAAGCATTATCTTGTGTTTTAAAACTTGTTCTCGTTTGAATCGTGTCAAACTTGAACTTGGACTTTGTTTGAATCGTCTCAAGCATTGTCTTGTGTTTTAAAACTTGTTCTCGTTTGAATCGTGTCAAACTTGAACTTGGACTTTGTTTGAATCGTGTCAAGCATTGTCTTGTGTTTTAAAACTTGTTCTCGTTTGAATCGTGTGAAACTTGAACCTGGACTTTGTTTGAATCGTGCCAAGCATTGTCTTGTGTTTTAAAACTTGTTCTCGTTTGAATTGTGTCAAACTTGAACTTGGACTTTGTTTGAATCGTGTCAAGCATTGTCTTCTTGTTTTAAAACTGTTCTTGTTCGAATCGTGTTGGACATGAACATAGTCTTTGTTCGAATCGTGTCGGACATTGCCTCTTGTTTTAAAACTGTTCCCGTTTGAATCGTGTCAAACTTGAACTTGGACTTTGTTTGAATCGTGTCAAGCATTGTCTTGTGTTTTAAAACTTGTTCTCGTTTGAATCGTGTCAAACTTGAACTTGGACTTTGTTTGAATCGTGTCAAGCATTGTCTTGTGTTTTAAAACTTGTTCTCGTTTGAATCGTGTCAAACTTGAACTTGGACTTTGTTTGAATCGTGTCAAGCATTGTCTAGTGTTTTAAAACTTGTTCTCGTTTGAATCGTGTCAAACTTGAACTTGGACTTTGTTTGAATCGTGTCAAGCATTGTCTTGTGTTTTAAAACCTGTTCTCGTTTGAATCGTGTCAAACTTGAACTTGGACTTTGTTTGAATCGTGTCAAGCATTGTCTTGTGTTTTAAAACTTGTTCTCGTTTGAATCGTGTCAAACTTGAACTTGGACTTTGTTTGAATCGTGTCAAGGATTGTCTTGTGTTTTAAAACTTATTCTCGTTTGAATCGTGTCAAACTTGAATTTGGACTTTGTTTGAATCGTGTCAAGCATTGTCTAGTGTTTTAAAACTTGTTCTCGTTTGAATCGTGTCAAACTTGAACTTGGACTTTGTTTGAATCGTGTCAAGCGTTGTCTTGTGTTTTAAAACAAGTTCTCATTTGAATCGTGTCAAACTTGAACTTGGACTTTGTTTGAATCGTGTCAAGCATTGTCTTGTGTTTTAAAACTTGTTCTCGTTTGAATCGTGTCAAACTTGAACTTGGACTTTGTTTGAATCGTGTCAAGCATTGTCTTGTGTTTTAAAACTTGTTCTCGTTTGAATTGTGTCACACTTGAACTTGGACTTTGTTTGAATCGTGTCAAGCATTGTCTAGTGTTTTAAAACTTGTTCTCGTTTGAATCGTGTCAAACTTGAACTTGGACTTTGTTTGAATCGTGTCAAGCGTTGTCTTGTGTTTTAAAACAAGTTCTCATTTGAATCGTGTCAAACTTGAACTTGGAATTTGTTTGAATCGTGTCAAGCATTGTCTTGTGTTTTAAAACTTGTTCTCGTTTGAATCGTGTCAAACTTGAACTTGGACTTTGTTTGAATCCTGTCAAGCATTGTCTTGTGTTTTAAAACTTGTTCTCGTTTGAATCGTGTCAAACTTGAACCTAGACTTTGTTTGAATCGTGTCAAGCATTGTCTTGTGTTTTAAAACTTGTTCTCGTTTGAATCGTGTCAAACTTGAACCTAGACTTTGTTTGAATCGTGTCAAGCATTGTCTTGTGTTTTAAAACTTGTTCTCGTTTGAATTATGTCAAACTTGAACTTGAATTTTGTTTGAATCGTGTCAAGCATTGTCTTCTTGTTTTAAAACCGTTCTTTTTCGAATCGTGTTGGACGTGAACAGAGTCTTTGTTCGAATCGTGTCGGACATTGCCTCTTGTTTTATAACTGTTTCTGTTTGAATCGTGTCAAACTTGAACTTGGACTTTGTTTGAATCGTGTCAAGCATTGTCTTGTGTTTTAAAACTTGTTCTCGTTTGAATCGTGTCAAACTTGAACTTGGACTTTGTTTGAATCGTGTCAAGCATTGTCTTGTGTTTTAAAACTTGTTCTCGTTTGAATCGTGTCAAACTTGAACTTGGACTTTGTTTGAATCGTGTCAAGGATTGTCTTGTGTTTTAAAACTTGTTCTCGTTTGAATCGTGTCAAACTTGAACTTGGACTTTGTTTGAATCGTGTCAAGCATTGTCTTGTGTTTTAAAACTTGTTCTCGTTTGAATCGTGTCAAACTTGAACTTGGACTTTGTTTGAATCGTGTCAAGCATTGTCTTGTGTTTTAAAACTTGTTCTAGTTTGAATCGTGTCAAACTTGAACTTGGACTTTGTTTGAATCGTGTCAAGCATTGTCTTGTGTTTTAAAACCTGTTCTCGTTTGAATCGTGTCAAACTTGAACTTGGACTTTGATTGAATCGTGTCAAGGATTGTCTTGTGTTTTAAAACTTGTTCTCGTTTGAATCGTGTCAAACTTGAACTTGGACTTTGTTTGAATCGTGTCAAGCATTGTCTTGTGTTTTAAAACTTGTTCTCGTTTGAATCGTGTCAAACTTGAACTTGGACTTTGTTTGAATCGTGTCAAGCATTATCTTGTGTTTTAAAACTTGTTCTCGTTTGAATCGTGTCAAACTTGAACTTGGACTTTGTTTGAATCGTGTCAAGCATTGTCTTGTGTTTTAAAACTTGTTCTCGTTTGAATCGTGTCAAACTTGAACTTGGACTTTGTTTGAATCGTGTCAAGCATTGTCTTGTGTTTTAAAACTTGTTCTCGTTTGAATCGTGTGAAACTTGAACCTGGACTTTGTTTGAATCGTGCCAAGCATTGTCTTGTGTTTTAAAACTTGTTCTCGTTTGAATTGTGTCAAACTTGAACTTGGACTTTGTTTGAATCGTGTCAAGCATTGTCTTCTTGTTTTAAAACTGTTCTTGTTCGAATCGTGTTGGACATGAACAGAGTCTTTGTTCGAATCGTGTCGGACATTGCCTCTTGTTTTAAAACTGTTCCCGTTTGAATCGTGCCAAACTTGAACTTCGACTTTGTTTGAATCGCGTCAAGCATTGTCTTGTGTTTTAAAACTTGTTCTCGTTTGAATCGTGTCAAACTTGATCTTGGACTTTGTTTGAATCGTGTCAAGCATTGTCTTGTGTTTTAAAACTTGTTCTCGTTTGAATCGTGTCAAACTTGAACCTGGACTTTGTTTGAATCGTGTCAAGCATTGTCTTGTGTTTTAAAACTTGTTCTCGTTTGAATTGTGTCAAACTTGAAATTGGACTTTGTTTGAATCGTGTCAAGCATTGTCTTCTTGTTTTAAAACCGTTCTTGTTCGAATCGTGTTGGACATGAACAGAGTCTTTGTTTGAATCGCGTCAAGCATTGTCTTGTGTTTTAAAACTTGTTCTCGTTTGAATCGTGTCAAACTTGATCTTGGACTTTGTTTGAATCGTGTCAAGCATTGTCTTGTGTTTTAAAACTTGTTCTCGTTTGAATCGTGTCAAACTTGAACTTGGACTTTGTTTGAATCGTGTCAAGCATTGTCTTGTGTTTTAAAACTTGTTCTCGTTTGAATTGTGTCACACTTGAACTTGGACTTTGTTTGAATCGTGTCAAGCATTGTCTAGTGTTTTAAAACTTGTTCTCGTTTGAATCGTGTCAAACTTGAACTTGGACTTTGTTTGAATCGTGTCAAGCGTTGTCTTGTGTTTTAAAACAAGTTCTCATTTGAATCGTGTCAAACTTGAACTTGGAATTTGTTTGAATCGTGTCAAGCATTGTCTTGTGTTTTAAAACTTGTTCTCGTTTGAATCGTGTCAAACTTGAACTTGGACTTTGTTTGAATCCTGTCAAGCATTGTCTTGTGTTTTAAAACTTGTTCTCGTTTGAATCGTGTCAAACTTGAACCTAGACTTTGTTTGAATCGTGTCAAGCATTGTCTTGTGTTTTAAAACTTGTTCTCGTTTGAATCGTGTCAAACTTGAACCTAGACTTTGTTTGAATCGTGTCAAGCATTGTCTTGTGTTTTAAAACTTGTTCTCGTTTGAATTATGTCAAACTTGAACTTGAATTTTGTTTGAATCGTGTCAAGCATTGTCTTCTTGTTTTAAAACCGTTCTTTTTCGAATCGTGTTGGACGTGAACAGAGTCTTTGTTCGAATCGTGTCGGACATTGCCTCTTGTTTTATAACTGTTTCTGTTTGAATCGTGTCAAACTTGAACTTGGACTTTGTTTGAATCGTGTCAAGCATTGTCTTGTGTTTTAAAACTTGTTCTCGTTTGAATCGTGTCAAACTTGAACTTGGACTTTGTTTGAATCGTGTCAAGCATTGTCTTGTGTTTTAAAACTTGTTCTCGTTTGAATCGTGTCAAACTTGAACTTGGACTTTGTTTGAATCGTGTCAAGGATTGTCTTGTGTTTTAAAACTTGTTCTCGTTTGAATCGTGTCAAACTTGAACTTGGACTTTGTTTGAATCGTGTCAAGCATTGTCTTGTGTTTTAAAACTTGTTCTCGTTTGAATCGTGTCAAACTTGAACTTGGACTTTGTTTGAATCGTGTCAAGCATTGTCTTGTGTTTTAAAACTTGTTCTAGTTTGAATCGTGTCAAACTTGAACTTGGACTTTGTTTGAATCGTGTCAAGCATTGTCTTGTGTTTTAAAACCTGTTCTCGTTTGAATCGTGTCAAACTTGAACTTGGACTTTGATTGAATCGTGTCAAGGATTGTCTTGTGTTTTAAAACTTGTTCTCGTTTGAATCGTGTCAAACTTGAACTTGGACTTTGTTTGAATCGTGTCAAGCATTGTCTTGTGTTTTAAAACTTGTTCTCGTTTGAATCGTGTCAAACTTGAACTTGGACTTTGTTTGAATCGTGTCAAGCATTATCTTGTGTTTTAAAACTTGTTCTCGTTTGAATCGTGTCAAACTTGAACTTGGACTTTGTTTGAATCGTGTCAAGCATTGTCTTGTGTTTTAAAACTTGTTCTCGTTTGAATCGTGTCAAACTTGAACTTGGACTTTGTTTGAATCGTGTCAAGCATTGTCTTGTGTTTTAAAACTTGTTCTCGTTTGAATCGTGTGAAACTTGAACCTGGACTTTGTTTGAATCGTGCCAAGCATTGTCTTGTGTTTTAAAACTTGTTCTCGTTTGAATTGTGTCAAACTTGAACTTGGACTTTGTTTGAATCGTGTCAAGCATTGTCTTCTTGTTTTAAAACTGTTCTTGTTCGAATCGTGTTGGACATGAACAGAGTCTTTGTTCGAATCGTGTCGGACATTGCCTCTTGTTTTAAAACTGTTCCCGTTTGAATCGTGCCAAACTTGAACTTCGACTTTGTTTGAATCGCGTCAAGCATTGTCTTGTGTTTTAAAACTTGTTCTCGTTTGAATCGTGTCAAACTTGATCTTGGACTTTGTTTGAATCGTGTCAAGCATTGTCTTGTGTTTTAAAACTTGTTCTCGTTTGAATCGTGTCAAACTTGAACCTGGACTTTGTTTGAATCGTGTCAAGCATTGTCTTGTGTTTTAAAACTTGTTCTCGTTTGAATTGTGTCAAACTTGAAATTGGACTTTGTTTGAATCGTGTCAAGCATTGTCTTCTTGTTTTAAAACCGTTCTTGTTCGAATCGTGTTGGACATGAACAGAGTCTTTGTTCGAATCGTGTCAGACATTGCCTCTTGTTTTAAAACTGTTCCCGTTTGAATCGTGTCAAACTTGAACTTGGACTTTGTTTGAATTGTGTCAAGCATTGTCTTGTGTTTTAAAACTTGTTCTCGTTTGAATCGTGTCAAACTTGAACTTGGACTTTGTTTGAATCGTGTCAAGCATTGTCTTGTGTTTTAAAACGTGTTCTCGTTTGAATCGTGTCAAACTTGAACTTGGACTTTGTTTGAATCGTGTCAAGCATTGTCTAGTGTTTTAAAACTTGTTCTCGTTTGAATCGTGTCAAACTTGAACTTGGACTTTGTTTGAATCGTGTCAAGCATTGTCTTGTGTTTTAAAACTTGTTCTCATTTGAATCGTGTCAAACTTGAACTTGGACTTTGTTTGAATCGTGTTAAGCATTGTCTTGTGTTTTAAAACTTGTTCTCGTTTGAATCGTGTCAAACTTGAACTTGGACTTTGTTTGAATCGTGTCAAGCATTGTCTTGTGTTTTAAAACTTGTTCTCGTTTGAATCGTGTCAAACTTGAACTTGGACTTTGTTTGAATCGTGTCAAGCATTGTCTTGTGTTTTAAAACTTGTTCTCGTTTGAATCGTGTCAAACTTGAACCTGGACTTTGTTTGAATCGTGTCAAGCATTGTCTTGTGTTTTAAAACTTGTTCTCGTTTGAATTGTGTCAAACTTGAAATTGGACTTTGTTTGAATCGTGTCAAGCATTGTCTTCTTGTTTTAAAACCGTTCTTGTTCGAATCGTGTTGGACATGAACAGAGTCTTTGTTCGAATCGTGTCAGACATTGCCTCTTGTTTTAAAACTGTTCCCGTTTGAATCGTGTCAAACTTGAACTTGGACTTTGTTTGAATTGTGTCAAGCATTGTCTTGTGTTTTAAAACTTGTTCTCGTTTGAATCGTGTCAAACTTGAACTTGGACTTTGTTTGAATCGTGTCAAGCATTGTCTTGTGTTTTAAAACGTGTTCTCGTTTGAATCGTGTCAAAATTGAACTTGGACTTTGTTTGAATCGTGTCAAGCATTGTCTAGTGTTTTAAAACTTGTTCTCGTTTGAATCGTGTCAAACTTGAACTTGGACTTTGTTTGAATCGTGTCAAGCATTGTCTTGTGTTTTAAAACTTGTTCTCGTTTGAATCGTGTCAAACTTGAACCTAGACTTTATTTGAATCGTGTCAAGCATTGTCTTGTGTTTTAAAACTTGTTCTCGTTTGAATTGTGTCAAACTTGAACTTGAACTTTGTTTGAATCGTGTCAAGCATTGTCTTCTTGTTTTAAAACCGTTCTTTTTCGAATCGTGTTGGACATGAACAGAGTCTTTGTTCGAATCGTGTCGGACATTGCCTCTTGTTTTAAAACTGTTTCTGTTTGAATCGTGTCAAACTTGAACTTGGTCTTTGTTTGAATCGTGTCAAGCATTGTCTTGTGTTTTAAAACTTGTTCTCGTTTGAATCGTGTCAAACTTGAACTTGGACTTTGTTTGAATCGTGTCAAGCATTGTCTTGTGTTTTAAAACTTGTTCTCGTTTGAATCGTGTCAAACTTGAACTTGGACTTTGTTTGAATCGTGTCAAGGATTGTCTTGTGTTTTATAACTTGTTCTCGTTTGAATCGTGTCAAACTTGAACTTGGACTTTGTTTGAATCGTGTCAAGCATTCTCTTGTGTTTTAAAACTTGTTCTCGTTTGAATCGTGTCAAACTTGAACTTGGACTTTGTTTGAATCGTGTCAAGCATTGTCTTGTGTTTTAAAACTTGTTCTAGTTTGAATCGTGTCAAACTTGAACTTGGACTTTGTTTGAATCGTGTCAAGCATTGTCTTGTGTTTTAAAACCTGTTCTCGTTTGAATCGTGTCAAACTTGAACTTGGACTTTGACTGAATCGTGTCAAGGATTGTCTTGTGTTTTAAAATTTGTTCTCGTTTGAATCGTGTCAAACTTGAACTTGGACTTTGTTTGAATCGTGTCAAGCATTGTCTTGTGTTTTAAAACTTGTTCTCGTTTGAATCGTGTCACACTTGAACTTGGACTTTGTTTGAATCGTGTCAAGCATTATCTTGTGTTTTAAAACTTGTTCTCGTTTGAATCGTGTCAAACTTGAACTTGGACTTTGTTTGAATCGTCTCAAGCATTGTCTTGTGTTTTAAAACTTGTTCTCGTTTGAATCGTGTCAAACTTGAACTTGGACTTTGTTTGAATCGTGTCAAGCATTGTCTTGTGTTTTAAAACTTGTTCTCGTTTGAATCGTGTGAAACTTGAACCTGGACTTTGTTTGAATCGTGCCAAGCATTGTCTTGTGTTTTAAAACTTGTTCTCGTTTGAATTGTGTCAAACTTGAACTTGGACTTTGTTTGAATCGTGTCAAGCATTGTCTTCTTGTTTTAAAACTGTTCTTGTTCGAATCGTGTTGGACATGAACATAGTCTTTGTTCGAATCGTGTCGGACATTGCCTCTTGTTTTAAAACTGTTCCCGTTTGAATCGTGTCAAACTTGAACTTGGACTTTGTTTGAATCGTGTCAAGCATTGTCTTGTGTTTTAAAATTTGTTCTCGTTTGAATCATGTCAAACTTGAACTTGGACTTTGTTTGAATCGTGTCAAGCATTGTCTTGTGTTTTAAAACTTGTTCTCGTTTGAATCGTGTCACACTTGAACTTGGACTTTGTTTGAATCGTGTCAAGCATTATCTTGTGTTTTAAAACTTGTTCTCGTTTGAATCGTGTCAAACTTGAACTTGGACTTTGTTTGAATCGTCTCAAGCATTGTCTTGTGTTTTAAAACTTGTTCTCGTTTGAATCGTGTCAAACTTGAACTTGGACTTTGTTTGAATCGTGTCAAGCATTGTCTTGTGTTTTAAAACTTGTTCTCGTTTGAATCGTGTGAAACTTGAACCTGGACTTTGTTTGAATCGTGCCAAGCATTGTCTTGTGTTTTAAAACTTGTTCTCGTTTGAATTGTGTCAAACTTGAACTTGGACTTTGTTTGAATCGTGTCAAGCATTGTCTTCTTGTTTTAAAACTGTTCTTGTTCGAATCGTGTTGGACATGAACATAGTCTTTGTTCGAATCGTGTCGGACATTGCCTCTTGTTTTAAAACTGTTCCCGTTTGAATCGTGTCAAACTTGAACTTGGACTTTGTTTGAATCGTGTCAAGCATTGTCTTGTGTTTTAAAACTTGTTCTCGTTTGAATCGTGTCAAACTTGAACTTGGACTTTGTTTGAATCGTGTCAAGCATTGTCTTGTGTTTTAAAACGTGTTCTCGTTTGAATCGTGTCAAAATTGAACTTGGACTTTGTTTGAATCGTGTCAAGCATTGTCTAGTGTTTTAAAACTTGTTCTCGTTTGAATCGTGTAAAACTTGAACTTGGACTTTGTTTGAATCGTGTCAAGCATTGTCTTGTGTTTTAAAACTTGTTCTCGTTTGAATCGTGTCAAACTTGAACCTAGACTTTATTTGAATCGTGTCAAGCATTGTCTTGTGTTTTAAAACTTGTTCTCGTTTGAATTGTGTCAAACTTGAACTTGAACTTTGTTTGAATCGTGTCAAGCATTGTCTTCTTGTTTTAAAACCGTTCTTTTTCGAATCGTGTTGGACATGAACAGAGTCTTTGTTCGAATCGTGTCGGACATTGCCTCTTGTTTTAAAACTGTTTCTGTTTGAATCGTGTCAAACTTGAACTTGGTCTTTGTTTGAATCGTGTCAAGCATTGTCTTGTGTTTTAAAACTTGTTCTCGTTTGAATCGTGTCAAACTTGAACTTGGACTTTGTTTGAATCGTGTCAAGCATTGTCTTGTGTTTTAAAACTTGTTCTCGTTTGAATCGTGTCAAACTTGAACTTGGACTTTGTTTGAATCGTGTCAAGGATTGTCTTGTGTTTTATAACTTGTTCTCGTTTGAATCGTGTCAAACTTGAACTTGGACTTTGTTTGAATCGTGTCAAGCATTCTCTTGTGTTTTAAAACTTGTTCTCGTTTGAATCGTGTCAAACTTGAACTTGGACTTTGTTTGAATCGTGTCAAGCATTGTCTTGTGTTTTAAAACTTGTTCTAGTTTGAATCGTGTCAAACTTGAACTTGGAATTTGTTTGAATCGTGTCAAGCATTGTCTTGTGTTTTAAAACCTGTTCTCGTTTGAATCGTGTCAAACTTGAACTTGGACTTTGACTGAATCGTGTCAAGGATTGTCTTGTGTTTTAAAATTTGTTCTCGTTTGAATCGTGTCAAGCATTGTCTTGTGTTTTAAAACTTGTTCTCGTTTGAATCGTGTCAAACTTGAACTTGGACTTTGTTTGAATCGTGTCAAGGATTGTCTTGTGTTTTATAACTTGTTCTCGTTTGAATCGTGTCAAACTTGAACTTGGACTTTGTTTGAATCGTCTCAAGCATTGTCTTGTGTTTTAAAACTTGTTCTCGTTTGAATCGTGTCAAACTTGAACTTGGACTTTGTTTGAATCGTGTCAAGCATTGTCTTGTGTTTTAAAACTTGTTCTCGTTTGAATCGTGTGAAACTTGAACCTGGACTTTGTTTGAATCGTGCCAAGCATTGTCTTGTGTTTTAAAACTTGTTCTCGTTTGAATTGTGTCAAACTTGAACTTGGACTTTGTTTGAATCGTGTCAAGCATTGTCTTCTTGTTTTAAAACTGTTCTTGTTCGAATCGTGTTGGACATGAACATAGTCTTTGTTCGAATCGTGTCGGACATTGCCTCTTGTTTTAAAACTGTTCCCGTTTGAATCGTGTCAAACTTGAACTTGGACTTTGTTTGAATCGTGTCAAGCATTGTCTTGTGTTTTAAAATTTGTTCTCGTTTGAATCATGTCAAACTTGAACTTGGACTTTGTTTGAATCGTGTCAAGCATTGTCTTGTGTTTTAAAACTTGTTCTCGTTTGAATCGTGTCACACTTGAACTTGGACTTTGTTTGAATCGTGTCAAGCATTATCTTGTGTTTTAAAACTTGTTCTCGTTTGAATCGTGTCAAACTTGAACTTGGACTTTGTTTGAATCGTGTCAAGCATTGTCTTGTGTTTTAAAACTTGTTCTCGTTTGAATCGTGTGAAACTTGAACCTGGACTTTGTTTGAATCGTGCCAAGCATTGTCTTGTGTTTTAAAACTTGTTCTCGTTTGAATTGTGTCAAACTTGAACTTGGACTTTGTTTGAATCGTGTCAAGCATTGTCTTCTTGTTTTAAAACTGTTCTTGTTCGAATCGTGTTGGACATGAACATAGTCTTTGTTCGAATCGTGTCGGACATTGCCTCTTGTTTTAAAACTGTTCCCGTTTGAATCGTGTCAAACTTGAACTTGGACTTTGTTTGAATCGTGTCAAGCATTGTCTTGTGTTTTAAAACTTGTTCTCGTTTGAATCGTGTGAAACTTGAACCTGGACTTTGTTTGAATCGTGCCAAGCATTGTCTTGTGTTTTAAAACTTGTTCTCGTTTGAATTGTGTCAAACTTGAACTTGGACTTTGTTTGAATCGTGTCAAGCATTGTCTTCTTGTTTTAAAACTGTTCTTGTTCGAATCGTGTTGGACATGAACATAGTCTTTGTTCGAATCGTGTCGGACATTGCCTCTTGTTTTAAAACTGTTCCCGTTTGAATCGTGTCAAACTTGAACTTGGACTTTGTTTGAATCGTGTCAAGCATTGTCTTGTGTTTTAAAACTTGTTCTCGTTTGAATCGTGTCAAACTTGAACTTGGACTTTGTTTGAATCGTGTCAAGCATTGTCTTGTGTTTTAAAACGTGTTCTCGTTTGAATCGTGTCAAAATTGAACTTGGACTTTGTTTGAATCGTGTCAAGCATTGTCTAGTGTTTTAAAACTTGTTCTCGTTTGAATCGTGTAAAACTTGAACTTGGACTTTGTTTGAATCGTGTCAAGCATTGTCTTGTGTTTTAAAACTTGTTCTCGTTTGAATCGTGTCAAACTTGAACCTAGACTTTATTTGAATCGTGTCAAGCATTGTCTTGTGTTTTAAAACTTGTTCTCGTTTGAATTGTGTCAAACTTGAACTTGAACTTTGTTTGAATCGTGTCAAGCATTGTCTTCTTGTTTTAAAACCGTTCTTTTTCGAATCGTGTTGGACATGAACAGAGTCTTTGTTCGAATCGTGTCGGACATTGCCTCTTGTTTTAAAACTGTTTCTGTTTGAATCGTGTCAAACTTGAACTTGGTCTTTGTTTGAATCGTGTCAAGCATTGTCTTGTGTTTTAAAACTTGTTCTCGTTTGAATCGTGTCAAACTTGAACTTGGACTTTGTTTGAATCGTGTCAAGCATTGTCTTGTGTTTTAAAACTTGTTCTCGTTTGAATCGTGTCAAACTTGAACTTGGACTTTGTTTGAATCGTGTCAAGGATTGTCTTGTGTTTTATAACTTGTTCTCGTTTGAATCGTGTCAAACTTGAACTTGGACTTTGTTTGAATCGTGTCAAGCATTCTCTTGTGTTTTAAAACTTGTTCTCGTTTGAATCGTGTCAAACTTGAACTTGGACTTTGTTTGAATCGTGTCAAGCATTGTCTTGTGTTTTAAAACTTGTTCTAGTTTGAATCGTGTCAAACTTGAACTTGGAATTTGTTTGAATCGTGTCAAGCATTGTCTTGTGTTTTAAAACCTGTTCTCGTTTGAATCGTGTCAAACTTGAACTTGGACTTTGACTGAATCGTGTCAAGGATTGTCTTGTGTTTTAAAATTTGTTCTCGTTTGAATCGTGTCAAACTTGAACTTGGACTTTGTTTGAATCGTGTCAAGCATTGTCTTGTGTTTTAAAACTTGTTCTCGTTTGAATCGTGTCACACTTGAACTTGGACTTTGTTTGAATCGTGTCAAGCATTATCTTGTGTTTTAAAACTTGTTCTCGTTTGAATCGTGTCAAACTTGAACTTGGACTTTGTTTGAATCGTCTCAAGCATTGTCTTGTGTTTTAAAACTTGTTCTCGTTTGAATCGTGTCAAACTTGAACTTGGACTTTGTTTGAATCGTGTCAAGCATTGTCTTGTGTTTTAAAACTTGTTCTCGTTTGAATCGTGTGAAACTTGAACCTGGACTTTGTTTGAATCGTGCCAAGCATTGTCTTATGTTTTAAAACTTGTTCTCGTTTGAATTGTGTCAAACTTGAACTTGGACTTTGTTTGAATCGTGTCAAGCATTGTCTTCTTGTTTTAAAACTGTTCTTGTTCGAATCGTGTTGGACATGAACATAGTCTTTGTTCGAATCGTGTCGGACATTGCCTCTTGTTTTAAAACTGTTCCCGTTTGAATCGTGTCAAACTTGAACTTGGACTTTGTTTGAATCGTGTCAAGCATTGTCTTGTGTTTTAAAACTTGTTCTCGTTTGAATCGTGTCAAACTTGAACTTGGACTTTGTTTGAATCGTGTCAAGCATTGTCTTGTGTTTTAAAACTTGTTCTCGTTTGAATCGTGTCAAACTTGAACTTGGACTTTGTTTGAATCGTGTCAAGCATTGTCTAGTGTTTTAAAACTTGTTCTCGTTTGAATCGTGTCAAACTTGAACTTGGACTTTGTTTGAATCGTGTCAAGCATTGTCTTGTGTTTTAAAACCTGTTCTCGTTTGAATCGTGTCAAACTTGAACTTGGACTTTGTTTGAATCGTGTCAAGCATTGTCTTGTGTTTTAAAACTTGTTCTCGTTTGAATCGTGTCAAACTTGAACTTGGACTTTGTTTGAATCGTGTCAAGGATTGTCTTGTGTTTTAAAACTTGTTCTCGTTTGAATCGTGTCAAACTTGAATTTGGACTTTGTTTGAATCGTGTCAAGCATTGTCTAGTGTTTTAAAACTTGTTCTCGTTTGAATCGTGTCAAACTTGAACTTGGACTTTGTTTGAATCGTGTCAAGCGTTGTCTTGTGTTTTAAAACAAGTTCTCATTTGAATCGTGTCAAACTTGAACTTGGACTTTGTTTGAATCGTGTCAAGCATTGTCTTGTGTTTTAAAACTTGTTCTCGTTTGAATCGTGTCAAACTTGAACTTGGACTTTGTTTGAATCGTGTCAAGCATTGTCTTGTGTTTTAAAACTTGTTCTCGTTTGAATTGTGTCACACTTGAACTTGGACTTTGTTTGAATCATGTCAAGCATTGTCTAGTGTTTTAAAACTTGTTCTCGTTTGAATCGTGTCAAACTTGAACTTGGACTTTGTTTGAATCGTGTCAAGCGTTGTCTTGTGTTTTAAAACAAGTTCTCATTTGAATCGTGTCAAACTTGAACTTGGAATTTGTTTGAATCGTGTCAAGCATTGTCTTGTGTTTTAAAACTTGTTCTCGTTTGAATCGTGTCAAACTTGAACTTGGACTTTGTTTGAATCCTGTCAAGCATTGTCTTGTGTTTTAAAACTTGTTCTCGTTTGAATCGTGTCAAACTTGAACCTAGACTTTGTTTGAATCGTGTCAAGCATTGTCTTGTGTTTTAAAACTTGTTCTCGTTTGAATCGTGTCAAACTTGAACCTAGACTTTGTTTGAATCGTGTCAAGCATTGTCTTATGTTTTAAAACTTGTTCTCGTTTGAATTATGTCAAACTTGAACTTGAATTTTGTTTGAATCGTGTCAAGCATTGTCTTCTTGTTTTAAAACCGTTCTTTTTCGAATCGTGTTGGACGTGAACAGAGTCTTTGTTCGAATCGTGTCGGACATTGCCTCTTGTTTTATAACTGTTTCTGTTTGAATCGTGTCAAACTTGAACTTGGACTTTGTTTGAATCGTGTCAAGCATTGTCTTGTGTTTTAAAACTTGTTCTCGTTTGAATCGTGTCAAACTTGAACTTGGACTTTGTTTGAATCGTGTCAAGCATTGTCTTGTGTTTTAAAACTTGTTCTCGTTTGAATCGTGTCAAACTTGAACTTGGACTTTGTTTGAATCGTGTCAAGGATTGTCTTGTGTTTTATAACTTGTTCTCGTTTGAATCGTGTCAAACTTGAACTTGGACTTTGTTTGAATCGTGTCAAGCATTCTCTTGTGTTTTAAAACTTGTTCTCGTTTGAATCGTGTCAAACTTGAACTTGGACTTTGTTTGAATCGTGTCAAGCATTGTCTTGTGTTTTAAAACTTGTTCTAGTTTGAATCGTGTCAAACTTGAACTTGGAATTTGTTTGAATCGTGTCAAGCATTGTCTTGTGTTTTAAAACCTGTTCTCGTTTGAATCGTGTCAAACTTGAACTTGGACTTTGACTGAATCGTGTCAAGGATTGTCTTGTGTTTTAAAATTTGTTCTCGTTTGAATCGTGTCAAACTTGAACTTGGACTTTGTTTGAATCGTGTCAAGCATTGTCTTGTGTTTTAAAACTTGTTCTCGTTTGAATCGTGTCACACTTGAACTTGGACTTTGTTTGAATCGTGTCAAGCATTATCTTGTGTTTTAAAACTTGTTCTCGTTTGAATCGTGTCAAACTTGAACTTGGACTTTGTTTGAATCGTCTCAAGCATTGTCTTGTGTTTTAAAACATGTTCTCGTTTGAATCGTGTCAAACTTGAACTTGGACTTTGTTTGAATCGTGTCAAGCATTGTCTTGTGTTTTAAAACTTGTTCTCGTTTGAATCGTGTGAAACTTGAACCTGGACTTTGTTTGAATCGTGCCAAGCATTGTCTTATGTTTTAAAACTTGTTCTCGTTTGAATTGTGTCAAACTTGAACTTGGACTTTGTTTGAATCGTGTCAAGCATTGTCTTCTTGTTTTAAAACTGTTCTTGTTCGAATCGTGTTGGACATGAACATAGTCTTTGTTCGAATCGTGTCGGACATTGCCTCTTGTTTTAAAACTGTTCCCGTTTGAATCGTGTCAAACTTGAACTTGGACTTTGTTTGAATCGTGTCAAGCATTGTCTTGTGTTTTAAAACTTGTTCTCGTTTGAATCGTGTCAAACTTGAACTTGGACTTTGTTTGAATCGTGTCAAGCATTGTCTTGTGTTTTAAAACTTGTTCTCGTTTGAATCGTGTCAAACTTGAACCTGGACTTTGTTTGAATCGTGTCAAGCATTGTCTTATGTTTTAAAACTTGTTCTCGTTTGAATTATGTCAAACTTGAACTTGAATTTTGTTTGAATCGTGTCAAGCATTGTCTTCTTGTTTTAAAACCGTTCTTTTTCGAATCGTGTTGGACGTGAACAGAGTCTTTGTTCGAATCGTGTCGGACATTGCCTCTTGTTTTATAACTGTTTCTGTTTGAATCGTGTCAAACTTGAACTTGGACTTTGTTTGAATCGTGTCAAGCATTGTCTTGTGTTTTAAAACTTGTTCTCGTTTGAATCGTGTCAAACTTGAACTTGGACTTTGTTTGAATCGTGTCAAGCATTGTCTTGTGTTTTAAAACTTGTTCTCGTTTGAATCGTGTCAAACTTGAACTTGGACTTTGTTTGAATCGTGTCAAGGATTGTCTTGTGTTTTATAACTTGTTCTCGTTTGAATCGTGTCAAACTTGAACTTGGACTTTGTTTGAATCGTGTCAAGCATTCTCTTGTGTTTTAAAACTTGTTCTCGTTTGAATCGTGTCAAACTTGAACTTGGACTTTGTTTGAATCGTGTCAAGCATTGTCTTGTGTTTTAAAACTTGTTCTAGTTTGAATCGTGTCAAACTTGAACTTGGAATTTGTTTGAATCGTGTCAAGCATTGTCTTGTGTTTTAAAACCTGTTCTCGTTTGAATCGTGTCAAACTTGAACTTGGACTTTGACTGAATCGTGTCAAGGATTGTCTTGTGTTTTAAAATTTGTTCTCGTTTGAATCGTGTCAAACTTGAACTTGGACTTTGTTTGAATCGTGTCAAGCATTGTCTTGTGTTTTAAAACTTGTTCTCGTTTGAATCGTGTCACACTTGAACTTGGACTTTGTTTGAATCGTGTCAAGCATTATCTTGTGTTTTAAAACTTGTTCTCGTTTGAATCGTGTCAAACTTGAACTTGGACTTTGTTTGAATCGTCTCAAGCATTGTCTTGTGTTTTAAAACTTGTTCTCGTTTGAATCGTGTCAAACTTGAACTTGGACTTTGTTTGAATCGTGTCAAGCATTGTCTTGTGTTTTAAAACTTGTTCTCGTTTGAATCGTGTGAAACTTGAACCTGGACTTTGTTTGAATCGTGCCAAGCATTGTCTTATGTTTTAAAACTTGTTCTCGTTTGAATTGTGTCAAACTTGAACTTGGACTTTGTTTGAATCGTGTCAAGCATTGTCTTCTTGTTTTAAAACTGTTCTTGTTCGAATCGTGTTGGACATGAACATAGTCTTTGTTCGAATCGTGTCGGACATTGCCTCTTGTTTTAAAAATGTTCCCGTTTGAATCGTGTCAAACTTGAACTTGGACTTTGTTTGAATCGTGTCAAGCATTGTCTTGTGTTTTAAAACTTGTTCTCGTTTGAATCGTGTCAAACTTGAACTTGGACTTTGTTTGAATCGTGTCAAGCATTGTCTTGTGTTTTAAAACTTGTTCTCGTTTGAATCGTGTCAAACTTGAACTTGGACTTTGTTTGAATCGTGTCAAGCATTGTCTAGTGTTTTAAAACTTGTTCTCGTTTGAATCGTGTCAAACTTGAACTTGGACTTTGTTTGAATCGTGTCAAGCATTGTCTTGTGTTTTAAAACCTGTTCTCGTTTGAATCGTGTCAAACTTGAACTTGGACTTTGTTTGAATCGTGTCAAGCATTGTCTTGTGTTTTAAAACTTGTTCTCGTTTGAATCGTGTCAAACTTGAACTTGGACTTTGTTTGAATCGTGTCAAGGATTGTCTTGTGTTTTAAAACTTGTTCTCGTTTGAATCGTGTCAAACTTGAATTTGGACTTTGTTTGAATCGTGTCAAGCATTGTCTAGTGTTTTAAAACTTGTTCTCGTTTGAATCGTGTCAAACTTGAACTTGGACTTTGTTTGAATCGTGTCAAGCGTTGTCTTGTGTTTTAAAACAAGTTCTCATTTGAATCGTGTCAAACTTGAACTTGGACTTTGTTTGAATCGTGTCAAGCATTGTCTTGTGTTTTAAAACTTGTTCTCGTTTGAATCGTGTCAAACTTGAACTTGGACTTTGTTTGAATCGTGTCAAGCATTGTCTTGTGTTTTAAAACTTGTTCTCGTTTGAATTGTGTCACACTTGAACTTGGACTTTGTTTGAATCGTGTCAAGCATTGTCTAGTGTTTTAAAACTTGTTCTCGTTTGAATCGTGTCAAACTTGAACTTGGACTTTGTTTGAATCGTGTCAAGCGTTGTCTTGTGTTTTAAAACAAGTTCTCATTTGAATCGTGTCAAACTTGAACTTGGAATTTGTTTGAATCGTGTCAAGCATTGTCTTGTGTTTTAAAACTTGTTCTCGTTTGAATCGTGTCAAACTTGAACTTGGACTTTGTTTGAATCCTGTCAAGCATTGTCTTGTGTTTTAAAACTTGTTCTCGTTTGAATCGTGTCAAACTTGAACCTAGACTTTGTTTGAATCGTGTCAAGCATTGTCTTGTGTTTTAAAACTTGTTCTCGTTTGAATCGTGTCAAACTTGAACCTAGACTTTGTTTGAATCGTGTCAAGCATTGTCTTGTGTTTTAAAACTTGTTCTCGTTTGAATTATGTCAAACTTGAACTTGAATTTTGTTTGAATCGTGTCAAGCATTGTCTTCTTGTTTTAAAACCGTTCTTTTTCGAATCGTGTTGGACGTGAACAGAGTCTTTGTTCGAATCGTGTCGGACATTGCCTCTTGTTTTATAACTGTTTCTGTTTGAATCGTGTCAAACTTGAACTTGGACTTTGTTTGAATCGTGTCAAGCATTGTCTTGTGTTTTAAAACTTGTTCTCGTTTGAATCGTGTCAAACTTGAACTTGGACTTTGTTTGAATCGTGTCAAGCATTGTCTTGTGTTTTAAAACTTGTTCTCGTTTGAATCGTGTCAAACTTGAACTTGGACTTTGTTTGAATCGTGTCAAGGATTGTCTTGTGTTTTAAAACTTGTTCTCGTTTGAATCGTGTCAAACTTGAACTTGGACTTTGTTTGAATCGTGTCAAGCATTGTCTTGTGTTTTAAAACTTGTTCTCGTTTAAATCGTGTCAAACTTGAACTTGGACTTTGTTTGAATCGTGTCAAGCATTGTCTTGTGTATTAAAACTTGTTCTAGTTTGAATCGTGTCAAACTTGAACTTGGACTTTGTTTGAATCGTGTCAAGCATTGTCTTGTGTTTTAAAACCTGTTCTCGTTTGAATCGTGTCAAACTTGAACTTGGACTTTGATTGAATCGTGTCAAGGATTGTCTTGTGTTTTAAAACTTGTTCTCGTTTGAATCGTGTCAAACTTGAACTTGGACTTTGTTTGAATCGTGTCAAACATTGTCTTCTTGTTTTAAAACTGTTCTTGTTCGAATCGTGTTGGACATGAACAGAGTCTTTGTTCGAATCGTGTCGGACATTGCCTCTTGTTTTAAAACTGTTCCCGTTTGAATCGTGCCAAACTTGAACTTCGACTTTGTTTGAATCGCGTCAAGCATTGTCTTGTGTTTTAAAACTTGTTCTCGTTTGAATCGTGTCAAACTTGATCTTGGACTTTGTTTGAATCGTATCAAGCATTGTCTTGTGTTTTAAAACTTGTTCTCGTTTGAATCGTGTCAAACTTGAACCTGGACTTTGTTTGAATCGTGTCAAGCATTGTCTTGTGTTTTAAAACTTGTTCTCGTTTGAATTGTGTCAAACTTGAAATTGGACTTTGTTTGAATCGTGTCAAGCATTGTCTTCTTGTTTTAAAACCGTTCTTGTTCGAATCGTGTTGGACATGAACAGAGTCTTTGTTCGAATCGTGTCAGACATTGCCTCTTGTTTTAAAACTGTTCCCGTTTGAATCGTGTCAAACTTGAACTTGGACTTTGTTTGAATTGTGTCAAGCATTGTCTTGTGTTTTAAAACTTGTTCTCGTTTGAATCGTGTCAAACTTGAACTTGGACTTTGTTTGAATCGTGTCAAGCATTGTCTTGTGTTTTAAAACGTGTTCTCGTTTGAATCGTGTCAAACTTGAACTTGGACTTTGTTTGAATCGTGTCAAGCATTGTCTAGTGTTTTAAAACTTGTTCTCGTTTGAATCGTGTCAAACTTGAACTTGGACTTTGTTTGAATCGTGTCAAGCATTGTCTTGTGTTTTAAAACTTGTACTCATTTGAATCGTGTCAAACTTGAACTTGGACTTTGTTTGAATCGTGTTAAGCATTGTCTTGTGTTTTAAAACTTGTTCTCGTTTGAATCGTGTCAAACTTGAACTTGGACTTTGTTTGAATCGTGTCAAGCATTGTCTTGTGTTTTAAAACTTGTTCTCGTTTGAATCGTGTCAAACTTGAACTTGGACTTTGTTTGAATCGTGTCAAGCATTGTCTTGTGTTTTAAAACTTGTTCTCGTTTGAATCGTGTCAAACTTGAACCTGGACTTTGTTTGAATCGTGTCAAGCATTGTCTTGTGTTTTAAAACTTGTTCTCGTTTGAATTGTGTCAAACTTGAAATTGGACTTTGTTTGAATCGTGTCAAGCATTGTCTTCTTGTTTTAAAACCGTTCTTGTTCGAATCGTGTTGGACATGAACAGAGTCTTTGTTCGAATCGTGTCAGACATTGCCTCTTGTTTTAAAACTGTTCCCGTTTGAATCGTGTCAAACTTGAACTTGGACTTTGTTTGAATTGTGTCAAGCATTGTCTTGTGTTTTAAAACTTGTTCTCGTTTGAATCGTGTCAAACTTGAACTTGGACTTTGTTTGAATCGTGTCAAGCATTGTCTTGTGTTTTAAAACGTGTTCTCGTTTGAATCGTGTCAAAATTGAACTTGGACTTTGTTTGAATCGTGTCAAGCATTGTCTAGTGTTTTAAAACTTGTTCTCGTTTGAATCGTGTCAAACTTGAACTTGGACTTTGTTTGAATCGTGTCAAGCGTTGTCTTGTGTTTTAAAACAAGTTCTCATTTGAATCGTGTCAAACTTGAACTTGGACTTTGTTTGAATCGTGTCAAGCATTGTCTTGTGTTTTAAAACTTGTTCTCGTTTGAATCGTGTCAAACTTGAACTTGGACTTTGTTTGAATCGTGTCAAGCATTGTCTTGTGTTTTAAAACTTGTTCTCGTTTGAATCGTGTCAAACTTGAACCTAGACTTTGGTTGAATCGTGTCAAGCATTGTCTTGTGTTTTAAAACTTGTTCTCGTTTGAATCGTGTCAAACTTGAACCTAGACTTTGTTTGAATCGTGTCAAGCATTGTCTTGTGTTTTAAAACTTGTTCTCGTTTGAATCGTGTCAAACTTGAACCTGGACTTTGTTTGAATCGTGTCAAGCATTGTCTTGTGTTTTAAAACTTGTTCTCGTTTGAATTGTGTCAAACTTGAACTTGGACTTTGTTTGAATCGTGTCAAGCATTGTCTTCTTGTTTTAAAACCGTTCTTATTCGAATCGTGTTGGACATGAACAGAGTCTTTGTTCGAATCATGTCGGACATTGCCTCTTGTTTTAAAACTGTTCCCGTTTGAATCGTGTCAAACTTGAGCTTGGACTTTGTTTGAATCGTGTCAAGCATTGTCTTGTGTTTTAAAACTTGTTCTCGTTTGAATCGTGTCAAACTTGAACTTGGACTTTGTTTGAATCGTGTCAAGCATTGTCTTGTGTTTTAAAACTTGTTCTCGTTTGAATCGTGTCAAACTTGAACCTGGACTTTGTTTGAATCGTGTCAGGCATTGTCTTGTGTTTTAAAACTTGTTCTCGTTTGAATCGTGTCAAACTTGAACTTGGACTTTGTTTGAATCGTGTCAAGCATTGTCTTGTGTTTTAAAACTTGTTCTCGTTTGAATTGTGTCAAACTTGAACTTGGACTTTGTTTGAATCGTGTCAAGCATTGTCTTCTTGTTTTAAAACCGTTCTTGTTCGAATCGTGGTGGACATGAACAGAGTCTTTGTTCGAATCGTGTCAGACATTGCCTCTTGTTTTAAAACTGTTCCCGTTTGAATCGTGTCAAACTTGAACTTGGACTTTGTTTGAATTGTGTCAAGCATTGTCTTGTGTTTTAAAACTTGTTCTCGTTTGAATCGTGTCAAACTTGAACTTGGACTTTGTTTGAATCGTGTCAAGCATTGTCTAGTGTTTTAAAACTTGTTCTCGTTTGAATCGTGTCAAACTTGAACTTGGACTTTGTTTGAATCGTGTCAAGCATTGTCTTGTGTTTTAAAACCTGTTCTCGTTTGAATCGTGTCAAACTTGAACTTGGACTTTGTTTGAATCGTGTCAAGCATTGTCTTGTGTTTTAAAACTTGTTCTCGTTTGAATCGTGTCAAACTTGAACTTGGACTTTGTTTGAATCGTGTCAAGCATTGTCTTGTGTTTTAAAACTTGTTCTCGTTTGAATCGTGTCAAACTTGAACTTGGACTTTGTTTGAATCGTGTCAAGCATTGTCTAGTGTTTTAAAACTTGTTCTCGTTTGAATCGTGTCAAACTTGAACTTGGACTTTGTTTGAATCGTGTCAAGCATTGTCTTGTGTTTTAAAACCTGTTCTCGTTTGAATCGTGTCAAACTTGAACTTGGACTTTGTTTGAATCGTGTCAAGCATTGTCTTGTGTTTTAAAACTTGTTCTCGTTTGAATCGTGTCAAACTTGAACTTGGACTTTGTTTGAATCGTGTCAAGGATTGTCTTGTGTTTTAAAACTTGTTCTCGTTTGAATCGTGTCAAACTTGAATTTGGACTTTGTTTGAATCGTGTCAAGCATTGTCTAGTGTTTTAAAACTTGTTCTCGTTTGAATCGTGTCAAACTTGAACTTGGACTTTGTTTGAATCGTGTCAAGCGTTGTCTTGTGTTTTAAAACAAGTTCTCATTTGAATCGTGTCAAACTTGAACTTGGACTTTGTTTGAATCGTGTCAAGCATTGTCTTGTGTTTTAAAACTTGTTCTCGTTTGAATCGTGTCAAACTTGAACTTGGACTTTGTTTGAATCGTGTCAAGCATTGTCTTGTGTTTTAAAACTTGTTCTCGTTTGAATTGTGTCACACTTGAACTTGGACTTTGTTTGAATCGTGTCAAGCATTGTCTAGTGTTTTAAAACTTGTTCTCGTTTGAATCGTGTCAAACTTGAACTTGGACTTTGTTTGAATCGTGTCAAGCGTTGTCTTGTGTTTTAAAACAAGTTCTCATTTGAATCGTGTCAAACTTGAACTTGGAATTTGTTTGAATCGTGTCAAGCATTGTCTTGTGTTTTAAAACTTGTTCTCGTTTGAATCGTGTCAAACTTGAACTTGGACTTTGTTTGAATCCTGTCAAGCATTGTCTTGTGTTTTAAAACTTGTTCTCGTTTGAATCGTGTCAAACTTGAACCTAGACTTTGTTTGAATCGTGTCAAGCATTGTCTTGTGTTTTAAAACTTGTTCTCGTTTGAATCGTGTCAAACTTGAACCTAGACTTTGTTTGAATCGTGTCAAGCATTGTCTTGTGTTTTAAAACTTGTTCTCGTTTGAATTATGTCAAACTTGAACTTGAATTTTGTTTGAATCGTGTCAAGCATTGTCTTCTTGTTTTAAAACCGTTCTTTTTCGAATCGTGTTGGACGTGAACAGAGTCTTTGTTCGAATCGTGTCGGACATTGCCTCTTGTTTTATAACTGTTTCT
Source organism: Lathyrus tuberosus (assembly GCA_022829125.1). Classification (NCBI taxonomy): domain Eukaryota; kingdom Viridiplantae; phylum Streptophyta; class Magnoliopsida; order Fabales; family Fabaceae; genus Lathyrus; species Lathyrus tuberosus. Next base: position 16,534,198 of record JALAZF010000054.1, read on the forward strand.
GTTTGAATCGTGTCAAACTTGAACTTGGACTTTGTTTGAATCGTGTCAAGCATTGTCTTGTGTTTTAAAACTTGTTCTCGTTTGAATCGTGTCAAACTTGAACTTGGACTTTGTTTGAATCGTGTCAAGCATTGTCTTGTGTTTTAAAACTTGTTCTCGTTTGAATCGTGTCAAACTTGAACTTGGACTTTGTTTGAATCGTGTCAAGGATTGTCTTGTGTTTTAAAACTTGTTCTCGTTTGAATCGTGTCAAACTTGAACTTGGACTTTGTTTGAATCGTGTCAAGCATTGTCTTGTGTTTTAAAACTTGTTCTCGTTTGAATCGTGTCAAACTTGAACTTGGACTTTGTTTGAATCGTGTCAAGCATTGTCTTGTGTATTAAAACTTGTTCTAGTTTGAATCGTGTCAAACTTGAACTTGGACTTTGTTTGAATCGTGTCAAGCATTGTCTTGTGTTTTAAAACCTGTTCTCGTTTGAATCGTGTCAAACTTGAACTTGGACTTTGATTGAATCGTGTCAAGGATTGTCTTGTGTTTTAAAACTTGTTCTCGTTTGAATCGTGTCAAACTTGAACTTGGACTTTGTTTGAATCGTGTCAAGCATTGTCTTCTTGTTTTAAAACTGTTCTTGTTCGAATCGTGTTGGACATGAACAGAGTCTTTGTTCGAATCGTGTCGGACATTGCCTCTTGTTTTAAAACTGTTCCCGTTTGAATCGTGCCAAACTTGAATTTCGACTTTGTTTGAATCGCGTCAAGCATTGTCTTGTGTTTTAAAACTTGTTCTCGTTTGAATCGTGTCAAACTTGATCTTGGACTTTGTTTGAATCGTGTCAAGCATTGTCTTGTGTTTTAAAACTTGTTCTCGTTTGAATCGTGTCAAACTTGAACCTGGACTTTGTTTGAATCGTGTCAAGCATTGTCTTGTGTTTTAAAACTTGTTCTCGTTTGAATTGTGTCAAACTTGAAATTGGACTTTGTTTGAATCGTGTCAAGCATTGTCTTCTTGTTTTAAAACCGTTCTTGTTCGAATCGTGTTGGACATGAACAGAGTCTTTGTTCGAATCGTGTCAGACATTGCCTCTTGTTTTAAAACTGTTCCCGTTTGAATCGTGTCAAACTTGAACTTGGACTTTGTTTGAATTGTGTCAAGCATTGTCTTGTGTTTTAAAACTTGTTCTCGTTTGAATCGTGTCAAACTTGAACTTGGACTTTGTTTGAATCGTGTCAAGCATTGTCTTGTGTTTTAAAACGTGTTCTCGTTTGAATCGTGTCAAACTTGAACTTGGACTTTGTTTGAATCGTGTCAAGCATTGTCTAGTGTTTTAAAACTTGTTCTCGTTTGAATCGTGTCAAACTTGAACTTGGACTTTGTTTGAATCGTGTCAAGCATTGTCTTGTGTTTTAAAACTTGTACTCATTTGAATCGTGTCAAACTTGAACTTGGACTTTGTTTGAATCGTGTTAAGCATTGTCTTGTGTTTTAAAACTTGTTCTCGTTTGAATCGTGTCAAACTTGAACTTGGACTTTGTTTGAATCGTGTCAAGCATTGTCTTGTGTTTTAAAACTTGTTCTCGTTTGAATCGTGTCAAACTTGAACTTGGACTTTGTTTGAATCGTGTCAAGCATTGTCTTGTGTTTTAAAACTTGTTCTCGTTTGAATCGTGTCAAACTTGAACCTGGACTTTGTTTGAATCGTGTCAAGCATTGTCTTGTGTTTTAAAACTTGTTCTCGTTTGAATTGTGTCAAACTTGAAATTGGACTTTGTTTGAATCGTGTCAAGCATTGTCTTCTTGTTTTAAAACCGTTCTTGTTCGAATCGTGTTGGACATGAACAGAGTCTTTGTTCGAATCGTGTCAGACATTGCCTCTTGTTTTAAAACTGTTCCCGTTTGAATCGTGTCAAACTTGAACTTGGACTTTGTTTGAATTGTGTCAAGCATTGTCTTGTGTTTTAAAACTTGTTCTCGTTTGAATCGTGTCAAACTTGAACTTGGACTTTGTTTGAATCGTGTCAAGCATTGTCTTGTGTTTTAAAACGCGTTCTCGTTTGAATCGTGTCAAAATTGAACTTGGACTTTGTTTGAATCGTGTCAAGCATTGTCTAGTGTTTTAAAACTTGTTCTCGTTTGAATCGTGTCAAACTTGAACTTGGACTTTGTTTGAATCGTGTCAAGCGTTGTCTTGTGTTTTAAAACAAGTTCTCATTTGAATCGTGTCAAACTTGAACTTGGACTTTGTTTGAATCGTGTCAAGCATTGTCTTGTGTTTTAAAACTTGTTCTCGTTTGAATCGTGTCAAACTTGAACTTGGACTTTGTTTGAATCGTGTCAAGCATTGTCTTGTGTTTTAAAACTTGTTCTCGTTTGAATCGTGTCAAACTTGAACCTAGACTTTGGTTGAATCGTGTCAAGCATTGTCTTGTGTTTTAAAACTTGTTCTCGTTTGAATCGTGTCAAACTTGAACCTAGACTTTGTTTGAATCGTGTCAAGCATTGTCTTGTGTTTTAAAACTTGTTCTCGTTTGAATCGTGTCAAACTTGAACCTGGACTTTGTTTGAATCGTGTCAAGCATTGTCTTGTGTTTTAAAACTTGTTCTCGTTTGAATTGTGTCAAACTTGAACTTGGACTTTGTTTGAATCGTGTCAAGCATTGTCTTCTTGTTTTAAAACCGTTCTTATTCGAATCGTGTTGGACATGAACAGAGTCTTTGTTCGAATCATGTCGGACATTGCCTCTTGTTTTAAAACTGTTCCCGTTTGAATCGTGTCAAACTTGAGCTTGGACTTTGTTTGAATCGTGTCAAGCATTGTCTTGTGTTTTAAAACTTGTTCTCGTTTGAATCGTGTCAAACTTGAACTTGGACTTTGTTTGAATCGTGTCAAGCATTGTCTTGTGTTTTAAAACTTGTTCTCGTTTGAATCGTGTCAAACTTGAACCTGGACTTTGTTTGAATCGTGTCAGGCATTGTCTTGTGTTTTAAAACTTGTTCTCGTTTGAATCGTGTCAAACTTGAACTTGGACTTTGTTTGAATCGTGTCAAGCATTGTCTTGTGTTTTAAAACTTGTTCTCGTTTGAATTGTGTCAAACTTGAACTTGGACTTTGTTTGAATCGTGTCAAGCATTGTCTTCTTGTTTTAAAACCGTTCTTGTTCGAATCGTGGTGGACATGAACAGAGTCTTTGTTCGAATCGTGTCAGACATTGCCTCTTGTTTTAAAACTGTTCCCGTTTGAATCGTGTCAAACTTGAACTTGGACTTTGTTTGAATTGTGTCAAGCATTGTCTTGTGTTTTAAAACTTGTTCTCGTTTGAATCGTGTCAAACTTGAACTTGGACTTTGTTTGAATCGTGTCAAGCATTGTCTTGTGTTTTAAAACGTGTTCTCGTTTGAATCGTGTCAAAATTGAACTTGGACTTTGTTTGAATCGTGTCAAGCATTGTCTAGTGTTTTAAAACTTGTTCTCGTTTGAATCGTGTCAAACTTGAACTTGGACTTTGTTTGAATCGTGTCAAGCGTTGTCTTGTGTTTTAAAACAAGTTCTCATTTGAATCGTGTCAAACTTGAACTTGGACTTTGTTTGAATCGTGTCAAGCATTGTCTTGTGTTTTAAAACTTGTTCTCGTTTGAATCGTGTCAAACTTGAACTTGGACTTTGTTTGAATCGTGTCAAGCATTGTCTTGTGTTTTAAAACTTGTTCTCGTTTGAATCGTGTCAAACTTGAACCTAGACTTTGTTTGAATCGTGTCAAGCATTGTCTTGTGTTTTAAAACTTGTTCTCGTTTGAATCGTGTCAAACTTGAACCTAGACTTTGTTTGAATCGTGTCAAGCATTGTCTTGTGTTTTAAAACTTGTTCTCGTTTGAATCGTGTCAAACTTGAACCTGGACTTTGTTTGAATCGTGTCAAGCATTGTCTTGTGTTTTAAAACTTGTTCTCGTTTGAATTGTGTCAAACTTGAACTTGGACTTTGTTTGAATCGTGTCAAGCATTGTCTTCTTGTTTTAAAACCGTTCTTATTCGAATCGTGTTGGACATGAACAGAGTCTTTGTTCGAATCATGTCGGACATTGCCTCTTGTTTTAAAACTGTTCCCGTTTGAATCGTGTCAAACTTGAGCTTGGACTTTGTTTGAATCGTGTCAAGCATTGTCTTGTGTTTTAAAACTTGTTCTCGTTTGAATCGTGTCAAACTTGAACTTGGACTTTGTTTGAATCGTGTCAAGCATTGTCTTGTGTTTTAAAACTTGTTCTCGTTTGAATCGTGTCAAACTTGAACCTGGACTTTGTTTGAATCGTGTCAGGCATTGTCTTGTGTTTTAAAACTTGTTCTCGTTTGAATTGTGTCAAACTTGAAATTGGACTTTGTTTGAATCGTGTCAAGCATTGTCTTGTGTTTTAAAACTTGTTCTCGTTTGAATCGTGTCAAACTTGAACTTGGACTTTGTTTGAATCGTGTCAAGCATTGTCTTGTGTTTTAAAACTTGTTCTCGTTTGAATCGTGTCAAACTTGAACTTGGACTTTGTTTGAATCGTGTCAAGCATTGTCTTGTGTTTTAAAACTTGTTCTCGTTTGAATCGTGTCAAACTTGAACTTGGACTTTGTTTGAATCGTGTCAAGCATTGTCTAGTGTTTTAAAACTTGTTCTCGTTTGAATCGTGTCAAACTTGAACTTGGACTTTGTTTGAATCGTGTCAAGCATTGTCTTGTGTTTTAAAACTTGTTCTCGTTTGAATCGTGTCAAACTTGAACCTAGACTTTGTTTGAATCGTGTCAAGCATTGTCTTGTGTTTTAAAACTTGTTCTCGTTTGAATCGTGTCAAACTTGAACCTAGACTTTGTTTGAATCGTGTCAAGCATTGTCTTGTGTTTTAAAACTTGTTCTCGTTTGAATCGTGTCAAACTTGAACCTGGACTTTGTTTGAATCGTGTCAAGCATTGTCTTGTGTTTTAAAACTTGTTCTCGTTTGAATTGTGTCAAACTTGAACTTGGACTTTGTTTGAATCGTGTCAAGCATTGTCTTCTTGTTTTAAAACCGTTCTTATTCGAATCGTGTTGGACATGAACAGAGTCTTTGTTCGAATCATGTCGGACATTGCCTCTTGTTTTAAAACTGTTCCCGTTTGAATCGTGTCAAACTTGAGCTTGGACTTTGTTTGAATCGTGTCAAGCATTGTCTTGTGTTTTAAAACTTGTTCTCGTTTGAATCGTGTCAAACTTGAACTTGGACTTTGTTTGAATCGTGTCAAGCATTGTCTTGTGTTTTAAAACTTGTTCTCGTTTGAATCGTGTCAAACTTGAACCTGGACTTTGTTTGAATCGTGTCAGGCATTGTCTTGTGTTTTAAAACTTGTTCTCGTTTGAATTGTGTCAAACTTGAAATTGGACTTTGTTTGAATCGTGTCAAGCATTGTCTTGTGTTTTAAAACTTGTTCTCGTTTGAATCGTGTCAAACTTGAACTTGGACTTTGTTTGAATCGTGTCAAGCATTGTCTTGTGTTTTAAAACTTGTTCTCGTTTGAATCGTGTCAAACTTGAACTTGGACTTTGTTTGAATCGTGTCAAGCATTGTCTTGTGTTTTAAAACTTGTTCTCGTTTGAATCGTGTCAAACTTGAACTTGGACTTTGTTTGAACCGTGTCAAGCATTGTCTAGTGTTTTAAAACTTGTTCTCGTTTGAATCGTGTCAAACTTGAACTTGGACTTTGTTTGAATCGTGTCAAGCATTGTCTTGTGTTTTAAAACAAGTTCTCGTTTGAATCGTGTCAAACTTGAACTTGGACTTTGTTTGAATCGTGTCAAGCATTGTCTAGTGTTTTAAAACTTGTTCTCGTTTGAATCGTGTCAAACTTGAACTTGGACTTTGTTTGAATCGTGTCAAGCATTGTCTGGTGTTTTAAAACCTGTTCTCGTTTGAATCGTGTCAAACTTGAACTTGGACTTTGTTTGAATCGTGTCAAGCATTGTCTTGTGTTTTAAAACCTGTTCTCGTTTGAATCGTGTGAAACTTGAACCTGGACTTTGTTTGAATCGTGTCAAGCATTGTCTTGTGTTTTAAAACTTGTTCTCGTTTGAATTGTGTCAAACTTGAACTTGGACTTTGTTTGAATCGTGTCAAGCATTGTCTTCTTGTTTTAAAACCGTTCTTTTTCGAATCGTGTTGGACATGAACAGAGTCTTTGTTCGAATCGTGTCGGACATTGCCTCTTGTTTTAAAACTGTTTCTGTTTGAATCGTGTCAAACTTGAACTTGGACTTTGTTTGAATCGTGTCAAGCATTGTATTGTGTTTTAAAACTTGTTCTCGTTTGAATCGTGTCAAACTTGAACTTGGACTTTGTTTGAATCGTGTCAAGCATTGTCTTGTGTTTTAAAATGTGTTCTCGTTTGAATCGTGTCAAACTTGAACTTGGACTTTGTTTGAATCGTGTCAAGGATTGTCTTGTGTTTTAAAACTTGTTCTCGTTTGAATCGTGTCAAACTTGAACTTGGACTTTGTTTGAATCGTGTCAAGCATTGTCTTGTGTTTTAAAACTTGTTCTCGTTTGAATCGTGTCAAACTTGAACTTGGACTTTGTTTGAATCGTGTCAAGCATTATCTTGTGTTTTAAAACTTGTTCTCGTTTGAATCGTGTCAAACTTGAACTTGGACTTTGTTTGAATCGTGTCAAGCATTGTCTTGTGTTTTAAAACTTGTTCTCGTTTGAATCGTGTCAAACTTGAACTTGGACTTTGTTTGAATCGTGTCAAGCATTGTCTTGTGTTTTAAAACTTGTTCTCGTTTGAATCGTGTGAAACTTGAACATGGACTTTGTTTGAATCGTGTCAAGCATTGTCTTGTGTTTTAAAACTTGTTCTCGTTTGAATCGTGTCAAACTTGAACTTGGACTTTGTTTGAATCGTGTCAAGCATTGTCTTGTGTTTTAAAACTTGTTCTCGTTTGAATTGTGTCAAACTTGAAATTGGACTTTGTTTGAATCGTGTCAAGCATTGTCTTCTTGTTTTAAAACCGTTCTTGTTCGAATCGTGTTGGACATGAACAGAGTCTTTGTTCGAATCGTGTCAGACATTGCCTCTTGTTTTAAAACTGTTCCCGTTTGAATCGTGTCAAACTTGAACTTGGACTTTGTTTGAATTGTGTCAAGCATTGTCTTGTGTTTTAAAACTTGTTCTCGTTTGAATCGTGTCAAACTTGAACTTGGACTTTGTTTGAATCGTGTCAAGCATTGTCTTGTGTTTTAAAACGTGTTCTCGTTTGAATCGTGTCAAACTTGAACTTGGACTTTGTTTGAATCGTGTCAAGCATTGTCTAGTGTTTTAAAACTTGTTCTCGTTTGAATCGTGTCAAACTTGAACTTGGACTTTGTTTGAATCGTGTCAAGCGTTGTCTTGTGTTTTAAAACAAGTTCTCATTTGAATCGTGTCAAACTTGAACTTGGACTTTGTTTGAATCGTGTCAAGCATTGTCTTGTGTTTTAAAACTTGTTCTCGTTTGAATCGTGTCAAACTTGAACTTGGACTTTGTTTGAATCGTGTCAAGCATTGTCTTGTGTTTTAAAACTTGTTCTCGTTTGAATCGTGTCAAACTTGAACCTAGACTTTGTTTGAATCGTGTCAAGCATTGTCTTGTGTTTTAAAACTTGTTCTCGTTTGAATCGTGTCAAACTTGAACCTAGACTTTGTTTGAATCGTGTCAAGCATTGTCTTGTGTTTTAAAACTTGTTCTCGTTTGAATCGTGTCAAACTTGAACTTGGACTTTGTTTGAATCGTGTCAAGCATTGTCTTGTGTTTTAAAACTTGTTCTCGTTTGAATCGTGTCAAACTTGAACTTGGACTTTGTTTGAATCGTGTCAAGCATTATCTTGTGTTTTAAAACTTGTTCTCGTTTGAATCGTGTCAAACTTGAACTTGGACTTTGTTTGAATCGTGTCAAGCATTGTCTTGTGTTTTAAAACTTGTTCTCGTTTGAATCGTGTCAAACTTGAACTTGGACTTTGTTTGAATCGTGTCAAGCATTGTCTTGTGTTTTAAAACTTGTTCTCGTTTGAATCGTGTGAAACTTGAACATGGACTTTGTTTGAATCGTGTCAAGCATTGTCTTGTGTTTTAAAACTTGTTCTCGTTTGAATTGTGTCAAACTTGAACTTGGACTTTGTTTGAATCGTGTCAAGTATTGTCTTCTTGTTTTAAAACCGTTCTTATTCGAATCGTGTTGGACATGAACAGAGTCTTTTTTCGAATCATGTCGGACATTGCCTCTTGTTTTAAAACTGTTCCCGTTTGAATCGTGTCAAACTTGAGCTTGGACTTTGTTTGAATCGTGTCAAGCATTGTCTTGTGTTTTAAAACTTGTTCTCGTTTGAATCGTGTCAAACTTGAACTTGGACTTTGTTTGAATCGTGTCAAGCATTGTCTTGTGTTTTAAAACTTGTTCTCGTTTGAATCGTGTCAAACTTGAACCTGGACTTTGTTTGAATCGTGTCAGGCATTGTCTTGTGTTTTAAAACTTGTTCTCGTTTGAATTGTGTCAAACTTGAAATTGGACTTTGTTTGAATCGTGTCAAGCATTGTCTTGTGTTTTAAAACTTGTTCTCGTTTGAATCGTGTCAAACTTGAACTTGGACTTTGTTTGAATCGTGTCAAGCATTGTCTTGTGTTTTAAAACTTGTTCTCGTTTGAATCGTGTCAAACTTGAACTTGGACTTTGTTTGAATCGTGTCAAGCATTGTCTTGTGTTTTAAAACTTGTTCTCGTTTGAATCGTGTCAAACTTGAACTTGGACTTTGTTTGAATCGTGTCAAGCATTGTCTAGTGTTTTAAAACTTGTTCTCGTTTGAATCGTGTCAAACTTGAACTTGGACTTTGTTTGAATCGTGTCAAGCATTGTCTTGTGTTTTAAAACAAGTTCTCGTTTGAATCGTGTCAAACTTGAACTTGGACTTTGTTTGAATCGTGTCTAGCATTGTCTAGTGTTTTAAAACTTGTTCTCGTTTGAATCGTGTCAAACTTGAACTTGGACTTTGTTTGAATCGTGTCAAGCATTGTCTTGTGTTTTAAAACTTGTTCTCGTTTGAATCGTGTGAAACTTGAACATGGACTTTGTTTGAATCGTGTCAAGCATTGTCTTGTGTTTTAAAACTTGTTCTCGTTTGAATTGTGTCAAACTTGAACTTGGACTTTGTTTGAATCGTGTCAAGTATTGTCTTCTTGTTTTAAAACCGTTCTTATTCGAATCGTGTTGGACATGAACAGAGTCTTTTTTCGAATCATGTCGGACATTGCCTCTTGTTTTAAAACTGTTCCCGTTTGAATCGTGTCAAACTTGAGCTTGGACTTTGTTTGAATCGTGTCAAGCATTGTCTTGTGTTTTAAAACTTGTTCTCGTTTGAATCGTGTCAAACTTGAACTTGGACTTTGTTTGAATCGTGTCAAGCATTGTCTTGTGTTTTAAAACTTGTTCTCGTTTGAATCGTGTCAAACTTGAACCTGGACTTTGTTTGAATCGTGTCAGGCATTGTCTTGTGTTTTAAAACTTGTTCTCGTTTGAATTGTGTCAAACTTGAAATTGGACTTTGTTTGAATCGTGTCAAGCATTGTCTTGTGTTTTAAAACTTGTTCTCGTTTGAATCGTGTCAAACTTGAACTTGGACTTTGTTTGAATCGTGTCAAGCATTGTCTTGTGTTTTAAAACTTGTTCTCGTTTGAATCGTGTCAAACTTGAACTTGGACTTTGTTTGAATCGTGTCAAGCATTGTCTTGTGTTTTAAAACTTGTTCTCGTTTGAATCGTGTCAAACTTGAACTTGGACTTTGTTTGAATCGTGTCAAGCATTGTCTAGTGTTTTAAAACTTGTTCTCGTTTGAATCGTGTCAAACTTGAACTTGGACTTTGTTTGAATCGTGTCAAGCATTGTCTTGTGTTTTAAAACAAGTTCTCGTTTGAATCGTGTCAAACTTGAACTTGGACTTTGTTTGAATCGTGTCTAGCATTGTCTAGTGTTTTAAAACTTGTTCTCGTTTGAATCGTGTCAAACTTGAACTTGGACTTTGTTTGAATCGTGTCAAGCATTGTCTTGTGTTTTAAAACCTGTTCTCGTTTGAATCGTGTCAAACTTGAACTTGGACTTTGTTTGAATCGTGTCAAGCATTGTCTTGTGTTTTAAAACCTGTTCTCGTTTGAATCGTGTGAAACTTGAACCTGGACTTTGTTTGAATCGTGTCAAGCATTGTCTTGTGTTTTAAAACTTGTTCTCGTTTGAATTGTGTCAAACTTGAACTTGGACTTTGTTTGAATCGTGTCAAGCATTGTCTTCTTGTTTTAAAACCGTTCTTTTTCGAATCGTGTTGGACATGAACAGAGTCTTTGTTCAAATCGTGTCGGACATTGCCTCTTGTTTTAAAACTGTTTCTGTTTGAATCGTGTCAAACTTGAGCTTGGACTTTGTTTGAATCGTGTCAAGCATTGTCTTCTGTTTTAAAACTTGTTCTCGTTTGAATCGTGTCAAACTTGAACTTGGACTTTGTTTGAATCGTGTCAAGCATTGTCTTGTGTTTTAAAACGTGTTCTCGTTTGAATCGTGTCAAACTTGAACTTGGACTTTGTTTGAATCGTGTCAAGGATTGTCTTGTGTTTTAAAACTTGTTCTCGTTTGAATCGTGTCAAACTTGAACTTGGACTTTGTTTGAATCGTGTCAAGCATTGTCTTGTGTTTTAAAACTTGTTCTCGTTTGAATCGTGTCAAACTTGAACTTGGACTTTGTTTGAATCGTGTCAAGCATTATCTTGTGTTTTAAAACTTGTTCTCGTTTGAATCGTGTCAAACTTGAACTTGGACTTTGTTTGAATCGTGTCAAGCATTGTCTTGTGTTTTAAAACTTGTTCTCGTTTGAATCGTGTCAAACTTGAACTTGGACTTTGTTTGAATCGTGTCAAGCATTGTCTTGTGTTTTAAAACTTGTTCTCGTTTGAATCGTGTGAAACTTGAACATGGACTTTGTTTGAATCGTGTCAAGCATTGTCTTGTGTTTTATAACTTGTTCTCGTTTGAATTGTGTCAAACTTGAACTTGGACTTTGTTTGAATCGTGTCAAGCATTGTCTTCTTGTTTTAAAACCGTTCTTATTCGAATCGTGTTGGACATGAACAGAGTCTTTGTTCGAATCATGTCGGACATTGCCTCTTGTTTTAAAACTGTTCCCGTTTGAATCGTGTCAAACTTGAGCTTGGACTTTGTTTGAATCGTGTCAAGCATTGTCTTGTGTTTTAAAACTTGTTCTCGTTTGAATCGTGTCAAACTTGAACTTGGACTTTGTTTGAATCGTGTCAAGCATTGTCTTGTGTTTTAAAACTTGTTCTCGTTTGAATTGTGTCAAACTTGAAATTGGACTTTGTTTGAATCGTGTCAAGCATTGTCTTCTTGTTTTAAAACCGTTCTTGTTCGAATCGTGTTGGACATGAACAGAGTCTTTGTTCGAATCGTGTCAGACATTGCCTCTTGTTTTAAAACTGTTCCCGTTTGAATCGTGTCAAACTTGAACTTGGACTTTGTTTGAATTGTGTCAAGCATTGTCTTGTGTTTTAAAACTTGTTCTCGTTTGAATCGTGTCAAACTTGAACTTGGACTTTGTTTGAATCGTGTCAAGCATTGTCTTGTGTTTTAAAACGTGTTCTCGTTTGAATCGTGTCAAACTTGAACTTGGACTTTGTTTGAATCGTGTCAAGCATTGTCTAGTGTTTTAAAACTTGTTCTCGTTTGAATCGTGTCAAACTTGAACTTGGACTTTGTTTGAATCGTGTCAAGCGTTGTCTTGTGTTTTAAAACAAGTTCTCATTTGAATCGTGTCAAACTTGAACTTGGACTTTGTTTGAATCGTGTCAAGCATTGTCTTGTGTTTTAAAACTTGTTCTCGTTTGAATCGTGTCAAACTTGAACTTGGACTTTGTTTGAATCGTGTCAAGCATTGTCTTGTGTTTTAAAACTTGTTCTCGTTTGAATCGTGTCAAACTTGAACCTAGAATTTGTTTGAATCGTGTCAAGCATTGTCTTGTGTTTTAAAACTTGTTCTCGTTTGAATCGTGTCAAACTTGAACCTAGACTTTGTTTGAATCGTGTCAAGCATTGTCTTGTGTTTTAAAACTTGTTCTCGTTTGAATCGTGTCAAACTTGAACTTGGACTTTGTTTGAATCGTGTCAAGCATTGTCTTGTGTTTTAAAACTTGTTCTCGTTTGAATCGTGTCAAACTTGAACTTGGACTTTGTTTGAATCGTGTCAAGCATTATCTTGTGTTTTAAAACTTGTTCTCGTTTGAATCGTGTCAAACTTGAACTTGGACTTTGTTTGAATCGTGTCAAGCATTGTCTTGTGTTTTAAAACTTGTTCTCGTTTGAATCGTGTCAAACTTGAACTTGGACTTTGTTTGAATCGTGTCAAGCATTGTCTTGTGTTTTAAAACTTGTTCTCGTTTGAATCGTGTGAAACTTGAACATGGACTTTGTTTGAATCGTGTCAAGCATTGTCTTGTGTTTTAAAACTTGTTCTCGTTTGAATTGTGTCAAACTTGAACTTGGACTTTGTTTGAATCGTGTCAAGCATTGTCTTCTTGTTTTAAAACCGTTCTTATTCGAATCGTGTTGGACATGAACAGAGTCTTTGTTCGAATCGTGTCAAGCATTGTCTTGTGTTTTAAAACTTGTTCTCGTTTGAATCGTGTCAAACTTGAACCTAGACTTTGTTTGAATCGTGTCAAGCATTGTCTTGTGTTTTAAAACTTGTTCTCGTTTGAATTGTGTCAAACTTGAACTTGGACTTTGTTTGAATCGTGTCAAGCATTGTCTTCTTGTTTTAAAACCGTTCTTATTCGAATCGTGTTGGACATGAACAGAGACTTTGTTTGAATCGTGTCAAGCATTGTCTTGTGTTTTAAAACTTGTTCTCGTTTGAATCGTGTCAAACTTGAACTTGGACTTTGTTTGAATCGTGTCAAGCATTGTCTTGTGTTTTAAAACTTGTTCTCGTTTGAATCGTGTGAAACTTGAACATGGACTTTGTTTGAATCGTGTCAAGCATTGTCTTGTGTTTTAAAACTTGTTCTCGTTTGAATTGTGTCAAACTTGAAATTGGACTTTGTTTGAATCGTGTCAAGCATTGTCTTCTTGTTTTAAAACCGTTCTTGTTCGAATCGTGTTGGACATGAACAGAGTCTTTGTTCGAATCGTGTCAGACATTGCCTCTTGTTTTAAAACTGTTCCCGTTTGAATCGTGTCAAACTTGAACTTGGACTTTGTTTGAATTGTGTCAAGCATTGTCTTGTGTTTTAAAACTTGTTCTCGTTTGAATCGTGTCAAACTTGAACTTGGACTTTGTTTGAATCGTGTCAAGCATTGTCTTGTGTTTTAAAACGTGTTCTCGTTTGAATCGTGTCAAACTTGAACTTGGACTTTGTTTGAATCGTGTCAAGCATTGTCTAGTGTTTTAAAACTTGTTCTCGTTTGAATCGTGTCAAACTTGAACTTGGACTTTGTTTGAATCGTGTCAAGCGTTGTCTTGTGTTTTAAAACAAGTTCTCATTTGAATCGTGTCAAACTTGAACTTGGACTTTGTTTGAATCGTGTCAAGCATTGTCTTGTGTTTTAAAACTTGTTCTCGTTTGAATCGTGTCAAACTTGAACTTGGACTTTGTTTGAATCGTGTCAAGCATTGTCTTGTGTTTTAAAACTTGTTCTCGTTTGAATCGTGTCAAACTTGAACCTAGACTTTGTTTGAATCGTGTCAAGCATTGTCTTGTGTTTTAAAACTTGTTCTCGTTTGAATCGTGTCAAACTTGAACCTAGACTTTGTTTGAATCGTGTCAAGCATTGTCTTGTGTTTTAAAACTTGTTCTCGTTTGAATCGTGTCAAACTTGAACTTGGACTTTGTTTGAATCGTGTCAAGCATTGTCTTGTGTTTTAAAACTTGTTCTCGTTTGAATCGTGTCAAACTTGAACTTGGACTTTGTTTGAATCGTGTCAAGCATTATCTTGTGTTTTAAAACTTGTTCTCGTTTGAATCGTGTCAAACTTGAACTTGGACTTTGTTTGAATCGTGTCAAGCATTGTCTTGTGTTTTAAAACTTGTTCTCGTTTGAATCGTGTCAAACTTGAACTTGGACTTTGTTTGAATCGTGTCAAGCATTGTCTTGTGTTTTAAAACTTGTTATCGTTTGAATCGTGTGAAACTTGAACATGGACTTTGTTTGAATCGTGTCAAGCATTGTCTTGTGTTTTAAAACTTGTTCTCGTTTGAATTGTGTCAAACTTGAACTTGGACTTTGTTTGAATCGTGTCAAGCATTGTCTTGTGTTTTAAAACTTGTTCTCGTTTGAATCGTGTCAAACTTGAACTTGGACTTTGTTTGAATCGTGTCAAGCATTGTCTAGTGTTTTAAAACTTGTTCTCGTTTGAATCGTGTCAAACTTGAACTTGGACTTTGTTTGAATCGTGTCAAGCATTGTCTTGTGTTTTAAAACTTGTTCTCGTTTGAATCGTGTCAAACTTGAACCTAGACTTTGTTTGAATCGTGTCAAGCATTGTCTTGTGTTTTAAAACTTGTTCTCGTTTGAATCGTGTCAAACTTGAACCTAGACTTTGTTTGAATCGTGTCAAGCATTGTCTTGTGTTTTAAAACTTGTTCTCGTTTGAATCGTGTCAAACTTGAACCTGGACTTTGTTTGAATCGTGTCAAGCATTGTCTTGTGTTTTAAAACTTGTTCTCGTTTGAATTGTGTCAAACTTGAACTTGGACTTTGTTTGAATCGTGTCAAGCATTGTCTTCTTGTTTTAAAACCGTTCTTATTCGAATCGTGTTGGACATGAACAGAGTCTTTGTTCGAATCATGTCGGACATTGCCTCTTGTTTTAAAACTGTTCCCGTTTGAATCGTGTCAAACTTGAGCTTGGACTTTGTTTGAATCGTGTCAAGCATTGTCTTGTGTTTTAAAACTTGTTCTCGTTTGAATCGTGTCAAACTTGAACTTGGACTTTGTTTGAATCGTGTCAAGCATTGTCTTGTGTTTTAAAACTTGTTCTCGTTTGAATCGTGTCAAACTTGAACCTGGACTTTGTTTGAATCGTGTCAGGCATTGTCTTGTGTTTTAAAACTTGTTCTCGTTTGAATTGTGTCAAACTTGAAATTGGACTTTGTTTGAATCGTGTCAAGCATTGTCTTGTGTTTTAAAACTTGTTCTCGTTTGAATCGTGTCAAACTTGAACTTGGACTTTGTTTGAATCGTGTCAAGCATTGTCTTGTGTTTTAAAACTTGTTCTCGTTTGAATCGTGTCAAACTTGAACTTGGACTTTGTTTGAATCGTGTCAAGCATTGTCTTGTGTTTTAAAACTTGTTCTCGTTTGAATCGTGTCAAACTTCAACTTGGACTTTGTTTGAATCGTGTCAAGCATTGTCTAGTGTTTTAAAACTTGTTCTCGTTTGAATCGTGTCAAACTTGAACTTGGACTTTGTTTGAATCGTGTCAAGCATTGTCTTGTGTTTTAAAACAAGTTCTCGTTTGAATCGTGTCAAACTTGAACTTGGACTTTGTTTGAATCGTGTCTAGCATTGTCTAGTGTTTTAAAACTTGTTCTCGTTTGAATCGTGTCAAACTTGAACTTGGACTTTGTTTGAATCGTGTCAAGCATTGTCTTGTGTTTTAAAACCTGTTCTCGTTTGAATCGTGTTAAACTTGAACTTGGACTTTGTTTGAATCGTGTCAAGCATTGTCTTGTGTTTTAAAACCTGTTCTCGTTTGAATCGTGTGAAACTTGAACCTGGACTTTGTTTGAATCGTGTCAAGCATTGTCTTGTGTTTTAAAACTTGTTCTCGTTTGAATTGTGTCAAACTTGAACTTGGACTTTGTTTGAATCGTGTCAAGCATTGTCTTCTTGTTTTAAAACCGTTCTTTTTCGAATCGTGTTGGACATGAACAGAGTCTTTGTTCGAATCGTGTCGGACATTGCCTCTTGTTTTAAAACTGTTTCTGTTTGAATCGTGTCAAACTTGAACTTGGACTTTGTTTGAATCGTGTCAAGCATTGTATTGTGTTTTAAAACTTGTTCTCGTTTGAATCGTGTCAAACTTGAACTTGGACTTTGTTTGAATCGTGTCAAGCATTGTCTTGTGTTTTAAAACCTGTTCTCGTTTGAATCGTGTCAAACTTGAACTTGGACTTTGTTTGAATCGTGTCAAGGATTGTCTTGTGTTTTAAAACTTGTTCTCGTTTGAATCGTGTCAAACTTGAACTTGGGCTTTGTTTGAATCGTGTCAAGCATTGTCTTGTGTTTTAAAACTTGTTCTCGTTTGAATCGTGTCAAACTTGAACTTGGACTTTGTTTGAATCGTGTCAAGCATTATCTTGTGTTTTAAAACTTGTTCTCGTTTGAATCGTGTCAAACTTGAACTTGGACTTTGTTTGAATCGTGTCAAGCATTGTCTTGTGTTTTAAAACTTGTTCTCGTTTGAATCGTGTCATACTTGAACTTGGACTTTGTTTGAATCGTGTCAAGCATTGTCTTGTGTTTTAAAACTTGTTCTCGTTTGAATCGTGTGAAACTTGAACCTGGACTTTGTTTGAATCGTGTCAAGCATTGTCTTGTGTTTTAAAACTTGTTCTCGTTTGAATTGTGTCAAACTTGAACTTGGACTTTGTTTGAATCGTGTCAAGCATTGTCTTCTTGTTTTAAAGCCGTTCTTTTTCGAATCGTGTTGGACATGAACAGAGTCTTTGTTCGAATCGTGTCGGACATTGCCTCTTGTTTTAAAACTGTTTCTGTTTGAATCGTGTCAAACTTGAACTTGGACTTTGTTTGAATCGTGTCAAGCATTGTATTGTGTT
The DNA here is from genome assembly GCA_022829125.1 of Lathyrus tuberosus. Taxonomy (NCBI): domain Eukaryota; kingdom Viridiplantae; phylum Streptophyta; class Magnoliopsida; order Fabales; family Fabaceae; genus Lathyrus; species Lathyrus tuberosus. Next base: position 16,551,071 of record JALAZF010000054.1, read on the forward strand.
TTAAAACTTGTTCTCGTTTGAATCGTGTCAAACTTGAACTTGGACTTTGTTTGAATCGTGTCAAGCATTGTCTTGTGTTTTAAAACGTGTTCTCGTTTGAATCGTGTCAAACTTGAACTTGGACTTTGTTTGAATCGTGTCAAGGATTGTCTTGTGTTTTAAAACTTGTTCTCGTTTGAATCGTGTCAAACTTGAACTTGGACTTTGTTTGAATCGTGTCAAGCATTGTCTTGTGTTTTAAAACTTGTTCTCGTTTGAATCGTGTCAAACTTGAACTTGGACTTTGTTTGAATCGTGTCAAGCATTATCTTGTGTTTTAAAACTTGTTCTCGTTTGAATCGTGTCAAACTTGAACTTGGACTTTGTTTGAATCGTGTCAAGCATTGGCTTGTGTTTTAAAACTTGTTCTCGTTTGAATCGTGTCAAACTTGAACTTGGACTTTGTTTGAATCGTGTCAAGCATTGTCTTGTGTTTTAAAACTTGTTCTCGTTTGAATCGTGTGAAACTTGAACATGGACTTTGTTTGAATCGTGTCAAGCATTGTCTTGTGTTTTAAAACTTGTTCTCGTTTGAATTGTGTCAAACTTGAACTTGGACTTTGTTTGAATCGTGTCAAGCATTGTCTTCTTGTTTTAAAACCGTTCTTATTCGAATCGTGTTGGACATGAACAGAGTCTTTGTTCGAATCATGTCGGACATTGCCTCTTGTTTTAAAACTGTTCCCGTTTGAATCGTGTCAAACTTGAGCTTGGACTTTGTTTGAATCGTGTCAAGCATTGTCTTGTGTTTTAAAACTTGTTCTCGTTTGAATCGTGTCAAACTTGAACTTGGACTTTGTTTGAATCGTGTCAAGCATTGTCTTGTGTTTTAAAACTTGTTCTCGTTTGAATTGTGTCAAACTTGAAATTGGACTTTGTTTGAATCGTGTCAAGCATTGTCTTCTTGTTTTAAAACCATTCTTGTTCGAATCGTGTTGGACATGAACAGAGTCTTTGTTCGAATCGTGTCAGACATTGCCTCTTGTTTTAAAACTGTTCCCGTTTGAATCGTGTCAAACTTGAACTTGGACTTTGTTTGAATTGTGTCAAGCATTGTCTTGTGTTTTAAAACTTGTTCTCGTTTGAATCGTGTCAAACTTGAACTTGGACTTTGTTTGAATCGTGTCAAGCATTGTCTTGTGTTTTAAAACGTGTTCTCGTTTGAATCGTGTCAAACTTGAACTTGGACTTTGTTTGAATCGTGTCAAGCATTGTCTAGTGTTTTAAAACTTGTTCTCGTTTGAATCGTGTCAAACTTGAACTTGGACTTTGTTTGAATCGTGTCAAGCGTTGTCTTGTGTTTTAAAACAAGTTCTCATTTGAATCGTGTCAAACTTGAACTTGGACTTTGTTTGAATCGTGTCAAGCATTGTCTTGTGTTTTAAAACTTGTTCTCGTTTGAATCGTGTCAAACTTGAACTTTGACTTTGTTTGAATCGTGTCAAGCATTGTCTTGTGTTTTAAAACTTGTTCTCGTTTGAATCGTGTCAAACTTGAACCTAGACTTTGTTTGAATCGTGTCAAGCATTGTCTTGTGTTTTAAAACTTGTTCTCGTTTGAATCGTGTCAAACTTGAACCTAGACTTTGTTTGAATCGTGTCAAGCATTGTCTTGTGTTTTAAAACTTGTTCTCGTTTGAATCGTGTCAAACTTGAACTTGGACTTTGTTTGAATCGTGTCAAGCATTGTCTTGTGTTTTAAAACTTGTTCTCGTTTGAATCGTATCAAACTTGAACTTGGACTTTGTTTGAATCGTGTCAAGCATTATCTTGTGTTTTAAAACTTGTTCTCGTTTGAATCGTGTCAAACTTGAACTTGGACTTTGTTTGAATCGTGTCAAGCATTGTCTTGTGTTTTAAAACTTGTTCTCGTTTGAATCGTGTCAAACTTGAACTTGGACTTTGTTTGAATCGTGTCAAGCATTGTCTTGTGTTTTAAAACTTGTTCTCGTTTGAATCGTGTGAAACTTGAACATGGACTTTGTTTGAATCGTGTCAAGCATTGTCTTGTGTTTTAAAACTTGTTCTCGTTTGAATTGTGTCAAACTTGAACTTGGACTTTGTTTGAATCGTGTCAAGCATTGTCTTCTTGTTTTAAAACCGTTCTTATTCGAATCGTGTTGGACATGAACAGAGTCTTTGTTCGAATCATGTCGGACATTGCCTCTTGTTTTAAAACTGTTCCCGTTTGAATCGTGTCAAACTTGAGCTTGGACTTTGTTTGAATCGTGTCAAGCATTGTCTTGTGTTTTAAAACTTGTTCTCGTTTGAATCGTGTCAAACTTGAACTTGGACTTTGTTTGAATCGTGTCAAGCATTGTCTTGTGTTTTAAAACTTGTTCTCGTTTGAATCGTGTCAAACTTGAACCTGGACTTTGTTTGAATCGTGTCAGGCATTGTCTTGTGTTTTAAAACTTGTTCTCGTTTGAATCGTGTCAAACTTGAACTTGGACTTTGTTTGAATCGTGTCAAGCATTGTCTTGTGTTTTAAAACGTGTTCTCGTTTGAATCGTGTCAAACTTGAACTTGGACTTTGTTTGAATCGTGTCAAGGATTGTCTTGTGTTTTAAAACTTGTTCTCGTTTGAATCGTGTCAAACTTGAACTTGGACTTTGTTTGAATCGTGTCAAGCATTGTCTTGTGTTTTAAAACTTGTTCTCGTTTGAATCGTGTCAAACTTGAACTTGGACTTTGTTTGAATCGTGTCAAGCATTATCTTGTGTTTTAAAACTTGTTCTCGTTTGAATCGTGTCAAACTTGAACTTGGACTTTGTTTGAATCGTGTCAAGCATTGTCTTGTGTTTTAAAACTTGTTCTCGTTTGAATCGTGTCAAACTTGAACTTGGACTTTGTTTGAATCGTGTCAAGCATTGTCTTGTGTTTTAAAACTTGTTCTCGTTTGAATCGTGTGAAACTTGAACATGGACTTTGTTTGAATCGTGTCAAGCATTGTCTTGTGTTTTAAAACTTGTTCTCGTTTGAATTGTGTCAAACTTGAACTTGGACTTTGTTTGAATCGTGTCAAGCATTGTCTTCTTGTTTTAAAACCGTTCTTATTCGAATCGTGTTGGACATGAACAGAGTCTTTGTTCGAATCATGTCGGACATTGCCTCTTGTTTTAAAACTGTTCCCGTTTGAATCGTGTCAAACTTGAGCTTGGACTTTGTTTGAATCGTGTCAAGCATTGTCTTGTGTTTTAAAACTTGTTCTCGTTTGAATCGTGTCAAACTTGAACTTGGACTTTGTTTGAATCGTGTCAAGCATTGTCTTGTGTTTTAAAACTTGTTCTCGTTTGAATCGTGTCAAACTTGAACCTGGACTTTGTTTGAATCGTGTCAGGCATTGTCTTGTGTTTTAAAACTTGTTCTCGTTTGAATTGTGTCAAACTTGAAATTGGACATTGTTTGAATCGTGTCAAGCATTGTCTTGTGTTTTAAAACTTGTTCTCGTTTGAATCGTGTCAAACTTGAACTTGGACTTTGTTTGAATCGTGTCAAGCATTGTCTTGTGTTTTAAAACTTGTTCTCGTTTGAATCGTGTCAAACTTGAACTTGGACTTTGTTTGAATCGTGTCAAGCATTGTCTTGTGTTTTAAAACTTGTTTTCGTTTGAATCGTGTCAAACTTGAACTTGGACTTTGTTTGAATCGTGTCAAGCATTGTCTAGTGTTTTAAAACTTGTTCTCGTTTGAATCGTGTCAAACTTGAACTTGGACTTTGTTTGAATCGTGTCAAGCATTGTCTTGTGTTTTAAAACAAGTTCTCGTTTGAATCGTGTCAAACTTGAACTTGGACTTTGTTTGAATCGTGTCTAGCATTGTCTAGTGTTTTAAAACTTGTTCTCGTTTGAATCGTGTCAAACTTGAACTTGGACTTTGTTTGAATCGTGTCAAGCATTGTCTTGTGTTTTAAAACCTGTTCTCGTTTGAATCGTGTCAAACTTGAACTTGGACTTTGTTTGAATCGTGTCAAGCATTGTCTTGTGTTTTAAAACGTGTTCTCGTTTGAATCGTGTCAAACTTGAACTTGGACTTTGTTTGAATCGTGTCAAGGATTGTCTTGTGTTTTAAAACTTGTTCTCGTTTGAATCGTGTCAAACTTGAACTTGGACTTTGTTTGAATCGTGTCAAGCATTGTCTTGTGTTTTAAAACTTGTTCTCGTTTGAATCGTGTCAAACTTGAACTTGGACTTTGTTTGAATCGTGTCAAGCATTATCTTGTGTTTTAAAACTTGTTCTCGTTTGAATCGTGTCAAACTTGAACTTGGACTTTGTTTGAATCGTGTCAAGCATTGTCTTGTGTTTTAAAACTTGTTCTCGTTTGAATCGTGTCGAACTTGAACTTGGACTTTGTTTGAATCGTGTCAAGCATTGTCTTGTGTTTTAAAACTTGTTCTCGTTTGAATCGTGTGAAACTTGAACATGGACTTTGTTTGAATCGTGTCAAGCATTGTCTTGTGTTTTAAAACTTGTTCTCGTTTGAATTGTGTCAAACTTGAACTTGGACTTTGTTTGAATCGTGTCAAGCATTGTCTTCTTGTTTTAAAACCGTTCTTATTCGAATCGTGTTGGACATGAACAGAGTCTTTGTTCGAATCATGTCGGACATTGCCTCTTGTTTTAAAACTGTTCCCGTTTGAATCGTGTCAAACTTGAGCTTGGACTTTGTTTGAATCGTGTCAAGCATTGTCTTGTGTTTTAAAACTTGTTCTCGTTTGAATCGTGTCAAACTTGAACTTGGACTTTGTTTGAATCGTGTCAAGCATTGTCTTGTGTTTTAAAACTTGTTCTCGTTTGAATCGTGTCAAACTTGAACCTGGACTTTGTTTGAATCGTGTCAGGCATTGTCTTGTGTTTTAAAACTTGTTCTCGTTTGAATTGTGTCAAACTTGAAATTGGACATTGTTTGAATCGTGTCAAGCATTGTCTTGTGTTTTAAAACTTGTTCTCGTTTGAATCGTGTCAAACTTGAACTTGGACTTTGTTTGAATCGTGTCAAGCATTGTCTTGTGTTTTAAAACTTGTTCTCGTTTGAATCGTGTCAAACTTGAACTTGGACTTTGTTTGAATCGTGTCAAGCATTGTCTTGTGTTTTAAAACTTGTTTTCGTTTGAATCGTGTCAAACTTGAACTTGGACTTTGTTTGAATCGTGTCAAGCATTGTCTAGTGTTTTAAAACTTGTTCTCGTTTGAATCGTGTCAAACTTGAACTTGGACTTTGTTTGAATCGTGTCAAGCATTGTCTTGTGTTTTAAAACAAGTTCTCGTTTGAATCGTGTCAAACTTGAACTTGGACTTTGTTTGAATCGTGTCTAGCATTGTCTAGTGTTTTAAAACTTGTTCTCGTTTGAATCGTGTCAAACTTGAACTTGGACTTTGTTTGAATCGTGTCAAGCATTGTCTTGTGTTTTAAAACCTGTTCTCGTTTGAATCGTGTCAAACTTGAACTTGGACTTTGTTTGAATCGTGTCAAGCATTGTCTTGTGTTTTAAAACGTGTTCTCGTTTGAATCGTGTCAAACTTGAACTTGGACTTTGTTTGAATCGTGTCAAGGATTGTCTTGTGTTTTAAAACTTGTTCTCGTTTGAATCGTGTCAAACTTGAACTTGGACTTTGTTTGAATCGTGTCAAGCATTGTCTTGTGTTTTAAAACTTGTTCTCGTTTGAATCGTGTCAAACTTGAACTTGGACTTTGTTTGAATCGTGTCAAGCATTATCTTGTGTTTTAAAACTTGTTCTCGTTTGAATCGTGTCAAACTTGAACTTGGACTTTGTTTGAATCGTGTCAAGCATTGTCTTGTGTTTTAAAACTTGTTCTCGTTTGAATCGTGTCGAACTTGAACTTGGACTTTGTTTGAATCGTGTCAAGCATTGTCTTGTGTTTTAAAACTTGTTCTCGTTTGAATCGTGTGAAACTTGAACATGGACTTTGTTTGAATCGTGTCAAGCATTGTCTTGTGTTTTAAAACTTGTTCTCGTTTGAATTGTGTCAAACTTGAACTTGGACTTTGTTTGAATCGTGTCAAGCATTGTCTTCTTGTTTTAAAACCGTTCTTATTCGAATCGTGTTGGACATGAACAGAGTCTTTGTTCAAATCATGTCGGACATTGCCTCTTGTTTTAAAACTGTTCCCGTTTGAATCGTGTCAAACTTGAGCTTGGACTTTGTTTGAATCGTGTCAAGCATTGTCTTGTGTTTTAAAACTTGTTCTCGTTTGAATCGTGTCAAACTTGAACTTGGACTTTGTTTGAATCGTGTCAAGCATTGTCTTGTGTTTTAAAACTTGTTCTCGTTTGAATCGTGTCAAACTTGAACCTGGACTTTGTTTGAATCGTGTCAGACATTGTCTTGTGTTTTAAAACTTGTTCTCGTTTGAATTGTGTCAAACTTGAAATTGGACTTTGTTTGAATCGTGTCAAGCATTGTCTTGTGTTTTAAAACTTGTTCTCGTTTGAATCGTGTCAAACTTGAACTTGGACTTTGTTTGAATCGTGTCAAGCATTGTCTTGTGTTTTAAAACTTGTTCTCGTTTGAATCATGTCAAACTTGAACTTGGACTTTGTTTGAATCGTGTCAAGCATTGTCTTGTGTTTTAAAACCTGTTCTCGATTGAATCGTGTCAAACTTGAACTTGGACTTTGTTTGAATCGTGTCAAGCATTGTCTTGTGTTTTAAAACGTGTTCTCGTTTGAATCGTGTCAAACTTGAACTTGGACTTTGTTTGAATCGTGTCAAGGATTGTCTTGTGTTTTAAAACTTGTTCTCGTTTGAATCGTGTCAAACTTGAACTTGGACTTTGTTTGAATCGTGTCAAGCATTGTCTTGTGTTTTAAAACTTGTTCTCGTTTGAATCGTGTCAAACTTGAACTTGGACTTTGTTTGAATCGTGTCAAGCATTATATTGTGTTTTAAAACTTGTTCTCGTTTGAATCGTGTCAAACTTGAACTTGGACTTTGTTTGAATCGTGTCAAGCATTGTCTTGTGTTTTAAAACTTGTTCTCGTTTGAATCGTGTCAAACTTGAACTTGGACTTTGTTTGAATCGTGTCAAGCATTGTCTTGTGTTTTAAAACTTGTTTTCGTTTGAATCATGTCAAACTTGAACTTGGACTTTGTTTGAATCGTGTCAAGCATTGTCTTGTGTTTTAAAACTTGTTCTCGTTTGAATCATGTCAAACTTGAACTTGGACTTTGTTTGAATCGTGTCAAGCATTGTCTTGTGTTTTAAAACCTGTTCTCGATTGAATCGTGTCAAACTTGAACTTGGACTTTGTTTGAATCGTGTCAAGCATTGTCTTGTGTTTTAAAACGTGTTCTCGTTTGAATCGTGTCAAACTTGAACTTGGACTTTGTTTGAATCGTGTCAAGGATTGTCTTGTGTTTTAAAACTTGTTCTCGTTTGAATCGTGTCAAACTTGAACTTGGACTTTGTTTGAATCGTGTCAAGCATTGTCTTGTGTTTTAAAACTTGTTCTCGTTTGAATCGTGTCAAACTTGAACTTGGACTTTGTTTGAATCGTGTCAAGCATTATATTGTGTTTTAAAACTTGTTCTCGTTTGAATCGTGTCAAACTTGAACTTGGACTTTGTTTGAATCGTGTCAAGCATTGTCTTGTGTTTTAAAACTTGTTCTCGTTTGAATCGTGTCAAACTTGAACTTGGACTTTGTTTGAATCGTGTCAAGCATTGTCTTGTGTTTTAAAACTTGTTTTCGTTTGAATCGTGTCAAACTTGAACTTGGACTTTGTTTGAATCGTGTCAAGCATTGTCTAGTGTTTTAAAACTTGTTCTCGTTTGAATCGTGTCAAACTTGAACTTGGACTTTGTTTGAATCGTGTCAAGCATTGTCTCTTGTTTTAAAACAAGTTCTCGTTTGAATCGTGTCAAACTTGAACTTGGACTTTGTTTGAATCGTGTCAAGCATTGTCTAGTGTTTTAAAACTTGTTCTCGTTTGAATCGTGTCAAACTTGAACTTGGACTTTGTTTGAATCGTGTCAAGCATTGTCTTGTGTTTTAAAACCTGTTCTCGTTTGAATCGTGTCAAACTTGAACTTGGACTTTGTTTGAATCGTGTCAGACATTGTCTTGTGTTTTAAAACTTGTTCTCGTTTGAATTGTGTCAAACTTGAAATTGGACTTTGTTTGAATCGTGTCAAGGATTGTCTTGTGTTTTAAAACTTGTTCTCGTTTGAATCGTGTCAAACTTGAACTTGGACTTTGTTTGAATCGTGTCAAGCATTGTCTTGTGTTTTAAAACTTGTTCTCGTTTGAATCGTGTCAAACTTGAACTTGGACTTTGTTTGAATCGTGTCAAGCATTATCTTGTGTTTTAAAACTTGTTCTCGTTTGAATCGTGTCAAACTTGAACTTGGACTTTGTTTGAATCGTGTCAAGCATTGTCTTGTGTTTTAAAACGTGTTCTCGTTTGAATCGTGTCAAACTTGAACTTGGACTTTGTTTGAATCGTGTCAAGGATTGTCTTGTGTTTTAAAACTTGTTCTCGTTTGAATCGTGTCAAACTTGAACTTGGACTTTGTTTGAATCGTGTCAAGCATTGTCTTGTGTTTTAAAACTTGTTCTCGTTTGAATCGTGTCAAACTTGAACTTGGACTTTGTTTGAATCGTGTCAAGCATTGTCTTGTGTTTTAAAACTTGTTCTCGTTTGAATCGTGTCAAACTTGAACTTGGACTTTGTTTGAATCGTGTCAAGCATTGTCTTGTGTTTTAAAACTTGTTCTCGTTTGAATCGTGTCAAACTTGAACTTGGACTTTGTTTGAATCGTGTCAAGCATTGTCTTGTGTTTTAAAACTTGTTCTCGTTTGAATCGTGTGAAACTTGAACATGGACTTTGTTTGAATCGTGTCAAGCATTGTCTTGTGTTTTAAAACTTGTTCTCGTTTGAATTGTGTCAAACTTGAACTTGGACTTTGTTTGAATCGTGTCAAGCATTGTCTTCTTGTTTTAAAACCGTTCTTATTCGAATCGTGTTGGACATGAACAGAGTCTTTGTTCGAATCATGTCGGACATTGCCTCTTGTTTTAAAACTGTTCCCGTTTGAATCGTGTCAAACTTGAGCTTGGACTTTGTTTGAATCGTGTCAAGCATTGTCTTGTGTTTTAAAACTTGTTCTCGTTTGAATCGTGTCAAACTTGAACTTGGACTTTGTTTGAATCGTGTCAAGCATTGTCTTGTGTTTTAAAACTTGTTCTCGTTTGAATCGTGTCAAACTTGAACCTGGACTTTGTTTGAATCGTGTTAGGCATTGTCTTGTGTTTTAAAACTTGTTCTCGTTTGAATTGTGTCAAACTTGAAATTGGACTTTGTTTGAATCGTGTCAAGCATTGTCTTGTGTTTTAAAACTTGTTCTCGTTTGAATCGTGTCAAACTTGAACTTGGACTTTGTTTGAATCGTGTCAAGCATTGTCTTGTGTTTTAAAACTTGTTCTCGTTTGAATCGTGTCAAACTTGAACTTGGACTTTGTTTGAATCGTGTCAAGCATTGTCTTGTGTTTTAAAACTTGTTCTCGTTTGAATCGTGTCAAACTTGAACTTGGACTTTGTTTGAATCGTGTCAAGCATTGTCTAGTGTTTTAAAACTTGTTCTCGTTTGAATCGTGTCAAACTTGAACTTGGACTTTGTTTGAATCGTGTCAAGCATTGTCTTGTGTTTTAAAACAAGTTCTCGTTTGAATCGTGTCAAACTTGAACTTGGACTTTGTTTGAATCGTGTCAAGCATTGTCTTGTGTTTTAAAACTTGTTCTCGTTTGAATCGTGTCAAACTTTAACTTGGACTTTGTTTGAATCGTGTCAAGCATTGTCTTGTGTTTTAAAACCTGTTCTCGTTTGAATCGTGTCAAACTTGAACTTGGACTTTGTTTGAATCGTGTCAAGCATTGTCTTGTGTTTTAAAACCTGTTCTCGTTTGAATCGTGTGAAACTTGAACCTGGACTTTGTTTGAATCATGTCAAGCATTGTCTTGTGTTTTAAAACTTGTTCTCGTTTGAATTGTGTCAAACTTGAACTTGGACTTTGTTTGAATCGTGTCAAGCATTGTCTTCTTGTTTTAAAACCGTTCTTATTCGAATTGTGTTGGACATGAACAGAGTCTTTGTTCGAATCATGTCAGACATTGCCTCTTGTTTTAAAACTGTTCCCGTTTGAATCGTGTCAAACTTGAGCTTGGACTTTGTTTGAATCGTGTCAAGCATTGTCTTGTGTTTTAAAACTTGTTCTCGTTTGAATCGTGTCAAACTTGAACTTGGACTTTGTTTGAATCGTGTCAAGCATTGTCTTGTGTTTTAAAACTTGTTCTCGTTTGAATCGTGTCAAACTTGAACCTGGACTTTGTTTGAATCGTGTCAGGCATTGTCTTGTGTTTTAAAACTTGTTCTCGTTTGAATTGTGTCAAACTTGAAATTGGACTTTGTTTGAATCGTGTCAAGCATTGTCTTGTGTTTTAAAACTTGTTCTCGTTTGAATCGTGTCAAACTTGAACTTGGACTTTGTTTGAATCGTGTCAAGCATTGTCTTGTGTTTTAAAACTTGTTCTCGTTTGAATCGTGTCAAACTTGAACTTGGACTTTGTTTGAATCGTGTCAAGCATTGTCTTGTGTTTTAAAACTTGTTCTCGTTTGAATCGTGTCAAACTTGAACTTGGACTTTGTTTGAATCGTGTCAAGCATTGTCTAGTGTTTTAAAACTTGTTCTCGTTTGAATCGTGTCAAACTTGAACTTGGACTTTGTTTGAATCGTGTCAAGCATTGTCTTGTGTTTTAAAACAAGTTCTCGTTTGAATCGTGTCAAACTTGAACTTGGACTTTGTTTGAATCGTGTCAAGCATTGTCTTGTGTTTTAAAACTTGTTCTCGTTTGAATCGTGTCAAACTTGAACTTGGACTTTGTTTGAATCGTGTCAAGCATTGTCTTGTGTTTTAAAACCTGTTCTCGTTTGAATCGTGTCAAACTTGAACTTGGACTTTGTTTGAATCGTGTCAAGCATTGTCTTGTGTTTTAAAACCTGTTCTCGTTTGAATCGTGTGAAACTTGAACCTGGACTTTGTTTGAATCATGTCAAGCATTGTCTTGTGTTTTAAAACTTGTTCTCGTTTGAATTGTGTCAAACTTGAACTTGGACTTTGTTTGAATCGTGTCAAGCATTGTCTTCTTGTTTTAAAACCGTTCTTATTCGAATTGTGTTGGACATGAACAGAGTCTTTGTTCGAATCATGTCGGACATTGCCTCTTGTTTTAAAACTGTTCCCGTTTGAATCGTGTCAAACTTGAGCTTGGACTTTGTTTGAATCGTGTCAAGCATTGTCTTGTGTTTTAAAACTTGTTCTCGTTTGAATCGTGTCAAACTTGAACTTGGACTTTGTTTGAATCGTGTCAAGCATTGTCTTGTGTTTTAAAACTTGTTCTCGTTTGAATCGTGTCAAACTTGAACCTGGACTTTGTTTGAATCGTGTCAGGCATTGTCTTGTGTTTTAAAACTTGTTCTCGTTTGAATTGTGTCAAACTTGAAATTGGACTTTGTTTGAATCGTGTCAAGCATTGTCTTGTGTTTTAAAACTTGTTCTCGTTTGAATCGTGTCAAACTTGAACTTGGACTTTGTTTGAATCGTGTCAAGCATTGTCTTGTGTTTTAAAACTTGTTCTCGTTTGAATCGTGTCAAACTTGAACTTGGACTTTGTTTGAATCGTGTCAAGCATTGTCTTGTGTTTTAAAACTTGTTCTCGTTTGAATCGTGTCAAACTTGAACTTGGACTTTGTTTGAATCGTGTCAAGCATTGTCTGGTGTTTTAAAACTTGTTCTCGTTTGAATCGTGTCAAACTTGAACTTGGACTTTGTTTGAATCGTGTCAAGCATTGTCTTGTGTTTTAAAACAAGTTCTCGTTTGAATCGTGTCAAACTTGAACTTGGACTTTGTTTGAATCGTGTCAAGCATTGTCTTGTGTTTTAAAACTTGTTCTCGTTTGAATCGTGTCAAACTTGAACTTGGACTTTGTTTGAATCGTGTCAAGCATTGTCTTGTGTTTTAAAACCTGTTCTCGTTTGAATCGTGTCAAACTTGAACTTGGACTTTGTTTGAATCGTGTCAAGCTTTGTCTTGTGTTTTAAAACCTGTTCTCGTTTGAATCGTGTGAAACTTGAACCTGGACTTTGTTTGAATCATGTCAAGCATTGTCTTGTGTTTTAAAACTTGTTCTCGTTTGAATTGTGTCAAACTTGAACTTGGACTTTGTTTGAATCGTGTCAAGCATTGTCTTCTTGTTTTAAAACCGTTCTTTTTCGAATCGTGTTGGACATGAACAGAGTCTTTGTTCGAATCGTGTCGGACATTGCCTCTTGTTTTAAAACTGTTTCTGTTTGAATCGTGTCAAACTTGAACTTGGACTTTGTTTGAATCGTGTCAAGCATTGTCTTGTGTTTTAAAACTTGTTCTCGTTTGAATCGTGTCAAACTTGAACTTGGACTTTGTTTGAATCGTGTCAAGCATTGTCTTGTGTTTTAAAACGTATTCTCGTTTGAATCGTGTCAAACTTGAACTTGGACTTTGTTTGAATCGTGTCAAGGATTGTCTTGTGTTTTAAAACTTGTTCTAGTTTGAATCGTGTCAAACTTGAACTTGGACTTTGTTTGAATCGTGTCAAGCATTGTCTTGTGTTTTAAAACTTGTTCTCGTTTGAATCGTGTCAAACTTGAACTTGGACTTTGTTTGAATCGTGTCAAGCATTATCTTGTGTTTTAAAACTTGTTCTCGTTTGAATCGTGTCAAACTTGAACTTGGACTTTGTTTGAATCGTGTCAAGCATTGTCTTGTGTTTTAAAACTTGTTCTCGTTTGAATCGTGTCAAACTTGAACTTGGACTTTGTTTGAATCGTGTCAAGCATTGTCTTGTGTTTTAAAACTTGTTCTCGTTTGAATCGTGTGAAACTTGAACATGGACTTTGTTTGAATCGTGTCAAGCATTGTCTTGTGTTTTAAAACTTGTTCTCGTTTGAATTGTGTCAAACTTGAACTTGGACTTTGTTTGAATCGTGTCAAGCATTGTCTTCTTGTTTTAAAACCGTTCTTATTCGAATCGTGTTGGACATGAACAGAGTCTTTGTTCGAATCATGTCGGACATTGCCTCTTGTTTTAAAACTGTTCCCGTTTGAATCGTGTCAAACTTGAGCTTGGACTTTGTTTGAATCGTGTCAAGCATTGTCTTGTGTTTTAAAACTTGTTCTCGTTTGAATCGTGTCAAACTTGAACTTGGACTTTGTTTGAATCGTGTCAAGCATTGTCTAGTGTTTTAAAACTTGTTCTCGTTTGAATCGTGTCAAACTTGAACTTGGACTTTGTTTGAATCGTGTCAAGCATTGTCTTGTGTTTTAAAACAAGTTCTCGTTTGAATCGTGTCAAACTTGAACTTGGACTTTGTTTGAATCGTGTCAAGCATTGTCTTGTGTTTTAAAACTTGTTCTCGTTTGAATCGTGTCAAACTTGAACTTGGACTTTGTTTGAATCGTGTCAAGCATTGTCTTGTGTTTTAAAACCTGTTCTCGTTTGAATCGTGTCAAACTTGAACTTGGACTTTGTTTGAATCGTGTCAAGCTTTGTCTTGTGTTTTAAAACCTGTTCTCGTTTGAATCGTGTGAAACTTGAACCTGGACTTTGTTTGAATCATGTCAAGCATTGTCTTGTGTTTTAAAACTTGTTCTCGTTTGAATTGTGTCAAACTTGAACTTGGACTTTGTTTGAATCGTGTCAAGCATTGTCTTCTTGTTTTAAAACCGTTCTTTTTCGAATCGTGTTGGACATGAACAGAGTCTTTGTTCGAATCGTGTCGGACATTGCCTCTTGTTTTAAAACTGTTTCTGTTTGAATCGTGTCAAACTTGAACTTGGACTTTGTTTGAATCGTGTCAAGCATTGTCTTGTGTTTTAAAACTTGTTCTCGTTTGAATCGTGTCAAACTTGAACTTGGACTTTGTTTGAATCGTGTCAAGCATTGTCTTGTGTTTTAAAACGTGTTCTCGTTTGAATCGTGTCAAACTTGAACTTGGACTTTGTTTGAATCGTGTCAAGGATTGTCTTGTGTTTTAAAACTTGTTCTAGTTTGAATCGTGTCAAACTTGAACTTGGACTTTGTTTGAATCGTGTCAAGCATTGTCTTGTGTTTTAAAACATGTTCTCGTTTGAATCGTGTCAAACTTGAACTTGGACTTTGTTTGAATCGTGTCAAGCATTATCTTGTGTTTTAAAACTTGTTCTCGTTTGAATCGTGTCAAACTTGAACTTGGACTTTGTTTGAATCGTGTCAAGCATTGTCTTGTGTTTTAAAACTTGTTCTCGTTTGAATCGTGTCAAACTTGAACTTGGACTTTGTTTGAATCGTGTCAAGCATTGTCTTGTGTTTTAAAACTTGTTCTCGTTTGAATCGTGTGAAACTTGAACATGGACTTTGTTTGAATCGTGTCAAGCATTGTCTTGTGTTTTAAAACTTGTTCTCGTTTGAATTGTGTCAAACTTGAACTTGGACTTTGTTTGAATCGTGTCAAGCATTGTCTTCTTGTTTTAAAACCGTTCTTATTCGAATCGTGTTGGACATGAACAGAGTCTTTGTTCGAATCATGTCGGACATTGCCTCTTGTTTTAAAACTGTTCCCGTTTGAATCGTGTCAAACTTGAGCTTGGACTTTGTTTGAATCGTGTCAAGCATTGTCTTGTGTTTTAAAACTTGTTCTCGTTTGAATCGTGTCAAACTTGAACTTGGACTTTGTTTGAATCGTGTCAAGCATTGTCTTGTGTTTTAAAACTTGTTCTCGTTTGAATCGTGTCAAACTTGAACCTGGACTTTGTTTGAATCGTGTCAGGCATTGTCTTGTGTTTTAAAACTTGTTCTCGTTTGAATTGTGTCAAACTTGAAATTGGACTTTGTTTGAATCGTGTCAAGCATTGTCTTGTGTTTTAAAACTTGTTCTGGTTTGAATCGTGTCAAACTTGAACTTGGACTTTGTTTGAATCGTGTCAAGCATTGTCTTGTGTTTTAAAACTTGTTCTCGTTTGAATCGTGTCAAACTTGAACTTTGACTTTGTTTGAATCGTGTCAAGCATTGTCTTGTGTTTTAAAACTTGTTCTCGTTTGAATCGTGTCAAACTTGAACTTGGACTTTGTTTGAATCGTGTCAAGCATTGTCTAGTGTTTTAAAACTTGTTCTCGTTTGAATCGTGTCAAACTTGAACTTGGACTTTGTTTGAATCGTGTCAAGCATTGTCTTGTGTTTTAAAACAAGTTCTCGTTTGAATCGTGTCAAACTTGAACTTGGACTTTGTTTGAATCGTGTCAAGCATTGTCTTGTGTTTTAAAACTTGTTCTCGTTTGAATCGTGTCAAACTTGAACTTGGACTTTGTTTGAATCGTGTCAAGCATTGTCTTGTGTTTTAAAACTTGTTCTCGTTTGAATCGTGTCAAACTTGAACTTGGACATTGTTTGAATCGTGTCAAGCATTGTCTTGTGTTTTAAAACTTGTTCTCGTTTGAATCGTGTCAAACTTGAACATGGACTTTGTTTGAATCATGTCAAGCGTTGTCTTGTGTTTTAAAACTTGTTCTCGTTTGAATCGTGTCAAACTTGAACTTGGACTTTGTTTGAATCGTGTCAAGCATTGTCTTCTTGTTTTAAAACCGTTCTTTTTCGAATCGTGTTGGACATGAACAGAGTCTTTGTTCGAATCGTGTCGGACATTGCCTCTTGTTTTAAAACTGTTCCCGTTTGAATCGTGTCAAACTTGAACTTGGACTTTGTTTGAATTGTGTCAAGCATTGTCTTGTGTTTTAAAACTTGTTCTCGTTTGAATTGTGTCAAACTTGAAATTGGACTTTGTTTGAATCGTGTCAAGCATTGTCTTGTGTTTTAAAACTTGTTCTGGTTTGAATCGTGTCAAACTTGAACTTGGACTTTGTTTGAATCGTGTCAAGCATTGTCTTGTGTTTTAAAACTTGTTCTCGTTTGAATCGTGTCAAACTTGAACTTTGACTTTGTTTGAATCGTGTCAAGCATTGTCTTGTGTTTTAAAACTTGTTCTCGTTTGAATCGTGTCAAACTTGAACTTGGACTTTGTTTGAATCGTGTCAAGCATTGTCTAGTGTTTTAAAACTTGTTCTCGTTTGAATCGTGTCAAACTTGAACTTGGACTTTGTTTGAATCGTGTCAAGCATTGTCTTGTGTTTTAAAAAAAGTTCTCGTTTGAATCGTGTCAAACTTGAACTTGGACTTTGTTTGAATCGTGTCAAGCATTGTCTTGTGTTTTAAAACTTGTTCTCGTTTGAATCGTGTCAAACTTGAACTTGGACTTTGTTTGAATCGTGTCAAGCATTGTCTTGTGTTTTAAAACTTGTTCTCGTTTGAATCGTGTCAAACTTGAACTTGGACATTGTTTGAATCGTGTCAAGCATTGTCTTGTGTTTTAAAACTTGTTCTCGTTTGAATCGTGTCAAACTTGAACATGGACTTTGTTTGAATCATGTCAAGCGTTGTCTTGTGTTTTAAAACTTGTTCTCGTTTGAATCGTGTCAAACTTGAACTTGGACTTTGTTTGAATCGTGTCAAGCATTGTCTTCTTGTTTTAAAACCGTTCTTTTTCGAATCGTGTTGGACATGAACAGAGTCTTTGTTCGAATCGTGTCGGACATTGCCTCTTGTTTTAAAACTGTTCCCGTTTGAATCGTGTCAAACTTGAACTTGGACTTTGTTTGAATTGTGTCAAGCATTGTCTTGTGTTTTAAAACTTGTTCTCGTTTGAATTGTGTCAAACTTGAAATTGGACTTTGTTTGAATCGTGTCAAGCATTGTCTTGTGTTTTAAAACTTGTTCTGGTTTGAATCGTGTCAAACTTGAACTTGGACTTTGTTTGAATCGTGTCAAGCATTGTCTTGTGTTTTAAAACTTGTTCTCGTTTGAATCGTGTCAAACTTGAACTTTGACTTTGTTTGAATCGTGTCAAGCATTGTCTTGTGTTTTAAAACTTGTTCTCGTTTGAATCGTGTCAAACTTGAACTTGGACTTTGTTTGAATCGTGTCAAGCATTGTCTAGTGTTTTAAAACTTGTTCTCGTTTGAATCGTGTCAAACTTGAACTTGGACTTTGTTTGAATCGTGTCAAGCATTGTCTTGTGTTTTAAAACAAGTTCTCGTTTGAATCGTGTCAAACTTGAACTTGGACTTTGTTTGAATCGTGTCAAGCATTGTCTTGTGTTTTAAAACTTGTTCTCGTTTGAATCGTGTCAAACTTGAACTTGGACTTTGTTTGAATCGTGTCAAGCATTGTCTTGTGTTTTAAAACTTGTTCTCGTTTGAATCGTGTCAAACTTGAACTTGGACATTGTTTGAATCGTGTCAAG